>JASDDO010000024.1:53761441-55011441 GCA_030015575.1 Agapanthus africanus
CTCCCTTTCATCTGTCGTATCGTTCCAACCGTGCAAGAGACTGTTACGCCTTCATCTCCACTACCGAGTTCGATGTACCTATGTTTTCTTGCGAATATTGAGGAATTTGACCCCATTTCTCGACGGGTTGATAGGTTAGCACAATCACTTTTAACACATCGGTCATCACAAATTGCGCTAATTTATTCACTCGATTTACACCCTCAAGATCGTACTCCACTTCTTTCTCTTTTCCGCCATTCTTCTCCCCCACCGAGACCGTATCCCGTTTCTACCTCCACACGGACTCGTGTGCTTCTCATCTCTTTTCTTTCCACTCCATTCTTTCACCAACTCGACCATTACCACGATAAGATTTTTGAATGGTTGGTGCTAACTTTTGGCTTGTGTAAGGCCAAGCTTAAGTTTGGGGGGAACCTTGTTGTATATATGTATATATATTTTTGTTTTCTTTTTCTATAAAAAATAAAATATAAATAAAAAATTTCAAAACATTAAAAAAAAGTATAAAATTTTTTATAAATAAATAAACAGGGGGAGCCGAAAATTTTAACCCTCTTGGTGCAGCATGACAGTGAGGACACTGTCAAGTTTAAGTTTGAGGGTATGCTCGGTACGTCTTCTTCCTACGCATTCATTTGTATATTTTTGCATTTGCATATTTATTTGAAAACCCATAAAAATTGAAAAATTTTGAAAAATTATAAAAATTATTGTATTCAATTTTGGCTTATTTGACTAGAGTTTGACAGATAGGTTAACTAGCTAGGAACAACTAGATCTTAGACGTAGTAAATTAAAAATCCTAAAAATAACCTTCCTTAAAGTTTAACGGTAGAAAGTATATGCCTTTGTAGTTTATTTAGAAATAGGAAAATTTTGAGTTCACTTCTTGGGCTAAGTCGAAACAAAGGAAAAGTATTGATATTTTTATTAGAGTATAAGTTTGAAAAATAATTCCTAAGCTTAAGTCTAGATTCTGAAAATGTATACCCTACAATTTGTACAATCATGCACCTTGAAACTTGGAATAGTATAAGAGACCTTGAAATGCTCTTGTCTAAAGTCCTTAGTATGATGGAAAAAAAATACAAGTGTGAATAAAGAAAAAAATGAACACTGGTTTTTGTGATTACTTAAGGCTAAAAAAATAGAAAAATATTTAGCGAGGGTGCTTCATCACCTAGTGCCTTAGACCAACTGGTTTGGGAGTCACTGCTAAAGCCTTAGGTGTTGCAAGACTAGGAATTACTCTTCAATGTGCAAACACATCTTGTAATCGGTTGTTGGTACCTCAAGAAGTATTAACGGTCGCATGAAGGATGTGTAAGCAAAATTCATTTTAAAATTCACCAATTAAGAAGTGCTTTGGACAACGGACGAGAGTATGATTGCTTGATTTGAATTTCCAAGTGTAGGGGTGATCTATACACACACGTAGGGATATGTGATTGAAGTTTAGATGAGAGAAAGGAGTGAAGAATAGAACTTGTATCTTTAGTAGAGTTGATAAAAATTCCTAAGTGAAGATGGAACCCTAGAAGGAAAACTTAAGAGATGCCGAAAGCTAAGTAAGTCTATAGAACATATATAATCTTAAGTTAAATGATGAGGAAGTGTGAAGAATATGGGTGGATAATTTGCAAGTTGAAGATAATAAAGTTCCTTGTTAGAAACCCCAATTGGAGAATTAAAGTCGAAAAAGCCAAATTGATAGGATTTTGTGGGTAGTATCCGCTGAAAACCCTCAGGAGAAAACACTCCTCCTACTAGGGACACCTAGAGGTTTAACGGCTTGTTGCACGAGCAAAGTGCAATCGCGTTTCCCTGCGAAAGTGCGGTTAGGTTTTTGTAGGGAATAAAAAATAAGTTTGCTCGAGGACGAGCAAAAGATAAGTTTGGGGGTATTTGTTCACACCATAATATTGTATTATTATATTCCCCATTCTTATTCGTTTTATAAATAAACAGGTGCTTTTGACGCATGTCTGCTACATATTACAGGTTACAGGTTCTTGAACAGAAAACAGTGAAAACGATGAAAAGACGATGCAAAAGTGGACTTTGACCAACAAACAGAAGACTCTTGATCAAGCCTACATCAAAGATAAAATTCATAAAGTACAAGGCAATGCAAGGTCCAAGATTACAAAGCGAACGGTTAAAAGTCCACCGCAATTATTCACTGGAGATCTGGAAGAAACATAGAAGCTATTTTAATAAAAGAACCAAATAATAAGGAAGCCCAAAGACAGAAGAGCCAACAAAGGAAATTTCAAGGCCCAATACTTCCTTTTAAAGAGACAGAGACATAAATTTTTACCAAAGCTTGGAGTCTACTTTGACTAGGTCTTCCTAAGGATATTTTGGTAAATGTAGACGTGCGAATCAATTGTAACCTAGGGTTTCCTATCCTCTATAAATAGGAACTCTAAATCATTGTAAATGCTATGCCTTCCTATGCCTCTTTTTATCGATAAAATTTAGATTTCTTTTGGAGAGCATCAATGCCTCTTTTCATTTCAGAAATTCAGATCTGACAAGTTTTGTGTAGATGTTTGGAGAGAGCCATCTGTAAAGTAAGTAGGTAATTTCAATTCTTGCCCTAGGTAATTTTTCATTCTCTGCCCTAGATTAAATTTAATTCCTTGCCCTAGTTAGATAGTTAGATCTTTAATTCAATTGCCCTAGATTAATTTAGTTTTTAGATTTAATTAATCCATTCATACCGTTTGGAATTAACTCGTAAGAGCGATTAGGAAATTCACAATATCCCTGTGGACCGACCCGTACTCACCGGCTAGCTACATGCGACGCCGTTCTTGATTGCGGTTAATAGATAGTTTTTGAGATCAATCACACTGCTTTCAGAATATTTTAAACGCAAACAAAATAAGTTTTTTGTTTCGTGGCCTTGGTAACTTGGGTAATTAAGTCTTAGGGGTGTCTCCACACCTAATGCTATATAACCATCTGGTTTGTGAGTCATTGACCCAAAGCTCGCTAAGTTTCCAATCGCCAAATAAAACAAGCTAAGCAAGTGTTCTCTCCAAGTTAAAAGTCTTCATGGTTCATTGTGAGAGAATAATCTTGGCGGAGACGAGTTTTCTATTATAACAGTTTTTTCGCGGAGATATGAAGGTTTATATTATAAGACATTTTGCACGATCACGATGTATGAACAACATGTGTAAGGTAGGAGTGAAGAATAAGACTTGGTTCTCTGTTAAAAATGATATAAATTCTGACTTGAAACTTAACTGGAGAACGAAACTTGAGAAAATATTAAGTCCTTTCAAACTCGTTTAATCCTTTAGAAGTCTATCCTGGCTCGTATTTATGACATGATGACTCTAATCGAGTTCTTAAAAACTTGACGACACTATTCGCACAGCAACGAAAAGACCTGTATAGCTTATGTTAAATAAATCGTGAGGAGTGAAAAATAGGGTTGGACGTTTCTGACTAGGGTGATAGAACTTCTACCTTTGATACTTAACTTAAGATTAGAATCAACAGTTTCTTCACGACACTAACTTGACGGGATTTTGTGGGTGCAATCCGCTGAAAACCCTCAGGAGACAAAACTCCTCCTACTAGGGACACCTAGAGATTTAACGGCTTGTTGCACGGGCTCAGTGCAATCGCGTACCCTGTGAAAGTGAGGTTAGGATTTTTTGTTTTGCTCGGAACGAGCAAAAAATAAGTTTGGGGGTATTTGTTCATCACAGAAAACTGCATTTTAATACCACTCATGCATTATCAATTTTATTATATATCGGTACTATTAACCAGTGTCTGCTCAGTAAATACAGATTACAGGTATTCGTGACAAAACACTGGAAAACATACTCAAATTCACGGATATGACATTTGTGAGCCGACACTGCAATCAGAACAGTAAACCGATCGATATCCAAAAAGTTTTTTTGCAACAAATAAGGTGTACACAATTTTGGTCCAACACATTACAGGTGTGACACTAACTTTTTAATCCTTAGACCATGGTAGGGCTGCATTAGGCACAAGTAGGCACATGTGGGGATGTGTGTAAGTAAATGCATAAATGTGTGATGTGATATAAAGTTAGATTTCCCTCCAATTCTACTGAGTACAAACCATGGCTTTACAAAGAAATCAAACAATACCGGTGGGCAAGTGAAGAGCACTCAAGATCACCATGCAAGCACGGGCCCCACACTCTAACAATCGACCGGCGACATTCGCAATATTGTCGGCACCGCCGCCCCGCCCCGCCCCCCCGATCCTCTGTTCCTCTATTTTCTTCTGGTCATTTCTTAGGGTCACATCATCCTATTTATATTGTTTGTTTATTCTGGTGTTGAGCCTATAAATATCAGAACAGATTTAGAGTGAGGGCCATGTACAAGATCAAATCCATTCTTTAGTTTAGTTTAGCTTTTGGTTTAGCTTGAGAGTTTTGTGAGCTCAGTTTGGTTTCCTTCTTCTTCATCCCTCTTGGAGATTTCTTTTGAGAGCTTCATTATGGAGGTTGAACAAGTAACCAACACCATGTATCTCAACTCATTTAAGTGTTAATATAATTGCTTTTCTTTCTTTGTTTATTTCTTTCTTTCTTTGCTTTTCTTTTCATTATGTTTGAGTAATCTTTTGGTTGTGGTGATGGTAAGGATGTGAGATGAATGGCTTTGCCTTCCTCCTCCTCTTGTTAATGTTTAATGTGCTTATATGTGATTATAAACTTAGGATTACAACCTGGATTGGTTTGATATGGTATGTTGATTCCATGGTTACTTGGTAACCTCATCACATACCATATTCTCTCCAAAAAACCCTATTTTGCAAGCTTAAGCTTAGAATCAATTTAGTGTTGAGGTTGCTAAGTTTAGATATGCTATTTTGTTAACAAATGGCTTGACACACTTCTTGTTTTCATATACCCTATGCTATCACTAACCACTTAGCAAGCTTAACTCTAAAACTACTTGCTCTCACATACTAATTTGTGTATTTGATGTTGTTGTATGCTTGCTAACCCTTGTACTTAGTGTTGATACTTCAAGCTTGGACATACAAACGATAAGTGAACAAGACGGATTCGTTTCGTGTTTTGCGTCGAAATCCGATAACTTGATGATTTGTGCATCGCAACCGTATTGACAAGTCATGCTTCACTTCGGGATAAACACAAGGACGGACAACTCATGATCAAGGGAGCGTCGAAGAAATTGCCACTATTCAACCACCCGAGCCAAAGTCACGGCCACCATTCTTCCTTAACTTAGTTCTATATTTTCGTATTTTATTATTCGTGACAACAAACCCAAATTCTTTCTCGAACCTTAAGAAACAATCCCTAATCACCGATTCCCTGTGGATCGACCCGTACATGCCGGCTTGCTACAACGCGCCGTGCACTTGCGGTTTTATAAATTCTAAACAAGACCGAGCTCGCGTGCGCAATCTTTCCAAAACCAATTCTTTTCAAAACCTACAAATTAGCGCGCGGGTAAAGTCCCAACACCGATCATCCCCAATCGACATGCCAAGGGAAAATTCGAGCCAAACTGGGAAGGACCATACGTCATCGAAAAAGTGTTTGATGGAGGATCCTACCAGCTGATAAATGCCGAGGGATAAAGGCCTATACCACCCATCAATGGCCAATATCTCAAGAAATACTACGCGTGAATGCTCCAAGTCGCGGGCGAATTGAGCACACTGGCCCTTCGGTCTGGATCATACATCCTGTAAAACCGTATACAATCCACGGGCGTAAACGACCCCTATCTCTCCCAAAGTCCTACCAGTGAGACTACATTTAAAGTCCCACCGACGATGAAGCTAAAAAACGGTATGTTCACAAGCAAAACGGGCATGGATAAAAACTCGAAAGGAGAGTAAAAACAGCAGGACTGCCGGCGAGTTTGTGAAAATCGGAAAGGGTGCAAACTCGTGAAAAGAGATAAAATACACTCGCAAAGTCCTCTCGACCTTATAAGGAGAAAATCCCTGCGTGAGATTCTTACAACTCACAAAGGAGCAACACATTTAGGAATTCCCACGATTCCTAGGGAGAAAATACACCTACAAAATCCTCTCGACTCGTAGAGAGAAAATGCTTTTATGAGCCCCTTACGGCTCATAAAATTGAAAAGCCTTAAGTAAAAGGGATCTAAACCTGTCTCCTGAGCCATCGCTCCCCAACGGGCAATGACAAATGATGAGTCGCTCCTGGCATTGCTTCAGTGTTAGCGATGCTGATACCGACCAAAAGCCCAAATCCCATGTTTTCCAACAGCAAATGATTAGTTGCTCCTGGAATTATTCCAGTGCAGCAATGCTGATGCCAAACAAATTCCAAGTCCCAAGTTCCTCTCAAATTCAAAAGCCCCACCAAACAAGGCAGAAATTAAACAGATCAAATCGACGCCCCACCCGGCAGCACTTCTAAGCTCGAAAGTCCCGCTGGACGGGTAGGGAACTCCTAAAATAAACCAAATCCTGACACCGCAGAAAGCGGAGCAAATAAAATCAAATCCCGACACAACAAGAAGCGGAGCAAGTCAAATCAAATCCCAACACCGCAAGAACCGGAGCAAGTCAACTTCAATCCTGACACCGCAAAAAGCGGAGCAAGTCAAATCAAATCCTGAAACCGCAAGAACCGGAGCAAGTCAATTTCAACCCCGACACCGCAAGAAGCGGAGCAAGTCAACGACCGTCCAAGTCGCTAAAATGACAGCATCGACCGTCCAAGTCGTAAAAAGGGCAGCACCGACCGTCCACGTCGCAAAACTGGCAGCACCGACCGTCCACGTCGCAAAAATGGCAGCACCGACCGTCCACGTTGTAAGTGAACGGCGGCGCCCCGACCGTCGATCTGACGCCGGAAACGAAAAACTTTGCAAACCAGCAAACCGGCACCACCGCGCACAAAAATTCCGGATTGGGCCATTAACCTAGCTACTAGCAAACTAAAAGATGGGTAGAGAGATATACAAAGCGATCCGTGTCCTTCGGTCTTCATCTCCACTCCGATCTCTCGCGGAATCTCCGTCCGTCACCTCCTCGTCGGAAAGGGCACCACATAGCCGGATTCTTTTACGGGCTCCCACCTCTGGACCGAGGCAACTTGGGCGCGAAGTTGGCTAGCCGACGCGTCCAAGGTTTGCTGTAGACTAGTGCAGAATACTATGTCTCTTTGGGGTTTATGAAGTTTCTTAATGTTGTGGAGGAGAAAAATAAGCTCTGGAGTGATGTGGGTAATTTTGCAAGCAAGCATGAAATGAGATGATATATCTTCCACCACTAGAAAATGAAACCTCTCTTCTTTCCCCTCCAAGATGTGGCCGGCCTCACCAATCTCTCAAATGGTGGAGATCCTCAAAAAAAACATTATGCAAGGAAAGATAATAAATCAAGAGAAGAAATGGTATCAAAAAGAAATGAGAAAAGTCACATCATTTCTCATCCACATCCTATCCATAACATCACCATAAATGCAATGGAAGAGACCCAAAAAGAATCTAATGATTATGAAGGCACAAATGCAAGAAAACCCCTCCACAATAAGTAATTTGCACAATTGCAAATTACCCCCTCCATCGGAAAAGTCCGGCCGTGAAGGAACAAAGGAAAACTGGTCGGAACGGAATGCAAACTGGCAACTTCAGAAAACTGATCCCGTAATAGATTACAGGAAAACCCCACGACTGCATATACATGCCCGCATTTGTATTCCCACTGAACACAAATGCAAAGAGACAAAACTACACTGTCTAATACTAGGATCCGGCTTAAACCAAAGCCAGCTAGTAAAATCTGTCCGATCATGATCCGTGCAATACCGCACGTATCTGATCGAACCCTGCCATATCTCCATACGGCCTCTACAGCGTTTCGCCCGAAACCTGAGTAACTGTGTGTGGTGGACTCTAAAGACTCGTCAATACTATGGCTGTGGATTTAACCACTAGCACGTCAGAGGTATTAGCCATACGTGACGGGCTACCAGCTATTGACCAAAAGGGACATCGATGAGCGAACTCATCCTGACACCCTACTGAGCCTGTCAGTGATAATATCCATACAGTCCGGTCCGTTCGTCTATGAGCATCGCATGGCGGGCCTAGGGGGTTGGTAAAAGTCAGACCCCCAGAAGCGGTACAAGTCGTGTCGGAGTGTAGCCCAGAACACCCTGAGATACTACTGGAATACCTACTAGTAAATCTCCTGCCTTGGCCAAGGACTTTTCATGTACTGGCTCTCCTAGACACAGCGCAACCTCACCCTCAATACCGGGAGAGACGAACCCCTGCAGATCCGCTCACTGCCTCCATGTGGCTCGGGACTGTACCCAACTAAAACCTGTTTGCACGTCTCCTTTGAGCGTGGTAGGGCAGTAATCAAAGCACAGTGGGCACTCACACGAGACAAATGACGATCTCAGGTCGATGAACTAACCTGTACACATGTCACCAGGGAACTGCTATCTGACGTCAGGTATAATACCAACTAGCAGGTTCCCGGCGAGTCCTGTCCGGTGTACTCATAACCCAATGAGCACCTGTATACATCTTAGGTGAACCAACTAACACCAGTGGCTTGTGAGACCAGCCACCGCCCCTCGTTGGGTTCTCGACTGTATACACTAGTCTACTCCGGAGTATCGATGCCCTGTCTCGAAACTCCCATGACTAGGGACCTTTTAAGGATGTGCTTATAGACCCCAGCTCCCACGTATATGATCGCCCTCATACTGCTGGTAGTCAAGCAAGAATCCTAGGGGCTCTATCAACGTGTAATAGCGACTCGTAAGGTCACCTAAAGCAGTACACGATGATAAAGATAAACCAGATAGCATACTATCATCTTGAGTAAGACTGTCCTACCGGGATAGGTCCTCCCTCAATCATTGCAATCACGTGCCTGTGATCCAATAATTGACTCTGAGGCCACTATCTCCAACAATTTCCCACTTGCACTCAAGGCTAATTATTGCGATGTCGCATACTCACAGCCCGTGTGATACCGAACACCCAACCCCTCTACTAGTCAGTCTCACAAAGCTCGTTTGCGAAACTATTGCGTTCGAGGAATAGCCTCAGTGAGTGGATCCGCTATGATGTTTCTTTCTATGTCTCTCTTTATCTCAAGTTCGCGGAGAAACCCATCTCCCGAAATGAGCAATACCTGTCTTAGAATGTGTCTGGATGTCTGATGGGACCTAGCTCATAAATGAACTCCAAATCCAAACTTCTTAGACTGTATCGTCAACTGAACTTAATCAGTATCCTGCGCCATGCCTTCCCTCAGTATCCACCTGGACCATCTGTCCAAAATACTGCCCCTCATCAGAGGGAAAACTATAACTCTGACAGCCACTCTGCCATCCAGGTCACCTTGGAAGCCTGGAATGATAACTGTCTCCCGAAGGAGAATTCTGTTATCATATCCCTAGAACATCAACTTATGTTCTAAAACTGCTTCCGACTGTTTCTCCAGGATTGGATCAATATTAACTTATTGCACCTACTGCAAAAACAACATCTGGTGTGGTACTTGACATCTCATGATCAACTCAATTGCCTAAGCAAGTGATCTGCCAATCATGCGTATCCCTCTCCCCTTTAGTCTGTAAGACACCTTTAGAGAGGGTGACTCCATTACCTGCAGGTACACCACCATGCCAGGAGTCGTCCATTCTAAATACTCATAGAATGCTGTCTAAGTACCCAGATTGGGAAACTACCCAAATCTAGATCTAAAACCATAGATCTAGTAACCAGAATGTCTGATATAATATCCAAGTCCTATGTGGAGAAACCACTGTGTGACGACCAAAGTATAACCGATTGTAGTACAGGAATCTGACTTCCTACTCTGTGTATGTCATCCAAATACCAGGACATCACACCCTACTACCTTCTTAATAGATCCATCCCCTAATCTGATGAAGTCAAACCTATGACTGTCACGTCAGAAATAGATGATCTATCTCTGCTATATCTGCTTTAGTCTATAAATAGACATAAGCCACATGTCCACCAATGCTTCCGCTGCTCCCACTGACTACGACAACCCTCTGGCAGAGTCATATACACGTGCACTTCTAAAGCTAGTTTAGAACGACGCTATACTCATTCTCCTGCCGGGTCTCACAGTCTAGAACAACAGCAATGGTAAGTCTGGGTAAACAAGAACATCCCTGCCACCGTCCTTGAGCATACTGAAGTACCTCTCGGGTGCCTGAAGTTATCTACCATATCTGCGGAGTGACCAATGGAATGTCAAACCAGATTGAATCTTTAGGTTCTTATCAAATCTTCAGTAATCGTTTGCGGTTCTGGAATCACTTCCAGTTCTACCATACTCCCACTACTGTTTTCTGAAAAAATCCATTTTTGTTAAAACTGTGGCGAGTCAAGAACAATATCACTATTGATCTTCCAAATGGTAGAAAATCAACCCTCGTCATAGCCCGAGTCAACCCGCAAACAGCCATTACAGAAACGTGCCTTGAGTTATCCAGAGTCTGGTTTCAAGTATAAGCCGGACAACTCCCCGTACCTTAACAATGTCAAGATATGAACTGTTCTATATTTAATACAGAAACAGAGGCACTGATTTAATTGAACCAGATTCAAATCATGCAGCTGTCTCCAGTGCATGTCAACTAAATGGAAGGAGGCCGATCAGCGTTACTCAACTTAGGAATGCTTCCAATTATGAGTAACCTGAAAGAGAAGCAAGTTCTCTTAACCATTACTATCAACTGAATACCATATACAAGTATCTACATCTTCGATCACCTTGAAGAATCCCGATACTTGCAATACCTGGTTCTCTACTTTATTCATGTACCTATAACTTCTCAAAACTCAGACCCTGTGTTTCTACGAAACACGTATCTAAGAACTAGAGAAGTCAAAAGTAAACAGAATACAGTACGAGTACCAACCCCTCTGTCCTAATGGACACTGGACAATATACAATACTCTGTATAAGTCCCATGAGTCTAATAACTCATTCACTGTGTGTCGTAGGTTGAAAACTGTACTTATGGTTAAGAAGAATTACACCGTTGTTCAATGCTCCTTACCTAACCATCCACTGGTATAGGTAAATGTCATAGACATAATCTCAAAAAGGTATATCTCACTCTATAAAAATAGACGTACAGATATATCAATTTGAAATTGGTGCATAACAACGGATATTCAAAACCAAATATTTGCCGTCCGGCAAACAACCCAGGTGACTTCCTCAAATATCACCAATTACAATGAATCCCGATATAATGAGGATGATCACCTAATTCCCAATAACTTACTCCCACTCATCATCTGTAAAACCATACAGATGTGAGAATCATACCTGGTGAATACATACCCTGGAGCAAGTGTCTAATTGGGAAATCAGTTTTCTTTTAACAGTACACAGTGAAACTGAAACATTGAAATGTTTCGATGGGGTATCCTGGTATTCCTAGTAATGCCTCTTCCATTATCCAGATTCACAACTGTAACTGTATAATTCTTTTCCACCTCTCCAAATCCCTTTATATGTCTTTAGTCATTACCTTCTGTACACCCCTTTAGGCCAAATGGTTTTCTTCCTTCCCTACCGTTCGGCACCAGCCTATGGTTTGGAAGAAGACTATCCAATAAGCATAATGGGTGTACTGCCCTAATCCTAGGAGCACTCGCAATGCGAGAGAAGGTGAAGATAAAAGACAACCGAATAAAACCTTATTCCTATTTCTCCTGAACCAGAATCCATCCCCGAACTGGAACAAGTTCCTTTCGAGTTCGTATATAACCATACGATGGAATATCCAATATACTGTGGATCTTCGTAGTGATACGGAGTGTCCTGGAGAAATACAAAGGTGATTTAGGATTGGCGAAGAAATATTTGGTTTGGTCGTGAATAGCAGTCGCAATTTACTTTGCCCTCTTACTAATCCCTTTCTTTGTCTTTACATAATACCTTCTGTACACCACCGTTAGGCTAATTGGTTTTCTTCATTCCCCACCGTTCGGCACCAGCCTAAGGTTTGGAAGAAGACTATCCAATTTGCGTAATAGGTGTACTATCTCCTAAACCAAGGAGTACTCGCAACCTGAGAGAAGGTAAAAGGAAAAGACAACTGAATAGTCCTATTCGTTTTCTCCAGAACCAGAAACCATCCTCGAAAAAATTCCTTCGAGTTCGTATATAACCATACGATGGTTTTGTCCAATGGAAGTGGACGTTCGTAGTAATACGGGGTGTCCTGGAGAAAAGGGTAAAAGTAGGAGTGGCAATGAGGTTTGCAACTCTGACAATCCAAAAGCCAATGTTTAAGAAGGTTCGGTTAATTTTGGTCACTGAGTCATAGTCTAGGGTCGGGTCAATGGTCGCTGCCAAAGATAGAGAGAAAAGAAACACTCAGCGTGCACTCTAACCTAGATCAGAATGGTTATCACTTTATCTAATCAGGAAACCTTCCACTGTAACCTCAAATTCTTCCCCAAACCTGAAAGAAGAATTAGTCGGGATAACCCGAGGAGTAAACCAACTCATCAGTGGGAATCGGAATCCAACTATCATCGCATGATAACGTGACGGAATCCGCTCACGTTATCACACTCCAAAAGGTATGCGCATATCTGGCAAGTTTCAGTTTCTTTAGAAACTCCCGATGTGGATTTTTGCCCCATGCTCTTATGATCTTGACGAAGGCCAACATATCATAAGTCACATGTCAAGTTCTACCCGTCATTGTCCAGGTTAATTTGAACCCACCCGTACATTCCCTTGACGAAGGCCAAAATAGTAGTACGACTGTCCCAAACCAACACATATATCTATGCTGCAGAAAAGTAACAAATAGCTACCATACACTATGCCTTGATGAAGGCCAACATACATAGTATGAATACTAAGTGCTACCTTCCTGAAACGACGGAGGGCTACGAATGGTTTCTGGTGAAAACCTTTAACGTAATGAACTTGATATCGTTGAAGGAACCGGATAGCTTTTAAAAATATGGTGACGAAAACCTTTGCTAAAGAGGTCACTCCCGGTGAAGGGATTTCGGCTCTTTCCCCGTAGAATGAGGTGCAGGATATTCCAACTGAATACTACGATGCAAAACAAAAGTAATCGGCTATAGTGAAGTTATTGCCCTAACGCAAACTTTTGTCCAAGGGGTTACTCCCGGTGAAGGGATCTCGGTCCTTGCCTCGTCGACTGAGGAGTAGGATATTCCAACTGAATACCACGATGCAAAACAAAAGAGAACGCCCTTGCAATAACTGCTTTTTGAAAAGTGTTCCAACAACATCAGAATAGGTTTGTTTAGCTTGCATTGATCCGAATCAACGCAGTCCCATCAATTGATCACACCAATAAAGAACGAAAATAATGATATACGTATATGCCATCCGCATTCGCCACTGGGTCCCGTCATCACCCGTTAGGTTACTTCACTAACGACAGAGCGGGGACTGGACTAGCGTGGATGTAAAACATATACAACATCTACTAGTATATATATATATATATATATATCAATATATAATATTTCCCTCAAGGCGTGATAAAATGCAACATCAAAGAAATGTACAGCATTACAGAACAATACAGATATCTGGGATCCCCGGGTTTCATAGAACCGCTACTGAAACCCGACGTTCCCCTGGTCGTGTGGATAGCCTGTGCAATGAAATCCTAGACCCCTACGGGCGCGGCAAGTTACCCGCCAAAACCTGAAGCGAGGCAGCCCCCTTCAACAACGTGAATGGACCACCCAGCACTTCACGGAATCCGGTAACTTGGGCACCCCTCCTTGGGTCAACCTGTACCTCCTACGAGTGCGGCGAATAGCCCACCAATTCTAGAGTAAAGCCCCCTCTGTCTCAACGCCATGAGATGCGGGCCCGTTTCCCTCTAGAACCCGGCTATTCGTGCACCCCACCTTGGGGTAATCCTAGTACAGAAAGTAAAATATACATACAACGGGTACATCGACCTCAACCCGGTCGTGCCCCAAAAGAATAATACAAACAGGCAGTGACGGCAGTCCACATGTCGGACGCTCGCCCCGCAATATCAAATGTACATATAAAACAAAACTGTACTAGCATTGCATCCAGGCTATCCCCACGACCAATCCGCAACATCACAGCACAACACAGAACATCAACGTGAATGTCACGTTCGCAAATCCGTCTAAAAGGGCTATAGCAGATAGACTGGATTTACCGATCGAATGACATTCACGGTCGCAGATATAATGTAAATACTGTGAACTAACATGTTTAAAATATCCGATCGAACAAATTTAGCGAAGTGGGCCTCTAGCAGTACTGTAGCACTTACAGAAAATCTGGGCCCAAAAAGAATGTCCCAAAACCCTTATTTCCTATTCAAAAGCCCACTGGAAAAATTTGGTGCAAAGATAGCACTTTCCCACCGCGGAACTGCGGCCAAACCAGGGGTTTGGCCGCGTTTCCGCGGTCATACTAAGGAATCTTTTCATCGAATTTTCCCAGAATTCTTAGAATTGCTTTCTTGTGTTTCTGCAACAACCTGAAAAAATTTTAGAGCTAAAAAAATTTCAACAGAAACCAGTGCACTGAAAATACGGATTTTGGGATTATTGTTCGATCGAGTTTTAAACATATTAGAGCAAGCTAGACTAGGTTAACGGCGTGGCTCTAATACCATTGTAAGTGCACGGCGGCGCCCCGGTCGTCGATCCGACGCCGGAAACGAAAAACTTTGCAAACCAGCAAACCGGCACCACCGTGCACAAAAATCCCGGATCGGGCCATTAACCTAGCTACTAGCAAACTAAAAGATGGGTAGAGAGATATACCAAGTGATCCGTGTCCTTCGGTCTTCGTCTCCACTCCGATCTCTCGCGGAATCTCCGTCCGTCACCTCCTCGTCGGAAAGGGCACCATATAGCCGGATTCTTTTACGGGCTCCCACCTCTGGACCGAGGCAACTTGGGCGCGAAGTTGGCTAGCCGACGCGTCCAAGGTTTGCTATAGACTAGTGCAGAATACTATGTCTCTTTGGGGTTTATGAAGTTGCCTTAATGTTGTTGAGGAGAAAAATAAGCTTTGGAGTGATGTGGGTAATTTTGCAAGCAAGCATGAAATGAGATGATATATCTTCCACCACTAGAAAATGAAACCTCTCTTCTTTCCCCTCCAAGATGTGGCCGGCCTCACCAATCTCTCAAATGGTGGAGATCCTAAAAAAAAAACATTATGCAAGGAAAGATAATAAATCAAGAAAAGAAATGGTATCAAAAAGAAATGAGAAAAGTCACACCATTTCTCATCCACATCCTATCCATAACATCACCATAAATGCAATGGAAGAGACCCAAAAAGAATCTAATGATTATGAAGGCACAAATGCAAGAAAACCCCTCCACAATAAGTAATTTGCATAATTGCAAATTACCCCCTCCATCGGAAAAGTCCGGCCGTGAAGGAACAAAGGAAAACTGGCCGGAACGGAATGCAAACTGGCAACTTCAGAAAACTGATCCCATAATAGATTACAGGAAAACCCCACGACTGCATATACATGCCCGCATTTGTATTCCCACTGAACACAAATGCAAAGAGACAAAACTACACTGTCTAATACTAGGATCCGGCTTAAACCAAAGCCGGCTAGTAAAATCCGTCCGATCATGATCCGTGCAATACCGCACGTATCTGATCGAACCCTGCCATATCTCCATACGACCTCTACAGCGTTTCGCCCGAAACCTGAGTAACTGTGTGTGGTGGACTCTAAAGACTCGTCAATACTATGGCTGTGGATTTAACCACTAGCACGTCAGAGGTATTAGCCATACGTGACGGGCTACCAGCTATTTAACAAAAGGGACGTCGATGAGCGAACTCATCCTAACACCCTACTGAGCCTGTCAGTGACAATATCCGTACAGTCCGGTCCATTCGTCTATGAGCATCGCATGGCGGGCCTAGGGGGTTGGTAAAAGTCAGACCCCCAAAAGCGGTACAAGTCGTGTCGGAGTGTAGCCCAGAACACCCTGAGATACTACTGGAATACCTACCAGTAAATCTCCTGCCTTGGCCAAGGACTTTTCATGTACTGGCTCTCCTAGACACAGCGCGACCTCACCCCTAATACCGGGAGAGACAAACCCCTACAGATCCGCTCACTGCCTCCATGTGGCTCGGGACTGTACCCAACTAAAACCTGTTTGCACGTCTCCTTTGAGCGTGGTAGGGTAGTAATCAAAGCACAATGGTAACTCACACGAGACAAATGGCGATCTCAGGTCGATGAACTAACCTGTACACATGTCACCAGGAAACTGCTATCTGACATCAGGTATAATACCAACTAGCAGGTTCCCGGCGAGTCCTGTCCGGTGTACTCATAACCCAATGAGCACCTGTATACATCTTAGGTGAACCAACTGACACCAGTGGCTTGTGAGACCGACCACCGCCCCTCGTCGGGGTCTCGACTGTATACACTAGTCTACTCCGGAGTATCGATGCCCTGTCTCGAAACTCCCATGACTTGGGACCTTTTAAGGATGTGCTTATAGACCCCAGCTCCCATGTATAAGATCGCCCTCACACTGCTGGTAGTCAAGCAAGAATCCTAGGGGCTCTATCAACGTGTAATAGCGACTCGTAAGGTCACATAAAGCAGTACACGATGATAAAGATAAACCAGATAGCATACTATCATCTTGAGTAAGACTGTCCTACCGGGATAGGTCCTCCCTCAATCATTGCAATCACGTGCCTGTGATCCAATAATTGACTCTGAGGGCACTATCTCCAACACACGTCGAAAAAATGGCAGCAACGACTGTCCACGTCTCAAAAATGGCAGCACCGACCGTCCACGTGGCAAAAATGGCAGCACCGACCGTCGATGTCGCAAAAATGGCAGTACCGACCGTCCACGTCGCAAAAATGGCAGCACCGACCGTCCACGTCGCAAAAATGGCAGCACCGACCGTCCACGTCGCTAAAAGGGCAGCATCGACCTCCAAGTCGTCAAAATAGGAACCAAATCAAGTCAACCTCCGCGTGAAAGAAGATCTATCAATTTCATGCACACGACCCACACACGCGGTGTGCATTTATTGATGGGGGGCATTTTGTTGGGGTCAAAAATTACACCCCGGTTGACCAAGTCAAAGTCAGTCAACACCCAGCTAAGCGTGCCCAAGCTCAAGCGAAGTGGGCCTAAGCCCAAGTCAAGACCAAGAATAGAAGGGGCCGGCTCCATGCCAAGAATGAAGCAATAAATTAGTTCAATGCAATTTTTTAGAAATAAATGTATGAAAAATGGGCAGAAAGCCAAAATTTTGTAAACCCCATGGCTTATGTGCAAAATGAAATAAGCACATAAGGCATGGGATGGCACAAGTTCCATTTGGTAAATTCTAAGGGGCTATATATAAAGTATGTAGCCTATAAAGGCAAACATGATGAAAAAATCAAGAAGAACATTTTCATTCTCTCAAAAAGGTCTAGGGTTCTGTGCCTCCTTCTTCTTCCTCAAGGTTCTAAATCTTCTTTCTTTTTCTTGAATTAAATCAAGAGTTTCACTCTTCTTTTCCCAAAAAGGAATAGTTTTTCACCAGAAAACCCACAAAGGAGAGCTCAGATCTCCCATCAGATCTTTAAAAGGGGAGATTTTTAAGTCTCATCCTCCCTTTTTTTTTCCTAAGATCCAGCCAACAGAGAGAAGGAAGATGGAGGCCCATCTCCAAAAATCCCACTTTCGGAAAATCAAAGGCTCAAAAGAAAATCCAGGGCTCAAGGGAGAAGGAAGGAATCCCTTTTCATCATCTCCGAAAATCTCTTAAGAGTTTAACTCCACAAAAAAAAATAGTAGATCTTTTTTTAGGAGTTCCAAAAGTCAATTAGGAAGTACAACTCCCTGTGCTGGGGTTAAGTCTCTTTTTCCCTTTTTTTAGGAGTTTAACTCCAAAATTCAATCGGGAGTACAACTCCCAGTACATGGGCTAAGCCCCTTTTTCTGCTGGCGTCCAGCGCCCACGCACCGGGCACGTGAGGCGCTAGCGCCCAGCCCCCATGCATCCTTAGGATGCCACTCCCCTTTTTTATATACACTCCACACTCAAAACACGTCGTCCGTTAGAAAAAATTTCTAACGGGGCGCTGCCCCGCACCCCGCAAGGGGCTGCTCATCCCCTTGACCCCCAGCCCGCTATCCAGATAGTGGGACCCCCGTAAACTCTGCGAGGTCCCCGATATACCCAAGACCCCTCAAAACACAACTCACGCACACTGCACATTGAGTTCGCATGACCAGTTTGACCCGTCAATCGGAGGTTTTCTCGCTCCAAAGGCGAGGGGTAATTAACGGCAGTTTAGTCCACGGCTGCCGGAGATTTGGATCCCCACAATCAATAAACCCCAGCCTACCCTAGGCAGGGGGAATCTGCAGTATGCCCGACAAGAGACGCGTATTCCCATCTCAATGGGGTGATGAAAAACACCTTATAATGTCCAAGAGCAGATGCTTGGATTGAAAGTAGTCTAAAAAATGAAGAATGGTAGGTGATTTTGCATGATGACTACGAATACTTCAGAAAGCTTTAACGGGGTCTTAAAAGGATCTCGATCTTTGCCTATTCAAGACTTAGTAGGACGGACTTTTTACAGGGTGAACAAATACTTCTTTGCACGACATCAGGAGGGACAAGAGTGGACGACAAAGTTATGTCCTAAGTTTGAACATTTAATAACAAAAAGGGCTACTGATACCAGGCATGCTTGGATCGTGAGGTTCAGCCAATCCGAATGGTAGGTGACTGACAAAGATGGAAAAAATTACAATGTAGTCATCGACGGTAGGAACTGCAGTTGTACGTGCAATATTCCTAAGTTGCAAAATTTGCCATGTTTTCATGTAATTTCAGCATGCACACGAGAAGAGGGTGTGGGGAATATTGCACATCACGATCTTGTTTCAAAGTGGTATTATGTCCCCAAATACAAAGCTGCTTATGCCCCGTTGTTCCATCCTGTACCCGATAATTAATATTGGGAGGTATACAACGGTCCAATGATATTACCGCCTATCGGTAGGAGACAAGCAGGACGGCCATATTCTACTCGTATCAAAGGTGTAATGGATGATTCACGAGAAGGACATAGGCAAAATAAATGCAGCATTTGCAATGAGTATAGTCATAACAAGGCACGATACAAAAATTCTCCAGCCCCACGTCGCCATTGGTAATCTCTGCCTATATTTTGAAATACACACGCATGCACACACACACACACACACACACACACACACACGTCCAACCACAAAAAAATAAACATACATCTACACACACTGTAAGTCGATGTCGCGCACCCCACGTGTTCGCGGGGAGGCGCACCCCACGTGTTCGCGGGGAGGCAGAAATAGCAAAAAATGATTTTTACGGGCTTCACAACACCGACTTGAACCAAGGATCGATCACAAACCCTAGCTAGCAAACTACTTGAGGTTTAACTACTCGGATGAATTTTATACCTCATAGTATCGTGTCCTTCGGATCTTCTCTCTGTCCTCCTCGTCATCGTAGGCTCCAAGGATCAAAAAAGGATCGGGCAACCTCGACGGCCTCCTCGAATCAAAGACGATCCACCCGAGAGTCTATAGTCCGAGCTCCTACCTCAAATCTGAGGTAACTACGGCTTCTAGTTCGCTAAACTAGAAATCCTAGAGGGTGTAGAGTAAGAAGATGGAGTACTTTGTCTCTTAGAACCCTAGGATTCTCAACACATGAGAGCTTTTAGGGTTTAGAGGAAGAAGAAGAAGACTTGAGGAAATGAGAGAGGAGTTGTGGACATAGGACTTGAGCTTGGCTGCTCTCTTGAGATAGAATGAAGAATATTTGATATTTTATGAGATAAATATCACAATAAAATATCTTCAAACCTTCACAAATATCTTTTGGTGACTCATGACCATGAGTCACTAAGTAGCCATGCTAGGTTCAATGTTCAAATCCACCTCATTTCCTCCACCCATTTTGTTTAATCCAAAAAGAATAAAACCCTAATAGGTGTCCCCCTTCTAGAATCCAATCTCGAAGAATTACGAGAATGCTCCCCATCCGTATATACATACCCACATCCGTATTCCGAAGAAAATGAATACTAAGAGACGAAACAATCCATCAATATAATACTAGGATCCGGCTTAAACTAAAGACCACTAGTATTATCCGCCCGATCATCATACGCGCACAAGTGCACATACGTGATCGAAGCCCTACCGTAAAAACTATACGGCCTCTACACCTTTTGCCCGGTGCAGGGAAACTCTCTATGTGGGACTCTAAAGACTCGACACTACGCTGGCAGTGGATTTAACCACAAGCCGCAAGAGGTACTAGCTGCACGTAACGGCTACCCAGGTATGTCTCGATAAGAAGGCCGATGAGCTAACTCATCCGAACTCCTACTGAGCCTGTATGTGACAATCTCTGTACAGTCTGGTCTGTTCGTCTAAGAGTATCGCATATCGGGCCTAGGGGGAGGTAATCGTCAGACCCCTAATAGCGCAATAAGTCGTGTCGGAGAGTATCCCAAAACACCCTGAGAAACGACTGGAGTACCTACCAGTAAATCTCGCTTGCCTTGGCCAAGGACTTTGTGTAATGGCCTTCCGAACACAGCGCGATATCAACCCCTAATACCGGGAGAGACGAATCCTATCTAACCGTCACTGCCTCCAAGTGCTTCGGGACTGCACCCAACTACTACATGTTTGCACGACTCCTTTGAGCCGTGGTAGGGTAGTAATCAAAGTACAGTGGGAACACACTCGAGGCGAAGTAGCAGTGTCAAGTCGACGGACTAAGTTGTACTCATGTCACCTGGGAACTGCTACCCGACGATAGGTATAATACCCACCAACAGTTCCTGATGAGTCATGTCCAGTGTACTCATAACCTAATGAGCACCTGCATACTATTTCCAGTACGACGTACTAATGGCTGTGGGACATACCATCTCCCCTGCTGGGACGAGAAGCGTATACACTAGTCTACTCTGGAGTATCGATGCCCCATCTCGATAATCCTCCGACTAGGGACCTGTATAGGATGTGCTTATAGACTATCCAGCCCCCACTAGTGTGACTGCCATCACAACGCTGGTAATCAAGCAAAGATCCTAAGGGCTCTACCAATATGTATAAGCGATATGCTAAGAAAACACATGCACATCTTGAGGTAGAAACAAACCAGGTAGCATACTACCATTTCGAGCAAGACTGTTACTATATCCGTGTATATCTCAAGCTTCCATTAAGTAATATACAATCCAGTATGATACAATAATGGACTCTAGGGCATATATCACTAACACACACATACACGCACACATACGTTCTTTGTTATGCATGCTTATTTTTTCAAAGATAATATAACTCGACTTTTTCATTATGCAGATATACCTATGGATTCTGGACCTATAGATACGAGTGTTCTGTATTTACAGACTGACAACAGGTCGGCCAATGCCGCAGCAGTACAGGTAAAACTTTGTGCTTTTATTTTCTTTACTTACATGTGTTATTTATTTGTTACTGATACAAGTCCTCTTTTTGTAATTGGAAGAGTAATCAGGTGATTACATGCGTTGACTGCTCAGTGTTGGGGTCAAAAATTGCACCCCGGTTGACCAAGTCAAAGTCAAAATCAACCCCAAATAAGCGGGCCCAAGCCCAGCTCAAGTGGGCCCATGCCCAAGTCGAGCCCCGCGGCTGGCCTCCCTCATGCCAAAATGAAATCATGTAATAAATAATTTTGATGTAATTTTTTTATGCATGAATGTAAGCGAAATGGGTATAAAGCCAAATTTTTGTAAGCCTATGGCTCATGTGCAAAAGAAATGAGCACATGAGGCATGGGATGGGCAAAATGCCATTTTGTAAAGCCCAAGGGGCTATATGAAAATTTGTAAGCCTATAAAAGGCAACATGATAATGAAATAAAGCATACAATTCATTCTCTCAAATTCTAAGGTTTGTGTGCTTCTTTCTCTTTCCTCAAGGTTCTAAAACCTTCTTCCCTTTTTGAATTAAATCAAGAGTTTAACTCTTCTTTTCTCAAAAATAAATAGTTTTTCACCACAAAACCCACAAAAGGGGACTCAGATCTCCTATCAGATCTAAAAAAGAAGTGACTTTTAAAATCTCATACTTCTTGTTCTTCAAGATCCGGCCAACAGAGGAAGAAGAAAGGGACCCATCTCCAAAGACCCCATTTTGGGAAAGATCCAAGACTTAAGAGAGAAGAATCTCTGAAGATTTTTAAGGAGTTCAACTCCAAGACCCAACTCCTCAAAGGAGTTTAACTCATAATCCAGATCTTTTAGAAGTTTAACTCTAAATATAAATCTTTTGGAGTTTAACTCCTATTTCTGGGGGTAAAAACCCCTTCTTTTCACTGGCGCCCACGTGCCGGGCACGTAAGGCGCTAGGGCCAGCGCCTACGTGCCGGACACGTGAGGCGCTCGCGCCCAAAACGCCAGCGCACAAAGCGCCGACGCACAAAGAGCCGGCGCACAAAGAGCCGGCACCGGCGCACAAACGCCCATGTGCCGGACACATGAGGAGCTAGCGCCAGCGCCTACGTGCCGGGTACGTAAGGCGCTAGCCAGCGCCGAGCGCCAGCGCCCGTGAGGCGCTGGCACTCATGCGTCCTTTGGACGCCATTTTCCCCTCATTTTACATGTACTCCACACTAAGAATACCTCCCCCGTAAAAACTCTGCGGGGCCCCCGATATATCCAAAACCCCTTCAAAACACAACACTACACATTGAGTTCGCATGACCTGTTTGACCCGTCAATCGGAGATTCTCTCGCTCCAAAGGCGAGGGGTAATTAACGGCAGCTTAATCCGCGGCTGACGGAGATTCGGATCCCCACAATCAATAAACCACAGCCTACCATAGGCAGGGGGATCTGTAATGCGTCCGAAAAGCGCGCGTGTATTCCCATCTCAACGGGGTGACGAAAAACACCCTACACTCAGTCCAGCCAGATCCCAGTTGGAGATGCTAATGTGCAGGCTGAGCTGCAACAGGCGGGCTTTCATCTTCTATCCAGATTATAGTATATACGTCTGGATAGAGCCTTAATTACGGCTTTGTAGATAGATGGAGATCAGAGATCTGCACATTTCATTTTAGAGTTGGTGAGATGACTATCACTCTTCAGGACGTCGTTGTGCTGCTTGGTCTGCCTACAGACGGAGAGGTGGTTGCTGTGGAGTACAGCCATGATTGGCCAGACTTGTGTTCCATCTTATTGGGTAGGATTCCGCCTATTGGCCAGAGGAGAGGCAGTAGCATCCACTTGAGTTGGCTGCGGGGGGGGCGTTTAGTGCCGAGCCTGCCTTGGATGCTACCCCCGCTGCGATCGAGCAGCACGCACGACCCTACATTTTACATCAAATTGGGGTTTGCTTGTTTCCGAATAGAAGCAAGAGCAGAGTTAGTCTTGCTTGGCTGCCTCTTTTAGCTGATCTCGACCAGTGTGTCATTTTATCGTGGGGGGTGCAGTTATGTCATTCCTCTACAGCGAGCTGAGGATGGCTTCATTGATGGAGCAGAAGAGTTTTAGGGGTTGTTTGATGCTTCTTCAGGTATACAATATTTAAATCCGCATTCTACTAATTTTGCATAATTAAATTGATATTCAACGTAAAACGTAATTCTATCATATTGTATTTTAGATATGATCATAGACATATCTCTCTATTGGTCGCCCGATCATTACGACACTGTTCGCTTTAGATGGCCAAAGGCCATATGGATGCCAGTAAGTATTTGAAACTATACGCATATTTCAAATTTCAATTTTTTTTAGAATATTAACTTGTGTGTAATCTCTATACAGGTGGAATGTGCCCAGGTCATGGGATGTGACACCGGATCGCAGCCTCTGTTTCTACCGCAATGAGTTCGATGTCATGGAGGAGGCAACAGTTACGTGGACACCGAACACACATGACCTGATGGGCGCTCTAAGTCCATTATGTTTGGCAGGCGCCGGCTTCTGGCGTGCGCGGACGCCGATCGTCTGCAACGATGTTATTCAGATGCACGTGCCAAACCGTGTGCTCCGCCAGTTCGGTTTGAGGCAGCACATACCAGGAGCGATGGAGGAGACACGGCGACAGGGTGGAGTGCTAGTTAGGGATGCTTGGCTCGTGGAGTATCAGATTTGGATGGGTCGATGGTACGATCGGGTGCACCACACAGCCGATGAGATACAGCCAGGTATACCGATAGATCAGTACCTTTCCTGGTATTGGATGATTACCCATAAATTTGTTATCACAGCAGCCCCTCCGCCCACCTTATATACACCTCGATGAACGATAGAGAGAGATTTGGTAAGTTTATATCAAATCTTTTAAAACTAAAATCTTATTTTTATGAAATTCATTATTTTAGTTACCATCAATATAGGTCCATAACATTTACGCGTTGAGGATATAGCTGATGAGGGTATTAGTGGCACCAAGAACTCAGCGAGCTGCTTTATGAACATCAAGTCTCTGATCAGGAGTGTGATGACGAGGCACAGATTCACACGTCCATCGGTCGTGCCTGTACCACCCATGCCTCTACCACCTGTCCCTGCACCACCCGTGTCTCCACCAGCTGTGTCTGCACCTGCCATTCCTATCACGTATGCATGACGTAGATAGAGACAGCCTGCGCCGTCTCAGCATCCCGATGAGTACGAGCATAGACCATCATAGCCAGAGCCGTCTCAGCCGCCTGCCGCCGACAAAGCCGGACCATCACAGCCTCGACGTCCTGTAGCGAAGAGGAGGACACCTGGGATGGTGTGACGATTTCGTTGGATTGTCATGAGTGTTCGTGTTGTATTGTTTTGCGATAGATTCGTTATTTATTTTTACATTGTTTAATATTTCCGGCTTATTGTTTTTCACCGTTTGGGCGTTGATTGAAACGATTTCAGATTGTGTAGTTGGAAAAATGTATAGAAATCACAACCAAAAATATTTGACCGCAATCAATAACGGTGTCGGTTTGTAGCGCGTTAGTAAGTGCGGATCGTCCACAGGGATTGTGCGATTCGTTCGTATTTGTTTTGTTTTGAATTGAAAATTTAATAGAAAAGAAAACGATTCAAGATTTTTATCCATGAATTTCAAGAATCAACTAAATCTAATCAAGAAAGCGTTAAATATCAAGAATCAAGAATTGATATAATTCCAATCGATTTAAGTTTCAAGATTTGAAGTAAAGCTCGTAGGAATCAATTAGATCATAGATGTGAAGAAGACTAGAAATTACCGTTTCTTATCCATTAACGAATTGATGCTAAGTCGATGTCGATTGATCGAGGATTAAGGATCTTGCGAAGAATTAGGGTTTCTTCATCCTATCCTTTGTCCTTTCGATGAATCGCATTCACAAAATAGCTTCTATGAAATCGAATGATTGATCGTTGATCTCTAGATCGTGCGAAAAGAATCAAGAACGCATTTCACATCGATCTAGGTCATCGATCATTCAATTTTCAAGAATTTACAATTGTTATAGGACTTAAGAAAACGTTTAAAGATTCGTCAACATCATCATTCTACCGATCATCTCGATTCCTCCACGAGCGGAGTTTTATTCAAGCATCATCACAAAGAATACATTCAAGAATTGAAGTTGAATCATAATGCTTGAATTGAAATATAAGCAAGTTAAAAGAATCTTCACCTTTATTTATTCCACAATTTGTTACACATTGCTCAAGACTACAAGAATTTGAGAAGGAACAAGATTGTCGAATCTAGCGTTGCATCGGCTCCTTGAGTCATGGATCGGCTTGGATCTCATGCTCCGATGAAGTCCGGCTTCGCTTCTAAAGGATGGTTGAAGGCTTGATTTGCTAGAACTCAAAGGATCTTGAATTTGGTTTCTTGATTGGATTAGGGTTAGGGTTTGGAGGTGGCAAGTTTTGTCACTAAACTTGCTGGAAGATGAAGAACTAAAGATTGATTAGCCCTTAACCCTACATCTAGGCTCATTTTTATAGACTTCTAAAACCCTAGGTCTAGCATTTCAAATTTGAATTTCCCTCCAAAAGTTTGTTATAGGGAGAGGCTTCTAGAAGTAGTTAGTTAGGAGCTTAGCTTCTACCTTAAGCTAGGAGGTTAGGGAGAAGCTTCTAGGTTCTTAATGTAGTTAAGGTGAAGCTTGTTGTGGAAGCTTGGAGTGTTTAGTTTAGAACCCAAGGGCTTGCTGATCTGGCAGAATGTTCAGGAGTTTTCTGGAACTTGCAGAGGCTTTCTGAGGTGCTTAACTTGAGAGAAGAGGTCTGAGCTAAAAAGTTCCTGCTGACGTGTCATAGCCGCCGCGGAACCGCGGCGCAAGGCGGCTCCGGCCGCGGTTCCGCGGCCAAGTTGGAGTCCTAGGGCTTCAACTTTGTAGTGTTGCTTCCTGATGTCTTCTTGGTGTTTTTCTGATATGTTGAATCTCTGAATGGCTTTTAGATCATTTTCAGATTTCAAATCCTTGAGTTGGCGTATTCTTTAGCAGCACTATTATGTAAATTTGACCATTCTCCTGTAATTTCCTGCACAGACTTCGAAACACAAGTTGCGCTACACAAGAATGATGTGATGCTATGAATTACAGTCAATTTCCCTAGAAATGCCGGTTTTAAAGTTTAACACATGCAATCTGATATTTTACGACTGTTTTACTAATATGTGCTATATGAATACCGAACAGTTCTAGATGAGTGCAAATGATAGGGAAATTGCCGTGTTAAAAATACAGTATTTTCGACTGATCAAATTCCCCCAAACTTATTTTTGGTCATCTCGAACGAACCTTTTTTTTAAAAAGAGAAGGAGAAAATAAAGAAAGAGAAAAACTAACTAGCACACTTTCGTAGGCAACACGATTGCACTGTGCACGTGCAACAAGCCTTTAAACCTCTAGGTGTCCCTAGTAGGAGGAGTGTTGTCTCCTGAGGGTTTTCAGGGGATTGCACCCACAAAATCCAATAATAAAAGGAAGATCATGAATATTATATTTAAAGAAAAGAATTGTAAAAGAAAAAGCTTGAAAATTAGGGTTTCCAACTAAGCTAGCTTTTCGGTTGTCATGAGCCCTATCTTAATAGTCATGAAAAGATGTCAGAAATCACGTCCCCCCTCAATAAAACATCGTCTTATTCTTCATTCCTATCTTTCTTCCAAACATCGATCATATAACCCTGCGTGTGTGTAAAGACATCCCTACACCCGGAGAATTCAATTCAAGCTATCATACTTTTGCCCATCAGCCTTCTTGTAGGAATCACCGGACATGACGGGTTGCTGTGTCAGTACTTTTTAATGAATGAATATTTAGATGAGATTGCTCACACACTTTCATGCGACCGTTAATACTTCTTGAGGTACTAACCAACCGATTACTCATGTGCTTGCTTATTTGGTGTATTTTCCTCGTCTTGCACCACCTAAGGCTTAGTAGTGACTCCCAGACCAGTTGGCCTTAGGGCACTAGGTGAAGAGGCACCCTTGCTATATTTTTTTATTGCTGCCTTGGCGATAACAAAACCAGTGTCCATTTTTCTCACCATTTTATATTTTCTTCATTTTTTTTATTTTCTTCATACATCGGCTTTAAGACAAGAGCATTTCAAGGTATTCTCTACTATCCCGGGCTTCAAGACGTGTGTAAGTGCGAATAGCATGGTATCAACGTTCAAAATGTTTGGCTTCCAGAATAGAAACTATTTTTTAGACTTATTTTTATCCTCAGATTAGTGACTTCTTTCATCTTACTAACCCTTGGGACAACGACTCATAACTACTTATTACTAGTTCGTATAAGAAAACTTCTAATTTTCTTGGTTTTCTTAAATTTTTCTAATCTCATGGATGTAATTTTTCACTATCTAAACTTTTATTATCTTATTTATGTACAAAAAATGGTAAATATTAAAATATTTTTATATTTGAAAATTTTAAATTTTTATGAGTTTTGAAATTTTTTCAATTTTTATAGGTTTTTTAAAGAAATGTTTTATGCTTATGCAAATGATATGCAAATGATGCAAAAATAAGCACAAACCTCCCCCAAACTTGTTTTCAACAGTGTCCTCACTGTTGCCAACCGCTATATCTACAAAACCTGTAAGCCTGGGAGGAATTTATTAGTGGGGGCAAAATATATAAGTGAAGAACCTTTCCCAAACTTATTCTTTTCACTCACCTCCATTCAAAAAGATGATGCAGTGATATACATGACATGGGGTGAGACGGAGGAATTTTAATCCAAATAAAATGGCTCCTGTAAGAACAGGAGCTCCTCCGTGGGGTCAGTGGAAAAATACGGCTTTAGTCTATGTCCATTTACTTTGAAAAATGTGTTGTTTTTAACATTTTCTACTTCTACTGCCCCGTACGGGTATACAGACCGCACAACAAAAGGTCCCTTCCACCGAGATCGAAGCTTACCCGCGTGAAGGTGTAGTCGTGAATCATAAAGAAGGACTTGTTGACCAGGTGAAAATGTTTTCCTCAAAATGTTTTTATCGTGAAAAACCTTGGTCCTATTCTTTACGATTACAGCGTTATCATAAGCTTCATCGCGGAGTTCGCTTAGCTCATTTAATTGCAGCTTCCGAAAGTTGCAGGCTTGGTTTAGGTCAAAGTTGATTTCCTTAATAGCCCACAATGCTTTATGCTCAATCTCAACTGGCAAGTGACATGTCTTCCCAAACACTATCCTATATGGAGACATCTCTAGGTCGGTTTTAAATGCAGTTCGGAATGCCCAAAGAGCATCCGTCAGTTTGGTCGACCAATCTTTTCTATTCTTAGCAACAGCCTTCTCCAGGATTTGTTTGATCTGTCTATTTGAAATCTCAGCCTGCCCGCTCGTTTGGGGATGATAGGGTGTAGAAAGTCTGTGGTTGATTGCGTATTTCCGCATCAGAGTCTCGAAAGACCCGTTGCAGAAATGTATCCCGTTATCACTAATGATAGCGCGTGGGTGTCCAAATCGCGAAAAGATATTCTCTTTTAAGAAATTAATGACAACTTTCTTGTCATTAGTGCGGCATGGAATGGCTTCAACCCACTTTGAGACATAATCAACCGCCAGCAGTATGTAGAAATTCCCAAAGGAGTTGGGAAAGGGACCCATAAAGTCAATGCCCCAAACATCGAAAATTTCAACCACTAAGATGGGTTGCTGAGGCATTTCATTTCTCCGGGAAATTCTACCCGTGTACTGACACTGTGTGCAGGTTTTGCAATAGTCAAATGCGTCCTTGAACAAGGTCGGCCAATAAAATCCACATTGCAAAACCTTCTCCGCCGTCTTTTTAGGACCGAAGTGACCCCCACAGGCCTGATTATGACAAAAAGAAAGAACACTCTTGAACTCTTCTTTCGGGACACACCGGCGAATGATCTGATCAGGACAATACTTAAACAGATATGGATCATCCCAGTAAAAGTGTTTTACTTGGGATAGAAAACGGTATTTGTCCTGTTTTGACCAATCGCTGGGTATAAGTCCCGTGACAAGATAGTTCACAATATCCCTGAACCAAGGTTCATTGGATACGCTCAAGAGTTGTTCGTCCGAAAACGAATCATTGATCGGTAGGGTCACAGGGGAAGAAGAGATGCGTGAAAGATGGTCGGCTACAACGTTTTCACATCCTTTCTTATCTTTCATAACAAGATCAAATTCTTGCAATAGAAGGATCCAACGTATTAGCCTACCTTTTGCATCTTTCTTCGCCAGAAGATGTTTTAAGACGGAATGGTCAGTGTACACAACTATAGGTGAGCCAATCAAGTAAGGCCTGAATTTTTCTAATGCAAATACAACTGCCAAAAGTTCTTTTTCGGTAGTTGTATAGTTAATTTGAGCATCATTCAGGGTCTTACTTGCGTAATAGATCACGTGTGGCATCTTTTCAATGTGTTGTCCTAAGACTGCACCTACTGAAAAATCGGATGCATCACACATCAGCTCAAAGGGGTAGTCCCAATTTGGAGACGATGGAACAGGGGCTGTAGTGAGGGAGTGTTTAAGTGAGTCGAAAGCTGCCTCACAATCCGAGTCAAAGTGGAAGGTCGTATCCTTGGCCAAGAGAAGAGTTAAGGGTCTAGCAATTTTGCTAAAATCCTTAATGAATCTCCTATAAAAGCCCGCATAGCCAAGGAATGATCGAATATCTTTGACGCTTTTGGGATGAGGAAGGTTTTGAATGACATCTATCTTAGCTCTGTCAACCTTAATGCCTTTCTGTGAAATAACATGTCCAAGCACAATTCCCTCTTGGACCATGAAATGGCATTTTTCCCAATTCAAGGTTAAGTTCTTCTCTTTGCAACGAGTAAGAACTGCGTCAAGATTCGATAGGCAATCAGAAAAAGAGTCTCCAAAAATCGAGAAATCGTCCATAAAGATCTCCAAAAAATTCTCGACCATGTCAGAGAATATCCCCATTATACACCACTGAAAGGTAGCGGGAGCATTGCATAACCCAAAGGGCATGCGTCTATAAGCAAAGGTACCAAAAGGACAAGTAAAAGTGGTTTTATCTTGATCCTTTTTGGCTATGGGGACCTGATTATAGCCAGAGTATCCGTCCATAAAGTAATAATACTCTTGTCCAGCTAAGCGTTCCAGCATCTGATCAATGAAGGGTAGAGGAAAGTGGTCTTTCCTCGTGGCGGCATTGAGTTTTCTGTAATCAATACATACACGCCACCCAGTTTGGGCGCGTGTCTGAATCAACTCATTTGCCTCATTGGTAATAACAGTGATGCCGGATTTCTTAGGGACGACATGTATTGGACTCACCCATTGGTTATCGGAGATTGGGTATATAATACCATTATCAAGGCATTTGACGATCTCTTTCATCACCGCTTCCTTCATGACGGGATTTAACCGTCTCTGTGGTTCTCGGGTTGGTCTGGCATCATCTATCACATGTATATGATATTCTACTATCAAGGGACTAATCCCTTTGATGTCTGCCATAGTCCAACCAAACGCCTCTCTATTAGATCTCAATACCGATAAAAGTGCATTCTCTTGCTCTGATGCTAGAGAAGCGGATATGATAACCGGTAAGGACTCATTCTCACCTAAATAAGCATATTTAAGATGAGAAGGTAAAATTTTGATATCTAATGCGGGCGGAGAAATAATAGAATGTGGGATCATCGAATGATTTTTGGAGTCACAAAGAAGCTCATAGCCTGTGAAAGATACAGACTCGGGTGGTGATAGGTCAGGAGTGTCGGACTCAAGTGTGGGAAAGGTGTCCTCACTAAGATCATGTGCAAGATCAAACAGTGATGTGGTAGTGTCGTCGAGATCTGTAAAGCAAAGTTCCTCAACTCCGCAACTTTCGGGAGCAATCTCGTGGACAGAGCACACATCAAGAATATGAGCAGAGGGTTCTGATGGCTGACTTCCAACTTTGTAGATATTTAGTTCAATGGTCATATTTCCAAATGATAAGTTCATAGAACCATTTCTACAGTTAATAACAGCATTGAAAGTGGCAAGGAAAGGTCGACCCAAAATCACCGGAATTTGGCTCCGGGGGTTTGCTACAGGTTGTGTATCGAGTACAATGAAGTCTACAGGGAATACAAATTCCCCGACCTTTATCAACACATCCTCTAGTTCACCCCTAAGTTTGGTGATTGAACGGTCTGCCATTTGGAGGGTGCAGTGAGCAGGTTTCAACTCTCCAATCCCTAGCTGCTCATAGACAGAATATGGAAGTAAGTTAACACTTGCGCCAAGGTCTAAAAAAGTACGATTTATGTTTTTACCCCCAATAGAAATCGATATCGTAGGACATCCTGGTTCCTTACGTTTCTTTGGTAGCTGTGGGATAAAAGCAGCGCTAATGTTATTAGACATGAAGACCTTTTTCGGCACTTGAGTCTTCCTCTTCCTAGTGCACAAGTCCTTAAGAATTTTTGCATAAGCGGGGACTTGCTGAATAGCATCTAGGAGAGGGATATTGATGTTAACCTGTTTGAACATTTCCATAATTTTCTCCATATGTGGACTCGATCTGTTACCCCTTAACCGATTCGGGTAAGGAGCTTTAGCAATAAACGCTGGGTCCATCATAGGAGAAGGAAGTGGGGGTAGACGTGATCCCAAAAGAGGAGTGGGGATCGTCTGTGGAGAACTAGAAGAGCTATACTGAGGTGTCGAGCCTAGTGGGAAATGGAGAATAGGCTCGCGAGAAGGCGGTAGGGTAGAAGAACAAGGATCAGAAGTAGAAGTGTGTGTGTGAGGAAAGGTCTCAGCCGGGGTGTTATTGATAGGATTTTCAATATCATCAATTCCTTCCCCAACATGGTTATTCAGCACTCTTCCTGATCTCAACGTTGTGACGGCATTTACATTGTAATGCCCAGGATTCGTTAGGGGTTGAGACAGAAGTTTCCCTTTTTCTCTCGCACTCATTTCGGCTTTAAGTCGTACGATTTCAGCTTCCATCGATCTGATACTCTCAGCTTGGGACGCTGAGTTTTTCTTTATCTCACTGACGGAAGATCTAATCTCAGCCGACACCTCTATGAAATTTGACAAAAGTGATTTCATGGTTTGAGTGAATTGAGGGAATTCGTCAGAACATGACAACTGCATAGGATTAGACGGTGCAGGAGTGTTGACCTAATTTTGGAAATTTTGTGACTGGTAGGGGTGCTGAGTGAGTTGAAGTGGTTGTTGTTGTGGTGGAAGAGCCCTTTGAAAATTATTTTGGCTTGGAACCGTGTTTTGAGATTGTTGTTGGTTCCAAGCAAAATTCGGGTGATTCCTCCAACCCTGATTGTACGTGGAAGAATATGGATCGTTTCTAGGTCTTTGAAATGCGGCATTGGTATGCTCGTGACCTTGAAACGGAGAGTTTAATGGACATTCTTCCGTTAAGTGAGAAGGATCAGAACAACACCCACATACAGTTTTGGGGAGCGACATTGGGTTTAGGGAGGCTGCTGAAAATTTATGTTCCATAGCCTCGAGCTTCTTTTGCGTTGCTGCCATCTCAGCTCGAACACCTATGGACACATCAATTTGGTGTACGCCACCCCTATTCAATGATTGTGTTCCACTCTCCCACTGTATTGATTTTTCAGCGAACTCTTCTAAAAATTTCCAAGCTTCCCCATCATCCTTGGTCATAAAGGTACCTTGACACATGTTTTCAAGGTTCTGTTTAGTGTTTAGGTTAATGCTCTCGTAAATGATTCGTGAAAGATCCCATCTCGGGATGCCGTGATGTGGACATTGAACCAAAAGATCCTTGAATCGTTCAAAGCATTTTGAGAATGGTTCAGTCGAAAGCTGGGTGAATTGATTTAGTTCGCTACGGATTCGAGCTGTCTTTTGCATAGGGTAAAATTTCTTAAGGAATGTCGCAAAGAATTCTTCCCAATTCGTAATGGAATGTGCGGTAGTGTTATATAGCCACTTCTTGGCTATATCGCACAAAGTAAATGGAAGAAGACGTAGACGCATAGCATCCACTGAAAGTTGTGACGTACCCATCATTGCGCATACGTTTTCAAATTTGGTGATGAAAACGTATGCGTCTTCAGTCTCGAGTCCGTGGAATTTGGGTAAAAGGTTGATGTATTGGGGTTTAATTTCAAAATTATCCCCGTTGGCTGGTGGAATGGATAAGCAGGTCGAAAGAGGACCCCGCAAAGGATAGAACCTCTCTTGGAGAGAGATGCGGGGTGGATTCTGCGCACCAACGGACGGCGGCAGATTAGTGTTAAAGAAATTCGATGGAGACGGATCCATCGGTGTGGGTGTGGTGGTGGGTAAAGAAGAAGTAAATGGAGAAATACTGACTTCGGAGTCGATAAAGGGAACGCGGACTAAACGGGCACTAGAATCCCGTGTCCAGCCTATCTTGCACTAAAAAGGGTTAGTGCAAGTGGCAGCGTGACTTATAATTAGGGGAAATAAATGAATGCGGTGTTTGTTTTGAAAAATGATACGGATTTTTGAAAAAATGATGCGATCACAACAAATGCAACAAGCAAAACCCTAATTCTAGGGGTCACCTTGGTCAAAGCTCTAGACCGCTCCTAACTGCCAAAAGACAAGTCGCAGGATAAATCCTCCACCGCCTCTTTGTCTCTCCTATGGCCAGGTAAGTGGGAGGTTCTCCACTACGTAAGTAGTGGGCCTAATTAAGTAACCACTAGCCTTCGACACACTTGCCTTAGACACCACAAAAGAAACGCGGATAAGCAATGAATTACCCACGGCCTTCTTCTGTCCTAAGTGAGCGGGACGGTCCTTAGAGTCATCTCTAGATTTCTTTTAGTTAATGAGGGTCAATGCGGATGCAATTTTTGTGATTTTTGGGGCTTAGGAAGGGTAATGAACTCCCCACCTAATCTGGATTTGGTCTTTGCCCTTTAATGTCCGTATTAATATGCAAACAACCACAAAACCAAAAACACGCACAATTTATTTTGCTTTTTGCGGCGCTGCGATTTTTGCAAAGAAGCCTGCAGAAAATTGTTATTTGGAGCAGACAGAGAAGGAGATAAGAAAGTTAGAGGCTCACAGAGAAAATTTCATGCAGTGAATCCTTCACCCAGGCGCGGAACCGCCGCAATAGAGGGCTTAGACCGCGGGTACGCGGCCGTAGGTGCTGTTCAATGCACAAAAACTCCACAGTGAGCTGTTGTTCACTCCTTGAGCTATCTGGAAATGTCTGGAAAAAATTTCACTTTCTCCACAGCTTCCAGAATTCCTCGCAATCAAATCACAACAACACGTTTAGATTTTTTGCGAATTTTGATCTCAAAATTGTAATGGAATAAATCTTTCAATCCAAATTTCAATAAAGAACGAATTAGCGCACGATCCCCAGCAACGGCGCCATTTGATTGAAACGATTTCGGATTGTGTAGTTGGAAAAATGTATAGAAATCACAACCAAAAATATTTGACCGCAATCAATAACGGTGTCGGTTCGTAGCGCGTTAGTAAGTGCGGATCGTCCACAGGGATTGTGCGATTCGTTCGTATTTGTTTTGTTTTGAATTGAAAATTTAATAGAAAAGAAAAGAAAACGATTCAAGATTTTTATCCATGAATTTCAAGAATCAACTAAATCTAATCAAGAAAGCATTAAACATCAAGAATCAAGAATTGATATAATTCCAATCGATTTAAGTTTCAAGATTTGAAGTAAAACTCGTAGGAATCAATTAGATCGTAGATGTGAAGAAGACTAGAAATTACCGTTTCTTATCCATTAACGAATTGATGCTAAGTCGATGTCGATTGATCGAGGATTAAGGATCTTGCAAAGAATTAGGATTTCTTCATCCTATCCTTTGTCCTTTCGATGAATCGCATTCACAAAATAGCTTCTAGGAAATCGAATGATTGATCGTTGATCTCTAGATCGTGCGAAAAGAATCAAGAACGCATTTCACATCGATCTAGGTCATCGATCATTCAATTTTCAAGAATTTACAATTGTTATAGGACTTAAGAAAACGTTTAAAAATTCGTCAACATCATCATTCTGCCGATCATCTCGATTCCTCCACGAGCGGAGTTTTATTCAAGCATCATCACAAAAAATACATTCAAGAATTGAAGTTGAATCATAATGCTTGAATTGAAATATAAGCAAGTTAAAAGAATCTTCACCTTTATTTATTCCACAATTTGTTACACATTGCTCAAGACTGCAAGAATTTGAGAAGGAACAAGATTGTCGAATCTAGCGTTGCATCGGCTCTTTGAGTCGTGGATCGACTTGGATCTCATGCTCCGATGAAGTCCGGCTTCGCTTCTAAAGGATGGTTGAAGGCTTGATTTGCTAGAACTCAAAGGATCTTGAATTTGGTTTCTTGATTGGATTAGGGTTAAGGTTTGGAGGTGGCAAGTTTTGTCACTAAACTTGCGGGAAGATGAAGAACTAAAGATTGATTAGCCCTTAACCCTAGATCTAGGCTCCTTTTTATAGACTTCCAAAACCCTAGGTCTAGCATTTCAAATTTGAATTTCCTTCCAAAAGTTTGTTATAGGGAGAGGCTTCTAGAAGTAGTTAGTTAGGAGCTTAGCTTCTACCTTAAATTAGGAGGTTAGGGAGAAGCTTCTAGGTTCTTAATGTAGTTAAGGTGAAGCTTGTTGTGGAAGCTTGGAGTGTTTAGTTTAGAACCCAAGGGCTTGCTGATCTGGCAGAATGTTCAGGAGTTTTCTGGAACTTGCAGAGGCTTTCTGAGGTGCTTAACTTGAGAGAAGAGGTCTGAGCTAAAAAGTTCCTGCTGACGTGTCATAGCCGCCGCGGAACCGCGGCGCAAGGCGGCTCCGGCCGCAGTTCCGCGACCAAGTTGGAGTCTTAGGGCTTCAACTTTGTCGTGTTGCTTCCTGATGTCTTCTTGGTGTTTTTCTGATATGTTGAATCTCTGAATGACTTTTAGATCATTTCCAGATTTCAAATTCTTGAGTTGGCGTATTCTTTAGCAGCACTGTTATGTAAATTTGACCATTCTCCTGTAATTTCCTGCACAGACTTCGAAACACAAGTTGCGCTACACAAGAATGATGTGATGCTATGAATTACAGTCAATTTCCCTAGAAATGCCGGTTTTAAAGTCTAACACATGCAATCTGATATTTTACGACTGTTTTGCTAATATGTGCTATATGAATTCCGAACAGTTCTAGATGAGTGCAAATGATAGGGAAATTGCCGTGTTAAAAATGCAGTATTTTCGACTGATCAGGCGTCGTATATTGTGCGTGGATTGTGTCTCCGCCATTTGGACGCTGAGTTAGCTCTGATTGTGGATGCTATTATTTTACTACACTTGTACATGAATTTTATTCAAAATTTACAAAGGAGGTGCTGTCCGATTTTTCCCGATTATTTCTTTACACAATAACACTTTAATTCATTTTAATTCAAACGTTGATTCTCTCACACGAACACGTGTTCATACACGATATATTACACACACATAGTACACCCATCCACAACATACACAAGAATGATGCAAACAAAATAGATATAAAGAACAGTAACAATGGCATAATTCATTAAAAAATTTCAAAAATAAATCATCTACGTTATTTAGCTCCGCAGCAACAGAATTAATCTGCTCTGTAATTACATCAATGGCCTCATCACCTAGCGTAGTATCTCGAGTGAGTTCGAGGTGGTTCAAAGTCTGACGGTGCATAAAGATGCGGTAAAAAGAGCTTGCAAAATACTCGATATTGCGACCTGAAAGAAGACCCATAGAATGAAAGAAGTGGAGACGGCGATTTGCTTCCCTATGGTGGTCATGGGTTACTTCTTCAGGGGGAGACGGGGGTGCATCCAATACGGCTAAGTGCAAGAACTGGAGGATTTCACGATCGATCTTCATCGGCCAGTTCATACCCCCTCGTAATCGATAGAGAATGCTTTCGCTACCAGAGTAGTCTATCATCGTATATACAAATTTTGCCACGGTATAAGGGATGCACCTCTTAATTTTATTGATTGATGGAAATTCTGCAGATGAAGATATCGACATTGAGAGGGAGAGAGACAGAGCGAGGCTAAGAACTGAGAGGGAGAAAGACAGAGAATATGATGGCGATGAGATCTGAAAGAGTGAGAGAGAGCTCAACACAGATAGTGAGATTCGAGATAGAGAGGAAGGGATTGAATTCTTAATATAATGAACATAATCATTCACGGGTATGAGTTTTTTTTGGGCGCAGTTTGCAACTGCGCCCTAGAAAAACAAATACCCGTGAATGATTGTGTTTTTTGGGGCGCACCTTTAAACTGCGCCATAGAAAAAACACAGACCCGTGGATGGGTATGTTTCTTTTTTTGGGCGCAGTTTACATCTGCACCCCAGAAAAAATCATACCCATGAATGATTGTGTATCCTTTTGCGGCGTACCTTCAAACCACGTCATAGAAAAACACACACTCGTGAATGAGTATGTTTCTTTTTGGGACGCAGTTTGCAACTGCGCCAGAAAAAAACAAAGTCCTTACAAAAACAACGATTCATATTATTTTGCATTTATTAATTGTACGATTCATATTATTTTGCATTTATTAATTGTATGGGGCGCATTTTGAAACTGTGCTCAATACAAATATTATAAGAGCGGTTTGAAACCGCGTCCAATACATTTGTATGGGGCACAGTTTCAAACTGCGCCCATAACATTTGTATGGGACGCAGTTTCAAAATACGCCCCATACAAATGCAAAATGACAAATGTATGGGGCGTAGTTTCGAACTGCGTCCCATACAAATGCTATGGACGCAGTCTGAAATTGCGCCCACAAAAGAAAATTTTTATTTCACGCCAGCGCCAGCACTGAGCTGGCGCTTTCGTGGCGCCTACAAGGCAAAAGGCAAAAAATGGTCTCTTTTTTTAATTATTTTTGAAAGTGGATTTTTAAAATAATTATTAGTTATTTTTGGTTTGCTATAAAAAAATTTGTCCTAGAATAACTATTACAAAGATAAAAGTAAAAATAAGAGAGGATTGATTAAAACCAATTAAGATAAGATAGAATCATACACAACACAACAAAAGAGAAATTGACACACAACCAAACAACAATACTAAAATGTAACACTAATCCAATACATCTACTTGTTTATTCAATAGTATAAGGGAAAACTGAACTAAAACACCCTTAACCATCTTGGTTTTTACTAAAATATCTTAAAGCTTGTTCCAAAAGATTACATTAAACTTGGGCTTTTAGTGGACTTTTCTCTAAAACATCATAAAAAAGAGCGCTCAAGGTACTCTTACATATTAAAAAAAATTCTCAGGACGCTTCAATGAAAAATTGTTGAAGTTAAGGATATGTCAGCATAATTCACCCATAGAATAAATCAAAAGAGATGGCTAATACCAAATCTTTAGAGCATATCTTATATTTAAAAGAATCCAAACATATCCGAATTAGCTGCCGCGGACCGTAGACTACACCGCCGGCAAACTTTATTTGGAAAAAAGGGGAGAGATATAAGAATAAATAAAGGCCCAACATATAGAAATGGAAATCGGATCCAATCAACCGACCCAACCCACCATCCGCTATAAATGATCTCCACGCCCGTTCCCTCTTTTACCAAAACGTGTGCGCACAATCAATCCATCATCAATTCGCGAAGAGAGAGAGATAGCGGCGGCCATGGCAGCGGTTTCGGCGTGGGCGAAACCTGGGGCTTGGGCTCTCGAATCCGAGGAAAGCGAAGCCCTAGAGCAGCAGCAGCAGAAGGAGAAGGGCTACTCCTCCTCCGATTCTCACCAATCCAACGACTTCCCCTCTCTCTCACTCGCCGCCGTCACCAAGATCCCCAAGAAGAAGAAGAAGAAGCAGACCGTCTCCCTCGCCGAGTTCACCACCGGCGCCTCCGTCGCCCCCGGCTCTGGAAAGTTCCAACCTTCCTCCAAAACCCTAGCCTACGATGAGATGCTGGTGCTTCCTACGGGTCCCCGCGAGAGATCCGCTGAGGAATTGGACAGATCTCGCGGGTTTGGCTACGGCGGCGCTCGTGGAGGCGGGAGGGGCTCTGGCGGCGAGGATTCGGCGAATCGGTGGGGATCGTCCAGGGGTTCCGATGATTCTCGGAGGGGCCCGAGGGAACAGAGGGAGCCGAGGGATTCCGGGCCGTCTCGCGCCGACGAGGTCGATGATTGGGGCGCCGGGAAGAAACCTGTTGGGGGTTTTGAGAGGAGGGAAAGGGAAAGGGGTTTCTTTTCCGATTCGCAGTCGAGGGCTGATGATTCTGATAACTGGATCTCGAAGAAGGGGTCGGCGCCCCCGACGAGCGAGCCCAGGAGAGAAAGACGTGGTTTTGATTTCGATAAGGAGAGATCGAACGGAGGCGGGGTCGATGGGGATAATTGGGGGAAGAGAAGGGAGGAGAGTGGTGGAAGTGGGAGGCCGAGGATTGTGTTGCAGCCCAGGACTATACCGATTGTGAATGAGAATAATGAAGAGGAGAAGAAGGTGGCTGAGGTGAAGAGTAAGGGGGCGAATCCATTCGGGAGCGCGAGGCCGAGGGAGGAGGTTTTGAAGGAGAAGGGGCAGGATTGGAAGGAGATTGATGAGAAGCTCGAGGCTGTGAAGATTCAAGAGAGTGTGTCTCCTGTTGGGAGGAAAGGGTTTGGGATGAGGAACGGGTCGAAGGAGGATCGAACCGAGAGGGCTTGGAGGAAGCCGGAAACGAATGATGCGACTCCACAATCAACGCCCCCACCAAGGTATCGGTTTTGATTCTTTCACTTAAATTATTTCGAGTTAGTATATGATGGGAGTAGAGTATCAATTTTAAGTGATAATTGGGTTGGTGTATATACTTTTATGCTTGTGTTAGCATCTACTACTATGTTATACTTTCTACTCTCTGTTTGCTTGCTCATATGGTATAGGATCACACTAAATTATTATAATTTTGGCAATGCTGCTGATATTTGGGATAGGTGGATACTTTTTTTTACTTATCTGGCTTATATTATAGCTGGCTTTTTTCTCCATATGCATTGATGTTGTATGTTTTGGTTTGTTATGTTACACATGTCTATGCGATTTTTAATCACATTTTTTATGAGGTTTAAATTACAGCATGATGTGAAATATATTCACTTAAATGCTAGCAGTATGACCGTAGCTACTACTGAACTTCTATTATTTTACTATTTTTCATGTATAGGAGTCTTTATTTACACCTTCATTTAATGTTTGTGGTGGTGTCTGATTCCATGCTATTTGAATGCTGTTAGGATACGCTGTTAGGTAACATCATGGCATGGGTAAAAGCCTCTCTTCCCAATTGCTGTCCAAGGAATGGGCTGATTGGTAATGAAAATTGCATGACAAAGAAGAGGCGAAGGCCGAAGCAGAGAAAAATCCATGTCTGTTGTCAGAATTTCCCCTACTCATAAGGATAGTTATTAGATGAGTAGGAATACTAATAACCACCTTTCAATGCTATGAGTTGTCAGTTGCCACTGGAATTTAGGGTGTACTGAAAGTTTCAGTAAACAAAGTAAGTAGAGAGTCGATTCATAGTTTTCCAGTGTTCAACAGTTCAAGAAGAAACCTATTGCATAGATAATATTTACTTTCAATCAAAATAGAACAATCCACTCATAGACATATGGTCTGTTTATAATCTTTGGCATTTATTTGTTTAATAATCTGACACGAGGATGTTTGTAATCATGTTAATAGCCGAAATAATAGGTTAAGGACTATGACTGTTTGCTGTTATGATGGTTTTGTCGTATGCATGGATCAAATAGTATTTGTGATTTTGTGACTCAAGAAGTTGTAGGTTGAACAAGTGGAACGTTTCATAAGATATACATTTCATACAAACACACACAATTGTCTAGTGTGTTCTACTTTTCACATGATTAGATATAATAAACTGGAAATTCATGGATTTAAATCACATGATTTGATAATTTCCCTTGTGTCATGTTGAAACGTTTTGCATCCTTGCCATTATGGTTCCAACTCATGCCTACCAGATCATACATGGATATCCTTACTTGAGGGATAATAATTGCTGCTCTTTTTTTTTTCTGATAAAAACGTAAGAAGGATTCTGGCCTTATATTGGCCGCCTCCAATTCTTTAGTAAATAGGAGTTTATTGTTTTTCTTTCGAAATGCTCTCTTTCTTTGGAAGGACTCTCTAATTTCTTTCGATGGATTCCTTCTCAATGTCATTATTGTAGCTATGCCGCGAAATCATTCTTTGAAGTATTATGATTGCAGTTTGTCCATGATGGAATTGCAAGAGATGACATTGAGATTTTATCAACAAGTCCTGCAATCCTGTGTACGTATATATTGGTTACTGGCGAAGAGTGGAATTTATATTGACACGATTCTTTGTTTCTGGAGTAACTAATGATGTCTCGATATCTGTCTCAATGGGAAATTTTGTTTATTGATGATTTGACTAATTGAAAACATGGAAAGTAAGTGGACAAATTTTAGATCTTTCTAGGAAGTTGGTCATTGCATCAAAATTTTGATATAAGAGACACAAATGATAATATCATTTGATAATGATAAAATGATATTGATAAGGTGAAAATATTGTATCCCAAAGAATGGTTGTTAAGTACATGATACCTGAAGGCTCAAAATTGGTCAAATTGGTTGCGGAACAATCTTCCTGCTGGTTAATAAATCGGTTAATTAACAGTCGTGTAACCTTTCCATTGAGAGTGTCAACAGGTTTATTGGTCGCAAACCTACTATTCTTGTTCATTTACAAATAGTGAGAACTCTCTCTAGGCTATAACTAGTAAAGATCAACTTATCATTTTGTAGTTGACTTGGAAAGGCAATAATATTAGCTATTACAAAATATTGCAAGTTCTGGACATGTTTTTCTAGGTATTTGGACACCGGACCGAACATTAAGATTTTTTATTACAAAAGAATAGGCAAACTCTTCACCATATGATCTGGACTGGTGATGCCAGTAAGCATGGGATATATGGCAAATAGTCTGCAATTCATTGTAGCTGTGATTTAACAATTGTGCTTCCTAGACCACTACCTATTAGGTAGGGACAATCAATCTGCAGTTGCAAGAATAAGGGAATGTACCGGGATCCTTTTTAACTTAACATGAAGATTTTTATATATAAGAAATCCGTTCTTTCCATAGATGTATATGGTATGAGACGGTATGGTACTCTATGAGAGGAATGCAGTTTCTTATTTAATATTCTGACAGGGAATATTGTTGTCAAATTCAACTTACACATCCTCCCTTTTGGAGATGCTCCTTGAAAATTTTGATGTTTTTTTGGCACTCATGGGCATATATTTTCTTGATCTTGTGATCTTCTTGGCTATAGGTCAACTTCTTAGTAATAAAGGAGAGATGCTGTCAACAAAAACAAAAAGCCTGTAAATATTTATAGTTGCATTTTTTTTTGTTGGTTTCAGATAAATGCTTCATCTACTTCTATGAACAACATTGGCTTCTTTATCTGTTTCTGGAATTTCATCATAATTTTGCTTTTGTTTTTTAATCTTTGTTTTTTTTTGGGGTGGTGGTGGTGGTTCAATTTTAGTTATTAGCTAGATTTATGCATGACATCAAATAGAAGATGGCTTGTTCTTCAATTAATCATAGAGTAAGCCACTTTTGGACTAATATTTAATTCACACTGTTTTGGTCAAATAAACTTAAGAGTAAATATGCATTAGGTGACGGACTTTCAAACACCCACACATTCCAATACCTTGAGATCTCTCGTACTTCAATGTGTCAGGTATAAACTTTTCTATATCCTATTTATTTTACGGATTCATATGTTTAATTAAGCCAGATCATATGCTCTGAAAGCAATTCTGGAATACACATTTTACGTGTACAAAAGATTGAAATAATAAGTTTTACAGATGTTGAATAGTGGGTAGTATCACGTGCAACTCTTCCTGTTCCTTTCCATAAAAAAAATCCTGTTGTTTTCATTTTAATGACTAAAATCTTCAAACAGAAGTTAATTACAGGGTTAATAAGCTATTATGATTTTTATCAATTCTCTTTTATGTTGTTATAATCGCCCAAGCGATTATTAAATTAAGAGGCCAGGCTCGTGAATCCCCTGACGAGTGGGGGTAAAACAGGGGGGCTTGGTTCCCACTGATGCGTGCAGGGCCCCCTGGCAGCCCCCGCTTCGCAGAGGATTCGTAGGCCTGCAATTCGCATGCCCCTTTTCCTCTTAAATTAAATATGTTGGAAGTAGTAAATTCCACATATGTTTGTTTTGGTGTGTAATATTGACTATATTCATGTTTTACATAATCTTTACATCTATTACTATTACTTGTTATAGTTTTTTCAATTGTTTCATGCGCATACAAATGTGTCGTGTCCCTGCCTTACCCAGAACCTATCAAAAGAAGAAAAAAAGTAAGCATATTATCTGGTAAACGCGTTTGGAGGAGTTGATTGACAAAATGTTTGGAGAAGTATATTGGAAAAATGTAGAGGGGTCCTAGTCTCCTATTTGACACAGACATGGTTCAATAGCTGCAAATGCGCGAATCAGCATCTCAACTATTCCTCAAGTGTTAAGTGGAGATGGAATCCTCATCACATTTACGGTCGGTCAGACAGTCAGTCACAGGAGCTGTATTTATTATTTAGAGACTGAAATTATTATCATTTAGGACCACCTAAAAGCTTCAACAGTTAAGAATGGTACCTGTCAAATTTTGTTGGAGGTTTTGCAAGAAAATTAGAACACCTGGAAAACTTTAGCTGGCTGGGCAACTGCTGCGGCCTTGCCTTGCAATTGCTCACCCATTCTGACATGGCTCTGTAGCTTTAATCAGTAACGAGTCCTGAACAGTATATTTTGGCTGTTGACTAACTGCCCAAGTGTTATCATCTGAATGCTACACTAAACCGCTCATCACAATTAAGTATGAGGTTCTCAAATAATTATTACATTGACCCAGCTGATATATATTTTTTAAAATAAAAAGTTCACACTAAAATGATATCTGCATGCATTGAATAATGAATAAGACATGATATGTCAGATCAAAAACATGTGGTGGTGCATCCCATGGATGATCCACACCGAACCATGATCTCTTTGTGTTCTTTAATGGTTGTCTATGAATAAAATGAGTCACTTTGGGTATCTCTCAGCTATCATCAACCGACTGCGAAGCAAGCAGTTTTCAATTATAGAATAAATTCGACTACTTGAAGTCTTGAACAATGATTAATGACTGATGAGTGTGTAAACCAAATGTATTTTATACACAATCGTTTTAGGACATGCATATCATGGAAAATGGATCATTCACAAAAAATTCAACCATGGGTTGAAAATTCCGTGCACACTCCCGCACGTGCATATACATTTTATTGGTGTCATGTAGAAACACTTACCTGTAGACGTTAAAGTTTTGTATGCTGCAGAGCACCTAAGCCAAAGTGTCAACTGTCAAGGTTATCATATTGGGCATATTGCACAAGCTTCTCATTCCGTAATATTGTTTTTTAGAATACCTTTGTTGCTCTATATGATTATTCATGCTGTTAGTTTCTAGTTGGAATCTCTTCACATGATGGTACACATATTTGTGCATATTGATGTCTATTGTGGAGATTCTTATACATTACTTTTATTTAGTTAGTTATTAAACTTATGCATTGCATTTTGTATCAGTGAGGAATTTATTACTCCGCTAGAACTTAACGCATCATTTTCCAGCAAAGCTTTCTCTGAAGTGATGTGTTCGTTTTAACCGGTCTCTGACTACAATATATACTTACAGGGACAACTCTGTGGAGGAGCAATTGCCCGAGAACTGAATTCTTTACGGGAGCCAAAAATAGACAATGGAGCATTGAAGCAAATAATGGTGCATTCTATTTATTTGTGGTTTTGATTATTCCTCAGTGTCTGTTTTGTTCTAGTACTATTCTTCACAGGAAGTCTGGTTTATTTGATTAGACAATTTCGGCAGGTTAATTTAATAGCCATTAGCAGTTTTGCCCGTTTGTAACGACGGAAAATGACCTAATACTCTTTTTTCATATTTTTTTATTCCTTGTGCGGTACGGTAGAGTTTGATTTTGATTGTTGTGATAATTATTTGAAACACACTAGTTTGATATTGTCACCTATGTATTGTTTAGTTAATGTTGTGCCGGCAACATTATTCGTTTCGCTGTTCTTGTTTACTTGCTTATATGCTTTCGGTTCTATATTGCTATTAACTGGCATTCTTATGTTTGTGGATTGATTAGGCACTATTGTTATGCTGCATATGTATATGATAAATGTGATTTGGGTAAGCCTGTAGCCATCACTGAATGTTTTCATATATGGAGTAATTTTGGAATCGAAACTGATTGTTTAATGAATTATGTTCATCTGGAAAGCATATGCTCCTGATGGTTCATATTATGCATTGATATTATGCATTGATCGAGTCTCGAACCGAGCGCGTTAAATCATGTACGTTGTATTGGAAGTCATCTTTTCTCGTACAAGTATTGGAAATTATCCTGGGTTCAGAATCTCTTTGGTTCCGCAGTCAGATTCATATAAATCAATTCGTTCTCCTTCGCAATAAACAACACATGATTCTGTGACCTAATTCGATGATCAAACATTATGACTCATTTGGGGGGTAGCTAATGATTTGGAGCAGGGCGGCATTTGCTTGAACACACACACTCCCCAATAAAAGTTATTTCAGAGTCGACAATAAAAGTTACTGTTTACAACAACGCATAACATATCAATCAAATAAACTGTTTTGGCATCAGTCATTTGTATTTGTACCTATACTGTATGCAACAAAAATATTGTATTTCTCTTGGAATTCAATTTCCTTTTAGCTACAGCTATAAAATCTTTCTGCCTCGTATGAAGCCACAGCTAGCAGAAAACTGGCATCTCTCCTTCAAATTCAATTGTTGTTACCCCCAACCACTTGAAACCTATGCATGATCAAAGTGAAGTAGAGAGTAATAAAGAGCCTGCAAACATGGAAATTCCTGTCAAATGACTTTTGTCAAGTGCAATGACAAAAGGAGAAACAAAGACGTGGAAGGGCATTTATAACGCAAAATTATTGGTAGGCAGTGAAGGGTGAACAGTGAACTCCACCTTTCTTCTTTCCATCAATCCCTGTTTATTAATGCTCTCAGCTGCACACCGTCGGAAAAAGAACAACGCAAACCATTATTTTTATCATGGATTCTTTACGGCAGCTTTTTTCCCATCAGCATTACTTTTTCTATCCGTCTCCTTACACAGGAGAGACCGACCACAGGAATTCAATACCATCTTGATATTTGTAGTTGCTGAACTCGTCCCTTTTAACTCGATCATATAGATGTCAGAATTCAACCGAGCAATGTGGCCTGCATTTTCCCATTTAAATCAAATAGTGCAAACTAGAATGTTAACACTACTTCACAGTGGAAGGAGTAGAGTTTTCGTGTCATCTTTGCATTATGATGTTGTTATGCTAGGCATGCATAAAACCGACAATTCAATATAGCGATCGCATAGATGACTTTCTGTCAATGCTGCGATCAATGTCTAACTGTTGCAGTCTGTTGCTATCCAGAATCAAGGAAGAGGAAGCATCATAAAACTTCATCAATCTCTCTATGAATTCTAACTTTATTTTTTGGGAACCAGCCCGTAAGCCTCATCCAAGCACAAACCACACCCACACACATAACACGCACACACCCATGGGATCTACGAATTTGCCCTAAAAGCGTTAATTTTACATTAGTATACTAAGAAATGGCATGCCATCCTCTTGTGTTCATTTTGCTTTGATATTATTATCCAGCCATAATGCTGAAATTTATAGTTAAGAGGAAAGTAGGAAACAGCCCCTAGGCATTACTTAGGCAACAATAAATGGGACGGTTGGGAGGCACACAAACACCCATATTTACTAATTACCTGCTTCCCCATATTCTTGTATGTCTCCTCTGCTCCCAAATTATTCATACCTCTCATTCTTTCTACCTCTCAAAATTTTCAAGCTTACAGCATTGCATTCCCTCATGGGTCATTTGATTGGAGCTATACTAATGCTAGCACTGGTGGCGACGGTGCCGAAAGCATGCGGCGACGCGATGGTGACCGGCACCGTGTTTTGCGACCAGTGCAAAGATGGAAGGTTCAGCTTCTTTGACTACCCTCTCTATGGTAACTCCCTACATCGATATTAACACATTCTTGATCATATGGTGAGTTCAGAAGCTGTTTGGTTTGCTGCAATTGAAAATGCAACATTTGTGCAATAAAAATAAAAATAAATAGATTTATAACCCATTATTTGGTTGTTATTTTTTTCCTAGCACCGGCCCGTAAACCCTAACTTATGCATACAAAACACACAACACATCCACACACACATCAAACGCAAGCACACATCACACACCCATGAGAGACCCACGAGTTTGCCCTGAAAGCGTTAAATTGCGGCTACTTCCCTCCACCGGGATTCAAACCCCTGCACTCTTAGGAAAGCGCAATGCCAACTGAGCTATTGCTCATTGGTTGTTAATTGCAGGACTCGCAATCACATAGCCATTTTGTGTTAGGTTGAATAAAAACAAGTGATGATGCACATTGCATATATTCACAAGGGGCTAACGTAAAGCATCTAATAAATGCTATAGTGACGTATTTATACACAAATCGGCTACCAGAAAAACAAATGTTGCAAAAATTTGTTCATGTTGCTTACCATACTGTGGACATGATGAATATAGGAGCAAGGGTGGCTGTTGCTTGTATCGGAGCAGACGGCGCGACAGCAACATACAAGGAAGAGAGCACGAGTTGGATGGGTAGCTATGCAATGGGATTAGAAGGGAGCACGGACCTAAGCCGCTGCTACGCACGTGTGATCAGTGGGCCTTCGGGGTGCGGGGCCTCAGCAGGTCCCCCTCAGGGTCTTAACTTGATTTTCAACATGTTCGGGATGCAAATGTATAACGTTGTCCCACTGCTTTCTCAGCCTCAGCAGCCTATGGCATTTTGCCCTAGATCATCTCCGCCTTCACCGACTCCGTGGTTTCCATCGCCGACGCCACCAGCTGGGTCACATGATTCACACGCTCCTATGATTCCGTTATTGCAGGCCTCAGCTTGCTCATATGAGTATGTATTTGGATTGCATACGAGTAAAAATATAACTGTCTTCACTAAGCTACCTTAAAGCTTCTTTTATTACATTAAGATCCCTGAAATTGCTATATTTAAGGGTAGTTTAGAGAAAAGAAAAATCCCTTAAAGTGCTACATTAGTGATCTACCTCAGAATCAAAGTTTAAGGAGTAAGACATTAACTCACTGAGACCTGATGGCCATGCTTGAATGCTCAAATAAGGGCTCAGATATAAATGCCTGTTCGTATTTATTGAGGACGTACAATGAAATTAATGAAAAATTCTTTTTCTATCAACCCGGTAAATTTCACATAGACCATCGTTCGGAGATTGGCTACAAAGTGGGACACTAGATATAACCTCCAAGGTTGTTTACCTCAGTAGTCGGTCATCAACCCGGTAGCCTACGTGGACTCTACCCAGGTTGGTAGACAAAGTGTTGCTTGAGTTATATAGTGTGAAGTTCAGTTAATAACTATACTAATCATATTAAGGGATTTAATTTTCTCTTGAATTAGCCATCATCATTCTTTTCCTCCTAAAATGAGATTAGTTATCATTCATTGCCCCTTTAAAGACTCTACAAAATTTTACGGACCAGCTGTTCAACCTCTTTGGTCATGCCAAGTTTCTGGTCATGACACGAAGGACAAGCGCATAGTCCTAGTGGCGGGTATCTTCCAAATTCTAACAACTAAAAAGAGTCTAAAAGAAGAAGGGACATGTAAGATTTTCCACAGGAACGACATTCATCTCTAAGCTAAGAGAGAGTCACTAGGAAGAGACTGATATAAACTTAGTAGTTAATGAACTGAAATTAACTATAACGATCTTAATCGATGCTTATATTCACTGATATGTTCTAATATTTAGTAAATGGACAATGCCGGAGTACAAGTGCTACTGGAAAATGGTGGGCCCAGATACCAAGGTTGCCATAGCATTCGGGCCAGTCGCCGCTGGGAAATACGGAACAGACATGAGCTTGTTCGAGGCACTCCATGGAAGAGGAGACACATACCACACACTCCTTAGAGAAGCGACCGCAGCCCTTCTCAACTCCTACAACAGTTTACAGTTCTCCTACCCAACATTGGTCGTCATCGATCATTTGAACCAGGCATTGTTAGGTTCACCTCGGCAAGCACTACTGATAGCATTACGGTTCAAGAGGGCTAATACCGGCGTTTCTGGGCACATTGCATGCAATTTCAGCCATTGCTCTTAAAGAAATCTTTTTTTCATATTGGCGGTTGCATGTAGTACTAAGTGTTGTATTTTCCTTATATTATTAAGTTCCCATGAACGATAGACATTATCCGGCAAATTTCTGTTGTATTGATGAACTTGATTAGTTTCTCATCCTGTTTAGTTTAGTTTCGCTTACCGTTCGGTTTGCACTTCTGTGATTTATTTGAATGCACAGTCTCTCTTGCTTTCTTTTGATAGTATTATTATTTATAAGAAAAGCTAGAAAACCAAAACATATAATACGGAGATTCATTAGAATCATTAACACACTAAGAAAAGCTATTTTTTATTTTGCGAATCCGATGGCTTCCGGACCTATTTTCGCCTAAATAAGTTAGGGTATATTTTGTTGCATGTAGTTGGAAAAGCAATGCATTTCCTGCTACACACAGATCCAACTATAACAGTTGCAACACCATTTATTTGTTTGGTTAGATAGTAGTTCTGATTACATGTTTTCCAAAATATGTGCCCGACGCTCGTTGCAAAAGAATTGAGCGTAGATGCTGGTACATGTTTTCTAGAGCAACTACTACTAGTAATCAAGCATCCATTTTAACATTTCAATGTCGTTTAAACTGCATGAGGCTCTAACTACACACAACCAAACAGCCTCTGAATTCTTTTCCACGCCCATTTCGATGGGATAGGTCTTAGATGAAGGAGATGATTATTTTGGAATGATCACTCAGGATCTAGTTAAATATACTAGAGATGGTAAGTATACATGGGTTTATGCTCTTATTTTGCATTTCAGATTTTAATTTGGGACAAACCTAATAGTTTTGCACATAACCCAATGATTATTTCCCAAATCACTTAACCATTTTCTACTGTTTTCGGTAATCGATATTCTAAACATTCATAACAATTCTCCAATTTAGATCAAATCAGGGCAAGTTTTAGAATTAACCAATGTTAGAAAATTGAACAAAGAAATCTCATTTAGAATCAAGAGACATACAGCACAATGAAAGCTAATGAACGAAAAACCACAATAATGCTTGTATCTATATGATTAGTGATGAATGCCGAGATTAGAAAGCAAAAAAGAACGCAACACTCACAGATAAATCATCAAACCAAACCTAGTCTAGATGAAAAATCCAGACATAAACAAAGCCACACCAGCAACCAACCCTGATATCTTCATTCTGAAGCTCCCACGCTATCAAACGGGACTGCTATCGACAAGCGGCTGCTCTCCAAATCCAACACTCTGCTGTTCATCACTGCTCGCCGCTGTCTGTTGCTGCCCGGCACAGGCTGCCCGAATGCCCCGGTTCCACTCCCACTCCCAATCAAACCGGCAAACGGGGGCGACTCAGGCGATTGCCCGACTGACCCGGGCAGCCCGCACCCCTGCCCGTTCCTTGGCTCGTCGCTTGCCTTCCATGCAAGCTCCCCATTCTTATATATCAATGATCCTCATATCCCCTCCATCCACCAACTCCAACGTGTTTTACATGATTGCCATCGGCTTGCGCGTTGTACACGGAAATGCTCCCATCGAAGACCTCAAGGCCCGCGTCGTCGAAGATCAATGTGCATGTGTTGGATGTGCTGACAGGAGCGCATTTGATTCCCATAGGGGTTGGTTTGTTTCGGTCTCTTGGATCTGGATGTAGCAGAAGTCGGTACCGAAATCGCCAGCGTTGGGGGCGGTTGGTGTGCGGATTAGGAAGGCATCATATTTTCCGGAAGGGGAGGTGAAGAACGGGGTGGGGTTAGGGGTGGGCGGGACCGGAGGGATGGTGGTTATGATTTGTTGCTTTAAGATGCGACACCTGGGCCTGTTTCGGAGGTCGAGAATGAGGAGAGGAGGAGTAGAGAGAGGGAGAGGATGATAGTTGAAAAGGAATTGATCTTTCATGGTGATGGTGCTCGATATTGGAAATCCCCAAGATCAGAACACGTGGCAAAGGACGTGTCCCAGAACTCAAAAGAAAGGTCCCATAGAGGCCGACCGGGCCACCTCTGTACCCGACCTGTAAGCACGAGCTGGCACTCCTCAGAGCCCCCTGAAAATTGGACTCATCGGCCTCTCAGCTCGCCCCGAGCTGCCATAGGACCAAGACTCCTCGGCCTTCTCGCTCGTCCCCGAGCTCCCCAGCCGAGGCCATCCTCTTCGGTCCTTCGACTGACCAACTCCACCACTCACAGGCGTAACCGCCGCTCTGCGAATCTCGCCACGTGCAGATTCTCCGCCAGCAACATCCCACGTTCCACGCCATCACGCTCCCCATTAACGGGCGATCCGCTCTTTACACGGGCGTGACGTCGGGAGCGTAACTGTGGGCGAGATTCTCGCGCCTGTTGCTGCGTGCTGCCGCCACTATATAAACCCCCATCACAGAGGGGTCAAGTAAGCCTTTTTTTTACACTTTTATGCCGTTACTCTGTTCGGAACTCATCACTAACTTGAGCGTCGGAGGGTCCTTGGTGGTACCAAATCACCCCAGGACTTCTTTGCAGGTACTCGGCAACATCTCCCTCACCTTACCTCTTCCTCAAAAAACCCATTGAGACCCGCACACGGAGGAAGATAATCAACTAAGTCCACCGCGAGATCAACGGAAGACAACATCCGACGGAGGTCCGAAAAGGAGCTCCATCAGTTGGCGCCGTCTGTGGGAAACTAACTCCACAAAATACAAAGTTGGCCTTCCGATCTCCACCCACATGACAGCCGATTTCCCTAAAGATCCAAACGCCCGCTGTCGCCTCCCTCGCAACGGATACACGGGCGAACCCTCGCCCAAGGTCGTCGGTCTCCTAGCTGGCTGCCGCCTCGCAGGCTCCGGCGGCCGCCCAGGCAAAAGGGCTAGGGGCCGAGAGCCCATCACCTTTGGCGACGAGGATCTCCACGGCATATATGTGCCCCATAGAGACCCGCTGGTGATCGTATCACAAATTCACCGATACGAGGTCCACCGAATACTCATCGATTTGGGTAGCTCGGCGGACATCCTCTTCCACGACTGCTTTATGCGAATGGGGCTGGCCCTAGCAGACTTGAGACCGACCTCCTACGTCCTCTCGGGATTCACCAACCACTCCATCCCGGCACAAAGGGTGGTCACCCTATAGTTCACGATCGGGGAGCCCGGCTGCACGCGCACACTGCCTGTGGACTTCATTGTGGCTAGGGTCCCATCGGCCTACAACGTTCTCCTCGGCCGGCCGACGCTGAACTCCCTCCCGGCCCAGATCTCGACATACCACCTAGCGATAAAATTCCCCCTCGATCAGGGTGGGGTGGGCCGGGCATACGGGAGCCAGCGGGTCGCGGAGGTAGGCCTGACGGCGGCATCTTCCCCCGAGCAGCACGCTGATAGCGCCGATGCGTGCGGTGACATTAAAGGGTCCCTGGACACCCGGGACGAGTGGAAGGAGGTCCGTGGAGCACCGGTCGAGCCTTTGACTGAGGTGCCCTTAGCGGAAGGAGACCCAGGAAAGACAGTCCAGGTCGGGTCACTCCTGACGGGGATTCAACGGGATGACCTGACCGAGTTCCTCCGAAGCAATTCTGACATCTTCGCCTAGGCACCGGCAGACATGCCTGGGATCGACCCCAAAGTCATCTCCCACAAGCTCCGAGTTGATCCTACAGCCCGACCCGTCAGGCAGAAGAAAAGAAACTTCGCCCCGGTCAAACAGAAGGCCATCGAGGAGGAAGTTGACCGGCTCCTCCCCGCCAACTTCATCAGGAATGTGCCATACTCGGAGTGGCTGGCAAACGTGGTCCTGGTCAAGAAATCGAGTGGGAAGTGGCGTATGTGCGTCGACTTCACCGACCTCAACAAGGCCTGCCCCAAGGACAACTTCCCGCTCCCCCGCATAGACCAGCTCGTCGACAGCTCGGCCGGGCACAAACTTCTGAGCTTCATGGATGCTTTCTCCGGCTATAACCAAATCCGCATGAATCCTGACGACGAAGATATGACCGCATTCACAACGGACCGGGGGGTGTACTGCTATAGAGTGATGCCCTTCGGCCTTAAGAATGCCGGGGCCACATACCAGAGGCTGGTCAACAGCATGTTCAAGCCACATATCGGCAGGAACATAGAAGTCTACGTTGACGACATGCTCGTCAAGTTCATCTCGTCGTCCGACCATGTCAAGGACCTGGGCGAGGCGTTTAGGGTGCTCCGCAAATTCAACATGAAGTTGAACCCCGCCAAGTGTGCATTCGGAGTCACCAGAGGAAAATTCCTCGGGTTCATGGTCACTCACCGCGGAATTGAAGCTAACCCAGAGAAGATCGACGCCATCCTGAGCATGACCGCACCCAAGACCAACATCGAGATCATGCGGCTCACAGGGCGGGTCGCCGCTCTGAGCCGTTTCATGTCCAGGTCGGGGGAGAAGTGCCTCCCGTTCTTCAAGGCGCTGAGGAAAATTCCGAGGTTCGAGTGGTCGGAAGATTGCCAAGCCGCCTTCGACCAACTGAAGAGGCACCTCGCAACACCGCCCCTGCTCACCCGGCCCGTGGAAGGAGACGAGCTGTCGCTGTACCTGGCAGTATCTGACCAAGCAGCAGGCTCGGTGCTCGTCCGAGAGGCCGAGGGGGCACAGAAGCCTGTGTACTATGTGAGCCATGTGTTCAAGGATGCGGAGACAAGATACCCCGCCATAGAGAAGATTGTCTTAGCCCTCGTAGTAACCTCGTGGAAACTGCGGCACTAATTCCAAGCACACACAATCCTCGTCCTCACTGAGCGCCCGTTGGGGGCTATCCGGGCATCGCCGGAATCCTCTGGCCGTCTAGAGAAGTGGAGATGGGAGCTATCTCAATTCGACATAAGGTATCGCCCGAGGCAAGCCATCAAGGCGCATGCCCTGGCCGATTTCATCGTTGAATGCACCATCCCTAGCAAGAAGCCGGATTCCGCGGCGCCCCTCACAGCCCGGCATCGTGTCTAGGAAGGCCCTAGCTCAGCTCCGGACTGGGTCATCTACGTCGACGGGTCTTCTACCAAGGAAGGCTGTGGTGCCGGCCTCATTATCCGGGGCCCAAACGAAGCCGAGATGGAGTACTCCTTGAGGCTCGGTTTCAAAGCATCGAACAGCGTGGCGGAGTATGAAGCCCTCCTAGCCGGACTGCGCATGGCCGTCGGGCTGGGGCTGAAAATCATCCGAGTCCGCAGCGACTCGGCCCTAGTTGTCGTCCAAGTGACCGGCCGCTTCGAAGCCCGGGAGCCCCTAATGATGAAGTACCTAGACGAAGTGAGGAAGCTCCGGAAAAACTTCGACGAAGTCCAGGTAAAACAAATACCCAGGCAAATGAATGCTCAAGCAGACGCCCTGAGCAAGCTGGCTTCATCGTACTCGGCCAACAACAGGCGGTCGATACTCTTCGAAACCTTGACCCGACCCAGCGTGGGAGACGAGGCGGCAACACTTCAAGTGTACATGGCGCAGGAGAACGACCGGGATTGGAGGAAGCCCCTCGTGGAATTCCTGAAGGACGGCAGGCTCCCGGAAGACAGAGCGGCCGCCCGCCGCCTCCGGGCCAGAGCCACCCACTTCGTCTGGAGCAACGAGAACCTCTACAAGAAGGCCTTCACCCAGCCCCTGCTTCGGTGTGTTGACCCCAATGAGGTCGACTACGTCCTGCGGGAAATCCATGAAGGGGTGGGCGGCGCACACCAGGGGGCTCAAACCTTGACCCAAAAGGCACTACTCCAAGGATACTACTGGCCCACCATGCACGAGGACGCCCTGAAGCTGGTCAGTAGGTGCAAGAGCTGCCAACTCCACGGCAGTATTCCCCGCCTCCCGGCTACCGAGCTAACTGCCCTGACGTCCCCATAGCCATTCGCCCAGTGGGGATTGGATATGATCGGCCAGTTCCCCATAGGAACTGGCGGACATAAATACGTCCTTGTCGCGGTGGACTGCTTCACCAAGTGGATCGAGGCCGTTCCCGTCAGGAAACCGGACGCCGCCACAACCATCAAGTTCCTCCAAAACAACCTGATACACCGGTTCGGGATCCCGAGGTGCATCATCACCGACCATGGGACGAACTTCGAGAACGAGAAAGTGAGGGACTTCTGCAAAGAATACCATATCCTCATGAAGTTCGCAGCAGTCGTGCATCCCCAATGCAACGGACAGGCCGAGGTCGCTAATCGGGACGTACTCCAGGGTCTCCGAACCCTCCTGGAAGGGAGACAAGGCAGTTGGGTCGAGGAGCTACCCCGGGTCTTATGGGCCCTGCGCACGTCAAAAAGACTCCCACCGGGGAGACCCTTTCAGCCTCTGCTACGGGACCGAAGCGATGTTCCCAGCGGAGATCGGGCTATCCAGCCACCGAGTCGAGCACTTCGACGATAAAGCAAACACCATGGCACTACGAACTAACCTCGACATACTGTTGGAGAAAAGGGATCGGGCCCAGATCAGAGCCGCCGTCTATCAACAGCAGATAGCCCATACTACAACGCTCGGGTAAAACACCGCTCCTTCAAGACCGGGGACCTAGTCCTGCGGCGGAACGAATTCATCGACCAAGGCAGGCTTCACAAGTTCTCCCCAAAGTGGGAAGGTCCTTTCCTTGTCTCTGAAACGCTCCCCGGCGGAGCGTACCGCCTACAGGACGCGGACGGGCGGAAGCTCTCTCGGCCTTACAATGCCGAGAAGCTCAAGCTATACCAATGAGGTCAAAGCTAGCGAAGCATCGCACCCCGGCTACCACTCGAGATTTCCCTTTAACAAGATGGTGTAAAGCGTTGTCTAGAATTCCTACCCATATGAATAAAGAAACTTCGAATCTTTTTCCCCGGTAGAGTTCCCCCTGTACAACGAAAAAGCCCTCCCAGAGGCGGTCGAGCCCGAGGTTCCCTCGCTCGGCTATCCCCTGCGGGCAGCTTCCCTGCCGCAACGCCGGGGTTCTAGAATCCCTCTCAGAGGCAGTCGAACCCGAGGCCCCCTCGCTCGGCTATCCCCTGCGGGCAGCTTCCCTGCCGCAACGTCGGGGATCAAGAAGCCCTCCTAGAGGCAGTTGAGCCCTCGCTCGGCTATCCCCTACGAGCAGCTTCCCTGCCGCAACGCCGGGGATCAAGAAGCCCTTCCAGAGGCAGTCGAGCCCGAGGCCCCCTCGCTCGGCTATCTTTTTAAGACAAAAGCCCTCGCCAAGGGGCACCGGGCGGTAACCCTACCCGGCTTAGGGTCCTTGGTAGGCTTGTTACAACCTTATAGCTCCCCCCGCGCCAAGGACCAAAGTCCTCCCAGAGGCAGTCGGGTCCTTGCTCGGCTATCCCCGGCTGGTATCTTCCTACCATAACAGACAGGGATCAAAGTCCTCGCCAAGAGGCACTGGGCATGAACTCTGCTCGGTCCCCGTCCTGAAGGATCAAAGCCCTCGTAAGAGGCAACCGAGCAGCTACCCTGCTCGGTCTACTCCGGCTGGTAGCTCCCTACCCTCAACGCTAGGGATCAAAGGCCCTCACAGGAGGCGCCAGAGCGGCTACTCCGCTCATTCGTCCCAGGCTAGTAGTTGCCTACCCACGATGCCAGAGATCGAAGCCCTCACCAAGAGGCAACCGCACATCCTCACCGTCCGGTCATTCCTAATGGCCTTCGGCAGCCCTTGCCGCGCTGAGGCCCAAAAGTCCTCCCAAGGGCGGTCGAGCCCCTGCTCGGCTATCCCTGGCTGGTAGCTTCCGACCACAACCGACAAGGATCAAAGCCCTTGCAAGAGGCAACCAGATAGCCACCCTGCTCGGTCAAGCCCGGCCGGTAACCCTGTGGCCATACATGAGGACCCAAGACACCCGTAAGGACGACAGGTTCATCCAAGCCTGAACGATCTCCCATCGACCTAGGGGGCCATACATGAGGATACCTCCGCGGCAGCGCTTGACACACTCGCCGGCTAGTGATTGGAGTCAACTCGACAGGGGATCGCCAGGCAAATGGCCAACCTGACACGGAAACACGACAATACAAATGAGGGTATCCTACGAACGTCCTTCACACACAAAAGACAAAATACAAACCGACAAATCAAGGGTTTATCTTTTATTGCCAAAATCAAGGTCTTTACAAAGGGTATTCGGGGGCTCCCCAGCCCTACAAACTGCCCGGAGGCTTACTCCGGCCACTTCATCGTCGGCGTCACGGCCCAAGGCCCTACCACCGGAGACTTTGCCACCAGGGGCGCGCCCTGCTTCCCTCGCCATCCCTCACCGGAGTCCTCATCGCCGGAAGTGGAACCCGAGCACGGAGTTCACCATCGTCAAACTCGGGAAGCTATTCCTTCATGGCGTCCAAAGCCTTGTTCCACGCGACGGCAGAATACTCCCTGAGATCGGCGTAAAACTGCTCTGATGCCTTATACTCGGCCACAGCTTTCTTAGCCCGAGCCTCGGCAACTTGGGCCTTCAGCAGCGCCGTCTCGTCTTCTCCCCTGCTGGCGTTCCTCTCTTTTTCCAGTGCCGCAAAGCGTTCGGCTATGTCCGCCAGCTTCCTATCGGCAACCCATAGGGACGCGTTCAGACGACGAAGGGCACCCCGAGCCGCCGAGTTGGTAAGCTCCGCAGCCTCCGCCCGGCCCGCCACAACGTCTGCCTTTTCCCTCTCCTGGCGTAGGCCGCGTTGCATAATCTCGACCTCCGAAGGGAACGCCTCCATTGGCCTCGGGGCGTGGAACGCCCCCTCGGCCTTCATGCGAGTGGCAAGGGCGCAGTGTTGAAGAACCAGATAGAAAGCCAATGAGAAACCAGGAAGCACCCGAACCAAGGGAAGGCATACCAAGGCAAATACGCGTGGAGGGATTCATACCTGGACCGCCCCTTGGGCCATGGCCTCCAATTGATCCCTCAAGGAGCCACACGGAACCTGTCCCCCAGCCGACTCTTCCATCCCGGCGAGCAGGCCGGCGGGGACAGAAAGCCCAGACGGAACCGTGAAGACGAAGCCCCCTTCCTGCACGGGAATCCCTTCAGGGGCCTTCGACGACGGCGCACGAGAAACCGCCCTCTTCCTCTTGAGAATGGGCCTGCCCTCGCCCTTCCTCCCGTCCCCAGTCTGGGACTCGGGCAACTGTTGACGGCTCTGGCTGCCGCCAAAGGAACCACCAGAGGCCGTCAACGAAATGGACGGCCCTGCCGCCGGCAGAGAATCCGGCAGAGGGCGCGAGCTGGCCGGGGGCTCGGCTACGCCACTAGCTTCCTCACGGCGCGGGCCGCCAGAAGAGTGGGAGCGGACCATGTATCCCGAAGGAAGAGGAACGCCGAGCGGCAGCGACTCAAGGAAGGAGGAAAATTGTCACGACCCAAATTAGGAACGTAACCGGCACTTAAATCACGTGACGTCTAAAGGCGTAACGTAACTCAAGTAAGCCGAAACCCAGTAATCTAAACCATGAAAAGATTAGAGTGATAAAGCTTTAAAATATTTGTTTAAAAGATTAGTTAAAACATTTAGAATCTTAGTTTAAAAATCGTAGAAAAACTTAAAGTTTCATTTTTCCTTTGTATATTTCGGCAGCATCTCCTTTGTAAAAATCAATCCTGAATGATACAAATCATAGAGATGAAACACAACTACAACATGTGTACAAATGTCGCCATAGCGAAGAAATAACATAATATGAATCAAATCCGGCTCATACGAGCACAACAACCAAAGTCACATAAGGTACAGATACTGAACCTCTCAGTCTCTAAGTCGATACAGGTGAATAGTAGATGGAGAGTACTAGATACAATAAGATACATAAATGGATAACCGCACAAATCCACATACCGAAAGAAAGGGTCTCGACCCAACAGTAGCGGTATCCACGGAAAAGATGCAATAAGAAGCCTGACGCTTCCAAACTGTAGATCAAACCTGCACAAATGCTGTGGCACAACGGGGGTGAGTTGCCAACTCGTGAGAAGTAAATAACATCGTACAAGTAATCACATGTATGTACGATAAACAACCATTTCTACATATGTGTCATGATAAGGTATATATGTCAATATGAACTGCAGTAAATCATGATCTGGTAAATGACTATATGTAGAGAATGTATCATAAATACCTGAGTATGGGGTAAACATAATACTCATCCATAATCACTATCAGTAAAATAAATCCAGTGTCCATCAATGACACGTAAATCTCAATATCTCAGGCGCCGTCACTATGACCGGCCCTCTCATCTGTAAATCTCATGGAAAACCTGAGTGTTCAACACCGACACTCGAAACATCATGAAAAACACCGTGTCTAGCATCGACACGTAAATCCATATATCTCTCTCTGGACTTCGTCATTCCGAATCGGTCCATATCTCTGGGTTTCGTCATTCCGAATCGACCCATATCTCATGACTCCGGCCGGTATCCTCCGGACAACCGCCGAGTCCAACCAATCACCGGTAGGTAGTATGCCCTCTGCCAGGCTCATCGGCTACACCACGATATCATTCTTGCCCTGGGGTACCATACCGGGTCCACCATGTACCCGCAGACGGTTCCCACATCTCCTCGAATCGGGTCTCGAAAACCAAGCTCATAACCGAGAAAACTCATGGTGGACATCCCAAAATCACATCAAGAGAAACCGCGTTTAAAACAATTTATAGCTTTCTTTGAAAAATACCAGCGGTTCTTAAATCCAGAAATCTCATGAAAACAATATCTCAATGCATATATTCATGAACTACAATGTATGCAATATGGAAGTAATATGATCATATCAAGGGAAATCCACACTTTTATAAACGAATCCCAGTTTTTAGAAATTATCTTGTGATTTCTCAAATCCATGATATCGAATAAAACATCATATAAAAATATTACTACATTAATGTAAGTACCATAATGTGAACTAATACAAGAATAACTATCTAACTACAAATCATGAATATGGTTCAATATATTTATCTAAGGCCATTTCTATAGTGTGCGTGACATAGCAATTACCAACGGTGTGTGTGTAACATATAGTGCTCGTGCAACCTGAACCGTTTGTAATGGTGCAGTGTCCTATCAATATTATATCAATGGTTAACATGAAATATGATGAAATATGATGTACTAATTATTACTAGTTCAATATATGTTTTTATCTATGTATGGTCAATAGGCATATCACTTAAATTAATTCACTTGAATCCTAGCCTTTGGCGCTTAGCGCCACACAGGCGATTTCCCCGTAGATGTTAAATCTACTCACCAGACAATCCTGAATTAGGTGAATCCAATCACCTCCTTTCCTTTCTTTCTTTCGTCTGAAGTCCCTGCTTGCGATCCTAATATCACACAAATAAAGCCAATACTTACCAATATTAGTAAACTAAGGATAACACACGGACACGGACACCTAGCTAATGATTTAGTTCATACAAACTATTTGGTGGTGACTAAACGTGTGAGGTGACACGACTGAAAAACACGCACGCGCAGAACCGACACGATGCGCAGAACTGACTCGAACCACAGAACTGAATCGGACACTTATCGCGTAATATCATAAGCTCAAAATTTAGTGAAACTATACAAATACGGTAAAAATTACACTCTGTCGGCAGTTCATCAAAATTTGTTTCAGTACAATCGGATTTCGGGTTCGCAAGTTACAGTCGTTTCATTTTAAGTGTTCGCTGCTGGAATTTCAGTTTTTGAACTGAATGTCCATTTCGTAACACAGTTTTCACCATGTTGGGATCAAAATTAGGCGACGCTATAGTTGAACAAAATTTAGCTTTGTCAGTTAGGTTTCCAACGCATCATACGGATCAATAATATCCATTGTGTACTGGAAGTTATGCACTGAAAAACATAGGGGTATACGTTCTGTCCCTGTTTGGGACTGCTATACGTTCTGTTGATTTAAAATACGGTTTAAATAGTAAACGATAGTAGAAATGAACGAAATCACTTTCATTGGTTAGCTAACAGATTTATCTTCACTCTGATATATAGTTCCGCATTATAACATTTTCATACAGAAGATTGAAAGCATTACAAAACGAGAATCGACAGCCAGAACTGCTCTGGACTGCAATCCAGAGCCGCACTCCGAACCAGTTTCTGTCATCTTTTTAAAACAGAAACAGACTAAAATCATACCTCACCAAAACTTGACTGAATTCCTATCCATCCATGCTCCAAAACAACATAAACATGATTTTTTTTGAAGGTTTGTGAATGAGAGAATGTAGAGGGTGAGGGTGGGTATTTATAGCCAAACTCCTTCTCTTTAATGATTCTTCATAACACTTATGCATGTTTCCACCATACCTACCATTCCTTTACACTCATGCCACTCATGCCTTGATTCCATGACAACCTTGCATATTCATTATGCCTCTCATGCCACAAATTTTAAAATCCTTCTCTTTAATTAAAATAAAACATTTTTGATTTTTAATGAAAATGTAAATAAAACTTATCTTAAAGGTAAACTTTTTAAGTAAAAGTTAATATGGCATGGTTAAAAGTAAAATGTCATGGTTAACCTAGCATGGTTAACATCTCCAAAACCCTAGATTAACATGCACAAGTGTGTGCATGTCACAAAATAATTTAATAAAATATTAATTAATTCAAATAAAATATATAAAAACAGTTTTGGTTAAATTTTATTAAAAATCCGCATTCATTCGCTTAATTATTCTAAACGCATTCTAAAGTGTTACAATCTCCCCCCCTTAAAGAAATTCGGTCCTCGAATTTAAAAATCATAATATGCATACCTTCGAAAAGATGAGGGAATTTCTTCCGCATCTCGCCCTCGGCTTCCCATGTAACCTCTTCGCTACTTGGGCCACGCCAAAGAACTTTCACTGACGGTAAGACTTCTGACCGAAGTTTCTTCACCTGCCGATCCAAAATTACTACCGGCTGCTCGGTGAAAGAAAGATCATGCTCCAGTTGGACGGTCTGGGGCTGAATCACGTGTGAAGGATCATGAAGGTACTTGCGAAGCATTGATACATGAAAAACGGGGTGAACAACCGAAAAACTGGGTGGAAGTGCCAAACGATAGGCAACGGTACCAACTCGCTCAAGGATCTCAAAAGGACCCACAAATCTGGGACTAAGCTTCCCTTTCTTACCAAATCTCATCACGCCTTTCATCGGAGAAATCCATAGGTATACATGATCACCTACAGCGAACTCAAGTCTGCGACGACGACGGTCGGCATAAGACTTCTGTCTGCACTGGGCTGCTTTCATCCTATCTTGGATTAACCGAATCTTCTCCGTTGTCTCTTCGACTAGCTGTGGTCCCAAAATCCTGCTCTCGCTAAGTTCGGTCCAACAGACTGGTGATCGACACTTTCTACCATATAAAGCCTCAAAAGGTGCCATTTGAATCGTCTCCTGAAAACTGTTATTGTAGGAGAATTCAATTAAAGGCAAGTGACGATCCCAACTGTCACCAAAATCAAGCACACATGCTCGAAGCATATCCTCGAGAGTCTGAATAGTCTACTCTGACTGACCATCGGTCTGTGGATGGAAAGCGGTGCTAAAACTCAATCGAGTACCCAAGGCTTCCTGAAGTTTCTGCTAAAGACGGCTGGTGTCAGATACAATGCATGTAGGAACACCGTGCAAACGCACAAGCTCGTCAATATACAGTTGAGCATACTGAGAAAATCCGAAAGTGGTCTTCACTGGAAGGAAGTGAGCCGCTTTCGTCAACCGATCAACAATCACCCAAATAGAATCATACCCTCGACTGGTCCTGGGTAGACCCACAACGAAATCCATAGAGATTTGCTCCCATTTCCACTCCGGAATAGGCAAAGGCTGCAATTCTCCTGCCGGTCTTTGATGCTCAGCCTTGACCTGCTGACAAGTCAGGCACTTCGAAACGAAGTCCGAAACATCTCTCTTCATCCCTTCCCACCAGTAGACATCTCTCAAATCACGATACATCTTGGTGGAACCTGGGTGAACACTGTAAGCTGATTGATGTGCCTGCTTTAAGATATCGCGTCTCAGCTCTTTGGAATTTGGTACACATAAACGAGTCCCAAAACGTAGCACACCCTGGTCATCAATCACAAACTCTGAATCTTTACCTTGCCGAACAAGTTCAAAGATCTCGGACAAACGATCATCGTCGGATTGTGCATCACGGATAAGATCAAGCAGAAGTGGACGAGCACGGGCATGAGCAAGCTGTCCACCGGCTGAAGTGAACTCGAATTGAACTCTTCTATCACACAAGATCTGCCAATCTGTAGAAGATTGTCTCAGAACTGCGTTCAAATGGAACAAGCTACCTCCGGGTCTACGACTCAAAGCATCAGCTACTACATTCGCCTTGCCCGGGTGATAAAGAATTTCACAATCATAATCCTTACAAGCTCCATCCAACGACGCTGCCTCAAATTCAGATCCCGCTGCTGGAAGATGTACTTCAAGCTCTTGTGATCCGTGAAAATCTGGCACGACTCTCCGTACAAGTAGTGTCTCCAAATCTTAAGAGCAAATACCACCGCGGCCATCTCAAGATCATGGGTAGGATAGTTCTGCTCGTGCCTCTTCAACTGACGAGAAGCATAAGCGATAACCTTATCCTGTTGCATTAACACGCAACCAAGTCCCACTCGAGAAACATCACAATAGACGACATAGCCACCCGGTCCAGAAGGTAAAGATAAAACTGGTACAGTCGTCAACCGCGTCTTCAACAGCTGGAAACTTTGCTCGCAAGCCTCGGTCCAAAGAAAAGGAATCCCCTTCCGGGTCAGTCCGGTCATCGGTGCAGCGATACTTGAAAAATCCTGCACGAAGCGTCGGTAATAACTGGCTAATCCCAAGAAACTACGGACCTCCGTCACCGATACGGGTCTAGGCCAAAGTTGTACGGCTTCAATCTTCTTCGGATCCATTCGGATACCGTCTCCCGTAACCACATGACCCAAAAAGTCAACACTATCAAGACAAAATGCACACAACTGGTGTTCTCTCAATGTCTGCAAAGCAAATCTCAAGTGATGCTCATGCTCCTCATGACTTCTAGAATAAACCAGAATGTCATCAATAAACACAATAATGAACTGGTCGAGGAATGGCTTGAAAATTCGGTTCATCAAGTCCATGAACGCTGCTGGGGCATTGGTAAGTCCAAACGACATCACCAAAAACTCATAATGCCCATAGCATGTACGAAAAGCAGTCTTCGGAATGTCATCTTTCCGGACTCGCAATTGATGATAACCCGACCTCAAATCAATCTTGGAAAAATGTCTTGCACCCTGGAATTGATCAAATAAATCGTCAATGCGAGGTAAAGGATACTTATTTCGCACTGTGACTCGATTCAATTGACGATAGTCAATGCACAATCTCATACTTTCGTCTTTCTTTTTGACGAAAAGAACAGGAGCTCCCCAAGGTGAAACACTCGGACGAACAAGTCCCTTGTCCAGCAACTCTTGCAGTTGATCTTTAGGCTCTTTAAGCTCAGCCGGAGCCATCTGATAAGGAGGTATAGAAATAGGCCCCGTTCCGGAAATCAGATCGATGCAAAACTCGATGTCACGCTCTGGCGGCAATCCAGGTAACTCATCAGAAAAAACGTTGAAAAACTCTCTCACAATAGGAACCTGGTTCAATGGTTCTACTGTGGCTCCCGTATCACGAATAAAAGCTAAAAACCCGTGATATCCTTTCCTCAAAATCCGATTAGCGCAAAGGGTAGAAATAAAATTGTGAGGAGTGGCACTACGGTCCCCCTGCACAACAAGAACCGTTTCTCCCGGAAAACAGAACCTGACTGCTTTTTCACGGCAGTCGACAGACGTATAGCATGTAGCTAACCAGTCCAAGCCGAGGAGAATGTCAAAGTCCAACATATCAAGAAGGATCAAGTCGACAAACGAAACTCTATCTCTAATATGAACGGTACATGACCGAAACACATGTCGAGCAACAAAAGACTCTCCAACAGGAGTAATCACGACAAGTGGCTCATCTAACAAGGATGAGTCTCGGCCTAACCTCGGTACAAAGTGTGTGGACACATAAGAGTGTGTAGATCCTGGGTCGAATAATACACGCGCATGGAAAGAACACACTAAAAGTGTACCTGACACAACGGCATTCGATGCTCGCGCATCCTACGGAGTCAATGCAAAAACTCGGGCCTGTCCTCTACTAGCATCTGGCTGTCCTCCACCTCTGCCACCTCGTCCTTTATGAATAGGACCGCCACGACCACGGCCTCTCTGAGCATGGGTCTGGCATGGAACAACAACGGTCGAAAGGGGAAAAGCTCTCTGGGGTGGTGAAGTAACATGCTGAACTGGTGCATCGCTCTGGCGCCTCGCAGGACAATCCCTGATGTGGTGTTGTAGACTCCCACATCGAAAACATCCAGACGTCGATTGCTAACCCTATGGATAAGAGCCTAAAAACTGACCTTGTCTAAAGCCTCTTCTACCATCATCACTTGGAAAGAATCTGTCACGGCGTATACCAAGCAGCTTCTAAGTTGGCATATCGGTATGAATTCTCTTCGATCCTTGAACAATTGAAGTCTCTGAAACACGCTCTTCTACTAGTAGAGCTACGTCTACCATGGCTGCATACGTATCGAAGTGTTGAGCTCCAACAGAAAGAAATAACTGAGTGTTAAGGCCTCGACTAGAGATCCAATCATCAGACGTAAGTGTTGAACATTGGCTTCAAGCCTAGAAATACGTCCTGGAGAAGGTGGATCACTCTTCTCATGAACACTAGGTATATCATCAAGGTCAATCCTCGTCTCAGACGGGCCTGCTCTGACCTCATCTCTAGCAGCAGCTCTTCGCGCCCTAGTAGTCTTTGGCGGCACAAAGGCTCAAAAAGGAAACATGATTCGATAGGTATATAGATTCGAATCATAGGGATACAAGGAATCAAGGAAAGAATCACAAGCAAAAATGTCCTAAGGTCACTTAGGCGGAGTTCGTATCGTAAATATGCCGCGGAACATACCCACGCTACGTCACTCTACTCAAGTTACCTACTCCATCATACTAAGGGTCATCCTACACTCCGAAAGGTAAAACCTAACGCTCTGATACCAACTTTGTCACGACCCAAATTAGGAACGTAACCGGCACTTAAATCACATGACGTCTAAAGGCGTAACGTAACTCAAGTAAGCCGAAACCCAGTAATCTAAACCATGAAAAGATTAGAGTGATAAAGCTTTAAAATATTTGTTTAAAAGATTAGTTAAAACATTTAGAATCTTAGTTTAAAAATCGTAGAAAAACTTAAAGTTTCATTTTTCCTTTGTATATTTCGGCAGCATCTCCTTTGTAAAAATCAATCCTGAATGATACAAATCATAGAGATGAAACACAACTACAACATGTGTACAAATGTCGCCATAGCGAAGAAATAACATAATATGAATCAAATCCGGCTCATACGAGCACAACAACCAAAGTCACATAAGGTACAAATACTGAACCTCTCAGTCTCTAAGTCGATACAGGTGAATAGTAGATGGAGAGTACTAGATACAATAAGATACATAAATGGATAACCGCACAAATCCACATACCGAAAGAAAGGGTCTCGACCCAACAGTAGCGGTATCCACGGAAAAGATGCAATAAGAAGCCTGACGCTTCCAAACTGCAGATCAAACCTGCACAAATGCTGTGGCACAACGGGGGTGAGTTGCCAACTCGTGAGAAGTAAATAACATCGTACAAGTAATCACATGTATGTACGATAAACAACCATTTCTACATATGTGTCATGATAAGGTATATATGTCAATATGAACTGCAGTAAATCATGATCTGGTAAATGACTATATGTAGAGAATGTATCATAAATACCTGAGTATGGGGTAAACATAATACTCATCCATAATCACTATCAGTAAATAAATCCAGTGTCCATCAACGACACGTAAATCTCAATATCTCAGGCGCCGTCACTATGACCGGCCCTCTCATCTGTAAATCTCATGGAAAACCTGAGTGTCCAACACCGACACTCGAAACATCATGAAAAACACCGTGTCTAGCATCGACACGTAAATCCATATATCTCTCTCTGGACTTCGTCATTCCGAATCGATCCATATCTCTGGGTTTCGTCATTCCGAATCGACCCATATCTCATGACTCCGGCCGGTATCCTCCGGACAACCGCCGAGTCCAACCAATCACCGGTAGGTAGTATGCCCTCTGCCAGGCTCATCGGCTACACCACGATATCATTCTTGCCCTGGGGTACCATACCGGGTCCACCATGTACCCGCAGACGGTTCCCACATCTCCTCGAATCGGGTCTCGAAAACCAAGCTCATAACCGAGAAAACTCATGGTGGACATCCCAAAATTACATCAAGAGAAGCCGCGTTTAAAACAATTTATAGCTTTCTTTGAAAAATACCAGCGGTTCTTAAATCCAGAAATCTCATGAAAACAATATCTCAATGCATATATTCATGAACTACAATGTATGCAATATGGAAGTAATGTGATCATATCAAGGGAAATCCATACTTTTATAAACGAATCCCAGTTTTTAGAAATTATCTTGTGATTTCTCAAATCCATGATATCGAATAAAACATCATATAAAAATATTACTACATCAATGTAAGTACCATAATGTGAACTAATACAAGAATAACTATCTAACTACAAATCATGAATATGGTTCAATATATTTATCTAAGGCCATTTCTATAGTGTGCGTGACATAGCAATTACCAACGGTGTGTGTGTAACATATAGTGCTCGTGCAACATGAACCGTTTGTAATAGTGCAGTGTCCTATCAATATTATATCAATGGTTAACATGAAATATGATGAAATATGATGTACTAATTATTACTAGTTCAATATATGTTTTTATCTATGTATGGTCAATAGGCATATCACTTAAATTAATTCACTTGAATCCTAGCCTTTGGCGCTTAGCGCCACACAGGCGATTTCCCCGTAGATGTTAAATCTACTCACCAGACAATCTTGAATTAGGTGAATCCAATCACCTCCTTTCCTTTCTTTCTTTCGTCTGAAGTCCCTGCTTGCGATCCTAATATCACACAAATAAAGCCAATACTTACCAATATTAGTCAACTAAGGATAACACACGGACACGGACACCTAGCTAACGATTTAGTTCATACAAACTATTTGGTGGTGACTAAACGTGTGAGGTGACATGACTGAAAAACACGCACGCGCAGAACTGACACGATGCGCAGAACTGACTCGAACCACAGAACTGAATCGGACACTTATCGCGTAATATCATAAGCTCAAAATTTAGTGAAACTATACAAATACGGTAAAAAGTACACTCTGTCGGCAGTTCATCAAAATTTGTTTCAGTACAATCGGATTTCGGGTTCGCAAGTTACAGTCGTTTCATTTTAAGTGTTCGCTGCTGGAATTTCAGTTTCTGAACTGAATGTCCATTTCGCAACACAGTTTTCACCCTGTTGGGATCAAAATTAGGCGACGCTATAGTTGAAAAAAATTTAGCTTTGTCAGTTAGGTTTCCAACGCATCATACGGATCAATAATATCCATTGTGTACTGGAAGTTATGCACTGAAAAACATAGGGGTATACGTTCTGTCCCTGTTTGGGACTGCTATACGTTCTGTTGATTTAAAATACAGTTTAAATAGTAAACGATAGTAGAAATGAATGAAATCACTTTCATTGGTTAGCTAACAGATTTATCTTCACTCTGATATATAGTTCCGCATTATAACATTTTCATACAGAAGATTGAAAGCATTACAAAACGAGAATCGACAGCCAGAACTGCTCTGGACTGCAGTCCAGAGCCGCACTCCGAACCAGTTTCTGTCATCTTTTTAAAACAGAAACAGACTAAAATCATACCTCACCAAAACTTGACTGAATTCCTATCCATCCATGCTCCAAAACAACATAAACATGATTTTTTTTGAAGGTTTGTGAATGAGAGAATGTAGAGGGTGAGGGTGGGTATTTTTAGCCAAACTCCTTCTCTTTAATGATTCTTCATAACACTTATGCATGTTTCCACCATACCTACCATTCCTTTACACTCATGCCACTCATGCCTTGATTCCATGACAACCTTGCATATTCATTATGCCTCCCATGCCACAAATTTTAAAATCCTTCTCTTTAATTAAAATAAAACATTTTTGATTTTTAATGAAAATGTAAATAAAACTTATCTTAAAGGTAAACTTTTTAAGTAAAAGTTAATATGGCATGGTTAAAAGTAAAATGTCATGGTTAACCTAGCATGGTTAACATCTCCAAAACCCTAGATTAACATGCACAAGTGTGTGCATGTCACAAAATAATTTAATAAAATATTAATTAATTCAAATAAAATATATAAAAACAGTTTTGGTTAAATTTTATTAAAAATCCGCATTCATTCGCTTAATTATTCTAAACGCATTCTAAAGTGTTACAAAAATATGAAAGAGTAAGGGCCCTAGGGCGGACCCCACCCATATTTGTTGCCGTATACGGCCTCATCCAACGGCGCCTATCGTCTCCCGCCGAAATGGCTCCTCATGCCCAGCGGCTCCGAACCTTCCACGTGTCGGCCCAACGCTGAGCCGCATCCCATCAGACGCCGCAAACCTGCGCACGTCGCATCAGCTAATCGACGTTCAACACATGGACCGTCGCTTCGACTGCAGAGTGCGCGAACCGGCGCACCTCCTTTAAATGCAAAGGTCTCGCCTTGATTCGCTAGCGGAAAAGACAACCGATGGCCCGGGGGCTCGCCTCGACCAAACCATAGAGGGGATCTCACCCCGGGAGGCCCGACAGTCCACTCCTGGCCCGACCACTAGCTGGTCGGGACAAGAGTGGGGGGGCTAATGATAGTGCTTGATATTGGCAATCCCCAAGACCAGGACACGTGGCAAAGGACGTGTCCCAGAACTCAGAAGAAAGGTCCCATAGGGGCCGACCAGGCCACCCCTGTACCCGACCTGTAAGCACGAGCTGGCACTCCTTAGAGCCCCCTGAAAATTGGCCTCATCGGCCTCTTAGCTCGCCCCGAGCTGCCACAGGACCAAGACTCCTCGGCCCTCTCGCTCGTCCCCGAGTTCCCCAGCCGAGGCCATCCTCTTCGGTCCTCCGACCAACTCCACCACTCACAGGCGTAACCGCCGCTCCACGAATCTCGCCACGCGCAGATTCTCCGCCAGCAACATCCCACGTTCCACGCCATCATGATCCCCATTAATGGGCGATCCGCTCTTTACGCAGACGTGACGTCGGGAGCGTAACTGCCGGCGAGATTCTCGCGCCAGCTGCTGCGTGCTGCCGCCACTATATAAACCCCCATCACAGAGGTGTCAAGTAAGCCTTTTTTTTATACTTTTATGCCGTTACTCTGCTCGGAACTCATCACTAACTTGAGCGTCGGAAGGTCCTTGGTGGTACCAAACCACCCGGGGACTTCTTTGTAGGTACTCGGCAACACCTCCCTCACCTCACCTCTTCCTCCAAAAACCCATTGAGACCCGCACGCGAAGGAAGATAATCAAATAAGTCCACCACGAGATCAACGGAAGACAACATCTGACGGAGGTCTGAAAAGGAGCTCCATCACATGGTTTTTGATTTTGTTCTTTTGAATTGAAAATGTAGGGACGTGAGTTGCGAGGGGAGAAATCATAAGGGTTTTACCGGGAAGCGGAAGCGAGGGAACTGGCGGAGGTTGGTTTTTTCCTCAGATGTTGTCCTCCGTCGATCTTGCGGCCAGTGGTGTTGAACGGTTGAGATTTGTTTGTGGTGGTTGGATGTGGATCTCAATGGGTTATTTGTTATTGTGGATGCCAAGCTACCTGCAAGAAATGTTGCGGGGTGGGAAACCACCATAAGACCCTCCGACGATCAAGTAAGTGCCGAAGAATATTCGGGCAGGGTAGCGGCATATTGGAATAAGTTCGAGTTACCTGAGTCGTCTGGAAGAAGGGTTTATACAGCGGTCGCATGGAGCGAGCCGATGTGAGATTCTTGTCGTCCGTTATACTCCCGCGTCACGTTCGTATTGATGGCAGGATACACCCATTAATAGCGAGGTACGGTCATTAATGGTGAGATACGCTAGCATGGGATGCGGGACGTAAAGCGGCGGAGATCTCATCGTGGCTAGATACACGGAGCCGTTACGGGACGCTCGGGCTCTGCGCTCCCGGCCAAACAGGGAAGCTGAGGAAGCTCAGCTCTGTAATAGCTCAGAGACGTGCGGGGAGGTTGAGAAAGCTCAGCTCTGTAATAGTCCTGAGGCGAGCTATCGGCCGGTTGTTAGGCAAATAGGGAATGTACCCCTGGGGGGTCTTCAAAAAGTCGGATGCAACCTTGGAGACGAGGGACCGAGGAATGTCGCCAATGCGTTGTACTTATTCCGGTTCCATAGCCTCCAGAAATCTGACTGTTTTTCGTGGATGACACGTCAACTACCACGTGTTGTAATATGGGGATTTCCTACTTACGAGCACATCATTAGCCCCTACTCTCGTTCCGACATATTTGTTGGCCGGGTCGAGAGTGGTCATCATCCCGGTCTTCAATAATTTAGCTTGGAGCCGAGGATTCTTCGTAATGGGCTATTTGAGGATGACGTGACGTTTGGCAGCTGTGCCTCTCCGGTTTCTGGTTCCATGTGGCGGTTCAAGAAACGCCTTGATTCCCACGCGTATCTTTGGTGACGTCAGCGGATTAGCAAAATGATTGCGCCTTTAAAGAAGATGTTGTTTCGATTAGCAAAATGTTTTCAAAATGTTTTCGCTTGCTCAGTCAGGTTTTGTAGATATAGCTGATGGCAACAGTGAGGACACTGTTGAAAACAAGTTTGGGGGAGATTTGTGCTTATTTTCGCATCATTTGCATCATACTTTGCATAAGCACAAAACATTTTGAAAACCTATAAAAATTTAAAAAATTTCATAAATAAAAATATTTTTTTGTACATAAATAAGATAATAAAAGATTAGATAGTGAAAAATTACATCCATGAGATTAGAAAAATTTAAGAAAACTAAGAAAATTAGAAGTTTTCTTATACGAACTAGTAATAAGTAGTTATGAGCCGTTGTCCCAAGGGTTAGTAAGATGAAGGACGTCACTAATCTGAGGATAAAAGTAAGTCTGAAAAATAGTTTCTATTCTGGAAGCCAAACATTTTGAACGTTGATACCCTGCTATTCGCACTTACACACATCTTAAAGCCTGGGATAGTAGAGGATACCTTGAAATGCTCTTGTCTTAAAGCCGATGTATGAAGGAAATAAAAAAAACGATGAAGAAAATATAAAGTGGTGAGAAAAATGAACACTGGTTTTGTTATCACCGAGGGCGATAAAAAATATATAGCGAGGGTGTTTCTTCACCTAGTGCCCTAAGACCAACTGGTCTGGGAGTTACTGCTATGCCTGAGGTGGTGCAAGACGAGGAAAATACACCAAGCAAGCAAGCACAGGAGTAATCGGTCGGTTAGTACCTCAAGAAGTATTAACGGTCGCATGAAAGTGTGTGAGCAATCTCATCTAAGTATTCATTAATTAACAAGTACTGAGGCTGATGGGCAAGAGTATGATAGCTTGAATTGAATTCTCCGGGTGTAGGGATGTCTTTACACACACGCAGGGTTATATGATCGATGTTTTGGAAGAAAGATAGGAATGAAAAATAAGACGATATTTTATTGAGGGAGGACGTGATTTCCGACATCTTTTCATGACCATTAAGATAGGGCTCATGACAACCGAAAAGCTAGCTTAGTTGGAAACCCTAATTTTCAAAGTCTTTCTTTTACAATTCTTTTCTTTAAATGTAATATTCACGATCTTCCTTTTATTATTGGATTTTGTGGGTGAAATCCGCTGAAAACCCTCAGGAGACAACACTCCTCCTACTAGGGACACCTAGAGGTTTAAAGGCTTGTTGCACGTGCTCGGTGCAATCGTGTTGCCTACGAAAGTGTGCTAGTTAGTTTTTCTCTTTCTTTAGTTTCTCTTTCTTTTTAATAATCATTTCGCTCGAGACGATCGAAAATAAGTTTGGGGGAATTTGATCGGTCGAAAATACTGCATCTTTTAACCGGCAATTTCCCTATCATTTGCACTCATTTAGAAGTGTGCGGTATTCATATTTCACATATTAGCAAAACAGTCCTGAAATATCAGATTGCATGTGTTAGACTCTAAAACCGGCACTATAAAGGAAATTGACTGCATTTCATGGCATCGCATCATCCCTATATTGCGCAACACTTGTTTCGAGATTTGTGCAGGAAAATCCAGGAGACAGGCCAAAATTGTCATTTGCTGATCAAACATTACGCCAACTCAAAAGATTCAGATCTGGAAGTAATCTAGAAAGAATTTTCAGAATCAACATATCAGAAAAAAGGCCCACATATCAAATACAAGTACCAGAGAGCCCAAGCCCCAACTCCTCCAAAGCACCGCGGAACCGCGACGGGAGCCGGCTTGCGCCGCGGTTCCGCGGCGGTATTGCCACGTCAGAGCTCAATTTTCATTGCAAAATTCTTATCTCTGGTCCCACATGCCTTTCATATACGTCAAATTCCAGAATTCTCCAGAGTCTTCTGCCAGATCAGCAAAAGATCATTAAGCATGTTAATCTTGATTAAGCTCCTAACTAATCACATCTAGAAGCTTCTCCTCAACAAACTTTTGGAGGGAAATTCAAATCTCTTCTAACTAACTTTTGGAGGGAAATTCAAATTCTAATCCTAGATCTAGGGTTTAGGAAAGTCTATAAATAGAAGCATAGACCTAGGGTTAAAGGCTAATCTTGAGTTAGCTAATCTTCCATAATCTTTAGTCTTCTTCAATTCTTCATCTTCTTCCACAAGTCTAGTGACAAGACTTGTGCGAAACCCTAACCCTAATTCCAATCCAAATTCAAGATCCCGAGTACCAATCAAACGAGAAGCCTTCAACCTTTTAGGAGCGGAGCCGATCTCCAATCGAGCAAGTGATCTAAGCCGATCCGCGACTCACGGAGCCGAGCGAAGCCAAATCGACGATCGAGTTCTTCCTCTTGTAGTTCTTGAGTGAATGTAATGAAATTGTTGATATAAATAAAAGGTGAATTTCTTTAATCTTGTTTTCTTTAAATTCTTGCATCATGATTCGATCTCAATTTGTAATTGTAGTTCTTGTTGTGATGTTTGAGTAAAACTCCGCTCGTCGAGGAGTCGACACGATCAATAGAATGATGATGTAACAAATATTAATACGATTATTAAGTCCTACGGGTTTTGTAAACCCTAGCAAGTTCAAGAATCGATGACCTAGTTTCGTTGCGATGCTTTCTTGATTATGATCGCTCGAAATTAGGGTTCTACGATCGTTTCTTGAACTTACTAGAGGCTAGAATGTGAATGATATCGACGAATGAACAAGGGATAAATGATGAAACCCTAGTTTCACTAGAAATCCCTAATTCTCGTCGATCATCATCGATCTAGTATCAAACCATCGAAGGATGAGAATACGTTATCTTGAGATTGCATCACATCTATAGATCTGATCGATTCCTACGAGCCTCATTTCGATTCTTGATATTTGGTTGGAAAAATCATCAAACTCTCAATTCTTGATTCTATCTTTTTCTTGTTATTAGATCTATATTTTCTAATTCTTGAACTTCAAATATAAATCATGAATTGTTTTGTTTTCTTTTCTTTAAAGTTTCTACTCATCTAATTCAAAAGACGAACTATTACACTGTCCCTGTGGACGATCCGCACTCACTTACAATCTACATCCGACACCGTAGTTGATTGCGGCCAAACAATTCTTTGGTTGTGATTTCTATATACAATTTCTCAATTACTACACATCAAGAATTCTTTTCAATCAAATGGCGCCGTTGCTGGGGATCATTTGAGTTGATACACACTACACAGTCTCGAATTTTATCAACAATCAAATGGCGCCGTTGCCGGGGATAGTGCGCTAATTGTTCGTATTTTGAAATTTGAAGTTGAAAAGTTTATTCCATCTATATTGTTCGATCTAAACTTGCACAAACCCTAATACGTGTATTGTGATTTGATTGCGAGGAAATCTGGAATCATTGGAGCTTGGATAAAATTTTTGTGAAAATTCCAGAGAGCTGAGAGAGACAACATAAGCTCTCTGTGAAAATTTGAAGCAGTGAACTGATCAACTTGCGGCGATTCCGCGGTCTAAGTGACCATATGCGGCGGAACCGCGGCACTATAGAGGGATCTCTCTGAAATTTTTTCTCAGTAAGCTCTATCTTTCTTATCTCCTTCTCAAATCTGCTCCAAATAACATTTTATGCAGGTTTCTTTGCAAATAATCGCAGCGCCGCAAAAGCAAAAATAAATTGTGCGTGTTTTTGATTTTTGGTTGTTTGCATAATTAATACGGAATTTAAGGGGCACGACCAAATCCAGATTAGGTGGGGAGTTTATTACCCTTCCTAAGCCCCGAAAATCATAAACTTGCATCCGCATTTACCCTCATTAATTAAAAGAAATCTAGAGATGACTCTAAGAACCGTCGCGCTCACTTAGGACAAGAGAAGGCCGTGGGTAATTCATTGCTTATCCGCGTTTTCTTGTGGTGTCTAAGGCAAGTGTGTCGAAGGCTAGTGGTTATTAATTAGGCCCACTACTTATGTAGTGGAGTACCTTCCCACTTACCTGGAACTTACCTGGCCACAGGGGGACAAAGAGGCAGTGGAGGATTCTATCCTGCGACTTGTCTTTTGGCAGTTAGGAGCGGTCTAGAGCCGGACCTAGGTGACCACTAGATTTTAGGGTTTTGTGTGTTGCATTTGTTGTGTTGCATCATATTTCCAAAGTCCGTCCAATTTTCAAAACAAACACCGCATTCATATCATTCCCCTAATTATAAATTCACGCTGCCACTTGTACTAACCCTTTTTAGTGCAAGATAGGCTGGAGACGGGATTCTAGTGCCCGTTAGTCCGCGTTTCCCTTTATCGACCTAAAAGTCGGTATTTCTACATTTACCCTTTCTTTTACCCACCACCACACCCACATCGATGGATCCGTCTCCATCGAACTTCTTTTCCACTACCCTGCCGCCGTCCGTTGGTGCGCAGAATCCACCTCGCATCTCTCTCCAAGAGAGGTGCTATCCTACACGAGGCCCACTTTCCACCTATCTTTCCATACCACCAGCCAACGGGGAAAATTTTCAGATTAAACCCCAATACATCAACCTTCTACTAAAATTTCACGGTCTCGAGTCTGAGGACGCATACGCATTTATCACGAAATTTGAAAATGTATGCGTAATGATGGGTACCTCACAGCTTTCTGTGGATGCTTTACGTCTTCGTCTTCTCCCATTTACTTTGTGCGATTTAGCCGAGAAGTGGCTATATAACACTATCGCACATTCTATTTCAAATTGGGACGAATTCGTCAAAGCATTCCTTAAGAAATTTTACCCACACCAAAAGACAGCTCGAGTCCGTAGCGAAATCTATCAATTCACCCAGCTTCCAAATGAAACATTTTCAAAATGTCTTGAACGCTTCAAGGATTTGTTAGTCCAATGTCCACATCACGGCATCCCGAGATGGGAACTGTGCCGAATCATTTATGAGGGCATTAATCCTAACACAAGACAGACCCTTGAATTAATGTGTCAAGGCAATTTCTTGACCAAAGATGATGGGGAAGCCTGGAAATTTTTAGAAGATTTCGCTGAAAGATCTTTACAGTGGGAGGGTGTGAGTCAATCGTCTAGGGATGGCGATGATATTTCCATAGGAGTTAGAGCTGACATTTCGGCTATGCAAAAGAAACTTGAGACTATGGAAAACAAATTTTTAGCCGCCCTAAGTCAAATATCACTCTCCAAAACTGTATGTGGCTGCTGTTCTGATCCGTCTCACTTGACGGAAGAATGTCCGTTTCAAGGTCATGAGCATACCAATGCCGCATTTCAAAGACCTAGAAACGATCCATCTTCCTCCACATATGATCAAGGTTGGAGGAATCACCCGAACTTTGCTTGGAACCAATCCCAATCTCAAAACACGGTTCCAACCCAACACAATTTCCAAAGGGTCCCTCCACCACAACAGCAGCCACCACTTCAATTGAGTCAGCACCCCTTCCAATCACAAAACTTCCAAAATCCGGTCAACACACCTGCACCATCTAGTCTTTTGCAATTGACCGGTATAGATAATACCTCTGCACTAGCACAAACCTTGGATACTTTCATGAAACAATCCATCCAAGGGACGGCAAGTTTGCAATCTTCCATCGAGAATGTGATGAAGATCATTGTCTCTCAAAATGATAATATCAAATCGATGGAAGCACAAATTGCACAACTAAAAGCCGAAATGAGTGCAAGAGAGAAAGGGAAACTTCCAGCTCAACCTTTACCCAATCCTGGATATTCACATCATGTGGATGCACTTACGTTGAGATCTGGAAGAGTGCTTGACAATCACCTTGGGGAAGAGTTTGATGATACTGATAAATCAATCAATAACACCCCGGCTGAGACCTTTCCTCACACACACACTTCTAGTTCTGATCCTTGTTCTTCTACCCCACCACCTTCTTCCGAGCCTATTCTTCGTTTCCCAAAAGGCTCGCCACTTCAGCCCACCTCTTTTACTCCTCCACGGACGATTCCCACTTCTATTCTGGGATCGGTTCCACACCCACTTCCTTCTCCTATGATGGACCCAGCGCTTATTGCTAAAGCACCTTACCCTAATCGGTTAAGGGCAAACACACCGAGTCCACATATGGAGAAGATTATGAACATTTTTAAGCAAGTTAACACCAACATCCCTCTCCTAGATGCCATCCAACAAGTTCCGTCCTATGCGAAAACTCTTAAGAACTTGTGCACTAGGAAGAGGAAGACTCAAGTGCCCAAGAAGATTTTCATGGAAAAAACAATAGACACGGCTTTCCCCCAACAATTACCGCGGAAACGTAAGGATCCTGGATATCCTACTATTTCCGTTTCTATTGGGGAAAAACACATCAACCGTGCTCTACTAGACCTTGGCGCTAGTGTTAACTTGCTTCCATATTCAGTTTATGAGCAATTAGGAATCGGAGAGTTGAAGCCAACCAATTGCACTCTTTAGATGGCTGACCGATCAATCACCAAATCTAGGGGTGAACTGGAGGATGTGTTAATAAAAATCGGGGAATTTGTATTCCCTGTAGATTTTATTGTACTTGATACACAGCCTGTAGCGAACCTAAGGAATCAAATTCCGGTGATTTTAGGTCGCCCCTTTTTGGCCACTTCCAACGCTATCATCAACTGTCGTAATGGCTCTATGACCCTATCTTTCAGGAATAGGTCAATAGAGCTGAACATTTACAAGTTGGGAAGTGTACCCTCCGAACCTACTGCTCAGGTCTGTTCTGTCGACTTAATGGATGTCGACAGCAGCGAATTTGACGATCCTCATGATACTGATCATGACTCTTTTCTTACATTGTTGTTTGACCCAACTATGTATCATACACATACGGACTCTTCCACCGAGATGTCCGGGTCAATAATTAACACTGATTATGAACTGTTTTTAGAGTCTGAAGATCACTCCGTGCTTTGTGATGACATTATTCATCGGGGTATAGATGGAACTTTTTAGGAAATCTTCGCTGATGAACTCGCATTTTTGAATGACACGGGTGTTGAGATGAATCATATCCCAATCATTGAAATTGAACCTCCACCCCTTCTTCTGAACTGTAAAAAGAATACGAGTAATCCATCACATTCACTGCATCGTCTCTCCAAAATGAGACACACACACATTCTATTCCACCACTTACCATTTCCCCACTTCTTCTTCCACCAACCCGAGCACTGCATTGATAAAATTTTCGAATGGTTGGTGTTGACGTTCGGTCTTTGCAAAGCTTGGCATCGACTACTAATTTTTGACCCCCTCTTGTGATTTTCAAAGCTTAACATTGCATAACTCAAGTTTGGGGGGGCAATTTTTTCTGGCTCTTGATAAGAAACTTTTTACAAAATGATGAGCTAAGAATAAGTTTGGGGGAGGTTCTTCACTTAAATATTTTGCCCCCACTAATAATTCCTCGCAGGCTTACAGGTTTTGTAGATATAGCTGATGGCAACAGTGAGGACACTGTTGAAAACAAGTTTGGGGGAGGTTTGTGCTTATTTTCGCATCATTTGCATCACACTTTGCATAAGCACAAAACATTTTGAAAACCTATAAAAATTTAAAAATTTTCAAAAATAAAAATATTTTTTTGTATATAAATAAGATAATAAAAGATTAGATAGTGAAAAATTACATCCATGAGATTAGAAAAATTTAAGAAAACTAAGAAAATTAGAAGTTTTCTTATACGAACTAGTAATAAGTAGTTATGAGCCGTTGTCCCAAGGGTTAGTAAGATGAAGGACGTCACTAATCTGAGGATAAAAATAAGTCTGAAAAATAGTTTCTATTCTGGAAGCTAAATATTTTGAACGTTGATACCCTGCTATTCGCACTTACACACATCTTAAAGCCTGGGATAGTAGAGGATACCTTGAAATGCTCTTGTCTTAAAGCCGATGTATGAAGGAAATAAAAAAAATGATGAAGAAAATATAAAGTGGTGAGAAAAATGAACACTGGTTTTGTTATCACCGAGGGCGATAAAAAATATATAGCGAGGGTGTTTCTTCACCTAGTGCCCTAAGGCCAACTGGTCTGAGAGTTACTGCTATGCCTGAGGTGGTGCAAGACGAGGAAAATACACCAAGCAAGCAAGCACAGGAGTAATCGGTCGGTTAGTACCTCAAGAAGTATTAACGGTCGCATGAAAGTGTGTGAGCAATCTCATCTAAGTATTCATTAATTAAAAAGTACTGAGGCTGATGGACAAGAGTATGATAGCTTGAATTGAATTCTCCGGGTGTAGGGATGTCTTTACATATACGCAGGGTTATATGATCGATGTTTTGGAAGAAAGATAGGAATGAAAAATAAGACGATGTTTTATTGAGGGAGGACGTGATTTCCGACATCTTTTCATGACCATTAAGATAGGGCTCATGACAACCGAAAAGCTAGCTTAGTTGGAAACTCAAATTTTCAAAGTCTTTCTTTTACAATTCTTTTCTTTAAATATAATATTCACGATCTTCCTTTTATTATTGGATTTTGTGGGTGAAATCCGCTGAAAACCCTCAGGAGACAACACTCCTCCTACTAGGGAAACCTAGATGTTTAAAGGCTTGTTGCACGTGCTCAGTGCAATCGTGTTGCCTACGAAAGTGTGCTAGTTAGTTTTTCTCTTTCTTTATTTTCTCTTTCTTTTTAATAATCAGTTCGCTCGAGACGATCGAAAATAAGTTTGGGGGAATTTGATCAGTCGAAAATACTGTATCTTTTAACCGGCAATTTCCATATCATTTGCACTCATTTAGAAGTGTGCGGTATTCATATTTCACATATTAGCAAAACAGTCCTGAAATATCAGATTGCATGTGTTAGACTCTAAAACCGGCACTATAAAGGAAATTGACCGCATTTCATGGCATCGTATCATCCCTATATTGCGCAACACTTGTTTCGAGATTTGTGCAGGAAATCCAGGAGACAGGCCAAAATTGTCATTTTGCTGATCAAACATTACGCCAACTCAAAAGATTCAGATCTGGAAGTAATCTAGAAAGAATTTTCAGAATCAACATATCAGAAAAAAGGCCCACATATCAAATACAACAAGTACCAGAGAGCCCAAGCCCCAACTCCTCCAAAGCACCGCGGAACAACGACGGGAGCCGGCTTGCGCCGCGGTTCCGCGACGGTATTGCCACGTCAGAGCTCAATTTTCATTGCAAAATTCTTATCTCTGGTCCCACATGCCTTTTATATACGTCAAATTCCAGAATTCTCCAGAGTCTTCTGCCAGATCAGCAAAAGATCATTAAGCATGTTAATCTTGATTAAGCTCCTAACTAATCACAACTAGAAGCTTCTCCTCAACAAACTTTTGGAGGGAAATTCAAATTCTAATCCTAGATCTAGGGTTTAGGGAAGTCTATAAATAGAAGCCTAGACCTAGGGTTAAAGGCTAATCTTGAGTTAGCTAATCTTCCATAATCTTTAGTCTTCTTCAATTCTTCATTTTCTTCCACAAGTCTAGTGACAAAACTTGTGCGAAACCCTAACCCTAATTCCAATCCAAATTCAAGATCCCGAGTACCAATCAAACGAGAAGCCTTCAACCTTTTAGGAGCGGGGCCGATCTCCAATCGAGCAAGTGATCCAAGCCGATCCGCGACTCACGGAGCCGAGCGAAGCCAAATCGACAATCGAGTTCTTCCTCTTGTAGTTCTTGAGCGAATGTAATGAAATTGTTGATATAAATAAAAGGTGAATTTCTTTAATCTTGTTTTATTTAAATTCTTGCATCATGATTCGATCTCAATTTGTAATTGTAGTTCTTGTTGTGATGTTTGAGTAAAACTCCGCTCATCGAGGTGTCGAGACGATCAATAGAATGATGATGTAACAAATATTAATACGATTCTTAAGTCTTACGGGTTTTGTAAACCCTAGCAAGTTCAAGAATCGATGACTTAGTTTCGTTGCGATGCTTTCTTGATTGTGATCGCTCGAAATTAGGGTTCTACGATCGTTTCTTGAACTTACTAGAGGCTAGAATGTGAATGATATCGACGAATGAACAAGGGATAAATGATGAAATCCTAGTTTCACTAGAAATCCCTAATTCTCGTCGATCATCATCGATCTAGTATCAATCCATCGAAGGATGAGAATACGTCATCTTGAGATTGCATCACATCTATAGATCTGATTGATTCCTACGAGCCTCATTTCGATTCTTGATATTTGGTTGGAAAAATCATCAAACTCTCAATTCTTGATTCTATCTTTTTCTTGTTATTAGATCTATATTTTCTAATTCTTGAACTTCAAATATAAATCATGAATTGTTTTGTTTTCTTTTCTTTAAAGTTTCTACTCATCTAATTCAAAAGACGAACTATTACACTGTCCCTGTGGACGATCCGCACTCACTTACAATCTACATCCGACACCGTAGTTGATTGCGGCCAAACAATTCTTTGGTTGTGATTTCTATATACAATTTCTCAATTACTACACATCAAGAATTCTTTTCAATCATCGGTCCTCTGGAAGGGGAGGATTGGCCGGTGCCTACCAAATGACACAGGGCGGATTTCCCACTGGACAGGCAGTTTAACGCCCCAAAGGCCGGGGTAGTGTCGCAATGGAAGCTGATCCAGTGGGCCGATGTCCTACTTTCCGAGTAAGCTTTGAGCTAGGCGGGACTCAGTCCCGCGCACTTCGGGGGTAAGTTAGAGCTTCATCGATTAATTTAGGCTTGACATGATATTGTCTATCCTGTTGCCGACCTTTTTGTTCCATTTTCTTCTGTAGAACCAATGGATCGTTCGAAGATCATGGCTGTCCTGGCCGCCAAAGATCAGGGGGGAAGGCGGTGGCGCTAGATTGTCCAGACTCGTACCGAGCGTGGTTCCTCGGCAAGCTCCTTCTGTGAAGGTCACCATTTCTCCCCCCCCCCCCCTGTGCCAGAGGATTGTCGGGGCGATGGGCAAAAGCATACCCGGGATCAGTCTCCTCAGGCCAGGGCGGAAACGCAGCCTTCCGCCGAGTCTCCGCTCAATAGGTAAAAGAGGGTGGTTTCTCAGCCTCCCCCGTCTGGGATACAGGTGCAGAAGGGAGACTTCTGCATTGAGGTACTATCAGGGCTCTCCGTGGCCGACAACTTGCAGGCGGATAGGGAGAAGACGGCGGGGGCTAAGATTCCCCGGGACACCATGAAGGCCCAAGTTACAGCAATAGCTCAGGAAGCCGTTCAGGTTAGTAATCCTCTAAAGAATTTCCAAGTGTTTTTATCTTGGTTTGGATTCTGATGAAAATTGCTCGTGTTTTTCCCGCATATCCTTCAGCATTGCGCCCTCCTTGCCGCTATGGAGGTCGAGGAGGTGGCCCCGCCGATGAAAAAGGCTGGGGAGTCTTCCTCGCATGAGGAAGAGTTTCAGACCAAGCTGAAGGAGGCGAAGGACAAGGCAGCCTCTCTGGACCTAAGGTTGGTAGCGGAGGGCCTGACGGTCATGAAGCTGAAGGAGTCCCACCGGCTCATGACCGAATCTAATCGGTCTATTCAGGCCAAAATCGACGAGGTCAATGGACTCTATAACACCGTGAGGAGGCAGAGAGACTCGTTGAGGGGGATGCCCGGGCGACCCGCGAGGCGGCGAAGCGTGCTGAGGGCAGGTGTTCAGTCGAAAATATCATGCATTTGATATGGCATTTTCCTTTCTATTTTTATATAATAAAAGGTGTTTATTATAAATAGGACACATATGAGGGTTTATCTGTGAAAATACTATTTTCATATGTTTATATATTATAATTAATGTTATGAAGGAAAATATAAGCATATAATATCTATATAATATTTAGTCCATTTAAATATGCATACCATATCAAATATGCTTAACCAATTTTCTTAAACTATAATATCATATCAAACGGTTAGGATAATATCTCAATAATCCTAAATATTACTAACATTATTCATTGAGATATTGTGCAAAGTTTAGTTCAGGTCAGGAGATCGAGATGTGAGATGCCAGGAATCAAAAATCTGCCGATAAAATTAGATAAAATCGAAGAATCAATACTGATAGAGACTCAGGAAATATTATCAAATTCTAGATATCCAGAAGATCTCAATGTGTCACATTGAAGCAACCCCAGAAAACTGAAGCCAATATCTCACGAAACGGCCGCGGATCCGCGGCCAAACCATGCCAAACGCGGTGGATCCGCGGCCGAGTCAACGATTCAGGGTGTGAGATTTTTTGGTTTGGATCTCAACAACAACACCTGATTCTTGGGATCTTTTGTTTCTGGTTTTGGTGCTATATAAAGGACCGAGGGCTAAACCTAGAAATCATCAAATCGATGAGATCACGAAGTCCAAGACGGCTCAAGAATCCAGGTTGATCATCAGCTGTTCATCTGTCTCCTTAAGAAGAGATTGAGAAGCAAACTAGGGTTTTGTAATCACTTTCTAAAGGAACAAAGTGTAATTGATCAAGTTGATTAATAAAGGTAGTTATTTTATTCTTATTGCATTTTATTTTCTTTATTTACATCATGATCTCTATCCGTTCTTTTATCTCCATCATGCGTGAGTAATTCTCCGCTTGTTAGGGTTCGTAGGATTAGGGTAGATCAATGGATGATTAAAATCCTTTAACTCCTTTTACGGTCTATAAGGTTTATAAACTTTACCAAAAGAATCGTTAACATCCTAATAGGACGCGCTATCAATTCATTGATATTCACGACCACGATTGGAGATTAGATTAACAACTGTTTTGGTAAAGGCTAGACATGAACGGAGATCTATGTCAAGATAGGGGTTAAGAGTGGAAACCCTAATCTGCATGCATCACTGTCGATCTAGTTTTAAATCTATTAAAAGATAAAAAGAGTAATCTTTAATTAATCATCCATAACTAGTAAATCTTAATGAACCCTACAAGCCCCCTTCTAATATAAAACCTGCATCCGTAGTTAATATAGATCTATATCCTACATCCGTGATTGACATAGATCTAGAATCTACAGCCATTCTTCACTATTCATTATTCTTCCTCCTTTCCTAATCAACACGCCTAAAGTAAGATTAAAAGATTCAACGTTTTCCTGAAGACGACCCGTACTCATCTCGGTCTAGCTACACGCGACACCGTTATTGATTGCGGTTACTACACACACTTTTTCACACCAACCAGCAGGGCAGAAAAGGACGTGGAGGAGGACAAGGCCTCTAACCAATTTTATATGGACCTTGCCAACTCAGCGGCAGTCGGGTGGCACAACGCTCTCGACGCTGTCAAAGAAGCAATGCCCGGGTTCGACGATCGGGAGCTTCGGGAGAGGTATCCCCTGGCCGAGATAGTGCTTCAGGGCGGAAGCGCCGAGCCGGCGGGAGGAGTTGAGGCGGCGGACGGAAGCGCCGAGCTGGTGGCCGCAACCGAGGCTCCTGGCGGAGGCGCCGAGCAGGGGGAAGTGGCTGCCATGAAGGCAATTTAAGGCTACCGTCCTTCCTAATTTATGTCCCCCTTTTTTGTTATTATATTTTTTGTAGGCCTCCGGGCATCTTGTAAGGTTGGAGAGCCAATAATACCTTATACATAACTCAGAATATCAATAAAGTATTTTTATCTCGTCTTTGATGTGCCCGGCTGTAATGCTTCCGTTCTTATTTATTTGCAAGTGTGGGTAGATCGGTGTCCCTTCTCTTCCGGAGTCAAGGTGACGTATGACAAGTGAACACCAAGTATAAACACAAGTATAAATAGATCGGTGTCCCTCCTTCCCCCGGAGTCGAGGTGACATGGGATAAGTGAACACCAAGTATTAATTCCAAGCACAAATAAATCGGTGTCCCTTCTCCCCCGGAGTCGAGGTGACGTGGGACAAGCGAACACCAAATATGAACACAAGTATAAATAGATCGGTGTCCCTTCTCCCTCCAGAGTCGAGGTGACATGGGATAAGCGAACACCAAGTATTAATTCCAAGCACAAATAGATCGGTGTCCCTTCTCCCTCCGGAGTCGAGGTGACGTGGGACAAGCGAACACCAAATATGAACGCGCATCTAAGTATAGTTAGGGTTCGGGCCCACAGCGCAGCCGGGTAGAAAGCTGCCCGCCGCGGATGGGCCGAGCAAGAAGCTACTCGGCCGCCTCATGGTGAGGGCTTTGGATCCACAGCGTAGCTGGGCAGGAAGCTGCCCGCTGCGGATGGATCGAACAGGAAGCTACGTGGTCGCCTCGTGGTGAGGGCTTTGGACCCACAGCGTAGCCGGGCAGGAAGCTGCCCGCTGTGGATAGACTGAGCAGGAAGCTACTCGGCCTCCTCATGGTGAGGGCTTTGGATCCACAGCCTAGCCGGGCAGGAAGCTGCCCGCCGTGGATAGGCCGAGCAGGAAACTACTCACATTACCCTGTAGCAATAGACTCTTCGATCGGTGGTGAACGCGGTTAGCTCTTCGTCGGCCGGATTCATCTGGATTTGATTATAACCAGAGAAGGCGTCCATGAAGCTCAGTAGCTCATGACCGGCCGAGCTGTCTACTAACTGATCTATCTGAAGGAGTGGGTAGTTGTCTTTGGGGCAGGCTTTGTTTAGATCGGTGAAATTGACGCACATGCGCCATTTCCTATTTGCCTTCTTGACCATGACCACGTTTGCTAGCCAAGCCGAGTAGTCCAGGTTCCTGATGAAGTCGGCCGCGAGCAGTCGGCGCACCTCCTCTTCGCTTTCTGCTTTATTGGCACGAAACTTCTTTTCTTTTGTCGGACTTGCCGGGTTTTCGAGTCGACCCCTTGTGGGAGATCATCTTGGGATCGATCCCGGGCATGTCCGCTATAGTCCAAATGAACACATCGGAGTTGTTCCGGAGGAACTGGACTAGGCTATCTCGAGCGTCCCCGATCAAGAGTGAACAGATCTGTACAGTTCGGCTGTCGTCCCCCTCCTTAAGAGGAAGCTCTAGCAAAGCCTCCACCAGAGAACCCCGAATCTCATTTTTGTCGTCGCGCGTATCTAGAGATTACCGAGGATCGTACGTACCTTCAGAAATATCAGCTTCTTTGTCCTCGGGGAGCGTCGAGGCGAGACAAACCGTGGTGGTTTACTGCTCACCGTAGGCCTGGCTTATCCCCCATCGTTCAGAAGGAATTTGAGTGTGAGGTGGTAGGTTGAGATCTGAGCCTGGAGGACGTTTAGAGTGGGGCGGCCCAAGTGGATGTTGTAGGATGAAGGAATCCTGGCAACGAGGAAATTTACTGATATGGTTCGCGTTCTTCCTGCTTCCCCAATATTGAGAGGGAGCGTGATCGTTCCTTCGGCCGAAACGGAATGGTTTGTAAATCCGGAGAGGACGTGGGAGGTCGGACGGGTTTAACCCCATATGCTAGAAACAGTCGTAGAACAGGATATCCGCCGAGCTCCCCGAGTCGACTAGAATTCTCCGGACTTCATATCGATTTACCTGGGCTGTTATCATAAGGGGATCACTGTGCGGGAGTGATATGCTGTGAAGGTCCTCATCGGTGAAGGTGATTGGATCATTCTTCTTGCACTTCTTATGGAGTGGATCACTTAAGGTCATGACCGGTTGGAAGCGGCGGGTGTCCTCGTTGCTCGGAGTCGAGCCTACAGAGATGACCATGATATGCTCGACCGTCAATTCTCCGGGAAGGGGTTGGTTCGCTTGCTCCCGATCTGCTTGCCGTTTGTCTCATAGGTACTTCATCAGATGACAGGAGCGGATCAGCTCCTCGATATAGTCATGGAGTTGTTTGCAGTTCTCGGTCGGGTGCCCCTGTGATCGATAGAAGGAGCAGTACGAGCCGCGGATTCGCTTGCCCGGCCTCTGAGTTGCTGGCGGGAGATTGAAAAACCTCTCGCCCTTAGCCTCCTCCAGTAGCTCGGCCTGGGAGATGTTCAAGGGAGTGTACTTATGAAACCTTGGAGAATAAGGTTTTGGACGGTCGGCCTTTTTCTTCTCTTCTCTTTCCTGTTTCGTTCGGTCCGTTTGGTTGTCGCGGGGTAAGTTGGCGTTTACCTCTGACTCGAGTTGGATTTCCCGCTCGGTCGAGACCTTTACTTCGGCCATGGTTTTAGGTTGCGCTAATGCAAAAGAGCGGAGCCACTCTTTGTACCTAAGACCCGACCTCAAGACGGTGATAACCGTTTCGTCGCGGTGCTCGGGGATTTCCAGAAGGGCATTATAGAAGCGGATGACGTAACCCTTGAAAGATTCCCTGTCTTCACTCTTGATGGTGTTATGACCCGGAATTGGCATGTGACCGGCACTTGAATCACGTGAAGTCTATAGGACCCCACTGTAATCCAAGTAAACCGAAAGACCAGAAATCTAAACCTTTTTAGGAAAATAATAGAGGTGAAGTTTTGAAATAAGGGTATAATGGAATCAAGTCCTTCTTAGAAAGTATAAGTAGTGTTGTATGAAAATACAAGTGGATTGTATACTATTTTTGAAAACATTTTCGACATTTGAAATTTGGGCAGCACCTCCTTTGTAAATTTTGATCCAAAACCAATGCATAGCAATAATAATAGGCATCCCCAAGCGAGAGCTAGCTCTTCGTCAATTCGCGGAATCACAACCACATAAATAAAGATATACGACGCCCCTAGGCGAAGATCAATCACAGAAAATAAGATAAAGAAAACCAAAGTATTATCAAACCCAAAATATAAAAAATAAAAACATATCCGTAACCCTAAGTCCGAATGAATAGACAAATCTGTGGTTTCTATGTCTACTAAATATACATAGTCTGGTTGATAGAGCTTTTAACTAGATACAACTGAATAAATATATACAAATAGTGGTCACGATCTAAAGTGAACCGATCAGTCGAAAATATTGCATTTTTTAACACATCAATTTCCCTACTATTTGCACTCATCTAAAGGTGTTCGGTATGAATACAGCACATATTAGCAAAACGTCCGTAAAATACCAAATAACTTGTGTTATATATTAAAACCGACATTTTTGAGGGAAATTGAGTGTTTATCATTGCATGCATCATCTTTGTATAGCGCAACACTTGTCTCGGGAATTTATGCAGGAAATTCCAGGAAAAGAGCTGAAACTGTTAAAAGTGCTGATAAAAATACGCCAAGTCCAAGACTTGTGATCTGGCAGTGAACAAAAGAGTATAAAAATATTCCAGATATAAACTAAGGCCCCATGGAGCAGCCCTAATGCACCCAGGAAGTTTGATCCAAAGATCATCCCAAACGGCCGCGGATCAGCGGCCGAATGCGCCTCTTTGCCGCGGATCCGCGGCGCAAGGGATACGTCACCACTTCAAAATTTCTCCACCTGTCTCCTTGTAACGGCCAAGCTTCCAGAGGACTCTAAAAGACCACGTGGCTTTATCCAGAAGGCTCGGCCTAACAACCTTATCCTAGAATATTCCTTATTCTAGAATATTCCCTCCAACAAACTTCTTCTAGAAGCCTCTCTCTAACTACCTACCTTTGGAGGGAAGATTCAAATGAGGAGGCTATAAAATGAGATCTAGATCTAGGGTTTGAGGTTGTTGAAAGTGGAGGGAAAATTGTAGATCCAAATAAAATTCAAATCAAATTGAGTGACACGATTTGATCAATTCAAGATCTCCGAGTACAATTCAAGCAAGACGCCTTCAACCTTTTAGAAGCGACGCCGATCTTCAACCGAGTAAGTGATCTAAGACGATCCGCGACTCACGGAGACGATGCGAAGCTAATTCGACAATCGAGTTCTTTCCTCAATTCTTGTAGTTCTTGAGCGAATTGTAACGGAATTGATGAATAATAAAAGGTGAAATTTCTTTATCTTGCTTTCTTTACATTCTTGCATTGTGATGAGATCTCAATTCTTGATTGTTTTCTTTGATATGATGCTTGAGTAAAAACTCCGCTCGTGGAGGAATCGAGAAAATTGATAGTTGATGATGATTAGATTCTTGTACGATTCTTAAGTCCTATGAGTTTTGTAAACTCTAGTAAATTGAATCATCGACGACCTAGTTTCGAGCGAGATACTTTCTTGAATGTTTTCGCTCTTAATTAGTGATCAACGATCAATGTTTGAATTTCCTAGAGGCTAGAATGTGAATGAAAATCAACGAAAGGACAAGGGATAGATGATGAAACCCTGGTTTCCGCAAGAGATCCCTAATTCTCGTTGATCGTCATCGATCTAGCAACAAATCATCAAAGGATAAGAATACCTAATCACAAGTCTTCATTCTCACTATCGATTTGATCGATTCCTACGAGCCTCATTACGAATCTTGATAACTAACTCAATTGGATGATTCTTGATTCTTGATTTTTAGTGTTCTTGATATTAGATCTAGATTTTGCTAATTCTTGAAATTCACTTTTATATATCTTGAATTGAATTGCCTTTTCTTTTCTCTTTAATTTTCGACTCAACTAAAACAAATACGAGCAAATCTCACTTTCCTTGTGGACGATCCGCACTCGCTAACGAACCTACAATTGACACCGTTATTAATTGCGGTTTACAAATTTCTTTGGTTGTGATTTCTATACATTTTCTCCTACACACCGAGAATCAATTCAGTCAAATGGCGCCGTTGCCGGAGATAGTGTGCTAATTTGTTCGTTTTTGAAATTTGAGTTGAAAAATTTATTCCATCGGAATTTTTTTTAATCAAAATTCGCACAAACACTAAACTATTTGTTATGAATTGTTGCGAGGAAATCTGGAATCTGTGGAGCGAGAGGAAATTTTTTCAATATTCCAGAGAGCTTAGGGAGTGAACAGGAACAGTGCCTGAAATTTTTGTGCAGTGAACAGATTATCACGCGGCTTTTCCGCGGCATAAGACGTTCATCGCGGCGGTTCCGCGGCGGGGCTAGGTCTTCGCTGTACGAAATTTTTTCGGTGACTCTCTGACTTTCTTATCTCCTTCTCGATCTGCTCCGTTAACCAATTTCTGCAGGTTTCTTTGCAAAAATTCGCAGCGCCGCAAAAAATAAAAATTGTGCGTGTTTGATCTTGGTTGTTTGCATTTTTAATACGGAAATTAAGGGGCACAGACCAAATTCAGATTAGGTGGGGAGTTCATTACCCTTCCTAACCCCGAAAATCACAAAACTGCATCCACATTACCCCCATTAATTAAAAAATATCTAGACAAGACTCTAAGGACCGTCGCGCTCACTTAGGACAGAAGGAGGTCGTGGGTAATCTATTGCTTATCCGCGTTTCTTTTGTAGTGTCTAGGCAAGTGTGTCTAAGGCAAGTGGTTACTTAATTAGGCCCACTACTTACGTAGTGGAGAACCTCCCACTTACCTGGCACTTACCTGACCACAGGAGGGACAAAGAGGTAGTAGAGGATTGATCTTGCGATTTGTCTTCTGGCAGTTAGAAGCGGTCTAGAGACTTGACCTAGGTGACCATTAGACTTAAGGTTGTGTGTGCAATTTTTATGATTTGCATTTTTTCAAAAATCCGTATCTTTTTCAAAACAAACACCAATCCACATTTTCCTTAATTATCTTAACGCTGCCACTTGTGCTAAACCCTTTAGTGCATGCTCGGCTGGACACGGTATTCTAGTGCCCGTCTTGTCCGCGTTCCCCCTATCGACTCCAAAGTCGGTATTTCTACGTCTACTTCTTCTATACCCACCACCACACCCACTTCGATGGACGGTTCTCCATCGAACTTCTTTACAACTACTTTGCCACCGTCCGCAGGTGCGCAGAATCCACCCCGCATCTCTCTCCAAGAGAGATGCTATCCTATGCGAGGTCCTCTTTCGACCTGTCTCACCATTCCACCAGCCAACGGGGACAATTTTGAAATAAAACCCCAATACATCAATCTTCTACCAAAATATCACGGTCTCGAGTCTGAAGACGCATATGTCTTTATTACCAAATTTGAAAATGTATGCGCTATGATGGGTACTTCACAGCTTTCTGTGGATGCTATGCGTCTTCGTCTTCTCCCATTTACCTTGTGCGATATAACCGAGAAGTGGCTTTATAACACAACCGCACATTCCATTTCAAACTGGGAAGAATTCGTAAAAGCATTCCTAAAGAAATTCTACCCCAATCATAAAACAGCTCAAGTCCGCAGCGAAATAAATCAATTCACCCAGCTTCCAAATGAAACATTCTCGAAATGTTTTGAATGCTTCAAGGATCTGTTAGTTCAATGTCCACATCACAGAATCCCTAGATGGGATCTGTGCAGAATCATATATGAGGGCATTAAACCTACCATAAAACAGACCCTTGAATCCATGTGTCAAGGCACCTTCATGACTAAAGATGATGGTGAAGCTTGGAAATTCATAGAAGATTTCGCTGAAAGATCTTTACAGTGGGAGGGTGTAAGTCAATCGTCTAGGGGTGGCAATAACCAATCTGATGTTTCCATAGGAGTTAGAGCTGAAATGTAGCAATGCAAAAGAAACCCGAAACTATGGAAAATAAATTTTTAGCCGCCGCCCTAAATCAAATGTCACTCCCCAAAACTGTCTGTGGATGCTGTTCTGATCCATCACATCTCACGGAAGAATGTCCATTGAATTCTCCGTTTCAAGGTCATGAGCATATCAATACCGCTTTCCAACAAAGATCTAGAAACGATCCGTTTTCTTCCACTTATAATCAGGGTTGTAGGAATCACCCTAACTTTGCTTGGAACCAATCACAAACTCAAAACACGATTCCAAACCAGAACAATTTCCAAAGGGCTCTTCCACCACAACAGCAACCACTTCAATTGAGTCAGCACCCCTACCAATCACAAAACTTTCAAAATACGGCCAACACTTCTGCATCATATGAAAATTCTCTGCAAATGGCCGGTACTGATAATTCCTCTGCACTCGAACGAACCCTGGATACTTTCATAAAACAATCCATCCAAGGGACGACAAATATTCAATCTTCCTTCGATAACATGATGAAGATCATTGTCACTCAAAATGAAAATATTAAATCGATGGAAGCATAAATTGCACGAATAAATGCCGAACTGAGTGCGGGAGAAAAAGGGAAACTTCCAGCTCAACCCTTACCCAATCCTGGCTATTCACATCATGTGAACGCTATCACCATGTTGAGATCTGGAAGAGTGCTTGACAATCATGTTGGTGAGGAGATTGATACTAATAATGAAGAATCAATCGATGATACCCCAGCTGAGACTTTTCCTTCCACTTCTGCATCTACTTCTGACCCCAGTTCGTCTACCCCACTATTTTCTTCCGAGCCTATTCTCCGTTTTCCCCAAGGCTCGACACCTTAGCCCACCTCTTCTAGTCCACAAAAAACGATCCCCACTCCTATTCTTGGATCGTTCCCACCCACACGATCTTCTCCAATGTTGGACCCCGACCTTATTGCTCAAGCTCCTTATCCGAATCGATTAAGGGGAAACAGACCAAGTCCGCAAATGGAGAAGATCACGGAAACCCTTAATCAGGTTAACATCAACATCCCTCTTCTAGATGCAATCCAACAAGTCCCCGCTTATGCGAAAATTCTCAAAGACTTGTGCACTAGGAAGAGGAAGACTCAAGTGCTCAAGAAGGTATTCATGTCAAAGACTGTAGACATAGCTTTGCCCCAACAATTACCTAGGAAACGTAAGAATCCTGGCTATCCTACTATTTCCATTTCTATTGGGGATAAACACATCAACCGTGCTCTACTTGACCTTGGCGCAAGTGTTAACCTGCTTCCTTTCTCGGTTTACGAGCAGTTAGGGATCGGAGAGTTGAAACTAGCTCACTGCACTCTCCAGATGGCCGACCGATCAATCACCAAACCTAGGGGTGAACTGGAGGATGTGTTAATAAAAATCAGGGAATTTGTATTCCCTGTGGACTTTATTGTACTTGATACACAGCTTGTAGCAAACCCACGGAATCAAATTCCGGTGATTCTTGGTCGCCCTTTTTTGGCCACTTTCAATGCTATAATCAACTGTCGTAATGGCTCTATGACCCTATCTTTCGGGAATAGGTCAATTGAGCTGAACATTTACAAGTTGGGAAGTGTACCCTCCGAACCTACTGCTCAGGTCTGTTCTGTCGAATTAATGGATGTCGATAGCAGCGAATTTGATCAACCTCATGATACTGATCTTGATTCTTTTCATATGTTGTTGTTTGACCCAACTATGTATCATACACATACGGACTTTTCCACTAAGTTGTCCGGGTCAACATCTAACACTGATTATGAACCGTTTTTAGAGTCTGAAGATCACCCCGCGCTTTGTGATGACATTATTCTTCGGGGTATTGATGAGACTTTTGAGGAAATCTTCGCTGAAGAACTCGCATTTTTAAAAGACACGGGTGTTGAGATGCATCCACCTCAATACAAAGAAATTGAACCTCCACCCCTTCTTCTGGACTGTAAAGAGGATGTGAGTAATCCATCACAATCACTACATCGTCTCTCCAAAACGAGATGCAAACACATTCTTTCACACCACTTATCTTTTCCCCACTTCTTCTTGGCTCTTTTCAACTTGTTCTTCCACCAACCGATGCACTACACTGATAAAATCTTCGAATGGTTGGTGTTGACCTTCGGTCTTTGCAAAGCTTGGCATCGACTAATGATCTTGACCCTCTCTTGTGATTTTTCAAAGCTTAACATTGTTTAACTAAAGTTTGGGGGGGTATAATCTGGCTCTTGAAAAGAAAATTTTTACTCAAAAATGATGAGCCAAAAATAAATTTGGGAGATGATTTTCACTTTAATATATTTTGCCCCCATTAATAAATTTTCTCCCAGACTTATAGGTTTTTGAGATATAGCGGATGGTAATAGTGAGGACACTGTTGAAAACAAGTTTGGGGGGAGGTTTGTGCTTAGTTACGCATCATTTGCATATCGCTTTGCATAAGCACAAAACATTTTAAAACCTATAAAAATTTAAAAAAAATTCAAAAGATAAAAATATTTAATATTTAATTTTGTACATAAATAAGATAATAAAAGATTAGATAGTGAAAAATTACATCCAAAAGATTAGAAAAATTTAAGAAAACCAAGAAAATTAGAAGTTTTCTTATACGATCTAGTAATAAGTAGTTATGAGCCGTTGTCCCAAGGGTTAGTAAGATGAAAAATGTCACTAATCTGAGAATAAAAATAAGTCTGAAAAATAGTTCCTATTCTGGAAGCCAAACATTTGAACGTTGATACCCTACTATTCGCACTTACACACGTCTTGAAGCTCGGGATAGTAGAGGATACCTTGAAATGCTCTTGTCTAAAAGCCAAAAGTATGAAGGAAATAAAAAAAAATGAAGAAAATATAAAATTGGTGAGAAAAATGAACACTGGTTTTGTTATCGCCAAGGCAGCAATAAAAAAATATAACGAGGGTGCTTCATCACCTAGTGCCTTAGACCAACTGGTCTGGGAGTCACTGCTAAGCCTCAGGTGGTGCAAGACGAGGAAAATACACCTATTAAGCAAGCACATGGGTAATCGGTCGGTTAGTACCTCAAGAAGTATTAACGGTCGCATGAAAAATGTGTGAGCAAATCCATCTAAATATTCATTAATTAAAAAGTACTGAGGCAGATGGACAAGAGTATGATAGCTTGAATTGAATTCTCCGAGTGTAGGGATGTCTTTTACATACACGTAGGGTTATATGATCGATGTTTGGAAGAAAAATAGGAATGAAGAATAAAGACGATTTTTTTTATTGAGGGATGATGTGATTTCTAACATCTTTTCATGACTATTAAGATAGGGCTCATGACAACCGAAAAGCTAGTATAGTTGTAAACTCTAATTTTCAAAGTTTTTCTTTTATAATAATTATCTTTATATGTAACTTTCACGGTTTTCCTTTAATTATTGGATTTTGTGGGTGCAATCCGCTGAAAACCCTCAGAAGACAACACTCCTCCTACTAGGGACACCTAGAGGTTTAAAGGCTTGTTGCACGTGCTCAGTGCAATCGTGTTGCCTACGAAAGTGTGCTAGTTAGTTATTTCTTTTTCTTTATTTTCTCCTTCTCTTTCTTATAAAACAGTTTGCTCGAGACGACCAAAAATAAGTTTGGGGGAATTTGATCAGTCGAAAATATTGCATTTTTAACACATCAATTTCCCTACTATTTGCACTCATCTAAAGGTGTTCGGTATGAATATAGCACATATTAGCAAAACGTCCGTAAAATACCAAATAACTTGTGTTATATATTAAAACCGACATTTTTGAGGGAAATGAGTGTTTATCATTGCATGCATCATCTTTGTATAGCGCAACACTTGTCTCAGGAATCTGTGCAGGAAATTCCAGGAAAAGAGCCGAAACTGTTAAAAGTGCTGATAAAAATACGCCAAGTTCAAGACTTGTGATCTGGCAGTAAACAAAAGAGTATAAAAATATTCCAGCTATAAACTAAGGCCCCATGGAGCAGCCCTAATGCACCCAGGAAGTTTGATCCAAACATCATCCCAAACGGCCGCGGATCAGCGGCCGAATGCGCCTCTTTGCCGCGGATCCGCGACGCAAGGGACACGTCACCGCTTCAAAATTTCTCCACCTGTCTCCTTGTAATGGCCAAGCTTCCAGAGGACTCTAAAAGATCACGTGGCTTTATCCAGAAGGCTCGGCCTAACAACTTTATCCTAGAATATTCCTCATTCTAGAATATTCCCTCCAACAAACTTCTTCTAGAAGCCTCTCTCTAACTACCTACCTTTGGAGGGAAGATTCAAATGAGGAGGCTATAAAATGAGATCTAGATCTAGGGTTTGAGGTTGTTGAAAGTGGAGGGAAAATTGTAGATCCAAATAAAATTCAAATCAAATTGAGTGACACAATTTGATCAATTCAAGATCTTCGAGTACAATTCAAGCAAGAAGCCTTCAACCTTTTAGAAGCGACGCCGATCTTCAACCGAGCAAGTGATCCAAGACGATCCGCGACTCACGGAGACGATGCGAAGCTAATTCGACAATCGAGTTCTTTCCTCAATTCTTGTAGTTCTTGAGCGAATTGTAACGGAATTGATGAATAATAAAAGGTGAAATTTCTTTATCTTGCTTTCTTTATATTCTTGCATTGTGATGAGATCTCAATTCTTGATTGTTTTCTTTGATATGATGCTTGAGTAAAAACTCCGCTCGTAGAGGAATCGAGAAAATTGATAGTTGATGATGATTAGATTATTGTACGATTCTTAAGTCCTATGAGTTTTGTAAACTCTAGTAAATTGAATTATCGACGACCTAGTTTCGAGCGAGATGCTTTCTTAAATATTTTCGCTCTTAATTAGTGATCAACGATCGATATTTGAATTTCCTAGAGGCTAGAATGTGAATGAAAATCAACGAAAGGACAAGGGATAGATGATGAAACCCTGGTTTCCGCAAGAGATCCCTAATTCTCGTTGATCGTCATCGATCTAGAAACAAATCATCAAAGGATAAGAATACGTAATCACAAGTCTTCATCCTCACTATCGATTCGATCGATTCCTACGAGCCTCATTGCGAATCTTGATAACTAACTCAATTGGATGATTCATGATTCTTGATTTTTAGTGTTCTTGATATTAGATCTAGATTTTGCTAATTCTTGAAATTCACTTTTATAAATCTTGAATTGAATTGCCTTTTCTTTTCTCTTTAATTTTCGACTCAACTAAAACAAATACGAGCAAATCTCACTTTCCCTGTGGACGATCCGCACTCGTTAACAAACCTACAATTGACACCGTTATTGATTGCGGTTTACAAATTTCTTTGGTTGTGATTTCTATACATTTTCTCCTACACATCAAGAATCAATTCAATCATGTACCCCACCTATCAATGCAAATCACCTAGAAAGAAGCTGTGTGCCAGCAAGCCACTACTGAATCCGTACGGTCAATCCTGCAAGAAAATTATGGCACAACGGGGTGAGTTGCCAACTCGTGAGTAGAAGACATCATCAGGTAGAAATCGAATGTATGACGATCTTCTAGGTCATACAGTAATACAATAATATAATAATATCGAGTGGTAATAAGGATGATAGTGTAAACATAAGTATAATAATACTAATATAATTGTGCCCGTGTCATAATATGGTACCATGTCATCTGTATCATATATATGTGTATAGGTGTGTTGTAACATTTCAGAAAATATAAAATATTATTTTTGGAATATAATATTAAAATAATATATTTCGCGAAAACTACTCGATTTGCGAATTTGGGGTTTTCGTAAAATGGTATAAATATATACCAATATTTGTGAAATAAATGGAGATTAAACTGATTTATTCATTTAAAAATATATTTATTAGATTTGGCATTTTTATAATTAATTATATGCTAGTTTAAAATTAAACTTGATTAGTGCACTACTAATCGTGATTATGCCAAATCTGTCTTTTTAATTAATCATGGTTAGTGCACCATGATATGTTGCATATTTGTTGCATATTATTTCATTGTATTTGTTGATATTTGGTTTAAAAAGAAAAAGAAAAGAAAGAGAATTATTTGAGAGAGGGGGGGACCAAATGATGATACATGTGTAAGTCCGCGGGGGCGCCCCGGCCGTCGATCCGACGCCGGAAACGCGGAAACAAAAACTTTGCAAAACTTGCAACCGGCACCACCGCGCACTTTTCACCCGGATCGGGCCATTAACCTATCTAACTAGCAAACAAGAAAAGAGTAGAGAAGCTGTACCAAGCGATCCGTGTCCTTCGGTCTTCGTCTCCACTCCGATCTCCTGCGGAATGTTCGTCACCTCCTCGCTCGTCGGAAAGGCACCACATAGCCGGAATCTTTTACGGGCTCCCACCACTTGACCGAGGCAACTCGGGCGCGAAGTTGGCTAGCCGACGCGTCCAAGACTTGCTATAGAATAGTGTAGTAGCCATGTCTCTTTAGGGTTTTATGAAGTTGCCTTGATGGAGGGATGTGAGGAGGAGAATGAATGAATGAGAGAAGCTTGGAATTTTAGCAAGCAAAGAAGCATGAAATGAGATGATTCAATCCTCCACTAAAAAGAGCACTCCCATTCTCTCCTCACTAAGTGGCCGGCCTTCTCTCCTCACCATGAAGATTGGAGAGAGAAAAAGACCTCTCCAAGTCTATAGAAAATAGAATGGAAAAACCATATAGAAAAATGGTTACTCTCATTTCTTATTTCAATCCTATCAAAATAATAGCAAGTGATAAAGACTAGAATAGAATCTCATCATGATGCAAGTCTCATCATAAAGCCACAAATGCAAGAAAGCCCCTCACTAGTAAGTTAATTGCAAACTTGCAATTAACACCCTCCATCAGAAAGTCCGGCCGCGAAGGAATGAAGGAAAACTGGCCGGAACGGAATGCAAACTGGCAACTTCAGAAAACTGATCCCGTAATAAATTACAGGAAAACCCCGCTACTGCAAATACATGCCCGCATTTGTATTCCCACTGAACACAAATGCAAAGAGACAAAATCTACACTATCAAATACTAGAATCCGGCTTAAACCAAAGCCGGCTAGTAAAAACCGTCCGATCACGATCCGTGCAATACCGCACGTATCAGATCGAACCCTGCCATATCTCCATACGGCCTCTACAGCGTTTCGCTCGAAACCTGAGTAACTGAGTGTGGTGGACTCTAAAGACTCGTCAATACTATGGCTGCGGATTTAACCACTAGCACTTCAGAGGTATAAGCCAATACGTAACGGGCTACCAGATACTGACTAAAAGGGACGTCGATGAGCGAACTCATCCTGACACCCTACTGAGCCTGTCAGTGACAATATCCGTACAGTCCGGTCCGTTCGTCTATGAGTATCGCATGGCGGGCCTAGGGGGTTGGTAAAAGTCAGACCCCCAAAAACGGTACAAGTCGTGTCGGAGTGTAGCCCAGAACACCCTGAGATACTACTGGAATACCTACCAGCAAATCTCCTGACTTGGCCAAGGACTTTTCATGTTCTGGCTCTCATAGACACAGCGCGACCTCACCCCCAATACCGGGAGAGACGAACCCCTGCAGATCCGCTCACTGCCTCCATGTGGCTCGGGACTGTACCCAACTAAAACCTGTTTGCACGACTCCTTTGAGCCGTGGTAGGGTAGTAATCAAAGCACGGTGAGAACTCACACGAGACAAATGACGATCTCAGGTCGATGAACTAACCTGTACACATGTCACCAGGGAACTGCTATCTGACGTCTGGTATAATCCCAACTAGCAGGTTCCCGGCGAGTCCTGTCCGGTGTACTCATAACCCAATGAGCACCTGAATACATCTTAGGTGAACCAACTGACACCAGTGGCTTGTGAGACCGGCCACCGCCCCTCGTCGGGGTCTCGACTGTATACACTAGTCTACTCTGGAGAATCGATGCCCTGTCTCGAAACTCCCACGACTAGGGACCTTTTAAGGATGTGCTTATAGACTCCAGCTCTCACTTATATGATCGCCCTCATACTGCTGGTAGTCAAGCAAGAATCTTAGGGGATCTATCAACGTGTAATAGCGACTCATAAGGTCACCTAAAGCAGTACACGATGATAAAGATAAACCAGATAGCATACTATCATCTCGAGTAAGACTGTCCTACTGGGACAGGTCCTCCCCTCAATCATTGCAATCACGTGCCTGTGATCCAATAATTGACTCTGAGGGCACTATCTCCAACAATCTCCCACTTGCACTCAAGGCTAATTATTGCGATGTCGCATACTCACAGCCCGTGTGATACCGAACACCCAACTCTTCTACTAGTCAGTCTCACAAAACTCGTTTGTGAAACTATTGCGTTCGAGGAATAGCCTCAGTGAGTGGATCCGCTCTGGTGTTTCTTTCTATGTCTCTCTTTATCTCAAGTTCGCGGAGAAAGCCATCTCCCGAAATGAGCAATACCTGTCTTAGAATGTGTCTGGATGTCTGATGGGACCCAGCTCATAAATGAACTCCAAATCCAAACTTCTTAGACTGTATCGTCAACTGAACTTAATCAGTATCCTGCGCCATGCCTTCCCTCAGTATCCACCTGGACCAACTGTCCAAAATACTGTCCCTCGTCAGAGGGAAAACTATAACTCTGACAGCCACTCTGCCATCCAGGTCATCTTGGAAGCCTGGAATAATAACCGTCTCCTAAAGGAGGCCGCCGTTATCAAATTCCTAGAACATTCACTTATGTTCTAAAACTGCTTCCTATTGTTTCTCCAGGATTGGATCAATATCAACTTATTGCACCTACTGCAAGAACAACATCTGGTGTGGTACTTGACATCTCATGATTGACTCAATTGCCTAAGCAAGTGATCTGTCAATCATGCACATCTCTCTCCTCTTTAGTCTGTAAGACACCTTTAGAGAGGGTGACTCCATCACCTGCAGGTACACCACCGTGCCAGGAGTCGTCCATTCTAAATACTCTTAGAATGCTGTCTAAGTACCCAGATTGGGAAACCACCCAAATCTAGATCTAAAACCATAGATCTAGTAACCAGAATGTACGATATAAGATCCAATTCCTATATGGAGAAACTACTGTGTGACGACCAAAGTATAACCGATCGTAGTATAGGAATATCACTTCCTACTCTGTGTATGTCATCAAATACCAGGACATCACACCCTACTACCTTCTTAACAGATCCATCCCCTATTCTGATGAAGTCAAACCTATGACTGTTACATCAGAAATAGATGATCTATCTCCGCTATATCTGCTTTAGTCCATAAATAGACATAAGCCTGATGTCCACCAATGCTTCCGCTGCTCCCACTGACTACGACAATCCTCTGGCAGAGTCATATAGACATGCACTTCTAAAACTAGTTTAGAACGATGCTATACTCATCCTCCTGCCGGGTCTCACAGTCTGGAACAACAGCAATGGCAAGTCTGGGTAAACAAGAACCTCCTTGTCACCGTCCTTGAGCATACCGAAGTACCTCTCGAGCGCCTGAGGTTACCCACCTTATCTGCAGAGTGGCCAATGGAATGTCAAACCAGATTGAATCTTTAGGTTCTTATCAAATCTTCAGTAATCGTTTGTGGTTCTGGAATCGCTTCCAGTTCTACCATACTCCCACTACTGTTTTCTGAAAAAATCCATTTTTAATTAAAACTGTGGCGAGTTAAGAACAATATCACTATTGATCTTCCAGATGGTAGAAAGTCAACCCTCGTCATAGCCCGGGTCAACCCACAAACAGCCATTACAGAAACATGCCTTGAGTTATCCAGAGTCTGGTTTTAAGCATAGGCCGGACAACTCCCCGTATCTTAACAATGTTAAGATATGAACTGTTCTATATCCAATACAGAAACAGAGGCACTGATTTAATTGAACCAGATTCAAATCATGCAGCCGTCTCCAGTGCATGTCAAATGGAAGGAGGCCGATCAGCATTACTCAACTTAGGAGTGCTTCCAATTATGAGTAACCTGAAAGAGGAGCAAGTTCTCTTAAACATTACTATCAACTGAATACCATTCACAAGTATCTACATCTTCGATCACCTTGAAGAATCCCGATACTTGCAACACCTGGTTCTCTACTTTATTCAAATACCTATAACTTCTCAAAATTCGGACCCTGTGTTTCCACGAAACACCTGTCTAAAAACTAGTGGAGTCATAAGTAAACCGAATATAGTACGAGAACCAACCCCTCTGTCCTAATGGACACAGGACAATATACAATACTCTGTATAAGTCCCCTGAGTCTTGTGACTCATTCACTGTGTGTCGTAGGTTGAAAACTGTACTTTTGGTTAAGAAGAATTACACCGCTGTTCAATGCTCCTTACCTAACCATCCACTGGTATAGGTAAATGTCATAGACATAATTTCAAAAAGGTATGTCTCACTCTATAAAAATAGACGTACAGATATATCAATTTGAAATTGGTGCACAACAACGGATATTCAAAACCAAATATTTACCGACCGGCAAACAACCCAGGTGGCTTCCTCAAATATCACCAATTCCAAAAAATCCCGATATAATGAGGATGGTCACCTAATTCCCAATAACTTACTCCCACTCATCATCTGTAAAACCATACAGATGTGAGAATCATACCTGGTAAATACATACCTTGTAGTAAGTGTCTAATTGGGAAATTAGTTTTCTTTTAACAATACACAGTGAAACTGAAACATTGAAATGTTTCGATGGGGTATCCTGGTATTCCTAGTAATGCCTCTTCCATTATCCAGATTCACAACTATAACCGTATAATTCTTTGCCACCTCTCCAAATCCCTTTATATGTCTTTAGTCGTTACCTTCTGTACACCCCTTTAGGCCAAATGGTTTTCTTCCTTCCCTACCGTTCGGCACCAGCCTATGGTTTGGAAGAAGACTATCCAATAAGCATAAAGGGTGTACTGTCCTAATCCTAGGAACACTCTCAATGCGAGAGGAGGTGAAGGTAAAAGACACCTGAATGAACTTTATTCCTATTTCTCCTGAACCAGGATCCATCCCCGAACTGGAACAAGTTCCTTTTGAGTTCGTATATAACCATACGATGGATTATCCAATAAACTTGGGATCTTCGTAGTGATACAGAGTGTCCTGGAGAAATACAAAGGTGATATAGGATCGGCGAAGAAATACTTGGTTTGGTCGTGAATAGCAGTCGCAATTTACTTTGCCCTCTTACTAATCCCTTTCTTTGTCTTAACTTAATACCTTCTGTACACCGTTTAGGCTAATTGGCTTTCTTCATTCCCCACCGTTCGGCACCAGCCTATGGTTTGGAAGAAGACTGTCCAATTTGCGTAATAGGTGTACTTTCTCCTAAACCAAGGAGTACTCGCAACCTGAGAGAAGGTAGAAAGGAAAAGACAACTGAATAGTCTTATTCGTTTTCTCCAGAACCAGAAACCATCCTCGAATTCCTTCGAGTTCGTATATAACCATACGATGGTTTTGTCCAATGGAAGTGGACGTTCGTAGTAATACGGGGTGTCCTGGAGAAAAGGGTAAAAGTAGGAGTGGCAATGAGGTTTGCAACTCTGACAATCCAAAAGCCAGTGTTAAGAAGGTTCGGTCAACTTGGTCACTGAGTCATAGTCTAGGGTCGGGTCAATGGTCGCTGCCAAAGAGAGAGAGAAAAGAAACACTCAGCGTGCACTCTAACCTAGATCAGAATGGTTATCACTTTATCTAATCAGGAAACCTCCCACTGTAACGTCAAATTCTTTCCCAAACCTGAAAGAAGAATTAGCCGGGATCACCCGAGGAGTAAACCAACTCATCAGTGGGAATCGGGATCCAACTCTCATCGCATGATAACGTGAAGGAATCCGCTCACGTTATCACACTCCAGAAGGTATGCGCATATCTGGCAAGTTTCAGTTCTTTTGAAACTCCCGATGTGGATTTTTTCCCCATGCTCTTATGACCTTGACTATGGCCAACAAATCATAAGTCACATGTCAAGTTCTACCCGTCATTATCCAGGTTGATTTGAACCCACCCGTACAAGCCCTTGACTAGGGCCAACAAGGCTATACGACTGTCCCAAACCAACGCATCTATCTATGCAGCATATGAACACCCAATAGCTACCAAACACTGTGCCTTGACTATGGCCAACAAACACAGCTTGAATACTATTGACTATCTATATGAAATGACGGAGGGCTACGAATGGTTTCTGGCGAAAACCTTTAACGTAAAGAACTTGATATCGTTGAAGGAACAGATAGCTTTATAAAAATATAGTGACGAAAACCTTTGCTAAAGAGGTCACTCCCGGTGAAGGGATCTCGGCTCTTTCCCCGTAGAATGAGGTGCAGGATATTCCAACTGAATATCACGATGCAAAGCAAAAGTAATCGGCTATAGTGAGGCTATTGCCCTGACGCAAACTTTTGTCCAAGGGGTCACTCCCGGTGAAGGGATCTCGGCCCTTGCCTCGTCGACTGAGGAGCAGGATATTCCAACTGAATACCACTGTGCAAAACAAAAGAGAACGCCCTTGCAATAACAGCTTTTTGAAAAAGTGTTCCAACAACATTAGAATAGGTTTGTTTATCTTGCATTGATCCGAATCAACACAGTCCCATCAATTGATCACACCAATAAAGAACGAAAATAATACTGACGTACGTATATGCCATCCGTATTCGCCACTGGGTCCCGTCATCACCCGTTAGGTTAGCTAACTAACGACAGAGCGGGGACTGGACTAGCGCGGATGAAAAACATATACAACATCTACTAATATATATACCAATATATTATATTTCGCTCAAGGCGTGATAAAATGCAACAACACAGAAATGTATAGCAACACAGATCAATACAGATATCTGGGATCCCCGGGTTTCACAGAGCTGCTACTGAAACCCGACGTTCCCCTGGTCGTGTGGATAGCCTGTGCAATGAGAATCCTAGACCCCTACGGGCGCGGCAAGTTACCCGCCAAAACCTGAAGCGAGGCAGCCCCCTTCAGCAACGTGAATGGACCACCTAGCACTTCACGGAATCCGGTAACTTGGGCACCCCTCCTGGATCAACCTATACCCCCTACGAGTGCGGCGAATAGCCCGCCAATTCTAGAGTGAATCCCCTTCCGTCTCAATGCCATGAGATGCGGGCTTGTTGCCTTCTAGAACCCGGCTATCCGTGCACCCCTCCGCGGAGTAATCCTAGTACAGAAAGTAAAATATACATACACCGGGTACATCGACCGCAACCTGGTCGTGCCCCAAAATAATAATACAATCAGGCAGTGACGGCAGTCCACATGTCGGACGCTCGTCCCGCAATATCAAATGTACATATAAAACAAAACTGTACTACCACTGCAACCAGGCTATCCCCACGACCGATCCGCAACAACACAGCAATATACAGAACATCAACGTGAAGGTCACGTTCGCAAATCCGTCTAACCGGACTATAGCAGTTAGACAGGATTTACTGATCGAGTGATATTCACGGTCGCAGATATAATGTAAATACTGTGAAATAATGTGTTTAAAATATCCGATCGATCAAATTTACCAAGTGGGCCCCCAAGTACTACTGTAGCACATCAAGAAATTTTGGGCCCAAACATAATATTCCAGAAACCCTATTTTCACCCCAGAAGCCCACTGGAAAAATTCGACACATTGATCCCTCCATACTTCGGCGGAACCGCGGCGCCAAGTGGGGTTTGGCCGCGGTTCCGCGCTCGCCTTGAAAGATCAACGTCTCGAATTTCTCCAGAATTCTTAGGACTTCCAGTACATCAGTTTTCTACAACTTGAAAAATTTTTAGAGCCAGAAAAAATTCGACAGAAAACTGATGTGAAGAAAACGCGGGTTTTTGGAATTTTGGTCGATCGGAAATGCAAACACATTAAACAAAGCTAGACTATGTTAATGGCGAGGCTCTGATACAACTGTAAGTCCGCGGGGGCGCCCCGACCGTCGATCCGACGCCGGAAACGCGGAAACAAAAACTTTGCAAAACTTGCAACCGGCACCACCGCGCACTTTTCACCCGGATCGGGCCATTAACCTAGCTAACTAGCAAACAAGAAAAGAGTAGAGAAGCTGTACCAAGCGATCCGTGTCCTTCGGTCTTCGTCTCCACTCCGATCTCCTGCGGAATGTTCGTCACCTCCTCGCTCGTCGGAAAGGCACCACGTAGCCGGAATCTTTTACGGGCTCCCACCTCTTGACCGAGGCAACTCGGGCGCGAAGTTGGCTAGCCGACGCGTCCAAGACTTGCTATAGAATAGTGTAGTAGCCATGTCTCTTTAGGGTTTTATGAAGTTGCCTTGATGGAGGGATGTGAGGAGGAGAATGAATGAATGAGAGAAGCTTGGAATTTTAGCAAGCAAAGAAGCATGAAATGAGATGATTCAATCCTCCACTAAAAAGAGCACTCCCATTCTCTCCTCACTAAGTGGCCGGCCTTCTCTCCTCACCATGAAGATTGGAGAGAGAAAAAGACCTCTCCAAGTCTATAGAAAATAGAATGGAAAAACCATATAGAAAAATGGTCACTCTCATTTCTTATTTCAATCCTATCAAAATAATAGCAAGTGATAAAGACTAGAATAGAATCTCATCATGATGCAAGTCTCATCATAAAGCCACAAATGCAAGAAAGCCCCTCGCTAGTAAGTTAATTGCAAACTTGCAATTAACACCGTCCATCAGAAAGTCCGGCCGTGAAGGAATGAAGGAAAACTGGCCGGAACGGAATGCAAACTGGCAACTTCAGAAAACTGATCCTGTAATAAATTATAGGAAAACCCCGCTACTGCAAATACATGCCCGCATTTGTATTCCCACTGAACACAAATGCAAAGAGACAAAATTTACACTATCAAATACTAGAATCCGGCTTAAACCAAAGCCGGCTAGTAAAAACCGTCCGATCACGATCCGTGCAATACCGCACGTATCAGATCGAACCCTGCCATATCTCCATACGACCTCTACAGCGTTTCGCCCGAAACCTGAGTAACTGAGTGTGTGGACTCTAAAGACTCGTCAATACTATGGCTGTGGATTTAACCACTAGCACGTCAGAGGTATAAGCCAATACGTAACGGGCTACCAGATACTGACTAAAAGGGACGTCGATGAGCGAACTCATCCTGACACCCTACTGAGCCTGTCAGTGACAATATCCGTACAGTCCGGTCCGTTCGTCTATGAGTATCGCATGGCGGGCCTAGGGGGTTGGTAAAAGTCAGACCCCCAAAAGCGGTACAAGTCGTGTCGGAGTGTAGCCCAGAACACCCTGAGATACTACTGGAATACCTACCAGCAAATCTCCTGCCTTGGCCAAGGACTTTTCATGTTCTGGCTCTCCTAGACACAGCGCGACCTCACCCCCAATACCGGGAGAGACGAACCCCTGCAGATCCGCTCACTGCCTCCATGTGGCTCGGGACTGTACCCAACTAAAACCTGTTTGCACGACTCCTTTGAGCCGTGGTAGGGTAGTAATCAAAGCACAGTGGGAACTCACACGAGACAAATGACGATCTCAGGTCGATGAACTAACCTGTACACATGTCACCAGGGAACTGCTATCTGACGTCTGGTATAATCCCAACTAGCAGGTTCCCGGCGAGTCCTGTCCGGTGTACTCATAACCCAATGAGCACCTGAATACATCTTAGGTGAACCAACTGACACCAGTGGCTTGTGAGACCGGCCACCGCCCCTCGTCGGGGTCTCGACTGTATACACTAGTCTACTCTGGAGAATCGATGCCCTGTCTCGAAACTTCCACGACTAGGGACCTTTTAAGGATGTGCTTATAGACTCCAGCTCTCACTTATATGATCGCCCTCATACTGCTGGTAGTCAAGCAAGAATTCTAGGGGCTCTATCAACGTGTAATAGCGACTCATAAGGTCACCTAAAGCAGTACACGATGATAAAGATAAACCAGATAGCATACTATCATCTCGAGTAAGACTGTCCTACTGGGACAGGTCCTCCCCTCAATCATTGCAATCACGTGCCTGTGATCCAATAATTGACTCTGAGGGCACTATCTCCAACAACATGGGCTTGTGAGAGGGTGAGAATAAGAGAGAGTAAGGATAGGAGAGAGAGAGGGCTGCCATCTTTTCCTTTTCCATTGTTATTTCTTCAACTCCTTCATCCTCATACTCCCTCCACCTCCACCTCCATGTATCATCTCAATTTCTTCATCAAAACCCTACACCCCCTTTACTAAAAATGATTACAACCTCTCTACAAACCTATTGGACCTTTCAAAGTTGGATTTTGAAGACTTTGAGCAACTCAAGAAAATTCTTGAGTTGTCAAATGAGGTAATTCCTATATTTCTAGTTTAGTTTTTGAGTTTCCTAGCACCCTATAGTAGTTTAGGGTTAAATCGATTTAGTTTAGTGATGTTTGGAAATTCCAAGACAAGGTTTAGGTGATTTTGTGGACTTGTGATATGTAGTGAGTGTTTGCAAACCCTTAGTGATATTTCACTGGCCAAGAACAGAGATTAGAACCTGAAATACGAACTTAGAATTGTCCCGTGTCGGTTTTGTGAAGTATTGTGGGACTACAGGGAATCTGGAGCAACCTGAGATGTTTTTGACGAAAACAAACAATATCATTAACCTAGATAAACCCCTAGAAACCCACCACCAAAGTACGAGCCCCTTTGTCCCTGGAATGGCCGACGAGATCGGGATTTTAGGCAGTGTCGCCGGAATTTTGTGGGAGTGTGGTGTTAAGTTTTTGGCTGTAGCTTGCTTACCCTATAACCTATCCCCTGAACTTGCTTGTTTAGTCCCAATTGACCTGAGCCAAAATCTGGGAGTATATCGGGTTGGTTTTGGCTATGTTTCCGATATTGAAATTCTTGGTTTTGACTTTAAATATGAGATTTGGTCGTTGGATGTTTTTACGTCAACGACGAGGGTGTTTGGTGGTTTTTGCATGCATGATCTATAGGTTCTAATCTATGAGCACTTCGTGTGCCGTATCGGTTTTCGAACATTGATTTTAATAGCATTGCGATTGCGTATTGATTGTAGGTACTTTCGTGTGGATTCCGAGACGACGAAGCACATCGAATACCGCTGAACAAGGAGTTTTGCAGGTGAGTAGATTTATATTTACGGGGGAAGTCGGGTGGATGGCGTATAGCACCCCCGCAAATTATAAATGGAAACCAATATGTATAGGATATGGTTGGAGAAACTATGTGAGAAACTTATGGATATGGTTAAAAAGGTTAGTAGGCGATGAGATGAGATGATACGAACGGATACGATTGATATAGATATGAAACGAGAAGTATAAGAATATGAAATGAGATCGATGAATATGATAAGATTGAGATAGATGTGTTATGAGACTGGTAAAATGAGATAAATATATATAAGATTACTTGATGTGAGATATTGAGGTGATGAAAAGAGAATGTGACATGAGATATTTATATATATAATTATGATAATAATGAGTGATATGTCGTACGAGACTTAGATCCGTACCCTCATTATTGTATAGGTCGATAGAATCCCTATTCTGTTTATTGTCGTTGTACGATGGTTTACTGCACGCGATATTTTACTAGATGATTGGTCCATACCCTTGACTAAAGGATGTCGTACGATGGATTATACCGTACGTGATGTTATGAGGCTAGATGCCGATTGATAGATTCATCGACTCGGATATGATATAGATATCTAATCTCTGTCTACACCGCTTAGTTTAGTCTTTACGTAGATGTTAGATTAGATACATATACCTTATAGCATTGCGCTCACGATTTACTTTCTGCTACGTTCATGATATTCTCATTGCATTACATATACCTGTGCTAGTACACCTACACAATTATCGATGATGTGTATGTTACACTTACACAGATTTGCCGGCTCATACACTTTCATCATCGATAATTGCTATGCCACTTACACAGTAGAATTGATACATCATGCTATTACTCTTAATTGTTCAGTACTGTCACATGACTCGTTGGCATGATATACTGCTATGCTCACATCATTATGCTATGTCGCATGATATACTTGATATGCTCACATCATTTCTGTTATATGTTTGCATACATCATGCTTTATGATTATACACATTGAGATTGTTGTTTTCATGAGATTCTGAATTTGAGAACCGTTGTTATATTTCAAAGGAAATTATGTATTGTTTTAAAAAACCCGGTTTCTCTTGATATGATATTTCGAGGCGTCCACCATGTGTTTTCTCGATTATGAGCTATGTGATACCCGATTCGAGGAGCGGTAGGCACCATCTGCGGGTACATGGTGGGCCCAGTGTGGTACCCCGGGGCAAGAAGACTCGTATAGTTAGGCGGTGAGCCTGGCAAGGGAGCACTACCTACCGGTGATAGTTTGGACCTGGCGGTTATCCGGAAGATACCGACCGGAGTCGTGAGATGGATATGGGCCGATCCGGACTGACAGAGCTCATGGGCCGATCCGGACTGACGGAGCCCATGGGCCGATCCGGACTGACGGAGCCCGAGATATGAGGATTTACGTGTCGATGCTGTACACGGGTTTTATGATGTTTCGAGTGTCGGTGTTGGGCACTCAGGTTCCATAATTTTGATGTGTCGTTGATGGACACACGTTGGTTGATATCCTCATACATACATGCATATTCCTTCATGATGTTGCGAGTGTCGATGTTGGACACTCAGGTTCCATGATGTTGATTGTGTCATTGATGGACACGCGGATGATATCCACCTGCATATAGGCATATAGTTCAGATGTTTATTTGTATATGACATTGGCATTGATTATATTGTTGACATATATGCATACATGGTCACCCTAGATATCATAGTATTACCTTTATGATATAGTTGACCTAGGAATCGTTGTTTTATTTGATTTCTACCTGCTGATATTTTCTACTCATGAGTTGGCAACTCACCCCCATTGTGCCACAGTTCTTGCAGGTTGACCGCATGAATCAGTAGCGGTATCGCTGGCACACAGCTTGCTTCGGGTGATTTGCTATGGTAGGTGGGACATATTGGATCGTGCCCGTTTTTGTATTATTATTCCTGTTGTATCTAGTCAACTCCATCAATCAGAAACTAGTATTTGTATAAGTGGTAAGACTTAGTAAGACTTGTGGTTGCGAGATTTAGAGCGATGGGTTATATGTTCGCTTGGGTGATTTGATGTCTTGCTTTATTTACATTATTCTTTTGTGTTGATCTTCGCCGTTGGGTGTCGTATACATATATTTTTGATTTGCGCGGTTGTGATTCCGCCGATTGGCGAAGAGCTAGCTCCCACTTAGGGATGCCTTTATTGTTATCCTGTATGTGGTTTTGGATCAAAATATACAAGGGGGGTGTTGCCCAAATTTTTAAAAAGACGAAACATGTTTTTTCAACTTGTATAATCCACTTGCATTTTCATGTTCCATTATCTATGCATTTAAGAAAACTTTGATTTCATCATACCTTTATTTCAAAACTTCACCTCTTTTATTTTCTTTAAAAAGGTTTAGATTTCTGGGTTTCGGCTTACTTAAGTCACGTTACGCCTTTAGACGTTGCGTGATTTAAGTGCCGGTCACGAACTAAATTTTGGGTCGTGACAAAGTTGGTATCAGAGCGCTAGGTTTAACCTTGGTTTGAGTCTGGGTTTGACTATGCGGAGTCTAGGGCGTAAATATCTCGGAACCTAGGCCTGACCTTACGGAACTTGGACTTGAATAGGGGGTATTAGACCCGAACTTTTGTTACATAGGTTGACCTTGATTCATGGAGTAGGTAACTCAAGTAGAGTGACGTACCGTGCGTATGTTCCGCGGCATACTTACGATACGATACTCCGTTTAAGTGACTTTAGGATGTATATACTTGAGATCCTTGATTATATTCGTTCCCATGATCATACTCTCATTGATTCTGTTCCTCCTTATGATCATGTATCCATGTTGGATCTGTTGATTCCTTTCGTTTCTTTGATCTATCATCATCGATACATGCTTGAGGTTCCTGTCACCATGGTTTGAGCGCAGATTGGACTGCTGCTAGTGATGCGGTCAGGGCGAGCTCGTCCTGGATGAGGACTGACCATCATGTTTTCTGGTGACATGGGAACATATCGGTTTAGTCTTTGTGTTGTGACCTCTCATTTGAGACGAGTGTTCGGTTTTGCACCAGATGATTGGGCCACTGATAGAGACTAACAGTTGTGAGAGGACCGTTGATGTACAGCCTACCTCAGAGTTTGTGATGTCGTCTACCTTACAGACAGATGACCCAGCTGTTGCTGAAATTGATGGTATGTCGCATCCAGAGCTTATGAGCTGAGATCGCTGGAGCTTTCAGGCAGAGATGTGACAGAAGATAACTAGTCTATCTTGAGTTGAGTTGAGTAACTGAGATGATTCATTTGATTTGATGTGCCGACGCAGGCTCAGTTGAGTTGAAGATTTCCAGTATGGAGAATCTTATTCAGATCTAGAGTAGATCGATCCAGAGATGACGTTGTTCATTGGATACTCCGATAGGAGATCGGCAAGTGGACCAGCTTCAGATAGAGGACCTCACCCAGATGCGTTGTGAGTTGATCGAGAATGGATGAATAAAGTATATTCCTCCGATTGTTGGGACGAGTTCCCGAGGACGTGTTCGGCTAGATATCTTCTACAGAGTGAGATACCGAGTTCGTAATTTCGAATCCGTGTGAGAGACTTCGGATTGACTGTAGCCGAGAACAATTACAGTACGCAAATAGCATGACGTGACGTCGAAGTGGATGATAATAAAGACGAGTGGAACAAGAGATTCGTACGAGATGTTAATGAGCTGTTGTTACTCCCCATTGAGATTAGAGATCGGATATGTATACAGAGGCATTGGGATACGGCCAGTTCCCGAGGAAATGCTGTGCTGAGAACGCAGATGTCCAGAAAACGAGAAAAGATTATGTAAGAGTAACAGCCTCCGTATAGTTCGGCATAAGCGAGATCGGAAGAGACCTTGAGTAGGTTCCTTCCAGGACACTGCTGCAATAAGATTTGCACCGAGGATCAGTTGTGTCACGCGTATTCAGAGGGCCATAGGCCGACACTAGTGACGTGCTTCTTTACGAGTGGTCATGCTAATTGGCCGAGAGATGACCAGAGGAGTGCCAGAGCGGAATCGTTTCCGTTAGTACACCTGACCGGGCCGACGAGCCGATGGATTGCAAGATTGGTAATCCACAGATAAAATGAGGACCCAGAGACAGAGGACGCCAGACCGTCAACATGAAGCAGGCGGATGTTCTTGCTCTGCCAGTTTTGGGCGCACCGACATTTTTCAACATTGTAGGAGGTGCACCTCAATGTCATTGTTGCGATTTGCGTTTGTGATCCGAGTATCACGCTTATATCGCTTGGATTTGAGTTTTGATAATTGAGTTTCATGATGTTGTTTTCGTGCACCATGGCTGCACCTACTGGGTATTTGCATTTTGTGCATAGTTATTGTACTTGATATATGTTTTATACACCGTTGTGTTGGTTTATGAATTGTGCATATCTATTGCACTTGATGTCGATTTTGTGCCTTGGTAGCACGTGGTTATGATTTCGTGGATTTCATACGGTTGATTTGATTTTGTGTATGCGGTACGCACTCGATTTGATTTTTTGCACTCGGTATAGCTCATATGTGCTTGCAGTGCATTGATACGTGTTTTGTGCACGTAGTTGCACACGCTTATGATTTTAATACACCTTGGTACACTCGGTGTTGCTTTTTATACGCATTTGAGTTATTGATGAGTTTCCATGCATTTGTTGCACCTGATTGATATTTTGTGCATTTGTTGCACTAGATTAGTATCTCATGCATTTGTTACACCAGATTTATATTTTTGTACATTGGTTGCAACCCGATTTATGCCTTTGAGTATTTGTTTCACCAGATTTATGTTTTCGTGCGCGCTACTGCACTAGATATTTTATACGGACCTGACGCGCTTGGGTTGGATTTTTGCGCATATTAGACGCATGGTGTGAGATTTTGTGCGCACCAGATGCACTTGACCTAGATTATTATTCGTGCATGTTAGATGCACTTGATTGAGATTTTATTCGTGCATGTTGGATGCACTTGATTTAGATTTTATTCGTGCATGTCGGACGCACTTGATTAAGGTTCCATTCGTGCATATTGGATGCACTTGATTTAGATTTTCATTCGTGCAGGTTAGTTGCACTGGGTTGAGATTTTCATGCACTTGATGTTGTCGTCATGCACACCCGTTGCATTTGACAGATGCTTTTGTGCACACCGGTTGCACTTAGTTTGGTTTTGTGCACATTCGTAGCACTTGTATTGGGTTTGATTTCCGTGCGCACTAGACACACGTGATTGTTGGATACGCCTTTCGAGGCTGATTTTGCTCTTGAGCACCTTGTTTTCATGATGGGCACTATATTATGTAGTAGCCGAACATGACTGATCTAAGGACAGTGCCTGAGTACTTTGCATGCATAAAAAGTTTACTAAGATGGGCACTATATTATGTAGTAGCCGAACATGACTGATCTAAGGACAGTGCCTGAGTACTTTGCATGCATAAAAAGTTTACTAAGAGGTTTTCAAAAATGAGCTATAATTTTGCTATTTCTTATGTGTCCGTAAGAGACACGAATCTTTACAAAGAAAACCTTCCGGGATATTTCAAAAGGCGGGACGTATAATTTGAGCAAAAACATATATAGATATATTTACTACTTTACAAACGATCGTCCGACACTTGTGCCATGAGCTACGCATCGCACGGCGATTCGGAAAAGATTTGCATGTGTTCTATCCAGTTTTTTGAGGAAATTTAAAGGGATGTGTACTATATACGTATTATGATTTTGACAATAGTATATTGGATTTCAGTAGTGGATTTCGAGATCTATATCTCCATTGTAACTCCGATGGCTGCGTGACGCTTGACGTAGTTCTACCTTGAGTTTTATATTCGTTTTCATGTGCACTTGATGCGCTGTAGTATTTCTGTATCTTCCGTGATTTCGGAGCCCCGTTGATTTGAGCTGATTATTGAAATGTTTTCGTAATTGGGGGTTTAAATTTAAATTCGGGGACCGAATTTATTTAATGAGATAATATTGTTACATTTCAGAAAATATAAAATATTATTTTTGGAATATAATATTAAAATAATATATTTCGCGAAAACTACTCGATTTGCAAATTTGGGGTTTTCATAAAATGGTATAAATATATACCAATATTTGTGAAATAATTGGAGATTAAAATGATTTATTTATTTAAAAATATATTTATTGGATTTGGCATTTTTATAATTAATTATATGCTAGTTTAAAATTAAACTTGATTAGTGCACTACTAATCGCGATTAGGCCAAATCCGTATTTTTAATTAATCATGGTTAGTGCACCATGACATGTTGCATTTTTATTGCACGTTGTTTCATTGTATTTGTTGATATTTGGTTTTAAATGAAAAAGAAAAGAAAGAGAATTATTGGAGAGAGAGAGAGAGAGGACCAAATGATGAGGCATGGGCTTGTGAGAGGGTGAGAATAAGAGAGAGTGAGGAAAGGAGAGAGAGAGAGGGCTGCCATCTTTTCCTCCCCCATTGTTATTTTTTCAACTCTTTCATCCTCATACTCTCTCCACCTCCACCTCCATGTATCATCTCAATTTCTTCATCAAAACCCTACACCCCCTCACTAAAAATGATCACAACCTCTCTACAAACCCATTGGACGTTTCAAAGATGGATTTTGAAGACTTTGAGCAACTCAAGAAAATTCTTGAGTTGCCAAATGAGATAATTCCTACACTTCTAATTTAGTTTTTGAGTTTCCTAGCACCCTATAATAGTTTAGAGTTAAATCGATTTAGTTTAGTGATGTTTGGAAATTCCAAGAGAAGGTTTAGGTGATTTTGTGGATTCGTGATATGTAGTAAGTGTTTGCAAACCCTTAGTGATGTTTCACTGGCCAAGAACAGAGATTAGAACCCGAAATAAGAACTTAGAATTGTCCCGTGTCGATTTTGTGAAGTATTGTGGGACTACAGGGAATCTGGAGCAACCTGAGATGTTTTAGAGGAAAACAAGCAATATCATTAACCTAGATAAACCCCTAGAAACCCACCACCAAAGTACGAGCCCCTTTGTCCCTGGTATGGCCGGCGAGATCGGGATTTTAGGCAGTGTCGCCGGATTTTTGTGGGAGTCTGGTGTTGAGTTTTTGGCTGTAGCTTGCTTACCCTATAACCTATCCCCTGAACTTGCTTGTTTAGTCCCAATTGACTGGAGCCAAAATCTGGGAGCATATTGGGTTGGTTTTGGCTATGTTTCCGATATTGGAATTCTTGGTTTTGACTTTAAATATGAGATTTGGTCGTTGGATGTTTTTACGTCAACGACGAGAGTTATTTGGTGGTTTTTGCATGCGTGAGCTATAGGTTCTAACCTATGAGCACTTCGTATGCCGTATCGGTTTTCAGACATTGATTTTAATAGCATTGTGACTGTGTATTGATTGTAGGTACCTTCGCGTGGATTCCGAGACGACGAAGCACATCGACTACGGCTGAACAAGGAGTTCCATATGTGAGTAGATTTATATCTACGAGGGAAGTCGGGTAGATGGCGTATAGCACCCCCGCAAATTATAAATGAAAACCGGTATATATAGGATGCGGTTGGAGAAACTATGTGAAAAACTTATGGATATGGTTAAAAGAATTAGTAGGCGATGAGATGAGATGATACGAGTGTTAGTTATATGTATGCCCTAGAGGCCATTACTGTACACACGATGTATATTGTAGTGAATTCTTGGACATATATAGGGAGGACTTTCTTGCTCGACATGATAGTATGCTATCTGGTTGCCCTTTATCTTAACATGTACTCTGATTGTCTCTATGTTTCATGTTGATAAAGCCATTAGGATGAGTACTTGACTACCAGGACTATGATGCAGATCATACTAGTGGGGACAGTGTAGTCACTAAGTACATCCTTCAAATGTTCCTAGTCGTGGGAGTACCAAGACAGGGCATTGATACTCCAGAGTAGACTAGCGTATGCACTTCTTGACCCATATGATGGGCGATGGATGATCCCATATCCATTGGTGTTTGACATCAGAGAAGGTATACGGGTGCTCAGTGGAGACTGGGTACACTGGACGGACTCGCCGAGAACTCCCAGATGGTATTATACCTCACGTCAGATGGCAGTTCTCCGGTGACACTGGTACAGGTTAATCTGTAGACCCGAGATCGTCATAGAGTCTTGTGTGATTCCCACTGTACTTTGATTTCCACCTAACTACGTCCAAGAGGGCGTGCAAAACGGTGGCTTTTGGGTACAGTCCCGAATCACATGGAGGCAATGAGCGATAGGGGGGTTTCGTCTATCCCGGTATAGGGAGTTGATGTTGCGCTGTGTTCGATTGGCTATAACTGGAAATCCCTGGCCCGGATTGCTGAGATTTACTGGTAAGTGTTATCACTAGTTTCTCGAACTGTTATGGACCTCATATCGACACGACTTATCGCTTACTGGGGTCTGACGTTTACCACCCCTAGACTAGATATGCGACATATCAGACGAAGAGACCGGACTGTACGGGAGTGTTACTGGTTGGATTCACAGGAGAATGTACATGTTTGCTTGTTGATCTTCTGATTGCTCAATACCTGGGTGGCTGTTACGTTTAGCTGACCGCTTGCAGCTTGTGTGTGTTTGATATGATTATCAGCTACTGCCGGCGTATTGACGATTCTTTAGAGTCATACATAGAGGTTTCCTGGCTCAGACAAAACGGAGTAGGAGCACATATGTGATATGTGCGGGACCGAGAATATTACGATATGAGATATCGTATTCCATTCTCGCGATATATGATATCGGCCGGGTATATGTGATATAGCCGGGTCATCGGATCAAGTGTTGATTCGATGAATCGGTACATGTTATATTAGTCGGTTATATGCGATATAGCCGGATTGTCGGATCAAGTGTTGATTCGATAATTTAATGCATAATTATATATGTGATATATTACATTACATTAACTAATATAAGCTCGCTTTATTAATTCATTTTCTCACCGGATAATACATTGATATATATGCGATATATGTTAATTGTATTATTTTCTTTTGTTACAAAAAAATATTATATATGTGATATATAATATTGTAACAAGTTATGATTACAAATACAACATGATTTGTGGAGATTAAACAAGTTAGGGTTTGATTTGGGTTAGCATTTGGGTTAGCTTTTTCATGAAGCTTCTAGAAGCTTTATTTTGTTTTAAACTTAGATATTTTGTATTGATATTTTGTGAAGATATTTCTTAACCCAACTCAAACCCTTTACCATGGTTTATTCTCTATAATGGTTAAGCCTTTCATTCTTAACCAAGGGTTGCAATTGTAACCATAACAATAATTTCATTATTCATCACATATACTTTTCTTCTTCTTCTTCCTCTTGGAAAGCTTTCTAGCTTTTGGGTTAGTGATGAATAAGTGTGAGAAAATGAAAGAAAAAAGAGCTAAATTCCTACTTCATCATCCTTATCTATTCTAGCCACTTAGATTAGGGTGTTCACTTCTCTAATAAGTTGTTTAGTGAAGTGTAAACTTGGGTTAAAGATTCTTTAAGGTAGATCATCTTCGAAATGGAAAACTTCAAGCAAGCATGGATCATTCGTCTTGTGGAGCCTCTCTAGAGTCTGGAAGTTCATGGATCGCGGCGAAGGGACTACTACTCGGAGCTTATGAAGCGAAGGAACGGACTACAAAGGTTGTAATCCCTTTCTCTTAGATGTAAAGTTGTTTACATGCTTTATTTACCCTAATCCTCTAGTTAAGATCTTGGTTAGGGTTTGTTTAGCACCCCAAAATTTTTAAAGTAGCATATTTGATACTTGCCAAAACCTTGCTAAGGTGCTAAGCTAACCCTACAGTGATATCAGAGCCAAGCTAGAGTATTAGGCGTTGTCTAGACGAAGTTTGAAGTCCGATCGAACTCCGAAACCCCGATAAATCCTAGTTTCTGGAAAAAATTTCAAAAGTTAAAATTTTTCATATTAAAAATACTCAGAAAATCATGTAGGGAATTTTAAGAATTACTGTGAAGTACGAAACCATAATTCACTCAAGAGACCGCGGAACCGCGGCCAAACCATGCGTTTGGCGGCGGTTCCGCGGCCAACTTTGGGAGTTGTGGGCTAATACTTCAGGGGTTTATTCTTGGGTACTTTTCATGCTTCTGGGAATTTTTAATTCTACTCATGTGTTGAGCTTTCTGGGATATATTGTGAACACATTGATTCGATCGGAAAGTTTAATTTCGTTTAAGTTTTTCCGGGTAATTTAGAACGTGTTAAAAAGTTCGAACGGATATCAATAACTCATTTTTCCCCTGCCGGAAAATTTCCAAGTATTGGATTTTTTCCTTAGTTAAAGAACATTCACAGTCGTGCAAGTAACACGGTGGACCCTCTAGAAGAACTAAAACCTTAACTCGATTATGTGACTGTCTGAACCGCCTCTAAACCTTAGGGTTTGTGGCAGTACGGCGTTGCCACATGTGAGGCGTTGGTTTGACCCTTCTACGGCTGGACCATTGGTACCGTGGCATGTGATGGATACTTTTAAATTAATTTCAAGTGTTGAGAGAAATTTAGGAAATCTTGGGTGTTTGTTTATTCGATCGGAAAGTTTAACATTGTCTATTTATCTGGAATGTGATACAATATTTGGAATCCACAAGTAGTTATAAGATAACTAGATTGAATGTTATAGATCTAGCAGTTTTTAGCCTCATTTAATCGGTTGCCACGGGATTTTGATGTGATCAAAAGTCTGTCGCAATCACGTAGCGTACGCGGATACTCACCGAGTAAACTTAATAGATAACCACGCCCCATAGCCCCGACCAAGTGACTGTAGGAGAACCCCGTCGCCAAAAGCATCCGTTCGGGTGCTCGCGGTAGCGGTGTTCCGCCTTAGTGCACTTCGTCGACGGCATCGGGGGTGCGGCCGTCTACTAAAGTTTCAGACAAGCATTCGATCAGGATGTCGGGAATCTTGTTGAATTTCCCGGCTTGATGTTGAAAAGAGTTTTCGATATTGAGACTAAAATGCGGGGTTTATAATTGTTAGGCATGCGATGTCTAAGAAATTCATTTGGTTAGGCATGAGATGTCTAAGCAGGTTGCGGATTCCAGCTGTTGTAGTTTTACACTTTCTTTTTTTGCGACCGTAAGTGTAATATGTGGTGTATCGCCGGTTTCGTTTCTATACATCAACGACAATTGGGATGCGCATATTTACTTACGTTGATGACATGTGATGTTATGTGTTGTTGTGATATGTTATATTGGATCGTCGCGTTCTGAATAGCCGGGGGGTTTATGTGAGATGAGAGTTTTTTCTTTTTCATTCATGTAAAATTCATTGTATGTAATATTCTTTTATTGGGGCACTTCCGGGTTGAGGATGATGTCACCATTGTATATTATTTACTTTTCCGTATTAGAATAGACCCAAGGCGGGGAGCACAAGTAACCGGGTTCTAGGGTCCAGTGGGAGACCATCTCGAGGAGTCGAGACCGGATGTCCTAACTATAGAATTGGTAGGGTTGCTTGCTGCTCTCGTTGGGGTCTAGGGTTGTGGGATTGGCTATTCATCGCGACCGTGGAATCCGTGTTTTATACAGCCTCGTATTAAAACACGGACCTCCTAGTATATCCAATATTTCATATATGTTCTTCTGCTGCAATGTTCTGTGATGAGATCATATTACTTCCTGAGACGAATGTTTATATTATATATATGAGATATATATTGTATATTGTTGATTTCGTTTCAAATGTGATGCTTGTGAAGCATAATAAAATGGGACTTCATTAATGAGATTAATGAAATAAAAGAAACCTAAAGATGTTGTAGAAACTTGTTTCGAAAACTGGTAGCTCTAGTTCTTGCTTTGCATAGCGGTATTCCTTGTAGAATATCCATCAACTTATTCGATAAGGAAAGAACCGAGATCTCTTCACCGGGAGTGACCTCTTTAGCGAAACTAGCAGATGCTATACACTCGGTTTGTCTTTTGATTGCTTCTATAGGTTTTTTTCTTTGCATAGTGGTATTTGTGAAATATCCTGCACCTTATTCGATAAGGAAAGAGCTGACGATCCCTTCACCGGGAGTGACCTCTTTAGCAAAACTAGAAAAGCCTAAAAAACACTCTATTTAAAATCACTCGATTCTACGACGATATCGAGTTCATTACGTAAAAGGTTTTCTTAAAAACTTGTCGTAGCCCTCCGTCGTTTTAGGAAGTAGGGTACTTAGTATTCGTGCTGCGTATGTCGACTATAGTTGAGGCGTAGTGTACGGTAGCTAAGTGATGTCTTCCTACACAGCATATTATGCGATTAATTAGGACAATCATGTGATTATGTCAACCATAGTTGAGGGTCATGTGGGTGGGTCTAATTAATCATGAAATGACGGGTAGAACTTGACTAGTGCTTATGATATGTTGACCATAGTTAAGGTCATAAGTACTAGGGGAAAAATATTATCGGAAATTTCAAGTGTTGAAATTTGCAATGAGATTGCATACCTTCTATGAGATAGTTGGATCCCGATACCCACTGCGAGTAAGAGTTGTTAGTGTATATGCCCTAGAGGCCATTACTGTATCATACTAGTTTGTATATTACTTAATGGAAGCTTGGGATATTCACCTTGTATAAACAATCTTGCTCAATATAGTAGTATGCTACTTGGTTTGTTTCTACTTCAATGTGTACATGTGTTTATTTTAGTATATCACCTATACACATTAGTGGAGCCCTTAGGATCTTTGCTTGATTACCAGCGTTGTGATGGCAGTCACACTAGTGGGGGCTGGATAATCTATAAGCACATCCTTATACAGGTCCCTAGTCGCAGAACTATCGAGACAGGGCATCGATACTCCGGAGTAGACTAGCGTATGCGCTTCTCATCCCAGTGTGGGAGATGGTCTGTCCCACAACCATCAGTACGTCATACTGGAGATAGTATACGGGTGCTCGTTAGGTTACGAGTACACTGGACAGGACTCGTCGGGAACTGACCGGTTGGTATTATACCTATCGTCAGTTATCAGTTCCCAGGTGACATGAGTACAGCTTAGTCCGCTGACTTGACACTGTCACTTCGTCTCGAGTGTGTTCCCACTGTACTTTGATTACTACCCTACCACGGCTCAAAGGAGTCGTGCAAACAGGTGGTAGTTGGGTGCAGTCCCGAAGCACTTGGAGGCAGTGACGGTTAGACAGGATTCGTCTCTCCCGGTATTGGGGGTTGACATCGCGCTGTGTCTAGGAGAGCCATTACACGAGTAGTCCCTGGCCAGGGCAATCGAGATATACTGGTAGGCTTCCAGTGTTATCTCAGGGTATTTTGGGCTTCACTCCGACACGACTTGTACCGCTATTAGGGGACTGACGTTTACCGCCCTCCTAGGCCCGCCATGCGATGTATCAGACGAACAGACCAGACTGTACGGAGAATGTCACATTCAGGCTCAGTAGGAGTTCAGATGGGTTTCACCTCGTCAGTCTTCTTGTCGGCTTCTACCTGGGGACCGTTACGCACAGCTAGTGCCGCTTGCAGTCTGTGGTTAAATCCACTGCCAGCGTAGTGTCGAGTCTTTAGAGTCCCACACAGAAAGCTATTCGCATTTAGGCAAAAGAGTAGAGGTCACATGGTTTTGCGACAGGTCGCATGGTTTTGCGACAGGGTTCGGTCACATCCGTGCACTTGTGCACGTACAGTGTCCGGACAGTAAACACTAGCGGGCTTTGGTTTAAGCCAGATCCTAGTGTATGTATTAGGATTGGATTTATCCAGTTTGTATTCGTGTTCTTCGGAACGCGGATGCGGGTGTGTATGCACAGTTGACGGAGAGACAGAAGCGGAGGATTCTCATTAGGGTTGTTGACCGTTGACAGTTGACTATTGACTTTTTGCTCAACCCTAATGAGAATATGATATGTGATTAACAATTATATTAATTAGGTATTATGGTGACATGGTTGTTGAGTTGTTGACTTTGTTGACTTTTGTTGACTTGTTGATTTTGTTGACCGGTTGACTAGGCTTGACTAGTTGACCATCATGATAACCATAGCTATCATTTCATGGCAAAGACTTTTGCTTGCTTGCTCTTTTGTGCAAAATGAGTGCATGAAATGATATGGCTATGGTTGCTTAAACCATCACATAATACTTGATTGATATGATGTGTTATGATTGTTTTGGATTATGAGAGCCAAATGAGAAAAGTCTTTCTCTCATTCTTTCATGCTCATTCTCTCTCTTGTTCTTGAGCTCTCATCTTCCTCCTCTTGCTCTCCCTCTCTTGACTCTATGGTTCACTTGTCTCATGAGTTGAGAACCAAGAACCATAGATAAAATCCCATACAAACTCTTCTCTACTCACTCTAGTTCACAAGGTTTAGCAAACCGAGTGAACTAGTTTCTTCAAAGTTCGAAGAAGGAGCCAAAGGTTGAAGCTTTCGAGGTGGATCTATCTTCGGCGCAAGGAGACGACGGAGTGAAGGCGATCCGGACGACCATCGAAGCTTGAAGAAGAAGGATTTCGAGAAATAGAAAGGTATAACCCCCTAACCGAGTAGTTAGCAACTCGTAGTTAGGTTGTTAGTTAGATGTTTAACAAAGATCTGGGTTTTAAGTCCATGTTACCACCTCTAAGAAAATCGATTTTTATCAAATTTCGCATGCCCGAAAGTACCGGGAGAGATAGCATGGACTTACAAGAGTTACTCATGGGAAAGTTTTACACATTACAATTAGCCGATCGAGTAGGTGTCTAGAAAGGTGTTAACGGGGTTACGCCCCTGAGAAAACGAGGTTTATTTTAATTAAGTCCGTGCGAAAGAACGGAGAACTTCCCTCAAAATACCGACACTGGCCTGGCTGAAAAATTAGCGAACTTGTAGAGTGTAATTAATCCCGGCTAGTCTTACCTTTTAGGGTTTGAAGGAAGATTTGACTAAAACAGTGGGAGACATCCTGATTAGATATATTAATAACCAATCTAATCTTGCAAGAGCATACGCTGAGTGTTTTCTTCTCTCTCTCTCCAGGTAGCGACCATGTCACTCCTTAATCAAGATAATAATACGGATGTATTGACCGAACCCGCTTGTTATACTGCGCTAGGGAACGTTGGTCCCGCTCCAACTTGTAATTGTTATAAGACCGAGAAGGAAATAGGGGATTATCAGAATTTCCGTGGCGCCCAAACGAAGAAAGTACATGCTGATGCATCTTCTTCGGGTGTGTTCATTACCGAGAACTGTTTCGCAGTATCCTCTACGTCCTGGGTATGTGATACCGGATCAGGATCCCAGATATGTAATATGTTACATAGGTTGCAGATAGATAGAGAACTGAGAACGGGTGATAATTTTCAAAAGTTGGAAACGGTGCAATTGTTGCAAGCCAAGCAGTTGGCAGTTATCACTCTGTATTACCAAGTACATTGATTCGGAACGAATGTTATTAGATACCGAATCTGATATACAACATCATATCAGTCTCTTTATTTAATAAAGAAGGATATAATTTTGTATTGATGGATAATGTTTTGAACATTTCCTATATCAAGAGTTGATCGGTTCAGGCACGTTATCTAAAAGCATAGACGTTCTAAATCAAACCACAGTTCTTAATGTACAGAACACACACAAGAGGAAGAGTTCAGAAATGAACGAATTCTTCTTGAGGCATTGTAGACTAGGTCATATCGATGCGACCCGACTAGCTAAAGTTACATAAAGATACATATTTAAATCAGTTTGAATTTACATCTTGTGAAACTTGCCGATCATGTCACAAAGATAAGATGACCATAGCTCCGTTTATTGGAAACAGAGAAAGAGTTACTGAACTCTTGGGATTGATACATGCTGATGTATGAAAGTCCCCTGTCTACATATGCCAGGACCGGTTCTTTATACTTCATTACATTCATTGATGATCTCTCAAGATTCAGACATATGTTCCTGTTGAAACACAAGTCCGAACCTTTTGAGATATTCACAGAATATAAGTTAGAAGTAGAGAACCAAAAACGGGTAAAAGTATTATGTCCTTTGATGAGATCAAGGAGAAGAATACTTGAGCACGGAATTCCTGGACTATTCTAAAGGAGAATGAGATTCTCTCTCAGCATTACTCCTCCGGATACACCACAGCACGTCGGTGTATCGGGGCGGAGCAATCACACCCTATCTGATATGGTGTGCTCTATGATGAGTACTACTGAGTTGCCTATTTTCTTTTGGGGTTATGCACTTGAGAAGTTGCATACCTATTGAATAGGGTTCCAACCAAATCAGATGCCTACTCCATATGTGATATGGTATGGGAAGAGCCCATCTCTTAAGGAAGTTAAGATTTGGGGTTGTCCGGCTTATGTTAAAAGCAAAATCCGGACAAGATCGAGGAAAGGTCAGTTCTGTGGAAGTTTGTTGGATATCCCAAGCATTCGCAAGGGAATATCTTCTACCAAACTGAGGAACAAAAGATGTTTTGATTCTCAGCATGCCCCCTTTGGAAAGGAAATTTCTTGTGAAGAAATTAGTGGTCATGAGGTAGAACTGGGAGGAGTTCCAGCTATACAAACTGCAGGTGATGATTTGGTAGAACCGGAGGATTCAATAGTTTCCAACGAACCTCAGCCTCTCCGCCGATCTAGTAGGGTTCCTCACCCACCTGAGAGATACTTCGGTTTTCTCTATGACAGTGGGAGCGAGGATTGCATCATAAGATGATGACCCAACTAGTTTCGAACAGGCCATCAGGAGTGGGGACTCTGTGAGAATGGCTCGAAGCTATGCGATCTGAGATGGAATCCATATACACCAACAAAGTATGGACTTTGGTTGCTTTATCTGAAGGGTTAAATCCTCATCAGAAGCAAGTATATCTTAAGAAGATTACTTGGTATACATGGAAAAGTTCAGACTTTCAAAGCTATGCTTAAGTCCATCCAGATCCTACTTGCCACTGCTACATACCATGACTACGATATCTGGTGGTTGGGTGTAAGAACTGCTTTTCTAAATAATGATTTAGAAGAGGTCATCTATAAGTACACAGCCAGAGGGCTTCGTAGACAGTGGGAGCAGCGAAAACGTATGCAACATGTTTTATGGGATAAATCAGGCATCGCGGAGTTGGAACGTCTGTTTTGATGTAGTAGTCAAAGAGTTTGACTTCATCAAAATGGTAGATGAACCGAGTATATACAAAAAGATAGTAGGGAGTATGGTGGTGATCTTCATATAGTACGTGGATGACATACTCTTGATAGGGAAGGAGTTTCCTATGCTACGCTCGGTCAATCTCCTCTTATCACAAGGATTCTCCATATAGGATCAAGGTGATACCTCCTAAATCCTGGGTTATGGATCTATGAGATAGATCTAATTGGATGTTAGGATTCTCACTAGTTGTAGTGAGATGGTATCAATCGATCCTGGGGAGAATCACTGGAAATGTTCCAGGGTGATAAGAACGACTGAATGTCAGTCACAGGCATTATCTTTACCCTCAGTGGAGGGACGGTATGTTGGAAGAGTTCCAAGCTAGATACTGTGACATACTAGACGATTAAAGGCTAGATACATCGTTACCAAGGATGCTACCAAAGAGACAGTCTGGACATATATAAGTTCATGAGATGAACTTCGTTCCTACCATTGTGTGACAATGGAGTTGTGGCTTAGGCCTAGGAACCCCCATCCTATCAGAGATCCAGACATATTCTTAGGCAGTATCACCTGATCATGGAGATGGTAGATCTCCGGGGAGATCGAGATTAGGAGAGTAGACACAGAGGACAACAGCGCGGATCCACTCACAAAAGCCTATTTTCCAGTAGAGAGTTTTATGGGATGGTTGAGTATGAGATACTTCAACCACAGCTTATTGTTGGGTATGAGATACTACAACAGATGGCCCTAGTGCAAGTGGGAGATTGTTAGTTATATGTATGCCCTAGATGCCATTACTGTACACACGATGTATATTGTAGTGGATGCTTGGACATATATAGGGAGGACTTTCTTGCTCGACATGATAGTATGCTATCTGGTTGCTCTTTATCTTAACATGTACTCTGATTGTCTCTATGTTTCATGTTGATAAAGTCCTTAGGATGAGTACTTGACTACCAGGACTATGATGCAGATCATACTAGTGGGGACAGTGTAGTCGCTAAGTACATCCTTCAAATGTTCCTAGTCGTGGGAGTACCGAGACATGGTATTGATACTCCAGAGTAGACTAGCGTATGCGCTTCTTGACCCATATGATGGGCGATGGATGATTCCATATCCATTGGTGTTTGACATCAGAGAAGGTATACGGGTTCTCAGTGGAGACTGGGTACACTGGACGGACTCGCCGAGAACTCTCAGATGGTATTATACCTCACGTCAGATGGCAGTTCTCTGGTGACACTGGTATATGTTAGTCTGTAGACCCGAGATCGTCTTAGAGTCTTGTGTGATTCCCACTGTACTTTGATTTCCACCTAACCACGTCCAAGAGGGCGTGCAAAACGGTGGCTTTTGGGTACAGTCCCGAATCACATGGAGGCAATGAGCGATAGGAGGGATTTCGTCTCTCCCGGTATAGGGAGTTAATGTTGCGCTGTGTTCGATTGGCTATAACTGGAAATCCCTGGCCAGGGTTGCTGAGATTCACTGGTAAGTGTTATCAGTAATTTCTCGAACTGTTATGGACCTCATATCGACACGACTTATCGGTTACTAGGGTTTAACGTTTACTACCCTTAGACTAGATATGCGACATATCAGACGAAGAGACCGGACTGTACGGGAGTGTTACTGGTTGGATTCACAGGAGAATGTACATGCTTACTTGTTGATCTTCTGATTGCTCAATACCTGGGTGGCTGTTACGTTTAGCTGACCGCTTGCAGCTTGTGGGTGTTTGATATGATTATCACCTACTGCCGGCGTATTGACGATTCTTTAGAGTCCTACACAGAGGTTTCCTGGCTCAGGCAAAATGGAGTAGGAGCATATATGTGATATGTGCGGGACCGAGAATATTACAATATGAGGTATCTTATTCCATTCTCGCGATATATGATATCGGCCGGGTATATGTCATATAGCCGGGTCATCGGATCAAGTGTTGATTCGATGAATCGATACATGTTATATTAGTCGGTTATATGCGATATAGCCGGATTGTCGGATCAAGTGTTGATTGGATAATTTAATGCATAATTATATATGTGATATATTACATTACATTAACTAATATAAGCTCGCTTTATTAATTCATTTTCTCACCGGATAATACATTGATATATATGCGATATATGTTAATTGTATTATTTTCTTTTGTTACAAAAGTATATTATATATGTGATATATAATATTGTGACAAGTTATGATTGCAAATACAACATGATTTGTGGAGATTAAATAAGTTAGGGTTTGATTTGGGTTAGCATTTGGGTTAGCTTTTTCATGAAGCTTCTAGAATCTTTATTTTGTTTTAAACTTAGATATTTTGTATTGATATTTTATGAAGATGTTTCTTAACCCAACCCAAACCCTTTACCATGGTTTATTCTCTATAATGGTTAAGCCTTTCATTCTTAACCAAGGGTTGCAATTGTAACCATAACAATAATTTCATTATTCATCACATATACTTTTCTTCTTCTTCTTCCTCTTGAAAAACTTTCTAGCTTTTGGGTTAGTGATGAATAAGTGTGAGAAAATGAATGAAAAAAGAGCTAAATTCCTACTTCATCATCCTTATCTATTCTAGCCACTTAGATTAGGATGTTCACTTCTTTAATAAGTTGTTTAGCGAAGTGTAAACTTGGGTTAAAGATCCTTCAAGGTAGATCATCTTCGAAATGGAAGACTTCAAGCAAGCATGGATCATTCGGCTTGTGGAGCCTCTCTAGAGTCCGGAAGTTCATGGATCGCGACGAAGGGACTACTACTCGGAGCTTATGAAGCGAAAGAACGGACTACAAAGGTTGTAATCCCTTTCTCTTAGATGTAAAGTTGTTTACATGCTTTGTTTACCCTAATCCTCTAGTTAAGATCTTGGTTAGGGTTTGTTTAGCACCCCAATCATTTTTGTTATATGTTTGCATACATCATGCTTTATGATTATACGCATTGAGATTGCTGTTTTCATGAGATTCTGGATTTGAGAACCGTGGTTATATTTCAAAGGAAATTATGTATTGTTTTAAAAACCTGGTTTCTCTTGATATGATATTTCGAGGCGTTCGCCATGTGTTTTCTCGGTTATGAGTTATGTGCTACCCGATTCGAGGAGCGGTAGACACCGTCTGCGGGTACATGGTGGACCCGGTGAGATACCCGGGGGCAAGAAGACTCGTATAGTTAGACGGTGAGCCTGGAACGGGAGCACTACCTACCAGTGATAGTTTGGACCTGGCGGTTATCCGGAGAATACCGACCGGAATCGTGAGATGGATATGGGCCAATTCGGATTGACGGAGCCCACGGGCTGATCCAGACTGACGGAGCCCGAGATCTGAGGATTTACGTGTCGATACTGGACACGGGTTTCATGATGTTTCGAGTGTCGGTGTTGGGCACTCAGGTTCCATGATTTTGATGTGTGATTGATGGACACACATTGGTTGATATCCTCACATACATGCATATTCCTTCATGATGTTGCGAGTGTCGATGTTGGACACTCAGTTTCCATGATGTTAATTGTATCATTGATGGACACGTGGATGATATCCACCAGCATATAAGCATATGGTTCAGAAGTTTATTTGTATATGACATTGGCATTGATTATATTGTTGACATATATGCATACATGGTCGTCCTAGATATCATAGTATTACCTTTATGATATAGTTGACCTAGGAATCGTTGTTTTATTCGATTTTTATCTGCTGATGTTTTCTACTCACGAGTTGGCAACTATCCCGTTGTGCTACAGTTCTTGCAGGTTGACCGCATGGATCAGTAGCGGTATCGCTGGCACACAACTTGCTTTAGATGATTTACTATGGTAGGTGGGACATATTGGATCATGCCCGCTTTTGTATTATTATTCCTATTGTATATAGTCAACTCCATCAATCAGAAACTAGTATTTGAATAAGTAGTAAGACTTAGCAAGACTTATGGTTGCGAGACTTAGAGCGATGGGTTATATGTTCGCTTGGGTGATTTGATATCTTGCTTTATTTACATTATTCATTTATGTTGATCTTCGCCGTTGGGCGTCGTATACATATATTTCTGATTTGCGTGGTTGTGATTCTGCCGATTGCCGAAGAGCTAGCTCCCGTTTGGAGATGCCTTTATTGTTATCCTGTATATGTGGTTTTGGATCAAAATATACAAGGGAGGTGCTGCTCAAATTTTTAAAAAGTCGAAACATGTTTTTTCAACTTGTATAATCCACTTGCATTTTCATGTTCCATTATCTATGCATTTAAGAAAACTTTGATTTCATCATACCTTTATTTCAAAACTTCATCTCTTTTATTTTCTTTTAAAAGGTTTAGATTTCTGGGCTTCGGCTTACTTAAGTTGCGTTACGCTTTTAGATGTCGCGTGATTTAAGTGTCGGTCACGAACTAAATTTCGGGTCGTGACATGTGTCATCCAACGACACACCAAATCATCATAAAAACCTGAGTGCCCAGTATCGACACTCGAAAATATCATAAAACCCGTGTCCGACATCGACACGTAAATCCTCTTATCTCGGGCGCCGTCTCATCGGATCGGCCTTCAAATCCATCTGATCACACGACTCCGGTCGGTATCCTCTGGATATCCACCGAGCCAAAACTATCACCGGTCGGTAGTGCTCCCCTGCCGGGCTCAACGTCTCTCTATACGATCTTCTTATCCCGGGGTACCGTACCGGGTCCGCCATGTACCCGCAGACGGTGCTTCCTCTCTCCTCAAATCAGATATACACATAACTCAGAACCGAGAAAACTCATGGTGGACGCCACACATCATATCAAGAGAGACCGCGTTTTTAAAACAATCATAAGTTTTCAAAATATATCTGCGGTTTCTCAAATCCAGAAATCTCATGAAAGCAGAAATCTCATAAGCATGAACCAATAATAAAACAATGAGCACAGGCACAAAACAAATCCGTAATGCATAACCAGTGTGCTTATATGAGCATGACATCTAACTAGGTAAGAAAATGCGATAACTGAACTAGTAAGTGTGGTATGGGTACTAAACAATAACTAAAAAGCTACAGGTTACTAGGTTATATGGTAAAGTAATGATTTCTATTGTGTACATGGCATGTCAATTACCGATGATGAGTGTGTGAGCCAGCGAGTATGTGTACGTGCAATATACTCATCATCGGTAATGGTGCGTGTGTGTTAGCAGACGATGTCATACAAGATAAGGAAAGAATGCGGTATGTATACCGCAAAAATGATAATAATACGAGCATAGCAGAAAATGAAAATTGTAAACGCAACAATATAATATACATAGCTACATATGAGCCATACAGTTATAGTTTAAAATAGTACGAATCGTTGTTTTAGAAAAATAGGTGCTACGGTGTTTTTGAGAAAAAGATACCATTTGAAAATATGTAGCGTCCCTTAAGGTTGACATTTAAAAATGCATAACGATTCGTTAGTTTTGAAAATAGGTACGGCTCTAATTATATCCTAATATCTACTTAAGTGATTAAAAAACAATAATTTTCCGAATCGATACATTCATAAGTTGGCGATCCAGCCTCATAGTATCACGTACGGTATAATCCATCGTACGACATCATCAAGTCAAGAGTGCGGATCAATCATCATGTGCATCATATCACGTACGGTATAATCTATCGTATGATGTCATCAAGTTAAGTGTGTGGCTCAATCATTATGCATATCATATCATGTATGGTATAATCCGTCGTACGATATCACCAAATCAAGGATACGGATTTATGGTCATGTACATCCTATCATCTCATCTAGTCACATATCGTCACATGTTATATATATAGCCTGATGTTCATATAATATATTATATCATATCATGACATTTCATCTCATATCATATAACATAGTATCGTGACATCGTGTCCGATCATATCGACTCATATCATTATAACTTGTCATATTCTCATCTCGTGATGTTATGTCGAAGTTATCCTCAAACTTACATGTATACACACACATATACACACATATAACTATGTGTGTGTGTACAACATATAAACCAATGGCTCAAGGCTAAGAAAATAAGAACTAAGGACATACCTCCCTATGAGTACGTTTACTATCGCCTATAGTCTCCTATAACCCTATTAACTGAGTATACATATCTAATATTTATATATATAACTATATACCTAGTACCCTAATACTACGGTTGCGGGGGTGTTATACGCTATCCACCCGACTTCCCCCGTAGATATACATCTACTCACCTACTATCTTCGCTCTAGCCGAAGTCGATGAACGTCTTGCTCTCCTTCGTCGCCACGGAAGTTCACGCAAATGTACCTACAAGTCAAAACACATCGTGTCGAAATCAAAATCAACTCTTGAAAACCGATACGGCAAGAGAAGTGTACATAGGTTAGAACCTATGGTCCACGCATGCAAGAACAACCAAACAACTCCCGATATTGACATACAAATGTCAAACGACCGAGTCAAAACTCAATATAAAAAATCTAGTTTTCAAAAGTCGTAAAACGAAATCTGAAACTTAATAAAATGCTCCCATATTTTACATAAGGTGAAATTAGGATATTTTGCACATTGGATAGACCTAGATATCTAGAGATTGTGCTATGGACCAAACCTGGGACCCAAATTCCTAGATCAGGATGCAAATTCCGGCCATACGGGATAAATGTTGGATATGTATAACTTAGAGGCCATTATTGTATATTATATTGGGCATCGGGGACATATGTATGCATAGAATAATTTTGCTCAAAATAATAGTGTACTATCCGGTTTTGACTTTATCTTAACGTGTATACTTTTATTTCTTGCTCTCATTTATACATGTTGATAAAGCCCTTAGGATCTTTGCTTAACTACCAGGACTATGATATCGATCATACTAGTGGGCCCTGGGTAGTCGATAAGTACATCCTTAAAAGTTCCTAGTCATAGGGGTATCGAGATATGGCGTCAATATTCCAAAGTAGACTAGTGTATACGTTTCTCGACCCAGTATAGGGTGATGGTTGATCCCACAACCATTGTTGTTTGACACCAAAGATTGTATGCAGATGCTCATTAGAGACTGAGTACATCGAACGGACTCACAGAGAACACCTAGATGGTACTATACCTATCGTCAGATAGCAGTTCTCAAGTGACACATGTACATGTTAGTTTGTAGACTTAAGATCGTCATAGTGTCTCGTGCAGTCTCCATTGTACTTAGATTATTACCCCCACCACAGCCTTAAAGGACTGTGCAAACAGGTAATGGTTGGGTTCAGTCCCGGATCAATTGGAGGAAATGAGCGATCGGAAGGGATTCGTCTCTCCCAGTATAGGGAGTTGATGTTGCGCAATGTAAGATTAGCTGTAACCACGAGTCCCTGTCCAGGGCAAGCGAGTTTTACTGATAAGCGTTATCAGTAGTTTCTCATATGGTTATGAGTTTTATGCTTGCACGATTCATCGGGTTAGTGGGAGTCTGATGGATACCACCTCCCAGACCCGATATGCGAAATTCTCAGACGAAGAGACCGGACTGTATGGTAAGTGTCATCGATAAGCTCTGTAGGATATGGGAAAGTTTTCTTGTCGACCTTTCATTCGTTTAATACCTGAGTGGCCGTTACGTACATCTAGTACCGCTGACGTGCTTGTAAGTTGAGGACGTGATCCGATAACTCACTGCCAGCATGTTGACGGGTCTTTAGAGTCCCACACAGATGTTTTGTCCACTCGAGCGAAATAATGTAATGCGCGCATGGGATGCGTGCAGGGCCCGGTTAGACATTCGTCTTTAGCCGGACGGGTTATGATACTAGCCGGTTTATTGAGATAATCGAGTCATTGAATTAATTGTTAATTTAATGACAAGTTTAATTATATGATATTATGTGATAATACATGTAATTAACCAAATATCATTTTTTCCTCTCTCGCTCTTTATTTTTTGTTCCATGTGACGTGAACATATTTGTTTATCATGGCTAATATTTATTAACCATGATATATTTATTTCTCTTTTTCTTATATCTTTTTTCTTTCTCATTTATGCATGCCTAAGGGTGATGTGTAAGCATTTCACACACCTTAGGACATGTATTAGCATGATAGGAGAGAGGCGGCATGGATTAGGTTATGAGAGCATGTTGAGTTGAGCCATAACCTAACTCTCTCTCTCTCTCTCTCTCTCTCTCTCGCCCCTTCATGCTTGCAAAAATCTTGAGAAAAAGAAAAAGATAGAGAAGAAAAAGAATAGAGAGAAAAGAGTGAAACCCTTCACCATTAACATCTACCTCATACTTCTCTTTACTACTTATCAACTAGTAAAGAAGAAGGAGTAGCTCGAGTCGCCATTTATCGACGTGGATCGTCTTCGACGGAAAGGACCGACAACGAGACATAAACCGGTGAACTCTAGGAGACCAAGGTAGGAGTTCAAATCAAAGGTGCCACCTCACTACCCATCTTGGATCTTGAAAGAAGAAGTATCATATGTTGTATGATTTTTCTCTCTTAGCTCATAGTTTTTTATTCTTGCATGTTATAGTTTTAGGATGATCACTAGGAAAGTATGTCATACTTGCTAGAAAATTTTGATTTTACCATTCCGCATCGTGTTTTTTTCCTACCCAAATGCATGACATACTTACATGGTATCAGAGCCTACCCTAGAACTATAACTTGCTTCCATCGACGTTTTGTTTTCGAATCATCGAATTTAGTCCGTTTTTCTAGTTTCCATAAACTGGTCTCTGTCCATTTTTTAAATTGCTTTAATAAATTTTTTAATTAATACCAGAGGGGTATGCAGAGACCACGGAGCATCCACAGAAGGCCGGGGGCCCAGAGACTAAGAAAAAATGCCGGCAGCGGTTAACTGGCGGTTTTTCTTGCTCTGTTGGCCGCCAGTCTTCTTATGTTGCTCCGTATTTTTGAAACTGGTAAACTGGTTTGTTTGTTTTTCCCTAGGTTGTGTGCTTGTAAATCTGGGGTTATTTTGGTTTTTATGGATGAACTTGATGATCGAAATCAAAATATCGTAGTTGTTCCGCATTGTATTGAAACGTTTTTAAACGTCATCTAACTGCTATAGATTAGTTAGAAGGGGTTGCGTATTCAACAAATCGCGTTGTTGTTGTGATGGTGAGACAGATTTTCGTGTGAATAGCTTGTTATGTGATATTTTATATGTAATTCATTCAAGTGTAAATTTGTAATATTCTTTTATCGGGGCACTTCCGGGAGTGAGGTGGTTGCCACCGACTGATATATATTTGTATTTACTTTTCTGCATTTAGGAGTGACCCACGGAGGGGTGCTCAATTTACTGGATTCTTGAATTCAGTGGGTGACCATCTCAAGGATTTGAGATCCGGGTCACCCAATTCTAGGATTGATGGGTATGTTGTCGCACTCGTAGGGGGTCTAGGATAGATGTGGTTGTGGCTATTCGTACGAACGTGGAATTCCATTTTTCGATTGATGGCTTGATCGAAAGCGTTATTTCCTATTATATTTGTTTTTTCCATTACTCTGTAATGCTTATGTCTGAGACGAATGGTATATTTATATATGATATAAATAAACGTTATTTATGTTTTGCATTCGTGCTAGCCCTGTCCCCGCTCTGCCGTTAGTTAAGTAACCTAACGGTACATAACGGGGCCCCGTGGCGAATGCGGATGGCATAAATGTGCGTTATATTTTCATTTCCTTTTTGGTGTGGATATGTTTTAAATGATAGGGCTTCATTAATGAGATTAATGAAAAGATATAAACCTAATATTGATGTTTTAAGAACCACATTTGAAAACTACTCAGTTTCTTTTCCTATCAAAAACTAAACTTTTCAAATGCGGAGATTAAGCCACTCCTGTTCAAAAATCACTCGGTTCTAACAACGATATAAAGTTCACTACGTTAAAGGTTTTTTCATCAAAAACCATCCGTAACCCTCCGTCATTTCAGATTAGTAGAGTACTTAGTATTCGAGCAGCGTTTGTTGACTGTGTCAAGCTGTAGTGATCGGTAATTGAGTGATGTTTTTCTGTAGCATGAGATGCGATAGATTAGGACAATCGTATGACTGTGTCAAGAGTTATACAGTTGGATCTAAATCAATCACAAAAATGAAGGGTTGAACTTGACTGACGACTTATGATTTGTTGACTGTGTCAAGATCATAAGCTGTTAGGGGCAAAAACCATATCGGGTGTTTCAGATTAGAAATTTGCAATGAGATTGCATACTTTCTATGCGATAGTTGAATCTCGATTCCCACTGGAGTAAGTGTTACTCCCGGAAGAATTTTTCACTTTGCAATTAGCTAAATAAAGTAGGTGCCTAGAAAGGTGTTAATGGGGCAACGCCTCTAGGGAAAAGAGATTCTCTGTAATTAAGGAACTTGACGAAAGCCTTGGAAAACCTCCCTCGAAGTACCGACACCGGAATGGCCGAACGATTAATCGAACTTGTAGGGTGCAATTAATTCCGGCTAATATTTCCTTTTAAGGTTTTAAGGAGGATTTGATAAAAACAGTGGGGGTGGGAGCCATCCTGATTAGACAAGATAATAAACCATTCTAATCTTGCACGAGCATACGCTGAGCGTTTTATTTTCTCTCCCTCTAATAGGCAGCGGCCATGACTGGACTAAAACTATTATTAGAAAAGAATACGTTGACTGGACCTAATTAAAAGGACAGGCTGAGGAATGTCACCATTGCTATCACTTATGACAGAGTGGTATATGTCTTCACCGGTAAAGCACCCCAGACCCCAGGTCCCAATGCTATGATTGGGGACATCGAGACCCGTAAAACATGGAACGAAGATTGCGCGAAAGCCAAGTGCATAGTGCTGGCTTCAATGAATAATGAAATTCAGGAGTAGCATGAGAATATGGACGTACAGTATTCCTCCATTGCAAAGATTTGTATGGAGAGCACTTTCGCATCGCAAGATACGATACCTCAAAGAAATTGTTTTAAATGAGGATGTCTCCCGGATCATCAGTAGGAGAACACGTCTTAAAGATGATCAGTCTTATTGAAGAACTCGCAAACCTGGGGTTCGTATTAGAAAATGAGTTATACGTTGACTTAGTTCTATAATCCCTTCCTTCCGCCTATACTCAGTTTTTATTGAATTACAATATGCACGCTATGGAAGCCGATCTTCCAAAACTTCTTAATATGTTGAGAATAGCTGAGAGCGCCTTAAAAAGGAAAAAGCACCCATTCTAGTTGTTGGCAATTCTTCTTCTTCCAGGTCCAAGGCTAAAACCAAAAGAAAGAAGAAGAAGAACCCCACCAAACCGAAAGGTGGTGTCAAAAAGGCAAAAGACAAGGACAAAGCTGGGGTTATGGAATTGATGAAAGGAGAGTGTTTTCATTGTCACAAGCAAGGGTATTGGAAGAGAAATTGCAGGGCTTATATAGCCTCACTCAAGGATAAGAAGCATGACGATACTTCAGCTTTACGTGTGTTTGTAACAGAAAACTGTTTTTCCATTAACTTTGCTTCCTAGTTATTGGATACCGGGTCGGGATCTCACATCTGTAACTCTTTGCAGGCGTTGAGAAGTAGCAGATTTTTGAAGAAAAGAGATATGACCCTCAGAGTTGGGAATGGTGCAAACGTTGATGCTATACTGTTGGGGATTATCATCTTGGATTACCAAGTGTCAACTTTTTTGATTTTGAAGAACTGTTATTTTGTAGCAACAATGATGTGTGATATTATATCAGTTGCTTTACTAGATAAAGAAAGATATAGTTTCGCATTGGAAAGCAATGTTATGAACATTCACTTTAATCAAATGTTGATTGGGACTGCTACACTTAATAACGGAATATATACTCTAAATCAACACACGGTTTCCAACATTCAAAACACCAACAAAAGAAAGTCTTCAGATATAAATAAAACTTTTTTATGGTATTGTAGACTTGGTCATATAAATGCAACAAGACTGAATAAGTTAGATCAAGATGAGTATTTAGATCCGTTTGAATATCAATCTTATGAAACTTGTCAATCCTGTCTAAAAGAAAAGATGACCAAAGCTCTGTTTACTGGACACGGAGAAAGAGCTACCGAGCTCTTAGGCCTCATACATAGTGATGTATGTGGACCATTGTCTACACATGCATGAAGCGGAGATTTCTATTTCATAACTTTTACCGATGACTTCTCAAGGTATGGACATGTGTTCTTGTTGAAACATAAGTCTGATACTTTTGAAAAATTTAAAGAGTATAAAAACGAAGTAGATAAACAAACAGGAAAAAGTATCAGAATTCTTCGATCGGATCAAGATGGAGAATACTTGAGTACTGATTTCCTTGAGTTCTTAAAAGAGAATGGGATTCTTTCTCAGCTTACTCCTCCGTATAAACCACAGCACAACGGTGTATCGGAGCGGAGAAATCGCACCTTATTGGATATGGTGCGATCTGTGATGAGTAACGCTGAGTTACCGCTTTCCTTTTGGGGCCATGCACCGGAGACAACAACATACTTGTTGAATCAAGTTCTAACTAAATCCGTACCTAAAACTCCGTATCAAATGTGGAGTGGAAAGAGCCTATATCTTAAACGAGTTAAGATACAGGGTTGTCCTGCTTTCGTTGAAAAGAAGAGACCAGACAAACTCGGGACTCGATCGGTATTATGTAAATTTGTGGGATATCTTAAGCATTCGAATGTATATCTTTTCAACCACGCAAAAGAACAAAAGATTATTGTTTCTTGAAATGCCGCCTTTTTAGAAAATGAATTTCTTACAAAAGAAATTAGTAGGAGCGCGGTAGAATTGGACGAAATTCAAGAAACACAAATTACAACTAAAGATTCAATGGAACCAGAAACTCAAGAACAAACCGACGAACCTCAGCCACTCCGCAGATCTAATAGGCAATATCGTCCACCCGAGAGATACAACGGTTTTCTCATAGACGGGGATCGAGAGGATTGCATCATCAATGATGATGAGCCTACTAGTTTTCAGCAAGGTATCACCAGTAAGGACTCGGTAAAGTGGCTGGATGCTATGAGATCCGAAATGGAATCCATGCACACCAACAAAGTTTGGACTTTGGACGTTGTCCCTCCTGGGGTAAAACCCGTTGGATGCAAGTGGATCTTCAAAAAGAAGATTGGTGTTGATGGACAGGTAGAAACCTATAAAGCTAGACTTGTGGACTATGATGAAACTTTTTCTTCAGTGGCTATGCTTAAATCCATCCGGATCCTACTTATTGTTGTTGCCTTCCACGACTATGATATCTGGCAGATGGACATAAAAACCACTTTTCTAAATGGTGATTTAAAAGAATGCGTTTAAATGGATCAGCCTGAAGGTTTCATTGACAGTGGGAGCAGTGGAAAGACATGCAAGTTGCTTAAATCCAGTTATGGATTGAAGCAAGTATCGCGGAGTTGGAACATCTGCTTTGATAATGCAATCAAAGAGTTTGATTTCATCAAGAATGTGGACGAACCTTGTATTTACAAGAAAATTGTAGGGAGAGCTGTTGTTCTCCTCGTATTGTACGTGGATGACATTCTCCTGATGGGAAATGACATTCCCATGCTACAATCAGTCAAACTTTTTCTGTCACAAAAATTCTCCATAAAAGACCTGGGTGATGCCTCCTACATACTAGGAATTAAGATCTATAGGGATAGATCTAAACGCCTTTTGGGATTATCCCAATCAAGATACATTGACACCATACTAAAAAGGTTTAGTATGGAAGATTCCAAGCATGGAAATCTGCCCGCTTGTCATGGAATCACCCTTTACAAAGATATGGCACCTAAGACTGATGAAGAGAGAGATCGTATGAACATTATACCCTATACTTCTGCAGTCGGGTCTATAATGTATGCAATATTGTGTACCAGACCAGATATAGTTTATACACTTAGTGTAGTAAGCCGGTATTAATCAAACCCAGGGTAGAAGCATTAGACGGCTGTGAAGAATATACTTAAGTATTTGAGAAGAACTAAAGATATGTTCTTGGTGTATGGTAACGATAACCTCTAAATAGAGGCATTTACTGACTCCAGCTTGCAAAGTGACAAAGATGACAGCAAATCCAACTCGGGTTATGTATTTACTCTCAACGGAGGGGCGGTATGTTGGAAGAGTTCCAAACAGTACACCGTTGCAGACTCAACGATGTAGGCTGAGTACATTGCTGCCAATGATGCTGTCAAAGAAGCAGTCTGGATGCGTAAGTTCATTGCGGAACTTGAGGTGGTTCCAAACATTGCATCCAATACCTTTGTATTGTGATAACAATAGAGCCGTAACACCAGCAAAGGAACCGCGATCCCATCAGAAGTCCAGACACATCTTAAGGCGGTATCATCTGATCAGGGAGATCGTTGATCACAGAGAGATTGAGATACAGAGGGTAGATATATACAAAAGAAAACCCAGCGGATCCATTCACGAAGGTCATTCCCCAATTACAGTTTGAGCGACTTTTGGGTTGTTGGGTATGAGATACGCCAATAATTGGCCCTAGTGCAAGTGGGAGATTGTTGGATATGTATGCCCTAGAGGCCATTATTGTATATTATATTGGACATCAGGGACATATGTATGCATAGAATAATCTCGCTCAAAATAATAGTGTACTATCTGATTTTGACTTTATCTTAACGTGTATGCTTTTATTTCTTGCTCTCATTTATACATGTTGATAAAGCCCTTAGGATCTTTGTTTAACTACCAGGACTATGATGTCAATCATACTAGTGCACATCCTTAAAAGTTCCTAGTCATAGGGGTATCGAGACAGGGCATCGATATTCCAGAGTAGACTGGTGTATACGTTTCTCGACCCAGTATAGGGTGATGGTTGATCCCACAACCATTGGTGTTTGACACTAAAGATTGTATGCAAGTGCTCATTAAAGACTGAGTACATCGAACGGACTCACCGAGAACTCCTAGATGGTATTATACCTATCGTCAGATAGCAGTTCTCAAGTGACACATGTACATGTTAGTTTGTAGACCTGAGATCGTCATAGTATCTCGTGTGGTCCCTATTGTACTTAGATTATTACCCTACCACAGCCTTAAAGGGTTGTGCAAACAGGTAATGGTTGGGTACAGTCCCGGATCATGTGGAGGAAATGAGCGATCGGAAGGGATTCGTCTCTCCCGGTATAGGGAGTTGATGTTGCGCAGCGTAAGATTAGCTGTAACCATGAGTCCCTGGCCAGGGCAAGCGAGTTTTACTGATAAGCGTTATCAGTAGTTTCTCATATGGTTATGAGTTTTATACTTGCACGATTCATCGGGTTAGTGGGAGTCTGACGGATACCACCTTCCAGACCCGATATGTGATATTCTCAGACGAATAGACCGGACTGTACGGTAAGTGTTATCGATAAGCTCTGTAGGGTACGGGCAAGTTTTCTTGTCGACCTTTCATTCGTTCAATACCCGAGTGACCGTTACGTATAGCTAGTACCGTTGACATGCTTATAAGTAGATGATGTGATCCGACAACTCACTGCCAGCGTGTTGACGGGTCTTTAAAGTCCCACATAGATGTTTTGTCCACTCGAGCGAAATAACGTAATGCGCGCATGGGATGCGTGCAGGGTCCGGTTAAACATTCGTCTTTAGCCGGACGGGTTATGATACTAGCTGGTTTATTGAGATAAATTGGGTCATTGAATTAATTGTTAATTTAATGACAGGTTTAATTATATGATATTATGTGATAATACATGTAATTAACCTAATATCATTTTTTCCTCTCTTTTTATTTTTTGTTCGATGTGATGTGAACATATTTGTTTATCATGGTTAATATTTATTAACCAAGATATATTTATTTCTCTTTTTCTTATATCTTTTTTCTTTCTCATTTATGCATGCCTAAGGATGATGTGTAAACATTTCACACCTTAGCACATGTGTTAGCATGATAGGAGAGAGGTGGCGTGGCTTAGAATATGAGAGCATGTTGAGTTGAGCCATAACCTAACTCTCTCTCTCTCTCTCCTTCATGCTTGCAAAATTCTTGAGAAAAAGAAAGAGGTAAGGAAGAAAAAGAATAGAGAGAAAAGAGTGAAACCCTTCACCATTAACATCTACCTCATATTTCTCTTTTCTACTTAGCAACTAGTAAAGAAAAAGGAGTAGCTCAAGTCGCCATTCATTGACGTGGATCGTCTTCGACGGAAAGAGCCGACAACGAGACTTAAACCAGTGAACTCCAGAAGACCAAGGTAGGAGTTCAAATCAAAGGAGCCACCTCACTACCCATCTTGGAGCTTGAAAGAAGAAGCGTCATAGGTTGTATGATTTTTCTCTCTTAGCTCATAGTTTTTTATTCTTGCATGTTATAGTTTTAGGATGATCACTAGGGAAGCATGTCATGCTTGCTAGAAAATTTTGATTTTACCATTCTGTATCGTGCTTTTTCTCTAGCAAAATGCATGACATACTTACAATAAATTGGCGGCCAAGTATGGGAGATGGGGGCTCGGGTTTCTAGGGTAGCTTCCTAATTGCCCGCACATCCTACTGTATTTGCAATATATTTTTCAGGTTTCTCGATTCGTTCGGATTCCAGTTGAACACCACAATTTCAACGAAACCCGATGTCGGAAAATTCTAAGTTCATGTTTTGGGACTTCTAAACTCACTTAGAGCAGAGATTCTATCACTAAAGGCTGGTAGTCACTCTCTAAACTCTCTACTATAACACTACTACTCATTCAAACCACCAAAGATCACCCTACAATTTTCCAATTTCACTAAACATACACTTTTAAGCTCTAAACTATTTTGTGAGGTTAGGAAATATAAAAAATTGGTGAAAAGTGGATGGTTTACCTCAAAAAGCAACTCAAGAAAATTCTAAGATGGCCAAAATCAGCTCAAGACTAGAAATTGATCCCACCATGATACTTGTAGTGAGCTTAGGAACAATATTTATGAAGGGGATATGGGATTTTGATGAAGTTTTGGGAGCGTTGTATGGTGGTAGAAAAGGTGTTGGAAGAGTTGAAGAAAATGAAGGAGGAGATGAAGAAGAGGGAGATGAAGAAAGGGAGAAGGGAAGAGATAGTTGTAGAAACTTCTCTCTCTCTCTCTCACTCTCACCCATACTCTCTTGTCCCCCTATTTTTATTTCTTTTCTTTTTTCATTTTCCTTTTAAAAAAAACAAAAGAAACTCAAAACCATGCAATGAAATATAATACAATATGTCATGGCACATTTAACATGGTTAACAAAATGGATTTGGCTTAATACATAAATAGTAATCTACTAACCAGGTTTAACATAAACTTGTATATAAATAAGTGTATACTAATTTATAAAATGCCCAAATCAATCAAATGCTTTCATAATTAATAATTCATATTAATATTCCAATTATTTTCCAAATTATATGTATATACCATTCTATTAAAACTAATTTCCATACTTTTATAATATTCATAAAATTTATTATTTTATTATTTAAATTCCAAAAATAATATTTTATATTTTCTGGAATATTACAGATGGTAAATAGGTAGTCGACCGTTCTTTTCTGTTATCGGTTACCGACGAAATGACTGAGGAATTGAGTTGCCAGCTCGTCAAAAGTTGAGATCGAGCGTGACGCAAGGCCGTGGAACCAATTTCAGCCGGCCCGGATGAAGGTGGTAGGGAAGGCTCGGCACTGAGCCGCGTCTGAATTGTCTTGGAAGCTCATGCTTGCCGTAAACGCATCCAAGTAGTCCTTCTGGTCAGATTTCCCTTTGAAGAGGGCCACCTTGGACGGTTAGTTCCGAGACGAGATCTGCTCACCTAGTAACTGCTCTGTGAAGGGCCTTGTGAGCGAATATGCGGAGTACTTTGCCACTTCTCCGGCCGAACGGGTAGTGTGCCGCATGTCTTCGATTTTCTTCTCAAGGGCCTCGATTCGCTGATGGTACCCCGAGGATTCTCCGTAATCGTAGCGCCTGCTGTCTCTGCTTTGGGCTTGCGCGATGGAGTGGTTGCGGTTTCGCTTTATCACGTTCTTCAGGTCTTCGGGGAGAACCCTTTATGGTCGGTCCTGAGGTGAGCCATGTGCGGACCTCGATGGATATGGGGGCGTCGTTCTCCCCTGGAATCAGGCAACATGACCAACATCTCCTCAGGGGGCGAGAGAGTGCGGCGGGCGTTGAAGCGATGGCCTGGTCTCCCCTGAGATCTCGATGTCGAACTATCCGGCTCCCAACGAGTCATGGAATCATTGCTCGTATAGGGGTTGTGACTGCCGGAATTGGCACGCCAATGTTCGGTGAAATCGAGATGGGCGTGAGCGAGGTCGAGAGCCTGAATGCGCCCCTCCGTCGCCCCACGCACGTCGTCGTTCCGGAGAGTAGGGACAGCGGTTTGGCCGGCATGACCGGCCGTTTGAACACGAGTGAGCACGCCCACTATCGTCGTGAGCCTACCGATCCGTGCAGATAAGACATCGACGATGTTGGAAGGTGGAGCAGGCCGCTCCCGCTTCTATTGTGGAGGACGGGATGGCTCGTGCTGGGATCGTTGCGGTTCTCGCTGGCCATTAAATCGAAGGCGGAAGATCAAATTTTTAGTTGGAAAAGCTTTTCGTTTTCCCACAAGCGGCGCCAGCTGATGGAGGTCGGTTTCTTCCTCAAATGTTTTCCTCCGTCGATCTTGCGGCCAGCGGTGTCGAATGGTTGAGATTTGTTTGTGGTGATTGAGTGTGGATCTCGATGGGTTGCTGGTTGTTGTGGACACCAAGCTACCTGCAAGAAAATTCCCGAGGTAGGAAACCACCGTAGAATCCTGCGACGATCAAGTAAGTGCCGAGAAATATTAGGTCAGAGTAGCGGCGTATTGGAATAAGTTCGAGTTACCTGAGTCGTTTGGAAGAAGGGTTTATATAACGGTCGCACGGAGCGAGCTGATGCGAGATTCTCGCCGTCCGTTACGCGCTCGCGTCACGTTCGCGTTGATGACGGGATACGCCCATTAATGACTAGATACGGTCATTAATGATGAGATACGCTAGCGTGGGATGTGGGACGTGGAGTGGTGGAGATCTCGTCGCGGCGAGATACGGAGCCGTTTCGGGGCGCTCGGGCTCCGTGCTTCCGGCCAAACAGGGAAGCTGAAAATGCTCAGCTCTGTAATAGCTTGGAGATGAGTGGGAAGGCTGAGAAAGCTCAGCTCTATAATAGCCCGGGGGTGAGCTATCGGCCGGTTGTTAGGCGAATAGGGAATGTACCTCGGGAGGGGGGTCTCCAAAAGGTTGGATGCAACCTTGGAGACGAGGGACTGAGGAATGTCGCCAATGCGTCGTTCTTATACCGGCTCCATACCCCCAGGAATCCGGCGAGCTTTTGTGGATGACACATCACTTGCCACGTTTCGTGATCTGGAGAATTTCTATTTACAAGCATCATCAGGAACTTAAAAGAGGAGTCGGTGTATGGAATGCAAACTATTCCATTAATTTCAATTGACAGGGGATTAGGAAAGATGATGATTCGATTCACCTTTGAGTTACTCCAGTTTAGGGAAGCTTATGCTAAGTTAAACAATGATTAGTCAAACTAAAGCATGAGACTTGGGTAGGTCAAATGAAGCATTGATAGGAAGCGCAGGTCGAAATATAGGTGTTATAGAGTCGGTTCATGGCTAAAAGTTCAAAGTTATGAAGGTTTTTGAGAAACAATATAAAACTAATAAGATTTGAAAGCATATGGGAGATCTGTAACCGCATTATGAGAGAGAGAGAGAGAGGCACACCCAAACAAGTACAAAAGTATGGATTAAAACATCATCACAATCTTAAGACATTACCGTTGATCCCAAGGATCAATAACTACAAAGTTATAATAAAACATCGATCATCACAATCTCCTAATTAATTCCCTTAAAGTTGGAAGAAGAGCTAACAACTACACCCCCAACTCATGCATGCAACCTCATCAATCACTATAACAATTCCTGCTCCAACTCACCAAACCCTCCAAGATTCTCACCCTTTAAAACCCCTGCATCCTCATTCACTCTTCTCACATCTCAAACTCACTTCCCTCCCTTTCTTAAAACAAAAACCATGAAGATCAACTTGTTTTCATCTCTCATCCTCTGCCTCTCTCTCATCCTCCTCCTCTCCCCATTTTCCGCCTCCGAAACCGCCCCCACCGTCCCATCCGGGACTCTTGCACGCATCTCAAAGCAACAAGTCATCACCGCCATCCCTCCGGGCGTGCACACCTCCCCTACACCCTTCGTCACCTCCCCTTCTGGGAAATACACCGCCTACCTTCTGCGCACCGAATCCGTCCCCAACGCTGGCGGTTTCGGTAACGACTTCTGCTACATCCAAATCCAAGAGACCGAAACACACCAACCCCTCTGGGAATCCGAATGCACGCCTGTCAGCACGTCCAACACGTGCACCTTAGTATTCTCGGACGAAGGGCTCGCTATATTCGACGGAAGCAATCTGCAGTGGGACGCAGGGGCGGAGTCAGCGGACAACAATCCGTTAGAAAGCCTGGAGCTAGTGGACGAGGGCGATATGAGGATAAGAGATAAGATCGGAGAGCTTGCATGGAGGGCGAGCGAGGATCCTAGAGTGAATCAGAAGTGCGGGGAGCCCGGATCGCCTGGGCTCGCCTCGGGGTTGCCGCCATTCGCTCAGCCGATCGGTGGGAACACAAATTTGCCATTTGGACTGCAAAATGGAAATGGGGGGGTAAGTCAATCTTTTGGATTTGGGAATGGGCAGCAGGGTATAGGTGATAATAGTGTTCTTGATAGCGGGAGTGATAAGAGAGTGATTGGGAGTTGGTTTGTGATTGCATTGGGTGTTGTTGCTCGTGGAGTTGTGTTTTGATCTGGGTGTTGATCTATGTAATTTGTTGTTGAAATGTGTTTGTGGTTGTTTGTTGTGCGTCTTCAGAGGCTCAAAGCAAGCAATCGAAGATTTAAAGTTATCAGTAGTACTTAAATATGTGTAATTATCTGTAATCAAAAGCTGTTCATTGCTAATGATAATTCATATTTGATATTTGTATTTATATCGAATCTTGGTGAAGCCCATTATCGAGGCCCAATAATAGATAGCCCCGAGGAAACTAAAGGGCCCAAGGAGCAATAGCATATGACTTAATTCAGCATCAAATTACGGCTTATTAATATAAGAAAAAGGGTACCTGTTCAATAAGAGGACAACCAACAGGCTTCATTTGCAAGATTGAGAATTTGCATCAAAGATTGATCGGGTCTGTTGATGATTAAGAGATGGGATTCAACCTAACAGCCTCTCAATTTAAATTAGTGCGACACCATACAAATTAAGGAGAAAATGGTCGCTGCAATACACGGCAAGGCCATCTCTGCGCTACACGGAGATCTACTTAGCACATAGATGGCCTTGCGGGACCTTTAAGGCTACAAGTTAAATTAGTTTCTTGTATGAGCATTTAATATTGATGATGTATAGTTTGTGGTTGGATTTTAAACATTAACAAGCAAATATCTTATCTCATGCGACGCATTGATGTTGGCATTTTATTACTTAGGAATTAATGTCAATTCATCAGGTAAAAAATATATTACATATAAATAAACACTATTAAATTTTAGAAGAAAAATAAATTGTAAATAATTATGCTGAAGTTGTCGATTGCAAGCAATCCATCTCAAGTGTGCCCCAAAAGAAAAAATGGCGACTCTGAGATGTTTGCTGACCAAATATCCATGGAGATAAGTTCTGAGATAGCAGCAAATTATTACCAATTTATGAATTGATGGAGGCAATCCAAATGATAAGTCATGGTCAGATTGTGGTCCTAAAATTAAAACCATCATCCTTGCTCCTTTTGAGGTCCAAAATACTTCATCATTGACATTAACGATGTCCTTTCTCCTCTGCATCTCTTTATCCCTTCTCATCATCCCCAGCACAATCACCTGCCATGGAATCGACGTCCAAGAAGAAGCCACGGTCGATGAAATCCAATTGGCGTTCAGCTCTGGTGGTCTCACCTCACACCAACTCGTCGAACATACATTATGTTCGACGAGTCGAAACCCTCAACCCGATTCTACACGCTGTGATTGAGCTCAACCCTGATGCAATCAACCAAGCAGAGCAAGCCAATCACGAGAGACAAAGAAAAGACTGTTCGGAGATGCAAGGGCCTTCATGGGATTCCTATCCTGCTCAAGGACAACATCGCAACAAAAGATAAGCTCAACACGACAGCCGGCTCGCTCGCTCTTCTTGGTTCAATCGTCCCACAAGATGCAGGCGTCGTGAAGAGATTAAGACTAGCAGGTGGTGCAGTGATCTTCAGAAAAGCCAGTATGAGTGAGTGGGCACACTTTCGGTCCTTTGGCGCTCCCTGCAGGTGGAGTGCCCGTGGTGGTCAGGGCCGAGCACGTCATTTGGAGCATTTTCAACGGCAATTTTTGATTTGGGCGAGGATTACTCTTGATAAAAACCCTAGTTATTTTCTTCAAAAATTTTGGGTGCAGAATCCGTACGTGCTATCAGCAGGTCCTTGTGGATCGAGCACTGGGTCAGCTATCGCGGTGGCAGCCAACATGGTGGCTGTATCGCTATGAACAGAGACGGATGGGTCGATAATTTGCCCAGCTGCAGCAAATTCAGCAGTCGGCATTAAGCCTACTGTAGGACTCACTAGCAGGGCTGGGGTCATTCCTCTCTCCCCTAGACATGATACTGTTGGGCAACAACTTCATCAATATTTACCAAAAAAGACCATAACTGTAAAAAGTCTCTAAAGAGTAAGCTTCTATCAACGCAGGCCGATTTGTCGATCAATGTCCGATGCAGTGCATGTGTTGGATGTGATCGTAGGGTTCGATGAGAGCGATGCAGCGACACGAGCCGCATCAAGTTATATACCTCAAGGCGGTTATAGTCGGTTTCTGAAGGTTGGGGGGTTAAAGGGCAAGAGGGTGGGGATACTGAAGAAGGGTTTCTTTGAGTTCCCTGAAGGGTCCATTAAGGGAAAAGCTTTTGAAGAGCATTTCAACACAATGAGGCACGTAGTAATCTTTTAACTGCGAGCTAGAATATTTTGGTTACATTAAGGTAAGAAGTTTGGATATCAGGTCAGAGCAAATAGAAAGAAATTCACTTTGACAAGGGTTTTACCAACTTTCCTACAAATTTCTCTTCATATAAAGAAATTCCGATTCTGATTCTAATTCTAATTTTAAAAGTACGGTTTACCTGATTTATGTCCTCTGAATCAAAATCTGAAAGGCAGAAGGGCGCCATCTTGGTTGATAATCTCGAAATAAACAATGTGAACAGCATCCTCGACTATGATCAGAGCGGCGAGGAAATAGCATTGCAAGCCGAGTTCAAGATGTCACTAAATGCATACTATCGAATTTAGAGTATTCGCCTGTAAGGTCCCTTCAACAACAAACACGTCGTCGAGGTAAAAATTCTCAAAACTCAAAATTCTCCTCTTTTGTACATCAATCTAATGCCAAATATGACTCTAGGAAAGAACAGCAGATTTCGGCCAAACGATCCTCTTGGCTGCTCAAAACACAAGCAGGTTGGGTCCAATCGAGCGAAGCGCTATTGAGAAAATGGCTAAAACCTCTTGAAGTTAGGATTGGAGAGATTACTGATAGAGAACAAATTGGATGCAATAGTGACACCCGATTCTAGTTTTACGAGCGTTTTAGCCATTGAAGGATATCCTGGGATCAGTGTTCCAGCAGGATACAAGGAAGATGGATATCCTATTGGTATCTGCTTCGCTGGACACAAAGGTTCAGAACCGAAGTTGAATCCTATAGTTTTGAGCAAGCAACAAAGAACCGAAAGCCGCCAACATTCAAATTGAAGGACTATGTTTAGAGCAGAGAATGTAGATGTTGCTGTGAGAACTTGGTTAAGATTTGATGTTGAAATAAATTGTTGCTTTCTGTTCAGATTATCACTTTACAAACTGTTACAAGAAAGGTAAATTTGGGTTGGTTTTGGTTATATAAAATTTTTAGTTCCCAGTCTTGCTATAGGTTAACTTAAGACCAGATTACAGGATAGCGTTTCAAAGCATAAATTTTGGAGTGCTTTTTTGCTACTTCAATTGAACTTGTAATATAAAGGTCACCTAGCATTACCCAGGAAGTTGTTCCAACTCTCAAATCAAAATCAAACTAGACGTCCTATGATCTTATCATTCATATGAAGCATTCTGCTGAGTCTTCAAGGTATTCAGTAAATAGATCAGAGTTACCCTTGAAACCCGACTATCAAAAGATCGCAAAAATGACATGAATTCGTCTTTATATCATGGTGACATAATGGACATTACTCACAAACAAGATTTTTGAACAGGTGGAAATGGGAGGTTAAGAGAAGGTGATGCCAGGTCAAAAATGACAAGAAGATAGATATGTCTTAGTCTGTTGAGCAAGGAAAAAAAAATCATAATTCATGGTAACTTACGGGCTAGAGAAGAGAATATGACGCTCTTCAAAGCTCGCTTGCTCCGACTCTTGCTACTCCGACTTCAATGATTCCCCTTTGGATGGGAATGTAAAGTCTACTCAACGATGCTTGCCGCTCCTTCGATTATGTTATGAATATAAGTTGTTATTATATATTGGTTATGAGTATGTTTGTTGGTTGATATTAGTTATGATATAGTTTGTTATTAGATTGAAAGGTGATCTATAACTCCCACTATAAATATGTGTATAGACTCTTAATTATTTTCTTAAGCCAATAAAGAATTTTCTCTTGATTATTTCCATGGTATCAAAGCATCGAGAGTAGTCGAGAGAAAACACAAAAAAAAAAAAACCTAATTTCACCCTAACCTAGTTTCTCCCTGCCGCCGACTTGTACTCGTCCCCTTTCCTGATCTCGACACCATAGCACCTTCAACTAGCCGACCTCGCCCGCCCTCCAGAAGCCCCTTCGCCACCCCTCCCGGCCTTCGAACCCCCCTCTAGCCCCTCCCCTTCCTTCGATTCCACCCCAAAAGACCTCAACCCCTCCTCTGAATCCCTCGACAGTCACCACCACCCTCAAGAATCCCTTTGCCGACTCTCCAAAAGACCTCGACTACCCTCCAGGCCTTCGACTACCGTCCAGAAGACCTTCGCTGACCATCAAAGACGTCTTCCTCACTTCATTTCCCTCCAGAAGCCCTTTGCCGACCCTCCAGAAGACCTCGAATGCCTTCCAAGACACCTCCCTACCTTCAACTCCACTTCAGGATCTCTTTCAGAAGAGAAGCAACATCGACTCCCTTCTCCTACACATCTCCAGCACTGCTTGAACCCTATTAGCCCTCATCAGCACTCACATGAGGGCCTTTTTGCTCTTAAACCACTCGCAGTCGCGGATCGGATGTTTCTGTTTATTATTGCGAATCTAATGCGAATGCCTTGCTGATTTCTTCGCTGATTTAGGAATTTATTATGTTTTTTGTTGATTTGGAGATTCTTTTGTTGATTTGTTACGGATACAGCTCGGTTCTTGGACATTCTTGAAGATTTGCCTTTTTTTGATTTGGAGTTAAGGACTCTTGTTTTTTTTTTAGCCGTGAGATTCTATTGGGTTCTTTGATTGTCTTCTACAATAAACAGGAAGTATTTTAGCATGGATTATCAACCGCCACATTCGTCTGGATCTTGTTGATTGTCTACCTTCTTATCGCTCTCTTGGAATTTACCTCTGCTCAATGGATTCTGCTTCGGTTTCAATTTCTGTTTATGCTCATGGTCCACATACTCGTAGTTGTAGATGTACTAGCCTTTATTGTTCTTATTGCGGCGGTACTATTTATCGTGTAAACTGGTGTTGGGAGTATGGCTACCCTGATGATACTCCTGCAGCTTGGCAGATATCCACAGCAGTTGCTATTGCCCGATCTTTTTCTTCTGCCGGCAATTTACCTTTATCTAGTGCTGAGAGAAGCCAGTTACGTCGTCTCCTCGAGCTCCTACCAACCTTTCTACTCCATCAAGTATTGTTCCTTTCTCATTTTAATTCGTGGGTCGTTGATTCCGGCGCCTCACATCATATCTCGTGATGAACCGTCTGATCTTACTTCTAATCCTCACAAGTTGATTCCGTGGCTGATGGTAATACCACACATGTTTCTGGCTCTACCGATTTATTACTTCATCTTTACACCTAAAAATATGTTTTAGTTGTGTCATCTTTTAAAAACAACCTGCTTTCTATTCATCAGCCTACAAATGATTCTAATTGCTCCGTAACCTTTTATCTATCTCACTTTGTGATATAAAATCTTCTGACGAAACAACGGATTGGCGGAGGAATGAACAGAATAGATTGTACTATGTTGATCACCTTCTAAGTACATCTGTAGCTGTTTCTACTATCCAGTGGTATCGACGACCAGGTCATCCTTCTCTTTCGTAATATGTTGTCTTCTCTTAATTTATCAGAGTTCGGTTGTGAATCGTGTATTCTTGGTAAACACCGTCGCTCCTCTTTTCCTCCAGTTAATAAACGATATGATTTACTCTTTGTGTTAGTCCACTCTGATATTTAGGGTCCGTTTAAAATTCCTAGTGTGTTTGGTTATAAATATTTTGTGACTTTTATCGATGATCATTCACATATGACTTGGTTATATTTCTGCGTAATAGGTCTGAACTCTTGTCTATTTTTAAAATACTCGTATAGCTAAGATTACTAATCAGTTGGTATTTTGGTAAAAGTTCTTCGTTCAAATAATACTAAGGGGTACATTAGCATGGAGTTTAATGCATATTGTCAGACCGATGATATATTGCATCAAACGTTATGTTTTTATACCCCTCAGCAAAATGGGATTGCTGAACGAAAGAACCGACATTTGCTTAAGATAGCTCGTTTTCTTGTTTTGCATATGCATGTCCCTAAATGATTGTGGAATTTTGCAGTCTTAGCTGTCTGTTTTTATATCAGTCGCATATCTTCTCCGGTCCAAGGCAACCATTCTCTTTTCTCCATTTTGTTTCCAAAGGGTAACATTTTTCCTGTTTCTCCTAAAGTGTTTGTTTGCCTATACTATCCTTATGTTCTAGGTCCTCATATTCACAAACTTGATCCTAAAGCTACTCGTTCGGTGTTTGTAGGTTACTCTTGATCCCAAAAAGGGTATATATGTTTATCCTGCCACATCCAAAGTTTGTACTTCATGTGATGTGACTTTCTTGGAAGATTAAGCCTATTTTCCACCACTTGTTCAAGAAGCACTTCGGCATCCAGGTTGGCATACAAGTATGTTAGAGGAGATTGCCGCACCACGCTCTAATCAGACTTAAAAATTGATACCTCCGCCTTCAGATAAGAAGGTTATTGGCTGTACATGGGTTTTTACTGTCAAGAAAAATCCAGATGGGACGACTGACCGTCTCAAAGCCTGATTGGTGGCCAAAAGATTTACCCATCAACATGGTTTAGATTATGTCGAGACTTTTTCGCCATCTGCCAAATTAACATCGGTTCATATACTTATATCCTTGGTTGTTTTAAGGCATGGCCACTTCAGCAGCTTTATGTGAAGAATGTCTTTCTTAATGGTGATCTCTCGTAAACTATTTATATGCAGCAGTCTCCTGACTTTGAGCGACCAGAAGAGTCCATACTTTGTCTTCTACATAAATCACTATATGGACTGAAGCAGTCACCACATGTCTGGTTTGAAAAATTTGGCATGATTTTACGACAAATTGGTTTCAAACGTAGTCGCGCTGATACGTCTCTTTTTACACATTATCGTCCTCAGGGCAGGGTAATTGTGTTGGTATATGTTGATAATATTATCATCACTTGATAATATTATCACTGGAGATGATTCTGCTGGTATCTCCAAGGTGAAAGAATATTTGATTTCACACTTTCAAACCAAGAAACTTGGGCCACTTAGATATTTTCTTGGAATTGAAGTATCATGGAATTCTGGTCGATTGCAGCTTTCTCAGTACAAGAATGCACTTGATCTAATATCTGAGACATGATTTCTGAGATATAAACCAGCAAACATCCATATGGATTCCTCGGTCAAGCTATCTCGATTATACTCACAATCAGATCCTCCACTACCTAACCTAGGACGATATCGACGTCTAGTTGGGAAGATTATTTACCTCACTGTCACTCGGCTAGACATTGCCTTTACCGTTAGTACAATGAGTCAATATATGCAGAATACTTTGACCTCCCATCGTAAAGCAGTTGCGTATATTCTCAAATACATCAAAGGTTCTTCAGGGCATGGTCTTCTTTATAAACCATCTATGTTGTCACTCACAGTCTTTGTAGATGCTGACTTTGCTGGATCCGTTGATGATCGGCATTTCACGAATGACTATTATCTTCTTGGGAGGGAACTTAGTCATATGGAAAAGTAAAAAGAAAAATGTAGTTGCTCGTTCTTCTGCATATGTTGGGTATAGATTTATGGCACATACAATTGCTGAGTTGGTATGGCTTACCTTCCTTTTGACAGATCTTGGAGTTCGTTCTTCTCTTTCGACTACACTTTTCTGTGATAATAAGACCGCAATTCACATTGCTGAGAACCGAGTTTTTCGTAAGCGGACCAAACATATCGAGATAGATTGTCATTTCATTCGTAACAAAATGACAGATAAGGTGGTTGCACTCTAGCATGTTCCCTCTGCAACTCAACTAGCATATATTCTTACCAAAGCTCTTTCTCGACCGGTTTTCACTCGTCTTCTATTCAAATTTGGCATGATTGACATCTACGCTCCAGCTTGCGGGTGAGTGTTATGAATATAAGTTGTAATTATATATTGGTTATGAGTATATTTGTTAGTTGATATTAGTTATGATATAGTTTGTTATTAGATTGAGAAGTGATTTATAACTCTCACTATAAATATGTGTATGGACTCTTGATTATTTTTTAAAGCCAAAAAAGAATTTTCTCTTGATTATTTTCAGATTACTAAAAGGAAAAGATCACTCCATGGCTCTCAAACTTTCATGCATCAAGTCATCTCGCAAACCTATGTTCATATGATAACTCCCTAATGTGTAATTCAATCATCATTCCAACAATACACATTAGAAGGTTTGTCCTGTCATTAAACAATCTAACATTATATTTTTCTACAGATCATTAAAGCCACAAGAAAATTTGCTTGTTAATCTCCAAAATTATCCACCTCTCTTTTCCCCACTTAAAAGTCACTGTCTAAAGATACCAAAACAAATTACAGCTACAAACTATAGCCATTCCAAGATTTCTTCTTCCAATTTCAACGAGAAGTCTGATGTTTCGTCAGAATCTTAGAAACCACCAATTTACATGAACTACATTCCCTTCAGAAACCCAAACTATAACCTTCATTCCAGAAGATATTATCCCCATGGTCTAGGTATGCACAAGGAATATGGTTCAAAATAAAAAGGAAAAGACTCCATTAAAGTTAGGACTTGTGCATGCAACATGTTTATAAAGCATGAGCTAATCAGTAAGGGAGGAAATTCCTTGGAAGTCAAATGTTCAACTATCATCAGCATATCTGCTGCCATCTAATACTACAGAAGGGTTATACGCTTTTCTGATCAAAGATTCTGTGGAATCTGAGTTATGACCAGCTATATCGAAACAACTTTGTCTAATAAATTAGTTAGAGTCCATAACATAATATAATCAGGATGCAACAAAGAAATGCCAGAATGCTTACACAAAGACGAACAATATGAAGAAAATTATCGGACATCAATTAGAAGATGCTTCCACATATATCAAGATTCAAGCATTACAAATGATGCCTAAAGTTACAAAGTATTTCATGAACGCATATTATGTCCCTCAATAATAAGATCTTCTCACACCTACTAAATATGATAATAATAATTGCAAGATAAAATAGGAATTCAGATTGGAGAAATAGAGAATTTTACAGATCCTAAAAAGATGCACCCTGAATATTTAGGATCATGATTTTTTTCCTGAGTAAAAGGATCGTGAAATTAAGAATGAAAATTCAAGAAACTATATGCAAAAGCTACATCTTGCAGCATATCCTAGTAAATGTTCATCAGTTGTGCATATTAGCAGAATTTGCACTCAAAAGAGATTATGTGAATAATATTAAGCATTTCCTCTCTCCTAACTAGGAACTACCAAAGAAAAACAACACTCATCTAACAAGCTATATTATTTAGAACAAGAAAGCATTAGCTCAAAACTTATATAAGAAAATGAAACTAGCTCTTGACAGCTTCGTTTACTCACAGTGGATGTTCGGAGCATGCAACAGGTTTCCTCATCTCATCTGAGCAAGCCCGCAGCTGAATATGCTCCCCGGTCTATTCAAATTGCTGAGAAGAGCCAAATAGCATCCGCTTGACGTGTCTGAATAGGGGCACAAGAGCAAGTAGAGCTATCTGGAGCTGATCTGAGCTATTCAACCGAATGCCTACTTGTCCAGTCCCCTTGTTGTTCAAGTTTGCATGGCCAACAACATTAGTTCCTCTTCCTATTGGAATCTGAGATTGGAGATTGTAGCCAATTGCTAAATCCCCATGCCAATCCACAACAGATAGTGCAAGAGTCGAGAGAGCTCGGCCAATCGGATAATCTTTATCTCTTAAAGTGGCCTCAAGACGACCTCCATAAGCTACATCTCCTCGTCCAGCCATTGCACCACCACTCATGAGCAATTTGAATCTTTTGTTAACCACTAGACTGTCTTCAATCTTCACTCCTGCTGACATTGCATCCCCCAAAAGAGTAAAAGAAGCACCAGCTGCTGTATTATTTCTTCTAAAGTTTTTAATCCTTGTTTCACCACGTAATGTATATGCCATGTCTTTACCAATGGTTTGCATATCCAAACCTAAGGAGCTGGTCGTTGATTCACTATGCTTTATTGAACTAGCAAGCTCCATTTGAAATGTGCATTCCTTCTTATCCTTTGTGAGTTGTCCAGAAACAGATACTGGGATCTTATCCTTGATCGCGAATAATCTTTCAACATTCAGACCATCATAACCTACATCATGATCCCATACATGGTTCTCGAGTACAGGCCTCACAACCCATTGGTTAGAAGTATCTAAAAAACGATAGCGATGAGTAGGATTGTCAGAATCAAAAGAAGCGGGCAACACAAAATCGGGCATAGGCACTGGCACAGATGCTGGACCACTATTTTCATCCTCTACATTCTCGCTATCGTACTCAGTTGGCCGATCTTTTGTTGCCTCAGCCATTTTCTTCATCAGTTTCCTTCGTATCTTTTCCTCCTTTAGTTGCTTCTTATAAAAGAGCTTCTCCCTGTAATCTAGCTCCTCAAAGTATGCCTTCTTCTGAGCTTTGCTAAGCTTTGCTAATTGTGATTTGTTCAGACTTTTGAAAGGTGGCAGCTCATCATAATCAAACCCATCTTCGGAATCAGATCCCTCATCTAAATCCTCATCTCCATTAAAATCATCACCAAACTGCTCCTCTGCCAATTTCAGTTGGGGTCTCGATTGGAGAAGAGAAGATAAGAAGAAGGGTAACGGAGGAGCTCTTGGACGAGCTCCGAATGGGCGTCCATTAGAAGGAGCGTCCTGCAACTGAAGAAGCATGTTTGCTTCTGCCAAAATCTTCGAAGCGAATGAAAGCAGCAGCAAATGTGGTTTCCACACTTGCCCATTTGGCAAAACTCGTTGGCCGGCCCTATTCATTCTGCAAGCTGAGTGGTTCTCTACTAATGAAACCGGATTCATGAGCCTCAAATCTTGAGCAGCTTGTCGAATTGCTTGCTGAACAACATGAGACCGCTGGGACACAAACATCTCGTAACTCAATGGAGTACCATTTGGGCCATCGGGTGGAGCAGATGCAGCATGTGTCAAAACAATTATCGCATTAAACCAAATGGATGAACCAAACACATCGGTAATTGATCGTAAAAGGGGTACATCACCATGGTCCCTACTCTGCATGTCCAACCGATCGAAGTAAAGAACAATATCCGGAGGATTCTTACTGATGAACTTCTTCACGGAACACAGGATTTTCTCGTTTCGCCACTGATCTGAAGAAGAAGGGAAAAGTCCAGGAGTATCAATGATCCGAACCTTGATTCCTTGGACCGTACCCACAATATCCTGAACTTTCTTAGTAGCCACTTGGAACGCATCAGTTTGAAACTTGACTTCATCGAAGATCGAATTTATGGTTGCACTCTTGCCCACTCCAGTCTTTCCGATTACCATGATGGTGCAAGAGAAATCAAGGGGATCCTTGCCCGTTGCCTCCAGCTGCTCTGCCATAACACTAGCTCGATCGAAACTGAACACACCAGGTCGGTTTGTGTTTCTTCTCAACTGTTCGGCTAAACCGAGCCTGTAAAGGACCTGAGCGACCACTACATTGTGGATTGTTTGACCGAGCCTGTGAGCGAGTCGCAAGAACTTGACTCGGATCATCTGAAGCTTTTGACGAGTTTCATCATTCTCCTCAGGATCATTATTCGTGGGTTCTTCAGCAAGCTGAGATTGCCGCTGAGGAGCAACACCGTTAGCCCGGGGTTGTTGAAGGGGACGGGAAGCAGGTTCGAGTAAGGGAGCTGATGATCCAAGGCCAGCAGGGCGAGCCGGCAAATAAGGGCTACTAGAACTTTCAACAACATGAGTGGGAGCACCAGTAGGTGTTGTCATCAACGGTTGAGTAGAAGTTGAGTTGTCTTCCTCATCAGTGGAGCTTGACTCGCTCGCATCCTCCACCAAAACAGAGTCCCTACCGAAATTTTCACTCGCTTCAGATGATCCAAGGCCAGCAGGGCGAGATGGCAAAGACGGGGCTTCATAACTTTCAGTAACTCGAGTAGGAGCAGTAGTAGGTGTTGTCATCATCAGCTGAGTTGGCGTTGTGTTGTCTTCATCATCGATGGAGCTTGAGGTACTCACATCCTTCACCGAAACAGGCTCCCTATCTAGATTTTCATTCACTTCAGGCGAGTTGCCAGAACTAGATCCCTCGGCCTTAGCTTGATTAGGATTTCCCTCGGATGCGCCCTCTTTAACCACTGAAGCATATGTTCTTGATGTGACTCCATTATCAATTTCAGGAAGAGTGGATGGAGGTTGAACAGATAAGCTTTGTGTATTGCATGTCTGCTCATCAGAAGAGGAATTGAAGCCAGCCGAACCATTAGCCATATGCTCGACTCCTTGATCAGTAGGATTTCCTCCATTAGATTCTGTATCAATAGTAGCTACATGAGAAACACCGTTTTCGAATCCTTCATGGAGAACACCATGACCCAGATCCAGAACTGCATCTCTATGCTCTCCGTTTTGAGGGCTTCCTTCAGCAAACTCATCTGTGCCATTGTCGGGCATGCTTTCGCCATCATCATGTGGAACAGAAGAAGCTTCTTCGGTCATTCCATCAGCCTCTGTGCCATTTGATTTGGCTTCAAGGTCTTCTCCTTCATCATAAACCTCTATTTGCTCTCCAATATTATGATCTCCTTCATCATAAACCTCTATTTGCTCTCCAATATTATGATCAGTAACTAGCACAACTTCCTCTGGAACAACTATTTCTTGTTCAACAACATTCAAATTATCATCCACAAGAGGAACACCATTTTCAACTTCTTCACTTAGAGCAACACGACCCGGATCCAAAATTGTACCATTATACTCCCCATTCAGCAGCTTTTCTTCAGTTAGCTCCTTTAGACCACTTTCAGAAACTTCTTCCGCATCATCCCGTAGCTCAGACAAAGCATCTCCGGTCACACCATCAGCTTCAACGCCATTCGATTTGGTTTGAAAGGCTTCGATTTCCTGTTCATCAGCATTCTGATCACTAACCTGCACATCGAGCTTCTCGGAAACAATCATCTCTTCATCAACGGCATTCAAAGTATCAGCAAACTCAACCGCTTCTTCAGCACTCCGATCACCAACAAGCTCCTCTGAAACACCCATTTCTTCTTCGAACGCATTCGAATTATCAACCAAATCTTCATCTTCCCCATTTTCGGGATCAAATCCATCGCCACTCTCCGTCGCATCAAAAGTCACTCCTTCCGAATCTGAAGCCCCATGTTGAAACGCTGGCATGTCACTAACCTGCGCATCAAGCTCCTCCGAATCTTCGTCTTCCCCATTCTGGCAATCAAATCCATCACCGCTCTCCACTGCATCAAAAGTCGCCCCTTCGGAATCTTCCGAATCTGAAGCCCTATGCCGAAACGCCGGCGTGTAGAAGCTCTCCTGATCCGTCGCTGCCTCTTCAAACGCTTCGTTTTCTTCCCTCGATTCATCTGCCGAATCCTTCACAAAACTCTCAGATCCAATACACGCCGATTCCAGCCGCAAAGCTCCTTCTTTTGCAGCATCAACCCCGTTCTCCATCAAATCTTCCAAAGTTCCACAGCTTCAAAACCCTAATTTATCCCAAAAAAACACGATTAAGCGATCTAATTAGGCGGCGGTCTAGGGATTTAGAACAAAACATAGAGATAAATTAACAGAAATTGATCGAAATAACTCACCTTTGATATTGGCGACCAAAAAGAAACAAAGGAAAATGAAGCCCTAGCTTTGATCCAAAAATGGAGATCTGCTGAACTTTCTCTTTCTCGATATGGACTCGAAATCTATTGGATAAGGGAGAAAGAGAGAAATTTGGAAAGAGAATGGACGGCTGAGATCGAAGAGAGGCGGGATCGGACGGTGGAGACGAGCTTGAATCTTCGGTTCTCGGAGAGAGTCGCCAAAAGGGAAAGAAATGAAATTTGGGGGCGGGGGCGAGGGGGGGCGAGGGGAGGGGCCGGGGTGTTGGGGATTGGTGGTTGTAATTTTTTTTACGAGCGTGGCTGCGCACGTGATCCGCGAGTTATGTTAGTTGGAGAGGTTGTCAGCCGTCTGATGCATTGGATGGATGGGATTGGTAGTTTATAGAATTAGAAGTACCAATGCCCCATCAATGTTTTGCTGAAATAAATGCCTTGAACAATTTTAGTTACGCCAACATATCTTAAATTACTGTGCTACAGGAAACTGCCGTGATGGTGTCATAAAAAGTCGTGTTTTACCTATTCGTCGCTTCCTAATCAAATACTGTTTCTATCAGGTGGAAGAGCTAAAAGGATGAGATGACATGAATAAAGTTCGGCGAAAATGATGGTATCAGAGAGTTTGGAGGGGAAGAAGGAGGACGATGAAGATGGAAGAAGAGGGGGTTTCAACAGTTGAGATGAGTAAGACGAGATGGGGGAGGAGAGAAGCGGTGGAGGAGTTGTGGAGGAGGAGCTGGGGAAGAATAGAGGAGTGGGAATAAGGAGGCAAAGTGGATGATATAGGGGATGTAGGAAGGGGAAAGTAAAGAGGATCGCCAAACTATTAGCCAGGTTATGTATTTTTTCCTTAAAAGACACCATATCAGCAAAAAACTATTTAGGAAACTATTTAGGTGGACGAAATGTAGATGCTGAGTATTTTAGTAAATAAATTCTTCGTGGTTTAAAATATGTGGCTGTAATTAAAATTGGTTAAGGTATTTTAGAAAAAAAACGATGACATTTGAGATATCTTTGTATAACTTGCCCTTTCTAACATTGACAAATTCTATCCACCTTCTTGTTGATTGGTAATGAAAATTATGCAATTTGTAAGTAACGAATCAAATGTGGCCTACTTATCTTCCGTGGGAATTGGAAAGAAAAAACTCGTAAAGTGAAATAAAACTCAGAGCTTGCAAACAATGAAAAAATGTTGAATTAATTATTTTGTTTCATAAATAATGAGAGTGTAAATTAGGGGGGACACCAAAGCGATAGAAAAAGAACAAGTCTTCATAAGACCTGGATTAAAAAAGAAACAAAATAAAATAATGAGTATTATTTCAATTATAATAAAGAAAAAGTTGCTTTTCTTTAGGTCCTATAAGTTTTAAGAGAATGGGAAAAGAATTGTTATATAATATGTGATTGATTGTTTTTTTTTTTTTTTTGAGTTACAAATAAAATATTTCCAAGTTGAGGTTTTGATTTGGACCCATGTTAGAGTTAGTCTATTAATGCAGGCAAGCAGACAACCAAGACCGGGCATTAGGAGATATATTATACGCCTACTTGCTGAGTTGAATATATACTTGAATCTCTACGCTGAATATTCCTTTATTTTTGTCACTTGCCCACAGTTTGTTTCCTCACTAAAATGTTAATAACCTTTAACCGGGACTAAAATCTCAATGTGTGTACATGTACATTTATTTTCTTAGGATTATATGTCTGTGGATTCCATTACAATCACATATGGATCTGAATAGGTTGAATTTGGCTATGCTAAAACCTTAATATTTTAATCTACCGGGTTTGTAGATAATATTTAGACTGACATTTATTGGTGCATTTTAATGCATAATTTATATTCATATTTATTCTTAGTTTATCATATTTAATACTACGCGTAGGTATTTTTATGATATTTGCGGGTGACAGGGGTTTAATCGCAAAAGTAGAAGAAAATAAACCAACACGTGCGCTTCACGTCGATAAAATAAGTTAAAAAGAGAATAGAAGCGCGTGGAAAAGATTTACAGTGATTTAAATAGTCAAAAACGATCAATTCGAAGCAAAGAAGACAGAGACCAAAGCGGGGCCCACTTAGACAATTTTAGCCGGCTTTTAGCCGACCCCCTTTGGTTAAATATTCTCGATTTTGTTCTGATTATTTGTAATTTCATTGTGGTATTGTTGGTATCCTGTATTTGATAAAAACCTATAAATACTCATCGAATACAGACGGTGAGGTCATTTTCTCTTTTACTTTTATTTGGCGGCTAGGGTTCCAAGAGCAAGGTCTAGATTGTAAGCATATTAACTTTAATTATTTTATTTTATTTTATTTTAATTATGTATATTTCAATCCCTTATTTTATCTTTATGCAATGAGTTGGTAATTCTTCCATCCAGAGTTTGATGAACCCAGATCAATAATTGGCGATTGTTCTTAATTGTGTAGTTTTTCTTTATTATACTTCATGAACAACTCTCTTAATTATAATAATATGTTTTTATCAATACATCACCGATAAATTTAATGAACTCATGATTGACAACCATGAGACTCATTAAGGGAAGGGGTATAAAAGAAGGGTTTATATAGTTTAGAATTGATCTAATTAATGTAGGGTTAAATGTGACTATCTGATAAAGCTTAACAGACTTTTTATTGACAACCAAGATGATTCTAATGGAAGGATAGATCAAACTAAGTCCTAATTAATTAGTGCTTAATCTTTAGGGTAATTATTTCCCTCTTTGATAATTGATAGGATATTTGATATTCGTATAAATCATACTTGCTATGTTTTGATGGTTTATTGCGATGTACGCATTTTACTCTTTTACTCTTTGATAGATAATCATTCTAAAGGTAAACATTAAGAAAAGATGAACAGTTTAATTAATCTCACCATGATTTGATTCAGGGGAATCAAATCCCTAGGCTTTTCTTATTTAGCTTTTATAAATATTTTAATTACTTGTTTTTAATTATTATTTTTAATTATTTAAATTATTTAATTCCAAATAATTCTCTTTTAATTCGTTAAATATAACTAGTTTCCATGCTCTTTGTGGATCGACCCATAAGTACTACGACGATAAATCGTGCACTTGCAGTATAAATTTAAGACTAATAAATAATCCATCAAGTTTTTCGCGCCATTGCCGGGAAGGACGGTTCAATTTTAATTAGTTTTTTCGAGTTATCTTTCTTTCTTTATATTTTTATTTTACTCTGTTATTTTTAATTTTTATTTTAGGAATTTTGGAGCTGCGGAGGATCACTTGGAGGACGACAGAGACAGGAGCAGAAGATCAACCCCAGAAGCCAACAACTGCCAGCGATTCGCCGGGCCCACACCGCGATTTGCGGCCTTTCCAGAGCTTTGGGAGTTGTGCTTTCTTGTTGGTGTCAAGTTTGCAATTCTCTGTTGATTTCTAGATTAGTTTATGATGAAGTGTCAAGAGTACCAGCGTAACAAAGCAAATTCACAACACTTTTAACTTCCAGTTTGCAGCGATTCTTGCTTTCAGAGGTTTTGGTCGAAGGTTTTGGCTGCGGCTAGACCACAGACAAATCTTAGATCTAGGTTGTAGGTTGTAAGTTTTCAATTTCCTGTTTTTAGCAGAATAAATTTAGTTAGTTTTAATTTTAGTATTTTATTTTCTACATTTTTAGTTTTATTTTTAAAAATATATATATAATTATTATATTCTTATTTTCTAGTGTATGCAAGTTTGGGGTCGTGACGATAAACACCGTTTAGTTCATTTTGAAAACGAAACCACAATGGATGATATGATCCCCGCTGCACCTACACTACAGGATAGATGTTATCATGTTCGTATCTCTTTACCTTCCTGCTTCGTATTGCCATCAGCCGCTGGTGACATTTACGAGATTAAACTTTATTTCATAAACTCTCTTCCTAAATACCATGGCCTTAAATCTAAAGACACATACGTCTTTATTCGGAAATTTGAGGACCTTTTTCAAATGCTAAAGTTGAAACAATTAAATGTTGATGCACTAAAACTTAGGCTCATACCTTTTGCATTCACTGGTAAAACCAAATATTGGTTTTATAGTATTCTCGCAGACACTATTCAGAATTGGAAGGAATTCACTAAAACTTTCTTAAAGAAATTATATCCCCATTTTAAAACATCTAAGTTTAGAAATGAAATTAGGACATTTTGTCAATTAGGGAGTGAGTCTTTTTGGAGATATTTCGAACACTTTAAAGACTCATAATTAAAAGTCGACATCATGGGATGGTAAAGTGGGAGCTTTGCTAAATAGTGTATGAAGGGTTAGAATTCAAAATGATGCTTTAATCAATGTGTCGACATTTCATGCACAAAGGCGAAGATAATGCATGGAGCTTTCTGGAAGAGTTGTCTTATAAGACCGTGCAATGGGAATGCACAAACGAGAGGGCGAATGATGGTTTATGGATTTTCATAATCCTATTATTTAGTTTTGATAATATTATACAATATTAATAGATATATACATGTGTTTACTATTGTATATTTTCATAACACTGTATATGAGCTTGGTCATGCTTGAGAATAATTTCAGGATATCTTACGACACCAGCCTTTAATGGAGGAATATGAGCTTAAACTGCAAATCTATTAGAAGTTGGAGATTAATGGACTTAAGCTCCTCAAAGATCAAACTCAGGCTTCAAGAAGCTAAGGAGCTAAAGTCCAAGTTTAAAGAATCGAATAAATTGAATAAATCGAAGAATTTAAGAGTTCGAGCTACAAGTGTAATCTTTAAGAAAATCGATGTAAGTACTTGGTGATTTATGAGATTAGTCAATAAGAGCTCAAACGCACACACAATTTCATGCACGAAACATTTAGTTTTTACCTTGCAAAGATCTTAAACCAAAAACGATTTCATTTTGAAAAAGGCAGAGTTTCCTGCTTTTCAGAAGGTCAGACGTCTGCCCATAATACCTGCAGACGTCTGCCCAATTTAGCGTACATGTTTTTAGGTTCAAATATTTGTTTTTGAAGCAGGTCAGATGTCTGCAGTTCTATTGGGAAAACGTCTGATGAAGTTTCTTAAAAATCATATTTTTGACCCTCAGACGTCTGCCTCTTGATCTTCAGACTTATGGCTTCAGTCTATCCTTTTGTCCAGAATTGTCAAACATCTGAAGCTCTTGTCCCAGATGTCTGAAGTATGTATGGCCAAATATTTTTGTGATCAGACGTCTGCCCATTTTACCCTTCAAATGTCTGACCTTGGAAAAGTTTCAAAAAAAGTTACCGTTGCTGTGCATTAAATGTTGCAACTGTTCGTTTTTTCTAAAGAGCAGATGTCGGGCGCTATGATCTTCAGACGTCTGACCCCACTGTCAAATGTGCTTTCCTTTATTTGTTTTGAGGTGTTTTTTGTGTGGGCCATATAAAGGAGTTTGGTGAGAATTTATTGTAAGAATTTAGCGAGAAAAAAATTGAAGTTTTATTATCATCCTCACCAACCAAAATACACATCTTCTTGAGCTCATAATTGTAAATCTTATACTCCATTGAAGTATACTTAGAGTTTTGATTGTAAAACTCTTGAGAGAGTAATTGAGTTGTAATTTCTCTTCTTCTTTTGTGTGAGATCTTTTTAGTGTGAGAGAGCCTTTGAAAGGAGGAAGACCATCTTGTTGAGAATCAAGTCACTCGTGCGTCGAGTGACGTAGTTGTAGTTGCTATTGTGCAACGTGAGAGTCTCATCGGAGACATGTTAATGGAATGGGCTTGTACGCCTAAAGAAAGTGGGCTAGGGGGTCTTCTGAACCACTCTAAAAACACTTGTGTTTGAGTTTGCATCTCTCTATATTTTTAGTTTACTTATTAATTATCATTGTGATTTATTATTTGCAAGTAGAAATTTTAATTTGTGGTTTGTGCTAGTTAATCTTATTCACTCCCCTATAGAATTATTGTCACGCCCCGCTTCCCAGTATACGGGCAGAGAATGCGACGAGGCCACTACGTATTTACTCTGAAGTAAATACGCTAAGCGTAACTAAGCAATATAAAAGAAATATACACAAGAGACAAAAGTAATGAACAACAACTTTATTTATTAACATTCTTTTACAGTACATGGAAAAGTAAATACATCTGAATGAAAGCAATGCCTAAACAGTGGTATAACATTAATGGAAAGTACTGAAATGAAATGTGTACAATGAATCTAAAGCTCTGGGTCGTAGGCTAGCTGATCCAAGTCCTCGCTGGTGGGCTCGATCTCTTGAAGGTCCGAACCACCTGACAACATTCCAAAGAAGAAAGAGAAGGAATGTCGTCAACGAACAATCGCTCGGTAAGTCCCAAAGATAAGGGAGAAGTAGAATAGACAGAGAGAGTATGTAGTTTTTAAAGTTGTATTATATTATTAACGCTGTTGTTTGTACCTTGGTACAGAAGGATGCCGGTGTATACGAGAGGAGTCTCAGTAGACCAGAGACTAAGGTGAACGGAATGTACAAGGAACCGTTTATACCACGGTAAACAACAATAGAATACATGTTAGGTGTCTTAAATCTTGCAGTCTCGTGCCACTTTTAACATCTTCCGTATCAATCTACCCCTTAAACCCGCGATGTATTGATTGTATTGTTGGTATTGCATTGTAAATTGTATTATCTTGTATTATAAATAGATTGATGGATGACTTACCGAAACCATGATATCAGTAAAAGAATGTAACTGGAGAATCATGTAGATGGAAATATATCCATGGTTCAGTTCAGTCAATACAGATTGAATAGATTGAATATATGAATTCATGGATTCATATTGAATTGTAGTTTGCACTTGAATCATATTCAAGTCAGATTATTTATAATGAGACCCAGTCTGAGTCAAAACATTTAGAAAAGAAATTGAAGTCCTTAATTAGGTTTTGGTGTTATCGGTAACCGCTGCACATGGGCGGCAGGATTTGTGTCTTTTTCAAAGACGATTACCGTGTTGATAACACCGTTTATTAAGTTATCTATCTTAAATAGGCAAGCACCTATATCTCCGGCTCCCTGAGGCTCAAGAGACCGGTCCCGCTTAAACCTATATTTACTAGGGTCCTTATTGTAGTTTATATAATTTGAGGGGGTTTATGTAAAAATAATTTTGTATAATTTTCAAAATACACCTCAAGTATTTAATTATCGTCTTTAGAGTTTTCATAGATGTTGATTTTATATATGTAACATTTCTAGTGATTAAAACCTAATTTCATAATATATGGTATTTAATTGTAAAGTATTGAATTTGTATGGAATTGCATGATATTTTCATGTAAAGTGATTCTTTTGATTTAGAAAAGTTGGAATATTTATATTATATCAAAAATTAGATATTTTGATGATATATATATATATATATTTTTATATACAAATAATTTTAATTTATTTTTTTTCTAGAAATCTCATTTTCTTAAGATTTTTGTATTTTTAAATCTTTCGAGACCGAATGCTCTTTGCGGAGGTCTGTATCTCGCACTACTAAGCCCGAGGATGTGCGATAATCCGCACCATCCCGAACGGGTTCCCCAAAATGGGTTGTAGCGGCGCATTGTAATGATTTGTTAAAAATACATATCTTGTAGAAAAAATGTTTTTATAAGTTTGAGGTAGTTTTGTGTAAAACCGTATTTTCCCAAATCTTTATTTCCCAATATTATCGTGTTATGTTACATATGAGTGTTGTGAAGAGGTATGTCATTATCTCTTGAACTATCTAAAGGTATAGCAAGGGTAATGATGTTTTATGTCGAAACTAAACTATATGGTATTTTTCTGTAAAAGTGCTATAAAAATTACAATATAAATTCTTTTGGTATGAAACTTGTTCAATATGTTTTGTTAATATTTAATGGTCATGATGTGCTAGTTTGGTATTGTTGTATTTAAGAAAATTGGAACTTTTTAAAAAAAAAACGAATCGGAAGTCGGATTAACTCCGCTTCCGTCGGGTTTTAGAAAGAGAACTTTTAGAGATCAAGATGGAAAGGATGAATGGGACTTACTTGTTTTTAGGTTAGAGAAGAGGAAGAGGGTGTGGTAGGAGGTGCCGATGCGTCGTTTTGTCGCCGGGAGATCCTAGGGTCATCGTTGGAAGTTCGCCAGAGCTTCGCCCTTCGCTAACTCCACTTGTACACAAAAGTTCTAGGTATTTTTCTTGAGAGTTTGGACAGAGTTGTGAGTGAGGGGTGTGTGAAATGGAGTGATATTTATAGGTAAAACTTAGGGTTAGGGTTTGAAAGAAAATGCATTAAAATTATGCATTAAAATAGATTTAAATTAGGTTTTAATTGTATTTTAAAGTCTTTGTTAATGTACAGGGTATTTAAACATGACAGGGGTTTCAAGAATACCAAAAGGCACAAGTTTCAAGAAGGACCAACTCGGATTCAACCGAGTTCGGCCGGCGGTGCTGGGCCGATTCACCTCCTCGCCGGCCGAGTCAGGCCGAGTCGGGGTCTGCCTCGCTGCCACGTGTCTCTTGCCTGTTGGTCTACTTCCTGGGCCAGTTTGTTTTATATGTGGCCTTTGGTTTTTACGAGTTATGCATGTGTAGACTCTTGGGCTTCTAAAAATTTAAAAGAAAACTAATTAAAAAATAATGCGGCTAAAAGGATTTGAACTCCGGTGCTTTGGTTCAGCAGTGCAAGGTATTACCAATGAGCTACAAGCTCCTTCTTGTCGTTCAAAAGCAAAACAAACTTATAACTTGTGCTCAGGCAAAAATACCCCTTTCTGTATTTTTGAAAAAATTGTACAGAAAGTTTAGGGTTGTTACAATTATTTCATTTGGTATCAGAGCTACGAGCTCTTATTTGTTAGGATTCAACCCCAGAGAGATCCTATGGACTATACTTCGACTTCGTCACATAGTGAGAGATATTCCCAATCCATCACCAAACCACCGTATTTTGATGGTGTTAACTTTCTGATTTGGAAAGTTAAGATAAAGTCCTTCTTAGAATCCCAAGGGCGAGAAGTGTGAAGATACACCGTTTCAAAGGAATATGAATTACTTGACATTGATTAAGATAGTTAGACCTTATCACATAAATGGGCTCATGATGCTAACCATAAGACCATATTTGCTTTATTTTCGTGTCTTAATGAGAATGATTTGGTTAGAATTATCAAATACAAAAATGCTTATTCTATGTAGAATCTTTATCGAATGCTCATGAAGGTAATTCCAATGTTAAGAAGGCAAAAATTGATCTTTTAAAAACCGAATATGAAAATTTTCGAATGTTGCCTAATGAAAACATGGAGATATGTTTAGTCACTTTATTCGCATTACTAATGATCTTGATTTTTTACTAGATGGACCCATGGACAATGAGAAAAGGTGAGAAAGATTCTTCGTTCTCTCACCAAGAAATGGCAAGTGAAAGCGACAGCTCTTAAACAAATAGCCGGTATCAAAATCATGTCATTTGAAAAGCTTTAAAAAAATCTAAAGATCTATGAGATTGAGCTCAAGGCCTATGACATGGAAAATGAAAAGATTTAGAAGAACGACAAACTGAAGAGTATCGCACTCAAAACCTCATCTAAATTCAAATCTAGCGATGCCGAGTTTAGTAAAGATGACGAGGACATCGAACTTTTAAGGAAGCAGTTCAATAGATACATGAAGATCCAAAGAGATTACAAGAAAGGCAATTTTCAAATAGACCGCTCCCACAACAACAAGAAAATCGACCCATATTTCAAATGTAGAAAGCCCAGTCATCTTGTTGCCGATTGTCCCCTCAACAATGAGAAGAAAGCTCCACAACAACCCAACTAAAAAGCCTTCAAGACTGGAGCATAGGACAACTCAAAAGGGAATGACAATGATGAAAGACCATCCGATAAAGAGATTGTGAACATGTGCTTTATGGAACATGAGGATGAGGTAACGGATGATCTAAACTCTTATTCTGTTGAAAAATCACTTGAAACTTTTGGATCATTATATGATGCTTTCTCTAAACTTCAATCTAAATATTCCTTTTCTAAAAAGAAAATTACTTATCTTGAAAATGAAAGCTCTTCTATTAAAACTTGTGGATGTGAGAGTTTGAAACTTGAGAACGAAAATCTTTTGTCTAAAATTGTTTCCTTAACTAATTCCCTTGAAGATGCGAATTTTAAAAATGAGATACTCACCTCTACTTTTACTTCTTTCAAGAACAAATATGATGCTTTGACAAACACTCACAATTCTATGTTAATTGATATTGAAAAGATAAAAGCTAGAATTAGTGATCTTGACACCACTTTGCACAAATTTGTTACAAGCAAAGATTCTTTGAAAACCATGATAGGAAATTTGTGAATTTCAAATCAAAGAAAGGGTCTTGGTTTTCAAAATGCATCTTCTTCTCATACTAGTGGTTCTAAACAATTGCATGATAAGATTTCTTTCAAGACTTCTTTCGTTAAAGCTAAATTTTCGCATGCCTCTACTTCTTATGATCACCATGCTAATCATGTACACACTTCTACTTCATATGATCATCATGCTAGATTTTCTCATACTCCTAAGTTTGTAAAACCTTTTGCTTGACCTACTTATGCTAAACCTTTTCTAGAACCACTTCACATCACCATCATACTAAACACACGCATGCACATACACATTCTAGCTCTACTCATATTGTGATCGAATTAGGTATATTTCATATCATTGCAAGAATAGAACTTCTAAGAATTTAGTTTGGGTTCCAAAGACTAACCCCCGTGGATTCACAAAGACTTGGGTACCAAGGAATATAACTCTTGCATTTTTTATAGGTGCATCGTAAGTTGCAACATAAGGATCAATGGCTCCTTGATGGTGGTTGCTCAAAACACATAACCGGAAATATCAAATATTTTGCAACACTGTCACGCCCCGCTTCCCGGTGTAGGGCGAAGAGGACGCGACGAAGCCGCTACGTATTTATTTTGAAGTAAACACGCTAAGCGTATCTAAGCAATATAAGTAAAATGCACAAGAGACAAGATGTAAATGAACAACTTTATTATTACCATTCTTTTTATAATACATCTGAAAAGTAAATACATGGAATGGAAAGCAATACCTAAACAGTGACATAACAGAAATGGAAAATTACAAAATGTAAATGTGTACAAGGAATCTAAAGCTCTGGGTCGAAAGCTAGCTGGTCCAAATCTTTGCTGGTGGGCTCGATCTCCAGTGAGTCCGAATCACCTGAGGACATTCCAAAGAAAAAGAAGAAAGAGAATGTCATCAGCGAACAAATCGCTCGGTAAGTCCCAAAGATGAGGGAGAAATAGAATAGACAGAGAGAGTGTGTAACTTTTAAAGTTATATTATATTGTTAACGCTGTTGTTTGTAGCTTGGTACAGAAGAGGCCAGTGTATACGAGAGGAGTCTCAATAGACCAGAGACTACGGTGGACGGAATACAAGAAACCGTTCAGCCACGGTACAACGGCAATTGAATTCAGATTAGGTGTCTTAATGGTTTCAGTCTCGTGCCACTTCTAATACCTTCCGTCCCAATCTACCCCTTATAAACCCCGCGATGTCTTGGTTGTATTGTTTGTATTGTATATATTGTATATTAAATATAGATGGATGACTTGCCGAAACCATGATATCAGTAAATGGATGTAACTGGAGAATCATGTAGATGGATGTATATCCATGGTTCGGTTCAGTCAATGTACATTGAATAGATTGAACAGATTGAATATATGGATTTATATTGAATGGTAGTTTTGTAATTTCATACTTGAATCATATTCAAGTCAGATTGATTATATTGAGACTCGGTCTGAGTCAGACAATTAGAAAAAGAAATTGAAGTCCTGAATTAGGTTTTGGTGTTATCGGTAACCGCTGCACATGAACGGCAGGATTTGTGTCTTTTTCAAAGATGATTACCGTGTTAATAACACCGTTTGTTAAGTTGTCTACCTTAAATAGGCAAGCACCCATATCTCCGGCCTCCTGAGGCTCAAGAGACTGGTCCCGCTTAAACCTATGCTTACCAGGGTCCTTATTGTAATTTAGTATAACTTGAGGGGGGTTTTATGTAAAAATAATTTTGTATAATTTTCAAAATACACCTCAAGTATTTTATTATCGTCTTTAGAGTTTTCATGGATGTATATTTTATCAATATGACATTTCTAGTGAATAAAGCTTAATTTCATAATATATGGTATTTATTTGTAATATTGGAGTTGTATGGTATTTTCTTGTAAATGAGATGTTTTTCTTGAATTTTGGAAATGTGGAATTTTATAAATATTAAAAATAGATATTTTGACATTAATTACATATATATATATATATATTTATTAAAAATATATGTTTTAATTATAATAGAAAGCACAATTTCTAAAGAAAATTGTATTTTAAATTTTTCGAGATTGTATGCTCCTTGCGGAGGTCTGCATCTCACTCTACTAAGCCCGAGAATGTGCGATAATCCGCACCATCCCGAATGGGTTCCCCGAAATGGGTTGTAGAGGTGCATTTGCAAAGATTTGTTAAAATACACATCTTGTAGAAAAATGTTTTTATAAGTCGGAGGTAGTTATGTGTAAAATCGTATTTTTCCCAAACCTATATTCCCAAATATCATCATGCTATGTTACATATGAGTGTTGTGAGGAGGTAGGTCATTACCTCATGACTTTTCTAAAGCTAGCATGGTTAAAAAGTATAAACATGCCGATATGAAACATAAAGGTATTTTAATGTAAAATTGAAATAAAACTGGCTATGGTTATCATTTTAATGTCAAACTCGTTCTATTGTCTTAATTAATGAATATTAAACAATATATCAAAACTTGTAAGTTTGTTATTAAGAAAATGTTGTATTTTTAAAAGAAAAGAGAATCGGAAGCCGGATAACTCCGCTTCCGACACATTTTAAAGATTAAGAATTTGAGAATAGCAAAAGAGAGAGAGAATGGGGACTTACCGGATTAGGGTCAAGAGAGGAGGAAGAGAAAGATTAGGAAAGCACCGGTGCGTTGTTTCATCGACGGAAACTTCTCGGATTGCCGTCGGAAGTTCGTCGGAGTTTCGCCCTTTGCCAACTCCACTTGCACACAAAAAGTCTTGAGAATTTTCTTGAGAGTTTGGGCAGGGATTTAGAAGTTAGGGACGTGATTTGAGGGGCGGTATTTATAGGAAAAATCTAGGGTTTAGGGATGTGAAAGGGTGTATTAAAAATAAATTAAATGAGGGTTTTAATTTGCTCTGTAAATGTGCAGGGAATTTAAATAGTACAGGGGTTCTGGGGGAGTTAAAGAGTCGCAGAAGAATCAAAGAAATTAGGGTTTCTGGCTGAGTCGGCCGGCGGCACCGGCTGATTCCCGATTCCCGCCGGCCCGAGTCGGGCCTGGACTCGTCGCCACGTATCCCCTGTCGGTTGGTCTATCTCATGGACCCGTTTGTTTTATGTGTGACTCTTGGTTTTACGGGTTGTGCACGTATAGACTCTTGGGCTTCTAAAAAAATTAAAAGAAATAAAATTAAAAATAATGTGTGGCTGATGGGATTTGAACTCCAGTGCTATGGTTCAGCAATGCAAGGTTTTACCAATGAGCTACAAGCTCTTTCTTACTGTTCAAAAGCAAATCAAACTTATAACTTGTGCTCAGGCTCAAGTACCCCTTTCTATATTTTTTTTGAAAAAAATTGTACATAAAGTTTATGGTTGTTACAAACACTATCAAGTGAACAAGGTGGCATGAACACTTTTAGAGATGATGGATATGGTAGAATTATCGGTAAAGAGGATGAAAGTTAGTTTTGGCACCAATGGCTTGGACATGCTTCCATGAACCTACTTTCTAGCATCACCACTAAGGATTGGGTCTCCGGAATTCCAATGCTCAAGATTTCAAGAAACAATTTAAGTGATGCATGTCAAATGGGTTAGCAAGTCAAAAGTTCATTCATGCTAAAGGTTAAGATATTGACTTCTAACCCTCTCCTATTGATACATATGTTTCTATTTGGTCCATCTAAGACTTTAAGGCTTTAAGTTAAATGTTTTTTTTCCAATAATCTTTGTGCTCATTTGCTTTTCTTGTTTTTCATTTATGAGCACAATATGGTTTTGAAAACTAGGTATATATTTACATATCTTGTGTTTTCAATACCATGTCTCACTCTCACTTACTTAAATTTTCTTATTTATGAGAGTTTGTATCCATGTGGTTTAATTTTTTTTTAAATCTTTTGCATATGAATACATTTGGCACATGCTTCTACTTTGAACCATCTTTCATTTGGTATTAACTTCTTTTTCATCTTGGCAAACGATTTTTGCAATCCTTTTAGGGGAATCCAGTTGTGGATTTGTTGTTTATTAACATATCCTTTTCAAGGGTCTAGCGAAGAGAACTACGAATACTTCATCGGATAGTTGGATCTTAAAGATAAGAAAATCCTATTTTTCTTATCTTGTTTATCTCATGTTTGCCACCATATGATATTAGAACTTAATTATATCTTGTATATGGTTATTCTTGCATGTATTACTTGTTTTTGCTTATCCTTTATACATACTTGTTAATATGAGCCAAATACTTATCTTGAAAGTTATTCAAATGTTTAACTTACTTCTTTCTCGTATCAACTCCTATCAGTTTTCTATGCATATATTTAAGTGGAGTTATTCAAACGTTTAACTTACTTTTGGATGTACGCATATGTTTAGGAGAAATTATTCAAACGTTTAACTACTTATGACACCCTTTTTTATTATGTCAAAAGGGGGAGAATAATAGGTCCTTATATCAATATATTGAAGTTTCAAATGTTTCTTTAATATATCGATATATCTCATCTATTAGCGACAACTACATCCAAGGGAGGGATGCACGTTGTGGAGGTTTCTATTGGTGTGGAAGAAAAATTAATTGCTATCATGCGTACGCTGAAGTCAATGCAAGTCATGAACCCTTCCCCTGTCAATCAAGTCAGTCAGTCCTTTTGTTTAAACTGTCAAGATTCTCTTCATCTATCTGAGGAATGTCTCTTCATAGACGATCCTTAAGGTTAAGAATCTGTTAATGCTGCATTTCAAAGACCAAATAATAAACCGTATTCTCAAACATATAATCAAGGTTGGAGGAATTGTAACACCCTAACATGATCATACGTTATTTAACGATTTTAATTAATATTTTAAAATTTGTTTATTTATTATTTGGGTTATGATTGGTTTGAATAGTATATGTTGTTTATTTATTATTTGAATTATGATTGGTTTGATTGTAGATGCGTTTATCAGACCCGACCCGCTTGCGTAAAACCCGTTATGCTACTAGAGTATCTTTTATTAATATTTATCTGTAGACTAAATTTATATCATAAAATAACAGATCTATATAACATTTGAATTATATGCATATATCTTCTGGTAGCCATACGTTAGGGATATTTTATTAACTGTCATCATGTTAATTAAACATCTCATGTTTTCATATTGACTATTATCTATTATACCTAAATCTTAAACAACTTAGATACCGGATGTTTATTAGTCTATATTATATTATTTTAACCTTTAGACTCTGGTTAGATAGGATACATATGCATATATTTTTCCAACATATATATATTTTTCTGTGAGATTTTGTGAGACGGAGTGGAGATTTGTATTATCTTTTAATATATTATTAGTTATATACTAAACTTCATATATATTATAAAGATACTATATATATAATTATATTTTTCTTTTTATCAACTCACACTCACTCTCTCTCTCTTTGTGTACGTCTTTTCCTCTCTCCCGCTCTCTTTCTTTTCTCATTTTCCTCGTCACCACCGTCCCTATCCCCGACTCCTTATCACCTTGCCATCACTCGACCCCTACTCGATCTTCTTCCTCAGCCGTAACCTTCTTCTTTCCCCAAAGCAACCGAGAACCCCTTCAACCCAACTCGATAGCATCTTCTCCTTCTCTTTTCTTCCCCTTTAAAATTCGAGCACTATCAAAACTTAATGGAGAACCCATAAACCCACGTCCATCATCAGACTCGAGCTCCCCCTTAGACTCGAGCTCCCCCTTCGCCATCGTAGCCGAACTCCAGCAAACCCAAAACCCATGCCTCTTAACACCAAGCATCTTCCATCGACAGCGCTTCATCGTCTTGTATTCATCGCTGCCACCATCGTCATCTCCATCTCCTCCCTCATTTTGAAACCGAAACCTTCCACCCTTGCTCCAGCCTTCAACCCTTGACTTGCTGTACCCTTACACGACCATAATCACCTCATCTTCATCGTCTTTGGTCATCCCCCCTCTCTCTCAACTAAAACCAACATATAAAAACAGAGACCGCTCCACCTTCCAAACCCTAATCGAGCACCCGATCTGGTCACCGATCAACTCTTGCTGTCATTGTCACCAAGCTTCTTCTTGCCCGCTTGCAGTCTAAGGTCGAGATCCAAACTTAGGACAACTTTAGATCCGAGCATCCCCTAGCCTAGCCAAGACTCCAAGCTCGAAACAAAACCCTAACCCTAACTACAAACTCCAGCGATCGCCTCATTGTTATGGTCGTCATGATCGCCGTCTTCGTGTTTCCTCGCGGACAGTCCAAACCGAGCACATTTCCTTCCATTGCCTCAAACGTCGTCGTCGTCAATATTCTTCGCCTGCAGTCCAAGTCGAGACTCAAATCCGAGAGCCCAAGTCCATCGAGATCCCTAGCCGTGTTCCCTAGCATCCAGCTTAGATTTTGCGTAGTATCGTCGTGTTTTATCCGTCTCTAGGCAAGTTCTTTATTTACTGCATGCTATAGTTACGGCAAATTTACACCATGACGTAACATTATTATAATCCTCGTTTGAGAGTCCTTCACCGTCCCCGGTGCGGAAGGTCAAGTTAGCCTTGGTCGATGCGTGGTCTTATAATCTCAAACATTTTTTTTGGTTTGATGCTTCATGAATGAAGCATCCCATCCTTTTAGATATTCCATATTACAGATATTTAATAATAAGTTTGTTTTATAATAAATAAGTTTAATTTATAATATTTATGTAGGTATGTCTAATTAATAATATTTGGTAATTCCGACGGATGATTATTTTAATACAGTTAAATTGATGTACGAACTTGTAGTAATTGATATGAGCATGGTCGCTAATTCATGTAACACATCTAGATAACTTTTTATAAAATATTCAACATGCATACTGTTAATCATATTACTAGAAACCATATGATAATTTGTTTATTGATATTAGTATTTACTGGTTTGATTTAAACACTTGTTCAAAACAAATTGAGCCGTTGCAATTAACTTTAAACATGACATGACTTGTTAACCTATATCAGTTCAAGTTACCGATATACCGTGATGACCATATTGCCTGTTTTCCATCAAGACTTGTCTGTAATATATGGCTATGATATATACATCATACCTGATTAATTACATCATCCCTGACATGCCTGTACACAAATTCATGACTTGTATTCTGCCATCATGTTACTATTACCGTATCATGTTAATACCTGTTGCGTGTAATACTTACTGATGCTAACAATCCTGACTTGTTGTCCCGATGGATGTGGCATGTTGTCTAGATAAACATAATCTGTACCTTCTTGTTCCTGTATTGGCATTAGATATATATTATCCATACCTGACTTGGAAAACGAAACCCGGGGAAATGGGGAAATCAAAAGTGTAATTGAAGTGTAACTTAAAAGAATATTACTTGATCCGTGGTTCCGGGGGGTAACGGAACAGAATCATTCATGATTCTTACTACTTGATCCATGGTTCCGAAGGGTAACGGAACAAAATCATTCTTGATTCATACATCCTGATCCGTGGTCCCGAGGGTAACGTGATATATACTTTTGAGTTATATGGAGAATTATATGGAGGAATACATTCATTGGTTTCAAATATTTGTAGGATAGTTAACCTAAAAACACAGACTTTAAGACATACATGACATGTTTGAATACATTTAGTTTGCTGTTATAACACACGTGATTGTTTGTTTATACTCATACCTTATTCTGCACGTGACATCTGGTATAGCACACTGTTTAGTTATTATTATGATGATATTTATGACGCACTGACATCTGAATTTTGCATGGCCAAGATACTTGATTTTAGCACATGAGAATCGTGAGTACTTCAACGGGATCGCCGATCAGTGAGAACCATCTCAGTGATATAACTCTTATTGATGGTTAGCTATTTTTTGAATCTTTATTGCTTCCGCTACTATTTCCTGTTATCGTTTGTGGCTATTGGACATGTTTAGAGATAGATAGTTATATTATTGTTCTTGATTACTGATTGACAGCCGTAAAGTGACTATGGGAGGATATTTCCTTACCGTAGATAGCATGGCTGGTTTTGTTACGTTTCGAAATTTTGGTATCTTAGAAAGCGGGGTATGATAGGAATCATCCAAACTTATCTTGGAATCAAGGCACGTATTATTCCAATACTGGCTAACAATACCAAAATCAAAAAGTGGGACCGTCATCCAATCCTACCCAACCAAACACATAATTCACACCTCAAGGATTTGAGAATGAGAATACGAGACTCATTAATCTAGAGAAAAGACTTGACGCATTTATGAAAACCTTTGCTCAAACTTCTACTAACAAAGAAAAACAGTTGGCCACTTTTATGCAAGTATCGGGTCAAGCCGTAATTACTAATAAACAAGCAATAGCGAGACTTGAAATACAGATTGGCCAGATGGCTGCGGCAGTAATAGAGAGAGAGAGAGAGAGCGTGGTACCTTCCCCAATCAACCCGTCATGAATCCCAAGGATACGAGCACGAATCCTACTCAAGCAAATGCTATTACTACCTTGAGATCGGAAAAACATGTTGATAACTAAGTTAAGATCCCTGATGATTTGTCACGCCTCTCGTCCCAGAATACGGGAATACAGAGAGTAACTAGGTCAGCCATACTTCTACGGTCAAGAAAAAGTTCTACCGTAGTCATACTGCGGCTTATAGCATTACATGGGAAGCGATATAAAGCACATATAAAAAGAAATAACAGTCACTAATGTTGGATATGTATGCCCTTGATGCCTTTATTGTATCTGATACTGAGGGTATGTATGTACATGACAGTCTTGATCGATATGATAGTATACTATTTGGTTTGTATTTATATTAACATGTGTATATGTTTTACCTATTATTACGTATCGCTAATACATGTTGATAAATCCTGTAAGATCCTTGCTTCACTACTATTGTTTTAATGGCGATCATACTTGTGAGGGCTAGATAATCCACCAGCACATCCTTAAATGTTCTTAGTCGTAGGAGTATCGAGACTGGATATCGGTACTCCAGAGTAGACTAGTGTGGGGTGTTTTTCGTCACCCCATTGAGATGGGAATACGCGCGCGCTTGTCGGGCGCATTATAGATTCCCCCAGCCAAGGGCAGACTGGGGTTTATTGATTATGGAGATTCGAATCTCCGGCAACCGCGGACTAAGCTGCCGTTAATTACCCATCATCTTTGGAGCGAGAGAACCTTCGATTGACGGGTCAAACAGGTCATACAAACTCAATGTGCAGTGTTGTGTTTTAAAGGGATTTTGGATATATCGGGGGCCCCACAGTGTTTTTACGGGGGTCTCGCTATACGGATAGCGGGCTGGGGGTCAAGGGGGCTAGCAGCCCCCTTGCGGGGTGTGGGGCAGCGTCCCGTTAGAAATTTTTTCTAAAGGGGGAAGTATATTTAGTGTGGAGTGCATATAAAAATGGGGAGAGCGTCTTAAAGACGTGTGCATGGCATGTGGGCGCTGGGCGCCCACGGGTCACGTGCCTGGCGCGTGGGTGCTGGTGCTCGCGGGTCACGTGCTTGGCGCGTAAGCGCTTGGCACCCACGGGTCACGTATCTGGCACGTGGGCGCTGGATGCCATCGGGTCACGTGTACAACATGCGACCGCTGGGCGCTAGCGGGTCACGTGCGCTGCATGCGACCGCTGGGCGCTGAGCGCCTGGGGGCCACGTGCCTTGCACGCGACCACGGGCGCCCAGCGGTCACATGAGGCGCACGTGGGCGCTTAGCGCCCGCAGGACACGTGCCTTGCACACGCCCACAGGGCGCCCGCGGGCCACATGCCATGCACGCGCCCGCTGGCCACGTGCGCGGCACGCGACCGCTGGGAACACCAGCGAAAAAGGGGCTTAGCCCCCCGGTTAGGAGTTAAACTCCCAAGGGGTCTTTGGAGTTGAACTCCTAACAGGGATTATGTATAGAATTGGAATTAAAATCCTAAAAAGGGGTTTGATTTGTGGAGTTAAACTCCAATAGATCTGGAATGGAGATAAACTCCTAGAGATCTTTGGATCTCCTTTGGAGCCTTGGACCCTTCCGGAATTGGATTTTTAGAGATGGGTGTCCTTCTTCCTTCTCTTCGTTGGCTGGATCTTGAAGGAAAAAGAGGTGGTGAGACTTAAAATCTCCCATTTTTGGGATTTGATGGGAGATTCGAGCTCTCCTTTGTGGGTTTTATAGTGAAAAACTATTTCTTTTTGAGAAAGAAAGAGTTAAACTCTTGATTTAATTCCAAAGGGGAAGAAGGTTTTAGAACCTTGAGGAAGGAGGCACAGACCCTAGTTTTTTGGGGAGAATGAATTATTATATTCTTTATTTCATTATCATGTTGCCTTTTATAGGCTTACTTACATATAGCCCCCTTGGGCTTTACAAAATGGCATTTTACCCATCACATGCCTCATGTGCTCATTTATTTTGCACATGGCCTATGGGCTTTACAAAAATTTGGCTTTATGCCCATTTTTCTTACATTCATGCATAAAAAATTACATCAAAATTATTTATTACATGATTTCATTTTGGCATGGGGGGCCGGCCGCGGGGCTCGACTTGGGCATGGGCCTACTTGATCTGGGCTTGGACCCGCTTACTTGGGGTTGACTTTGACTTTGACTCGGACAACCGGGGTGTAATTTTCGACCCCAACAAAGTGCCCCCATCAATAAGTGCACACCACACATGTGAGTCGTGTGCATGAAATTGATGGATCTTTTGTGTGGAGGCGACTTGTTTTGGTTCCCGCTTTTGGGAAGCTAGGACTTCCCTTTTTACGACATGGACGGTCGATGCTTGACGTGTCTCCGAGATGGAGTGTCGGTGTATGACGTATCCCCAGCATAGAGTGTCGCTGTTCGACGTTTCCCCACCACGGAGTGTCTCTGTTCGACTTGTCCCCGGCACGGAGTGTCGATGTTCGACGTTTCCACGGCACGGAGTGTCGCTGTTCGACATTTCCCCGGCACGGAGTGTCGCTGTTCGACTTGTCCCCGGCACGGAGTGTCGCTGTTCGACGTTTCCTCGGCACGGAGTGTCGCTGTTCGACTTGTCCCCGGCATGGAGTATCGCTGTTCGACGTTTCCTCGGCACGGAGTGTCGCTGTTCGACTTGTCCCCGACATGGAGTATCGCTGTTCGACGTTTCCCCGGCACGGAGTGTCGCTGGTCGACGTTTCCCCGGCACGGAGTGTCGCCGGTCGACTTATCCCCGGTACGTAGTGTCGCTGGTCGACTTGACCCTGGGGCAGAGTGTCGCTGGTCGACATGTCCCCGGCACGGAGTGTCGCTGGCTGTTCAACTTGTCCCCGGCACAGAGTGTTGCTGGTTGACCTGATTCCGAGGCGGATCATGATTCCGACATGGAGGTCACTGGTCGACTTGTCCTCGACACGGAGTGTGGCTGGTTGACTTGTCCCCGGCACGGAGTGTCGCTGGTCGACTTTTCCCCGGCACGGAGTGTCGCTGTTCGACTTTTCCCCGGCACGGAGTATTGCTGGTCGACTTGTCCCCGACACGGAGTATCATGGTCGACTTTCCCTGGGGCGGAGTGTCGCTGGTCGACTTGTCCCCGGCATGGAGTGTCGCTGGCTGTTCGACTTGTCCCCGGAACGGAGTGTCGCTGGTTGACCTGATTCCGAGGCGGATCATGATTCGGACAGGGAGGTCGTTGGTCGACTTGTCCCCGGCATGGAGTGTCGCTGGCTGTTCGACTTGTCCCCGACATGGAGTGCCGCTGGTTGTTCGACTTGTCCCCGGCATGGAGTGTCACTGGTCGACTTGTCCCCGGCATGGAGTGTCGCTGGCTGTTCGACTTGTCCCCTGCACGAAGTGTCGCTGGTTGACTTGATTCTGAGGCGGAGCATAATTCCGGCAGGGAAGTTAGATATCCCGAGGCAAAGCATGAATTCAACACGGGGTACATTCTGGGACGAAGCATGATTTCACCGCAGAGGTTGTTGGTTTGATTTGGGTTAACATCAGCATCGCTACACTAGAATATGGTACTAGGAGCGAATCATCATTTGCCATGAGAGGATTTGGAGATTTTGGTTTTGGTTCAGCATCAGCATCAGCATCGCTACACTGGAATATGGTACCAGGAGTGAATCATCATTTGCCATGAGGAGATTTCTCTCGTTCCCAGTTTAACGAATTAGGGGTCATCTGTTCCCAGTTTAACGACTTAGGGGTCATCTGTTCTCAGTTTAATGACTTAGGGGTCTATTGGATTGGAGTTTGGGATTTTGGGGTTAGGGTAGGCATCAGTGTTGCTAACACTGAAGCACATGTGCCAGGAGCGATTCATCATTTGCCCATGCCTGTTGGGGAGCGATAGCTTAGGAGACAGGTTTAGGTCCCTATCACCTAAGACTTTTTAATTTTATGAGCCGTAAGAGTCCCATAAAAGTATTCTCCCTACGAGTCGAAAGGATTTCGTAGGTGTACTTTCTCCTTAGGAGTCGTGGGGACTCCCAAGTGTGTTTTTCCTTTGTGAGTCGTAAGGATCCCACGAAGGTGTTTTCTTACGAGTCATGAGGATCCCGTAAGTTTTGTTCTCCTCATGCATCGTGAGGACGCATAAGTGGGTCTTCCCAAATGGGGCATAATTCCGAGGGCGGAGACCGGCCGCGTGACTGGTGATTGCGGTAGCGTATGGGTATGATGAGAATTATTTGAGCCCGTGGATTGTATACGGTAGCCAGTTTGGGGACCAACCGTAGGGATGAGAGAATTTTAGGATTTTGTTGGCGTCTGTATCGCTGCACTGGAATATGGTACCAGGAGCGACTCATCATTCGCCGTTGGGACATTCATTGATTTGGATTTTGGTTGGCGTCTGCATCGCTGCACTGGAATATGGTACAAGGAGCGACTCATCATTCGCCGTTTTTTTTACAGCGAAGCTTTTCTTATCGCGAAGGTCGTGATTGCCCTATCATTTCGGCTATTCATTCGCGATTGCCCCATCATTTCGGCTTCATTTTCATCTTTATTTTACTCGCTGATTTTTATTGTGAGTTGCCCCATTATTTCGGCTTTTTTTTTCTTAATTTTACTCGCTGATTTTTATTGTGAGTTGTCCCATCATTTCGGCTTTTTTTTCTTAATTTTACTCGCTGATTTTTATTATGAGATGTCCCATCATTTTGGTGCGTGAGCGCTTGGCACCCACGAGTCACGTACCTGGCACGTGGGTGCTGGATGCCAGCGGGTCACGTGTGCAACATGCGACCGCTGGGCGCTAGCGGGTCACGTGCGCTGCATGCGAACGCTGGGCGCTGAGCGCCTGCGGGCCACGTGCCTTGCACGCCACCACGGGCGCCCAACGGTCGCATGAGGCGTATGTCGGTGCTTAGCGCCCGCGGGACACGTGCCTTGCACGCGCCCGCAGGGCGCCCGTGGGCCACATGCCTTGCACGCGCCCGCGGGACGCCCGCGGGCCACGTGCGCGGCACGCGACCGCTGGGAACACCAGCGGAAAAGGGGCTTAGCCCCCGGGTTAGTAGTTAAACTCCCAAGGGGTCTTTGGAGTTGAACTCCTAACAGGGATTATGTATAGAATTGGAGTTAAAATCCTAAAAAGTGGTTTGATTTATGGAGTTAAACTCCAATAGATCTGGAATGGAGTTAAACTCCTAGAGATCTTTGAATCTCCTTTGGTGCCTTGGACCCTTCCGGAATGGGATTTTTAGAGATGGGTCTCCTTCTTCCTTCTCTTCGTTGGCTGGATCTTGAACGAAAAGAGGCGGTGAGACTTAAAATCTCCCATTTTTGGGATTTGATGGGAGATTCGAGCTCTCCTTTGTGGGTTTAATGGTGAAAAACTATTTCTTTTTGAAAAAGGAAGAGTTAAACTCTTGATTTAATTTCAAAGGGGAAGAAGGTTTTAGAACCTTGAGGAAGGAGGCACAGACCCTAGTTTTTTGGGGAGAATGAATTATTATATTCTTTATTTCATTATCATGTTGCCTTTTATAGGCTTATTTACATATAGCCCCTCAGGCTTTTCAAAATGGCATTTTACCCATCCCATGCCTCATGTGCTCATTTATTTTGCACATGACCTATGGGCTTTACAAAAATTTGGCTTTATGCCCATTTTTCATACATTCATGCATAAAAAATTACATCAAAATTATTTATTACATGATTTCATTTTGGCATGGGGGTGCCGGCCGCGGGGCTCGACTTGGGCATGTGCCCACTTGATCTGGGCTTAGGCCCGTTTACTTGGGGTTGACTTTGACTTTGACTCGGGCAACCGGGGTGTAATTTTCGACCCCAACAAAGTGCCCCCATCAATAAGTGCACACCACACATATGGGTCGTGTGCATGAAATTGATGGATCTTTTGTGTGGAGGCGACTTGATTTGGTTCCCGCTTTTGGGAAGCTAGGAATTCCCTTTTTACGACATGGACGGTCGATGCTTGACGTGTCTCCGAGACGGAGTGTCGGTGTATGACGTATCCCCAGCACAGAGTGTCGCTGTTCGACGTTTCCCCAGCACGGAGTGTCGCTGTTCGACTTGTCCCCGGCACGGAGTGTCGATGTTCGACGTTTCCCCCGCACGGAGTGTCGCTGTTCGACTTGTCCCCGGCACGGAGTGTCGATGTTCGACGTTTCCCCGGCACGGAGTGTCGCTGTTCGACTTGTCCCCGGCACGGAGTATCGCTGTTCGACATTTCCCCGGCACGGAGTGTCGCTGTTCGACTTGTCCCCGACACGGAGTATCGCTGTTCGACGTTTCCCCGGCACGGAGTGTCGCTGGTCGACGTTTCCCCAGCACGTAGTGTCGCTGGTCGACTTGTCCCCGGCACGTAGTGTCGCTGGTCGACGTTTCCCCGGCACGGAGTGTCGCTGGTCGACTTATCTCCGGCACGTAGTGTCGGTGGTCGACTTGACCCTGGGGAGGAGTGTCGCTGGTCGACATGTCCCCGGCACGGAGTGTCGCTTGCTGTTCGACTTGTCCCCGGCACGGAGTGTTGCTGGTTGACCTGATTTCGAGGTAGATCATGATTCCGACAGGGAGGTCACTGGTCGAGTTGTCCCCGACACGGAGTGTTGCAGGTCGACTTGTCCCCGACACGGAGTGTGGCTGGTCGACGTTTCCCCGGCACGGAGTGTCGCTGTTTGACTTGTCCCCAGCACGGAGTGTTGCTGGTCGACTTGTCCCCGGCACGGAGTATCACTGGTCGACTTTCCTTGGGGTGGAGTGTCGCTGGTCGACTTGTCTCCGGCATGGAGTGTCGCTGGCTGTTCGAATTGTCCCCGGCACGGAGTGTCGCTGGTTGACCTGATTCCAAGGCGGATCATGATTCCGACAGGAAGGTCGCTGGTCGAATTGTCCCCGGCATGGAGTGTCGCTGGCTGTTCGACTTGTCCCCGGCATGGAGTGTCTCTGGCTGTTCGACTTGTCCCCGGCATGGAGTGTCGCTGGCTGTTCGACTTATCCCTGGCACGAAGTGTCGCTGGTTGACTTGATTCTGAGGCGGAGCATAATTCAGACAAGGAAGTTAGATATCCCGAGGCAAAGCATGAATTCAACACGGGGTACATTCTGGGACGAAGCGTGATTTCACCGCAGAGGTTGTTGGTTTGATTTGGGTTGACATCAGCATCGCTACACTAGAATATGGTACTAGGAGCGAATCATCATTTGCCATGAGAGGATTTGGGATTTTGGTTTTGGTTTAGCATCAGCATCGCTACACTGGAATATGGTACCAGGAGCGAATCATCATTTGCCATGAGGAGATTTCTCTCGTTCCCAGTTTAACGAATTAGGGGTCATCTGTTCCCAGTTTAAAGACTTAGGGGTCATCTGTTCCCTGTTTAACGACTTAGGGGTCATCTGTTCCCAGTTTAACGACTTAGGGGTCCATTGGATTGGAGTTTGGGATTTTGGGGTTAGGGTAGGCATCAGCGTTGCTAACACTGAAGCACATATGCCAGGAGCGATTCATCATTTGCCCATGCCTGTTGGGGAGCGATAGCTTAGGAGACAGGTTTAGGTCCCTATCACCTAAGACTTTTCAATTTTATGAGCCGTAAGAGTCCCATAAAAGTATTCTCCCTACGAGTCGAAAGGATCTCGTAGGTGTACTTTCTCCTTAGGAGTCGTGGGGACTCCCAAGTGTGTTTTTCCTTTGTGAGTCGTAAGGATCCCACGAAGGTGTTTTCTTACGAGTCGTGAGGATCCCGTAAGTTTTGTTCTCCTCATGCATCTTGAGGACACATGAATGGATCTTCCCAAATGGAGCATAATTCCGAGGGCGGAGACCGGCCGCGTGACTGGTGATTGCGGTAGGGTATGGGTATGATGAGAATTATTCGAGCCCGTGGATTGTATACGGTAGCCAGTTTGGGGACCGACCGTAGGGCTAAGAGAATTTTGGGATTTTGTTGGCGTCTGTATCGCTGCACTGGAATATGGTACCAGGAGCGACTCATCATTCACCGTTGGGACATTCATTGATTTGGATTTTGGTTGGCGTCTGCATCGCTGCACTGGAATATGGTACAAAGAGCGACTCATCATTCGCTGTTTGGGATTTGAATTTTGGTTGGCGTCTGCATCGCTAATACTGAAATATGGTTTCAGAAGCGACTCATCATTCGCCGTTTTTTTTACAGCGAAGCTTTTCTTATCGCGAAGGTCGTGATTGCCCTATCATTTTGGCTATTTATTCGCGACTGCCCCATCATTTCGGCTTCATTTTTATCTTTATTTTACTCGCTGATTTTTATTGCGAGTTGCCCCATCATTTCGGCTTTTTTTTTTCTTAATTTTACTCGCTGATTTTTATTGTGTGTTGTCCCATTATTTCGGCATTTTTATATTTTTTTATTTACACACATTTTTATTTACACATTTTTTTACATCCCCAGTTTAACGGCTTAGAGGTCGATTGTTTCCAGTTTAACGACGTGGTGGTCGACTGTTCCCAATTTAACGACGTGGTGGTCAATTCTTTTTAGAGATAGGCAGATGTCTGAGAGAATCAGGTTCCCGAAGGACTTCGGTCTCCGTTTGTATGAAATTGGCGGTCGCAGCTTGACTGTTTGTTAACACGCCTTTAGACAGTTTTATCTCTCCTGCCTTGTATTGCTTTTTGACCTAATCTTTGAAGAAGAAGCATTCCTCAATGGCATGACCTATCACTCTGTGATAGGGGCAATACTTGGGGTCGTCGGTCATATTCGCTTCTTGCGGTCACTTTGATTCTGGCAGTTGTAGACCGTTTCTTAGGACGTCCTTGAATATTCTGTGGACTTTGTCCCTCTTGAAGGAATAGACCTTATCCAGTTTCTCTTTCAGAGGCGATTCTCCTCCCTCTCCGAACACTGGCTTCCGAGGTTGGTTGGCATTAGGCCCACTCATCCTTCGCTTATTTCGGTTAGCCGAAGCATTGAAAGATTCAGTATCGTCGGAATTTCCGCTTTTGCGATTATCATCTTTTCGGTTTCTCCAGGACATATTGTTATTTTGGGAATCAGAGGAGGACTCCTGCTTTGAGCGCTCCAACATTTGAACTTTCCTGGTCAGCTCTTGGAATGTTTTGAGACCCGCGGTGCATAGAAACGGGGCCATCCAATTGTTGAGATTTCCGACGAGGAGGCTGACAGGTTGGTCTTGCTCTATCGGCGGTTCACATTTGACGGAGAGATTGCGCCATCGGGTTATAAAATCCATTCTGCTTTCGTTGTTCTTTGGCTTGGTCCTTACGAGATCGGCAATGGTGATCTTATCGTTGACACCCACGGACCTATCCTCTTCGCTATCCGCGCCCGACTCCTCATGAACCGAGAGATCTATCTGCTTATCCGCCTCACTGAAATGGTTTTCATTACTTCCCAGAGGATGTTGTTCATAGAAAGTGGCAGCCACATTCATACCAGATTGGATTTGAGATGTTATGGCCCCATCCTTGTTGCAGAGCGTGCCCACCATATAGACAGTGTGGACCATATATCCGGCCATCTCTTTATCTTTGGCAGGGTAACCTTGTTCTTCGAACCTCATGAAGTTCAACCTAACAGGAGCCCTAGCCCTTTTGTTGGCTTTGTATCTGAGCCTTTTCTGTCTTAGCTTCTCGATTTTGAGAGCTTGGCGGGCATCCGTTATCCAGGAAGCTATTGTGAGACGATTGGTGGGGAGGTTAGAGAAGACACCCAATTGAGTAGTTATCAGGGCGCCGCTGGAGCTTGCCTGAGATGCCTTGTTGCTTTGTTGGTGTTGATGGCCTTGCCCTTAGCTGGGGCCAAAGAAAGTTGTTCAAACACCGACTTGCATTTGGGTAATGGTGCCCTCGAGATCACCACATTTGGCATCCTTCCTTTCGAGGCCTGTCTGTCTGTTACTAGAGCTTGAGAAGCTGGGATGGCGCTAGCTGGCACGAATAGAATAGAGCCTAATGGTAGCAGCGGCTCCTCCCACTGTCGCTCGAGACTGGTCGGAAGGACCGTCCTGGCGTCCATCTTCATCGTGTAGGAGATGAGAGCTGTATCGAGAGCCGAGCTTGTCCTTGGAGACATTTTTTTGCGTCCGAAGATTGCAATTGGAAATTGTTAACCTGTACAAAGAAGCATGATTTCAGTACAGGCAATCGATATGTATATTGATTAAGTTTGCATGAACGTTTAGCCCGAAATATGGAAGGAAAGATAGGTCCCACCGGGCGTGCCAGAATCTGCAGGGTGTTTTTCGTCACCCCATTGAGATGGGAATACGCGCACGCTTGTCGGGCGCATTACAGATTCCCCCTGCCTAGGGTAGGCTGGGGTTTATTGATTATGGGGATCCGAATCTCCGGCAGCCGCGGACTAAACTGCAGTTAATTACCCCTCGTCTTTGGAGCGAGGGAATCTCCGATTGGCAGGTCAAATAGGTCATGCGAAATCAATGTGCAGTGTTGTGTTTTAAAGAGGTTTTGGATATATCGGGGGCCCCGTAGAGTTTTTACGGGGGTCCCGTTACCCGGATAGCGGGCTGGGAGTCATAGGGACTAGCAGCCCCTTGCGGGGTGCGGGACAGCGCCCCGTTAGAAATTTTTTCTAACGGAGGAAGTATATTTAGTGTGGAGTGCATATAAAAATGGGGAGGGGAGCGTCTTAAAGACGCGTGCATGGCACGTAGGCGTTAGGCGCCCACGGGTCACGTACCTGGCGCATAGGCACCGGCCCCATGGGTCACGAGCCTGGCGCGTGAGCGCTTGGCACCCATGGGTTACATGCCTGGCGCGTGAGCACTGTCGCTCGCGGGTCACGTGCCTGGCATGTGAGCGCTTGGCGCCCATGGGTCACGTGCTTGGCATGTAGGCACCGGGTGCCAGCGGGTCACGTGCGCTGCACGCGACTGTTGGGCGCTGAGCGCCCGCGGGTCGCGTAAGGTGTACGTGGGTGCTTAGCGCCTGCGGGGCGTCCGAGGGTCACATGCGCTGCACGTGACCGCTGGGCGCTGAGCTCCCTCGAGTCTCGTGAGGCGCACGCGACCGCTTTATTGCCTGCGGGCCACATGCCATGCACGTGACCGCTGGGCGCCCGCGGGTCACGTGCGCGGCACGCGACCGCTGGACGCCCGCGGGTCACGTGCGCGACACACGACCGCTGGGAACACCAACGGAAAATGGGATTAGGCCCCGGGTTAGGAGTTAAACTCCCAAGGGGGGCTTTGGAGTTGAACTCCTAACAGGGATTATGTATAGAATTGGAGTTAAACTCCTAAAAAGGGGTTTGATTTATGGAGTTAAACTCCAATAGATCTGGAATGGAGTAAAACTCCTAGATATCTTTGGATCTTCTTTGGAGCCTTGGAACTTCCCGGAATAGGATTTTTGGAGATGGGTCTCCTTCTTCCTCCTCTACGTTTGCTGGATCTTGAAGGAAAAATGGGTGGTGAGACTTAAAATCTCCCCTTTTGGGGATTTGATGGGAGATCCGAGCTCTCCTTGTGGGTTTTATGGTGAAAAACTATTTCTTTTTAGAAAAGGAAGAGTTAAACTCTTGATTTAATTCCAAAGGGGAAGAAGGGTTTGTTTCCCCTAATAAGAGAGCGAGGCTTTGTTCAAAATTTGAACTGAGGCAGCGCCTCACATGTAAAGCACGAGAGCGCCAGCGCCCAAAGTTAAAAACTCTGTGGCAGCGCCTCACGTGCAAAGCACGAGAGCGCCAGCGCCAGCGCCAAGAGTTAAACAACTCTGAGGCAGCGCCTCACGTGTAAAGCACGAGAGCGCCGGCGCCAGAACTAAAATTTCTCCACCATTAGATCAAAAATCCAACGAAGATGATAAATCATCAAATTACAGAATTAAATTCTGTTGAAGAAATATTTCTCGAATCTTCCTAAAACAAGAAAGGTTAATCTCTGTAAAACAGAGCACCGTTGGATTAAAGATCCAATGGTGATTAAAAATCACCAAGATAGAGAATAGGCTCTGTATGGGAAAATGTTTTCCCAATCTTATTAAGAACAAGAAAAATATCATCTGTAAAACAGAAGGCCTAGGATCAAAGATCCAACAGTGGATAAAATCCCCAAATCAATTAGACATCTCTCAATGAGAGATTTTCTTAACTAAATCAACAAATCGGCCTCCACTATATAAAGGACCCAAGACTTCAAGTCTTGTAGAGAAGAACCCACCATAAACTTCAAACTTCAAGACGAGAACGATTTCTCCTCGAGGTAAATAGAAATAAGAGAGATCATAGCATCTCTTTCATATCTAAGAGTTTAACTATCACATCAGAAGAACTTAGTTCCTTTTCCAGATCTCAGATGTATAAGACAAAATCTTTCACCAGTGAGAATCTAATTCTCAGATAATTGAATTGAGCAGAACAGAAAGCTCACTGCTTAGCACTCAAAATCTGGCGCTCAGCGCCGAGCGCTCCACGTGCTCCTCACGAGGGCGCTATTTAATAAGAAGCGCTTAGCACTCAAAGTCTGGCGCTCCACGTGCTCCTCACATGGACGCTATTTAATAAGAAACACTTAGCACTCAAAGTTTGGCGCTCAACGCCGAGCTCCTCACGTGCTCTGCACTTGGGCACTGTTCAGTCGAAAATATTGTGCATTTGATATGACATTTTTCTTACTATTTTTATATATTAAAAGATGTTTATTATAAATATGTTATAAATATGACACATATGAGCGTTTATCTGTAAAAATACTATTTTCATGTGTTTATATATTATAATTAACATTATGAAAGAAAATGTTAGCATATAATATCTATGTAATATTTAGTCCATGTAAATATGCATACCATATCAAATATCTTTAACCAATAATATCATGTCAAATGGTTAAGATAATATCTCAATAAAAACAAATTCTACTAACATTATTTATTGAGATATTGTGCAGAAATTATATCAGGACTGAAATCAAGGAAATCCGAGTTGGCGAGATCAAATCTGCCGAAATATTCAAGTAAATCGAAGACGTCAATTCTGGCAGTGACTTAGAGAAGATATCCAAACTCCAGAAATTCAAAAGATCACTACGTTTTAACAAGATGAAGCCCCAGAAAACTGAAGCTCTAAATCCCCTGTCCCACCGCGCAACCGCGGCTGAAATGAGCATATTGCGGCGGTTCCGCCGCAATATTGAGGATTTGGGATCTTGTATTTTTCCAGTAGGATCCTAACAACTAGTTACCCTATTAGGAAACTAGGGATTCTGGGTTTGAGGTTATTTAAATGACCAAGAGCCTCTTGAAAAAATCATCAAACCGACGAGATCACGAAGTCCAAGATGGCTCAAGAATCCAAGTTGATCATCAGCTGTTCATCTACCTCCTTAAAAAGAGATCGAGAAGCAAACTAGGATTTTGTAATCACTTCCTAAAGGAATAAAGTGTAATTGATCAAGTTGATTAATAAAGGTAGTTATTTTATTCTTATTGCATTTTATTTTCTTTATTTACATCATGATCTCTATCCGTTCTTTTATCTCCATCATGCATGAGTAATTCTCCGCTTGATAGGGTTCGTAGGATTATGGCAGATCAATAGATGATTAAAAATCCTTTAACTCTTTTTATGTCCTATAAAGTTTATAAACTTTATAGAAGGAAAGGTTAACATCCTAATCGGGCGCGCTATCAATTCATTGATATTCACGACTACGATTAGAGATTAGATTAACAATTGTTTTGGTAAAGGCTAGACATGAACGGAGATCCATGTCAAGATAGGGGTTAAGAGTTGGAACCCTTTTCCTCTAGAAACCCTAATCTACATGCATCACTGTCGATCTAATTTTAGATCTATTAAAGGATAAAAGGAGTAATTTTTAATTAATCATCCATGACTACTAAATCGTAATGAACCCTACAAACCCCCTTCTAATATAAAACCTACATCCGTAGTTAATCTAGATCTATATCCTACATCCGCGTTTGACGTAGATCTAGAATTTACAACCATTCTTCACTATTCATTATTCTTCCTCCTTTCCTAACCAACACGTCTAAAGTAAGATTAAAAGATTCAATATTTCCCTGAGGACGACCCATACTCATCTCGGTCTAGCTACACGCGACACCGTTATTGATTGCGGTTAACTACTACACACTTAAAAACATCAATCAAATGGCGCCGTTGCCGAGGAATACGTGCGTAATATTTTTTTTCTTACTATTCTTGTTGAAGTCTTATTCGATCCATATCATAAATAAACAAAACAACAAATTGTGTATTTAACGATTATTGTGTGAATTTTGCAAGGGGATCTGGAGTCACAGATTTGAGGAAACAGAGATTCAGAGACATTCATCAAGATCCAGAGGACCAAGGGAGGCGACGTAGCAAAATCCTTCACGAGATCCCTCTTTTTGGTGGCGGAACCGCGGCAAATAGGTCCAATTAGCGATGGAACCGCAGCGGAATTAGGGATTTAGGCTTCCAAATTTCTCTGGTATATTTCTCAACTCATTCTCTTTCCTCTGAAATCCAATAAAATATCTTTTCTGCAGGATTCTTTGCAAAATTTCACCGCTCAAAAAATCTTTTTGCAAGTTTTGTTTTGCGGTTTGTTTTTTGCATATTTTAATACGGACATTAAGGGGCAAAGAACAAATTCAGATTAGGTGGGGATTTCATCATCCTTCCCAGGCCCCACAAATCACAAAACGAGCATCCACATCAACCCTACATTAATTAAAAAATATCTAGACAAAACTCTAAGGACTGTCGCGCTCAAATAGGACAGAGAAAGGTCATGGGTAATTTATCACTTATTCGCATTACTTTTGTGGTGTCTAGGCAAGTGTGTCTAAAGCAAGTGATTATTTAATTAGGCCCGCTATTTTTGGTGATTCATATAGCGGATACCTCCCACTTACCTGGCCACAAGAGTAGTAAAGATGTGGTAGAGGATTGATCATGTGGCTTGTCCTTTAGAAGTCTAGGAGCGGTCTAGTGACTTGACCTAGGTAACCTTAGTTCTAGGGTTGTTTGTGCATTTTTGTGTGATTTGTTTCAAGTCCCACTTTTTCAAAAACAAACCAATTTTAAAACATACACACGCTGCCACTTGCGCTAAACCCGCTTAGTGCATGCTTGGCTGGACACGGGATTATAGTGCCCGTCTTGTCCGCGTTTCGGCAATCGACTCCGAAGTCGGCACTTCTTCATTTTCTTTTTCCCCTCTACCAACCACATCGACCGAGATGGACAGTTCTCCATCAGATTATAACACCACACTGCCACCACCCGTCGGTGTGCAGAATCCACCGCGCATTTCTCTCCAAGAGAGATGCTATCCTATACGCGGTCCCCTTCCTACCTGTTTATCTATTCCACCAGCCAATGGGGATAATTTTGAAATTAAACCCCACTTTATCAACCTGTTGCCCAAATTTCACGGGCTTGAGTCTGAAGACGCATATGTTTTTATCACTAAATTCGAAAATGTATGCACAATGATGGGTACGTCACAACTGTCTGTGGATGCTATGTGCTTGCGTCTTCTCCCTTTCACTTTGTGCGATTTAGCCGAAAAATGGCTTTATAACACAACCGCACACTCCATTACCAATTGGGACGAATTCGTGATAGCATTCCTTAAGAAATTTTACCCCAATCATAAGACCGCCCGTGTTCGGAGCAAGATCAACCAGTTTACCCAGCTTCCCAATGAACCATTTTGGAAGTGCTTTGAACGGTTCAAGGATCTTCTTGTCCAATGTCCTCATCATGGAATACATAGATGGGATCTGTGCCAAATTATATATGAAGGCATTAATCCAGCGACAAAGCAGATGCTCGAAACCATGTGTCAATACAATTTCATGTCCAAAGACGATGGTGAAGCCCGGAAATATCTGGAAGATCTCGCTGAAAACACTTTGCAGTGGGAAAGTGTTAGAACACCTTCATCTAAGGGAGGCATCCATCAACTCGATATTTCCATCGCAGTAAAGGCCGAAATGGCAACGATGCAGAAGAAACTCGAAGTTATGGAAAACAGATTTTCATTAGCCTCCCTAAAGAAAGTAATGCTCCACAAGACCGTGTGTGGTTGCTGTTCTGATCTATCTCATTTGACGGAAGAATGTCCTTTAAATTCTTCGTTTCAAGGTCACGAGCAAACTAATGCTACTTTTCAGCAGCGACCTAGAAACAATCCTTATTCTTCTACATACAATCATGGGTGGAGGAATCATCCTAACTTTGCTTAGAACCAAAACCAAAACCAAAACCAAAACCAAAATCAAAACCAATTCCAAAGCAATTATCAAAGACCTCCTCCACAGCAGCAACAACCACCACCACAGAACCAACACCTCTTTCAATCGCAACCTTTTCCGAATCCGGCCAATAATTCTTTCCAAACGGCTGGTACCGAAAACTCTTCCGTGCTTGAACGAAGTGTGGATATGTTTATTAAACATTCTATGCAGTCGACAGATGAAATAAAGTCTTCTATCCGAACTTTAATACAGACCACCAACTCACACGGTGAAATTATAAAATTGATAGAAGCACAACTTGCACAAATAAATGCCGCGATGAGTGCGAGAGAAAAAGGGAAACTTCCATCTCAACCCCTACCGAATCCTGGCCACTCACAAAGTCATAATATGAGTGTCGTTACCACGTTAAGATCAGGAAGAGTGTTGAACAATCAAATGGGTGAACAGATTGATGATGAGGAATCAATTGAAACCCCGGCTTCCACTTCTTGCCCTATTTCGTCTATTCTCCCACCTTCTTCCGAGCATATTCTCCGTTTTCCCCAAGGTTCGAACCCTTCGCCCACTTCCTCGAATCTACCTAAAATGATCCCCACTCCAATTCTGAGATTGATTCCATCCCCACAAGCTCCTCCACAAATGTTGGACCCAAAACTTATTGATAAAGCTCCATTTCCAAACAGGTTGAGGGCCAACAAACCTAACGCACAAATGGAGAAAGTTGTGGAAATGTTTAAGCAAGTTAACATAAATATCCCTCTCCTAAATTCTATTCAACAAGTTCCGTCTTATGCGAAAATCCTTAATGGCTTGTGCACTAGGAAGAGAAAAACTCAAGTGCCGAAAAAGGTATTCATGATAAGTAACGTGAGCACAGCTTTTACCCAACAATTGCCTAAGAAACGTAAGGACCCCGGTTGTCCTGCAATATCTATAACTATTAGGGGAAAAAGCATCAATCGTGCTCTACTTGACCTCGGCGCCAGTGTTAACTTGCTTCCATATTTCGTCTATGAGTAGCTAGGTATAGGAGAGTTGAAACCTGCCCACTGCACTCTCCAGATGGCAAACCGATCTATCGCCCAACCTAGGGGTGAACTAGAGGATGTGTTAATCAAAGTCGGAGAATTCATATTCTCTGTGGAATTTATTATTCTAGATACACAGCCTGTAGCAAACTCACACAACCAAATCCCGGTGATACTCGGTCGACCTTTCTTAGCTACTTCCAACGCTGTCATTAATTGTCGTAACGGTTCTATGAACTTATCCTTCGGAAAGATGACAATTGAGCTTAATATTTACAAGCTAGGAAGTCAACCATCTGAACCTTCTGCTCATTTAATCGATGTCTATTTCATCAACGAGATAGCTTCCGACAGCTGCGAAGCGGAAGCACTTTGCTATGTGATCTCGACAACACTAGTGCGACATTGTTTGATCTGGAAAATTATTATAGTGAGGGTATCTTTGATGAGTCCATCCCTGAGTTCGAATCTTTTGACTCATCGCAAAAGTCAGTAGCGCTTTCCGAGTCAATATCCTATGCAAGTTATGAACCTCTTGGGGAGTCCGAATATCATTCCCTTACCCCTCCTTCTGTCGTCTCTCCGCCGACTCTAGATCTCAAATCGCTACCTTCTCATCTTAAGTATGCATATTTAGGTGAGAATGATTCTTTACCCGTGATAATATCCGATTCTCTAGTTTTAGAGTAAGAGAATGCTCTTTTAACGGTATTGAGATCGAATCGGCAAGCATTTGGTTGGACAATAGCTGACATCAAAGGGATCAGTCTCTTAATTGTTGAACATCATATACATTTGATAGATGAAGCCAAACCAACCCGAGACCTACAAAGACGGTTAAACCCCGTCATGCAGGAGGCGGTAAAGAAAGAAATCGTCAAGTGCTTAGATAGTGGTATAATTTACCCAATATCTGATAGACAATGGGTAAGTCCTATTTTTGTAGTCCCTAAAAAGTCTGGCATCACAGTCATAACCAATGAGGCTAATGAGTTAATCCAAACACGCACCCAAACGGGGTGGCGTGTATGTATTGATTATAGGAAACTCAATGCTGCAATGAGAAAAGATCACTTCCCTCTACCTTTCATTGACCAGATGTTGGAACGATTAGCTGGACACAAATACTATTTTTTCTTGGACGGATACTCTGGCTATAACCAGGTCCCCATCGCCGAAAAGGTTCAAGATAAAACAACATTTACTTGTCCTTTCGGTACTTTTGCTTATAGACGCATGCCTTTGGGTTATGCAACGCTCCCGCTACATTTCAGCGGTGTATGATGGGGATATTCTTAGACATGGTTGAGAATTTTCTGGAGATATTTATGGACGATTTCTTTATATTTGGGGACTCCTTTGAGGAATGCCTACGTCATCTTGACGCGGTTCTTACCCGCTGTAAGGATAAGAACTAACTTTGAATTGGGAAAAATGTCATTTCATGATCCAAGAAGGTATTGTCCTTGGAAATATCATTTCACGAAAAGGCATTGAGGTTGACAAAGCTAAAATTGATGTCATTCATAACCTTCCTCCTCCCAAATGCATAAAAGATATACGATCTTTCCTTGGTCATGCAGGATTTTATAGGAGATTCATTAAGGATTTTTGCAAAATTGCTAGACCCTTAACTCTTCTCTTGGCCAAGGATACAACATTTCACTTCGATTCGGATTGTGAGGCTGCTTTTGAATCACTTAAAATATCTCTCACTACAGCCCCCGTTATATCATCTCCGGATTGGAACCACCCGTTCGAGCTTATGTGTGATGCATCAGATTTTGCTATTGGTGCAGTCTTAGGGCAACACATGGATAAGATGCCACATGTAATTTATTATGCAAGTAAGACCTTGAATGATGCTCAAATTAATTATACAACGACCGAGAAAGAACTCTTGGCAGTTGTATTTCCATTAGAAAAATTCAGGCCTTACTTGATTGGCTCGCCAATAGTGGTTTACACTGATCACTCCGTCCTACGACACCTTTTATCGAAGAAGGATGCTAAGGCCAGGCTAATACGTTGGATCCTGTTGTTACAAGAATTTGATCTTGTCATACGAGACAAGAGTGGATATGAAAAGGTTGTAGCCGACCATCTTTCACGCATCAATTCTTCACCAATGTTGACCGTGCCAATAAACGATTCCTTCCCTGACGAACAACTCTTGACCGTATCCTGCGAACCTTGGTTCGGGAATATTGTGAATTATCTAGCAACAGGACTTATGCCTAGCAATTGGTCGAAACTAGACAATCTTCAATTTCTATCCCAAGTAAAACATTTTTACCGGGATGAACCTTATTTGTTTAAGTATTGTTCCGATCAAATCATTCATAGATGTGTCCCTAACGATGAATTCAAGAGTGTGTTGTCATTTTCTTATGATCAGGCATGCAGCGGTCACTTTAGTCCTTGAAAAATGGCGGAGAAAGTTTTACAATGTGGTTTTTATTGGCCAACATTATTTAAAGACGCATATGATCATTGAAAAACTTGTCCACGGTGTCAACACATGGGTCGAATTTCGCGAAGAAATGAGATGTCGCTCCAACCTATCTTGGTTGTGAAGATATTCGATGTTTGGGGAATTGATTTTATGGGCCCTTTTCCTAATTCGTTTGGGAACTTATATATCTTGTTAGCGGTTGATTACGTCTCGAAATGGGTGGAAGCAATACCGTGTCGCACTAATGACAACAAGGTTGTTATTAAGTTCCTTAAAGAAAATATTTTTTTGCGATTCGGGCACCCTCGCGCTATAATTAGCGACAACGGGACGCATTTCTGTAATCGGTCTTTCGTGACTTTGATGCGGAAATATTCAATCAACCATAAACTTTCTATGCCCTATCATCCCCAAACGAGCGGGCAAGCTGAGATTTCCAATAGGCAGATAAAACAAATTTTGGAGAAGACGGTTTCTAAAAACTGTAAAGATTGGTCAACCAAATTGACGGATGGTCTTTGGGAATTTCGTACCGCTTATAAGACCGATCTTGGTATGTCTCCATACCGCCTAATATTTGAAAAGGCTTGCCACTTTCCTGTCGAGATCGAGTATAAAGCAATGTGGGCTATTAAAGAGCTTAACTTCGATTTTGATCAAGCCCACAACTATCGGAAGCTGCAATTAAATGTGCTAAGCGAACTCCGCGATGAAGCTTACGATAATGCGGTTATAGTAAAGAACCGGACTAAAGTGTTCCACGATAAAACCTTTATAGAAAAACCTTCACACCAGGACAACAAGTCCTTCTTTATGATTCTCGTCTTCATCTTCATCCGGGTAAGCTTAAATCTCGTTGGAAAGGACCTTTTGTGGTGCGCTATGTATACCCGCACGGGGCAGTAGAAGTTGAAAATATTAAAAACGGTACAATTTTTAAAGTAAATGGGCATAGATTGAAACCGTATTTTTCTGCTGACTTAGTGGAGGAGCTCCTGTTGTTACAGGAGCCGCTTTATCATAACTAAATTTCCTCCGCCCCACCTCCATGTTTCGGTAAGATTGTCTCATTTTAAGAATGGAGGTGAGTGAAAAAGGACTTAACTGAATATCTGTGCGTGCCAAAGTACAAGTTTGGGAGTAGTTTTCATTTAACTATTATTTTACCCCTATCATTTTCTCTCCCCAAGTCTACAGGTCTATGCAATCAAAGAACAACATCAGTGAGGACACTGCTGAACAGGTTTGGGGGGAGGTTTGTATTAACTGAACTATATTTTGGCACTAGGCACTATACAAAATATTTTTTTTGATAATAAAAGATTAGAAAGTGAAGAATTACATATGAAAGATAGGAATAGTTTAAGAAAAGTAAGAAAGTCAGATGTTCTTTTAGATGAAACTAGTAATAAGTAGTTATGAGCCGTTGTCCCAAGGGTTAGTAAGATAAAGGAAATTACTAATCTGAGGATAAAAATAAATCTGAAAAATAGTCCTTATTCTTGAAGCCAAACATCTGAATGTTGATACCCTACTATACGCACTTACACACATCTTGAAACTGGGGATAGTAGAGGATACCTTGAAATGCTCTTGTTTAAAAGACTTAGTATGAAATATATATATATATATATATATATATATATATATATATATATATATATATATATAAGTAGTGAAGAAAAAAAATGAACACTGGTTTTGTAATTGCTTAAGGCAGCATAAAAAATATAGTGAGGGTGCTTTATCACCTAGTGCCTTAGACCAACTGGTTTGGGAGCTACTGCTAAGCCTTAGGTGTTGCGAACCGAGGAATTACGCCTAAATGCGCGAACACATTTTGTAATCGGTCGGTTAGTATCTCAAGAAGTATTAACGGTCGCATGAAGAATGTGTGAGCAATTTTATCAAAAATATTCACCAACTATAAAGTATTTTGGAAGATGGATAAGAGTATGATAGCTTGAGTTGAATTCTCTAAGTGTAGGGATATCTTTTACATACACGTAGGGGTATATGATCAATGTTTGGAAGAGAGATAGGGAGGAAGACTAAAGATGATGTTTTATTAAGAGATGATGTGATTTCTAACATTTTTCATGACCATTAAGATAGGGCTCAGAACAACCGAAAAACTGGTATAGTTGGAAACTCTTACTTTCAAGTTCTTTCTTTTATAGTTTTTATCTTTATATGTAAATTTCACCATCTTTCTTTTATTATAGGATTTTGTGGGTGTAATCCGCCGAAAGCCCTCAGGAGACAACACTCCTCTTACTAGGGACACCTAGAGGTTTAACGGCTTGTTGCACGTGCTCAGTGCAATCGTGTTGCCTACGAAAGTGTGCTACTTAGGTTTTTCTTTTTCTTTTTCTCCTTCTCTTGAATAACTAGTTTGCTCGGGACGATCAAAGTTAAGTTTGAGGATATTTGTTCAGTCAAAAATATTGTGCATTTGATATGACATTTTCCTTACTATTTTTATATATTAATAGATGTTTATTATAAATATGACACATATGAGGGTTTATCTGAAAAAATACTATTTTCATGTGTTTATATATTATAATTAACATTATGAAGGAAAATGTTAGCATATAATATCTATGTAATATTTAGTCCATGTAAATATGCATACCATATCAAATATTTTTAAACAATAATATCATGTCAAATGGTTAAGATAATATCTCAATAAAAACAAATTCTACTAACATTATTTATTGAGATATTGTGCAGAAATTATATCAGGACTGAAATCATGGAAATCCGAGTTGGCGAGATCAAATCTGCAGAAATATTCAAGTGAATCGAAGAAGTCAATTCTGGCAGTGACTTAGAGAAGATTTCCAAACTTCATATATTCAAAAGATCACCATGTTTTAACAAGATGAAGCCCCAGAAAACTGAAGCCCTAAATCCCCTGTCCCACCGCGCAACCGCGGCTAAAATGAGCATATTGCGGCGGTTCCGCCGCAATATTGAGGAGTTGGGATCTTGTATTTTTCCAGTAGGATCCTAACAACTAGTTACCCTATTAGGAAACTAGGGATTCTGGATTTGAGGCTATTTAAAGGACCGAGAGCCTCTTGGAAAAATCATCAAATCTACGAGATCACGAAGTCCAAGACGGCTCAAGAATCCAGGTTGATCATCAGCTGTTCATCTACCTCCTTAAGAAGAGATCGAGAAGCAAACTAGGATTTTTTAATCACTTTCTAAAGGAACAAAGTGTAATTGATCAAGTTGATTAATAAAGGTAGTTATTTTATTCTTATTGCATTTTATTTTCTTTATTTACATCATGATCTCTATCCGTTCTTTTATCTCCATCATGCATGAGTAATTCTCCGCTTGATAGGGTTCGTAGGATTAGGGCAGATCAATAGATGATTAAAAATCCTTTAACTCTTTTTACGTCCTATAAAGTTTATAAACTTTATCAAAAGAATAGTTAACATCCTAATCGGGCGTGCTATCAATTCATTGATATTCACGACCACGATTAGAGATTAGATTAACAATTCTTTTGGTAAGGCTAGACATGAACGGAGATCCATGTCAAGATAGGGGTTAAGAGTTGGAACCATTTTCCCTCCAGAAACCCTAATCTACATGCATCACCGTCGATTTAGTTTTAGATCTATTAAAGGATAAAACGAGTAATCTTTAATTAATCATCCATGACTACTAAATCGTAATGAACCCTACAAGCCCCCTTCTAATATAAAACCTACATCCGTAGTTAATCTAGATCTATATCCTACATCCGCGTTTGACGTAGATCTAGAATTTACAACCATTCTTCGCTATTCATTATTCTTCCACCTTTCCTAATCAACACGTCTAAAGTAAGATTAAAACATTCAACGTTTCCCTGAGGACGACCCGTACTCTTCTCGGTCTAGCTACACGCGACACCGTTATTGATTGCGGTTAACTACTACACACTTAAAAACATCAATCAAGCGCCATAAATTGTTTGACACTCCAAATAAAAGAATATAAATAAAACAAAAAGAAAAAGGGGTGTCAGAACCCAAATTAATACTCGACTGTGCTGATACAGAAAGGGGATCAAGCCCAAATAAGTAATCAAATGGGCTGAGCCCAAGATTGGCCAAACCCCAAATTGACTGAGCCCATATGTCTTCTTCTAAATTGGCCTTAGTTCCAAACAGGACTACCAAGTTCCTGATAAACATTCATTGGTTCAAGGGTACATCTCTTCACACCTCTGATATGTGTCGTTGTAATTCTTTAACGTTTTCAGAGAGGTGGCGGGTCCCGACAACCAGCAACTGTGGACCGCAACGTCCTTAAACTAATAATGGATAGCAACATCCTTAAACTAATAACGGACCACAACGTCCTTAAACTCAACGTCCTTAAACTACTGTGGACCGCAACGTCCTTAAACTAATAAGGGACTGCACCGTTCTTAAACTAATAACGGACCGCAACGTCCTTAAACTACTATGGACTGCAACGTCCTTAAACTAAAACCTCACCTTAAAAATGGTGATCTGTGGACCGCAACGTTCCTAAACTAATAACGGACCGCAACGTCCCTAAACTAAAATAATAGAGCCCAAATGCTCTTTCGTCGGATCTAAATGATCCTAAAACCTTGTTAAGTAGATCTTAGTCTAAAATTAGAATAACGTATCCTTAACAAACATTTAAGTTTGATCTTAATCTCAAACGAGATTAACGATCCTTAAATCAAACAAACCCAAATCTAAGAAAATATGGATTTGGACTAATCCGCGCCATACGGGCGACAACACGAATTAGTCTCCGTATACAATGCACGGGCAACAAAAAAATAAATCAAACACACAGGACACGAAGTGACCTTCTGGAGCAGGAGAAAGTGGTTACCGCGATGCGGTAACGTAATTAACTGCAGGGGCTTGCGCCTGCAGGGACGAACGTCCCCACAATCAAAAACCCCTCACAACGAGGGGGAATCCGACGAAGTCTGCTACAACAGCCACATCCGTCTAGACCTTCGATACACGGTGCCATAAATCAACTTGGTATCTTTGGAGAGATGGACGGATAAATCCAAATAACATCTGCCCCCCAAATTCAGGCAAGACGGCCTACGTGGTCCCGTCTCTCGTTTTCGGCGGTGAACAGATTCTGGCACGCCCGGTGGGACCTTTTCCTCTTTCCACTTCACACTTCGTGTGTCGTGTTTTTCCGCGATCAGATAATCACGGTGTATATGTTTGTGGTTATCTTTAGGTGATGGGATATTGAAGCCGGCGTTTCGTTTTTATGAAGAATGGCGTTTGCTTCCACCCTAGCAACTTAGACTTTATCGTATATGGTGGAGTCAAGTATGGGTCACTTGCAGCCTCAAATCTCTGCAATCCGGCTCTTCAAGAAATCAACGGGCTTCTCTTTGGGTCGATGCTCCCACCTCCCACCCTCGGTGCCTCAACGTTGAGGTAAGAAGCCTAGAAGAAGTCTGTCTTCCACAGGCTGACTTCCCAAGATGCAGCTTTGCCGACGAAATCAGTCCTTAAACAACTGGCACATGCCCAGGACCAAGGTCGACGCAGGGGGCAGAATATTCAAGCTCTCAAAGGAAACATGGGGCAGGATCGGCAAAATCCTGAGTCTAATCAAATCCCGGCCGTAAGAAACGGTCGACATCAATATCAGCATCAAACAAAATGAGCTGAGGACAGTTCTCCGTATGGTCCTGTCTCGACCCTAGTGGTGAATGTTGTTGTTCCAACCGGGAACAACTTCAAACTATTGCGAAGGGTCAGAAAAAATTATCCCACCATAATATTGAAGATCCCACAGAGATCCCATGAGAGTAGAAACCAGTTCACTCCCTATAACAACTTTCCTTGTCTATATAGAAGGTGTGGAAGCAGGTGAAGGATCTCCGCAGCCCATGGAGATTCCATGAGAGCAGAAACCAGTTCGCTCCCTATAACAACTTTCCTTATCTATATATAAGGTGTGGAAGCAGGTGAAGGACTCAGTCGTCGTCTGCGGCTCTTCCTCTAAATGTTAGCCAAATTCTGACAAATCACCTTTCAAATACAAGGGGATTCATCCCAAGACGGATTCTGATACAGCGGTTCCTCCCAAAACCAAATTGGCTTTTCGCAAAAAGAGAAGCCTAATAAAGCTCAAGTGCCCGAAGCAAACTCTAAAGTCCAAAACTCCAAACACCCCAAGCCTGGGGGCATGGTAGTTCATATAGTCTATGCGGTGAATTCCAAAGACGAAATTCGAGCTTCTACTAGTCACCGACCTCAAACTCTGTCCCTGACAAAAGTTCAACTGCAACGTGAAAAACTGCAGGAGATGCTCACTCAGGCAGCAACAAACGCTAATCCATCGCCTAAGGAAAATCCCGAGGACGCACCCGAAGAAAGAGTAGAGAAAGAGTCGGATATTGATTTCCTAAAGCGCGCTGTGAAAAGGAGAGATGAAGAAGCGGAAAAAATGTCCACTTAAATGAACCAGATGGCTCTTTTGATTCAGAATATGGCTGGAATGATGGTTCAATCGGAACCAATGACAAATGAACCACCGGTAGTCGGTCTTAAAAATAAGGATGGCATTTCAAATCCTCTGCAAATCTCATCAATGGCTGAGGAGGAAATGATTCCTAAAAGAAAAGCTGGACACATATATCGCTCAGCGAATCAAAGCTCACTACGCCAGTGAAACCGCAAAAATCAAGATTGGTCGACCGTATCCGACGTGGTATGATCAAATACAGTACCCGCCAGAGTACACATTTCCAACGCTCCACATAAACAAAGGAACTGGAAATCCTCGCCAGCACATTGCACGATTTAAATCCATATGCGGAAATTCTGGAGAGAATGGTATACTCCTCCTATGACAGTTCGTCAACTGTCTGGCGGGCATTGCCTTCGAATGGTATGCAGAACTCCTAAATGATTTCGTGAAGAGCTTCGGCGAAATGGATATGCTCTTTTGTCAGGGATTCGCTAATGAGAACGAACGTACTACCGTGACGGCGATGGTCAATGAAAGGGTTAGACTGAATGAGACTTAGGTTCAATATGTTACCCGATGGAGAAATCTCTGGTAAAATACAAGCAATGCATCGATGAAGTTGCAGCCATGGGAATGCTCATAGCCACCCTTGACCCAAATCAAAGGCGTTCCCGATCTTCCAAGAACTCATGGATAAAATGGCTCGATTGGATCAAATGGGTCAAAACTCTTTCTCATCCGATGACGACGAGTGAAAAACGAAGGCCAGATGGCGTTTGTCGTCTATGCTCAACAAAAATAAGCGGCTCTGAAGCAACCCGTCGCCAAAATAGCGACGGCGTGGGTACTCGTTCCCCTCGAGATATACACAGGGGGTATATTTCTCACCGGCGGATGAATCTCTTTGTAGAATGATCCTTTCTTCTCAAAAGGCAGGAAGGATATTAAAGGATATTAAAGGGCCTACAAACAGGTCCCATAATCTAGTGGAATGCTCTGCTAAAAAAACAAAAAAAACGGTACGTCCGCAAGCAAGATGGGCATGGATGAAAACCCGAAAGGGCGCCGTGAGTCAAAACAGTAGGATTGCCGACGAGTTTGTGAAAATCCGGAAGGGCGTAATCTCGCAAAAAAAAAATGGTACGTCCATAAGCGAAATGGGCACGGATGAAAACCCGAAAGGGCGCCGTGAGTAAAAACAGCAGGGCTATCGGCGAGTTTGTGAAAACCCAAAAGGGTGCAACCTCGTTAAAATAAATACACTTACGAGATCCTCACGACTTGTGAGGAGAATCCCCTCTGTGAGACCCTCACGGCTCATAGGATTCAAAAGCCTTAAGTTACAGGGATCTAGACATGTTCTTAAGCCGTCATATCTCTCAAATTGGCCTACAAGCGGTCCATATTGACTCTTGAATACAATCTATGGGCACGAATAAATATTTCTTTGCCAAGTTCTACAAATGGCAAGAAATGTCCCCATAAGGTGAATAACACTTGTAGGTCCTCTCGACTTATAAGGAGAAAACACTCTTATGAGTTCCTTACGACTTAATAAGAGAAAACACCACTTAGAAATCCTCACGACTTCTAAGGAGAACATACACCTATGAGATCCTCACGACTCGTAGGGAGAAATACCTTTATGAGACCCTTACGGCTCGTAAAGTCAAAAGTCTTAGTCGACAGGATCCTAACCCTGTCTACTAAGCCACCTTTGTCCAAATCGACAGGGGCAAATGATGAGTCGCTCCGGGCAATATCCCAGTTGTAGCGATACTGATGCCTAAACAGGTGTCAAACTCCAAGTCAACCTATCCGGCAAGTTCCGTCCCTACAACCATCTAATGAAGAAGAGGATCCCGTTCGTCTGGAATCATAAATGACAAAGTGCACTGGACGAAATCAAGAAATATCTGCAGAGCCCGCCGGTACTGACAGCTCCGGTCAAGGGAAAGCCCCTCATCCTGTACACAACAGCCCTTGAAGGTTCTTTAGGCACGCTATGGGCACAAGAGAACGACCAAGGGAAAGAGAGAGCCCTCTACTATTTGAGTTGAGTTCTCCTGGGGGCAGAAAACAACTACCCCCTATCGAAAAACACTGCCCGGCGTTAATCTTCGCGATAACGAAGCTTCGGCATTATGCTTTGGCGCATGAAGTCCATCTCATATCAAAAGTGGATCCTCTCAAATATTTGGTGTCAAGAGCCATACTAACAGAACGACTCGCTAAATGGGCCCTACTCTTAATGAAATTCTCGATAACATACCGACCTCTCAAGTCAGTGAAAGGCCAGGCCATCGCCGACTTCCTCGCTGAGCATCTGATACCTGCCAATTCATCCCTAAATTGCGAATTGCCAGACGAGCACGCGTTTGACACGATCGACGGGGAGAGAGGAGAGAGTGATAACCGATGGGAACTCTACTTCGATGGGGTATCTTCCATGAAGAAGCGAAAGCACAGCTCCCCCATAATCAAATCTGGGGTAGGCCTCATCTTCATGACTTCGCAACGAGGGATAATGCGCTTTGCCTTTTTCTTAACAGAGCCGAGGACAAACAATGAAGCGGAATATGAGGCTTTGATAGCAGGTCTTGAGATCACTGTCGACATGGGAATCGAAAACCTCCTCATATACGGAGACTCCCAGCTGGTCGTAAGCCAAGTAAACGGTGACTATCAGACGTGAAAGCCAGGGTTAGTAAATATGGCAAAAGAGTGCAACAGTTACTAACTCAAATTCCCTCCTACGCCCTGGAAAGAATACCACGTACAGAAAATAGCAAAGCGGATACATTAGCCAAGCTCGCTAAAGAACTGGATGACGAAAACCTCGATGATGTAAGAATCGTTGTGAAGAGCCGTCGGATTCTCGCACCAGTAGAAATATCTCCGAAGTCGTCTGAAGAAAATGAAGCGACCAAGCAAACAGCCCTACGAATAGAGGACCAAGAAAGGGCTAAGGATTGGAGAGAAGTCTTCATAGACTACTTCAAATCTCGTCGAACACCTGAAGATGCATCCTCAAGACATCAGCTCATGAAACGAGCTCCGTCTTTCACCTTCGTCAATGATACTCTACATAAGAGATCGTTCGACTCTCTGTGGTTGAGATTCCTGACCGAAAGAAGCAAGGAGAGTCGTCCAAGAAACTCACGACAGACTCTGTCGTTCTCATCAAGCTGGGCCAAAGATGAAGCTGAAGATCAAAAGGATGGGCTACTATTGGCCCATGATGATTCAGGATTGCCTCGAATACGCGAGGCAATGCTATTCGTGCCAAATTCATGGGGACTTTATCCACCAGCATCCAAACCTGCTACACCCAACTGTGGCTAGCTGGCCGTTCGAAATGTGTGGAACCGACATAATTGGGCCCATCGAACTAGCGTCATCCAAAGGACATCGGTTCATATTGGCGACAACTGATTACTTCTCTAAATGGGTAGAAGCAGTACCGCTAAGAGAAGTGAAGACGGAGAATATCCTCCATTTCTTCAAGACACACGTCATCTATCGGTTCGGCACTCCGCGACGGATCATCTCGGATAATGGGCCGGCCTACAGAAGTCACAGAATCAGCCACTTCGCACAGCAGCATTATATAGACTGGAGATACTCTTCAGTCTATAGCCCCCGAGCTAACGGTCTAGCTGAGGCTTTCAACAAGACCTTGATGAAGATCATAAAGAAGACGGTGTCCAGAAACAAAAAGGACTGGCATGAAAAACTACATGAAGCTCTCTGGGCTTATCGGACCACGTTCAAAACGACCACAAATACAATGCCATTCGCGTTGGTATTCGGCACAGAAGCGGTACTCCCCCTCGAGATAGAACTACCCTTTCTACGAGTGGCGGTCCATTACGAGCTAACAGACGAAGAGAATGCTCATCTTCGGCTTGAAGAGCTAGACGCCCTCGATGAAACTCGTCTCATGGAGCAGCAAAACTTGGAAGCTTACAAAGAAAAGATGACACGCTCATATGAAAGATTAACTAGGCCGAGAACATTCCGCCAAGACGAACTCATGCTAGTGGTCAAGAGACCTATGATCCCCAATCGTGCCAAACGGGGGAAATTCGAGCCAAACTATGAAGTCCCATACATCATAGACAAAGTCTACCAAGGTGGGGCTTACTTTCTCATGGATATGCATGGCGAAAGACCCTTTCGGCCAATAAACAGCCGATTCTTGAAGAAGTACTACGCCTGACGAGTCACGACTCAGGTCAATAGATGACGACGTCTATGTCCGCTCTCTATCTTCTTGAGTCAAGACTCTAAAAGTAGTATCCAACGATACCTCGTCCCAAACACGGAAAGCCACGGACCGAAACGTCCATAAACTAATAACGGACCGCAACGTTCTTAAACTACAATGGACCGAAACGTCCTTAAACTAACAATGGACCAAAACGTCCCTAAACTAATAATGGACCTCAATGTCCTGAAACCAGCTACGGACCGTAACGTCCTTAAACTACTACGAACCGCAGCATCCTTAGGCTAACGCGGCAAAAAAAACGGTATGTCCATAAGCGAAATAGGCACGGATGAAAACCCGAAAGGGTTCCGTGAGTAAAAACAGCAGGGCTACCGGCGAGTTTGTGAAAACCCGAAAGGGCGCAGACTCGTAAAAAATTTCCTATGCACTTGCATGGTCCTCTCGACCTTGTAAGGAGAAAATACCCGCGTGAGATCCTTACGACTCACAAGGGAGCAAAACACTTAGGAATCCTCATAATCCCTAAAAAGGAATTACACTTACAAGATCCTCACGACTTGTAAGGAGAATTTCCCCCCTATAAGACCCTCACGGCTCACAGGATTCAAAAGTCTTAAGATACAGGGACCTGAACCTGTTCTTAAGCCATCATATCCCCCAAACTGCCCTACAGACGGTCAATATTGACCCTTGTATACAATCTACGGGCATAAATAAGCGTTCCCTCACCCAGTTCCACCAATGGTGTGAAATTCCCCTATTTGGTGAACAACACTTGCAGGTCATCTCGACTTGTAAGGAGAAAATGCTCTTGTGAGTTCCTTACGACTCTCAAGAGAAAACGCACTTAGGAGTCCTCATGACCCATAAGGAGAAATTACACCTACGAGATCCTCACGACTCGTAGGGAGAATACCTTTATGAGACCCTTACGGCTCACGAAGTCAAAAGCCTTAGTTGTCAGGTCCCTAACTTTGTCTACTAAGCCACCTTTGTTCGATAGCGGTGAAGGCAAATGATGGTTCGCTCCTGGCAACATTCCAGTAATAGCGATACTGATGCCTAAATCGGTAACAAATTCCAAGTCCTTTTACGGCAAGTGATGATTCGCTCCTGGAAATATTCCAGTCGCAGCGATACTGATGCTAAGATTGGTATCAGATCTCAAGTCCATACTCGCAACAAAATCAGCGAGCCAAAAATACATATAAAAATAGCCGAAATGATTGGGCAACTCACAATAAAAAAGCAGCGAGTAAAAAGAAAAATAGCTGAAATGATAGGGCACCGCGAAAAATAGCCGAAATGATTGGGTAATCGCGACTTTCGCGATATAAAAAACTGAAATGATAGAGCATCGCGGAAAGAAATAAAAAAATGAAAGAATGAAACTTTTGCCTTGCAGGCGAGTCCATACTGACACCTGTATACAATCCATGGGCATAAAAGAAAAGGGAACCACATTTTCCAACAGACTCTGTCAAAGGGAGAGTCAGATCTCGACGGCAGCATCTGCATCCCAGAAGATCAACGCGGCGTTCCTTCCTGACACCTCAGAAAGCGGAGCAAGTCAAGACCTCCCCGTCGGAACAACGCTCCGTCTCGGAAACAAGTCAACCGATGACCTCCCCGCCGGAACAACGCTCCGTCTCAGAAACAAGTCAACTGATGATCTCCCCGCCGGAGTAAAGCTCCATCTCGGAAACAAGTCAGCCAATGACCTTCCCGACGGAGCAATGCTCCGTCTCGGAAACAAGTCAGCCAATGACCTCCCCGCCGGAGCAATGCTCCGTCTTGGAAACAAGTCAGCCAATGACCTCCCCGCCGGAGCAATGCTCCGTCTCGGAAACAAGTCAGCCAATTACCTCCCCGCCGGAGCAATGCTCCGTCTCGGAAACAAGTCAGCCAATGACCTTCCCGCCGGAGCAATGCTCCGTCTCGGAAACAAGTCAGCCAATGACCTCCCCGCCGGAACAATGCTCCGTCTCGGAAACAAGTCAACCAATGACCTCCCAGCCGGAACAATGCTCTGTCTCGGAAACAAGTCAACCATTGACCTCCCCGTCGGAATAATGCATCGACCCGGAAACAAGTCAACCAATGACCTCCCCGCCGGAACAATGCTCCATCTCGGAATCAAGTCAACCAATAATCTCTCGATTCATCTCGACCCCCAGGGAAATCAGTGTCCCTGCGCAAACCTCTCAATTCATAAAAAGAAAACTCTCTTGTGCGATCCTTACGACTCTCAAGAGAAAACGCACTTAGGAGTCCTCATGACCTCTATGGAGAAATTACACCTACGAGATCCTCTCGACTCGTGGGGAGAAACGTCTTTATGAGACCCTTACGGCTCATAAAGTTGAAAAGTCTTAGGCGGTAGATCTGAACCTGTTTTCTAAGCCATCGCTACGCTACAAGGAGTTCAAGATGAACCGTTATCTACCATCTACAGGCCACATTTGCTAAAGTCACATACCAATGACACGACAAAGAAAAGAAAGCGCCGGTATGAGATAAAATATGTCCTTTATTCATGAATCAAAATGAATACAAGATATTCCTATTCGTAAATGAATACAAAAAATACACAACGACGAAAAAATGCTTAAGCCGGCGCACGGTGCAGCAGGCTCGTAAGCTCGTTGGTCTTCCGCTGGACCTCGGCCTCAAGCTCCATTATGGCTGTGAGATGAGTCCCCGCTTGAGCCTGTTGAGTCCGATAAGAAGCAAACCGACTCTCAAGCTCCCTTTCAACAACTTTGTGAGCTTCAACCATCTCGCGGGTAAAGATGACGGCTTTATCAAGAGAGACCGCCTCGGTGATAGCTTCTTGAAGCACTCACCAAATTTCGTACGCACGAGTGGCCTTGGTTGGCGGCGCACCGTTCGATCAACTCCCGCAGGCTCGTCTTTGCAGTCAAGAGCTCAGAAGGAAGACGTATGCACTCAAGACCATGTGGTCAAGCTTCCACTCGACGACAATACTCAATCCAAAACATGCACAAACGATGTGCTATGTAAGGCAATAAGGAGAGTCTTTGGTGTATACCACATTAAGCATGCATTCGCGAATGTATGCCTGCTTAAATGGAAATAGTATCCAAAACGCGCTGATTTGCAGGTAACACGACAATAGCGCTCGCACTTAAAGAAAATTCCTAGGGGTAAAGTATAAAGCTCATGTACACATGGAAAAGATCACAAAATATGGGATCAGAGATACAGGGGTTAACAAAACAAATACGAAGTTCCCCAATTCCCTCTTTATCTTCTCCAACATGTCGAAGCGACCATTTTCGCGAGGAGTTGCTCCCCACCGGTTAGCACCGTGCTCATCAGCAAAAGCGAACATGATGGCCCGCCGAGCTCTTATTTGACTCAATAAATGAACCGAACGGTCCTTCAGAGGCTGGGTAATTAATTGTTCCTCATGAAAACGCTCAATTTTGTCCTCTGCCGTATCAAGAATCGCCGGAGTCATCTCCGCCGGATGAGAAGGATATCGGCAAGCACGGATAGAAAGATCATCCGGAGCCAAATGGAGCCTATAGGAAGAGGAGAGCCCCTACGAGTCAGGAGCTTATACATCACCGCGTCACACTAAGCGTCGGTAAAAAGAGGGTCTACTAGCCGTGCGGCAAAGCGAGGAATAATCTCCTCAATGGGCACCTTCCATGGTTGCCGACGAGCGTGGGGGCGGTTGCAAGCTATAACCTTTGGTTTGTTTCTCAAAATGATCACCCTAAGGTCTGAATGGTTTTCTCTTTAGAGAGGAAGAAAGGCACGGCTTCAGGTTATAAAAGGAAGCATTCAATGCTATGCATAGAAAATGTTGTGCATGGTGGAACTATTCTGAAGGCCTAGAAAAAGGGGAGAGCATGGGAAATGAAAGCGGTGACTCATTGGAATCAGAGTAGGGAGATGAAACGACCTCATCAGCTGAGCCTCACGCGTATGGCACGTGAGCGCCCACGTCGATCCTTTTGAAAACTAAAACGGCACCGCACATGCATAACACGTGAGCGCCGGCGCTAATCCAGGATTAAAATCCCCAACAGCGCCTCATGCGCAAAACACATGAATTCCAACAACAGTATAATGACACTTCATACGGGATACATGTAAAAAAGGGGTGAAGAAAGTTTTGTCATTCATACTCCAAGAACTTATACAAAAACAAAAGAAAATGTTTACAATGGCAAAACACTAAATCCGGGACATGGATCGAGGAATTCAGAAGCAAGACCGTCTAAAATGCTTCTAGCTTTTCTGACCATTTTCGTGCGCACCTTCTCACGATTGCAAGCATCAGGATCCTCGCTGATGTTATCCGTCCTATGGTAGGCAGAGATTATCGTCGTCTGTTGGAAAACTTGATGCAAGATATCAACAAGATTATCCCGCCGCCTCTTCGAGATTAGGCCCATCAGATATACCGAGTGCACCTTGTCTTCTGATTGATACGATTTTCCGGTGTGTCGTTAGAAAAGTGTATAGAATTCACAACCAAAAATATTTTGACCGCAATCAATAACGGTGTCGAATGTAGCGCGTTAGTAAGTGCGGATCGTCCACAGGGAAAGTGTAATCGTTCGTGTTTAGATTAAGATGAGTTGAAACTTTAAAGAAAAGAAAACAAACAATTCATGATTTGTAAATTGAAGTTCAAGAATTAGGAAAATCTAGTCTAAATCAAGAAACAATAAAATCAAGAATTGAGAATTTGTGATGATTTCCAAACCAACAATCAAGATTCGAAGTGTGGCTCGTAGGAGTCGATTGGATCTATAGATGTGATGAGATCTAATGATTACATACTCTTATCCATTTACGAATTGATACTAGATCGATGACGATTTATCGAGGTTAAGGATCTTGTGAAGAAACTAGGGTTTTCTCATCTCATCATTTGTCCTTTCGATGAATCTCATTCACAAACTAGCTTCTAGTAAATCAAATGATCGATCGTTGATCTCTAGTTTCGAGCGAATACAATCAAGAAAGCATCGCATCGAAACTAGGTCATCGATCATTCGATTTTCAAGAATTTACAAACGTTATAGGATTTAAGAATTGTAAAAGAATCTAAATCATCACCATTCCATTGATCGTCTCGACTCCTTTACGAGCAGAGTTTTACTCAAACATTATCACAAAGCAAACATTCAAGAATCTACATTGAATCATAATGCTTGAATTCAAAAGATAAGCAAGATAAAAGAATTGTCACCTTTATTTATATCAACAATTTGTTACACTTTGCTCAAAGACTACAAGAAATTGAGAAGGGAACGAGATCGTCGAATCTAGCGTCACATCGTCTCCGTGAGTCGCGGATCGGCTTGAATCACTTGCTCGGATGAAGATCGGCTTCGCTCCAAAAGGATCTAGGCTTCTTGCTTTGATTGAACTCAGAATTCTTGATCTTGGATTGGAATTGGAATTAGGGTTAGGGTTTTGAGGCGCAAGTCGTGTCACTCAACTTGCGGGGAATGGTTAATGAACCCAATTGATGTAGAAATTAATGATTAGCCATTAACCCTAGATCTAGGTTTCCTTTTATAAGCCTTGTAGCGCTAGATCTAGGATTCAAAATTTGAATTTCCCTCCAAAAGTTTGTTATAGGGAGAGGCTTCTAGAAGTAGTTAGTTGGAGGGATACTTCTAGAACTAGGTTGTTAGTTGGCTTGCTTTGGAAGCTTGGAGCTTAATCATGATTAGCTTGCTTAATGATCCTTGCTGATCTGGCAGAATATTCTGGAGTGTTCTGGAAATTGCAGTGGCTTTCTGAGGTGTAGGAACTGAGAGGAGAATACTGCAGTAAAGCTTTGATGATGACGTGTCAATAAGGCCGCGGATCCGCGGCACGTGCTTGCTCCTGCCACGGATCCGCGGCCCAATAGGAGCCTTAGAGCTTCATTCTTCAGCTGTTGCTCTCTGATGACATCTTGGTATTTTCATGATATATTGAATCTCACAATTCCTTCTAGATTACTACCAGATCTCAAGTGCTTGAGTTGGCGTAAAATTTGATCAGCACTATGACAATTTTGGCCTTTCTCCTGAAATTTCCTGCACAGACTTCGAAACAAGTATTGCGCTACACAAGAATGATGCGATGCCATGATAAACAGTCAATTTCCCTAAAAATGCCGGTTTTAGAGTATAACACATGTAATCTTGTATTTTGCAGCTGTTTTGCTAATATGTGTAATATGCAAACCGAACAGCTCTAGATGAATGCAAAAGATAGGGAAATTGACGTGTTAAAAATACATTATTTTCGACTGATCATCTTCGGCATCATCGAGTGCCTTAAGCGGCATGGCCTCGTAAAATCCAGTAAGTGCTTCCCAAATCGCTCCCACGATGATCTTCAAAAGAGCGGAACGACGGGGAAGTAGTCGACCACTGTACTCGTCGAAGCGAAGCATAACCTCAACGCATTGGACGTTTGTAAACTCCTGGTTTTGGCAGCGGCCTTGGACGCGAATGTCTTCATAAGAAATAATTTCGTCGAGATCATTCAGATGAGCGGCCATAGTATCTGAAAAGAAAAATCAGTGAAAGTTTAGTGATCAAACTGATCAAGAAAATTCTCATTAAACAGACCAGGAGTTTAAACAACTCTTGACATCCCCGTAGAGAAAACAAGTTCCGTTAAAACACCCAACAAATTTAAAATTGTGCAACCCTGTGAGAACGCTTAAGAACACCAGGGAATGAAATTCCTGAAGGGCTCTATGATCTTTCAGAGCTAAGCTCTTCGGTAAAGAATTAAATTCCTTTTATGCGATGGAATTAAATTTCAGAAACCCCCATGATAAGGAAATGAAAAATAAAACCCCCATGAATCCTCAATAATCAAAGGGGAATGCTGAAGAAATTGAGGTTTACTACTCTAAGATCATGTCTGTGGATCTCTAAGAGATAGGCATCAGAAAAAAGCAAAGCATTTTGTAGAGTAAAAACTCCAAGATCTTTAAGATCTACAAAATGAACTCTAAGAGTTCTTCATAGAAATGAACAGTGTTATAATTAATGGGTTAAGTAACCCTAAAATTCCATTTTAAGATCTACGATCCGAGAAGAGCAAAATTCTGTTAATGGGTTCGATCCTTACCAAATCTGGGCAGAGTTCTAACTCTAAAAAGGGATTTCCTTGGGTAGAGATCTAAGCTCTGAAGGGAGAATTAAATTCTCAGAAACAAGAAAGGAAGAAGATGAACAGAAGTCATCTCAAGGGCCAAAGGCCTTACTTATATGCGTTGGAAGACGATCCAACTTCCAAGATGATCCAACGGTGGAAAAATTGCCACCGCTGCACTCACGTGTGAGCCCCATGAGCGCAATGGTGGGGGCATTTAATTCCTCCCAATAAGAGAGCAAGGCTCTGTTCAAAATTTGAACTGAGGCAGCGCCTCACGTGCAAAGCACGAGAGCGCCAGCGCCCAGAATTAAAAACTCTTACGCAGCGCCTCACGTGCAAAGCACGAGAGCGTCAGCGCCAAGAGTTAAAAAAACTCCGAGGCAGCGCCTCACGTGTAAAGTACGAGAGCGCCGACGCCAGAACTAAAAGTTCTCCACCATTGGATCAAAAGATCCAACGAAAATGATAAATCATCAAATTACAGAATTAAATTCCGTTGAGAAAATATTTCTCAAATCTTTCTAAAACAAGAAAAGTTAATCTCTGTAAAACAGAGCACCGATCCAATGGTGATTAAAAATCACAAAGATACAGAATAGGCTCTGTATGGGAAAATGTTTTCCCAATCTTGTTAAGAACAAGAAAAATATCTTCTGTAAAACAAAAGGCCTAGGATTAAAGATCCAACGGTGGATAAAATCCCCAAATCAATTAGACATCTCTCAATGAGAGATTTCCTTAACTAAATCAACAAATCAGTCTCCACTATATAAAGGACCTAAGACTTCAAGTCTTGTAGAGAAGAACCCCCCCATAAACTTCAAGACGAGAACGATTTCTCCTCGAGGTAAATAAAAATAAGAGAGATCATAGCATCTTCTCCATATCTAAGAGTTTAACTCTCACATCAGAAGAACTTAGTTCTTTTTCCAGATCTCAGATCTATAAGACAAAGTCTTTCACCAGTGAGAATCTAATTCTCGGAGAATTGAATTGAGCAGAACAGAAAGCTCGGTGCTTAGCGCTTAGCACTCAGAGTTTGGCGCTCAGCGCCGAGCACCTCACGTGCTCTGCACGTGGGCACCATAAATTGTTTGACACTCCATATAAAAGAATATAAATAAAACAAAAAGAAAAAGGGGTGTCAGAACCCAAATCAATGCTCGGCAGTGCTGATACAGAAAGGGGATCAAGCTCAAATAAGTAATCAAGTAGGCTGAGCCCAAGGTTGGCCAAACCCCAAATTGACTGAGCCCATATGTCTTCTTCTAAATTGGCTTTAGTTCCAAACAGGACTACTAAGTCCCTGATGAACATTCATTGGTTCAATGGTACATCTCTTCACACCTCTGATATGTGTCATTGTAATTCTTCAACATCTTCAGAGAGCTGGCGGGTCCCGACAACCAGTAACTATGGACCGCAACGTCCTTAAACTAATAATGGACCGCAACGTCTTTAAACTAATAACAGTCCGCAACGTTCTTAAACTAATAATGGACTGCAACGTCCTTAAACTACTGCAGATCGCAACGTCGTTAAACTAATAAGGGACCGCAACGTACTTAAACTACTGTGGACCGCAACGTCCTTAAACTAAAACCTCACCTTAAAAATGGTGATCTGTGGACCGCAACGTCCCTAAACTAATAACGGATCGCAACGTCCTTAAACTAAAATAATAGAGCCCTAATGCTCTTTCGTCGGATCTAAATGATCCTAAACCCTTGTTAAGTAGATCTTAGTCTAAAATTAGACTAACGTATCCTTATCAAACATTTAAGTTTGATCTTAATCTCAAACGAGATTAACGATCCTTAAATCAAAAAAACCCAAATCTAAGAAAATACGGATTTGAACTAATCCACGCCGTACGAGCGACAATATGAATTAGTGTCATTATACAATCCACGGGCAACCAAAAATAACAAACACACACGACACGAAGTGACCTTCTGGAGAAAGAAAAAGTGGATACAGCGATGCGGTAACGTAATTAACTGCAGGGGCTTGCGCATGCAGGGAAGAACGTCCCCACAATCAAAAACTACTCACAACGAGGGGGAATCTAACGAAGTCTGCAACAACGGCCGTATCCGTCTACACCTTCGATACACGGTGCCATAAATCAATTTGGCATCTTCGGAGAGATGGACGGATAAATCCAAATAGCATCTGCCCCTCAAATTCAGGCAAGACGGCCTACACGGTCCTGTCTCCCGTTTTCGGCGGTGAACAAGTTTTAGAACCTTGAGGAAGGAGGCACAGACCCAAACTTTTTGGGGAGAATGAATTATTATATTCTTTATTTCATTATCATGTTGCCTTTTATAGGCTTACAAATTTACATATAGCCCCTTGGGCTTTATAAAATGGCATTTTACCTATCCCATGCCTCATGTGCTCATTTCTTTTGCCCATGACCTATGGGCTTTACAAAAATTTGGCTTTATGCCCATTTTTCTTACATTCATGCATAAAAAATTACATCAAAATTATTTATTACATGATTTCATTTTGGCATGGGGGGCCGGCCGCGGGGCTCGACTTGGGCATGGGCCCACTTGATCTGGGCTTAGGCCCGCTTACCTGGGGTTGACTTTGACTTTGACTTGGTCAACCGGGGTGTAATTTTCGACCCTAACAACTAGTATATACGTTTCTTAACCCCGACAAGAGAAGATGGTTGATCCCACAGCCATTGGTGTCTGGCACCAAAGATTTTATACAAGTGCTCATTGGAGAATGAGTTACACTGGACGGACATGTCGAGAACTCCTAAATGGTATTATACCTATCGCCAGATAACGGTTGTCTAGTGACATGAGTACAGGGTAGTCTGTAGACCTAAGATTGTCATTTGTCTCATGTGAGTTCCCAATGTATTTTGATTACTACCCTACTACGGCTTTAAAGAGTCGTGCAAACAGGTTTTAGTTGGGTACAGTCTCGAGCCACATGGAGGCAGTGAGCGATCGGAAGGGATTCGTCTCTCCTGGTGTTTCCCCCAATCAGAGAGCATGGCTTTATTCAAAATTTGAAATGAGGCAGTGCCTCATAAGAGCGCTCGCGCCAAGAGCGTCAGCGCTAAGAGTCAAAGACTGTGAGGCAGCGCTCATGTGCACAGCATGAGAGCGCTAGCGCCAAGAGCGCCAGCACTAAGAGTCAAAGACTCTGAGGCAGCACTCACGTGCAAAGCACGAGAGCGCTGGCGCCAAGAGCGCCAGCGTTAAGAGTCAAAGACTCTGAGGCAGCGCTCACGTGCAAAGCACGAGAGCGCCAGCGTCAGAACTAAAAGTTCTCAACCCTTGGATCAAAGATTCAACGAAGATGATAAATCATCAAATTACCATAATAAAATTCTGTTGAGGAAATACTCCTCAAAATCTTTCCAAACAGGAAAGATTGTTCCCTGTAAATCAGAGCACCGTTGGATCAAAAATCCAATGGTGATTAAAAATCACCAAGATACAGAATAAGTTCTGTATGGGAAAATATTTTCCCGATCTTGTTAATAACAAGAAAACTATCTTCTGTAAAACAGAAGCCCTTGGATAAAGATCCAATGGTGGGAAACATTCCCTAAATCAATCAGAGATCTCTCAACAAGAGATTTTCTTAACCGATTCAACAAGTCAGTCTCCCCTATATAAAAAAACCAAGACTTCAAGTCTTGTACACAGAAACCTCCCCATAAGTTCTCAAATCAAAAGAAGAAAAACAGAGGAGCCCCCTAAAAACTTTAAGTTCTCAGAAAAGAAAGGAGAAGAGCAAGCTCTAAGAAGAACAACCTTCTTCAAGGTGACGAAAAAGAAGAGAGATCATAACATCTCCTCCATATTTGGGAGTTTAACTCTCACATCATAAGAACATAATTCTTTTCTAGAGATCACAGATCTATAAGACAAGGTCTTTCACAAAAGTAAAACAGATCACAGTATCTCATCAAGAAAGAGAAGAACTTAGTTCTTAGATCTATGAGACAAACTCTCTTATAAACCGAGAATTTAATTCTCAGAGTACAGAATTGATCAGAGCTGACAAAGAAGCGCTTTAGCGGTCCAATTTATAAAGAAGCGCCTTAGCGCTCCAAGTCTGGCGCTCAGCGCCAAGCGCTCCATGTGCTCCTCACGTGGGCGCCCTTTTTACAATAAGCGCTTTAGCGCTCCTCGTCTGGCGCTCAGCGCCAAGCGCTCCACGTGCTCCTCACGTGGACGCCCTTTTATAATAAGTTCTTTAGTGCTCCAAGTCTGGCGCTCAGCGCCAAGCGCTCCATGTGCTCCTCACGTGGGCGCCCTTTTATAATAAGCGCTTTAGTGCTCCAAGTCTGGCGCTTAGCCAAGCGCTCCACGTGCTCCTCATGCGGGCACCCTTTTATAATAAGCGCTTTAGCGCTCCAAGTCTGGCGCTCAGCGCCAAGCGCTCCACGTGCTCCTCACATGGGCGCCCTTTTATAATAAGCGTTTAGCGCTCCAAGTCTGGCGCTCAGCGCCAAGCTCTCCACGTGCTCCTCATGTGGGCGTCTTTTTATAAGAAGTGTCGTAGCGCTCCCGGTCTAGCGCTCAGCGCCAGGCGCTCCACGTGCTCCTCACGTGGGCGCTAAAGAGTTACAAAGCGCTCTATAAATAAGGCCCCAGCGCCACAAAAAGTGTTCAACACTTAATTAAAGACAAAAAGAAAAAGGGGTGTCAGAACCCAAATCAATGCTCAGTATTATTGAATAAAAAGGGGTCGAGCCCAAACAAGTGTTCAGAACTGAGTGGACTGAGCCCAAGTTGGCCACAAGTCCCTAATTCAAATTAATCGAGCCGATGTGCTCACAATCTTTTTAATTGGTCTTAATCCCAAACCTGACTATAGATCTCCCAACCAACATTGGTTCAAGGGTACATCTCTTCATTCCTCCTCTGATACATGTCATTGTAATTCTTCAACGTCTTCAGAGAGATGGGGGGTCCCAATAAACAATAACTTTTGGTGCATCTCCAAACGGTTAAACCAAAACCTCACAGACTATGATGTCTTTAAACCAGACTATGATGTCTGTAAACCATACAGACTATGATGTCTCTAAACCTTATGGACCGTAATGTCCTTAAACTAACTGTGGAACGTAATGTCCTTAAACTAACCGCGGACCGTGACGTCCTTAAACTGAACTTTATGGACTATGATGTCCTTAAACTGAAAACCCCATAAACTATGCTGTCTTTAAACTTAACGTCCTTAAACTCATGGACCATGACGTCCTTAAACTTATGGACCGTGATGTCCCTAAACTACATTCTACGGACTATGACGTCCTTAAACTCATGGACTATGACGTCCTTAAACTTATAGACCGAAATGTCCCTAAACTAAAACGATAGAGTCCAAATACTCTTTTGTTGGATCTAAATGATCCTAAAACCTTGTTAAGTAGATCTTAATCTAAAATTAGGCTAGCGTATCCTTAACAAGCATTTAAGTTGATCTTAATCTAAAACAAGATTAACGATCCTTAAACCAACCCAAACCCAAATCTAAGAAAATACGGATTTGGACTAATCCACGCCCTATGGGCGACAACATAAATTAGTCTCCGTATACGATCCACGGGCAACCGAAAATAAAACAAACACACACGACACGAAGTGACCATCTGGAGAAGAAGAAAGTTGTTACCGCGATGCGATAGCGTAATTAACTGCCGGGGCTTGCGCCTGCAGGGAAGAGCGTCCCCACAATCAAAAACCCCTCACAATGAGGGGGAATCTGACGAAGTCTTCTACATCGGCCGCATCTGTCTAAACCTCCAATATACAATGCCATAAATCAACTTGGAATCTTCGGAGAGGTGGACGGATAAATCCAAATAGCATTTGTCCCCAAAATTCAGGCCAGACGTCCCAACATCCCGACCGCGTCTTTCGGCGGTAAATAGATTCTGGCACGCCTGGTGGGACCTTTTCCTCTTTCCACTCCACACTTCGTGTGTCATGTTCGCGAACGAATCGCGGTTTAATGTGGTTGCCCCTGGATTCGAGGTACTAAGATTTGGTGTCTTGCTCCTGTGCTGAGAAAATGGCTTCCTACTGCACCAATTGCAACAGTAACTCCCACTCCGTCCTCGCTGGAGGAGTGACCTATGGACCCCAAGCGGCCTCCATCTTCGTCATGCCAGTGGAACAGGTGACACAGGCCACCACGGGATTGTTCTTCAGGACCATGCTCCCATCAATGAGCTTCAACACACCAGTGCCATCACAGGAAGCTCCGATGAAATCGGTCTTTGATCGGCTTACCACTACCATGACCCCTCTCAATGGGTCGTCCAATTCTAATACCTCAGTCTTCGACAGGCTGAACATCTCCAGTAAGCCCATAAAGAAGCCTGCAATACCCAAAGGAGTTATCCCGAAGCGGATAGCCATTCCAGCTCCAGTAAACAAAGTCATCAGAGGGGTTTCTCCGGCTAAGGGGTCGGTCTTTGCAAGACTGGACATCTCAATTCCTGCTTCGGGTGAGGTCTTTCAAATTACTTCCCTTGCCCAAAAGTCAGTCTTCGACAGGTTGGACGTTTCTTCTCAGCGGACGTCAGTTTTTGATAGGCTGGCACCAACAGCAACCCTTCACCAGAACAGGGGGCATAATGAAGCCACCCCCGTAACTCAGCCGGTACCGTCTGCAAGACATGCTCGACGTCGCCACTGGCGCTGAGTGAGGAAAGCTGGGGGCAGTTTCCCTTCTGGATTGACCCTACCATCTCCGATGGTGGAAGTCGATGCTGTTGTTCCAACTGGGAACATCTTTGAGGCGCTCAAGAGGGTGCGCACGAACTCTCCAACTGCTGTATTAAAAAGGTCTCCTTCACTTGTTGAAAATGTTACAAAGGCGGAGCTAGAGAAGCCTCTTCAGCGGCTGTTTTCCAAAATTCATAAGGTCTGGCGGAGAGTCCAAGACTCCGTAATCGATAAGGACTACTCCCGCCGACAGAAGAAAATAAAGATTCAGCAAAAGGAGGACCATCCCTCTGCCATACCACGAAAGGTGTCGTCTGCACGGATGCCTACATCAACAGCCCCCTAAACTTCAATCGTCCATAAAAAGAGGAGGGCGGAGAAGATCCTTATGCCTGTGACGAATCTCAAGGGCACTGAACCCAGACACTCCAAGTCTGGGGGCATGGTGGTGCATACTGTTTATATGGCTTCCGGAAAAGAGGAGAGCCGTGCTTCCGGGGGACATCGACTACTCACCCGATCCGTAACAAAGGCCCAGGAGCAACAACAGAAGCTCCAGGAAATGTTAATAAAGATGGCCGCGCTCACTGGGCCAAAAGAAAGCCCGGAGATATCGTCGGAGCAACATCAGGAGCAAGAAACCGATGCCGAGTTCCTCCGCAAAATGCTCGAGAAGAAAGATAAAGAAGCCGCGGAACAAGCGGCCAACATAAAACAAATGGCACTATTGTTCCAGGACATGGTGGGCATGATGATCCAGCCGGACCCTCCAGCGGAGGAGCCTTCGATGATCATTGAAGACGACAGAGTGGAGACATCAAACCCTCTTCCGGCCTTTTCAGCAGCAAAGGAGGAAACAATCTCGAAAGCTGCGCTTGATGATTATATAGCTCAACAGATACGAGCCCATCAAGCAAACGAGGCTTCCGGCCAAGTCGTCAGAACTAGGCGACCCTATCCCAGCTCGTACGATCGGATTAAGTACCCGCCAGGATACACAATCCCTAAATTTCATGTATATAAGGGGACATGCAACCCCCACCAGCATGTCGTCCAGTTCAGGGCTCTCTGCGGTAATACTGGAGGTGACGATAAGCTGCTGCTTCGCCAATTCGTCGGCAGCTTGGCGGAGACGGCCTTCGAATGGTATTCGGAGCTTCCCAACGACTCCGTCAAAACATTCACGGAGATGGAGTTGCTATTCACTAAGCATTTCGCAAGCGCTAGCGAACGCACCCCGATCACGGCATTGATCAATGCCCGAGTGAAGCCAGGGGAGACATAGGTTCAGTATGCAATTCGGTGGCGCAACCTATGGTCGAAGTGCAAACGGCGCATAGAAGAGGCTCCTGCAGTAGGCATGTTTGTGGGAACCCTCGATCTGCAGGCGTCCATATCCCAATTCATGATGTTTTTCAACCCAACCACCTTCCAGGCCTTGATTGACAAGCTAGTCCAAATGGACCAGATGGTCCATAGGCCTTCCTCTTCAAAGACGGAGCCTCGGAGTGAAAAAGGGAAAGTGAAAGCGACCTTCGTCGCCAATGCTCAGCAACAGCCGAGTGGTCCAAAACCAGCTGATCGCCAAAACGACAGACAATGATTTATCAACGAAAAGTTAAAACGTCCTTACTCATTCCCTCGGGATAAAACAAGGAGACTTTCCGAACTGGCGGTGCGCAACAGGCTCATCATTCTGCCAGATCCGAGATGCCCACTACAGCCAGGTGACGTCAACAATCCCAATTACTGCCCCTACCACCGAGTAGTAGGCCACCCAATTGAAGATTGCTTCATCTTCAAAAGCTGGATCGAGGACCAATACCAACAGGGCAAATTTGCACTGTCCAAGAACTGGAAGGTAAGCCCGCCGCAGCCGCATGCTCCTAAAAGAGTAGACACGTGGGGGGCATCATGCTCATTTATAGAAGAAGCTCCATGGGAGGTCGCTCTTTCAGCCAAAACAAAAAGAATGCTGAAGGATCTTCAAACATACCCGGCGATTAGGTGGAAAAGCCCGCTGTAACCCAAGGTTATTAAGGAATACTGAAACCGTGCCCAACGCCAAGAATTGGTAATGATGGGCAAAACGCTCAGGCCCAGCCGTCAAAATCTTCGAAAAGGAAGAAGGCCAAAAAGCCCGTGAAGCCTGATGACAAGCACACGGACCTGCAAAAGCAGATTGACGCACTGGAAGAATATAATCAGAAGGCATGAACCCCAGTCATGCTCCAAGAATTTCTCAACAACATCCTTGAGAGCGGAGAAAACGACAATGACGACGGAGACGACTCATCAGAAGAATTTGAGGATTATGTAGCAAGTTGTCACATGATCTCTCATTCGCCCGTAAATGACGAAGAAGCTCACATAGAAGAGCTGGGGGCAGGAGTGGTGCCAAAATCCTTCGAACCGTCTGACGAGATGATCGACATGCTATTGAACGAAGCCCGTCAGAAGAGCAAGGCTGATGAGCAACGTGAAATGGCCATATTTGAAAGAGCCAGGCGTCGGCATCAAGCTGAAGAAGTCATGGCGGGGATGAGTCGCAGAGCGCTCCAACCAGATCGAAGCACGCCCGCGGCAGACAAAAGAAAGCTTAAGGCAAGGAAACGGTTCGCTAAAGCCCTGTCAATTGGAATGAAGCTGCCATCTCCCAAAGAAAATACTCCTGACAGCATACACCTTGACGAAGCGGATGCACATCCAGACTACTGCTTATACCATCGGAGGATCACATACCCTACCGAAGAGTGCAACGCCTTTAAAAACCGGTGGCAGGGATATATTGCCCACCGACAATTGTTCAAGCGGATGAAGCGCAAAACTCGTCGGGAGCAGAGAAGCACGACAGATGAGCGTAAAAGAACTGCCGGCAACTGTCACATGGTTGATGCTGGGGGATCGCAACTTCTTACCTTCGGGAGCGATTCTGATGAAGAAATAGCCATCGGCCCTCTTTTCAGAGAATCCACCTCAGGAAAAGAAGAAGAGATAAAGAATTGTGAGAATATTCAGCTGCGTAACCGCACGTTGCCTGAAAAGAATCTCGGACCTGCAAACAGGGGATTGAACAAAAAAGATAAGGGGAAGGAAAAAGTCCCTGAGGATATCGCTCTCGATGATCGAGTCGTCGAAGAGCTGACAGCCAAGGACCCGCCCAAGAAAAACAAAGTGGATTACAATGTCCTAGCACATCTGAGGAAGATACCCTCACAGCTAAGCGTTTTGGATGCCCTTCTGTTTTCTAAAGAGGCACGAGATTCTCTGATCAAGGCATTACAAGAGCCCGGGCAGTTTCAAGCTTTCCTTGCCGAAGAAAAGATGAAGGACGAGCTGGAAGAAGTTCACATAGCCGACATTACCTTCAGCGATGAAGACCTCCTCCTCGGAACGTGCGAGCACAACCGCCCCCTGTATGTCACCGGGTATTGCCATGACATCAGGATAGGGAAGATTTTAGTTGACAACGGGTCCTCTGTCAACCTCCTGAATGTGAGGATGCTAAAAGAAATCTGCATGAGCGTTCAGCATCTCGCTCGAGATAAAATCACCATCTCAGGGTTCGACTCCCAGTCATCATGGACGCTCGGGTCTATAATACTGACGTTACACTTTGGGCTACTCGTCACCGACATCAAATTTCATGTCATTGACGCCAAGACTTTCTACAATGCTTTGCTCGGCAGGCCTTGGTTATATGAGTACAACATCATCCCTTCTACACAATATCAGTGTATGAAGTATTTTAAAGATGGTCTCGAGTACACAGTGACGGGAGAACTAAACTCATTCTCCATAAATGAAGTCCGCAAATATGAAGACGCAAAGTATTTCCTACCAGACTTTGAAGATACGGAAAGATGACATAAACCGGAGAATAAGCAAAAAGTTATCACCACTATTCCAGTCTTCGGGAGCGATACCGAGGAGGAAGAATGGATAGTTTATTCGGGGTCGCCCCAATGCAACAGGCCGGGACCATCTACCCCTATTCTGGTTTTTGGCAGTGACTTTGAACACGAAGTCAACGCAGTGTTCTCGGTCCGTCCATCAATGCAATCCTTCACTGGAGATGATCAGAGTTTACATATCGCCAAGGTTTCGCGGCAGCACTACAGAGAGCTTGATGCGCCTGAGACATATAGTGTGCAAGAACTACGGACATTCTATGTCCCTCCCAGGCGAAGAGGTGAAAAGGTAATCTTTTTCTATCGATCCACGGAGACTAAAATCGAAAGAGAAGTCTGGCATAGAGCCGATCCTGCGCTCGACAGGCTCCAACCCATTCGTCTGCCCAGGTATTACACCGAGGGATTGAAAAGGTTATTAAGATGCCAAGGCGTACCATTTATTCAGACTCCTCGACAAGCTCAATTCTATAACAAGATCTGGAACGTCCCCGGAACACAGCGAAAATTGCCTAACGGAAAAATAGAAACAATTGGGCTTGGATATGTCCAGTCCGAGAAACCGGAGCGATTCCATGGTTGCCATGTCATAAAGGACCTTGATAAAGACGAGGATGATCTCTTAAAAGACGCTGACGCTAAACCAGAACGAGGTCCTGTCATAAAAATACCGAGTCTGTCGGTTGAAGAACAAATTGACAAGCTAATAAGAGAAGCGGGTCAAAGGGTTCGGGATGACTACAGCCGCGAAATGGCCATTTACGAGAAAGCCAAGACGCAACGCCTCCTTCAGCAGGCCATAGAGGATGAAGATGCCCTTCGCCATCAGCCCGCCGTGCATTCCCAAGACAAGAAAAAGGCTCGACGCAGAGGCAAAAACAAGTCAAAGAGCGGAAAAAATGTTCGACAGCGGCAAAACGGATCCAAAAGGCCACGTGATCAAGAAAAGGTCAGCCGGAATTCGTCTCTAATGAAAAAGATGGGTCGAGCATATTCTTTCCCTAAAGACAAGACAAGGAAGTTATTCGACCTCGTCATGAAACATCAGATGATGACGCTCCCGGAGTCCAAGCACCCCGAACAAGCAGACGAGGTGCATCGCCCGGATTATTGCTCCTACCACCGAGCGACAGGACATCCTCTTGAAGACTGCTTCACCTTCAAAAACTGGGTCAAAGACCAATATCAACTCGGCAAGTTCGCTCTATCCAACAGTTGGAAGGTAACCCCACCGCAAAAGCATATACCAAAAGCAACGTATATGGAGAGAGTAGAACCAGATCAAAATCGGTCTTGGAAACGATCTCGTACCTGTCATGTGATAACGCTGTCAGAAGAAGAAGAAGTGCCCGAGAATATGGATGACCTCTCCTGGTGCTTCGAAAACGAGGATGAAAAGGAATTGATCTCAGAATTTCCACCAGCGCCAAAAGAGTTGGAAGATGGAATACATATTACGGCGGACAACCTAAGGAAAATCGACTTGGGGACGGCAAACGACCCGCGGCCTACGTTCGTCAGTGAGCTGCTATCTAAAGAACAGGTGGCTATACTAAAAGACGTGCTCATGCAGTATAGGGACTGCTTCACATGGAACTATTTCGAGATGCCGGGGCTAGATCCAGAAATAGCTGTGCATAAATTGGCGATATCTCCGGACGTCAAGCTAGTCAAACAAGCATCAAGAAGAATGCGGCTCGAACTTGAAATGAGTATCAATACCGAAGTCAAGAAACTAATCGACTCTGGCTTTATCCAAGAAGTTCAATACCCCGACTGGATCGCCAACATTGTCCCAGTGATGAAGAAAAATGGGACGGTGCGCATCTGCGTAGACATTCGGGACCTCAACAAAGCCTGTCCGAAAGATGATTTTCCCGTACCGGTTACCAAGCTGATGATAGACAACACGTACACTCACGAAGTCTTCTCCTTCATGGATGTCTCATCAGGGTACAATCAAATAAAGATGCATCCCAAAGACCAGAAGCATGTCGCTTTCCGGACTCCTCTGGGCGTATTCTGCTACAAAGTGATGCCTTTCGGTCTAAAGAACGCCGGCGCTACCTACCAGAGGGCCTGACAAAGATCTTTGATGACCTCATACATGAGATTGTCGAATATTATACTGACGACCTCGTGGTGAAAAGCAAATCGCATGAGGAACACTGGGAGCATTTGAAAATAGTGTTCCAGCATCTTCGAAAATACAATCTGAAGATAAACCCTCTCAAATGCGCGTTTGGAGTTTCCTCGGGCAAATTCCTGGGGTTCATCATCCGACACCGGGACATCGAAATAGATCCATCAAAGATCAAGGAAATTATGGAAATGCCTCCGCCAAAAACTCTCAAGCAATTACGATCTCTCCAAGAAAAGCTCGCGTATATCCGGCAGTTCATAGCTAATCTCTCCGGAAAATGCCGCCCTTACAGTCGCCTGATGAAAAAGGGAACCCCCTTCGTCTGGGATCGCAAATGCCAAAGTGCACTGGACGAATCAAGCAATACCTACAGAATCCGCCGGTACTGACTGCTCCGGTCAGGGGAATGCCCCTCATCCTATACACAACAGTCCTTGAAGGTTCTTTAGGCGCGCTATGGGAACAGGAGAATGATCAAGGGAAAGAGAGAGCCCTCTATTATTTGAGTCGAGTTCTCCTGGGGGCAGAAAACAACTACTTCCCTATCGAAAAACACAGCCTGGCTTTAATCTTCGCGATAACGAAATTTCGACACTATGCTTTGGCGCATGAGGTCCATCTCATATCAAAAGTGGACCCTCTCAAATATTTGATGTCGAGAGCCATACTAACGGGGCAGCTCGCTAAATGGTCCCTACTCTTAATGGAATTCTCGATAACATACTGATTGATCGTCTAAGTTGTGATGAAACGTAAAGTGTTCACAATCAAAGATATTTATACCGCAATCAATTAACGGTGTCGATGTAGCGCGTTAATGAATGCGGATCGTCCACTGAGATGTATGTTTTGATCGCTATTGTTTTAGATGAGTCAAAATGAAAATGTAAAAGAAAATTGCAAGAAAATTGATTCAAGATTTGAAAGATTTCAGTTCAAGAAACATAAAGAATATAGATCTAGAATCAAGAATTAATAATGTTCAAGAAGATGTCCAAATTGAATGAATTATCAAGATTTGTAAAGAGGCTTGTAGGAATCGATCCAATCGATAGTGATGATGAAGAATTATGATTACAAATTCTTATCTATCGATGATTTGTTGCTAGATCGATGACGATCAACGAGGATTAGGGATCTATTGAAGAAACTAAGGTTTCTCCTTCTATCCCTTGTCCTTTCGTTGATTAGCATTCAAATTCTAGCCTCTAGGAAATTCAATCGTCGATCGTTGATATCTAATTTGGAGCGAAAACATTCAAGAAAGCATCTCGCTCAAATTAGGTTGTCAATAATTCAATTTCCTAAAGTTTACAAAACTCATAAGACTTAAGAATCGTTCAAGAATTTAATCATCATCATCTACCTATTTTCTCGATTCCTCCACAAACGGAGTTTTCACTCAAACATCATGAAAAAGAAAACAATCAAGAATTGACAACTCATCATAATGGTCAAATGTAAAGAAAAGCAAGATCAAGAATTTTCACCTTTTATAAATCAACGTTTCGTTACAATTCGCTCAAAGATTACAAAATTTTGAGGAGAGAACTCAATCGTCGAAACTAGCTTCGCATCGTCTTCTTGATTCGCGGAACGTCGTGGATCTCTTGCTCGGATGAAGATCGGCGTCGCTTCAAAAAGCTCGTTGAAGGCTTGCTTTGGCTCAGTACTCGGTGGATCTTAATTTGGATCAAATTGTGTCACTCAATTTGATTTTGAAATGATTTGGATCAGGGTTAGGGTTTGAATGCACAAGTTGTGTCACTCAACTTGTGGTATTTTGGCAACAACCTTAGAATGAAGCCCTTGGGTCCTCTTTTATAGTCTTCTCCTTAGCTTCCCCTAGAAGCTTGATTAGGATTAGCTTCCTTTAGAAGCTAGGTTTAGTTTAGCTTCACTTGCAAGCTTGGTAGTTGGGTAGAAGGTTCTAGAGTTAGTTAGTTAGAGCTAGCTTCTTTGATAAGCTTGGAGGTTAGGACGAAGCTTCTAGACTTAGGTAGTTATGTGACTTGCTTAAGAAGCTTGGAAGTGTTTAGCTTGAACAAAAAGCTTTGCTGTTCGGACAGAAGCTTCTGGAGCTCTCTGGAATTCGCATTGGCTTGAAGAAGTGCAGACCTTGAAAGAAGAAACCAGAAGCGACGAACTGCTGAAGATACGCTGACGTGGCCGCGGATCCGCCGCGGGAAGGGGCATTCGGCCGCGGATCCGTGGCCCTTTGGAAGCTTCTGTGCATGAAACTTCCTGGTTGATCTTGTGCTGTTTTTGTGGCACTTTTCTGATGTGTGGAATCTCATAAATATTTCTTGTTTACTGCCAGATTACAAGTCTTGGACTTGGCGTATTTTTATCAGCACTTTTAGCAGTTTCAGCTCTTTTCCTGGAATTTTCTGCACAGATTCTCGAGACAAGTGTTGTGCTATACAAAGATGATGCATGCAATGATAAACACTCAATTTCTCTCAAAATGCCGGTTATAATATATAACACAAGTTATGTATTTTACAGACGTTTTGCTAATATGTGCTATATTTATACCGAACACTTTTAGATGATTGCAAATAGTAGGGAAATTGATGTGTTAAAAATGCAATATTTTCGACTGGTCAAATTCCCCCAAACTTATTTTTGATCGTCTCGAGCAAACTGTTTTATTAGAAAGAGAAGGAGAAAATATAAAAAAGAAAAAAACTAACTAGCACACTTTCGTAGGCAACACGATTGCACTGAGCACGTGCAACAAGCCTTTAAACCTCTAGGAAGACCGTGAAAGTTACATATAAAGATAAGAATTGTAAAAGAAAGACTTTAAAAATTAGAGTTTCCAACTATACTAGCTTTTCGGTTGTCATGAGCCATATCTTAATAGTCATGAAAAGATGTTCGAAATCACATCATCCCTCAATAAAACATCGTCTTTATTCTTCATTCCTATCTTTCTTCCAAACATCGATCATATAACCCTACATATGTGTAAAGAACATCCTTACACCCTGTCACGACCCGAAATTGGCCCGTGACGGCCCTAATACTACGCAACGCCCTAAGACGTAACGTAGTAAAAGAAAGCCAAAACCCAGAAGTCTAAACCATAAAAATACGGAAAAGAAAATTTAAGTTTTGAAACATTTGAAATCGCAACCCAAATTCTTTAAAAGTCTTACTTTCTTTCTTTAAAATTTGGCAACACCCCCTTTTGTAAAAACTATCTCAAGACGGAAAAACAATAACATCATAAATATACGACGCCGTAGCGAAGAAATAAGAGGCAATGGAGAGAAAGCTGCATATAAAAGACAACAAATCCACAATAATATACAAATACGTCATCACCAAGTCTCTAAGTCCACAATACAATAGTAGATGGAGAGTACAAATACAACGAAGGTACAATAGGAAATACAGATAATCATCTAACCCACCTAAGCAAAACGGTATTGTGAGCTGATGCGGTATCTGTGGCAAAAGATAAATAGCTGAATAGCTGAATAGCCTGCCTCGACTACTCTGGGGAACAACCTGAAACACCTGTGGCACAACGGGGGTGAGTTGCCAACTCGTGAATAGTATAAAACATATGCAGGTAATCCCAGGAATGCACGTACAGCATGAATCTAAGATATGCGATTACAGTAATAACATGTCAAGCAAATGCTGAATAAAGAAGAGTACACTAGTAGGTACAATCAATATGTGAAGCAATAGTAACATGACAATAATATGCAATAACCATGCAGTAGGGATATGAGAATGTAAATATGCAACTAACATAAGGGTACACTAACATGTACTACCAATATATGAAACTGTGCATAAAATAGATAAGGGTGAGGTATAGGGTGGAATATGTCATTTCCACGGAAACCTGACATCGTGGCAGGATCACAATCTATCAAGACACTCAAATCCCAAATCCTCAAATCAGCCCCCACATTGGGCTCTCACAATATATAAGTCTCACATCACCTCAATGTACAATATCGAATAGCTCTCCTATATCTCGAATGTACAAATCAACAATCTCATTCATATCCAATATCCAATGTCAATGAATCACCTATATCCCAAGTCGAATCTCAAGTAAGTGTCTAACATCCTAAAGGTAAATACACAGAAATAAGTATGATGGGGGCAATACACATATATTAGCGTCCCATTCCACTAATATTGGTGTAAGGGTATATATAACAACGGCTAAATCCACTGTTATATATACAAAGGTGTTAAAGAAATATCATGAAAACAGTGTGCCAAGCATCGACACAGAAATCATGACCATGTATCATACGCTATCCCGAAAGCACGAGTGCCTAGCTCTGACCCTCGCCTTTCGACGTATGCATACGTACATGACTCCAAGCGGTGTCTCCGTGATCCCCCGCTGTTCACACCATAATATTGTATTATTATATTCCCCATTCTTATTCTTTTTATAAATAAACGGGTGCTTTTGACACATGTCTGCTACATGTTACAGGTTACAGGTTCTTGGACAGAAAACAGTGAAAAAGACAAAAGACGATGTAAAAAGGGACTTTTGACCAACAAATAGAAGGATCTTGATCAAGCCGACATGAAAGATAAAGTTCACAAAGTACAAGGCAGCGCAAGGTCTAAGATGTCAGTGAACGGTTAAAAGTCTAATACAAGTATTCACTGGAATATCTGGAAGAAACCTGGAAGCCTATTTGAGAAAATTACCAAAGAAACAAGAAGCCCAAAAAGCCCAGAGCCATATGAAGAAAACTCAAGCAGTGATCTCACTATTGGGCCGTGGAACCGCGGCCCAAAGCCTACCTAGGCCGCGGTTCCGCGGCAGTATGGAGCCTGTATGGAATAAATTTTTTACTATAATTCTTTATGTCTTTGACCGGTCTTTCTAAGGCTATTTTTGTAATTATAAACATGCGGATCAAATGTAACCCTAGGGTTTCCTATTCTCTATAAATAGGAACTCTACAGATTGTAATTCTTTATGCCTCCCTTTAGTGAATAAAATTTAGAAATCTTTTGGAGAGCATCGGTGTTTCTTCTCCATTCAGAAATTCAGATCTGACAACCCTGCATGGATGATTGGAGGGATGCATCTGTAAGTAATTTAATTTCTTGCCTTGGTGTAGATTTAAATTCCTTGCCCTAGGTAGATTTAATTTCATGCCCTAGGAACTTGTTTAGGGTTTAGCTTTTAGGAAGGATTTTGAGAGATGAGATCTCTTATCCCTTTCTTACCCACCAAATATTTACAATAGGACTCCATGCATACATGCACATACCGCTCCCTACGGCACTCTATCCCTCGAGGTAGCGGTAATACTGTAGTATAAAGGCCCGGGTGTGATGTTTTCCATGGAGGTTAGGGTAAGGATCTCTAAAGGAAGGACAAGAACCTAGAGGAAGGAACACCTTCCCGAACGGATCTAATCCACTTTATTGATAATTACCATAACTCCTCATAGATCTTCATTCGGGTATTGAAAGCGGTGAGATTTAATTACATTTCCAAACCATCCCTAAACTTAGCCCTAGCAAGAGTAGATCTAGATAATTGCCCTAGGTTAATTAGGTTTTTAGATTTAATAATCAATCCGAACACCCTTCGGAATTAACTCGTAAGCGCGACTAGGAGATTCACAAAATCCCTGTGGACCGACCCGTACTCACCGGCTAGCTGCAAAGCGACGCCGTTCTTGATTGCGGTTAATAGATAGTTTTTGACATATCAATCAAATGGCGTCGTTGCCGGGGATGGCGTAGAATTTTCTTCTCGCAATTTCGGGTTAATCTTAAAATTTAAAAATTCATAAAAATCTGAAAAATCAAAAAAATATAAAAATATATATCATTTGTTATTTTTGGAAGGGATACTTTGTGGTTGAATTTTTGCAGGATATACAAATTCGGATCTGTAGATTTTCAGAAAGCAAAACAGGAAATAAAATATCGGAACAGAAGAAATTTTAAACAACAGAACAGTGCAAATTTTTTGGAGCAGTGAACCCCCCATACCGCCGCGATTCCGCGGCCAAAACCCACCTTAGGCCGCGGAACCGCGGCCGTCTAGTCGAATCAAAGCGCTGAAATTTTTCTGGGGCAGTGTTCTGTCAATTTGACCGCGAAATCGCGGTGGGAGACACGTTTTGCCGCGGAAGGGCGGTGGAATAGTGATGTCATCTGACAAACTTTGCACTGTAAGTTCCTCTGTTATTTCTCTTCTGTAATTTTTAATAAATTTTCTGAAAATTGTCTGCAGGATTTTGTGCACATTAAAAAATATATTCCCTTCCAAATAACGATCTTGTGCAGGATTTTTGGGCCCCGCTCAAAATTGAAATTGATTGCAAGTAATCTTTTTTGTTGCATATCTTTTCTCGAATATCTTTTTGCAACAATTTTTTCCAAATAAAGATTCTTGTGATATGCTTCAAATAATAACCTATTGCAAGTAATATTTTGCTGTTGCATATCTTTTCTATAAAATATTTTGCTGTTGCATATCTTTGCTCTAAAATCTTTTTGCAACAAAATTTTTTCCAAATAAAGTGAAAGAAAAAAAAATCAATGAAAAATGAAAATAAATAGGATAAATATTTTATAGAACTTACAAAAATTTTTTAGCCCCAAATAAATCCTTGCACCACCCAACCTTCCTTCTTGTCACCTTTCTTCTTCTAACATGGGTACCCCACACAATAAATCATTAGCCGAACTTTGGTATCCCGAACCTAATTTTGCGTCGTACGTTAATTTGTTCGGTCAATTTAAAAACGATCCCTCCGTGCCAAAAAATCTTTGAAAGATCAAATAGAGGCGTCTACGAGAAATAGTTTGACTTTTCAACCCACTTTGTGTCAACCGAGTCAACCTTTACCACCTACATATGTTGATACCACTTCTTCAGGTCCTTCTGTCACTCCTAGGCCGATGTCCATTGCTGAGCATATTGCTCAATCTCGCAGTAGATCTTTCACCCCTCTCCACTCATCTAGTTCTAGGGATCCGCACGATTATTCACCTTTTTATCCATATGTTGACCCTACCCCTGCCCAACCACCCACTTCCTACAAGTCATACCCGTCCTTCCCACCTTCACTAGACACTGTTTCGACACAGCCATTAGGGAGTTTCACATATCCAACCAATTTTGAATCTTTTACTGAAACCCCCTCACCACCTAAGTCTAGTTTGGAAGAGTCGTTGGAAGCGTACATTGCAGCAACAAATAAAATGATGAGGAATGTGGAAGCGTCCATGGCCGCCCTTATGCAACCTAGTAAACCGGTAGCTAGTGTCCCGCTAGCTCCAAATTTTTCAATGTATGAGGCGGCAGTTGGACAGAGTGAGAATGAGAGAGGATTTTCAAATCAAACCTACCCTTACCCAATTGAAGCCCACAACTCCTGTTTTCCATCGATTGCCCTAAATAGTTCACCTGTTGAAAATAAAAATGAGTAGTGTGATTTTGTAGTGTTTGATTTGCCAGATTGTGAGGAACCCCTTTCGAGGGAAACCGCACCTAATCCTTTCGATCTTTACACCTCCACTCTAGAACCTACATCGATAGATATCCATGCTTTTGATGAGGTGTCTAAAGAAATTGATTTTTACTTGATTGAGGATATAGACGCCGGGAATATTTCGGATGATGAACCTGTCGATTTGCTTGAAATTTTATGTTCAAATCATCATCATGAGTTATTAAATGTTTCTCCCGAATCTCATATGCGTCTAGATTTTGATGATAATGGCATGGATGAGTTGAATATTGAGGATAGTATTGAGGAGAATATTGAGGATAATATTGAGTTTGAATCATTTTTGTTTGATGTGTCTGATTTTCCAATTCATCCTCCTGAACCTTTGACTGTTATATCACCCTCCCTCCTTCCCATCGTTCCGACCCCGCTTGAAGACTGTGAGCTTGAAACCTTTTCCTTTGATTCTGACACAATTCTCACAGCCGATAACACCTACGAGTGTTTCACTTTTTCAGACGATGTTGATGACTCACCGCCCGAGTTTGAGTCTTTTACATTTTCAGATGAGCCATCAGACTCGGTTGATTATTTTAGTTTCGAACCATTAATGGAATCTTTCAAGTTTGAAACAGTTTACTACGGTGAGAAAGATACTATCCCTAATTCACTCCCTTTCGTCTTTCTCATTATTCCGACCGAACAAATGACCGTTACGCTTTCATCTCCTATACCAAGTTCGGCGTACCCATGTTTTCTTGCGAATCTTAAGGGATTTGACCCCATTTCCCGACAGGTTGATAGGTTAGCGCAATCGCTTATAACATATCGGTCATCACATATTGCGCTAATTTATTCACTCAATTTACACCCTCAAGATCGTACTCCATTTCCTTCTTCTTTTCACCATTCTTCTCCCCCACCGAGACCATATTCTACCATTCTTATTTCCACACGGTCTCGCGTGCTTCTCATTTTCTTGCACCAACTATACCATTTCCACGATAAGATTTTTGAATGGTTGGTGCTAACATTTGGCTTGTGTAAGGCCAAGCTTAAGTTTGGGGGGGGGGGGCCTTTGTATATATGTATATATTTTTGTTTTCTTTTTCTATAAAAAATAAAAAAAAAATTCAAAACATTAAAAATATAAAAAAATTATAAATAAATAAACAGGGGAGTATCGGCATTTTGACCCTCTTGGTTTAGCATGACAGTGAGGACACTGTCAAGTTCAAGTTTGGGGGTATGCTCGATACGTCTTTTTCCTTCGCATTCATTTGTACATATTTTTTTTGCATTTGCATACTTATTTGAAAACCCATAAAAATTTGAAAAATTTCAAAAATTATAAAAATTAATTTATTCAATTTTTGCTAATTGACTTGAGTTTGACAAATAGGTTAACTGGCTAGAAACAACTAGATCTTAGACTTAGTGAATTAAAAACCCTAAAAATAACATTCCCTAAAGTTTAACGGTAGAAAGTATATGCCTTGTAGTTTATTTAGAAATAGGAAAATTTTGGGTTCACTTCTTGGGCTAAGTCGAAACAAGGGAAGAGTATTAATGTTCTATTTAGAGTATAAGTTTGAAAAATAGTTCCTAGCTTAAGTCTAGATTCTGAAAATGTATACTCTACAATTTGCACAATCACGCACCTTGAAACTTGGAATAGTAGAAGAGACCTTGAAGTGCTCTTGTCTAAAGTCCTTAGTACAATGAAAATAAAAAAAGTGAATAAAGAATAAAAAAATGGACACTGGTTTTTGTGATTACTTAAGGCTGTAAAAAATAGAAAAATATTTAGCGAGGGTGCTTCATCACCTAATGCCTTAGACCAACTGGTTTGGGAGTCACTGCTAAAAGCCTTGGGTGTTGCAAGACTAGGAATTACGCTTAAATGTGCAAACACATTTTGTAATCGGTCGTTGGTACCTCAAGAAGTATTAACGGTCGCATGAAGAATGTGTAAGCGAAATTCAATTAAAAATTTACTAATAAGTGCTTTGGACAAAGGACGAGAGTACGATTGCTTGATTTGAATTTCCAAGTGTAAGGGTGATCTATACACACACGTAGGGGTATGTGATTGGAATTTAGATAAGAGAGAGGAATGAAAAATAGAACTTATATCTTTAATAGAGTTGATAGAAATTCCTAAGTCGAGATGGAATCCTAGAAGGAAAACTTAAGAGATGCCGAAAGCTAAGTAAGTCTATAGGATATATATAATCTTAAGTTAAATAATGCGGAAGTGTGAAGAATGTGGGTGGATAATTTGCGAGTCAAAAGATAATAGAATTCCTTGTTAGAAAACCTAATTGGAGAACAAAAGTCAATGGGCCGAGTTGATAGGATTTGTGGGTGTAATCCGCTGAAAACCCTCAGGAGACAACACTCCTCCTACTAGGGACACCTGGAGGTTTAACGGCTTGTTGCACGTGCTCAGTGCAATCGCGTTTCCCTGCGAAAGTGTGGTTAGGATTTTAGTGAATAAAAAATAAATTTGCTCGAGGACGAGCAAAAGATAAGTTTGGGGGTATTTGTTCACACCATAATATTGTATTATTATATTCCCCATTCTTATTCTTTTTATAAATAAACGGGTGCTTTTGACACATGTCTGCTACATGTTACAGGTTACAGGTTCTTGGACAGAAAACAGTGAAAAAGACAAAAGACGATGTAAAAAGGGACTTTTGACCAACAAATAGAAGGATCTTGATCAAGCCGACATGAAAGATAAAGTTCACAAAGTACAAGGCAGCGTAAGGTCTAAGATGTCAGTGAACGGTTAAAAGTCTAATACAAGTATTCACTGGAATATCTGGAAGAAACCTGGAAGCCTATTTGAGAAAATTACCAAAGAAACAAGAAGCCCAAAAAGCCCAGAGCCATATGAAGAAAACTCAAGCAGTGATCTCACTATTGGGCCGCGGAACCGCGGCCCAAAGCCTACCCAGGCCGCGGTTCCGCGGCAGTATGGAGCCTGTATGGAATAAATTTTTTACTATAATTCTTTATGTCTTTGACCGGTCTTTCTAAGGCTATTTTTGTAATTATAAACATGTGGCTCAAATGTAACCCTAGGGTTTCCTATTCTCTATAAATAGGAACTCTACAGATTGTAATTCTTTATGCCTCCCTTTAGTGAATAAAATTTAGAAATCTTTTGGAGAGCATCGGTGTTTCTTCTCCATTCAGAAATTCAGATCTGACAACCCTGCATGGATGATTGGAGGGATGCATCTGTAAGTAATTTAATTTCTTGCCTTGGTGTAGATTTAAATTCCTTGCCCTAGGTAGATTTAATTTCATGCCCTAGGAACTTGTTTAGGGTTTAGCTTTTGGGAAGGATTTTGAGAGATGAGATCTCCCATCCCTTTCTTACCCACCAAATATTTACAATAGGACTCCATGCATACATGCACATACCGCTCCCTACGGCACTCTATCCCTCGAGGTAGCGGTGATACTGTAGTATAAAGGCCCGGGTGTGATGTTTTCCATGGAGGTTAGGGTAAGGATCTCTAAAGGAAGGACAAGAACCTAGAGGAAGGAACACCTTCCCGAACGGATCTAATCCACTTTATTGATAATTACCATAACTCCTCATAGATCTTCATTCAGGTATTGAAAGCGGTGAGATTTAATTACATTTCCAAACCATCCCTAAACCTAGCCCTAGCAAGAGTAGATCTAGATAATTGCCCTAGGTTAATTAGGTTTTTAGATTTAATAATCAATCCGAACACCCTTCGGAATTAACTCGTAAGCGCCACTAGGAGATTCACAAAATCCCTGTGGACCGACCCGTACTCACCGGCTAGCTGCAAAGCGACGCCGTTCTTGATTGCGGTTAATAGATAGTTTTTGACATATTAATCACCCGCCAAGTCATGGGTACTGTCACCGGTAGGTACTCGCCCGCCTCCAGGCTCAATCGGCAAAATCCATCGATCTTCTTGCCGAGGGGAACCATACTGGGCCCCACCATGTACCCTCTACGGCCTCGACGCCTCCTCGTAGGGGTATATAATCAGCACCGATAAAACTCATGGTGGACGCGCAAATATCATCTCAAGGAAACCGGGTTCTTCAATGTATGCATAATTTCATGAACTCCCGCGGTCCCCAAATCCAGAAATCATCATGTGAAATCCAAATAACAATGCGCAAATCCAGGAATAAATATATGCGATATATCTGAAATGCGAGCATATAAATGAGAATATGTAGCTAAAACCAGATGTATGCAAAACCAATAAGGTACAGCTAAGTAACATCAGTAACTGTAAATATGCGACAGCAACTGAATATGTGTATAACATACAGGTGTAGCAATGTATAGGCATTTACCTATAAGAACTGATGTCGTATACCCCCCTGGGTATAAGAAGAATATGAGTAAGATATCCCCCCGGTATAAGTAAAATATGTAAAAGGTATACCTGTAGCTGTATCGCAAGGTGTAAATATACATATTACTAAAGGTATGATACACTATGGGTATACCGATAAGCTAGATGTCATGTGTGACAAGCAATAGTAGCTATAAGGGGTAGTGTGTGACATGGCAATTATTGGCGGTGTGTGTAGCATACAATCCGCGCTCGTGCAACATAAACCGTCAATAATAGGTGCAGTGTCCTACGGCTGCTAGTCACAGTATAACTATATCAAGGAAATAAAGTAAAGGCGCAATTCTACAATGACGTAGAATGCGCGACAAGTATTTGAATCCTAGCCCAGACGCATAACGTCATGCGGGCGATTCCCGTGTAGATGTTAAATCTACTCACATACACTCCACGCTAGGCGAATCCTACCATCTGCTCCCCCCTGTAGCCGTGTCCGTAGTTCCTGCCTGCAAACCTGCAAATACGACATGAAAATCATATATAAGCCAAAATATTCCGCGAAACGCGATATCGAACCAAAACGAGAAACTCGCGTTGCGAACTAAACGCGCGTGTGCACGATACGCTGAATCGTGTGTGTACGCGTCTAAAACCACCGCGACACGCCGCGATACGCTGGATCACAGAACCCACTCACGTATCGCGCGTATCGCGCAAACACAACGGACACAAAAACGATATATAGTCCCAGATTTTCCTACAGGCCAAAACTTACAAAACTAGACATGCCAAAACACTACACTACACAGCAGACTACCATTCCCAAAATCCCAGCACCCCACTCCCCTTCCTGGCCGCAAATTGCGGCCAGATGATGAAATTGGCGGCCTGGGTAGGGAGATAGGGGCTCGTGCTCTGGTGGTGGTATCTATACCTAGTGTACATGCTCTAGTCTTCTCAATTTTATTCTGTAGGGTCCGGGTCAAAAGCAGATTCCAGATATCCATTATATCGCTTAAAAACACTAATTTGCACAATTTAGAAACCTTAGGGTATTTTAGTGTAATCCAGGGCTAAGCTCAGTTCAGTGACCCTAATAACACTAAAATAGGCTAGGTTAGCTAACACAAACAACAATTTATCACCACATCTCACAAATCACCAAAACTAGCACTAAATTAGCTATTTAACACTAATCGACACCAAACTACGCACAAGCTAGCAAACTAGGAAATTGGGTTAAGGAAATATACCCAAAAGGACCCTAGAGAGCAGGAGAAGGAGTGTGTAAGGGGTTGCTACTGCTGCTGGGGCTCCTGCTGCTACTGCTGCTTGCTTCTGCAGCTGTTGCTGATGCTGGTGCCACTGCTGCTGCTTCTGTTGTTGTTGTTGTTGCTGAGGTTGTTGTTGTTGCTGTGATGATGATGATGCTGGAGCTGATGATGGTGATGCTGGAGCTGCTGCTTCTGGTGTTGCTGCTGCTGAAGATGATGATGATGATGATGCTGTTGTTGTTGTAGCTGATGTTGTTGTTGTTGTTGTTGATGTTGTTGTTGTTGTTTCTGCTGCTTGCTGCTGCTTCTGTGAGAGTGTGTGTGTGTGTGAGAGAGAGAATGGGAGTGAGAGAATGAGAGTGAGAGAATGAGAGAACACAAAAAGGTCAACCCCCTCCTCTCTCTCTCTCATTAATGAAGGCATGGGCAAAGCCATGATGCCCCATCATGCACTCTCTCTCTCTCTCTCACCAAGGTCAACCATTCAAACAATATTAAAATTCCATTCAAATTCATTTTTCAATTAAAAACAACAACCGTAACACTTAAAACCCAAAACACTTAAACAAAACATAAAACTAGATTAGGGAATGGTTAGTTCACCATGTTGCTAATTATGGTTAAACCCCCAAAACAACCCTAGTTATCATGCACAAGTGTGTGCAAGGCTAGGAAAAATCTAATAAAATACTCAATAAATAGGATAAAATATTTAAAACTTAGTTTGGTAAATTTTTTATTAAAAACTAAACATTAAAATATAATTAGCTACAAAACACATTCTAAGGTGTTACAATCTCCCCCCTTAAAAGAAATTCGTCCCCGAATTTTAAAAATATACCGATACGCGTACCTTCAAAGAGAAGATTAAAATCCTCAAATCTCGCTCGCAGCCTCCCAAGTGACTATCTCACTATACGGCTACGTCCAAGGAAACCCTTCACAGATGGCAAGACCCTTGACCGATGCTCCTCCACCTGCCGAGCCATTAATACCATTGGCTGCTGGTGAACGAAAGATCGCGTCTAAGCTAAATCCTGTGAGAAAGGTCAAGAAGGTAATTGTAGAGTATCATCACAAGGAATACGGGGTGAAAACTCAATAATCTGGGCGGAAGAGCCAAATTACAGGCAACGAAACTAACTCGCTTATAGGATCTCAAAGAGACCTAAAATCCTGGGACAAGCTCCCCAAAATCCAACACGTCATTCATCGGAAGGTCCGTAGGAATACATGATTTGCCACTGCGCACTCAAGCCTGCGACCAGCACAGTCGCATAAGACATCTGTTTGCAATGGACAATTCTCATCCTGACCTGAACACAACTGGACTATCTCCGAAGCTCTGGACTAGCTGGGGTCCAAAATCCTACTTACGCAGAGTCAGAAAAACAACAGGCTGGCGATCGACACGACCTAACCCCTAAACCTAAAGGTGGCCAATTGGAGTGTCTCCTGATAACAGCTATCGAAGGAGAACCCTAACGATGGCGAGTGACGATCCCAAGCTGCTGACAACAAACAACACAAACACTCAGCTTAACAAAAACAACTGAGCACACTGAGTATAACCGGACGATAAGAATCTGAATGGAGTCACACCCTAATTAAACTTGGGTAGAAACCATAATGAAATTCATGGAGATCTGCTCCCACTCCTACTTCGGAACGGTAAAAGGTTGCAACTCTCCATCCGGCCTCAGATGCTCGACTTAAGCACACAACAAGACAGACACCTTGAAACGAAACCTGAAACTTCTCTTTACATCTCTGTCTACCCGTAACTATCTCACAAGTCACGTTAAATGTTGGTGAAACTTGAATGCATATAGAGAGTTGACAGATGTGCATGTTCTAGGATTGCACGTCTCTACCTGATAATGTCAGGTACACAAACGCGTTCCTAACTTAGCACACCATTGTCACAATTCAAGGTCTCCAAATCATTACCCAGCCGAATATGCTCAAGTATCTCTGATGTACGAGCATCGACGGGCATTGTCTCGCGAAAACAATTTAAGGGAAGTGGTCGGGCGCGGACATGAGCAAGCTGTCCCCTCCGTAGAGACAAACTTAAGCTGTACTCAACGATCACACAAGGACTGTAAATCTGCAGAAGACTATCACAACAATCAAGTCCGCTGCAGGAAGATGTACATTAAGCTCTAGTGGTCCGTGGAAAATCTGATACGACTCTCAAACAAGTAGTGCCTCCAAATTTCCAACGCAAAACCACCGCGGCCATCTCCAGATCATGAGTGGAATATCCTTCTCGTACTTCCTCCTAATGTAGGGGAGCAAAAGCGATAACTCTATAGTGTCACCTCAGTACCCACTCGAGCCCACTCAAGAAACATTACAGTTAAACAACAAGGTCACCCGAACCAAAAGCAAAGAAAGACTGATGCAGTTGTTAACAGAATCTTCAACTGCCGAAAACTCCGTACACATGCCTTAGTTCACAGAAAAGAAACCTCCTTTCCGGTCAATTCAGTCGACGGTGCAGCACTACTCTAACAATCCTGCATGAAACGGCGGTAAAACCTGCTAAGCCCAACAATCTGCGGATCCCCGTCCTGCACACAAGTCTGGGCCTAAGCTGTACGGCCACGATCTCCCTCGGAGCCGTACGAAACCATCTCCCGTGACTACAAGACCTAGGAGTCAACACAAAACAAGCCTGAAGAAACACTCCGAGAATCTAGCAGCTACCGGTGCTCTCCCAGTATCTGCATAACAAATCCTCACGTGCTGCTCCTGTCCCTCAAGACACATTAGATAGATCAGAATGTCGTAGCTAACACAACAAAACTGGTCGAGGAACGGCCTGCAGAAATCTGGTTCATCACATCTACGAATGCTGCTAGGGCATCAGGGAATCCAACGACTCGCTAACACACACAAGGCCCGTAGCACGCATAAGGCAGTCTTCGGAACGCCATCACCCCGAATCCGCGATAATGATGACCTGATCCCAAGCAAACTTAGAAAATGTCTCGCCCTCTGGAGCTGATCGAAGAAATCGTCACGGCGAGATGAAGGATACCTATCCGCACCGTAAGCCGGTTCAATTGACGATCCGTCGATACACAACCCTAAACTGCCGTCTTTCTCCTTAACGAACAGAATTAGGAGCTTCCAAAAGCGAAACACTCAGACGCACAAAACTCCCCAAACCACAACTCTGCAGCTGATCCTTTAGTTCCTAAGCTTCGCCGGCTCACCCGGAACAACGTCGGAAAAACTCTCGCACGAAAGGAACCCGGTCCTACGATCCCACTGTGGCTCCGGTATCACGAATGAATGCCAAGAATCCACGACATCTCCTCAGTAGCCGACTAGCGAAAAAGGCTGAATTCAAGCTGTAAGAGGCGGCACGACTATCCACCTGCACAACAAGAACTGACTTGCCGGGGAAAACAAAACCTAACTTGTTTCCTCACGGTAGTCCACAGACGCCTAGCACGCAATTAACCAATCCGTGCCCAGGAGAACGTCAAATCCAACATCTCTAGAAGGATCGAAACGATGGACGAATCTTTATCTCCTATCCGATTGGCACAAAACTGAAATACGTGTCGCGCAACAAAAGAATCGCTGACAGAAGTTAACACCACTACGACCAATCTACCCAACCACGGTACAAGCAAGAAAACAAACGAATACATGAAAAGAACATATAATCAAGGGTACCTGAAAACTCCACATTGGACGTCTGCGCGTCCCGATGAGTAGAAGCAAACTCCTGTGTCTGCCCTCTACTCGCAGCTGGATGAACTCCTCTGGTAGACTGAGCCCTCTGAGCGAATCTTCCACGTCCACGGCCTCTCTGAAAACGATCCTGACGAGGTGCCAAGGAACAATCCCTGACGAAGTGCTGAAGGCTCCCGCATCGAAAACATCCACATGCTGACTGCTGACCATCCTGGGGATGAGAGCTGAACGACTGTCCTCGTCCTAAGCCTCTGCTACTCCCGCGACGGCCACGAAATCTGCCTCGATGACCAAACCTCTGCCTCTGGGCTGGTACACCGGTACGAGTCCTCCACTGTCCTGGAACTCTCTGAGCCTCTGGATTATGCGCCTCATCAACTGGAGCTGCAACCACTGGTGCTATGTAGGTGACGGACTATTGCATGCTGACCGTAAGCGACAACTGAGTGACAGGGGTAACAACCTCCTGTCGTAGCTCCCGAACGATATCAACCAAAGAACTCATCGTCTGGCGGAAGTCCTGCATCTCTGCCAAAAGTCTATCAATCGTATAGGTCGTAGGCTGGTCCGTCTGCACCTGTGCAACTAGAGTGCCATCCTGGTCAGTACTCGTCTTACCCGAGCCAACTCTGACCTCGGCCCTCGCTGCATCACTCTGAGTTCACATAGTCATCGACGGCAAGGCTATAAATAGATATAAGATGAGATTCGATAAGAATAAGGAAATCGAATCTCAAGGATATGAATCATCAAGAAAGGAATGTCAAGCAAATTGTACTTAGGTCACTTTAGACGAAGTATCGCATCGTGGGTATGCTGCAAACATACACACACTACGTTACTCTGCTTAAGCCACCTACTCCATCATACTAAGGTCATCCTACACTCCGAAAGATAAAACCTAACGCTCTGATACCAACTTTGTCACGACCCGAAATTGGCCCGTGACGGCCCTAATACTACGCAGCGCCCTAAGACGTAACGTAGTAAAAGAAAGCCAAAACCCAGAAGTCTAAACCATAAAAATACGGAAAAGAAAATTTAAGTTTTGAAACATTTGAAATCGCAACCCAAATTCTTTAAAAGTCTTACTTTCTTTCTTTAAAATTTAGCAACACCCCCTTTTGTAAAAACTATCTCAAGACGGAAAAACAATAACATCATAAATATACGACGCCGTAGTGAAGAAATAAGAGGCAATGGAGAGAAAGCTGTATATAAAAGACAACAAATCCACAATAATATACAAATACGTCATCACCAAGTCTCTAAGTCCACAATACAATAGTAGATGGAGAGTACAAATACAACGAAGGTACAATAGGAAATACAGATAATCATCTAACCCACCTAAGCAAAACGGTATTGTGAGCTGATGCGGTATCTGTGGCAAAAGATAAATAGCTGAATAGCTGAATAGCCTGCCTCGACTACTCTGGGGAACAACCTGAAACACCTGTGGCACAACGGGGGTGAGTTGCCAACTCGTGAATAGTATAAAACATATGCAGGTAATCCCAGGAATGCACGTACAGCATGAATCTAAGATATGCGATTACAGTAATAACATGTCAAGCAAATGCTGAATAAAGAAGAGTACACTAGCAGGTACAATCAATATGTGAAGCAATAGTAACATGACAATAATATGCAATAACCATGCAGTAGGGATATGAGAATGTAAATATGCAACTAACATAAGGGTACACTAACATGTACTACCAATATATGAAACTGTGCATAAAATAGATAAGGGTGAGGTATAGGGTGGAATATGTCATTTCCACGGAAACCTGACATCGTGGCAGGATCACAATCCATCAAGACACTCAAATCCCAAATCCTCAAATCAGCCCCCACATTGGGCTCTCACAATATATAAGTCTCACATCACCTCAATGTACAATATCGAATAGCTCTCCTATATCTCGAATGTACAAATCAACAATCTCATTCATATCCAATATCCAATGTCAATGAATCACCTATATCCCAAGTCGAATCTCAAGTAAGTGTCTAACATCCTAAAGGTAAATACACAGAAATAAATATGATGGGGGCAATACACATATATTAGCGTCCCATTCTACTAATGTTGGTGTAAGGGTATATATAATAACGGCTAAATCCCCTGTTATATATACAAAGGTGTTAAAGAAATATCATGAAAACAGTGTGCCAAGCATCGACACAGAAATCCTGACCACGTATCATACGCTATCCCGAAAGCACGAGTGCCAAGCTCCGACCCTCGCCTTTCGACGTATGCATACGTACATGACTCCAAGCGGTGTCTCCGTGATCCCCCGCCGAGTCATGGGTACTGTCACTGGTAGGTACTCGCCCGCCTCCAGGCTCAATCGGCAAAATTCATCGATCTTCTTGCCGAGAGGAACCATACCGGGCCCCACCATGTACCCTCTACGGCCTCGACGCCTCCTCGTAGGGGTATATAATCAGCACCGATAAAACTCATGGTGGACGCGCAAATATCATCTCAAGGAAACCGGGTTCTTCAATGTATGCATAATTTCATGAACTCCCGCGGTCCCCAAATCCAGAAATCATCATGTGAAATCCAAATAACAATGCGCAAATCCAGGAATAAATATATGCGATATATCTGAAATGCGAGCATATAAATGAGAATATGTAGCTAAAACCAGATGTATGCAAAACCAATAAGGTACAGCTAAGTAACATCAGTAACTGTAAATATGCGACAGCAACTGAATATGTGTATAACATACAGGTGTAGCAATGTATAGGTATCTACCTATAAGAACTGATGTCGTATACCCCCCTGGGTATAAGAAGAATATGAGTAAGATATCCCCCCGGTATAAGTAAAATATGTAAAAGGTATACCTGTAGCTGTATCGCAAGGTGTAAATATACATATTACTAAAGGTATGATACACTATAGGTATACCGATAAGCTAGATGTCATGTGTGACAAGCAATAGTAGTTATAAGGGGTAGTGTGTGACATGGCAATTATTGACGGTGTGTGTGTAGGATACAATCCGTGCTCGTGCAACATAAACCGTCAATAATAGGTGCAGTGTCCTACGGCTGCTAGTCACAGTATAACTATATCAAGGAAATAAAGTAAAGGCGCAATTCTACAATGACGTAGAATGTGCGATAGGTATTTGAATCCTAGCCCAGACGCATAACGCCATGCGGGCGATTCCCCTGTAGATGTTAAATCTACTCACATACACTCCACGCTAGGCGAATCCTACCATCTGCTCCCCCTGTAGCCGTGTCCGTAGTTCCTGCGTGTAAACCTGCAAATACGACATGAAAATCATATATAAGCCAAAATATATTCCGCGAAATGCGATATCGAACCAAAACGAGAAACTCGCGTCGCGAACTAAACGCGCGTGTGCACGATACGCTGAATCGTGTGTGTACGCGTCTAAAACCACCGCGACACGCCGCGATACGCTGGATCACAGAACCCACTCACGTATCGCGCGTATCGCGCAAACACAACGGACACAAAAACGATATATAGTCCCAGATTTTCCTACAGGCCAAAACTTACAAAACTAGACATGCCAAAACACTACACTACACAGCAGACTACCATTCCCAAAATCCCAGCACCCCACTCCCCTTCCTGGCCGCAAATTGCGGCCAGAATGATAAAATCGGCGGCCTGGGTAGGGAGATAGGGGCTCGTGCTCTGGAGGTGGTATCTATACCTAGTGTACATGCTCTAGTATTCTCAATTTTATTCTGTAGGGTCCGGGTCAAAAGCAGATTCCAGATATCCATTATATCGCTTAAAAACACTAATTTGCACAATTTAGAAACCTTAGGGTATTTTAGTGTAATCCAGGGCTAAGCTCAGTTCAGTGACCCTAATAACACTAAAATAGGCTAGGTTAGCTAACACAAACAACAATTTATCACCACATCTCACAAATCACCAAAACTAGCACTAAATTAGCTATTTAACACTAATCGACACCAAACTACGTATAAGCTAGCAAACTAGGAAATTGGGTTAAGGAAATATACCCAAAAGGACCCTAGAGAGCAGGAGAAGGAGTGTGTAAGGGGTTGCTACTGCTGCTGGGGCTCCTGCTGCTACAGTTGCTGCTACTGCTGCTTGCTTCTGCAGCTGTTGCTGATGCTGGTGCCACTGCTGCTGCTTCTGTTGTTGTTGTTGTTGCTGAGGTTGTTGTTGTTGCTGTGATGATGATGATGCTGGAGCTGATGATGGTGATGCTGGAGCTGCTGCTTCTGGTGTTGCTGCTGCTGAAGATGATGATGATGATGCCGTTGTTGTTGTAGCTGATGCCGTTGTTGTTGTAGCTGATGTTGTTGTTGTTGTTGTTGTTGTTGTTGATGTTGTTGTTGTTGTTTCTGCTGCTTGCTGCTGCTTCTGTGAGAGTGTGTGTGTGTGTGTGTGAGAATGGGAGTGAGAGAATGAGAGTGAGAGAATGAGAGAACACAAAAAGGTCAACCCCCTCCTCTCTCTCTCTCATTAATGAAGGCATGGGCAAAGCCATGATGCCCCATCATGCACTCTCTCTCTCTCTCACCAAGGTCAACCATTCAAACAATATTAAAATTCCATTCAAATTCATTTTTCAATTAAAAACAACAACCATAACACTTAAAACCCAAAACACTTAAACAAAACATAAAACTAGATTAGGGAATGGTTAGTTCACCATGTTGCTAATCATGGTTAAACCCCCAAAACAACCCTAGTTATCATGCACAAGTGTGTGCAAGGCTAGGAAAAATCTAATAAAATACTCAATAAATAGGATAAAATATTTAAAACTTAGTTTGGTAAACTTTTTATTAAAAACCAAACATTAAAATATAATTAGCTACAAAACACATTTTAAGGTGTTACACACCCGGAGAATTCAATTCAAGCTATCATACTCTTGTCTATCTGCCTCAGTACTTTTTAATCTGATGAATGTATGGATTTGCTCACACATTTTCATGCGACCGTTAATACTTCTTGAGGTACTAACCGACCGATTACTCATGTGCTTGTTTATTAGGTGTTTTAGTATTTTCCTCGTCTTGCACCACCTAAGGCTTAGCAATGACTCCCAGACCAGTTGGTCTAAGGCACTAGGTGATGAAGCACCCTCGCTATATTTTTTTATTGCTTCCTTGGCGATAACAAAACCAGTGTTCATTTTTCTTCACCATTTTTTATTTTTTTTCATTTATTATTATTTCCTTCATACTTTGGCTTTTAGACAAGAGCATTTAAAGGTATTCTCTACTATCTCGAGCTTCAAGACGTGTGTAAGTGCGTATAGTAGGGTATCAACATTCAAATGTTTGGCTTCCAGAATAGGAACTATTTTTCAGACTTATTTTTATCCTCAGATTAGTGACTCATTTAATCTTACTAACCCTTGGGACAACGGCTCATAACTACTTATTACTAGTTCGTTTAAGAAAATATCTAATTTTCTTGGTTTTCTTAAACTTTTCTAATCTTTTGGATGTAATTTTTCACTATCTAATCTTTTATTATCTTATTTATGTACAAAATTTAAATATTAAATATTTTTATCTTTTGAATTTTTTTAAAATTTTTTATAGGTTTTCAAAATGTTTTGTGCTTATGCAAAGTGATATGCCAAATGATGCGTAAATAAGCACAAACCTCCCCCAAACTTGTTTTCAACAATGTCCTCACTGTTGCTATCTGCTAAATCTCAAAAACCTGTAAGCTTGGGAGGAAATTTATTAATGGGGCAATAAATATGTTGTGAAAATCCTCCCCCCAAACTTATTCTTTTCGCCCACCTTCATTCAAAAGATGATACAGTAATTTAAAGGACATGGAGGTGAGACGGAGGAATTTTAATCAAGATAAATTGGCTCCTGTAAAAACAGGAGCTCCTCCGTGGGGTCAGTGGAAAAATACGGCTTTAATCTATGTCCATCCACTTTGAAAAATGTACCGTTTTTAACATTTTTAATCTCAACCGCCCCGTGCGGGTATACAGACCGCACAACAAAAGGTCCTTTTCACCGAGATCGTAGCTTACCCGCATGAAGGTGTAGTCGTGAATCATAAAGAAGGACTTGTTGACCAGGTGTAAAAGTTTTTCTCAAAATGTTTTTATCATGAAATACCTTAGTCCGGTTCTTTACAATTACAACATTATCATAAGCTTCATCGCGGAGTTCGCTTAGCTCATTTAATTGCAGCTTCCGAAAGTTGCAGGCTTGATTTAAGTCAAAGTTGATTTCTCTAATGGCCCACATTGCTTTGTGCTCAATCTCGACCGGCAGGTGACAAGCCTTACCAAACACTAATCTGTAAGGAGACATCCCTAAATCGGTTTTATATGCAGTTCGGAATGCCCAAAGAGCATCCATCAATTTGGTTGACCAATCTTTTCGATTTTTAGCAACAGTCTTCTCCAGAATTTATTTGATTTGTCTATTGGAAATCTCAGCCTGCCCGCTCGTTTGGGGATGATAGGGTGTGGAAAGTTTGTGGTTGATTGCATATTTCCGCATCAAAGTCTCGAAAGACCTGTTGCGGAAATGCGTCCCGTTATCGCTAATAATAGCGCGTGGGTGTCCAAATCGCGAAAAGATGTTTTCTTTTAAGAACTTAATGACAACCTTTTTGTCATTAGTGCGACAAGGAATAGCTTCAACCCACTTCGAGATGTAATCAACCGCAAGCAGTATGTACAGATTCCCAAAGGAGTTGGGAAAAGGACCCATAAAGTCAATACCCCAAACGTCGAAAATTTCAACCACTAAGATGGGTTGCTGTGGCATCTCATTTCTCCGGGAAATCCTACCCGTGTGTTGACACTGTGCACAGGTTTTGCAATGATCAAATGCATCTTTGAACAAAGTCGGCTAATAGAAACCACATTGCAAAACCTTCTCCGCCGTATTTCTAGGACCGAAATGACCCCCACATGCCTGATCATGGCTAAAAGATAGAACACTCTTGAATTCATCATTAGGGACACACCGGCGAATGATCTGGTCAGGACAATACTTGAATAGATATGGTTCATCCTAGTAAAAGTGTTTTACTTGGGATAGAAATCGATGTTTGTCCTGTTTTGACCATTCGCGGGGAATAAGTCCCGTGGCAAAATAATTCACAATATCCCTGAACCAGGGTTCATCGGATACATTCAAGAGTTGTTCGTCTGGAAAAGAGTCATTGATCGGCAGGGTCATAGGTGAAGAAGAGATGCGCGAAAGATGGTCGGCTACAACGTTTTCACATCCTTTCTTATCTTTAATAACAAGATCAAATTCTTATAAAAGAAGAATCCAACGTATTAGCCTACCTTTAGCATCTTTCTTCGCCAAAAGATGTTTCAAGGCGGAGTGGTCAGCAGTGTACACAACAATAGGTGAGCCAATCAAGTAAGGCCTGAATTTTTCTGATGCAAATACAGCCGCCAAAAGTTCTTTTTCGGTAGTTATATAGTTAATTTGAGCATCGTTCAGGGTCTTACTTGCATAATAGATCATGTGTGGCATTTTTTCAATGTGCTGTCCTAAGACTGCACCAACTGCAAAATCTGATGCATCACACATAAGCTCAAAAGGGTGGTTCCAATCTGGAGAAGATAAAACGGGGGCTGTAGTGAGAGAGTGTTTGAGTGAGTCGAATGCTGCCTCACAATCCGAGTCAAAATGAAAGGTCGTGTTCTTGGCCAAGAGAAGAGTTAAGGGTCTAGCAATTTTTCTAAAATCCTTAATGAATCTCCTGTAAAAGCCTGCATGGCCAAGAAAAGATCGGATATCCTTGACGCATTTGGGATGAGGAAGGTTTTGAATGACATCTATTTTAGCTTTGTCAACCTCAATGCATTTCCGTGAAATAACATGTCCAAGCACAATTCCCTCTTGAACCATGAAATGTTATTTTTCCCAATTCAAAGTTAAGTTCTTCTCTTTACAACGAGTCAGAACTGCATCAAGATTAGATAGGCAGTCAGAAAAAGAATCTCCGAAAATCGAGAAATCGTCCATGAAAATATCCAAAAAATTCTCGACCATGTCCGAGAATATCCCCATCATACACCGCTGAAATGTAGCGGGAGCATTGCATAACCCAAAGGCCATGCGTCTATAAGCAAAGGTACCAAAAGGACAAGTAAATGTGGTTTTATCTTGATCCTTTTTGGCAATAGGGACCTGATTATAGCCAGAGTATCCATCCATAAAGCAATAATATTCACGTCCAGCTAAGCGTTCTAGCATCTGGTCAATGAAAGGCAGAGGAAAGTGGTCTTTCCTCGTTGCGGCATTGAGTTTTCTGTAATCAATACATAAACGCCACCCAGTTTGAGCGCGTGTCTGAATTAACTCATTTGCCTCATTTGTAATGACTGTGATGCCAGATTTCTTAGGAACGACATGAATTGGACTTACCCATTGGCTATTGGAGATTGGGTAAATGATAACATTGTCAAGGCATTTGACTATTTCTTTCTTCACCGCATCCTTCATGATGGGGTTCAACCGTCTCTGTGGTTCTCGGGTTGACTTGGCTTCATCCATCAGATGTATATGATGTTCAACAATCAAGCGAATAATCCCTTTGATGTCAGCCATAGTCCAACCAAACGCCTGCCTATAAGATCTCAATACCGTCAAAAGCGCATTCTCTTGCTCTGATGCTAGAGAAGCGGATATGATCACCGGTAAAGACTCATTCTCACCTAAATATGTATATTTAAGATGAGAAGGTAAAAGTTTGAGATCTAATGCTGGCGGAGAAATAATAGAAGGTGGGATTATCGAATGATTTTCAGAGTCACAAAGAAGCTCGTAGCCTGCAAAAGATACAGACTCGGAAGGTGATGAGTCAAGAGTGTCGGACTCAAGCGTGGAAAGAGTGTCCTCACTAAGATGTGCAAGATCAAACATTGATGTGGTAGTGTCGTCGAGATCTTCAAAGCAAAGTTCATCAACTTCTCAACTTTCGGGAGCAATCTCGTGGATAGAACAAACATCAAGTATGTGAGCAGAGGGTTCAGATGGCTGACTTCCAATTTTGTAGATGTTCAGTTCAATTGTCATTTTTCCAAAAGATAGGTTCATTGAACCGTTTCGACAGTTAATGACAGTATTGGAAGTGGCAAGGAATGGTCGACCCAAAATCACCGGAATTTGATTCCTTGGGTTTGCTACAGGTTGTGTATCAAGAACAATGAAGTCCACAGGGAATACAAATTCCCCGACTTTTATTAACACATCCTCCAGTTCACCCCTAGGTTTGGTGATTGAACGGTCTGCCATTTGGAGAGTGCAGTGAGCTGGTTTCAACTCTCCAATCCCTAACTGCTCGTAAACAGAGTATGGAAGCAGGTTAACACTTGCACCAAGGTCAAGAAAAGTACGGTTGATGTTTTTACCTCCAATAGAAATCGAGATTGTAGGACAGCCTGGGTCCATACGTTTCTTTGGTAGCTATGGGGTAAAAGCAGTGCTAATATTATTAGTCATGAAGACCTTCTTTGGCACTTGAGTCTTCCTCTTTCTAGTGCACAAGTCTTTAAGAATTTTGGCATAAGCGGGGACTTGTTGAATAGCATCTAGGAGAAGGATGTTGATGTTAACCTGTTTGAACATTTTCCATAATCTTCTCCATATGTGGACTCAATTTGTTACCCCTTAACCGATTCAGATAAGGAGCTTTATCAATAAGAGCTGGGTCTATCATAGGAGAAGGTGGTGTGTGTGGAAGTGATCCCAAAATAGGAGTGGGGATCGTCTTTGGTGGACTAGAAGAGGTTTGCTGAGGTAACGAGCCTTGTGGGAAACGAAGAATAGGCTCGCAAGAAGGTGGTGGGGTAGAAGAACAAGGATCCGAAGTAGAAGTGTGTGCGGAAGGAAAGGTCTCAGCCGGGGTATTATTGATATATTTTTCAGTATCATCAATCTCTTCCCCAACATGATTGTTCAGCACTCTTCCTGATCTCAACGTTGTGATGGCATTTACATTGTAATGCCCAAGATTCGGTAGGAGTTGAGACGGAAGTTTCCCTTTCTCTCTCCCACTCATTTCGGTTTTTAATCTTGCAATTTCTACTTCCATCGATTTTATACTTTCAGCTTGGAAAGCTGAGTTTTTCTTTATATCATCGACAGAAGACTTAACCTCAGCCGACACTTGCATGAGATTTTTCAGAATTAAATTCACGGTTTGTGCGAGTGAAGATGATTCATCAGTATCGGTCAATTGCAAAGGTGCAGATGTGTTGACCGGATTTTGAAAATTTGGTGATTGATAGGGGTGCTGAGTTAGTTGAAATGGTTGCTGTTGTGGTGGAGGAGCCCTTTGGAAATTGTTTTGGTTTAGAACCGTGTTTTGATTTTGATGTTGGTTCCAAGCAAAATTAGGATGATTCCTCCAACCCTGATTATATGTGGAAGAATACGGATCGTTTCTAGGTCTTTGAAAAGCAGCATTGGTATGCTCTTGACCTTGAAACGGAGAATTCAGTGGACATTCTTCTGTCAAATGAGATGGATCAGAATAGCATCCACATACAGTTTTGGGGAGTGACATCTGATTTAGGGAGGCTGCTAAAATTTTTTATTCCATAGCTTCTAGCTTCTTTTGCATTGCTGCCATCTCAGCTCTAACACCTATGGAAACATCAATTTGGTGAATGCCACCCCTAGACGATGACCGGTTTACACTCTCCCACTGTAAAGATTTTTCAGCGAAATCTTCTAAGAATTTCCATGCTTCACTATCATCTTTGGTCATAAAAGTGCCTTGACACATGGATTCAAGGTTCTGTTTAGTGGTAGGATTAATGCCCTTATATATGATTCTGCACAGATCCCATCTGGGAATTCCGTGATGTGGACATTGAACCAACAGATCCTTGAAGCGTTCAAAACACTTCGAGAATGGTTCATTTGGAAGCTGGGTGAATTGATTTATTTCGCTACGGACTCAAGCTGTTTTATAATTCGGGTAGAATTTCTTAAGAAATGCTGCGACGAATTCTTCCCAATTTGAAATGGAATGTGCGGTTGTGTTATAAAGCCACTTCTCGGCTATATCGCACAAGGTAAATGGAAGAAGATGTAGACGGATAGCATCCACAGAAAGCTGTGAAGTACCCATCATAGTGCATACATTTTCAAATTTGGTAATAAAGACATATGCGTCTTCAGACTCAAGACCGTGATATTTAGGTAGAAGATTGATGTATTGGGGTTTTATTTCAAAATTGTCCCCGTTGGCTGGTGGAATGGTGAGACAGGTCGAAAAAGGACCTCGCATAGGATAGCATCTCTCCTGGAGAGAGATGCGGGGTGGATTCTACGCACCTGCGGACGGCGGCAGAGTAGTGGTAAAGAAGTTCGATGGAGAACGTCCATCGATATGGGTGTGGTGGTGGGTAAAGAGGAAGTAGACGTAGAATTACCGACTTCGGAGTCGATCGGGGGAACACGGACAAGACGGGCACTAGAATCCCGTGTCCAGCCGAGCATGCACTAAAGGGTTTAGTACAAGTGGCAGCGTTAAGATAATTAAAGAAAATGTGGATTGGTGTTTGTTTTGAAAAAGATACGGATTTTTGAAAAAATGCAAATCACAAAAAATGCACACACAACTCTAAGTCTAATGGTCACCTAGGTCAAGTCTCTAGACCGCTCATAACTGCCAGAAGACAAATCGCAGGATCAATCCTATATTACCTCTTTGTCTCTCCTGTGGCCAGGTAAGTGGGAGGTTCTCCACTACGTAAGTAGTGGGCCTAATTAAGTAACCACTTGCCTTAGACACACTTGCCTTAGACACCACAAAAGAAACGTGGATAAGCAATAGATTACCCACGACCTTCTCCTGTCCTAAGTGAGCGTGACGGTCCTTAGAGTCATGTCTAGATTTCTTTTAATTAATGAGGGTAATGCGGATGCAGTTTTGTGATTTTCGGGGCTTGGGAAGGGTAATGAACTCCCCACCTAATCTGAATTTGGTCTTTGCCCCTTAATTTCCGTATTAAAAATGCAAATAACCAAGATCAAACACGCACAATTTTTTTATTTTTGCGGCGCTGCGAATTTTTGCAAAGAAACCTGCAGAAATTGGTTAATGGAGCAGACCGAGGAGGAGATAAGAAAGTACAGGAGATACCAGAGAATTTTCGTGCACTGAAGCCTTCAATGCGCCGCGCTTCTGCTGCGTTAAGCCGCTATTGCCGCAGATCCGCCGCAGTCCAGAAGAATCCCTGCACAAATATTTTAGCAAATGCTTCTGTTGCCTCCCTGAGCTCTCTGGAATATTCAGAAAAATTTTCTACTCGCTCGACAGATTCCATATTTCCTTGCAACAAATCACAACAAATCGTTTAGTGTTTGCGCGAATTTTGATCTAAAAATTCTAATGGAATAAATTTTTCAACTCAAATTTCAAAAACGAACAAATTAGCACACGATCCCCGGCATCGGCGCCATTTGCTTGATCGTCTAAGTTGTGATGAAATGTAAAGTGTTCACAATCAAAGATATTTATACCGCAATCAATTAACGGTGTCGATGTAGCGTGTTAAGGAATACGGATCGTCCACTAACATGTATGTTTTGATCGCTATTGTTTTAGATGAGTCGAAATGAAAATGTAAAAGAAAATTGCAAGAAAATTGATTCAAGATTTGAAAGATTTCAATTCAAGAAACATAAAGAATATAGATCTAAAATCAAGAATTAATAATGTTCAAGAAGATGTCCAAATTGAATGAATTATCAAGATTTGTAAAGAGCCTTGTACGAATCGATCCCATCAATAGTGATGATGAAGAATTATGATTACAAATTCTTATCTATCGATGATTTGTTGCTAGATCGATGACGATCAACAAGGATTAGGGATCTATTGAAGAAACCAAGGTTTCTCCTTCTATCCCTTGTCCTTTCGTTGATTAGCATTCAAATTCTAGCCTCTAGGAAATTCAATCGTCGATCGTTGATCTCTAATTTGGAGTGAAAACATTCAAGAAAGCATCTCGCTCAAATTAGGTTGTCGATAATTCGATTTCCTAAAGTTTACAAAACTCATAAGACTTAAGAATCGTTCAAGAATTTAATCATCATCATCTACCTATTTTCTCGATTCCTCCACAAGCGGAGTTTTCACTCAAACATCATGAAAAAGAAAACAATCAAGAATTGACAACTCATCATAATGCTCAATTGTAAAGAAAAGCAAGATCAAGAATTTTCACCTTTTATAAATCAACGTTTCGTTACAAATCGCTCAAAGATTACAAGATTTTGAGGAGAGAACTCAATCGTCGAAACTAGTTTCGCATCGTCTTCTTGAGTCGCGGATCGTCGTGGATCTCTTGCTCGGATGAAGATCGACGTCGCTTCAAAAGGCTCGTTGAAGGCTTGCTTTGGCTCGGTACTCGGTGAATCTTGATTTGGATCAAATTGTGTCACTCAATTTGATTTTGAAATGATTTGGATCAGGGTTAGGGTTTGAATGCACAAGTTGTGTCACTCAACTTGTAGGATTTTGGCTCAATTTTCAACAACCTTAGAATGAAGTCCTTGGGTCCTCTTTTATAGCCTTCTCCTTAGCTTCCCCTAAAAGCTTGATTAGGATTAGCTTTCTTTAGAAGCTAGGTTTAGTTTAGCTTCACTTGCAAGCTTGGTAGTTAGGTAGAAGGTTCTAGAGTTAGTTAGTTAGAGCTAGCTTCCTTGATAAGCTTGGAGGTTAGGAAGAAGCTTCTAGGCTTAGGTAGTTATGTGACTTGCTTAAGAAGCTTGGAAGTGTTTAGCTTGAACAAAAAGCTTTGTTGTTCGGACAGAAGCTTCTAGAGCTCTCTGGAATTTGCATTGGCTTGAAGAAGTGTGGACCTTGAAAGAAGAAACCTGAAGCGACGAACTGCTGAAGATACGCTGACGTGGCCGCGGATCCGCCGTGGGAAGGGGCATTCGGCCGCGGATCCGCGGCCCTTTGGAAGCTTCTGTGCATGAAACTTCCTGGTTGATCTTGTGCTGTTCTTGTGGCACTTTTCTGATGTATGGAATCTCATAAATATTTCTTGTTTACTGCCAGATTACAAGTCTTGGACTTGGCGTATTTTTATTAGCACTTTTAACAGTTTCAGCTCTTTTCCTGGAATTTCCTGCACAGATTCTCGAGACAAGTGTTGTGCTATACAAAGATGATGCATGCAATGATAAACACTCAATTTCCCTCAAAATGCCGATTATAATATATAACACAAGTTATTTGGTATTTTACAGACGTTTTGCTAATATTTGCTATATTTATACCGAATACCTTTAGATGATTACAAATAGTAGAGAAATTGATGTGTTAAAAATGCAATATTTTCGACTGGTCAAATTCCCCCAAACTTATTTTTGGCCGTCTCGAGCAAACTGTTTTATTAGAAAGAGAAGGAGAAAATATAAAAAAGAAAAAAAAAACTAACTAGTACACTTTCGTAGGCAACACGATTGCACTGAGCACGTGCAACAAGCCTTTAAACCTCTAGGAAGACCGTGAAAGTTACATATAAAGATAAGAATTGTAAAAGAAAGACTTTGAAAATTAGAGTTTCCAACTATACTAGCTTTTCGGTTGTCATGAGCCCTATCTTATGAGACCCTCTCGACCTTGTAAGGAGAAAATACCTGCGTGAGATCCTTACGACTCACAAAGGAGCAACACACTTAGGGATCCTCACGATTCCTGAGGAAAAATTACACTTACGAGATCCTCACGACTCGTAAGGAGAACCCTCTTATGAGACCCTCACGGCTCATAAGATTCAAAATCCTTAAACTACAGGGATCTGAACCTTTTCTTAAACCATCACATTTCCCAGATTGCTCTACAAATAGTTCACTGTTGACCCTTGTATACAATCCACGGGTACAAATAAACGCCTCCCTCACCAAGTTCCACCAACGACACGAGATATCCTCATGTGGTGAACGACACTTGTAAGTCCTCTCGATTTACAAGGAGAAAACACTCTTGCAAGATCCTTACGACTTATAAGAGAACACACACTCAGGAATCCTCACGATTCCTAAGGAGAAAATGCACCTACGAGATCCTTACGACTCGTAGGGAGAAACACTTTTATGAGACCCTTACGGCTCATGAAGTCAAAAGCCTTAGTCGACATGATTCTAACCCTGTTTGCTAAGCCATCTTTGTTTAAGTCGACAAAGGCAAATGATGATTCGCTCCTGGCAATATCCCAGTTGTAGTGATGCTGATGCCTACATCGGTATCAAATTCTAAGTCCTTTCACGGCAAATGATGATTCGCTCCTAGCAACATTCCAGTCGTAGCGATACTGATGCTAAGATTGGTATCAGATCTTGAGTTCCATACTCGAAAAAAATGCATATGAAATAGCCGAAATGTTTGAGCAACTTGCAATAAAAATCAGCGATTAAAATATATGCATAAAAAAATAGCCGAAATGATTGGGCACCGCGAAAAATAGCCGAAATGATTGGGCAATCGCGACTTTCGTGGTATAAAAAGCTAAAATGATAGACCGTCGCGGAAAGAAAAAAATGAAAGAATGAAACTTCTGCCCTACAGGTGAGTCCATACTAACCCCTGTATGCAATCCATGGGCATAAACAAAAAAGAGGACCACATTTCCTCATCAGACCTTGTCAAAGGGAGAGTCAGATCTCGACGGCAACATCTGCATCCCAGAAAATCAACACGGTGTTCCTTCTCAACTCCAGCAGGATGCAGACGTAACGTCAACAACCGACCTCAGGGTCGCAACCAATCAGAGCCACGACAAAGTTCCTAGTTCCAAATCTCGACGGCCACGTCTACAGCCTAGAGAACAACAACGGCGTTCCTCCTCATTCCAGCAGGATTTGGATGCGACATCACCAATCGGAGCCACGGCAAAGTCCCCAGTTCCATGACTCTATGGTTCACAGACAACCTAAAGTCATCCAATGACCCCGTCTCGGAAATATGTCAGCAAATGACCCCGTCCCGGAAATACGTCATCCAATGACCCCGCCTCGGAAATACGCCAGCAAATGACCCCGTCTCGGAAACACGTCATCCAATGATCCCGTCTCGGAAATACGTTATCCAATGATCCCGTCTCGGAAATACGTCAGCAAATGACCCTGTATTGGAAATACGTCATCTAATGAGCCCGTCTCGGAAATACATCAGCAAATAATCCCGTCGCGGAAATACGTCATCCAATGACCCCATCTCGGAAATACGTCAGCAAATGACCCCGTCGCGGAAATACGTCAGCAAATGACCCCGTCTCGGAAATACGTCATCCAGTGACCCCGTCTCGGAAATACGTCAGCAAATGACCCCGTCTCGGAAATACGTCATCTAATGACCCCGTCTCGGAAATACGTCAGCAAATGACCACGTCTCGGAAATACGTCATCCAATGACCCCGTCTCGGAAATACGTCAGCAAATCACCCCGTCGCGGAAATACGTCAGCCAATGACCCCGTCGCGGAAATACGTCATCCAAAGACCCTGTCTCGGAAATACGTCAGCAAATGACCTCGTCGCGGAAATACGTCGGCAAATGACCCCGTCTCGGAAATACGTCATCCAATAACCCCGTCTCGGAAATACGTCATCCAATGACCCCGTCTCGGAAATACGTCAGCAAATGACCCCGTCTCGGAAATACGTCATCCAATGACCCCGTCTCGGAAATACATTAGCAAATGACCCCGTCTCGGAAATACATCATCCAATGACCCCGTCTCGGAAATACGTCAGCAAATGACACCGTCGCGGAAATACGTCAGCCAATGACCCCGTCACGGAAATACGTCATCCAATGACCCCGTCTCGGAAATACGTCAGCAAATGACCCCGTCGTGGAAATACGTCATCCAATGACCCCGTCGCGGAAATACGTCGGCAAATGACCCCGTCGCGGAAATACGTCGGCAAATGACCCCGTCGCGGAAATACGTCAGCAAATGACCCCGTCTCAGAAATACGTCAGCAAATGACCCCGTCTCGGAAATACGTCAGCAAATGACCCCGTCTCCGAAATACGTCATCAAATGACCCCGTCGCGGAAACACGTCAACAAACAACCTTCCCGTCGGAGCAGTGCTTCGACTTGGAAACAAGTTAATCCACCAACCACTTATGAGTCCTCTTGACTTGTAAGGGAGAAAATTCTCTTGTGAGATCCTTACGACTCTCAAAAGAAAATGCACTTAGGAATTCTCACGATTCCTAAGGAGAAAATACACCTACGGGATCCTCTCGACTCGTAGGGAGAAAAGTCTTTATGAGACCCTCACGGCTCATAAAGTTGAAAAGTCTTAGACGGCAGACCTAAACTTGTTTCCTAAGCCATCACTGCCCCCACAAAGAGTGCAAGATGAACCGTTATTTATCATCTACATGCCACACTTGATAAAGTAACGTGCCAACAACAAAACAAAGAAAAGAAGGAGATAGTAGGAGATAAAAGATGTGTCTTTTATTCATAAATTCAATTGAGTACAGGATATATCATACAAAAGAATAAAAATGAATAATGGAATTTTATTCATAAATTACAAATTTTCGATTGATACAAAGATGGCTACTGAGAAGGAGGCATTTTTAGCAAATCAGCAAGCCGCTTCCGCACTCCTCTCAATTCCTTTTCACGATCAGCCGCCGCGGCCAGCTCCGCTTCAATTCGAGCCCGCTGCTGCAAGCATGATGAAAGCTTCTCATCGATTTCCCGCTGGACGGCTTCATGACTCTGCTTGACATGCTCAGTGAAGTCAAACTTCTGCCTCAGCACCAGCCCGTCAGAAATATATCGCTGGAGGTTTTCAAAAATGGCTTTCAACCGTGCAGCATTCGCTTCGACCTCAGCACTCAACTGGACAGACTCGTTGGAAGCCGTCTCATGTTCCTTCCGTCTCAGGGTCGCCTCTGTTAGTTATGTATATGCCCTAGAGGCTATTGTTGTACATGTGATGTATATTATAATGGATGCTTGGATATATAGAGAGAGAACTTTCTTGCTCGATATGATAGTATGCTATCTGATTTCACTTTATCTTAACGTGTTAACAAATACTGTTTTGTGATCACATGTTGATAAAGCCCTTAGGATATGTACTCGATTACTAGGACTGTGATGAGATCATACTAGTGGGGCCAGGGTAGTCCACGAGTACATCCTATAACTGTTCCTAGTCGAAGGTGTATCGAGACAGGGCATCGATACTCCAGAGTAGACTAGCATACACGCATCTTGACCCATATGATGGGAGATGGATGATCCTATATCCATTGGTGTTGGATATCAAAGATGGTGTACGGGTGCTCAGTGGAGACTGGGTACACTGAACGGACTCGCCGAGAACTCCTGGATGGTTTTATACCTATCGTCAGATAGCAGTTCTCCGGTGGCACTGGTACAGGTTAGTCTGTAGACCCGAGATCGTCATAGAGTCTTGTATGATTCCCACTGTGCTTTGATTTCCACCTTACCACGTCCAAGAGGGCATGAAAAACGGTGGCTTTTGGGTACAGTCCCGAATCACATGGAGGCAATGAGCGATAGGAGGGTTTCGTCTCTCCCGGTATTGGGGGTTGATGTTGCGCTGTATTCGATTGGCTATAACTGGAAGTCCCTGGCCAGGGCTGATATGGAGATTTACCGGTAAGAGTTATCAGTAGTTTCTCGACCCGTTATGAGCCTTACATCGACACGACTTATCGGTTACTGGGGTCTGACGTTTACCACCCCGAGACTAGATATGCAACATATCAGACGAAGAGATCGGACTGTACGGGAGTGTTACTGATTGGATTCACAGGAGAATGTACAGACTTGCTTGTTGATCTTCTGATTGCTCAATACACGGGTGGCTGTTACGTTTAGCTGACCGCTTGCAGCTTGTGCGTGTTTGATATGATCATCACCTACTGCCGGCGTATTGACGATTCTTTAGAGTCCTACACAGAGGTTTCCTAGCTCAGGCAAAACGAAGTAGGAGCACATATGTGATATGTGCGGGACCGAGAATAGTACGATATGAGATACCGTATTCTATTCTCGCGATATGAGATATCGGCCGGGTATATGCGATATAGCCGGGTCATCGGATCAAGTGTTGATTCGATGAATTGGTACATGTTATATTAGTCGGTTATATGTAATATAACCGGATTGTCGGATCAAGTGATGATTCGATAATTTAATGTATAATTATATATGTGATATATTACATTATGTTAACTAATATAAGCTCGTTTTATTGATTTATTTTCTCACTGGATAATACATTAATGTATATGCGATATATGTTAATTGTATTATTTTCTTTTGTTACAAAATATATTTTATATGTGATATATAATATTGTAACAAGTTAGGGTTACAAATGCAACATGGTTGTTAAGTTTAAACCAAGTTAGGGTTTGGATTTGGGTTAGCTTTTTCATGAAGCTTCATGAAGCTTTCCTTTTTGTCATTTAGCTTTGATATTTTGTGTAGATATTTGTTAACCCAACCCAAACCCTTAACTCTAGTTTATTCTCTACATGAGTTAATGCATTCATTTATTAACTCATGGTTGTCATTTGTAAGCACAACAATTCATTATTCATCACAAAAGCTTTTTTCTTCTTCTTTTTTCTTGAAAAAGCTTTCTAGCTTTTTGTGTTGTGATGATTTAAAGTGAGAAATTGAAAACAAAAGAGAGCAAAATTCCTACTTCATCATCATCATCTATTCTAGCCACTTAGATTAGGGCGTTCACTTCTCTAATTGTTTCATTAGTGAAGTGTAAGCTTGGGTTTGAGATTCTTCAAGGTAGATCATCTTCGAAAAGGAAGACTTCAAGCAAGCATGGATCATTCGAGTTGTGGAGCCTCTCTAGAGTCCGGGAATTCATGGATCACGGCGAAGGGACTACTACTCGGAGCTTATGAAGCGAAGGAACGGACTACAAAGGTTGCAATCCCTCTGTTTTAGATGTAAAGTTGTTTACATGCAAAGTCAACCCTAATTCTCTAGTTCGATTACTTGGTTGGTTTGTTTAGCACCCCAAAAATTTTAATATAGCATGTTTGATGCTTGCCAAAACCTTGCTAAGGTGCTAAGCTAACCCTACCGTGGTATCAGAGCCAAGCTAGAGCATTATGCGTTGTCTAGACGAAGTTAGAAGTCCGATCGAACTCCGAAACCCCGAAACGACCCCTTTTCTGGAAATTTTTCAAAAAGTTGAATATTTCCATATTAAAAATACTCAGAAAATCATGCAGGGAATTCTATGGACACACCTGAAGAATGAAACCCTAACTCGTCTAAGTGACCGCGGATCCGCGGCCAAAACCTGGTTTTGGCGGCGGATCCGCGGCGCCACTTGAGAGGCTTGGATCGGCCCTTCAGCTGTTGGTCCGTAGGTTCTGTGGTATGTCTCTGGTTAATTTTAACTGTGCTCAAGTGTTGAGCTCTCTGGGAATTTTTGGGAATTCGTTGTATCTATCGAATTATCTAACTTCGCCTAGTTATCTGTGATGATTATGTGTTGCTGTGATATGTTATATTGGATCGTTGTGTATTGAATAGCCGGGGGTTTTATGTGAGATGAGAGTTTTCTTTTTCATTCATGTAAAATTCATTTGTATGTAATATTCTTTTATTGGTGCACTTCCAGGTTGAGGATGTTGTCACCATTGTATATTATTTACTTTTCCGCATTAGGACAGACCCAAGACGGAAAACACAAGTAACCGGGTTCTAGGGTCCAGTGAGAGGTCATCTCGAGGAGTCGAGACCGGGTCTCCTAACCCTAGAATTGGCAGGGTTACTTGCCGCTCTCGTAGGGGTCTAGGGATGTGGGTTTGGCTATTCATCGCGACTGTGGAATCCGTGTTTTATACAAGCTCAAAATAAAACACGGACGTCCTAGTATATCCAATATTTCATATGTTGACTTCTGCTGCAAATTTCTGTGATGAGATCATATTACTGCCTGAGACGAATGTTTATACTATATGTATGTGTTGATATATAAATATTACTGCTTTCGTTTCTTCTGTAATGCTTAGAAAGCTTAAATGATGGGATTTCGTTAATAAGATTAATGAAAAGAAAAGAAACCTAAAAAATGTTGTAGAATCAAATTTTCAAAAAGGGTAGCTACAGTTTTTGCTTTGCATAGTGGTATATGTGATATACCCTGCACCTTATTCGATGAGGAAAGAGTCGAGATCCCTTCACCGGGAGTGACCTCTTTAGCAAAACTGGAAGATGCTACAAACTCACGGTTTAGTTTTTGATTGCTTCTATAGTTCTTGCTTTGCACAGCGGTATTTATGAAATATCCTGCACCTTATTCGATGAGGAAAGAACCGAGATCCCTTCACCGGGAGTGACCTCTTTAGCGAAACTAGAAAAGCCTCAAAAACACTCCTTTTCAAAATCACGTGTTTCTACAAACGATATCAAGTTCATTATGCTCATGGTTTTCAGAAAAACCTGCGTAGCCCTCCGTCATTTCAGATAAAGACTATTTAGTATTCGTGTCGCGTTTGTTGGCCTTTGTAAAAACGTAGTGTGCGGTAGCTGACTAATACTTATCTGTTTAAGCATGTGATGCGATTGGATTAGAGTAATCGTACAACCTTGTTGGTCTTTGTCAAGGGTCGTGCGGGTGGGTTTATTTCAATCAAGAAATGACGGGTTGAACTTGACTAGCTTCCTATGGTTTGTTGGCCTTTGTCAAGATCATAGGGGGTTAGCGGTAAAAGATATTATCGGGAATTTCAAATGTTGAAATTTGCAATGAGATTGCATACCTTCTATGAGATAGATGGATCCCGATACCCACTGCGAGTAAGAGTTACTCCTGGAAGAGTTTTACACATGACAATTAGCCGATCAAGTAGGTGTCTAGAAAGGTGTTAACGGGGTTATGCCTCTGGGAAAACGAGGTTTATTCTAATTAGGTCCGTGCGAAAGCACGGGGAACCTCCCTTAAAATACCAACACTGATCTGGCTGAAAGATTGACGAACTTGTAAGGTGTAATTAATCCCGGCTAATCTTACCTTTTAGGGTTTGAAGGGAGATTTGATTAAAACAGTGGGAGCCATCCTGATTAGATAAGATAATAACCAATCTAATCTTGCAAGAGCGCATGCTAAAGTGTTTTTCTTCTCTCTCTCTCCAGGTAGCGACCATGTCAGGCCTTAATCAAGATAATGATATTGATGTATTGACTGAACCCGCTTGTTATACTGAGCAGAGGAACGTTGGTCCCGTTCCCACTTATAATTGTTATAAATCCGAGCAGGGAATATGAGAATATCTGGATTCTCACGCCACCCAAACGAAGAATAAGTATGTTGATGCATCTTCTTCAGGTGTGTTAGTTACCGAAAACTATTTCTCAGTTCACTCTACGTCCTGGACATTAGATACCGGATCAGGATCCTATATATGCAATATATTGCATGGGCTAAAGAAAGGTTGAGAACTGGGAATGGGTGATCATTCCGTAAGAGTAGGGAATGGTGCAAATGTTGCAGCCAAAACAGTTGACGAATATCACCTTGTATTACCAAGTGATAATACATTGATTCTGAACGAATGCTATTATATACCGAACATGATATGCAACATTATATCAGTTTCTTTATTAAGTAAAGAAGGATATAATTTTATAATACATGATAATGTTATGAACATCTTCCTAAATCAAAACTTGATTGGATCAGGCTCATTACATAATGGCATATACGTTCTAAATCAAAACACAGTTCTTAATATACAGAACACACACAAGAGGAAGAGTTCAGAAATGAACGAATCCTTCTTGTGGCATTGTAGACTAGGTCATATCAATGCAACACGGCTAGCTAAGTTACATAAGGATGGATATTTGAATCCGTTCGAATTTTCATCTTATGACACTTGCCAGTCATGTCTCAAAGGCAAGATGACCAAAACTCCGTTTAGTGGACACGGAGAAAGAGTTACAGAACTCTTGGGACTGATACATAGTGATGTATGTGGTCCCATGTCTACACATGCCAGGAACGGTTCTTCCTACTCCATTATATTCACTGACGATCTCTCAAGATACGGACATGTGTTCCTGATGAAACACAAGTCTGAAGCTTTTGAGAAATTCAGAGAATATAAGCACGAAGTAAAGAACCAAACGGGCAAAAGTATTAAGATCTTTTGATCTGATCAAGAAGGAGAATACTTGAGCAATGAGTTTATGGATTATCTAAAAGAGAATGAGATTCTCTCTCAACTTACTCCTCCCTATACACCACAGCACAACAGTGTATCGGAGCGGAAGAATTGCACCATATTAGATATGGTGCGCTCTATGATGAGTTCTGCTGAGTTACCTATTTCCTTTTGGGGTCATGCGCTTGAGACGGCAGCATACCTATTGAATCAAGTTCCTTCTAAATCTGTACCTACCACACCATACGAGATATGGAGTGGGAAGAGACCATGTCTTAAACGTGTTAAGATATGGGGTTGTCCGGCCTATTTTAAAACACAAAATCCGGACAAACTCGAGGCACAGTCATTTCTTTGTAAGCTTGTGGGATATCCTAAACATTCACATGGATATCTTTTTTCTACCACGGCAAGGAACAAAAGGTGATTGTTTCTCGACATGCCACCATTTTAGAAAAGGAATTTTTTGTAAAAGGAATTTCTTGTAAAAGAAATTAGTGGTGAAGCGGTAGAGCTGGAAGAAGTTCCAGCACCACAAACTACAACTGAAGATTTAATGGAACCATATGATTCAGTAGTTCCCAACGAACCCCAGCCTCTCCGTCGATCTAGTAGGATTCCTCATCCACCTGAGAGATACTACGGTTTTCTCATCGATGGTGGGAGCGAGGATTGCATCATGGAAGATGATGACCCCACTAGTTTCGAGCAGGCCATCACGAGTGGTGACTCTGTGAAATAGCTGGATGCAATGCGATCTGAGATGGAATCCATGTACACCAACAAAGTATGGACTTTGGAAGTTGCTCCTGAAGGGTAAAACCCATTGGGAGCAAATGGATCTTTAAGAAGAAACTTGGTGTAGATGGAAAAGTTGAGACTTTCAAAGCTAGACTTGTTGCAAAGGGTTTTCGTCAACGACCAGGTGTGGATTATAACGAAACCTTTTCTCCAGTGGCTATGCTTAAGTCCATCCGGATCTTACTTGCCATTGCTGCATACCATGACTACGAAATCTGGAAAATGGATGTTAAGACCGCCTTTCTAAATGGTGATTTGGAAGAGAGCGTGTACATGACTCAGCCAAAGGGCTTCGTAGATAGTGGGAGCAGCGGAAAGGTGTGCAAGCTGCTTAAATCCATTTATGGGTTGAAGCAGGCATCGCGGAGTTGGAACATATGTTTTGATGCAGTATTCAAAGAGTTTGACTTCATCAAAAACATAGATGAACCTTGTATATACAAGAAGGTTGCGGAGAGTAAGGTTGTCTTCCTCGTATTGTACGTGGATGACATACTCTTGATAGAAAATGATATTCCTATGCTGCACTCGGTCAAGCTCTTCTTATCACATAGATTCTCAATGAAAGATCTAGGTGATGCCTCCTGCATTTTGGGGATTAAGATCTATAGAGATAGATCTAGACGGACTGGGATTGTCCCAATCCATGTATATTGACACCATACTAAAGAGGTTTAGTATGGAAAAATCCAAGCGTGGGAACTTACCCACGATCTCTGGACTCACTCTCTCCAAAGAGATGTCTCCCAAGACTGATTTGGAAAGATCTCGCATGCAAGGGATACCCTATGCTTCGGCAGTAGGCTCTATCATGTACGCGATGCTATGTACCAGTCCCGATGTAGCATACTCACTAAGTGTAGTGAGTAGGTATCAAGCAGATCCTGGAGAGAATCACTGGACAGCTGTGAAGAATATTCTTAAGTACTTGAGAATGACTAAAGAGATGTTCTTGGTGGTAACGGAGAACTCCGGGTGGAGTCCTTTACCGATTCGAGCTTTCAAAGTGATAAGGACGACTCTAAGTCGCACTCGGGATTTGTCTTTATCCTAAATAGAGGGGAGGTTTGTTGGAAGAGTTCCAAACAGGAAACTGTGGCAGACTTGACGATGGAGGCTGAATACATCGCTGCCAACAATGCTGCCAAAGAGGCTGTCTGGATAAAGAAGTTCATCACTGAACTTGGTGTGGTTCCGTCCATTGAGCATCCAATACCTCTGTATTGTGATAACAATGGAGCTGTGGCTTTAGCCAAGGAACCCAGGTCCCATCAGAAGTCCAGACATATTCTGAGGCGGTATCACCTGATCCGGGAGATAGTGGATCGCCGGGAGATCGAGGTCAGGAGAGTTGATACGAAGGACAACACTGCGGATCCACTCACAAAGGCCATTCCTCAAATACAATTTGAGAGACTTTTCGGGATGTTGGGTATGAGATACTACAACAGCTGGCCTTAGTACAAGTGGAGATTGTTAGTTATGTATATGCCCTAGAGGCCATTGTTGTACATGTGATGTATATTATAATGGATGCTTGGATATATATAGAGAGGACTTTCTTGCTCGATATGATAGTATGTTATCTGGTTTCACTTTATCTTAACGTGTTAACAAATACTGTTTTGTGATCACATGTTGATAAAGCCCTTAGGATATGTACTCGACAACTAGGACTATGATGAGATCATACTAGAGGGGCCAGGGTAGTCCACGAGTACATCCTATAACTGTTCCTAGTCGAGGGTGTATCGAGACAGGGCATCGATACTCCAGAGTAGACTAGCGTACACACATCTTGACCCATATGATGGGCGATGGATGATCCCATATCTATTGGTGTTGGACATCAAAAATGGTGTACGGGTGCTCAGTGGAGACTGGGTACACTGAACGGACTCGCCGAGAACTCCTGGATGGTATTATACATATCGTCATATAGCAGTTCTCCGGTGGCCCTGGTATAGGTTAGTCTGTAGACCCGAGATCGTCATAGAGTCTTGTATGATTCCCACTGTGCTTTGATTTCCACCTTACCACATCCAAGAGAGCGTGCAAAACGGTGGCTTTTGGGTACAGTCCCGAATCACATGGAAGCAATGAGCGATAGGAGGGGTTTCTTCTCTCCCAGTATTGGGGGTTGATGTTGCGCTGTGTTCGATTGGCTATAACTGGAAGTCCCTGGCCAGGGCTGATATGGAGATTTACCGGTAAGAGTTATCAGTAGTTTCTCGACCCGTTATGAGCCTAACATCGACACGACTTATCGGTTACTGGGGGTCTGACGTTTACCACCCCTAGACTAGATATGCAACATATCATACGAAGAGATCGGACTGTACGGGAGTGTTACTGATTGGATTCACAGAGAATGTGCAGGCTTGCTTGTTGATCTTCTGATTGCTCAATACACGGGTGGCTGTTACGTTTAGCTGACAGCTTGTATCTTGTGGGTGTTTGATATGATCATCACCTACTGCCGGCGTATTGACGATTCTTTAGAGTCCTACACAGAGGTTTCCTGGCTCAGGCAAAACGAAGTAGGAGCACATATGTGATATGTGTGGGACCGAGAATAATACGATATGAGATACCGTATTCTATTCTCGCGATATGAGATATCGACCGGGTATATGCAATATAGCCGGGTCATCGGATCAAGTGTTGATTCGATGAATTGGTACATGTTATATTAGTCGGTTATATGTAATATAGCTGGATTGTCGGATCAAGTGATGATTCGATAATTTAATGTATAATTATATATGTGATATATTACATTACGTTAACTAATATAAGCTCGCTTTATTGATTCATTTTCTCACTGGATAATACATTAATGTATATGCGATATATGTTGATTGTATTATTTTCTTTTGTTACAAAATATATTGTATATGTGATATATAATATTGTAACAAGTTAGGGTTACAAATGCAACATGGTTGTTAAGTTTAAACTAAGTTAGGGTTTGGATTTGGGTTAGCTTTTTCATGAAGCTTCATGAAGCTTTCCTTTTTGTCATTTAGCTTTGATATTTTGTGTAGATATTTGTTAACCCAACCCAAACCCTTAACTCTAGTTTATTCTCTACATGAGTTAATGCCTTCATTTATTAACTCATGGTTGTCATTTGTAAGCACAACAATTCATTATTCATCACAAAAGCTTTCTTCTTCTTCTTCTTCCTTGAAAAAGATTTCTAGCTTTTTGTGTTGTGATGATTTAAAGTGAGAAATTGAAAATAAAAAAGAACAAAATTCCTACTTCACCATCCTCATCTATTCTAGCCACGTAGATTAGGGTGTTCACTTCTCTAATTGTTTCATTAGTGAAGTGTAAGCTTGGGTTTGAGATTCTTCAAGATAGATCATCTTCGAAAAGGAAGACTTCAAACATGCATGGATCAATCGACTTGTGAAGCCTCTCTAGAGTCCGGGAGTTTATGGATCGCGGCGAAGGGACTACTACTCAGAGCTTATGAAGCGAAGTAACGGACTACAAAGGTTGTAATTCCTCTCTCTTAGATGTAAAGTTGTTTACATGCAAAGTCAACCCTAATTCTCTAGTTCGATTACTTGGTTGGTTTGAATAGCACCCCAAAATATTTAATATAGCATGTTTGATGCTTGCCAAAACCTTTCTAAGGTGCTAATCTAACCCTACAGCCTCTTTTTCAAAATAGCGAAGGAAAGGAACACTTTGCTCAACCCATGCAACCCGCTGGGAGTTCAAGGCCAAAACCTCTGGAGCAAGACGTTTGAGCTCAATTTCGTGCAAGAAGGCCTCGATCTGTCTGCAGTAATTAACCCAAGACTCGACGAAACCTTCGTTGTGGAAGTTCACGAGTATCACCAGCATGGGATTAACCTCAGCAGCAAAGTCTGCAGCAGATACGAGGGCCTCAGCGTCAAGATTCTCGACGAACTCGCTCAACATTCGCAGACTCGTCGCAGTGCCCCTGGAAGATGGCCGTCTAGAAAAGGGCCCTGCCAGCATTAAGATGCGAGACTTAAAGGGAATTGGAGCTGGTGCGATTGCTGCAAAACAAATTATGGTCAAATGTCGGCTCAAGAGATAGAGAAAATGCACGAGTGATGGAGTCTACTATACCGGCTGCGACATGTGGCAAAGTTGGGAGTACCGGAGGCACGGCTATTCTCTCGTCCCCTCCTCCAATCCGTGGCACTGCGATCAATACAAGGAAGGTTTAGTAACAACACGGCTATTCGTAAAAGAAAGAAAGAAACAATAGATGAAGGATATACTAACCAATACCGGCGGGCGGAGTGACTTCCGACTGGAAGGAGAAATGCGGGTTCAGCACCTGATACAGGTGGTCAAAAAGAACTCCTGCAAAATATGAAAATGTACTGTCAGTACAAAGAGAACGATACCCAAAGTAAAACCGATAAGTCGCAAACCCGTACCTTCCAGCATTCCAGAGGACATAGGAGAAGGCGAGGGGACAACAACCGTCATGGCGGCGACCGGAAGTGCTTCAGATGACACAATTTCAATGTTCGTTGCACCTACAAACAAATTACCGTCAGAACAAGCTGAAAGGGATTGCGAAATAAAAAGGAGAACAATTACTCAAGATTTACCTGACAGGTCACCAACCAAAGCCGCGACGGAAGCATCACCGGGCGCAGCGGCTTCTTCACTCTCCTTTAGTAGGATAGTTTCGGCGCCCGTGGCTTCATCCCCTGATTCGACAAGAGCCGTAGTTATGCTCGCGATGCCCACCGATATCAGGGAGCCGCAAGGGGAAAAAGCGACGGTTTGGGCAGTCCCAGACTCCCGAGAGAGTGTAGCCGCTTCGGGCTTTGTGGTTGCCGTCATCTCACCTGCCATCTCATCGCTAGGACTTGACCCTGCAGAATATGGTATATAAGAATTTGAAGATCAGGTTCTAATAAAAAAAAACTCAGCATTGCGTTACATTCGGCCAGCTTTTCGGTTTCTTCCCGAGCCGCGCGCGCAACTTGTCTATGGGCGGTAGACAGGGCAGCTGGAGCATCCTCTAGAGGAATAGCGACAGAGGGAGCGGTGCTTGAGCACGCACCTACAGCCAAGGCGGCATCACGTTCTTTCGTTGCACGTCTCCTTCTCTTCCTTTCGGCCTGGGCCGTGAGAGCTGAACCAAGCTCTGCCTCCGGCGCATGCCAAGCTCTGCCGCGACAGGGGGAGCGGTGCTCGCTCACAGAAAAAGAAGAAGTCGCTCTTTTCTGCAGACATTGTACTTGGCCATGAGCAACATGTCCCTTACAGCGAGGGTTTGTGCGAGTATGGGACCAACGAGGGTCAATTTATCGCGCCTACAGACGATACTAATCTTCAAGCTACCCTTGCGTCTTCCGAGCGATTGGCTTGCGACGAAGCGGCACTGATCACTATAGCGAAGTCAGGTATATTTCAATTGCATCTTTCTGCAGTTATTATTATTATTATTTTTTTATGCTTTTACTGACGCTTCTTCTTCAACAGGTATCTCTGCCGAAGAGGCTCTCACGGCTTCCCTCAAAACATTTGAGAAGGAAGAGAGGCTCCGTGCTTCTTTAGGCCTTGGTATATTTCGGCTCATTGTGCCTTCATTCCCCTTTTCTTCATTCGTGGTTTAACCCTCTCCTTTATTTTGTTGTAGGAACTACCTTGACTCGGGTTATTCCAAGTGCGGTACCAATCGCGAGTGGTGAAGCAGCGGCATCATTAGAGCTGGCTACCGCAACCACGGCTATCCCTAAGTCACCACAAGGGGTCTCACTAAAGCAGCTGATGATGGACATCGTAATGGCGCCGGAGGCAGAGCTTGGTTCAGATGATGGTATACCCTTGTCGGAGGCCCTCATTATAGATTGCTTGTGTTAGTAGACATGGATTCATGATTTAGGAGGATACCTAAGATTTCGTTGGATTCGTGCTTGAACTACCCCAACACCCTATGTATTCTAGATTACAGTTCAAATTACCAGTCTTGCTCGAATTCATGAATACATCAAGTTGCAGGATTAAGTTCATGTCAAGATCAAGTATTCGTGTCAAGTGTTCATGTATTCATGTCAAGTTATATTCATGGTTTGAGTCAAGTTAGTTCAAAAGTAGACATTGGGTTCAGGTATTCATGTTAAGTTCAAGTGTCAAGTTCAGATTCATGTTTAATTTCTGGTTCGAGTTCGAGTTCAATTTCAAATTCAAATCTGATTCATATTCGAGTTTGTATTCAGGTTATAGTCATTTCATTTTACTAGATTTAAATCTTTCGAATTTCTTTAATCTTGTAAATTCTTAAGTTCGAGAATAATCGGACAACCGCTATACATGGGCGGTAATATTTGTGTCTTTTTCCAAGACGATTGCCATTGATAATTCCTTTAATTTGCAGTGTTATCTAACATAGATAGGCAAGCACTCATTTTCTCCGGCTCCCTGAGACTTAAAAGAAATGATACCGCTTAAATTTATATTAATCAAAGATCCTTACAGATTTATTTAAGTTGTTTATTATGTATTTACATTGTTTGCATTTCTCGAAGGAGTTTTATATAAAATATTTTAATATTGTTTTAAAAACAAACCTCGAGGGTGTTTTAGAATATTAAGAGTTTTTATAAAAAAATATTTTAGTTTTAGTGGTATTTTAGTGATAAAACCTAACCTTTTAAAAATTTATGGTATTTTTATGAAAACTATACTTTTGGAAACTTGATGATATTTTTGTGTAACTTTAATTTTTCATTTTAAAAATATAGTTTTCAAAAAAAATTTTATAGAAAAATATGGATTTACGATTTATGAAAATTTTCAAATGGTTTAATTTGTTGAAAAAGTCGTATTTTTTAAAATCGTATTTTTATTTCCTTTCGAGACCGAAATCTCCGTGAGAAGTTCTGGATCTCGTTCTACTATCCCAAGGACGTGCGATAACCCGCACCATCCGCAAAGGGTTCCCCTAAAAGGGTTGTAGAGACGTGATTACAAAGGATTTGAAATAGTAATAAAAAAGAGTTTTGTAAAGTAAGGGTATTTTAATGAAAATTGTTTATTTTAGATAAGGTAAATAGCCAAAACATCGTGCTATGAGAACCATTGTGTATGTGATGGAGTAGGTCGTTGCCCCGTGAGTTATCTAGAGTTTTAGTTCATGATAACGTAAAAAGGGTATAGGTAAGGTTCATAGTATTTTTATGTAATTTTGTTGTATGATTTATTTAGTACAAAGTTTTAAACAATTGAAAAGAAATTGAGATGAATAATATTGAAAGTGGTGTTAGAAGGATTATGGTAAAATATTTAACATAGCAAGGGTGATAAAACTTTTTAAAAGATGATTTATTTAAACTAATTCTAGTTTAGTCGATATTGTTTTAAGAATCGTTTTGAAATGAAACGAATGAGAGAAAGAAAGGATTTACGGGTTTCGCTTGTACTCATACAAGTGAGAAAAGAAGAGAAGAAGTCTCGGTTGAGAAACCGAGACTTATGATGCATGGAGGATTGAGCTTGGGACCGACTACGCATATAAGAACGAACTCTAGGTAGCTAACGTGTGGAGGAACGAATTTGAGTGATGGAGTTGGCTTGGACTTGTGCTCTTGACTTCCTTGGTTAGAGTGGGGCTTCAAAGATATAATTTTTGAGTGGTATTTTCAGAATAAATTAGGAGAAGAACTAAAGGGAAAGACTGGGTATTTATAGGGGAAATATAGGTGCAGAGAGAATTAAAAATGTATTAAAAGTGAGGATAAAGGGTAGATGAAAGGTCTAGGGTTCTTTGTTTAATTTTAGGAAAATCAAATAGGAAAAAGGTGTAGAAGGGAGTCAAAGGGGCGCACGGGCGAAGTACGGGGAAAATTGGCCATGATAAAACCATCGGGGGCCATTTTCTGGCGGCCAAGAATGAGGCAATTGCCTCGGGGTTCGTGCAGTTGTTCAGTCGAAAATATCGCACATTTGATATAACATTTTCCTTACTTTTCTTAAAAATCTAAAGGTGTTTATTATAAATATAAAATATATTTAGGTTTATCTGTAAAAATACTATTTACGATATATTTATATATTATAATTAACATTATGAAGGAAAATTTATGCATAATATTTATATAATATTTTTGATGGTTTAAATATGCATATCATATCAAATATCCTTAATCAATATTCTTAAAATATAATATCATATCAAATTGGTTAGGATAATATCTCAAAAATACCAAATATTACTTACATTATTCATTGAGATATTGTGCAAGGTTTGGTTCAAGTCAGGAGATCGAGATGTTGAGATGTCGGGAATCAAAAATCTGCCGATAAAATTAAATAAAATCGAAGAATCAAAACTGGCAGAGACTCAGAAAGATATGAAGATTCCATACATCAAATAAATCTTCATGTGTCACAACGAAGCAGCTCCAGAATTCTGAAGCCAAGATCTCCAATAAACCGCGCTTCTGCGACCAAACTAGCATCAATGCGTGGATCCGTGGCCAATTCACTAAGTCGGGATTTATGATTTTTAGTTGTGATTTGCAACAACAGACCCTAATTCGGGAGATCTATAGTTTATGGTTTTGGGACTATATAAAGAACCGGGAGCTAAACTTAGAAATTATCAATCTTTTACACGAAGCAAATCAACGTCAAAAGAACAAGTGATCCACGACAGGTCCACGATTCGACGTGATAAGGCGACGTGAGATTCGACGGAGTATCTACTTCCTACGAGGCAGAGATCGAGAGCAACTTCTTCTTCCTCTTGTAATCTAAACTCGAAGGTTTTGTAATTGTGAAGTTGATTAATAAAGGTAGATCATTAGATTAATTAGTTTGCATTTATTTTCTGTATTTACATCATGATCTCTATCCGTTCTTCTTCTATCTCCATCAAGCGCGAGTAATTCTCCGCTTGATAGAGTTCGTAGGATTAGGGTAGAATAATGGATGAGAATATACTTTAACTTTTTTTAAGTCTTATGAAGTTTATAAACTTTAGCAAAAGAATCGTTAACATCCAAATTGGACGCGCTACCAATTTATTGCTAGTCTCGACCGCGATTTGAGATTAGATTAACAATTGTTTTGTTAAAGGCTGGACATGAATAGAGATCAATGAAATGACAAGGGTCAATAGTGTGGAAACACTAGTTTCTTTGAAGAACCCTAATCCTCGTCCATTACTATCAATATAGTTTTAAATCTATCAATAGATAAAAGGAGCCATCTTTATTAGTCATCCATTACTACTAAATTCGAACGAACCCTACAAGCCCCCCTCTTCTGATATAAAAGGCTAGACTCCTTACACTTGGAGTTCATCAACTCCTCAGCGACCACCCGGGTTTCGAGGACGGCTATTCTCTCCTTCGCCTGATGCAGCTCCAGGCGCAGATCCTCCTCCCGCGAGGACAATTCGCCCACCTTTCTTATGGCTGGGGCAATCTCCTCGGACTCCAAATTGACTAAGGACGCAGTGTTGGAGGACCTGAGGAAAGCAGTAAAAGGAGTTAAAAATGTTCAAACTGAGAAAAAATACTTAACGAAATCCTTAAAGGAAAATGGATACCGACCTAGACCGCCTCCTGAACGATGGCGGCCACTTGGGCCTTTAAAGCCCCCCGAGGAATTTTGCTTCCGACCAATCGCTCCATGTCCAAGAGCAGGCTATCGGCAACGGAAAGCCCCGAAGGCACCTCAAAACAAACGTCGCCCTCCTGCACGGGAATCCGGGAAGGTGGCGAGCGAGAGACCGTCCTTTTGTGCCTCTTGAGGGGAACATCGGTGAGGTCGGCCTCATCCTCCGCCTCCTTCGCCCGGGGCTCTGGTCCCCGTGCATGCTTCTGGCTCTCCCCGCGGCTGACTTCCGAGGCTCAGGGCGCAACGGAAGGCTTCGCCGGTGCAGTTGGTTTCGGGGCCGAGCTCAAACCGGGATGGGACGAGCTAGCACCCCCGGTCTTATTTCCTGCCTTCACAGCCATGGCAGCTAAAAATTTGGATCGGTCCATTTGATCTACAGAAAGGAGAATACACAAAGAGAGTTAGTGACGCTGAAAAGGGTAAAAAAAAATTCATCAAAGTCTAAATAGATCGTCTACGACGGCCCTAAATTACCCAGAAAACACGTAGGACTGAACCCAGCCCAGCTCAGGGCCTGCTCAGAAAGCAGAACGTCGGCCTGTTGGATCGGCTCATACATGGATACCGCCCTCGCCTCAGGTGAGAACGACTGTCTCGCCCTTGGGCAGTCGGCCCTATGTCACTGTGTAGGCACAGGCCAATCCTCACCCTCGGGTGGCCCGACGAATATGAACTTCTCCTTCCATTCGTGAATGGAAGAAGGGACGACTACTACCCCGACCCGGCCACCCCACCCTTGTGTTTTTTAAAAGAAAAATACACCCAGCTCGGCTCATCCTTGCTAGTTCCGGGATGATTCTTATAACAAAGAAAGGAGATTAGGAGGGTCAAACTAAAAAGGATATTTTTCAAGTTTCAACCGGACCAAAGTACCGAGAAGGATTCTCGACGAGTTCGACGCTAGCTGGCCCAAGACAAGATAGAAGCAACGATGCACCCCACATATCTCAGTTGAGAAGGGCAGACGCATTCCTGCCCGGAATGCTTCCAAATACAGGGCAATCTCCTTGCCCTGCACCTGTTCCGCCCGCTCACCCTCTAGCTAAACGGAGAGAATAGTTAGAGGGAATATGGAACCGAGCCCGGATTTCGGCAAGCTCGTCCATATTCCTCAAGACGGAGGGCGTATCGCGGGCGTTCTCGACGCGCACCTTAGGAGCCCTTGTTGCCGTCCGACGGCTGGTGATGGGGGCGGCCCTGACTCTTGGATGCGATCCCAACACAGAGGACGAAGAAGAAAAAGACGAACCCTCTTGACTATCTGAAGCCGAAGAGAAGGAAGACCCTCTGGACTCGGCTCCAACAACTGGAACCTCATCGTCCGACTCTATCCTAACTATCTCTACAGACTCCTCAGATGAAGAATTCTAACCTAACTCAAAGGAAAAGGCTGGCCGAGGAAAATACACGGGCGATCCGATCTAAAAGGAAGGAGCGCCGGGCAATCTCTGACAACGAGGGTAAATTATGGTAGAAGTATTGGCCCTAGGGGGTCCCCTCCTATTTATATACCCCCAAAGAAGAACATCCAACGGCCCAGACTGATTCCCGCCAAAACGAAATGTCACACCCAATGACCGACGGGGTGCCACGTGGCGATCAACCATTGGGGACGTCCCTTCGGTTGCAGGTGGCAGCGACAGCCTGTCGCTTCCACCAACCCATGTCGGACACTTGGCTTGCAGCCCAACAGACGTACGAGCGAAGCGGCGCACATCTTCGAGGATATACGGGAAGATTCAAGCGAACGACGAGGCGATACGTGGGCCCAAGGATCGAAACGATGTAACCGCCAAACGCCAGGCCGTTCCTGGGCTATCCGCATTACGCTTCGATGGCGCTAAATTGAGCAGAAGAAAAACCAAGCAGACCACTCTCGATCCAACCCTTGGATAGGTCGGACCGAGAGTGGGGGGCTAATGATGATGCTCACAAGTGGTGTCCCTCAGATTACGACACATAGCAGATGACGTGTCCCGAATTCCCGGGGGTGGAATAAGTGAGCTGCATCAAGGACATTCCCCGGGGTCCCTTCTCGGAGGAGTTTCCTGACCTTTCGGAAGACCCCCCTGAAAGACATTCCATATTCGTCTAAGCGACTACCAACAGCTCGTCTTTGAGCTTCCTCAGTCTCCTCACCTCCGAGCCTTCTCTCGTGCCGAGCTTCCTCGGCCTCCCCCGATCAACCGAGATTGCGGAGCCCTAACGCCTCCGCAACGGCTCCGCGTATCTCGCCAAAACGAGATAACCGCCGCCCCACGTCCCGCGTCCCACGTTGGCATGTCCCCCCATTAATGAATGTATCCCGTCATTAATGAAGGGACCCTGTTGTTCATGCACGCGTAACGTCAGGGACGTAACTGAAGGCGAAAATCTCACGTCAGCTCGCTCCATGCTACCACTATAAAACCCCTATCCCAGACGACTCAGGTAAAGAAACTAACACCCAATATGCCACTACTCTGCCCAAATTTCTCGACTAACTTGATCGTCGGAGGGTCCTACGGTGGTCACCCATCCCGGGACTTCTTTGCAGGTAGCTCGACTTCCACTTCAAACTCAACCCATTGAGATCCACACGCTCAAGAAGGCAACCTCCGAATCCAATCTCAACCATCCAGCAACGCTCGCGACGGATCGACGAAGGACAACATCTGAAAGAGATCAAGGCCTCCATCAGGACCTAGCCTAAAGTTTAATGTGATTTAGATCGTAGCTAGCCTATAGTTTTGATGCAGAAATTTCTGTTTATTCTGATATATCTAGCAAACATGTTTACACCACTGAGTCACTTTTCTCTCTTGTCATAGTATCTATTGCCGACATGCCATCCCTTGATGCGGGACATTCATATATATTTCTAAACAAATATTGAGGAAAATATCAAATATTATATGGTTGAATTATTCTAGCATTTGCAGGACATTAGGCTTCAAAGTTGAAAAGGATGAAAGTTACTTGAAGAATTCTACCACCTAACCTAGTCGGCAAATCGAGGACATTCATTTAGTTCTAAATAAGCTTCAAAGATGAAAAGCGGTGGTGCTAAGCAAATGTGTCCTACCAATTGTGTTCATTGCTACAAGATTGATGATTTAAGTATCGCATATTTTGTAAAAGAGACTTTATGATGTCCAGATAATATCAAGCAATCACTCATAAGTTGAAGCTTTCATTACTAAGTTTTATCTTAAAACCAGAAACATTAACCACCATGCAAAACAGGTACCTTGAATTGAAATCTTCTTGTAACAGTTTGCGGCATCTACATAAGCTGCGGCGCCTTCATGCTTACACTCATCCTGCACTGCACATGTATATATGTTCAGTTTATGTCAACTTAATGTATTATTTATTATAACAGTTAAGTATATGGAGTAAAGAATAAACCTTTGTGCAGTTCGCCACTTTGATATATACTGACGCAGCTCTATCTCCTGAGATGGGATAACCGACAAATTGATGCATGCCTATCCTCTGCTATAATATAATGCAACCCCTTTCAATCTGCTATTGGTCTTAGTACATGGATACACAAAGTGCCAAATAGAAACTTCATAGACCATAAACAAATCAATCATAAGAGAATATGCTTACAAACCTGCACATCTACAAGAGGGCATGATATTCTAGACATAAGCCCTTCGCAACTTGTTATTCCGCATTAAAGCCCCTATTTAGGCCATTTTCATGAGTCTAAATATTCAATTTTGCACAACGAACGCTATATTATACGTGCCAGGTAGATTACCTAGCATGCTTTGGTGCACGAGCATTGCACGTTCCAAAGGGACCTAGGACAATGGCCAGCCGATATGTATGGGGTATAAAACAGAATTTTACCGAAATCAACACAGGTTCTGCCACAAATCATTGCTAACCCAAATTTTTTTTAATGAAAATCACACAACCTTTTCGTGTAACAAAGCTAAAGAATTCATCATTCAATGCGTATGTTACTACAAAGTAATCTAAATCGACTAAAGGTCCTCCATTTGCATGAATTTTTATTGTCAAAATTTAAATTTCTAGAGCACAGACTCAAACAATCCCCAAACAAGGGCTGATTGATATCAAAATGCGATCAAAACGAACGAATGCTAAGGAGATTGAAGGGGTTTGATTCTTACAGTTCTTGGCAAGCTTGAAGAAATTAGCAGCCTTTTCGTACAAATCAACGGCATCGTTCGTCTTGGATCCGAAGAAGGACCAAGATTTGAGCTTCTTCTCTGCTTGCTCCTCGAACTCTTCTCCCCTCACGTATGATCCGCCATTGATGATTCCGATCTACTTCGAAGCCTAAGATCGCTTTCGAGATGTAGGGCTTTTCTCCTATTTGGAACGAGAAAAAATGGGAGAGGTTTCGAAAAGTACGAGATTTTTGGGGGTCAGGGCTGTTGAAAGATTAACGCGTCGCCCAAAGAGAACATCGCTTTGGGACGCAGCATCGCGTGAAAGTTCAGATTTTGTTGTGGGTTTATTACACAAAAGTCGCTGTATTTTATCTTGTATTGCACTTATACCCCTTGAAAGGATTACAATCAACAGAAGTTACAGAATTATATTTGACAATCGTTCGAGTTGTTCGAGGTAGTATCGTTTACTTCCTTCTCCGTCCCTTTTTACTCATCATTTTAGAGCAATACATACCGATTAAGAAATACCTTATCACTATTAATATCAGCAATTAATTTTCGCGACTTTTTTTGGTATTGTATTATTTATTGATATCTTTATCATTAATGATTTTCTCGTTATTACAAAAACATCGACTAAAAAGAAACACTTTTTTCTCCAAAATGACATGTAAAAAGAGACGGAGGGAGTAAAATTTTGATCGATTTACTTCAAAGGTGTAAGTATTGTACTATCTCTACCCTTTAAGCCTTCGTAAAACTTTAATTCCACTGCTTTATAGAAAATGTGGGGTATCTTCATATTATGTATGAATTTATGTAGCCCTAGAGCTAACAATGGGGGGAGCAGGTCCGTCCATTTAGATTTCTTATGTTATACACTCTGGTGCCCCCCAAAGCAAGCAGCCGCCGCAACTACATAACAACTTTAATTTATTTCAAAACAAGTTTACTTGGTGCTACAATTTAAAGGAGGCAAATGCTAAAAATTTCTCTCCAACAAGAAAGGCAATTTCATCTGAATTTTATCACAAAAGAAGGGGGAAATCCATATGAATTTTCTTTTTTTTATCCCCTTATTTTGGCCTTCGTTCAATAAATCAATACCATCCATGCCATTCACAATTACGCAAACTTGTTATAAACCCCACCCCTTCATATCATATATTCATTGCACCCTTCAAATGCATCACAACATTATTGTACTCCAAACATTTTCTTTCCTTCTTCTCTGCATTCATACACCAATTTAAAATCCTAATTATGAATATTCACCATATCCTTCAAAATCCATCTCCATTCTCATTACTCATGGATGCCCTATCAAAAGCCTTCCCTCTCTACTTCGCCACCACCTTCTCCGCTGACGCGGGTGAGATCCACGCGAAGATATTACCTTTCGTTGATCTGACGACGGCGGCGATGAACGGCTGAGATTTGATCTGGAGGCTAGCTCCTGAAGCGTGTGGATCTCAATGGGTTTGAGATTGTTTGCGCCGAGCTACCTGCAAAGAAATCCCGATGTGGTTGTACCACCGAGGACCCTTCGACGGTCAAGTTAGAGAGGAAATCCGAGCAGAGTAACGGCTTAGTGGAGTTAAAATGGCTTACTTGAACCGTCTGCAGAAGGGGTTTATATAGCGGTGGCAGCAGGCAAGGCAAACGCGAGAATCATGCCGGTCATTACGCTCCGACGTCACGCCCGCGCAATGGGCAAATCTCCCATCAATGGCGAGACAAGCTCGTTAATGGGGGATCATGATGGCGTGGAATGTGGGATGTGGCCAGCGGATATCTTGCGCATGGCGAGATTCGCGGGATGGCGGTTGCGCCTGTGAGCGGTGCCGCTGGTCGGTCAATGAGATCGAGGAAGCTGACCTCGGCGGGAGAGCTCGCGGACGAGCGGGAGAGCCGAGGTATCTTGGTTCCGAGGTAGCCTGGAGACGAGCCGGGAGGCCGAGGAGGCTAATTCTGCAGGGGGCTCGGAGGTGAGCCAGCGTTTGTTTGTAGGACGAGCATAGGCGTGGTCTGGTCGGCCACTGTAGGTCCTTTCTCGTGAGCTTTGAGACACGTCATCTGCCACGTGTCATGATCTGGGAGATCGCTGATATCAAGCATCATCATTAGACCCCCACTCTCATCCCGACCAGCTGGCTGGTCGGGTCGAGAGTGGTCTGCCGGGTCATCCGAGGTGAGCTCCTTTTCGAAGATATCGCCGGGCGTGTTCCGGGGCAATTTGTTGTATTTTCTGGATGACGCCAACGAATCAGGGGTGCGATCTTTGCTTTAAAGAGGGTGCGCCGGATCGTGCGTACAGACGCTGAAGCGACTACCACGTGTCGGGCATTGGTTGGCTGACGCGACGGGCCGCAGACTGCCGGCGTCTGATGGGATACGGCCAATGCGCTTGCGACAGGTGGAGCGATCATGGCCGTCGAGTGCACTGAACCGTTTTGGCGGGAAATGACCATCGCCGTAGGATGTGCACGTTGGCCGCGATAAATAGAGGAGGGGTCTTATTCAGGATCCCTCTCTCTTCATATTTTCCTCGTTTTGAGTCATGTTAGCTTGGCGCTCTTCTTTTTAGGTCGGATCTCTGTGTTCCTGAGAATTTCTTCCCATCAGGTTAGATGTCTTCTTTTGGGGAGTCTGTAGATGTCGTAGGGGTAGATTCTAAGGGTTCTTCCCCTGAGTTGGAATCCTCCCGGGAAGTTGGGGTCAGATCCTCTTCCCGGGGTCGCGCGTCTGGGGCGGTTCCCAGAGCGGTGGTGGCGGGCGCCCCTGGTGTGTCGTCCTTGGTGAGGTATGAGGACGAGCTTGCCAACGCTCGGGCTCATTTCCATATCCCTTCCGGCTACACGCTACGATTGGCCGAGGAAGGAGAGAGGGCATATTAGGTACGGGGTAAAGAGATTGCCTTGTACTTAGAAGCCTTTTGGGCCGGATTGCGCCTGCCTTTCTCTCCCGAGATTGTTGGAGCGCTAAATTACTTTGGGCTAGCCCCGGGCCAGCTAGTACCGAACTCCTAGAGGATTCTCCTCGGGTTCCTGGTCCGCTTAAAGTTGCAGATGATCCCCTTCAGTCTGTCCATCCTTGCCTCCTCTCTCATTTACAAAAGTCATCCCGTCACTCGCGCGGGCGACCCGAGATGGGTTTACCTCTCCTTTAGGAAACAACGGGGGAGTGTAGCCGGGTCGGGTGTCGTCATCTTGCTTTCTTCCATCCATGATTGGAAGAAAAAAAATTTCTTCGTTGGGCCGCCAAAGGGTGAGGACTGGCCCGTGCCCACCCAGTGGTCTAGGGATAGGTGTTGGCCGGGAAGTCCGTCCAACGATCCCACCACGGTGAAGGTGGCGGGGTGGCAGCCTATTCCCCGGGCTGACGTGCTGCTTTCTGAGCGGGCCCTTAGTTGGGCCGGGCTCAGCCCCGCCCAGTTCGTCGGTAAGTTAAGAGCTTGTAGGCGGTCTGTTAGGCTTGCATTTGTTTTCATTTTTGTTTGTGTTGCTAATTCCATTGTATTTTGTCTTGTGCAGAACCCATGGACTTGGGCCTCCTCCGAGCAGCCATGCGCAAGCCGAAGAAGGGATCGAAGGCTGGAGGTGTCAGCTCTTCTCATCCGACGTCTGTCCCGGTTCCCCCGACAGCCATCCCACCCCAGCGTTCGACTGTGGGCCGAGCCCCGGAGCCCAGCCAGGCGCCGAGCAGAAAACGGATTCGGGGAAAGGATGCCCAGGCTTCGGAAGTGGAGACCGGCTCTCTGCCGTCGCCTCTCAAGAGGTTCCCCCGAACAGTTCCGCGGACCCCGGCCTCCCCGATCTTGGTGGACGAGGGGGCCTCCGCTTTGAGGTGCCCTCAGAGCTTTCCGTCGCTGACAGCTTGCTGTCGGACATGGAGAGGTCGGCTTAGGGCAAAATCCCTCGGGGGACTCTCAGGGCACAGATGGCGGCAATCGCCTAAGAGGCCGTGCAGGTTAGTGCCCGTACTTTACTTGACTTTTGCTTCAGCTTCTTACCATTCGCGAGATTTGGTTTCTCTCCTTTCTTTCTGACCCCCCTCTGATTTCTTCAGGTTCTCCAGCACGTCGCCCCCGTCATCCATATGGAGAACGAGGAAATTACCCCGGCGATCCGAGCTGCGGGCGAGCTCTCCTCGCTGGAGGAGTGCTCGAAGTTGGAGCTGGAGGCGGCGATGGCGAGGGTCGCCGCCTTAGAGAGCGAGGTGGCGGCCGGGAAGCAGGAGGTGGCGGCTGCGAAGCAGGAGGTTGCCCGGTACCGCGAGACCGCCCAGACCGCCGAGGCCAAGCTCCAGGACTCCAAGGTGCTCGTCGGCACCATGAAGAAATTGGCGAGAACCCTCTGGAAGGAGCTGGAGGCGGCGGTAGAGGGGTCGAAGCGAGCCAATCTCAGGGCGGCGAAAGCGGTGGAGGACTTAAAGAAGTCGGAAGATTTTTACACCATCCTAGCCTCGGCCACTACCGCCATCTAGCACGAGGCCCTCGACGCTATCAAGACTCGGATGCCGGAGTTCGCTAACGAAGAGCTCCGAGCCGAGTATCCTCGTGGGGAAGACGAGCAGGGTGACGACCCCGGAGGCGAGGCCGGGGAAGAGATTCCCGGGGAGGGTGACGCCGAGGCTCCCGTGGTGGACGGTGAGTCCCTAGAAGCCGCCCGAGTCGTGGTAGGTATTGAGCTTCCCGGGGGTGCGCCTGACCCCGAGGCCTGAAGCCCTCTGTTTTCCTGTTTCTTTTCTTTTGTTGCATCGATAATATTGTAGGCCTCCGGGCATTTTGTAAGGCTGGGGAACCCCCAATACCCTTGTAAAGACTTTGATTTTGGGAATGAATCATTTTTGCAGTAGTATTTGTGTCACGCCCCGCTTCCCGGAGTGCGCTAAAATCGGCACGTGACAGAGCCAACCATGCTACCTGTGGCTAGGAAATATCCCTCCACAGTCACATTGCGGCTGTCTAGAGATATCAAGAATAATAGAAATAAAATAAACTATCTAGTATATGTCCATGAGCCAGAATAAACGAGTCAAGAAATAATATGCGGAAGCAATAGATCCAATAAACAATAACAATCTGGAAAGTACGTCCCATAATACGGGATCACATCAAGAATGAAAATACGAAATAAAACTAAACTAACTAGCTACTAACATGATCTTCACTGCTCGGCTTGTTGGTCAAAATACTCCTGAACTGCCTGCGACAGAAATAGAGGATCTGGGCCATGCAAAACCCAGACGTTAGTGCGTCAAGATATCAATTAATAATAAATGAACAGGATACATGAGATATGCAGGTATGAATCATAACCAATAACATGAATGTAATAAGTAAACACGGATACAGAACAGTGAAGTGTATCAATATATGTGGCGTGCAGTGATCAATCTAAACTGTGCTACTGGGTTATCTATTCTAAAGTTGTTTGAAATCAATTAATGTAATCCTCCATGTAACTCAAAGGATATATCCCGTTACCCCCCGGGACCACGGATCAAGAATATGTAAGAGTCACGAATGGCTCTGTCCCGTTACCCCCCGGGACCACGGATCAAGTAATGCCCTTTTAAGTTACACTTTAGTTTACACTTTTGATTTCCCCATACCCCCAAGGTTATGTGTTCAAGTCAGGTATTGATAAATCTGGAGCTAATGCCAACATAGGATCAAGCAAGTACAGGTTTGTCTAAATAGACAACAGGATATGTTCGTAAGGACAACAGGTCAAGATTATCGGCATTAGTAACAAGATCAGGTATCAAGTCAAGCAGTAGTATATCAGGTCATGACAGTTAGTGCACATGTGTCAAGCGGATGCTCATAATAAAATTGTAGTAAGTACGGGTGCACAAACAAAAGCATGGATGCACAAATATTTATCAGGGGTTACATCATGACTATGTATGATGCACATTATCAAGTATGGGGTACTAATGTATTAATAATAAGAGTTAATGTAATATGAGGTGTAACTAGGTATACAGAATTAATGGTATGGATACACAAATAAATGTGGATGCATAACTAATTATTAGGGATTGCAACTATAGCTCCATTACTATGTAGGATGTACATTATCAAGCATGGGGTGTCACTACAATAATAACATGAATTAATATGATCTATAGATGCAGTTATATATATTTTAAATGATATGGATGCAAACGAGTATCCGAAAACAGTAAAACGATAACAGGGGATGTACAATACACTAAACATTAAATATTATTATTTAATATGGATGTAAAATATATCATAGCATGTAGCAAGATAAACTTGCCTCGATGGATCACAATACGGATACGCACGGTACGTCCGACGTCGGTAAAACGTCGCAACGCACGCACGGCACGCGGGATAAGTCCAAGCAATGCAAGAAGGTGATCACGGAGGTAAAGTACGTCCACTGGGTCGTCTGGAACGGCAGCGACGCGACTTCCGGCGACGCTAAAACAAGATTCAAGAAAATAAAGAAAAAGAAAAGAAAAGAAGAAGAGGAAGAAGAAGAGAGAAGGGTGAGGCTCACTGGGGTTGTGCACTGGGTCAGGAGAGAGGTGATGGTGGCGACGAGATCAACGACGGTGAGGTGCGCCGGTGAGATGAGAGTTAGGGTTTGGGTGTGCAGGCTCGGGCTCGGGTGCAGGGATCTTGGGTGTAGGAGAGAGAAGGTTTGGGGTGTTGGAGTGTGCAGGGGAGAAGAAGGGTGATGGTGGTGAGGATGGCGGCGATGAGGGATCGCCGGCGATGGAGGTTTGCAGGTTTTGGGTGATGGGTTCTGTGGGTGTGCAGGCTCGGGGAAAGGAGGAATGAGAAGAGAAGATGACGAGGACGAGGAGAGAAGGAGACGACGGTTGAGGTCGAAGGCAGAGAAGTTTCTAGGGTTAGGGTTTGATGAGGCTGCAGTGGGTTTTCTCGTGACGAGGGCGAGGGCTTAAATAGAAGAAGATGAAAGTTGTGAAGGGAAGTGATGATAGCGTGCGGGGAGGTGACGAGAATCGAGGAGCCAACAATAACTCCAAGAGGAGAGAGAAAGAGAGAAGAGAGAGACTGAGCGAGAGAGAGGTAGGGTCGACAGAGGGAGATAGAGAGATAGAAAAGAAAGAGAAAGAGAGAGGAAAAGAGTGGGGCAGCGAGATGTATCAGGGAGAGGGAGAGAGAAAGGTTGTTATTAAAATCGTTTAGTTAAAAAAAATAGTTAGGATTTTAATTGAAAAATATTAGTTAGTTTTATAAATTTAAACTGCCAATTAAATTTTAAATATTATATTATAAAATTTGATTTTCCGGTAAATACAAACTTAGTCCAAAATGCGTCCGGGTCGGGTCTAAAAATTCAGTTTCGAATATGAAAAATATATGTGTCGACCAAAATTAAAATTAAATATCTGGGTAACGAAAATGCATACCCCCAAGAACGGATGCACGTACGTGCGCGTAGCCATCCAAACAAGTCCGTTTCACTGAACGGGATGAGAACAGGATGCGCGGATGCTACCACAGGGTTAGGGGTATCAGGCAGGCCATGCAGTGTATTTAAAATATTTTATGTGACTTAAAATGTTATATTGTAAAATGCAAATGCTAGATAAAATGCGAGTATACCATGTACAAATAAATGAAAGTGCACGAGTCCATGCAACATGTAGGAATAAATCACAAACATGAATCAAGACAAGTTTCAAGCATGCAGGTCGGGTGCAAACACAGATGTCAAAATACTATTCGCACCAAAAATACGGTAAATCAGGAAAATACCATAAATAAGTAAATACTTGAACTGGAATTGGTATAAATGAACTAGGGTGTTACAATTTGCGTGTGTGCTTTCCTTTGTCGGTAAACACTTGTATATGCACAGTACTGCCTTCATGTCAGGTATATTCTTTGTCTAGCGATTACGCATTGAGTTGCGTCTGTTCGTTTGCCAAGTGTGCAAAGACCGGGGGGAAGACGGTATCTCTATGGCCTCGAAATCGAGGTGGAGATCGCTCAGACGTAGATAGACCGGATGCCTCTTGATAGGGCTTTAGTTGCTTAATCGTGTGATGGGGAGGAGGCTTCCCACCGGGGATGCGCCGAGTAGAGTAGCTGCTCGATGGACTCTTTGTGAGGGTTTCGATCCTTAGCGCGGGAGGGGCCGTAAGTAGCCTATTAAGGATGGGCCGAGCAGGGTTACTGTTCGGTGCCTCTTGGCGAGGAATTTATCCCTGGTGTGTTGTGGTAGGGATCTACCAGCCAGGGATAGCCGAGCAGGGAAGCCGCTCGACTGCCTCTTGGTGAGGGCTTTGATCCTTAGCGCGGGAGGGGCCTACTAAGGATGGGCCGAGCAGGGTAGCCCGCTCGACTGCCCCTTGGCGAGGGCTTTGATCCCTGGTGTGTTGGGGTAGGGAGCTACCAGCCAAGGATAACCGAGCAAGGGCGGACTCGGTTGCCTCTTGCGAGGGATTTTGATCCTTAAGGACGGGACGGGCTGGGCAAGGTTGCTGCCCGGTGCCTCTTGGCGAGGGCTTTGATCCCTGGTTTGTTGGGGTAGGGAGCTACCAACTAGGGATAAGTGAGCAAGGGCGGGCCCGGTTGCCTCTTGCGAGGGCTTTTGATCCTCAGCGCGGGAGGGGCCGTAAGTGACCTACTAAGGACGGGCCGAGCAGGGTTACTGCCCGGTGCCTCTTGGCGAGGGCTTTGATCCTTAAGGATGGCCGGGCAGGGTTGCTGCCCGATGCTCTTGGCGAGGGCTTTGATCCCTGGCATTGTAGGGTATGGAACTACCAGTCAGGGATAGCCGAGCAGGGTAGCCGCTCGGCTGCCTCTTGGTGAGGGCTTTGATCCCTAGCGTTGTGGGGTAAGGGAGCTACCAGCCAGGGATAGCCGAGCAGGGTAGCCGCTCGGCTGTCTCTTGGAGAGGGCTTCGATCCCTGGCGTTGTGGGGTAGGGGAGCTACCGGGCAGGGATAGCCAAGTGTGGTAGCCGCTCGGCTGCCTCTTGGCGAGGGCTTTGATCCCTAGCGTTGCAGGGTAGAGGAGCTACCGGCCAGGGATAGCCGAGCGTGGTAGCCGCTCGGCTGCCTCTTGGCGAGGGCTTTGATCTCTGGCGTTGCGGGTAGGGGAGCTACCGGCCAGGGATAGCCAAGCTGGGTAGCCGCTCGGCTTCCTCTTGGCGAGGGCTTTGATCCCTGGCGTTGTGGGGTAGGGGAGCTACCGGTCAGGGATAGCCGAGCGGGGTAGCCGTTCAGCTGCCTCTTGGTGAGGGCTTTGATCCCTGGTGTGTTAGGGTAGGGGAGCTACCAGCCAGGGATAACCGAGCAGGGTAGCCGCCCGGCTGCCTCTTGGTGAGGGCTTTGATCCCTGGCGTTGCGAGGTAGAGGAGCTACCAGCCAGGGATAGCCGCTCGGCTGCCTCTTGGAGAGGGCTTCGATCCTTAGTGCTAGAGGGGCTGTGGGAGGCCTGCTAAGGATGGACCGAGCAGTGAAGCTGCTCAGTTTCCTCTTGGCGAGGTTCTGTCTATCCTCCCTGGTGCGAAGACCGGGAAGAAGGACAGTCACTGTCGACATGTGTCACGGTCGCGTGGGGAACGTGAAGCGCCGGAGTGTCGTTTCGATTTCGGATCGAGCGGCACGATGTCTGCCGCGTGGCAGCACAGTTGCGGGTGAAACGGACGACCGTTGAACTCCGGGGGCATTGTGGGCTATAAAACGGAGGGGGTGTTGATTGCTCCTCACACCCGAAACGCAAGAATGGAGGACTTCCCTTTCACCATCCAAGATATCATAAACTTCGAGGATGTGTACCTCTACAATCAGTACTGTACTGAGGACACAGTGCAGTTGGTGATAGGCCGCATCGAGGATCATTTAGGCCGGGTGCACCCCCGGCGCTTCCCACTACTTCAGCTGTTGATGTACTCCATCTGGAGGGCGGCGCCGGGGCTCTACAACCCTTGTCCGAACAGCTGAAAGACGAGGCCGTCGGCAAGCTAAGGTCCCTGAGGCGCTTCGACTTGATCTTTGTGAGTCGGCTAAATCGCTCGGTGGCGCTCGTCCTTGAGTGCTACCAATTGAGGCACGATGCTGACATTCGCGGGGGGCATCGAGGGCAGAGGTTAGATGCCGCGAGGGCTCGGCTGGCAGAAATATCCTCAGAGTACCATGAGCAGTGCTCTCTATACCCCCTTCCCCCGCTATTGTAATTTTTTTCTCCTCTCGATGTATAGATGAGGAGCCTACAGTACCTTTTGAATGAATAAGATTCTTTTTCTTTTCGCAATATTTTATTGACCTCTTCTTATTACATAAACAAAAAGATCTCAAGAAAAGTGTACACTGCTTTAAAATGGGGAATACATGCTAGTAGATGCTCTTATTCGTGCAGCTCGAGCCCCTTTGATGTCTGTTGACCTCTATGCCCGGCATAGGGTACCGAGCTTCGTAGGTACCAGACGTATTCTCCGCTGACATGACCATGATTTGGCCGATGGTCAGCTCGGCGTGATGGGGACGCTGCTCCTGCACGCGGTCAGCCTGCCGCTTATCCCTCAAGTACGCTGCGAGGTGCCCCGAACAGATGAGCTCCTCAATGTAATCACGGAGCTGCTTGCAACTCTCCGTGGAGTGGCCTAGCGACATGTGGAAACCGCAGTAGGGCCCCGGGTTCATTTTGAGGCCATTCGCGAGATCGAGGGAAGCTTGAAGAATCCCTCGCCCTTGGCCTCCTCTAGTAGCATTGTCTGGGAGACGTTGAGTGGGTTGTATTCCTGAAACTTCGGGAGATAAGGCTTTGCCCGCTTAGGTCCCTTTCTCTCTTCCCTTGCCCTTTTCTTCTGGTCGGCTTGCTCTGCCCAGGGGAGATTTGCATTCACCTCGGATTCGAGCTGGACCTCACGCTCGGTCCAGGCTTTTACCTCGGCCATGGTCTTAGGTTGTGTTCCCCGCCGAAAACACGGAGACGCTACCGCGCAGGTCCGTCTTGCCTGAATTTCGGGGCATATGCTAATTGGTGCTATCCGTCCACCTCTCCGAAGATGCCAAGTTGATTTATGACACCGTATATCGAAGGTTTAAACGGATGCGGCCGATGTAGCAGACTTCGTCAAATTCCCCCTCATTTGAGGGGGTTTTAATTGTGGGGACGCTCTTCCCTGCAGGCGCAAGCCCCTGCAGTTAATTACGCTACCGCATCGCGGTAATAACTTTCTCCTTCTCCAGATGGTCACTTCGTGTCGTGGGTGTTTGTTTTGTTTTTTGGTTGCCCGTGGATTGTATACGGAAACTAATTTATGTTGTCGCCCGTAGGGCGTGGATTGGTCCAAATCTGTATCTTCCTAGATTTGGGTTTGGGGGTTGGGTTTAAGGATACGTTAGTCTCACTTGAGACTAAGATCAACTTAAACGTTTGTTGAGGATACGTTAGTCCAATTTTTAGACTAAGATCAACTTAACAGGATCGTTTAGATCCGACAAGAGAGAAATTGGGCTCTATTGTTTAGTTTAGGGACATTGCGGTCGATTAGTTTAAGGACATCACGGTCCAGCGTTAGTTTAAGAACAACTCGGTCCAGGTTAAGGACATCATAGTCCGTGAGTTTAAAGACATCACAGTCAAGGTTAAGGACATCATAGTCCGTGAGTTTAAAGGCCTCACAGTCAAGGTTAAGGACATCATAGTCCGTGAGTTTAAAGACCGCACGGTCAAGGTTAAGGACATCATAGTCCGTGAGTTTAAAGACCGCACGGTCAAGGTTAAGGACATCATAGTCCGTGAGTTTAAAGACCCCACAGTCAAGGTTAAGGACATCATAGTCCGTGAGTTTAAAGACCCCACAGTCAAGGTTAAGGACATCATAGTCCGTGGGTTTTAAAGGACCTCACAGTCCGTAGAATGTTTGGTTGTCGGGAACTGTCACCTCTCTGAAGACGTTGAAGGATTACAACGACAAATATCAGAGGAGTTCAGAGATGTACCCTTGAACCGATGTGAGTTGGTTGAAAGATTTGTAGTCCAATTTGGGGCTAAGATCTGCTAAAATATTTATGAGCAGATGGGCTTAATTAATATAAGTTGAGGACTTATGGCCAATATTGGGCTAAGTCCAATCAGGTTAAAATGTTTAACATTTTATTTTGGGCTGTTGAGCCTTTATTTGGGCTTAACCCTTTTAACAATGCTGAGTATTGATTTATATCATGACTATGTCTTTGTCTTTTATTGAATGTTGAGCATTCATTAGAGCTCTGGGCTTATTAAAGAACAATTTATGTTCTATCAGCACAACACGCGGTGCGCTAGACGCTTTGCGCCAGTCAAAGAGCGCAGTGCGCTTCTGCCACGTGGCACACATATAAGGGACACGTGTCGCACTTGGCGCTAGGCGCTGGATGATGAGCGCACGATGCCAGTTTATGAGCGCTGAGCGCTAATCCATGAGTGCATTGCGCTTTTAGTTTAATGGCGCACACGTGAGTGACGCGTGGTGCGCTAGGCGCTAAGCGCCAGCCCATGAGCGCTATTTCAGAAGCGCAAAGCGCAAGTTGTTAATTGGCGCATACGTGATTGATACGTGGCGCATTTGGCGCTGAGCGCCAGTCCAGAAAGCGCAGAAGCGCAGTTCAAGAGCGCAAAGCGCATCTGATCAATTTTATGATCTGGAAAACAAATTTATGTTCTTTAAAAGAGATTTTGTCTCAAGATCTAAGAACAACAAATCTTATTTTTGCAGGAGATATTTCCAATCTCTTATATTGATGAAAGGCTTTGCCTTTATAAATCCATGATCTGTGAGAAGAATTATGTTCTTCTTTTATTTTATGAGGAAATCTTTTGATCTCTTTGTGAAAGACTTTTTGTCTTGTAGATCTATGATCTGTTTAAAGAAATGAATTTTTCTTTCTTAATCATGAGATGATTTCATCTCTGTGTTCATCATCCTTCATTCTTACCTTGAAGAAAAATCTTCTTGCAAGAGCTTGCTCTTTATCTTTGAGTTTCTCAAAGTTTATGGGGGGTTCTCTATACAAGACTTGAAGTCTCAGGGCCTTTATATAGGGCAAGCTGATCAGTTCGATCAGTTAAAGAGATCTTTTCTCTAATTGATTTGGGAATTTTCCCATCGTTGAATTTTTGATCTAAGGGCTTCTGATTTACAGAAAGCAATCTTCTTATTTTTAAAAAGATTGGAAAATCTTTCCATAACAGAATTTAATTCTGATCAATTAATGATTTATCATTATTATTAGATCTTCGATCTAACGGTGGGGAGTTTTTTAATTCCTGCGCTAGCGCACCCATACTTTGCACGTGGTGCGCTGCTTAGAGCGCAGCGCACCAGCGCTAGCGCACCCGTGTTTGACACGTGGTGCGCTGTTTAGAGCGTGTTCATATCAGAATTTTTCATTATTATATTCCCCATTCTTAATCATATTACAAATAAATAGTTGCTTTTGATCCATGTCTGCTAAATAATTGCAGGTTACAGGTTCTCAGAACAATTCAGTGAAATTCATGAAAAGATGTTACAAAAGTGAGACTACAACCAACAATAGATGGATCCATATGATGCCGCCTAACAGTTCAAGAAACAAATGAAGATTAGCAAACAGTTCAATTGCACAAAGTACAAAGGCAGCACAGGATTAAAAAAAAACTTCAAAGCGAAGCTCACGGTAAAAGTCCACATAATTCTACACTGTTGGAAATCTGGAAGAAAGTAGAAAAGATTCTGAGGAACCAAGTGAAGAAAACAGAAGATAAAAGCAACTTGAAGAAACCCTGAAGAAATGGGCCCATGAGCCCACCAAATGATCGCGGATCCGAGGCCAAACAGGCTATTCTGCCGCGGAACCGCGGCCGTGCAATGCATGTGTCGGTGTAGGTAGCTTTAACTCGGTCTTTGGGGTTGTTTTGTAATTTCATATATGGATCAGAATGTAAACCTATGGTTTTTCCTATCTATAAATAGGAGGGCTCAAAGCTAAATAATGTGTACCTCTTCTAGGGTGCCTCTTTTGAGATGCCTCTTTTTAATTTCTACATTAAATTTTAATTTCCTTGTAATCGTCAAGAGGTCATCAATAAAGGTATTTTTTTATCGTGCATTCTTTTATCTGAATTTAATTCCTGAATTTTTATCTGTTCTTTTAATTATCTGCAATTTAGTTTTCTAATATTAAAAATTATAAAAAAATGAATTTGATTGTCACCTTCTTAATGAGTGAGTAATTCCTCACTTGTTAGGGTTAGGATAGGGAAGGTTTGAGAGAAGGAAATCTTTCTCCCTCCTTTCTTTGCCCAATTAATTTTATTTAAAGGACTCTCTTTAATCCAACCACACACCGCTCACTACGACACCCTATCCTAAATGATAGCGGTGATTCCCTAGTTCGACCGGTTGTGGTTGAATTAACTGGAGGTTAGGGCTAAGAGCCAAGAACGGACGGACAAGGACCAAAGGGAAGAAACTTAGTTTCTTCCTGGTCGTGCTAATCTCCGTTGTTGACTATTACCCTAATACCTATATTCTTAATTAGGGTATTGATAGAAGCGAGAAGAATCCCTTTTTCGACTGAGCCTAATCTTAACCCTAGCAAGCCTTTTAATCAATTTAATCTCATTTTTAGATCGTAAAACAAAACCCGACTTGATCGGATTAACTCGTTAGAACATAAAGAAAAGGAATTTATCTCCCTGTGGACCGACCCGTACTCAACCGACTAGCTACCGAGCGACACCGTCTTGATTGCGGTATATATTATTCTTTGATTTTAAAAACGCACGCACGCAAACCTCTACCAATCAAATGGCGCTGTTGCCGGGGAGACGGTAGTCTCTTTCTTTGTGTAATTTCGGGTTAAAAAAAATAAAAAATTATAAAAATTGAAAAATTTTAAAACAAAAAAGTAAAATTAAAAAAATTCATTTTGTTCTTTTTTAGAGGTATTGTGTGAATTGCGCAGGAAAAGAAGAGGGACAGATTCAGATCTGGAAAAAACCCAGTGAACAAATCAATAAACAGAAGATCTGAACAGACAGAAAAGAATCATAACAACAAACAGAAAAATTTTGGAGATCCAAACCACATAACCCACCGCGGAACCGCGGCGGATTCAAGGGTTTGACCGAGGAACCGCGGTCAACTGCTTACGTCAGCTTCCCAAAATTCTCTGTAAATATTTTTGTCCTCTCTCCTACCCTGAGCTCCACTGAAAATTTTTCCTGCAGGGTTCTTAGCGCAAAATTCTTCTCCCTCTCCAATAAACTGTTTTTGTGCAGGATTCTTTGCGCTGCCAAATAAAAAAAAATTTGCAAGTGTTTTTCTTTGTGTTTACTGCTTTGTATTTTTAAAATGGACTTTTAAGGGGCTATAACACCAATCCAGATTGGGTGGGAATTTCATTACCCTTCCTAGGACCCCAAAAATCCCCAAAAGCATATGCATCAACCCTCGAGTTAATTAAAAAATTATTTAGACTCAGCCAATAAGAACTGTCGCGCTCATTAGGACAAACGAAGGTTGTGGGCAATCGGTCGTTTATCTAAACCTGACTTTGTGGTCCCTAAGTTAGACAAGTAGGAAAGGTAATTTTAAAAGGCATGTCTCACGGTGATTCGTGAGCGGATCTCTTCTTTCTTTACTTGTATTTATCTGGTCACAATTGGCGGTGAAGAGGCGATTTGAGAGATATCTCACAACTTACCCTTTGGACCAGTTAGGAGCAGTCTAGTTGACTTAGGAGACCCTAACTCTAGGTTTGATTGTGCATGTTTAAACTGTGGTTATTTGAAATTGTGCCGTAGTTCCGTACAAATTTTTGCTAAAACTCTTTCAACACTTTCAAAAAAATTTCAAAACTCCAAAAACAAACATTTTTAAAAAAATATATATATATAAAAAATTACAAAAAAATTAAAAAAAAAAAAAAAATCACATTCTTTCCTTTCTTTCCTCACATCATGGGTACCCCACCTCGCAAAACTCTTACCGAACTTTGGTACCCTCAACCAGACATTACTTCCTACGCTCATTGTTTTGGTCGAATTTCGGACGACCCCTCCATGCCCAAAATTTCTTTGAAAGATCGAATAGACGCGTCTAGGGCATCCACTTGGACTCCGCAATCCACCTTATATCAACCATTTCAACCTTCACTACCTTCTTACGTTGATACTCCTTTTTCGAGTCCTGTTGTAACTCCGAAACCCATGTCTATTGCCGAACATATTGAACAATCTCGTAACCGATCTTTCACTACTTTCACCACTGCGAATTCTTTGGATCAACAATTCCATTCACCTTCTTATCCAAATATTGATCCTACTCCTGTCCAACCATTCAATTCCTACCAGTCCTACCCGACTTTCGCACATTCCCTAGACATTGCTTCTACACAGCCATCTGGGAGTTTCCAGTATCCAAACAACTTTGAATCTTTTACTGAAACCCCTTCACAACCCATGTCTAGTCTGGAACAGTCGTTGGAAGATTTTATGGTAGCGTCAAGACAACAGATGATGGATTTGAATTCATCCATGGCCGTCCTTATACAACCTAGTGACTCGGTAGCTAGTTTCCAACTAGCTCCAAATTTTCCAATGTATGATAAGACGGTTGGACATATTGAGAATTTGAGTGGTGAGAGTGAGCTGTACATCCTTCCAAATCAAACCTACCCATCCTCAATTGAATCCCACAATTCTGGTTTTGAATGTCTATCAAGTGTTCCAAATGATTCACCAGTTGAAGATAAAACGTTTAATGAGTTGTGCGACTTTGTAGTGTTTGATTTGCCAGATTGTGAAGGGTCCCTTTCGAGTGAAACCATCACCAATCCTTTTACCCTCTACACCTCCACTCTAGAAGCTGAATTGATTGATATCCATGCTTTTGATGAGGTGTCTGAGAAATTTAATTTTCACTTGATCGAGGATATTGACGCTGGGAATATTTTGGATGATGAACCCACATATTTGGATAAGTTTCTCTCTCCAAATCATCATCCCGAGTTCTTAATTGTTTTTCCTGAACCCCATATGCGTCTAAATTTTGATGATAAATGCATGGATGAGATAACTTTTGAGGGGAATTTTGAGGATAGTATTGAGGATGAACCAGTTTTGCTTGATGAGTCGGATTTTCCAATTCATCATGTCCCTTCCACTGACTGTGTACACCCTCCTGAATCTTTAACCGTTACCCTTCCGCAATCACTTCCCTCCATCCTCGTTCCGACCTTGCAAGAAACCGTTACACTTTCATTTTCAATGTCTGGTTTACCAAGTTCAACGTACCCATGTTTTCTCACGAATCTTGAGGGATTTGACCTCATTTCTCAGTGGGTTGATAGATTAGCACAATCGCTTTTTACACATCAGTCATTACAAATTGTGCTAATTTATACACTCCATTTCCACCCTCAAGTTCGTATTCCACTGCTTTCTCCCACTTTCTCTGGTTCTTCTTCTAATCTCCCTTTAATGATAGCGAGTATTAATGAACCACAATCCGATAATTCAAGTTTGATCATTCCAGAAAGCCAACTTGATTTGGATACTTTTGAAAATGAGGCAGATGAGTTTTTCGAGTCTCCCGCCTCCATAATTTTTGACAAATCAAGTATGATAAATTCTGGCACAAAACTTACTGACAGCAAAATGTTCAATTACATCGATGAGAGTTTTGAAAAACTTTTTGCTGACGAACTCGCATTCCTAAATGACATGGATTTTGTGATTAATCAACCTCCACCTGAAGAAGTCGAACCACCACCATTTTTTTCCCTTCCGCCATTCTTCTCCTCCACCGAGACCGTATACAGCTTCTATCTCCATACGGTCTTGTGTGTTTCTCATTTCTTTTCTCTACACTCCATTCTTTCAACCACACCATTATAACGATAAATTTTTTGAATGGTTGGTGCTAACCTTTGGCCTGTGTAAGGCCTTGTATAACTTGATACTGTGTTTTTCTCCTCCCTAACTCTGAACTTTAATGTTTCAACAGTGGAAACACTGTTTCACTTAAGTTTGGGGGGACCTTTTTGTATATATATTTTGTTTTCTTTTTCTGTTAATAATAATAAAAAAAAGAGATAAAAAACAAACAGGGGAGTGCCGACAATTTTGACCCTCTTGGTGTAGCCTGACAGTGAGGACACTGTCAAGTTTAAGTTTAGGGATGTGCTCGGTAAGGTTTCTTCCTTTGCATTCATGTGTATATTTTTGCATTTACATACTTATTTTAAAATCCATAAAAATAAAAAAAAATTAAAAATTATAAAAATTGAAAAGTTCAATTTTGGCCATATTTGACTTAAGTTCAACATAACGGTTGAATAGTTAAGAAAAACTAGATCCTAAACTTAGTAAATTAAAAACCCTAAAAATAACCTTTCTTAAAGTTTAACTATAGAAAATATATGTTCTTGTAGTTTATTTAGAAATAGGCAAATTTTGAGTTCAGTTCTTGGGCTAAGTCAAAATAAGGGAAGAGTGTTGAATTTTTATTTGAAGTGTAAGTCTGAAAAATAATTCTGAAGCTTAAGTCTAAATTCTGAAAATATATACCCTACAATTAGTACATACACGCATCTTGAAACTTGGAATAGTAGATGATACCTTGAAATGCTCTTGTCTAAAATCCTTAGTATGAAGGAAAAGAAAATAAAAGTACAAGCGTGAATAAAGAGACATAAAAAAATGAACACTGGTTTTGTAACTGCTTAAGGCAGCATAAATAAAAAATATAGCGAGGATGCTTTATCACCTAGTGCCTTAGACCAACTGGTTTGAGAGTCACTGCTAAGCCTTAGGTATTACAAGACGATGAAATACGTCTTAATGCGCGAACACATTTTGTAATCGGTCGTTAGTACCTCAAGAAGTATTAACGGTCGCATGAAGAATGTGTGAGCAATTTCATCTAAAATTCACCAACTAAAAGTACTTTAGACGATGGACAAGGGTATGATAGCTTGAATTGAATTTCCAAGTGTATGGGTGATACATACACACACGTAGGGGTATATGATTGGGGTTTGGATGAGAGATATGGATGAAAGATAGGGCTTATATTTTCAGTAGAGATGATAGAAATTCCTATGTTGAGATGGAACCTTAGAAAGAAAATTCAAAAGATGCTGAAAGCTTAATAAATTTGCAAAACATATACGATCTTAAGTTAAATGATAAGTGAGTGTGAAAAATATGGGTTGATGATTTCTAAGTAGAAGATAATAGAATTTCTTACTAGAATACCAAATTGAAGAATGAAAATTAAACATGCCAAATTGATCGAATTTTGTGGGTAGTATCCGCTGAAAACCCTCAGGAGACAACACTCCTCCTACTAGGGACACCTAGAGGTTTAACGGCTTGTTGCATGAGCTCAGTGCAATCGCGATTCCCTGCGAAAGTGAGGTTAGGATTTTTTCGAGAATAAAATTGGTTTTGGTCGGGACGAGCAAAAGATAAGTTTGGGGGTATTTATTCATATCAGAATTATGCATTATTATATTCCCCATTCTTAATCATATTACAAATAAATAGGTACTTTTGATCCATGTCTGCTAAATAATTACAGGTTCTCAGAATAATTCAGTGAAATTCATGAAAAGATGTTACAAAAGTGAGACTACAACTAACAATAGATGAATCCATATGATGCCGCCTAACAGTTCAAGAAACAAATGAAGATCAGCAAACAGTTCCATTGCACAAAGTACAAGGGCAGCACAGGATTAAAAAAAAACTTCAAAGCGAAGCTCACGGTAAAAGTCCACATAATTCTGCAGTGTTGGAAATCTGGAAGAAAGTAGAAAAGATTCTGAGGAACCAAGTGAAGAAAACAGAAGATAAAAGCAACTTGAAGAAACCCTGAAGAAATGGGCCCATGAGCCCACCAAATGGCCGTAGATCCGCGGCCAAACAGGCTATTCTGCCGCGGAACCGCGGCCGTGCAATGCACGTGTCGGTGCAGGTGTCGGTGCTTTGACTCGGTCTTTGGGGTTGTTTTGTAATTTCATGTATGGATCAGAATGTAAACCTAGGGTTTTTCCTATCTATAAATAGGAGAACTCAAAACCAAATAATGTGTGCCTCTTCTAGGGTGCCTCTTTTGAGATGCCTCTTTTTAATTTTTAGATTAAATTTTAATTTCCTTGTAATCGTCAAGAGGTCATCAAGAAAGGTATTTTTTATGGTGCATTCTTTTATCTGAATTTAATTCCTGAATTTTTATCTGTTCTTTTAATTATCTGCAATTTAGTTTTCTAATATTAAAAATTATAAAAAATGAATTTGATTGTCACCTTCTTAATAAGTGAGTAATTCCTCACTTGTTAGGGTTAGGATAGGGAAGGTTTGAGAGAAGGAAATCTCACTCCCTCCTTTTTTTGCCCAAATAGTTTTATTTAAAGGACTCTCTATAATCCAACCACACACCGCTCACTACGGCACCCTATCCTAAATTATAGCAGTGATTCCCTAGTTCGACCGGTTGTGGTTGAATTAACTGGAGGTTAGGGCTAAGAGCCAAGAACGGATGGACAAGGACCAAAGGGAAGAAACTTAGTTTCTTCCTGGTCGTGCTAATCCCCGTTGTTGACTATTACCCTAACACCTATATTCTTAATTAGAGCATTGATAGAAGCGAGAAGAATCCCTTTTTCGAATTAGCCTAATCCTAACCCTAGCAAGCCTTTTAATCAATTTAATCTCATTCTTAGATCGTAAAACAAAACCCGACTTGATCGAATTAACTCGTTAGAACATAAAGAAAAGGAATCCATCTCCCTGTGGACCGACCCGTACTCAACCGACTAGCTACCAAGTGACACCGTCTTGATTGCGGTATATTTTATTCTTTGATTTTAAAAATGCACGCACGCAAACCTCTACCAATCAGAGCGTAGTGCACTTGGCGCTGCATCTGAAGCGTTGCTTCAATTTGAAATTTAAATTTCAAACATAGCTTTGCTCTGATTGGGGAAAACAAATGCCCCCCCACCGTTGCGCTCACGTGGCCCACATGTGAGTGCAGCGGTGGCCGCATCTGCGCCCTTGGATCAACTCAGAAGTTGAAAAGGCATTTCAATGCCTATAAATAGGACCTTTGGTCCTTTAGATTCTGTTCATCTTCTTCTTGTTTTCTGAGAATTTTTATTCTCTCACAGAGCATAGCTCTCCACCTTAAAAATTCCAAGAGTCAAAACTCTGCCAAAACTTAGGTAAAGATCAAATCTTTTAATAATCTAGGGTTTTACCCATTAACAGAGTCTTGCTCTTCATAAATCTTTGATCTAAAAAAAACCCTTTTAGGGTTTCATTAACAGAGCTTTTGCTCTCTTCAAATCATGAAGAACTCTTAATAGTTTGTTCATGGATCTTGAAGATCTTACAATTTTAATTCATATATAAAAAATCGATTTCAATTTTTCTGATGGGTTTTTCCATTATCTTTACAGAGCCAGGCTCTTGAGGAATTTTTATTCCTTCATGATCAGAGTTTGACAAGTGTCACTCTGTCACAGGGCACTGCTCTCAAAGAGAGATTTACTCCTCTGCCCGAGGGATCTCTCATTTAATGAGAATTTTCTCGAGGATTTCCTCATTTAATTAACAGTCTCATCAAATGATGAGGCTGTTTTATTAATGATGAATTTTCATCTAGATTTTTTTGGCCCCCTTTGGTCCCTTTCCACTGCATTGCAGTGTGGTACAAATTTTGAAGTACCAAGTATCAGAATTTAAATTAAATTATAGCACTGACAGTTGACTTTTGTCCCTTTTCGCGCAGGCGACATGTCTTTCGATACTTCTTTTCCGTTCATCCGCTCAGAAGGTGGATTTCCTAAGGTGCCCGTAGACCGAGAGGTTCTTGCGCTGATCAAAGACCATGACCCTGAATACAAGAATCTTCACATATGGGGTAGATGGTATGATCAAATTATCAGAGGCCGCCGGAGCTTTTCTTGTGCGACACCCTCGGAGCCTGTCTCTGCAATCCCTTACGCAGATTCACCCCCGATCAATTATACGGTAGAGGAAGTAAATTGGACTTCAGAAGGTCTCCTTCGGCCTTCCATTGCCGCAGTACCCGTGCAACCGCCAGTGGCTTTGGACACCATAGGGCGGCGCATATGTCAGGGCGAGTCGCGTCCTTGGGGACAGCCCTACAATATCGGACTAACTCCCCGTCATCCTGCCGGATACTTGCAGTGGGCCCGATATATCTTATCGGCAAAGAAATCGCAGCTGCTGAAGCTTAGTTTATACCCTGCGATCTACGCTTCCTTGTTCCAGTATTCTGCACCTCCCACATGGTGGATCAAGGCGTTTTTAGAGCAGCGGAACATTCCGACCCATACCTTCCTCCTATTGGACAGAGAGGTCTCCATTTCCTTAAAGGAATTTGCCGAGGTTTCTGGTTTACCAGTTAGGGGGAGCACTATGAGGATCTGCTTCCTCCGGATGAGTTTGTTTTTGCCACCAAATCAGCGGTAATGGGTCTTACCCCAGAGAACGCCATTCAGGACCAGTTCCCAGGTGTGATAAAGGTGTTGAACATGTATGAGAGCCTCTTTTTTGAATCCGGAGGCCGGGGGGTCAGCTTTGCGGACTTCATTGCCCGTTTTCTTCGCCCAGAAATTTTGTCGTGACAAGGTGAAAAGTTTTCTAAACTTGATGATCCTTTCGGCTTTAGCTTGGACCGTCGGCCAATATTGGAAGCCGATCAAAAGGATTTCTTTCTTCCCGACGTCGCGATCGTCCCCCTGTCAGAAATCGCCGCTCCGGGCATTGATGAGGAAGCGTTCTTTCTCGGGTTTCTCAGTTTATGGTTAAGCTGGTTTGCGCTTCCTATGCACCCTCGTTACATGAGGCCTTCTGTCTTCTACCCTGCGCATAGCATGGTTGACGGAATACAAGTGGCCATCGGGATCGCCGAGTTAGCCCACCTATATCATGGCCTCAGCTTAGCAGCGGATACCACTGAGCCAGGGGTGCATCCTGCCAACTTCCCAATGCATTACTTCACTTCATGGATAGAGCTACACGTGCTTGGGGTCTTCGGTATCCACAAAAGACTTCTTTTTACGGCAGATGCAGGTTCCCTCAGATAATGCGACTGGTTGACGCCTCCATCGTGAGTCCGTCACCGCGGGAAGCTAGGGGCTTGCTCCTTCGTCCGCGCACGGTTGGAGATGGTATGTCTTTTACTGACAAAGTCTTGATCGTCGGCCAGGAAACCTCAAAAACTGTGCTTCCATTGCAAGATATCTTTAAAGAAGGGGCCTTTATGTTGAAAGCTCGGGAGATTCTTCATCTGTACTCCATTAGGCCGGGCTTTCTCGTATTCAGGCAAAATGATGCGGCGTTATTCATGAGATACAACCCGTATCATTTTGCCTAGCAGCTGAGTTACAATCAGGGCGTCCCACTTGAAGCTTTCTTGGCAGAACCTTCTGCTACCGAAGAGAGAATGCGAAGCGCGCTGCATCATTTCATGCGCTTGAACACAGGGTCCAACTTCTTTATCAGCGAACTGAGCTGTGTCCCAAAGGCCCTTAATGTGTACGTGGCGTGGTATCAGCATTCAATGGGCACCGTCATCAGGGAGGAGAAGCGATTGCTGCTCGATCGCAAAGGTGCACCCCCTGCTGGTGATCGAAACGTCCCTCTGAAGCAACGGACCATTATCCCACCCCCCTTAAGAGAAGCTGCGGTGATCGAAGTCCCGCATGACAAGCCCGAGCTACCGATACCCCGGGCTCCTGTAGAAACGGTGACTGTAGCTTCCCCCAATTCTGGCGTGGGTTCAAATATCGGGACTCATCGCCCCAAGGTGCCCGCTAAACGTAAACTTGTGCTTGCGGCGACCGGAGCTCCCTCACAGAAGAGGAAGAAGAAGTCGATCCTCTCTGTCAACGTTGTACTCGGCCAGGAGCCTCACGCTCCTTATGGCGAGGGCCTGAGCGAGTATGGGACAAATGAGGGTCTATTCATGCCGCCAGATGATACTGATCTGGCGGCTGCCATTGCAGCTTCTGAGCAATTGACAAGCCACGAAGTGGGACTGGCTATCCTCGCGCGATCAGGTAACCATCAGCTATATCTTTCGTCATTGCATCATATTTTTATCATCATGTTTTGACTGAAACTTTTCCTCCCTTTTCTTTTTTTTAACAGGCATTTCCACCGAAGAAGCTCTCGCAGCTTCTCTCAAGACTTTTGAGGAAGAGGAAAGACTTCGAGCATCCTTAGGCATCGGTATATTTCGGTTCACCGCGTCTCCGCTCCCGTTTCTTATGGCTAATCTGACCCCTCCTTTTTATCTTATTACAGGAACTACCTTTACTTGGGTTATTCCAGGCGTTGCACCGACTTCACAGGGCGGTGCGGAGACGCTTCCCGGGTCGGCTATCTCAGTTCCGCCGGTATTGCCGAAAGAAGCTTCACTTAATCAACCGATGACTGATGCCATAACGGCTCCAGAGATAACTATTGGCGCGGACAATGATGTCCTGTTGAAGGAGGTCTTTAGAAGATCTACCCTCACGACCCGGGCGGAGAGGAAGCGTAGGATGCACGCGGTAAAGGAGCGTACCGCCGCCTTAGATGCGGGTGCGGGTTCAAGCGCTGTTACCCCCACCCCTACTCCTTCAGAGGATGCTCCGGCTGCTTTGTCCACCGCCCACAGACAGGCAGCACGTGCGGCTCGGTAAGCAATCGAAAAACTGACCCGAGGTAACGTGACATTGGTTTTTTTTGTCAAAGTTTTAACTTTCAGGTTCTCATATATCCTATCTTGCAGGGCCGAGTCTTGCCAAAGAAGTGGCGGCAACCACCGAGCCTGAGGTAGCGGGAGGTGGGACAGCCACGATCGCCGAGCCCGAGATAGCGGCAGGTGAGAAAGCCACAATCGCCGAGCCCGAGGTAGCGGTGGGTGAGATGGCTACAATCGCCGAGCTCGAGGTAGCCACTCTTTCTCAAGAGTCGGGCACTGCTTCAATCGTCACTCTTTCCCCTTGCGGCTCCTTGCAATTGCCGGGCGCTGCGAGTGTCACGACGATTCTCGTGGAATCGAGAGATGAGGCTACGGGTGGCGAGACCGTTCCGATGGAGGAGAGTGGAGCATTCGCTGCATCCAGTGACACCCTTGTCGGGGTCTCGACCGGCGACTCACCAGGTAGGTTTTGGGTCATCGCTTTCCCCTTTATTCTGCAATCCCTTTCAATTTATTTTGACAGTGTTTCTCTTATTTCTAATGCAGGTGTGATGAGCGTTGGGGTTATGCCACCCGGAGAAGTGTCTCCAGTTGCTGCTTTGACGGTGACCGCTCCTCTACCTTCTCTCGTATCATCTCAAATGCTGGAAGGTGTGGATTTGTGACCCATCTGTTTCATTGTAGGCTGTATACTTTATGTACTGACATTGCATTTCTGCATCCTTGCATGAGTCCTTTTTGATCACCTGTATCAGGTGCTACACCCACACTTCTCTTTCCGGTCAGAGATTGCCTCATCTAGTGGCGCTGGTGAGTACAGCCTTCAGCTAATGTCTTCTCTTTTACGGGCAGCCAAATCATTTCTAATTCTTCTTTGTTTTGATTGCAACACTATAGATCGAAGGAGGAGACGAAAGAACAGTTGCGCCACTGGTACTCCCGGCCTTGCCACCTGCTGCAGCCGGTATATTAAACTCCATTGTTCATGAACCTCATCTATTTCTTGAACCGTCATTTGACTGTGATTTGTTCTGCAGCGGTGATACCAACTTCAGCTCCGTTCGAATCTCGATTCGTAATGCTAGCAGGCCCCTTTTCTCGACGTTCATCTTCCAAAGGCGCTGTGAATAGTCTGCGCATATTGAGCGACTATATCGAGGAGCTTAAAGTGGAGGCTCCCACATTCGCTGCAGATTTTGCCGCGGAGGTTAATCCTATGCTGGTGATGCTCGTGAACTTTCATAGTGAGGGCATCGTTGATTCTTGGGTTAATCACTGCAGGGAAATTGAGGCCTGTCTGCATGAGCTCGAATTCAGACGTCCTGCTCCTGAGGTCCTGGCTGTGAACTCTCAACGGGCTGTGTGGGTTGAGCAGAGCATTCCCTACTTCCGCCATCTTGAAAAAGAAGCGGCCTTAAAGCGTAAGGAGTGTGAAGAGATTTCAAGCGACTCTGCTCGACTGCATGCTTAGGTTGATGCCAATACTGTGCAGTTGAAGACTATCTTTGAGGGCCTTCTACGATGTATTTCCGACGGGCTAACGCTGAGGCAGAAGCTCGACCTCATCGAGCGAGATGCACAGAATCGTGGGGCAGCTCAGCGGGCCGTCGAAGAGCAACTTTCGTCCTACTTGCAGCAACGAGCCCAAGTCGAAGCAGAGTTGGCCGCGGCAGTTGACCAAGAAAAGGAGCTGAGGGAAGTGCGTGAGCGGCTGATTGGACTATTGAAAACGCTTCCCTCTCAATGATTGTCTTTGTACCATTTGTAATTTCGAATAAAATATATCCATTTTTTATTCTTTCATAAGATGTATTTTGTACCCAACTGAATTTATGAATAAAAGATGCATTTCTTTCGTAATGTCTTGTGTCATCTCTTTGCTTTCTTCTTTTCTTTGTTATCAGCATGTCACTTTAGTAAGCATAGCCTGCAGATGTTAGAGTGAGCATTCCATTTTGAATTCTTCGATAGGTAATGATGGCTTAGAAAGCAGGTTCAGATCTGCTGCCTAAGACTTTTCAAGTTCATGAGCCGTGAGGGTCTCATAGAGATTTTTCTCCCTATGAGTCGAGAGGATCTCGTAGGTGTATTTTCTCCTTAGGAATCGTGAGGAATCCTAAGCGCGTTTTCTCTTGTAAGTCGTAAGGATCTTACAAGAGAGTTTTCTTCCTTACGGGTTGAGAGGACCTGTAAGTGATCAATGGTGTTGCCATTATCCGCACTTTGCGGAGTCAGGAGTTGCTTTGGGCGTTTCCCACAGGGTCAGGATTGACTTTAACCGTGTTCTATGGGACCAGGAATTTGCTCTGGATGCTTCCCACGGGTCATAGCCGTGTTCTGCGAGGACCAGGCTCCTCTCTGGACGTTTCCCACGGGGTCAGGATTGACATAAGCCGCATTCCACGTGACCAGGAATTTTGCTTTGGATGCTTCCCACGGGGTCATAGCCTTGTTCTGCGAGGACCAGGCTCCGCTCTGGATGCTTCCCACGGGGTCATAGCCGTGTTCTGCGAGGACCAGGATCCGCTCTTGACGTTTTCCATGGGGTCAGGATTGACATTAGCCGCATTCCACGTGACCAGGAATTTGCTCTGGATGCTTCCCACGGGGTCATAGCCGTGTTCTGCGAGGACCAGGCTCCGTTCTGGATGCTTCCCACAGGGTCATCGCCGTGTTCTACGAGGACCGGGATCCGCTCTGGACGTTTCCCATGGGGTCAAGATTGACATAAGCCGCGTCCCACGTGACCATGATTTTGCTCTGGATGCTTCCCACGGGGTCATAGCCGTGTTCTGCAAGGACCAGGCTCCGCTCTGGACGTTTCCTACGGGGTCAGGATTGACATAAGCCGCGTTCCATGTGACCAGGAATTTTGCTCTGGATGCTTCCCACGGGGTCATAACGGTGTTCTGCGAGGACCAGGCTCCGCTCTGGACGTTTCCCACGGGGTCAGGATTGACATAAGCCGCGTTCCACGTGACCAGGAATTTTGCTCTGGATGCTTCCCACGGGGTCATAGCCATGTTCTGCGAGGACTAGGCTCCGCTCTGGATGTTTCCTATGGGGTCAGGATTGACATAAGCCGCATTCCACGTGACCAGGAATTTTGCTCTGGATGCTTCCCACGGGGTCATAGCCGTATTCTGCGAGGACCAGGCTCCGCTCTGGATGCTTCCCACGGGGTCATAGACGTGTTCTGCGAGGACCAGGATCCGCTCTGGACGTTTCATACGGGGTCAGGATTGACATAAGCCGCGTTCCACGTGACCAGGAATTTTGCTCTAGATGCTTCCCACGGGGTCATAGCCGTGTTCTGCGAGGACCAGGCTCCGCTCTGGACGTTTCCCACGGGGTCAGGATTGACATAAGCCACGTTCCACGTGACCAGGAATTTTCTCTGGATGCTTCCCATAGGGTCATAGCTGTGTTCTGCGAAGACCAGGCTCCGCTCTGGGTGCTTCTTACGGGGTCATAGCCGTGTTCTGGGAGGACCAGGATCCGCTCTGGACATTTCCTACGGGGTCAGGATTGACATAAGCCGCGTTCCACGTAACCAGGAATTTGCTCTGGATGCTTCCTACGGGGTCATAGCCGTGTTCTGCGAGGACCAGGCTCCGCTCTGGATACTTCCCACGGGGTCATAGCCGTGTTTTGCGAGGACCAGGATCCGCTCTGGACGTTTCTTACGGGGTCAGGATTGACATAAGCCGCGTTCCACGTGACCAGAAATTTGCTCTGGATGCTTCCCACGGGGTCATAGCCGTGTTTTGCGAGGACCAGGCTCCGCTCTGGACGTTTCCCACGGGGTCAGGATTGACATAATCCGGGTTCCACGTGACCAGGAATTTGCTCTGGATGCTTCCCACGGGGTCATAGCCGTGTTCTGCGAGGACCAGGCTCCGCTCTAGACATTTCCCACGGGGTCAGGATTGACATAAGCCGCGTTCCACGTAACCAGGAATTTTGCTCTGGATGCTTCCCACGTGGTCATAGCCATGTTCTGCGAGGACCAGGCTCCACTCTGGACATTTCCCATGGGGTCAGATTGACTTTAACCGCGTTCCACGTGACCAGGAATTCTGCTCTGGATGCTTCCCACAGGGTCATCGCCATGTTCTGCGAGGACCAGGCTCCGCTCTGGACGTTTCCCATGGGGTCAGGATTGACATAGGCCGTGTTCCACGTGACCAGAAAGGGTTGACTTTATCCGCATTTCATGGAGTCGGGGTTTGACTCTCGGTCATCTGCGCACCGCCGAGTCATGGAACTGGGAATTGCCGCGGTTCCGCTTTGCTTGATGTTGTGTCTGTTGTAATGAGACGCTTGTTGAGATGATCTCCAGGCTGTCTGTGAACCGTTGAGATTTGGCTTCTTCTTTTGATGGAGCCTGGAGAGGGAAGGTGTGATTCCTTCTTCGTTTGCGCCCCTGGATTGTATACAGGGATTGATGTGATATCACCTGTAGGGCATAGATTCCATTTTTTTTTATTTCTTTCCACGATGCTCTATCATTTCAGTTTTTATATCGCGAAAGTCGCGATTGCCCAATCATTTCGGCTATTTTTCGCGGTGCCCAATCATTTCGGCTATTTGTTTTATTTTTACTCGCTGCTTTTTATTGCGAGTTGCCCAATAATTTCGGCTATTTTGCATGCATATATTTTTACTTGCTGCTTTTTATTTGCAAGTTGCCCCATCAGTTCGGCTATTTCGTATGCATGTGTGGCTCGCTGGCTTCTCGCTGCAAGCTTTGGATTAGACACTGATTTCAGCATCAACACCGCTACAACTGGGATATTGCCAGGAGCGAATCATCATTTGCCTCTGTCGTTGTCGAACAAAGGTGGCTTAGCGAACAGGGTTAGGATCCTGTCGACTAAGGCTTTTGACTTCATGAGCCGTAAGGGTCTCATAAAGGTATTTCTCCCTGCGAGTCGTGGGGATCTCGTAGGTGCGTTTTCTCCTTAGGAATCGTGAGGACTCCTAAGTGTATGGCTTCTCGTAAGTCGTAAGGGTCTTACAAGAGTGCTTTCTCCTTATAAGTCGAGAGGACTTACAAGGGATGTTCACTATGCAAACATATCCTTAGTTACGGATGGGACTTTGTTAGGGAAACGTTTATTCGCGCCCGTGGATTGTATACAAGGGTCGGCATTGAGCCGCTTGTAGGGCAACATTGGAGGTTGTCGTGGCCGCTTAAGAACAGGTTTAGATCCCTGTAGCTTAAGATTTTTGAATCTTATGAGCCATGAGGGTCTCATAAGAGAGTTCTCCTTACGAGTCATGAGGATCTCGTAAGTGTAATTTCTCCTTAGGAATCGTGGGGATCCCTAAGTGTGTTACTCTCTTGTGAGTCGTAAGGATCTCACGCAGGTGGTTTCTCCTTACAAGGTCAAGAGGACCTTGCAAGTGTCTTTTAACGAGGTTGTTCCCTTTCGGGTTTTCACAAAAAATCGCCGGTAGCCCTGTTGTTTTTACTCACGGAGCCTTTTCGGGTTTTCATCCGTGCCCATTTTGCTTATGGACATACCGTTTTCTTTTTCTTTCTTTCTTTCTTTCTTTTTTATTCTTTTTTTTGTCAGCCTTGGAATGCTGCAGTCTACAGTAGTTTATCGACATCTCGGTCAACAGCTATTTTTAGGACATGGTGGTCCATCGTTAGTTTAAGGACGTTTCGGTCCGACGCCGGTTTTAGGACATAGTGGTCCATTGTTAGTTTAAGGACGTTTCGGTCCATTGCTAGTTTTAAAATATTTCTGTCCGTTGTTAGTTTTAGGACATTTCGGTCCGTTGTTAGTTTTAGGACATTTCGGTCTGAAAGCCGGCTACTATTTATAGAGTTTAGGCTTAGGAAGATAGCGAGCAGACATAGGCGTCGTCATCTATCATTGACATAGGCCATGACTTGTCAGGGGTAGTATTTCTTAAGGAAGCGACCGTTTATTGGCCTGAAACGTCTTTCACCATGCATGTCCATGAGTAAGTAAGCTCCACCCTGGTAGACTTTGTCTATGATATACGGGCCGTCATAGTTCGGCTCGAACTTCCCTCGCTTGGCCCGATTAGGGATCATGGGTCTCTTGACCACTAGCACGAGTTCGCCTTAACGGAATGTTCTCGGCCTAGTCAAGCTTTCATATGAGCGCGTCGTCTTTGCTTTATAAGCCTCCAGATTTTGTTGCGCCATGATCCGGGTTTCATCAAGGGCGTTGAGTTCCTCGAGCCGAAGGTGAGCATTTTCTTCGTCTGTTAGCTCGTAGTGAACCGCCACCCGTAGAGAGGGTAACTCTATCTCGAGAGGGAGTACCGCTTCTGCGCCAAATACCAACGCGTACGGCGTTGTGTTTGTGGCTATTTTGAATGTAGTTCGATACGCCCAGAGAGCTTCATGCAGTCTCTCGTGCCAATCCTTCTTATTTCGAGACACCATTTTTTCACGATTTTCGTCAAGGTCTTGTTGAAAGCCTTGGCTAGGCCGTTAGCTCGGGGATTATAGACCGAAGAGTATCTCCAGTCTATGTTATTCTGTTGTGTGAAGCGGCTGATCTTGTGGCTTCTGTAGGCTGGCCCATTATCGGAGATGATCTGTCTCAGAGTTCCAAACCGATAAATGACGTGCGTCTTGAAGAAATGGAGAATATTCTCCGTCTTCACTTCCCTCAGCGATACTGCTTCTGCCCACTTGGAGAAGTAATCAGTTGTCGCCAAAATGAATCGATGTCCTCTGAACGATGTTGGTTCGATGGGGCCGATTATGTCAGTTCCCCACATCTCAAATGGCCAGCTAGCCACCGTTGGATGCAGTGGATTTGGATGCTGATGGATAAAGTCCCCATGAATCTGGCACGGGTGGCATTGCTTCGCATATTCGAGGCAGTCCTGTATCATTGTGGGCCAATAATAACCCATCCGTTTGATCTTCAGCTTCATCTTTGGCCCGGCTTGGTGAGAACCGCAGAGTCCGTCGTGAGTTTCTTGGATCTTTGCCTCTTCAGGTCCCAGGCATCTTAGCCATAAAGAGTCAAATGATCTCTTATACAGGGTATCATTGACGAAAGCAAAAGACAGAGCTCGTTTCATAAACTGATGTCTTGAAGACGCATCTTTAGGTGTTCGACGGTATTTGAAGTAATCTATAAAGACTTCCCTCCAATCCTCAGCCTTTTCCTAGTCTTTTATTTGCAGAGCCATTTGCTCGATCGCTCCCTTTTCTTCGGACTACTCCGGAGATATTTCTACCGGTGCAAGAACCCGACGGCTTTGCACAACGATCCTTATGTCATCGAGGTTCTCGTCGGCCAGTTCTTTAGCGAGCTTGGCTAACGCATCCACCTTGCTATTTTCCGCACGCGGTATTCTTTCCAGGGCGTAAGAAGGAATTTGAGTCAGTAGTTGCCGCACTCTCTCGCCATACTTCACCAACTCAGGCTTGCACATTTAATAGTCGCCGTTTACTTGACTAACGACTAGTTGGGAGTCTCCGTATATGAGGAGGTTTTCAATTCCCATGTCGATAGCGATCTCGAGGCCTGCTATCAAAACTTCATATTCGGCTTCATTGTTCGTCCTCGGCTCTGTTAAGGAGAAGGCAAAGCGCATTATCCCTCCTTGTGGAGTCACGAAGATGAGGCCTACCCCTGATTTGATTATGGGCATACTTTGTTTGTGCTTCTTCATAGAAGATGCTCCATCGAAGTAAAGTTCCCATTGGGTATCATTCTCTCTTCTCCTCCCGCCGATCGTGTCAAACGCGTGTTCGTCCGGCAATTCACAGTTCAAGGGAGAGTCGGCAGGTATCGGATGCTCAGCGAGGAAGTCGGCGATGGCCTGGCCTTTCACTGCCTTAAGAGGCCAATAAGTTATTGAGAACTCCATCAAGAGCAGGGCCTATTTAGCGAGCCGCCCCGTTAATATGGCCTTTGACATCAAATACTTGAGAGGATCTACCTTTGATACGAGATGGACCTCATGTGCCAATGCATAGTGTCTGAGCTTTGTTATCGCTAAGATCAATGCCAGGCAGTGTTTTTCAATGGGAGAGTAATTACTTTCTGCCCCCAGGAGAACTCGACTCAGATAATAAAGGGCTTTCTCTTTTCTTTGGTCGTTCTCTTGTACCCATAATGCGTCTAGAGAACCTTCGAGGGTTGTCGTATACAGGACGAGAGGTTTTCCTTTAATGGGAGCGGCCAACACTGGAGGATTCTGCAGGTATTGCTTGATTTCGTCCAGTGCGCTTTGGCATTTGTGATCCCAGATGAACGGGGTTCCCTTTTTCATCAAGTGACTGTAAGGGCGGCACTTGCCGGAGAGATTGGCTATGAATTGCCGGATATACGCGAGCTTTCCTTGGAGAGACCGCAGTTGCTTGAGAGTTCCTGGTGGGGACATTTCCATGATCGCCTTGATTTTCGACGGGTCTATCTCGATGCCTCAGTGTCGGATGATGAATCCTAGGAATTTACCTGACGAAACTCCGAACGCGCATTTAAGAGGATTCATCTTCAAGTTGTATTTTCGAAGACGCTGAAACACAATCTTCAGATGCTCTAAATGTTCCTCGTATGATTTGCTTTTAACTACGAGATCATCGATATAGCATTCGACGATTTCATGTATGAGGTCATCGAAGATCTTCGTCATGGCCCTCTGATAGGTGGCACCGGCGTTGTTTAGACCGAAAGGTATCACCCTATAGCAGAATATGCCCAAAGGAGTCCGGAAAGCAGTATGCTTCTGGTCCTCGGGATGCATCTTTATCTAATTGTATCCTGACGAGCCGTCCATGAAGGAGAAAACTTCGTGAATGGATGTTTATCTATCATCAGCTCGGTAACTGGCACCGGGAAGTCGTCTTTTGGGCAAGCTTTGTTGAGATCCCGAAAGTCCACACATATGCGCACCGTCCATTTTTCTTTATCACTGGGATGATATTGGCGATCCAGTTAGGGTACTGAACCTCTTGGATGAAGCCGGAGTCGATTATCTTCTTAACCTCGGCGTTGATGATCATCTCAAGCTCAAGCCGCATTCTTCTCGGTGCTTGTTTGATCGGCTTGACGTCCGGGGATATTGCCAATTTGTGTACATCAATCTCTGGATCTAGTCCTGGCATCTCGGAATAGTTCTATGCGAAGCAATCTTTATGCTGCATGAGCATGTCCTTAAGCGTAGCCACCCTTTCTTCAGACAACAGCTCACTGACGAATGTCGGTCGCGGGTCACTTGCCGTCCCCAAATCAATTTTCTTGAGGTTATCTACAGTAGTATGTATCCCATCTTCCAGATCTTTCGGCGCCGGTGGAAACTCTGAGATCACCTCGCCATCATCGTTTTTGAAGCACCAGGGGAGATCATCCGTATTCTCGGGTTCTTCCTCCGACAACATTATCATATGACAAGTACGAGATCGCTTCCAGGACCGATGTTGATCTGGTTCTACTCTCGTGGTTTTCGGTTCATGCTTCTGCGGCGGGGTTACCCTCCAGCTGCTGGATAGAGCGAACCTGCTTTGCTGATACTGATCTTCTACCCAGTCTTTGAATATGAAGCAGTTTTCGAGAGGATGTCCTATTGCTCGATAATAGGAGCTATAGTCTGGATGATTAACTTCACCTGTGTGCTCGGGGTGTTTGGACTCCGGGAGGGTAATCATCTGATACTTTATGACAAGATCAAGTATCTTTCTTGTCTTGTCTTGGGGAAAAGAGTATGCTCGACCCATCTTCCTTATAAGAGACGAATCCGGATTGCCCGATTCCTGATCGCGTGGCTTCTTGGACCCGCATTGTCGCTGTCGAACACTTTTCCCATTCTTTGGTTTATTTTTGCCTCTGCACCGGGGCTTCTTTGCGACGGGTTGGCGACGAAGGGCCTCGTCATTCTCCGCGGCCTGCTGGAGGAGGAGCTGCGTTCTGGCTTTCTCGTAGATGGCCATTTCGCAGTTATGATCATCCCAGACTTTTTGACCTGCTTCCCTTATAAGCTTGTCCATCTGTTCTTCGAACAACGGATTTAGCATTTTCACGGCGGGAGCTCGTTCTGGTTCAGGGTTAGCATCTTCACACAGAGCATCTCCTTCTTCATCAAAGTCATGTATGACGTAGCAGTCACGGAATAGCTCCCGTTTCTTGGATTGAACATACCCAAGCACGGTCGTTTCCATTCTCCCATTAGGCAACTTTCGTTGAGTTCCGAAAAACGTTCCAGATCCTGTTATAGAATCGTGCTTGTCGAGTAGTTTGCTTAAGGGGTACACCTTGGCGTCTCAAGAGTCTCTTTAGTCCGTCCGTGTAATATCTGGGCAAACGGATGGGCTGGAGCCTGTCAAGTGTAGAATCCACACTATGCCAAATTTCTTTCTCCACTTTGGTTTCCCCGGATCGGTAGAATAGGATCGCCTTTTCACCTTTTCGTCTGAGAGGGACGTAGAATGTCTACAGTTTTTCTACAATGTAGGTATCAAGCGCGTCTAGCTCTTTATAATGCTTTGGCGGAACCATGGCAACTTGCAAACTTTGATCTTCATCAGCGAAGGTTTGTATTGATGGCCGAGCAGAGAATACGGCATTGACCTCATCTTCCGAGTCGCTGCCGAAGATCAACATAGGAGTGGACGGTCCCGGCTTGTTGTACTGGGGCGGACCTGAATAAGCTATTTATTCTTCCTCCTCAGTATCACTCCCGAAGACCAGAATAGTGGTGATAGCTTTGTTCTTGTCCTCTGGTTTGCGACATCTTTCTGTGTCTTCGAAATCAGGCAGGAAGTATTTTGCATCTTCGTATTTTCGGACTTCGTTCACGGAGAATGGGTTCAGCTCCCATGTTACGGTATACTCGAGACCATCCTTGAAATACTTCATACACTGATGTTGTGTAGAAGGGATGATGTTGTACTTGTGTAACCAAGGCCAGCCGAGCAAAGCGTTATAGCATGTCTTGGTGTCAATGACATGGAACTTGATATTAGTGACGAGCAGCCCAAAGCGCAACGTCAGTATCACGGACCCAAGCGTCCGTGATGACTGAGAGTCGAACCCGGAGATGGTGATCTTATCCCGAGCGAGGTGTTGAACGCTCATGCATATCCCCTTCAACACTCTTACATTGAGGAGGTTAACGGAGGACCCATTGTCAACCAGGATTTTGCCTATCTTGATATCATGACAGTATCCGGAGAAATACAGGGGACGGTTATGCTCGCACGTCCCGAGGAGGAGATCTTCATCGTTGAAGGTGATATCGGCTGTGTGCACTTCTTCCAGCTCGTCCTTCATCTTTTCTTCGGCGAGGAAAGCTTGGAACTGTTCAGGCTCTTGTAACACCTTGATCAAAGAATCTATTGCTTCTTTTGATAGCAGAAGGGCGTCGAGAATGCTGAGCTGCGAGGGTATCTTCCTCAGGTGTGCCAGAACGTTGTAATCCACCTTGTTTTTCTTTGGCGGGTCTTTGGCTGCCAGCTCTTCGACGACTCGATCATCGAGGGTGATATCCTCAGGGACCGTTTCTTTTCCCTTATCTTTTCTATTCGACCCACTGTTTGCAGGTCCAAGATTCTTTTCAGGCAGCGTGCGATTGCGCAGCTGAATGTTCTCGCAGTCCTTCAGTTCTTCCTCTTTTCCCGAGGTGGATTCTTTGAAGAGAGGGTCAAGAGTCATTTCTTCGTCAGAATCGCTCCCGAAAGTGAGGACTTGCGATCCCTCATAGTCAACCATGTGACAGTTGGCGGTAGTTCTTTTATACTCCTCGGTCGTATTTCTTTTCTCCCGATGAGTTTTGCGTTTCATCCGCTTGAAATGTTGTCGGTGAGAAACATATCCCTGCCATCATCTTTTAAAAGCGTTGCACTTTTCGGTGGGGTGCACAATCTTTCGATGATATATACAGTAATTAGGATGCACATCTTCTCCATTAAGGTGTATCTCATCAGAAGTGTTTCCTTCGGAGAGCGGCAACTTCATTTCCATCGATATGGCTTTGGCGAACCTTTTCCTCATCTTGAACCTGTTTTTATTTGTGGCGGATGTACTTTGATCTGATGGGAGTGTTTTAACCTTTTCGTCCAATCGCCAACGTTTTGCCTTTTCGAATATGGACATCTCACGCTCTTGAGCAGCTTTGCTTTTAAGAAGAGCCTCGTCCAGGAATGCATCAATCATTTCGTCTGATCGCCCTAGAAGTTCCGGCTTAGGATTTGCCCACAGTTTCTCTGTGTAAAGAGCTTCTTCATCGTCTATCGATGAGTGAGAGATCACATGGCAACTTTCCACACAATCTTCAGATTCATTCGACGAGTCTTCTCCATTGTCATCATCTCCGTCCTCAAGGACGTGGTTGAGAAATTCTTGGAGTGTGACTGGGGTCCGCGCCTTTTGGTTATATTCTTCCAGCGCATCAATCTACTTTTGCAGGTCCGTGCGCTTGTCACCAGGCTTCATGGGCTTCTTGGATCTCTTCTTCTTCTTCGAAGACTTTGACAGCTGGGTGTGAGCGCTTTGGCTATCACCACCAATTTTTGGAGTTGGGCGCGGTTTCAGCATTCCCTCGATGATCTCGAGTTCCAGTGGATTTTCCATCTGATTGCCGGGCACGTTTGGAGATCCTTCAGCATTCTTTTAGTCTTGGCTGAAAGAACGGCCTCCTATGGAGCTTCTTCAACAAAAGAGCACGATGCCCCCGGTGTGTCCTCCCTTTTAGGAGAGTGTGGCTATGGCGGGTTCACTTTCCAATTCTCGGAAAGGGCAAATTTGCCCTGTTGGTATTAATCTTCGATCCAGCCTTTAAAGACGAAGCAATTTTCAATTGGATGGCTTACCGTTTGATGGTAGGGGAAATAATTGGGACTATTACCTTCACCAGGTTGCAACGGTCGTTTTGGATTCGGCAGATTGATGAGCATGTTGCGCACCGCTAGTTTAAACAATCTCTTCATTTTGTCCCGGGGGAACGAATAAGGGCGCTTCATTTTCTCATTATAGTATCATCGTCTCTCGTCCAGTTGATCCGTTAGTTTTGGTCCACTGGGCTTCTGTTGAGTATTCACAACGAATGTCGCCTTCCCTTTACCCTTTTCGTTCCGCGGCTCCGGCTTTGGAGGAGACGGTCTATGACCCATCTGGTCCATTTGGGTCAGTTTGTCGATCAAGGCCTGGAACGTGGTCGGCTTGAAGAACATCATAAATTGCGAGATGGTCGCTTGAGGGTCAAGAGTGCCCACGAACATGCCCGCTGCCGGCGCTTCCTCGATACGCTGTTCACATTTTGACCATAAATTTCGCCACCATATTCCGTATTGTACCCAAGTCTCGCCTGGTTTCACCCGGGCGTTAATTAATACGGTAATCGGGGTACGCTCGCTAGCGCTCGCGAATCTCTGCATAAACAGCAGTTCCATCTCCGCAAACATCTTAACAGAGTCGTTTGGAAGTTCAGAATACCACTCGAATGCCGTCTCCGACAAGCTGCCGACGAACTGGCGAAGTAGCAGTTTATCGTCGCCTCCAGTGTTGCCGCATAAGGCTATGAATTGAGCGACGTGCTGATGCGGATTTCTCATCCCTTTAAATACATGAAATTTAGGGATCGTATATCCCGGCGGGTATCTTATTTAGTCATACCAGCCTGGATATGGTCGCACATGTTTAGCCCAATCAGAGCAAAGCTCTGTTCAAATTCCCAGGCGGGAAACGAAGCAGCGCTTCTGTTTCCCCCAATCAGAGCAAAGCTCTGTTTTGAAAATTAAAATTAAAATAAAAGAAGCAACGCTTCAGATGACCTGCGCTCTGCGCTGCGCGCTGCGCGACACGTGTCAGCGCAGTTGCGCTGCGCTGTGCGCTGCATGACACGTGTCAAGCGCTGGGGCTTTTGCGCCAAACAGAATTAAAATTCAGTAAGATCCTTCTGTTCTTGTTAAAACAAGAAGATTGTCTTCTGTAAAACAGAAGCCCTTGGATCAAAGATCCAACGGTGGGGAAAATTCCCCAAATCACTCAGAGAATGATCTCTTTAACAAACTTAACAAACCTATGGGCACTATATAAAAACCCCTAGTCCCCAACTCCAAAAGAGGAGGAACATAGAGAGAACTTCTTTAAAGAAAATTTTGAGAAGAGCTCAAAGAAAGGAAAGGTAAAAACCTTGAATGAAAGAAGAACTTCTTCTAAAAAAGATCATTGATCTAAGAACAAGATCAAAGATCTTCAATAAAAATATAATAACAATAAAGGCATTGCCTTTTGATGAACCACTGGTTCTTTGAAAACAAGAAAATTTGTTTCCTTTGATCTAAAATTGATCAAAATAATAAAACAGTGCCCTGCACTTGCAAAATCTACACTGTTGCGCTCTCGGGTTGGCGCAAGCCACCAGAGAGCGCAACGTGTCAGCCCCATGATGATCTGCGCTATGCGCTTCTAAAAACAGAGCACTGCTCTCATGAATTGGCGCAACTCACCGGAGCGCGCCACGTGTCAGCAGCGCAACAGTGCAGCGCACTGGCGCAGCGCACTGCGCTTGCGCTCTCCTGAGCGTGACACGTGTCACCTCCCCATGGACTTGCGCCTTGCGCTCGCGCCTTGTGCTCGTGCCTTGCACTCCTCAATTGGCGCAAAGCGCCTGACAAGTCATGTGGCACTCTGTCAGACTCATTAATGCAGCGCATTATTAAAGGGCAGAGCCCAATAAAGAAAGGTCTATCAGACCAAATAAAGTGCTATGCACTATTAAAGGGAATAAAGCCCAAACAGAGGGACAAAGCCCAAATAAAAAAGGCCTAGCAGGCCAGAATGAAATGCAGTGTATTATCAAACAGGGGCAAAGCCCTAGCACAGGCCTAATAGGCCAAAGATAAAAACGTTGAACATCTTCAACTGGACTTAGCCCAATCATGGCCGTAAGTTCTCAAATTAAATTGACTGAGCACGGCTGCTCTCTTAAATCAATTTACACTTGGTCCAAGGGTACATCTCTGAACCCCTCTGACACCTATCGTTGTAATCCTTCAACGACGTCAGAGAGGTGATGGGTCCCGACGGCCATGCATACATTGGACCACCATGTCCTTAAACTGGCAATGGACCACTATGTCCCTAAACTAGAACAATAGAGCCCAAATGCTCTTTTGTCGGATCTAAATGATCCTGTTAAGTCGATCTTGGTCTCAAATCAGACTAACGTGTCCTTAACAAACGTTTAAGTTGATCTTAGCCTCAAAAATGGCTAACGTATCCTTAAACCAAAACCCCAAACCCAAATCTAAGAAAATACGGATTTGGACTAATCCACGTCCTACGGGCGACGACATAAATTAGTCTCCGTATACAATCCACGGGCAACCACAAACAAAACAAACATACACGACACGAAGTGAAATTCTGGAGAAGGAGAAAGTTGTTACCGTGATGCGGTAGCGTAATTAACTACAGGGGATTGCACCTGCAGGGAAGAGCGTCCCCACAATCAAAAACCCCTCAAGCGAGGGGGAATCTGACGAAGTCTGCTACATCGGCCGCATCCGTCTAAACCTCCGATACACGGTGCCATAAATCAACTTGGCATCTTCGGAGAGGTGGACGGATAAAACCATATAGCATCTGCCCCGAATCTCAAGCCTAGACGTCTCTCATGTCTCGGCCGCCGTTCGGAGGGTAAATAGATTCTGGCACGCCGGTGGGACCTTTTCCTCTTTCCACTCCACACTTCGTGTGTCCTGTTCGCGAACAAATCGCGGTTTGCTGTGGCTGCCTGTGGATTCGAGGTACTAAGATTTGGTGTCTTGCTCCGTGCAGAAAACAGAAGATCAATTGCTTCAAACTGCACTACCTGCAACTGCAACTCTCGCTCCATCTCTGCTAGAGGGGTGACTTATAGGCCCCAAGCGGCCTCTCTTTTCAAGATACCAGTGGAGCAGGTAACTCAAGCCACCACTGGACTATTCTTCGGGACCATGCTCCCACCGATGAGCTTCAATGCCCCAATGACGTTACAAGAAGCCCCAAAGAAGTCGGTCTTTGGTCGACTTACCACTGCCGCGGTCCCTCTCAACGGGTCACCTAACACCACTGCCCCAGTCTTTAACAGGCTAGGTCAAAGCTCCAACGGGCCCATGAAAAAGCCAGCAATACCAGAAGATGTTATTCCGAAGCGGATAGATATCCCTACTCTAGTTTCAGGCGAGATCACCAAGGTTGCTTCCCCTGCTCGGAAGTCTGCTTTTGACAGGTTGGTCGTCCCTATTCAACGGACGTCGGTCTTTAAAAGGCTGATACCAGCAGATTCTGACCAACACAGGGGGCATGAGGAGGTCACCCCTACGGTTAGAACAACTCCATCCGCACGACACGCTCGACGTCGCCACTGGAGCCGAGTAAGGAAGGCTGGGGGCAACTCCCCCTCTAGGATAACTCCACCAGCTCCAACGGTGGGGATCGATACTGCTGTTCCAACCGGGAACAGCTTTGAATTGCTGAACACGGTACGCAGAAACTCTCCTAATGCGGTGTTAAAACGAACTCCTTCACCTGTGGAGAATGCTCCAGAGAAAAAGCTAGGGCAGCCCCCTCAACTGTTGTCCTCTAAAATCTACAAGGTCTGGCGTCAAGTCCAAGAGTCAGTGATCGATCAAGACTACCTCCACCAACAGAAAAAGATGAAGGTTCAGCGGGAAGAGGACCGTACTATCAAGCCACAAAAAGCAACAGCTACTTGGGTGCCCACTGCAACGGCTCCCTCAACGTCAATCACTCAGAAGAAAAGGAGGCCGCAAAAAGCCCCTGTGAATATGGCTAACCGTAAAAGCGCTGAACACAGACGTCCCAAGTCTGGGGGCATGGTAATGCACACGGTTTATATGGCTTCCGGAAAAGAGGAAAGCCGGGCTTCTACAGGCCACCGACCGCTCACCCGATCCGTGACGAAAGCCCAAGAGCAACAACAAAAGCTTCAGGAAATGATGACTGCAATGGCTGCACTTACTGAGCCAAAAGAAAGCTCAGAGTCGTCATCAGAACAACGTCACGAACAAGAAACTGACGCTGACTTCCTACGTAGAGTCCTCGAAAAGAAGGACAAAGAAGCCGCAGAGCAAGCGGCTAACATAAAACAGATGGCGCTCCTCTTCCAAGATATGGTAGGAATCATGTTACAGACGGACTCTCCAGCTGATGACCCTCCAATCATTATTGAAGATGATAGAAGGAAGAAGTTTAATCCTCCACCAGCTCTTTCAGCAACCAAAGACGAAACCATTTCTAAGGCCACGCTGGATGACTATATAGCTCAGCAAATACGAGCTCACCAGGCGAATGAAGCGGCTGGGCAAGCTTTTAGAACTGGACGACCCTATCCGGGCTGGTATGACCAAATCAATTACCCGCCGGGATATACGATCCCTAAGTTCCACGTATATAAAGGGACATGGAATCCACATCAGCACGTCGCTCAATTCAGGGCCTTATGCGGCAATACTGGAGGCGATGACAAATTGTTGCTTCGCCAATTCGTTGGCAGCTTAGCAGAAATAGCTTTTGAATGGTATTCGGAGCTACCTAACGACTCTGTCAAAACATTTGCGGAGATGGAGCTACTATTTACACAAAGATTCGCGAGTGCTAGTGAACGCACCCCGATAACAGCAATGATAAATGCCAGGATAAGGCCCGACGAAACATGGGTCCAATACGCAACACGATGGCGGAACCTATGGTTAAAATGCGAACAACGCTTAGAAGAGGCACCTGCGGTAGGCATGTTCGTGGGCACTCTTGATCCGCAAGCGACCGTCTCGCAAATTATGATGTTCTTCAGGCCGGCCACCTTCCAGGCATTGATCGATAAATTAGCCCAAATGGACCAGATGGGCCACGGACCGTCTCCTCCAAAACCAGACTCTCGAAATGAGAAAGGAAAAGGGAAAGCGACTGTCGTCGCCAATGCTCAACAACAGTCGAGCAACTCAAAGCCAGTCGTTCGAAAAAACAACGTGCGTCCACGCCCATCTCTCGAAGAGAGACTGGGACGTCCTTACTCGTTTCCTCAAAATAAAACGAGAAGACTGTTCGAGCTGGCAGTGCGCAACAGACTCATCAATCTGCCGAGTCCAAAACGTCTGTTGCAGCCAGGCGATCTCAATAATCCCGATTACCGCCCTTACCACCAAACGGTAACTCACCCGATCGAGGATTGTTTTGTCTTTAAGGGATGGATCGAGGATCAGTACCTACAAGGCAAGTTTGCGCTGTCTGAAAACTGGAAGGTAAACCCATCACAACCGCACACTCCAAAGAAGACGGACACGAGGGGGGCAGCTTGTTCTTTTGTTGAGGACGAAAACAATGGAGAAGACTCATCAGATGAATCCGAAGACTACGTAGCGAGTTGTCATGTGATCTCTCACTCATTGGCGGATGATGAAGAGGCTTCTTGCGCCGAGAAACCGAGGGCGGACCCTGAACGAGAAATTCCGCGGCCGTCAGACGAGTTGATCGATGCCTTCCTGAATGAGATTCATTTGAAAGTTAAAGCCAATCAAGAGCGTGAGATGGCCATACTGGAAGGAGCCAAAAACCAACGACTGGATCAAAGAGTCGAGGCACTCCCGTCAAATCAAAAGTCATCCGCTGTGGATAAAAACAAATTCAAGACGAGGAAAAGGTTCGCCAAAGCCCTATCAGTGGGAATGAAGCTACCACCCTCTGAAGAAAATACTCTCGGTGGAGTAGTGATGCATCCTAACTTCTGCTTATATCATCAGAAGATCATACATCCTACCGAAGACTGTGACTCTTTTAAGTGTTGGTGGAAAGGGTATGTCACTCAAAAGAAACACTTCAACAGGAAAAAGCGCGGAGCTCGTAGACATCAGAAAAATGTGATAGATGAGCGCAAAAGAGCCGCCGACAATTGTCATATAGCCGACTCCAAGGAATCGCAAATTATCACCTTTGGAAGCGACTCTGACGAGGAAGCTGCCCTCAACCCTCTCCTCAAGGAATCCATTTCAAAGATGAAAGAATTGAGAAGTTGCGAGAACATTCAGCCGTGTAATCGCACGCTGCTCGAAAAAATCTCGGCCCCGCAAACAAGGGATCGAGCAAAAAGGATAAAGGGAAGGGAAAAACAGCCCTCGTAGCCAATACTCAACAGCAATCGAGTGGCCCTAGACCGGTTGTTTGCCGAAACAACAAGCGGCAACCCCTCCAGGAAAAGTTGAAACATCCTTACTCGTTTCCGCAAGATAAAACAAGGGGACTGTTCGATCTGGCAGTGCGCGACAGACTCATCAATCTGCCGAGTCCAAAACATCCGTTGCGGCCAGGCGATGTTAATAATCCTAATTATTGCCCTTACCACCAAACAGTAGGTCACCCGATCGAGGATTGCTACGTCTTCAAAAACTGGGTTGAAGACCAATACCAACAGGGCAAGTTCGCGCTCTCCGAAAACTGGAAGGTGAACCCGCCACAACCGCACGCTCTGAGAAAGACGGATACGCCGGGGGCATCATGCTCAGTCATAGAGAAAGCCTCATAGACCGAAAAGTCAATAAACTAGATATTCGCCTCAAATACGGCGACGACGGACCAAAACGTCCTTAAACTAATGATGGACCGCAATGTCCTAAAACTTGCAAACGACCGAAACGTCTTTAAACTACTACCGCAGCATCCTCAGGCTGACGCAAATTTTTTTTGGAAAAAACGGTATGTCCATAGGCAAAACGGGCATGGATGAAAACCCGAAAGGGCTCCGTGAGTAAAAACAGCAGGGCTACCGGCGAGTGTTCGTGAAAACCCGAAAGGGCGCGACCTCGTAAAAAAAAGAGAATAAAAAAAAACGGTACGTCCATAAGAAAAATGGGCACGGATGAAAACCCGAAAGGGCTCCGTGAGTAAAAACAGCAGGACTACCGGCGAGTGTTTGTGAAAACCCGAAAGGGCGCAACCTCGTTAAAGGACACTTACAGGGTCCTCTCGACCTTATAAGGAGAAACCACCCGCGTGAGATCCTTACGACTCACAAGGGAGCAACACACTTAGGGATCCTCACGAATCCTAAGAAGAAAATACACTTATGAGATCCTCACGACTCGTAAGGAGAACTCCCTTATGGGACCCTCACGGCTCATAAGATTTGAAAGTCTTAAGTTACAGAGACCCAAACCTGTACTTAAGAAACCCCCACAACTTTCGATACTGCCCTACAAGTGGTTCAATTCTGACTCTTGTATACAATCCACGGGCGCGAATAAACATTTCCCTAACCAAGTTTCATCCGTGATTGGGGATATGTGCGCATGATGAACAACCCTTATAAGTCCTCTCGACTTATAAGGAGAAAACCCACTCGTAGGATCCTTACGACTTACAGATGAACATACACTTAGGAATCCTCACGATTCCTAAGGGCAAAATACACCTACAAGATCCTCACGACTTGTTGGGAGAAATACCTTTGTGAGACCCTTACGGCTCATGAAGTTAAAAGCCTTAGTAGACAGGACCTTAACCCTGTTCGCTAAGCCACCTTTGTTCAACATCGACAGAGGCAAATGATGATTCGCTCCTGGCAATATCCCAGTTGTAGCGGTGCCGATGCCGAAATCGGTGTCTAATTTCAGGTTTACGGTGAAAAGCCGGTAGGCCGCACATTCATACGAAATAGCCGAAATGATGGGGCAACTTGCAAATAAAAATTAGCAAGTAAAAAAATGTGTATGCATGCAAAATAGCCGAAATGATAGAGCAGCTTGCAATAAAAAGCAGCAAGTAAAGAAAACGTATGCATACAAAATAGCCGAAATGATTGGGCAACTCGCAATAAAAAGCAGCGAGTAAAAATAAAAAAATATATAGCCGAAATGATTGGGCACCGCGAAAAATAGCCGAAATGATTGGGCAATCATGACTTTCGCGATATAAAAGCTGAAATGATAAAGCATCACGGAAATAATGAAACTTTTGCCGTACAGTTGAGATCACATCGATCCATGTATACAATCTAAGGGCGCAAACAAAGAGGGAACCATACCTTCCCAACAGGCTCCATCAGAAAACAAAGCCAAATCTCGACAGTTCATAGATAACTTAGAGACAATCTCGACATTTGTCGCAATATTGCAGACACAATGTCAACAAATGGAGCAAAAGAAAGATCCCTAGCTTCAGGGTATTGACGTCAACAACCGACCTCAGAGTCGCAATGAAATGGAGCCACGGCATAGTCCCTAGTTCCAAATCTTAACGGCAATATCTACGGCCTAAGAATCAACAAAGGCGTTTCTTCGCAGTCCATCAAGATGAAGATACAATGCCAACAAAAGACCTCGCGGTCGAAACAAAGCGAAACGACAGCAAAATCCCAGCTTCATCTCAACAATCATCTCGATACAGCAGACGAGATGTTAACAAAGGCGTTCCTTCGCAGTCCATCAAGATGCAGATACAACGCCAATAAAAGGCCTCGCGGTCGAAACAAAGCGAAGCGACGGCAAAATCCCAGCTTCATCTCAACAATCGTCTCGATACAGCAGACGAGATGTTAACAAAGGCGTTCCTTCGCAGTCCATCAAGATGCAGATACAACGCCAACAAAAGGCCTCGCGGTCGAAACAAAGCGAAGCGACGGCAAAATCCCAGCTTCATCTCAACAATCGTCTCGATACAGCAGACGAGATGTTAACAAAGGCGTTCCTTCGCAGTCCATCAAGATGCAGATACAACGCCAACAAAAGGCCTCGCGGTCGAAACAAAGCGAAGCGACAGCAAAATCCCAGCTTCATCTCAACAATCGTCTCGATACAGCAGACAAGATGTTAACAAAGGCGTTCCTTCGCAGTCCATCAAGATGCAGATACAACGCCAACAAAATACCTCGCGGTCGAAACAAAGCGAAGCGATGGCAAAATCCCAGCTTCATCTCAACAGTCGTCTCGATACAGCAGACGAGATGTCAACAACGGCGTTCCTTCGCAGTCCATCAAGATGCAGATACAACGCCGACGAAAGACCCCATGGTCAAACAAGCGGAGTAACGGCAAAATCCTAGCTCCATCTCGGCATTCGTCTCGATACAGCAGACGAGATGTCACGACAGCGCTCTTCCTCCAGCAGGATTCGAACGTGACAAAAGCAAACGAAGCGAAGGCCAAATTCCTAGCTTCAAGGTCTTAACGGCGAGTCATATAAAGCCTGAAAGACAACTGGAGATCGTCTCACACCAGTGCGGAATGGTCACAACCGTGACGTTCGTCTCGACACAGCAGACGCAACATCATCAAACAAATGGAGTAACGGCAAAATCCCAGCTCTATCTCGGCATTCGTCTCGATACAACAGACTAGATGTCACGACAGCGTTCTTCCTCCAGCAGGGTTCGAATGTGACAAAAGCAAACGAAGCGAAGGCCAAATTCCTAGCTTCAAGGTCTTAATGGCGAGTCATATAAAGCCTGAAAGACAACTGGAGATCGTCTCACACCAGTGCAGAATGGTCACCACTTCGACGTTCGTCTCGACACAGCAGACCCAACATCATCAAACAAATGGAGTAACGGCAAAATCCCAGCTCCATCTTGGCATTCGTCTCGATACAGGAGACGAGATGTCACGACAACGTTCTTCCTCCAGCAGGGTTCGGACGTGACAAAAGCAAACGAAGCGAAGGCCAAATTCCTAGCTTCAAGGTCTTAACGGCGAGTCATATAAAGCCTGAAAGACAACTGGAGATCGTCTCACACCAGTGCAGAATGGTCACCACTTCAACGTTCGTCTCGACACAGCAGACACAACATCATCAAACAAATGGAGCCACGGCAAAATCCCAGCTCCATCGCGACGTTCGTCTCGATACAGCAGACGATATGTCACCATAGCGTTCTTCCTCCAACAGGGTTCAGACGCGACAATCATACAAATGGAGCCATGGCAAAATCCCTAGTTCCAAACCTCGACGGTTCACCAGCAACCTAGAGAAAATCGCGACATTCGTCTCGATACAGCAGACGCGATGCCAGCAAACGAAGCAAAGGTCAAATTCCTAGCTTCAGGGTCTTGACGGCAACTCACATAAAACCTGAAAGACTATCGGAGATCATCCCACACCAGCGCAGAGTGGTTATGACTCATCGGGGCTCTCTAAAGTGAGCCTAACCTCAAGTAAAAAGCGGCATGGCAAATTCCGAACGCTTGCTCTTCCGACGGTCAAACTGCCTAGGAAGATTGCTTGAAGACGTCTTGTCCAGCCCCCGAAGGGATCAGAGACGCGGCAGTCGCAGGGCTACTCGAACAACACGATTGCCTATCGTGGAATATATCAGCTTATGCGACAGTACGACGGCCAAAACCCTAAGTACCACAGACCCTAACGAACTTCTGTCGTAAAGAGCAGAGGTTAACTGTGACGTTAGGATGTTCTTGCGAGAAATGCTCGATTCGTCTCGACTTGTGAAGAAATTGATGTCTTTGCGAGAAATTCTCGATGCAGTTCGACTCGTGAGATAAAGCCTTAGGCAGTAGGCATAAAAGAAGCTTGTTTCCTAAGCACTGGAACCCTGCAAGTTGGCCCAAAACGGTCTCTTGCATACTATCCACGGGTTTCACTCTCCAAAGTCGAATCTCGACAAGGAGGGAAACAACCGCTTACGGGTCCTCTCGACTCGTAAGAGGGAAAAATTCTCTTATAGGATCCTTACGACTTATAAGAGAAAACACACTTAGGAATCCTCACGATTCCTAAGGAGAAAATCCACCTACGAGATCCTCTCGATCCGTAGGGAGAAAAGTCTCTATGAGACCCTCATGGCTCATAGAGTTGAAAAGTCTTAGGCGGCAGATCTGAACCTGCGGCCTAAGCCATCGCTATCTCTTAAAGAAACCAAGGTGCTTACTCTGTTGTCTTTCAACCATGTTCACTAAGGTAACATACGGATAATAAAAGAAAGAAGAAAGTGACAGAAAGAACATCTGATTGGCGTTTGATCAAGCACTCGAGACACACTCATTCATGCATGTGCAAAAGACTCAGAACAAGAAATAAGACAAGCTGAAAGGAGAAATTTTCCATTACAAAGGGTTCTTACAATCATAGAGAAATAAACAAAACATTGCTCAAATTATTACAATGGTATAGCCTCAGATCCAGGGCATGGATTGAGGGATTCAAAAGTAAAGCCATCTAGAGTTCTTCTAGCCTTTCTGATTATTCTCATGCACAGCCTCTCACGCTCACGCGTATCAAGATCTTCGACAAGGCCTCATATCCTTTGATAAGCAGCGATTATCATCGTCTGCTGAAAAACTTGATGAAGAATGTCGACGAGGCTACCCGTCGTTTCTTCGAGATCAGCCCTGACAGGTGCACTGAATGCACCTTGTCTTCGGCGTCATCTAGCGCATTGAGCGGCATGGCCTCGTGGAACCCCGGGAGTGCTTTCCAAATTGCTCCCAGCACGACTTTCAAGAGAGCAGAACGGCGGGGGAGCAGCCAACCAACGCGTGCGTTCAGACGACCCATAACCTCCGCACACTGGGCATCGGTAAACTCCTGGTCCTGTTGACGGCCCTGTATACGGATATCCTCGTAGGTGATGAATTCGTGCAGACTGTATAAATGAACAGCCATAATGCCTGAAAGGAAATATCATTGGAGGATTAGCAATGAGAAAAAGACAGGGAGTTAAACTCCTTGAAAGCAATGCTTTACAGACAGGAGTGACGCCTGCCAAAGTCAGTTATGAGGAGAATTTGAAGAAAATCCCTTAAAAACACTGAGAGCTTTGCTCTAAAAAGATGACATAATTTATGAAAAAATAAAATTCCATCTTTAACTTCCAAGGGCAATGAAAATCTCTTAAGAGTTCTTCTATATGATTTGAAAGGAGCAAAGCTCCATTAATGAATTAAGAAAATCCAAGGAAAATCTTTCAAAGAGCAGAGCTCTATTAATGGAACCCTAATAGGGTCCCCTTTAGTTCTCTTTATATCCCTTTAGACCTATAGAGTAAAGCTCTGCTAAGTGAAACCCTAAATGGGTTTCCTTTAGATCAGGGATCTATTGAGAGCAAGGCTCTGTCAATGAAAATTAATTTAATTTAATTTAATTCAAATTAAAATTTTCACCTAAAAGTTTTAAGAGTTTAGCTCTTGAAGTTCTTGAAAATAAAGAGCAGGGATCTGAGTTCTGAAAGTAAAATTTTGAAGATGAAAATCATCTAAGGGATCAAAGGTCCTATTTATAGGCATCAAATGCCCTTTCAGCTTCTAAAAGTTGCCGCGACGGTTGGAATTCTGCCACCGCTGTGCTCACGTTTGGGAGCCACGTAAGCACAACGGTGGGGGGGTATTTGTTTACCCCAATCAGAGCAAAGCTCTGTTCAAATTCCCAGGCGGGAAACGAAGCAGCGCTTCTGTTTCCCCCAATCAGAGCAAAGCTCTGTTTTGAAAATTAAAATTAAAATAAAAGAAGCAACGCTTCAGCTGACCTGCGCTCTGCGCTGCGCGCCACGTGGCAGCGCAGTTGCGCTGCGCTCTGCGCGACACGTGTCAGCGCAGTTGCTCTGCACTGCGCGCTGCGCGACACGTGTCAGCGCAGTTGTGCAAGCACAGTTGCGCTGTGCTGTGCGCTGCATGACACGTGTCAAGCGCTGGGACTTTTGCGCCAAACAGAATTAAAATTCAGTAAGATCCTTCTGTTCTTGTTAAAACAAGAAGATTGTCTTCTGTAAAACAGAAGCCCTTGGATCAAAGATCCAACGGTGGGGAAAATTCCCCAAATCACTCAGAGAATGATCTCTTTAACAAACTTAACAAACCTATGGGCACTATATAAAAACCCCTAGACCCCAACTCAAAAATAGGAGGAATACAGAGAGAACTTCTTTAAAGAAAATTTTGAGAAGAGCTCAAAGAAAGGAAAGTTAAAAACCTTGAATGAAAGAAGAACTTCTTCTAAAAAAGATCATTGATCTAAGAACAAGATCAAAGATCTTCAATAAAAATATAATAACAATAAAGGCATTGCCTTTTGATGAACCACTAGTTCTTTGAAAACAAGAAAATTTGTTTTCTTTGATCTAAAATTGATCAAAATAATAAAACAGTGCCCTGCACTTGCAAAATCTACACTGTTGCGCTCTCGGGTTGGCGCAAGCCACCAGAGAGCGCCACGTGTCAGCCCCATGATGATCTGCGCTATGCGCTTCTAAAAACAGAGCACTGCTCTCATGAATTGGCGCAACTCACCGGAGCGCGCCACATGTCAGCAGCGCAACAGCGCAGCGCACTGCGCTTGCGCTCTCCTGAGCGTGACACGTGTCACCTCCCCATGGACTTGCACCTTGCGCTCCTCAATTGGCGCAAAGCGCCTGACAAGTTATGTGGCACTCTGTCAGACTCATTAATGCAGCGCATTATTAAAGGGCAGAGCCCAATAAAGAAAGGTCTATCAGACCAAACAAAGTGCTATGCACTATTAAAGGGAATAAAGCCCAAACAGAGGGTCAAAGCCCAAATCAAAAAGGCCTAGCAGGCCAGAATGAAATGCAGTGCATTATCAAACAGGAGCAAAGCCCTAGCACAGGCCTAATAGGCCAAAGATAAAAACGTTGAACATCTTCAACTGGACTTAGCCCAATCATGGCCGTAAGTCCTCAAATTAAATTGACTGAGCACGGCTGCTCTCTTAAATCAATTTACACTTGGTCCAAGGGTACATCTCTGAACCCCTCTGACACCTATCGTTGTAATCCTTCAACGACGTCAGAGAGGTGATGGGTCCCGACGGCCATGCATACATTGGACCACCATGTCCTTAAAATGGCAATGGACCACTATGTCCCTAAACTAGAACAATAGAGCCCAAATGCTCTTTTGTCGGATCTAAATGATCCTGTTAAGTCGATCTTGGTCTCAAATCAGACTAATGTGTCCTTAACAAACGTTTAAGTTGATCTTAGCCTCAAAAATGGCTAACGTATCCTTAAACCAAAACCCCAAACCCAAATCTAAGAAAATACGGATTTGGACTAATCCACGTCCTACGGGCGACGACATAAATTAGTCTCCGTATACAATCCACGGGCAACCACAAACAAAACAAACACACACGACACGAAGTGAAATTCTGGAGAAGGAGAAAGTTGTTACCGCGATGCGGTAGCGTAATTAACTGCAGGGGCTTGCGCCTGCAGGGAAGAGCGTCCCTACAATCAAAAACCCCTCAAGCGAGGGGGAATCTGACGAAGTCTGCTACATCGGCTGCATCCGTCTAAACCTCCGATACACGGTGCCATAAATCAACTTGGCATCTTCGGAGAGGTGGACGGATAAAACCATATAGCATCTGCCCCGAATCTCAGGCCTAGACGTCTCTCATGTCTCGGCCGCCGTTCGGAGAGTAAATAGCCCAGTTGTAATAATTTGGCCGGCCGCTTCATTCGCCTGGTGAGCTCGTATTTGCTGGGCAATGTAGTCATCCAGAGCAGCTTTGGAGATGGTTTTCTCTTTGGCTGCTGAAAGAGCCGGAGGAGGGTTCGATGTCTCCCCTCTGTCGTCTTCAATGATGATAGGGGGGTCTTCAGCTGGAGGTTCCGGCTATAACATCATCCCAGCCATGTCTTGGAACAAGAGAGCCATTCGTTTTATGTTGGTTGCCTGTTCCGCGGCCTCTTTTTCTCTCCTCTCGAGCATTCTTTAGAGGAACTCAATATCAGTTTCTTGTTCCCGACGCTGCTCCGAGGTCTCTGGATTTTCTTTTGGCCCAGTGAGTACGGCCATTGCAGTCAGCATCTCCTGAAGTTTCTGCTGCTGTTTTTCCTGAGCCTTCGTTATCGATCGGGTAAGTGGTCGATGACCCGTAGAGGCACGGGTTTCCTCTTTTCCGGAAACCATATAAACAGTATGCACCATCATGCCTCCAGACTTGGGGTGTTTAGGTTCGGTGTCTCTGCGGTTCGTCGTAGACACATGGGCTTTCTCTGGCCTCCTACTCTTGTGAGCAGTTGACGTCAAGGAGGCCGCTGCAGTGGGCACCCAAACAGCTGTTGCCTTTTGTGGCTTTACAGGATGGTTCTCTTCTTGCTGAACTTTCACTTTTTTCTGTCGGCGAGGGTAATCTTGATCAATCACCGATTCCTGGACCTGTCGCCAGACTTTGTAAATTTTGGAGGACAGCCGTTGAGGGGGCTGCTCTGGCTTCTTCTCTGTAGTAATCTCCATAGGTGGAGGAGACCTCTTCAACGTGGTAGTTGGAGAGTTCTTGCGGACCCTCCTTAGCGGTTCGAAGTTGTTCCCAGTTGGAACAGCAGCATTGATTTCCACCGTTGGAGCCGGTGGAGTCAATCCAGAAGGAGAGTTGCCCCCAGCCTTCCTTTCTCGGCGCCAGTGGCGACGTCGAGCGTGTCGAGCCGTTGGGATTGTTTCAGCTTTAGGGGTGACTTCCTCATGCCCCCTGTTTTGGAGAAGGGTTGTTGCCGGCGTCAGCCTCTTGAAGACCGATGCCCGTTGAGAAGCAATGTCCAATCTGTCAAAGACAGACCTTTGGGCAAGGGAAGCATCTTCGGGGACTTCTCCTGGAGCAGGAGCCGGAATGGCCAGCCTTGTGAAGACTGACTTCTTGGCAGAAGAAGCTTCTCCGGTGACCTCGAGAGCAGGAATGGATATCCATTTTGGGATGGCCGCTTCAGGTATCGTGGGCTTCTTGACGGGCCCATTGGAGTTCAGGCTCAGCCTATTGAAGACTGATGCTGTTGGCTTGGCATTGGATGACCCGTTGAGAGGGGTCGTGGTGGTAGTGAGCCGATCAAAGACCGACTTCTTCTGCGCTTCATGCGGCAGCGGGATGTTAACGCTCACTGGTGGGAGCATGGTCCCGAAGAACAACCCGGTGGTAGCTTGCGTTACCTGCTCTACCGGCATTGTGAAAAGGAAGGCCGCCTGGGGCCCGTAAGTTACACCTCCAGATGAGACGGAACGGGAGTTGCAGTTGCAGCTGGAGCATTTTGTGCAGGTAGAAGCCATTGATCTTTCGTTTTCTGCACGGAGCAAGACACCAAATCTTAGTACCTCGAATCCAAGGGCAACCATATCAAACCGCGATTCGTTCACGAACACGACACACGAAGTGTGTAGTGGAAAGAGGAAAAGGTCCTACCGGGCATGCCAGAATCTGTTCCCCGCCGAAAATACGGAGACGCGACCGCGCGGGTCCGTCTTGCCTGAATTTCGGGGCAGATGCTAATTGGTGCTATTCGTCCACCTCTCCGAAGATACCAAGTTGATTTACGACACCGTATATCGAAGGTTTAAACGGATGCGGCCGATATAGCAGACTTCGTCAGATTCCCCCTCATTTGAGGGGTTTTTTTATTGTGGGGACGCTCTTCCCTGCAGGCGCAAGCCCCTACAGTTAATTACGCTACCGCATCGCGGTAACAACTTTCTCCTTCTCCAGATGGTCACTTCGTGTCGTGGGTGTTTGGTTTGTTTTTTGGTTGCCCGTGGATTGTATACGGAGACTAATTTATGTTCTCGCCTGTAGGGCGTGGATTAGTCCAAATCCGTATCTTCTTAGATTTGGGTTTGGGGGTTGGGTTTAAGGATACGTTAGTCTCACTTGAGACTAAGATCAACTTAAACGTTTGTTAAGGATACGTTAGTCCAATTTTTAGACTAAGATCAACTTAACAGGATCGTTTAGATCCAACAAGAGTGCAATTGGGCTCTATTGTTTAGTTTAGGGACATTACGGTCGATTAGTTTAAGGACATCACGGTCTAGCGTTAGTTTAAGGACATCTCGGTCCAGGTTAAGGACATCATAGTCCGTGAGTTTAAAGACATCACAGTCAAGGTTAAAGACATCATAGTCCGTGAGTTTAAAGACCTCACAGTCAAGGTTAAGGACATCATAGTCCGTGAGTTTAAAGACCTCACAGTCAAGGTTAAGGACATCATAGTCCGTGAGTTTAAAGACCTCACAGTCAAGGTAGTCAAGGTTAAGGACATCATAGTCCGTGAGTTTAAAGACCTCACAGTCAAGGTTAAGGACATCATAGTCCGTGGGTTTTGAAGGACCCCACAGTCCGTAGAATGTTTGGTTGTCGGGACCCGTCACCTCTCTGAAGACGTTGAAGGATTACAACGACAAATATCAGAGGAGTTCAGAGATGTACCCTCGAATCGATGTGAGTTGGTTGAAAAATTTGTAGTCCAATTTGGGGCTAAGATCTGTTAAAATATTTATGAGCAGACGGGCTCAATTAATATAAGTTGAGGACTTATGGCCAATATTGGGCTAAGTCCAATCTGGTTAAAATATTTAACATTTTATTTTGGGCTGTTGAGCCTTTATTTGGGCTTGACCCTTTTAACAGTGCTGAGCATTGATTTATATCTTGACGATGTCTTTGTCTTTTATTGAATGCTGAGCATTCATCAGAGCTCTGGGCTTATTAAAGAACAATTTATGTTCTGTCAGCGCAACACATGGTGCGCTAGGCGCTTTGCGCCAGTCAAAGAGCGCAGTGCGCTTCTGCCACGTGGCGCACATGTAAGGGACACGTGTCGCACTTGCCGCTAGGCGCTGGATGATGAGCGCATGATGCCAGTTTATGAGCGCTGAGTGCTAATCTATGAGCGCATTGCGCTTTCAGTTTAATGGCGCACACGTGAGTGACGCGTGGTGCGCTTGGTGCTGAGCGCCAGCCCATGAGCGCAGTGCGCTATTTCAGAAGCGCAAAGCGCAAGCTGTTAATTTTCTCATACGTGAGTGACACGTGGCGCATTTGGCACTGAGCGCCAGTCCAGAAAGCGTAGAAGCGCAGTTCAAGAGCGCAAAGCGCATCTAATCAATTTTATGATATGGAAAACAAATTTATGTTCTTTAAAATAGACTTTGTCTCAAGATCTAAGAACAACAGTTCTTATTTTTGCAGGAGATATTTCCAATCTCTTATGTTGATGAAAGGCTTTGCCTTTATAGATCCATGATCTGTGAGAAGAATTATGTTCTTCTTTTATTTTATGATGAGATCTTTTAATCTCTTTGTGAAAGACTTTTTGTCTTGTAGATCTATGATCTGTTTAAAGAAATGAATTCTTCTTTCTTAATCATGAGATGATTTCATCTCTGTGTTCATCATCCTTCATTCTTACCTTGAAGAAAAATCTTCTTGCAAGAGCTTGCTCTTTATCTTTGGGTTTCTCAAAGTTTATGGGGGGGGGGGGTTCTCTATACAAGACTTGAAGTCTCGGGGCCTTTATATAGGGCAAGCTGATCGGTTCGATCAGTTAAAGAGATCTTTTCTCTAATTGATTTGGGAATTTTCCCATCGTTGGATCTTTGATCTAAAGGCCTCTGATTTACAGAAGGCAATCTTCTTGTTTTTAACAAGATTGGAAAATCTTTCCATAACAGAATTTAATTATGATCAATTAATGATTTATCATTATTATTAGATCTTCGATCTAACGGTGGGGAGTTTTTTAATTCCAGCGCTAGTGCACCCGTGCTTTGCGCTGCTTAGAGCGCAGCGCACTTGGCGCTGCATCTGAAGCGTTGCTTCAATTTGAAATTTAAATTTTAAACAGAGTTTTGCTCTGATTGGGGGAAACAGGTTGCGCTAATGCAAAGGAGCGTAACCACTCCTTGTGCCTAAGCCCAGACCTAAGTGTTGTGATGACGGTCTCGTCCCGGTGCTCTGGGACCTCGAGAAGGGCGTTGTAGAAGTGGGTGATGTATGCTTTGAACGTCTCCTTGTCCCCGCTCTTGATCGTGAAGAGATGGTCGACTGTGCGTTTTTGTCGCCTGTTCCCAACGAAGTAGCCGAGGAATTGGGAGGCCAGATCGTCGAAAGTTGTGATCGAGTAAGGTTCAAGTCCTTGGAAATAGTATCGTCTAGAGCGGATGAGAGTGGTCGGGAAGGCTCGGCACTGGGCGGCGTCGGAGTTATCTTAGAAGCTCATCCCCGCGGTGAACGCATCCAAATGGTCCTTCGGATCAGATTTACCGTCGAAGAGAGAGACCTTTGGGGGCTTGTTGCGGGAGGAAACGTGGACGGCGAGTAGCTCCTCAGTGAATAGCTTGGTGAGAGAGTCGGTGGCATATTTAGCCCCGTCGCTCGAGCGGTGACCTTCCCGATGCATACCCTCGATCTTCTTCTCAAGGGCGTCGAGTCGTCCGTGGTATCCCGACGATTTGGCACATTCTGATCCTTGACCTCTGCTGTTGGAGACCTGCATCTGGGAGCGGCCTTGGTGTCACGCCCCGCTTCCCATAGTACGCTAAAGTGGGCATGTGACATAGCCAACCATGCTACCTGTGGATAGGAAAAATCCTTCCACAGTCACATTACGGCTGTGGAGATATCAAGAACATGAAAGTAAACTAACTATCTAGTACATGTCCATAAGCCAGAGTAAAAGAGTCAAGAAATAACAATATGCGGAAGCCAAAAGATACAATAAATGAAACACCTGGAGTGAAACTACGTACCGATAGGAACCTCACCGCTCGTCTAACAGCGGCAAAACTCCTAATCAGTCTGCAACAAGGTAGAAGAATCTGGGCCATGCAAAACCCAGACGTCAGCGCGTCAAGTCATCAAGTAATAAAATAATAAACAGGGTAACAGACAATGCGGATATAAACATGAATAAAGCAAGGGTAACAATAATATAAATCAGAGCAGTGCAGGGTAGTGTGCAGTGGGTAAACTAAACTGTTCTATCAGGTTTTCTGTTCTAAAGTCTTTGAAACCAAATTGATGAATCATCGATGTAACTCAATAGTATCCCGTACATACCCGGTACCACGGCCCCAAGATTCTCAGGCTGAAACCGAGACATGCCGCTAGGCACCAAACAGGAATGTGTACAGATGAATGATGTCAGCATCATCATTCCAAGGCTGGCCTAGCCTAAAACTGATCAGAACAGGTAGCGAACTGTTGAGTTACAAGTCAGGTTTCACCTTTGATTTCCCCATACCCCCAACTTATAAGTGTATGTCAAGTCAGGTATCCCGTAATCAAGAAACTAATGCCAACACAGGATCAGGTAAACATGTTTGTCTGGATAGACAACAGGAACGGTCCATGAGGACTACATGTCAGGTTTGTTGGCATTAGACACAAGATCAGGTAACGGGTCAGGTCATGGTACATCAGGTCATGTCAAGCAGTATACGGTACCATGTCGGGTCAATCAATACGTATGTAGCAAGTCGGGTCAAGATGTAAACGATATCATGGGTGTGCTCATACTCAGTTACAAAATCAAGCACAGTTATCAATAACATAATCTAAACAATAAATTAAACCATAAAGCAGATTCAACTAATTGGAAGTACAGTTATCAGTTGTGTTTTCAGAGATGATTTCAACAACATAAAATACAGTATGACCATTTTGGCCGTTAAATCATGTTAACCAGTTTAAGAATTTCATGGATGCAATGATATATATATAAATATAAGTTCCATGGATGAAATCACAGTTTATGCAGTTTAAATGTACACGAGTGTCCGAATGAAGTAAAACGATAGATAAAGTGCCATAGGTTACGTCATTAGTGAAAGTGTAATTAAAACATATAAATGTGATTATTAGGTTCAATTGCAAACTGTAGGTTCCAAGTTTGAAAGATAAAATGATATATAACAATATCGAACACGAAAATGGGAAAAGATCATACTAAAGTTAAAACTACAGGTTTAGGGTGTCATTAAGTATATATAAATATTGTTTAGAATGTAGCAAGGGGTACTTGCCTCGACGGGTCGCGAATCGGGAAAACGGAACGTAAAACGTCGGCGGGGAAACTCGCGACGGGCGCACGGTTCACGGAATGAGCCCAAACGACGAACAGTGAAGCCACACGGGTCGGGGTACCACGCTGGAACGTCGGGACATGTCGTCGGCACGGCCGGATTCCGGCGATACACAAAACAGTAAATAATCAAGAATGCAACAAGAAAAGAAAAGAAAAATAAAGAAGAAGAGAAGGGGGATAGAGAAGGGGATGCTCACGAGGATCTGTGGGAAGGGTGGTGATGGTCGACCACGTCGACGGAGCTCCGGCGATCAACCTACGACGACGGCGAGAATTCTACAGATCAAGAAACGTTAACAGCGAAGGAAAAAAGAAAGGAAAAGAGGAGGGGATGCTAGCTCACCGAGGAGGGTGCTTGTGAAGCTAGGGAACGTGTGGAGATCGTCGGCGGCGATCCCACGACGAGCAGCGGCTGCAGGTGGGTGCGCGGGTGGCTGCGGTTGCCGGTGCAGGGTTTACGGTAGAAGAAGAAGTGGGTGCGGGTGTGACGAGGGCGAGGAGACGACGAGGCCGGTGGTGATGACGTCGGTGTTGGGGCTGCGGCGGCGAGGGGCAAGGCGGCTAGGGTTTACGTGGGGTGGGTTCGCTGAAGGAAGGAAAATAGAAAAGGAAGAAGAGAATTTATATATATATATAGAGGGGAGAGAGAGATATAGGGAGAGAGAGAGAGTTAGCGAGAGGAGAGCGATCGAGAGAGGAGAGAGAATTTGGGGAGGAGAGAGAAAGAGAGAGAGAGAGACGGGAAGAGAGAGAGAGAGGAGAGAGATAGAGAGAAGAAAGGTGGGGCCCACGGGGGTTAAAATGAATCCGATTGGTTGGGATTGAAAAATTTGAAAGATTTAGAAATATATAAAAAATATTATAAGGTTAAAAATATATATGCGACGGTTTAAATATACTAGAAATTGGGATTTTGGCGCAAAGTAAAATATTTCCAAATCGCGCCCGGGTCGGGTCCAAAAATTTGAAATTGAAATAAGAATATTTTAGGCTGGATCCAAAATTTAAAATGAAGTATTTTACAATCAAAAAGCATACCCCCAAAACGGACACACGTACGTGCACGTAGCCGTCCAAACTTGCCCGTTTCACTGAACGGGACGAGAACACGATGCACGGACGCTACAACAGGGCTAGGGGTGTCAAGCAGGCCATGACAAATATTTTTAATTTTATTTTAGATGCCTTAAATTGTTATATGCTGAAATGAATTGACAGGGGTAAAATTACAATAAGTAACAATTAAGCAAGATAAATGAAATAAGTGCCACACTACGTTCAAACGGTAACTGAAATTAGTAGTATTGGGCTCGGGTGTTACATTATACCCAATTACAAAAAGAATTTCGTCCTCGAAATTCCAAGAATACAAAGATAGATAACTACAAGAAAAAGGTGAGGAAACTTCTGCCGGATTTCATCTTCTCGTTCCCAAGTGGACTCTCCATGCGAGCGATTACCCCAAGAAACAAGCACAAGAGGGATCACCTTGTTCTTAAGAACCCTTTTCCCTTCGATCCACGATTTCAATCGGTCGCTCCTCAAAAGTCAAGTCGTCTCGTACTGTTAACTCCGAATGATCCAATACGTGCGTTTCATCTCAAACATACCTACGGAGTTGAGATACGTGAAACACATCGTGCATGTTCGCCAAGAACTGCGGTAACGCCAAACGATACGCTACCTCACCAACCCGCTCCAAGACCTCAAAGGGTCCAACGAATCGAGGACTGAGCTTTCCTCGACTTCCAAAACGAATCACCCCTCTAGTCGGTGATATCTTCAAGAATACCAAATCACCCACGGCGAACTCTAGAGGTCTTCTTGACGTGTCTGCCCAACTCTTCTGTCGGTCTTGTGCTGCCTTTATATGATTTCTGATAGTGTTAACCTTCTCAGCTGTCTGCACAACCAAATCTGGTCCCAATAATCTTCGTTCACCGACATCGTTCCAACAAACAGGTGAACGGCATTTACGACCATACAAAGCTTCAAATGGAGCCATCTGGATAGTTGCTTGAAAACTGTTGTTGTATGAAAACTCCACCAAATGTAGATGATCCTCCCAAGAACCCTTGAAGTCCAACATGCATGCTCTCAACATATCTTCAAGAGTTTGGATTGTTCTCTCCGACTGGCCATTAGTTTGAGGATGATAAGCTGTGCTAAACTTCAATCGAGTCCCCAAACTTTTCTGTAAACTCCGCCAAAAGTGTGATAAGAACCGAGTGTCCCGATCGGACACGATGCTCACCGGTACTCCATGCAATCTTACAATCTCTTGCATGTACCGCTCCGCCAAAGTCTCTGTTGATTGACCAACCCGAAAAGGAATAAAGTGAGTTGCCTTGGTCAATTGATCAACAATCACCCATACAGCATTGTTGCCCTTTGGACTTCGCGGTAAAGCCGTCACGAAATCCATGGTTATATGTTCCCACTTCCACTGAGGAATCGGAAGTGGTTGCAATAAACCAGCAACCCTTTGATGTTCAGCCTTAACTTGCTGACACACCAAGCACTTTGCCACAAAGCGAGCAATCTCCCGTTTCATGCCTTCCCACCAGAAATGTTGTCGAATATCTCGGTACATCTTTGTGCCTCCTGGATGTATAGAATAAGCTGAACTATATGCTTCTTTCATAAGTTCTTCGCGAGTATCTCCCTTTGGTACACACAAACGGCTACCATACCTCAACGAACCATCTTCGTGGATCAATAAATCTGTTCGTAGTACGGCTTCAACCTGTCCTCGAAACTTTTGCAGTCTAGGATCCTGCGATTGCGCTGCTTTAATATTCTCGATCAACGATGAATGTACTTGCAGCTGCATCAATTGTCCCGTAGAGTGAGATAGCACAACCTCCAAGTCAAATCTTCGAAAATCTTCAACGATCTCCTTCTGCGTAGTTAACACCTGAATTGTCGGTAACCGACTAAGCGCATTCGGCATGACATTAACCTTCCCCGGATGGTATTTAAGATCAAGATCGTAGTCAGCCATCAGCTCCAACCATCTATGTTGCCTCATATTAAGCTCCTTCTGCGTGAACACATACTTCAAGCTCTTATGATCAGTAAAAACTTCGACCCTTTCGCCCAAAAGGTAGTGTCTCCAAATTTCCAAAGCGAAAATCACAGCCGCAAGCTCCAAGTCATGAGTTGGGTAATTCTTCTCATGGGTCTTCAACTGTCTTGATGCGTACGCTACAACCTTCCCATGCTGCATCAAAACACATCGCAATCCTTTCCCAGATGCGTCGCTGTGAATCACAAATCCTCCGGAATTGTCTGGCATGGTTAGAATAGGAGCGGTTATCAATTTCTGCTTCAACGTCTCAAAAGCTAACGCACACTTATCCGTCCATATAAAAGGTACCTCCTTGCGCGTAAGCTTGGTCAACGGCTCCGCCAGACGAGCAAAGTTCTCCACAACTCTCCTGTAATACCCGGCGAGTCCAAGAAAGCTTCTTATCTCCGCAACATTCTTTGGAATTGGCCAATCTCGTGTTGCTGCAATCTTTTCTGGATCGACGGCAATTCCATCGCCAGACACAACATACCCCAAAAACTTTACTTCCTCCAGCCAAAACTCGCACTTACTCATCTTCGCATATAACTTCTCCTGTTTCAACGTCTGCAGTGCGATCTTCAAATGTTCTGCATGCTCTTCAAAACTCTTCGAGTAAACCAGAATATCGTCAATGAACACCACAATAAATTTGTCCAAGAATGGTGAAAAGATTCGGTTCATCAAGTCCATGAATACTACCGGCGCATTCGTTACTCCGAAGGGCATCACTAAGTATTCGTAATGTCCATACCGAGTTCGGAACGCCGTCTTGCAAATGTCTTCTGCTTTCACTCGGACCTGATGATATCCGGATCGCAACTCCAGCTTCGAGAATACCCTCGCGCTACTAAGCTGCTCAAAAAGTTCGCCAATGCGAGGGATCGGGTACTCGTTCTTAATAGTCACCCGGTTTAATTCTCGATAGTCGATGCACATCCTTCTTGTGCCATCCTTCTTCTTCACTAGAAGAACTGGAGCTCCCCAAGGCGCGTTACTGCTTTGAATCCAACCCTTCTCAAGCAATTCAGCAACATGTTTCTTGACTCCTTCCAACTCTACTGGTGCCATTGGATAATACGCTTTGGATACTGGCGCTGCACCAGGAATAAGATCAATTGCGAACTCCACGTCTCGCTTCGGCGGTAATCCCGATATATCTTCAAACACGTCCACAAAATCACGAACGACGGCTGGCTCTTCATCTTTATCAACTTCCATTGATGCAAGAATATTGTTTGTCGGCCTAGCCCTAAACTCGACTGGCCCGACAGAGCTGCTTCCTCCAGTGAAGCTAAACTCGGGATGTCCGGGAATCTGGAAAATTACTTTCCTTGCCCTGCAATCAATGTGAGCGTGGAAAATGTCAAGAAAATCCATTCCTAAGACGACTTCTCTTTCATTTCTTCCCGTGCGGTCCGCGGGAAGAACTTCTCCAGGAAACTCTTTGAAGAATCCGCCCACTTGATCGGTTTGGGCAAACGGTTCTCCTCTACAAGCCACCATTCTCGGGCGTAGTCCACTAACTGAATGCGTACCACATCAACTCTTTCCTCATCTGGAATCTGTGCCGCAATAAGCAAGCTCTCTGTGTCAACTAGCCACTGCTCTGCAGGCAACGGCTCTTCCAAACCAGTAAATGTAGACGGACCCAAACGCCTGAAATCTGCTACGGTCTCTACTCGGTCAACTGGTTTAGCTCCAACATTGTTCACAGACTGTTGAACGATCTGCAGACCTTCCTGAAACGATTCCGCTTGCTGCTGGATCAGCTCGGTCTGTTTCTTTTGATTCTCCAGCATTCCCCTTATTACTCCAAGCATGGCGGCTTCGTCCACACGCCTTTGGTACGTCTTCAAATTCTTACCGGCCATATCAAAACACCCAACATTTGCATGATGATAGATTCGAAATATAGATCAAGACTAGAACTCCAAGTTACTTAAATAGAGTGCCGTATTGTAACTATGCCGCGGTATCATAGCCACAATTACGTAACTCCACCCAAGTCGCCTAAGTCCTAGAGATAACAAGGAATCAGGTTTCGAGTCGACATGCAAAGGAAGTTTGCACATCGTAGAAGGTATAATCAGGAAGAATTTGATTCAAGAACGGTAAAACGGCAAGGTGGCAGGACATGTTTCCTAAACACGGGTATTCTGATTCGTGTATTGGGTATAATACCCAACTACAAAAGAATCAACCCGACTAACCTATGGCTTTGATACCAAAAGAACCATGCCACGCTCCGCTTCCCAGAGTACGCTAAAGTGGGCACATGACATACCCAACCATGCTACCTGTGGATAGGAAAAATCCTTCCACAGTCACATTACGGCTGTGGAGATATCAAGAACAGGAAAGTAAACTAACTATCCAGTACATATCCATAAGCCAGAGTAAAAGAGTCAAGAAATAACAATATGCGGAAGCCAAAAGATACAATAAATGAAATACCTAGAGTGAAACTACGTACCGACAGGAACCTCACCGCTCGTCTAACAGCGGCAAAACTCCTAATCAGTCTGCAACAAGGTAGAAGAATCTGGGCTATGCAAAACCCAGACGTCAGCGCGTCAAGTCATCAAGTAATAAAATAATAAACAGGGTAACAGGCAATGCGGATATAAACATGAATAAAGCAAGGGTAACAATAATATAAATCAGAGCAGTGCAGGGTAGTGTGCAGTGGGTAAACTAAACTGTTCTATCAGGTTTTCTGTTCTAAAGTCTTTGAAACCAAATTGATGAATCATCGATGTAACTCAATAGTATCCCGTACATACCCGGGACCACGGCCCCAAGATTCTCGGGCTGAAACCGAGACATGCCACTAGGTACCAAACAGGAATGTGTACAGATGAATGATGTCAGCATCATCATTCCAAGGCTGGCCTAGCCTAAAACTGATCAGAACAGGTAGCGAACTGTTGAGTTACAAGTCAGGTTTCACCTTTGATTTCCCCATACCCCCAACTTATAAGTGTATGTCAAGTCAGGTATCCCGTAATCAAGAAACTAATGCCAACACAGGATCAGGTAAACAGGTTTGTCTGGATAGACAACAGGAACGGTCCATGAGGACTACATGTCAGGTTTGTTGGCATTAGACACAAGATCAGGTAACGGGTCAGGTCATGGTACATCAGGTCAGGTCAAGCAGTATACGGTACCATGTCGGGTCAATCAATATGTATGTAGCAAGTCGGGTCAAGATATAAACGATATCATGGGTGTGCTCATACTCAGTTATAAAATCAAGCACAGTTATCAATAACATAATCTAAACAATAAATTAAACCATAAAGCAGATTCAACTAATTGGCAGTACAGTTATCAGTTGTGTTTTCAGAGATGATTTCAACAACATAAAATACAGTATGACCATTTTGGCCGTTAAATCATGTTAACCAGTTTAAGAATTTCATGGATGCAATGATATATATATAAATATAAGTTCCATGGATGAAATCACAGTTTATGCAGGTTAAATGTACACGAGTGTCCGAATGAAGTAAAACGATAGATAAAGTGCCATAGGTTACGTCATTAGTGAAAGTGTAATTAAAATATGTAAATGTGATTATTAGGTTCAATTGCAAACTGTAGGTTCCAAGTTTGAAAGATAAAATGATATATAACAATATTGAACACGAAAATGGGAAAAGATCATACTAAAGTTAAAACTACAGGTTTAGGGTGTCATTAAGTATATATAAATATTGTTTAGCATGTAGCAAGGGGTACTTGCCTCGACGGGTTGCGAATCGGGAAAACGGAACGTAAAACATCGGCGGGGAAACTCGCGACGGGCGCACGGTTCACGGAATGAACCCAAACGACGAACAGTGAAGCCACACGGGTCGGGGTACCACGCTGGAACGTCGGGACATGTCGTCGGCACGGCCGGATTCCGGCGAGACACAAAACAGTAAATAATCAAGAATGCAACAAGAAAAGAAAAGAAAAATAAAGAAGAAGAGAAGGGGGATAGAGAAGGGGATGCTCACGAGGATATGTGGGATGGGTAGTGATGGTCGACCACGTCGACGGAGCTCCGGCGGTCAACCTACGACGACGGCGAGAATTCTACAGATCAAGAAACGTTAACAGCGAAGGAAAAAAGAAAGGAAAAGAGGAGGGGATGCTAGCTCACCGAGGAGGGTGCTTGCGAGGCTAGGGAATGTGTGGAGATCGTCGGCGGCGATCCCACGACGAGCAGCGGCTGCAGGTGGGTGCGCGGGTGGCTGCGGTTGCCGGTGCAGGGTGTACGGTAGAAGAAAAAGTGGGTGTGGGTGTGACGAGGGCGAGGAGACGACGAGGCCAGTGGTGATGGCGTCGGCGTTGGGGCTGCGGCGGCGAGGGGCAAGGCGGCTAGGGTTTACGTGGGGTGGGTTCGCTAAAGGAAGGAAAATAGAAAAGGAAGAAGAGAATTTATATATATATATATAGGAGAGAGAGAGAAAGATATAGGGAGAGAGAGAGACATATAGGGAGAGAGAGAGAGACGGGGAGAGAGATCGAGAGAGGAGAGAGAATTTGGGGAGGAGAGAGAAAGAGAGAGATAGAGACGGGGGGAGAGAGAGGAGAGAGATAGTGAGAAGTAAGGTGGGGCCCACGGGGGTTTAAATGAATCCGATTGGTTGGGATTGAAAAATTTGAAAGATTTAGAAATATATAAAAAAATATTATAAGGTTAAAAATATATATGCGACGGTTTAAATATACTAGAAATTGGGATTTTGGCGCAAAGTAAAACATTTCCAAATCGCGCACGGGTCGGGTCCAAAAATTTGAAATTGAAATAAGAATATTTTAGGCGGGATCCAAAATTTTAAATGACGTATTTTACAATCAAAAAGCATACCCCCAAAACGGACACACGTACGTGCACGTTGCCGTCCAAACTTGCCCGTTTCACTGAACGGAACGAGAACACGATGCACGGACGCTACAACAGGGCTAGGGGTGTCAAGCAGGCCATGAAAAATATTTTTAATTTTATTTTAGATGCTTTAAATTGTTATATGAAGAAATGAATTGACGGGGGTAAAATTACAATAAGTAACAATCAAGCAAGTTAAATGAAATAAGTGCCACACTACGTTCAAACGGTAACTGAAATTAGTAGCATTGGGCTCGGGTGTTACACCTGGTTCCTCTCAATGAGGTTCCTCAGATCCCCCGACGAGGTGGTCTTCGAGCCACCGTGGCGAGTCCCATCCGCGTGACCCTGTTGAGGGAGGGGGTGTTGGTCATGCCTGGGAATAGGCGAGCTGACCGACATCTCCTCGGGAGGGAAAGGGTCACGAAGAGGCTCGGGGCGAGGTGCTCTGGCGACGGACCTCGGTGTTGAACTGTGGGGCGCCCAGCGAGTCGCGGAAGGTATTAGCCCGGGAGATCTGCGGCCATGGGAGGTAGCGAGGCGGTGGTCGGCAGTATCGACGTGTGCGGAGTCTTCTCTCTCCTTGTACTGGTCCTGGTCTCGAGGTGGAGGAGCGACGACCTGGGGAACTTGCCCTGCCATTTAGACATGGATGAGCGCCTCCACGACAGACGCGAGTCGGTCTATCCGGCCGGCAAAGGCGTTGATGGCATTCGGCGGAGGAGGTTCTTCCGTGCCTCCGTTGAGGGGGAGGCAGCGGCTAGTGCTGGGATCGTCGTGATGATCGCTCGCCATTAGATTAAGATCGGAAGATGAACTTTTTTTTTGTGGAATCAAGGGTTCCCACAGACGGCGCCAGCTGATGCGGGTGAGATCCACGCCAAGATGTTACCTTCCGTTGATCTGACGACGGCGGCGATGGACGTCTGGGATTTGATCTGGAGGCTGGCTCCTGAAGCGTGTGGATCTCAATGGGTTTGAGGTTGTTTACGCCGAGCTACCTGCAAGGAAGTCCCGGGATGGTTGTACCATCGAGGACCCTCCAACGATCAAGTTAGAGAGGAAATCCGAGCAGAGTAACAGCTTAGTGGAGTAAAAATGGCTTACTTGAACCATCTGCAGAAGGGGTTTAGCGGCGGCGGCAGGCAAGGCAGGCGCGAGAATCACGCCGGTCATTACGCTCCCGACGTCACGCCCGCGCGATGGGCGGGTTCTCCCGTTAATGTCGAGACATGCTCGTTAATGGGGGATCATGATGGCGTGGAACGTAGGATGTGGCCGGCGGATATCTCGCGCATGGCGAGATTCGCGGGATGGCGGTTGCGCCTGTAAGCTGTGCCGTTGTTCGGTCGATGAGGCCGAGGAAGATGACCTCGGGGGAGAGCTCGCGGACGAGCGGGAGAGCCAAGGTATCTTGGTTCCAAGGTAGCTTGGAGACGAGCCGGGAGGCCGAGGAGGCCAATTATGTAGGGGGCTCGGAGGTGAGCCAGCGTTTGTTTGTAGGACGAGCATAGGCGTGGTCTGGTCGGCCACTGTAAGTCATTTCTCATGAGCTTTAGGACACGTCATCTGCCACATGTCATGATCTGGGAGATCACCGATATCAAGCATCATCATCTGCCGTCATCGCGTACCTCATCCTCAGCACCCTCTGTCAATTCCTCCTCGATTTTATCAAACGACACCACTTGCGCCATGACGACGACACGGCCTCAACGAACGCAGTATTGATCATGGACCTGTTAACAAGAGTTCAGTTCGAACAACACCCTGTAATTACATACGTTAGTTCTGATACTGAGAACGAGACGTGTTCGGTGTGCTTGCCCGATTATGTCGATGAAGATGAGGTGCGGGTGTTTATGAATTGCAGGCACAAATTTCATAAGGATTGTATCGATTGGTGGCTCGTAACGAGAAATTTGTTCTGCCCGATCTGTCGCGAGCTGGCGATCACGAGATCAGATAGAGCCGATGATATAAACTTGGAACAGTTGGAGTATAATATGAGGAGGTTAGAGTTGCGTTTGGAGATTAGTGTGCTGCCTCCACCTTCTTTGAGTGGTAATGGATTCGGTGTCTGATGATGCTCAGAAGTGGTATTTCCTAAGATCACGACATATGGCGACTGACGTGTCATATGGCTCATGGGGAGGGAGAGACAACGGTACATTAGAAGCATGCCCCGGGCCTTCGACCCGAGGATGTTTCCGAACTTCAGTGGCCGTCCAAACCACTCCTATACCCTCCTTACAAATAACCGTTAGCTCGCCTCCGAGCTTCCTGCATGATGGGCCTCCTCGGCCCTCCCGGCTCGCCTCCGAGCTATCAAAAACCAAGCCTGCTCGGCCTCCCGCTCCTTCCCGAGCCTCCCGTCGAGCCTTGCTTCCTCGATATCGACCGACCCCCAGCACTGATCACCGGCGTCTCCGTCACGGCTCCGCGAATCTCGTCAGGCGCGAGATATCCGCCGCCCATGATCCCGTGTTCCACGCCATCACGATCCCCCATTAACGAGCATATCTCGTCATTAATGGGAAATCCTGCCTATCACGCGAGCGTAACGCCAGGGGCGTAACGGCCGGTGTGAATCTCGCGCCCACCTGTCCATTGCTGCCATTATATAAACCCCTCTCCCAGATGACTCAGGTAAGCCAATTTTACCCCAATAGGCCATTACTCTGCCAAAATACTCCGTCTAACTTGATCGTCGGAGGGTCCTCGGTGGCACAACCACCCCGGGACTTCCTTGTAGGTAGCTCGGCCTCAACCATATAAAACCCATTAAGATCCACACGCTTCATGAGGCAACCCTCCAACTCAATCTTAGCCGTCCATCACGCTCGCTGCAGATCAACGGAAGATAACATCTGAAGGAGATCCAGAGATCCATCAGTTGGCGCCGTCTGTGGGAAATGCTAGTTCCACTCAACGAAAGTTCATCTTCCAGTCTCGACTTCATGGCGAGCGGTCACCGTGAAGATCCAAGCACCAGCCGTCGTCCTCCCCGTAGTGGGGATGAGGGAGAATCCCCTCCTCCCCCGAACGCCATTCACGCCCTATCCGCTCGGATAGATCAGCTCGCGTCTGTCGTGGATGCACTCGTCCGTGTCCAAACGGTCGGGCAAGCTCCCCAGGTTGCCGCTCCCCCACCTCGGGACCGGGATCCCTACAGAGGGATAGAAGACTCTGCCTGCATCGGAACGACCGGACACCACTTCGCTGTCTCCGGCGGCCGCAGATCCCCCGGGCCAACGTATTCAATGACCCGCTGGGCGCCGCACATCTCAAAACCGAGACCTTTCGCCAGAGCGCTTCGCCCTGAGGGCCATCGCACCCCTGTCCCTCCCGAGGAGGTGTCGATCAGCTCGCCTGCGCCCAGGCATGACCGGCACCCCCTCCCTTGACGGGGTCGCACGAACGGGACTCGCCACGGCACCTCGAAGATGACCTCGCCAGGGGACCTAAGGAACCTTATCGAACGGAACCAGGGCCGTGGCCAGGCGCAGGTCTCCGGCAGCAGAAGCCAAAAATCAGAATATACCGAATCATCGGGATACCACGGCCGACTCGACGCCCTCGAAAAGAAGATTGAAGGCATGCATGAGGAAAATCATCCTTCAAGCGACAGGGCTAAATATGTCGTCGACTCGCTCACGAAGCCCTTCACCAAAGAGCTACTCACCGTCCACGTCTCTTCCCGGAACAAGCCCCCGAAAGTCTTACTCTTCGACGGGAAGTCCGACCCGAAGGACCATTTAGACGCGTTCACAGCCGGGATGAGTTTCCAGGACTGCTCCGACGCCGCACAATGTCGCGCTTACCCCTCCATTCTCATCTGCTTTGGATGAGACTGGTTCCGAGGACTCGCGCCACGCTCAATCTCTACCTTCGATGAGTTGGCCACCCAGTTCCTCAGACATTTCGTCGGGAACAGACGGCAGAAGCGAACCGTTGATCATCTCTTCACCATAAATAGCGGGGACAAAGAATCCTTCAAAGGATACGTCACCCGCTTCTACAACGCCCTCCTTGAGGTCCTGGAGCATCGGGAAGAGACGGTCATTACGGCTCTTAGGTCAGGTCTTAGGCACAAGGAGTGGCTACGCTCCTTTGCGTTAGCGCAACCTAAGACCATGGCCGAGGTAAAGGCCTAGACCGAACGTGAAATCCAGCTTGAATCCGAGGTGAACGCCAACTTTCCCCGGACAGAGCAAGCAGATCAGAAGAAAAGGGCCAGGGAAGAGAAGAAGAAAACCGAGAAGCTACCCTGCCCGGTCCATCCTTAGCAGGCCACTCCATGCCCTCCCGCGCTAAGGATCAAAGCCATTTCCAAGAGGCAACCGGGCAGCAACCCTGCTCGGCCTATCCTTTGCTGGTAATCTCTTATCCCACGATGCCAAGGATCAAAGCCCTCATCAAGAGGCCACCGAGCAGCTTCCCTGATCGGTTCATCCTTGGCTGGTAATCTCTTACCCAACGACGCCAAGGATCAAAGCCCTCATCAAGAGACCACCGAGCAACAACCCTGGTCGGTCCATCCGTAGCAGGCCACTCCATGCCCTCCCGCGTTAAGGATCGAAGCCCTCACCAAAAGGCCACCGGGCAGTAACCCTGCTCGGTCCATCCATGACTGGTAGTTCGCTATCCATCGACGCCAAGGATCAAAGCCCTCACCAAGAGGCCACCGAGAAGCTTCCCTGCTTGGTCCATCCTTGGCTAGTAATCTCTTACCCAACGACGCCAAGGATCAAATCCCTCATCAAGAGGCCACCGAGCAGATACCCTGCTCGGTCCATCCTTAGCAGGACTCTCAATGCTCTCCCGCGCTAAGGATCAAAGCCCTCATCACGAGGCTACCGAGCAGCTACCTTGCTTGGTTCATTCTTGGCTGGTAATCTCTTACCCCACGACGCCAAGGATTTAAGCCCTCATCAAGAGGCCACCGAGCAGCTACCCTGCTCGGTCCATCCTTGGCTGGTAATCTTTTACCCCACGATGCCAAGGATCAAAGCCCTCACCAAGGGGCCACCGAGCAGCTTCCCTGCTCGGTCCATCCTTGGCCGGTAATCTCTTACCCAACGACACCAAGGATCAAAGCCCTCATCAAGAGGCCACCGAGCAGCTACCCTGCTCGGTCCATCCTTGGCTGGTAATCTCTTACCCTATGATGCTAAGGATCAAAGCCCTTATCAAGAAGCCACCGAGCAGCTACCCTGCTCGGTCCATCCTTAGCAGGCCACTCCATGCCCACCCACGCTAAGGATCAAAGCCTTCACCAAGAGGCCATCGGGCAGCAACCCTGCTCGGTCCATCCATGGCTGGTAGTTCGCTACCCACCAACGCCAAGGATCAAAGCCCTCACCAAGAGGCCACCGGGCAACAACCCTGCTCGGTCCATCCATGGCTGGTAGTTCGCTACCTACCGACGCCAAGGATCAAAGCCCTCACCAAGAGGCCACCGGGCAGCAACCCTGCTCGGTCCATCCATGGCTGGTAGTTCGCTACCCACCGACGCCAAGGATCAAAGCCCTTACCAAGAGGCCACCGAGAAGCAACCCTGCTCGGTCCATCCTTAGCAGGCCACTCCATGCCCTTCCGCGCTAAGGATCAAAACCCTCACCAAGAGGCCACCGGGCAGCAACCCTGCTCGGTCCATCCATGGCTGGTAGTTCGCTACCCACCGACGCCAAAGATCAAAGCCCTCACCAAGAGGCCGCCGAGCAGCAACTCTGCTCGGTCCATTCATGGCTGGTAGTTCGCTACCCAAAGACACCAAGGATCAAATCTCTCACCAAGAAGCCACCGGGAAGCAACCCTACTCGGTCCATCCTTGGCTGGTTATCTCTTACCCCAGGATGCCTAGGATCAAAGCCCTCATCAAGAGGCCACCGGGCAGCAACCCTGCGCGGTCCATCCATGGCTGGTAGTTCTCTACCCACCGACGCCAAGGATCAAAGCCCTCATCAAGAGGCCACCGAGCAGCTTCCCTGCTCAGTCCATCCTTGGCTGGTAATCTCCTACCCAACGACGCCAAGGATCAAAGCCCTCATCAAGAGGCTACCGAGCAGCTTCCCTGCTCGGTCCATCCTTAGCAGGTCACTCCATGCCTTCCCGCGCTAAGGATCAAAGTCCTCATCAAGAAATCACCGAGCAGATTCCCTGCTCAGTCCATCCTTGGCTGGTGATCTCTTACCCGACGACGCCGAGGATCAAAGCCCTCATCAAGAGGCCACCGAGTAGCTTTTCTGCTCGGTCCATCCATGGCTGGTAATCTCTTACCCAACGACGCCAAGAATCAAAGCCCTCACCAAGAGGTAATCGATCAGCTACCCTGCTCGGTCCATCCATTGCTGGTAGTTCAATACCCACCGACGCCAAGGACCAAAGCCCTCACCAAGAGGCAACCGAGCATCTACCTTGCTCGGTTCATCCTGGCGGGCAGCTTCCTGCCCCACGACGCTGAGGATCGAAGCCCTCATCATGAGGCGACCGGGTTTTCTCGTGCTCGGTTCATCCTGATGGGTAGCTACCTGCCCCTCGACGCCAAGGATCTAAAGCCCTCCTCAAGAGGCGACCGAGCATTCTCCTACTCGGTCCGTCCACTCCAAGAAGCTTTCTGCCCTACAAAGAGATGGATTAAGGCCCTCGTCACGAAGCCGCCAGACATCTTCATGCTCGGTCTCAATGGTGGATCCCTGAGCCTCACACTGAACCAGCTAGCAAGCCTCTGCCCGACGCATGCACCCGAAGAAGGCAAGCTCCCAACATGGCTCAAGTAAGCAAAAAAGAGGAGAGCTCAAGTTTAGTCGATAGCCAGCCCTAACAAACGAAACGACGACTCCATTCATTCCTGGGCAATCGACATCACGATTCTCGGTGCCAAACCAAGCAGAAGATTCTCCGTATAGTCCACTCTCAACCCGACCCATAAATAGGTCGAAACGAAGTGGGGGGCTAATGATGATGCTCAGAAGTGGTATTTCCTAAGATCACGACACGTGGCGACTGACGTGTCCCATGGCTCAGGGGGAAGGAGCGATAACGATACATTAGAAGTATGCCCCGGGCCTTCGATCCGAGAATGTTTCCGACCTTCAGTGGCGGTCCAGACCACTCCTATGCCCGCCTTACAAACAATCGTTGGCTCGCCTCCGAGCCTCCTGCACGATAGGCATCCTCGGCCCTCCCGGCTCGCCTCCGAGCTATCAAGAACCAAGCCTGCTCGGCCTCTTGCTCGTTCCCGAGCCTCCCGCCGAGCTTTGCTTCCTCGATCTCATCGACCGAACCCAGCACTAATCACCGGCGTCTCCGCCATGGCTCCGGGAATCTCGCCAGGCGCGAGATATCCGCCGCCCATGATCCTGCATTCCACGCCATCACGATCCCCCATTAACGAGCATATCTCGTAATTAATGGGGAATCCCGCCTATCACGCGGGCGTAACGCCAGGGGCGTAACGGCCGGCGTGAATTTCGTGCCCGCCTGCCCATTGCTGCCACTATATAAACCCCTCTCCCAGATGACTCGGGTAAGCCAATTTTACCCCAATAAGCCGTTACTCTGCAAAAATATTCCGTCTAACTTGATTGTTGGAGGGTCCTCGGTGGCACAACCATCCCGGGACTTCCTTACATGTAGCTCGGCCTCAACCGCATAAAATCCATTGAGATTCACACGTTTCAGGAGGCAATCCTCCGACTCAATCTCAGCCATCCATCAGCGCTCGCTGCAGATCAACGGAAGATAACATCTGAAGGAGATCCAGATATCCATCAGTGTCTGAGAAACTTTGGTGATGCCTATATGATTTCCGTGTCTGAGAAAGATGTAAGAATCTCTATTCGCATTTGTATGACATGTGCCATGATGCAATGATCTTTATTTTTTAGCCGAAATGCTCTCATGTTTTCTGATCGAAAAAGATTTCCATGTTGCCCTTAAACGAAGAAATCGAAAACAAAATTACGGTAAATTGTAAAACTTCTATTGAAATAGCAAAAGCATCATTAAAAGTATGGTTGTGGTTTCATGTGGATGGCGTTGAACTAAATTGCTGCCTAGCTGTTACAAATCTAAGAGCAAGTTGGGTAAAGCCTAATACTGATGTAATCATACCAATTGCATACCAAAGTTTAGTTTACATGCTAATAGGCTGAAAGCTCATGAAAATTGATTTTACCAGTACCGATATATAATATGTTATTTCCTTGATATCCATAAATAAATAAATAAAATTTATATGCTATACATCATATATAAAGTACCAACCTTACCTCTAAATATTGACGAAATAAAATTATGAAAAAATTCATGCAATTGAGCAGCCAACAACCGGTCGAAAATTACAGGCGGATTACATAGTTCAATCCAAGGTTACAAACTTACAACAAGTCTTCAAATAGAACTTAAATTTCAGTCAAAACTCTAATTTTCAAAAAGGGTAAAAAAAGGACGGGGGCGATTGATGAATAATCCACAAAATTGTTGCAAATATCCTCGAAATCTAAACCTGATGGAGCTCCTTTTCGGGCCTCCGTCAGATGTTGTCTTCCGTTGATCTCGCGGTGAACTTAGCTGATTATCCTTCGTTGCGTGTGGGTCTCAATGGGTTTTTGGAGGAAGAGGTGAGGTGAGGAAGTTGTTGCCGAGTACCTGCAAAAAAGTCCCGGGATGGTTTGGTACCACCAAGGACCCTCCGACTCTCAAGTTAGTGATGAGATCCGAGCAGAGTAACGGCGTAAAAGTGTAAAAAATGGCTTACTTGACCCCTCTGTGATGGGGGTTTATATAGCAGTGGAGCACGCAGCAGCGGGCGCGAGAATCTCGCCGGCCGTTACGCTCCCGACGTCACGCCCGCGTAGAGAGCGGATCTTCCATTAATGGGGATTGTGATGGCATGGAACGTGGGACGTTGCTGGCGTAAAATCCGCACATGGCGAGATTCGCGAAGCGGCAGTTATACCTGGGAGTAGGTCGGAGTGCCGAGGAAGACGTCCTCGGCGGGAGCTCGGGGACGAGCAAGGAGGCCGAGGAGTCTTGGTCCTGTAGTAGCTCGAGGGCGAGCTGCGAGGCCGAGGAGGCCAATTTGCAGGGGCCTCGAGGGGGGCTAGCTTGTGCTTGCAGATCGGGCACGGGGTGGCCTGATCGGCCCCTGCGGGCCCTTTCTTATGAGTTCTGGGACACGTCATCTGCCACGTGTCACGATCTTGGGGATCGCCAATATCGAGCACTATCATTAGACGCGCACTCTTGTCCTGACCAGCTAGTGGTCGGGTCAGGAGTGGACTGCCGGGCCTCCCGAGGTGAGATCCCTTCTATGGTTTCGTTAGGGCGAGCCCTCGGGCCGTCGGTTGTCTTTTCCGCTAGCGGATCAAGGCGAGATCTTTGCATTTAAAGAAGGTGCGCCGGTTCGTGCACTCTGCAGTCGAAGCGACGGTCCACGTGTCGAGCGTCGATTAGCCGACGCGACGTGCACAGGTCTGCGGCGTCTGATGGGACGCAGTCCAGCGCTGGGCTGCCACATGGAACGATCGGAGCCGCTGGGTGCCAGGAGCCGTTTCGGCGGGAGACGATGGGCGCCGTTGGATGAGGCCGTATGCGGCAATAAATATGGGTGGGGTCCGCCGTAGGGCCCTTACTCTTTCATATTTTCCTCTCTCAAGCCTCAGCTGCTCGGTGCTCGTCCCCCCTCTTTCGTTTCCAACCTTTGAAGAATTTTTTTCCCAAGTTAGATGTCTTCCTCTGTAGAATCAGTAGACGTTGTAGGAGTAGATGCTAGGGTCGCTTTAGATGTATCTGAGTCTCCTCGGGGAGCAAGGGATGGGCCCTCTTCCCGGGGCCGTCTCCAGGGAGGAGGCGGCAGATGTGGCCCCCAGCACCTCATGCTGGGTGAGGCATGAGGACGGGCTCGCCAACGCTCGGGCTCGCTTCCACATTCCCCCGCGCTACACGCTCTGTCTGGCCGAGGAGGGAGAGAGGGCAGACCAGGTACGGGGCAGGGAGATTGCCCTGTATTTGGAAGTTTTTTGGGGCGGAATGCGCCTGCCCTTCTCTCCTGAGGTCGCCGCCGCTCTGAGTTTCTTCGGTTTGGCCCCCAGTCAGTTAGTGCCGAACGCGTAGAGGATTCTCCATGGGTTCTTGATCCACCTGAGGCTGCAGGCGGTTCCTTTCAGTCTTTCTCTTCTCGATTCCTCCCTCGTTTTCAAGAGTCACCCTGGCGGTCGAGCTGGCGACCCGAGATGGGTTTACTTTACTTTTAGGAAGCGGCCCGGGGTCGCTGCTAGGACCGAGGTCGTGGCCTTGCCCTCCTCCATTCACGACTGGAAAAAGAAATTTTTCTTCGTTTCCTCTCCCGAGGGCGAGGACCGGCTAGTGCCCACCAAATGGTCGAGGGAGAAGTGTCTGCCGGGGAACCTGTCCGATGACCCCGCCGCGGTGAGAGTGGCGTCATGAGAGCCCGTCCCTCGACATGATGTGCTGCTGTCCGAGAGAGTTTTGAGCTGGGCCGGGCTTAGCCCCGTCGAGTTCGTCGGTAAGTTAGGCTTGCTTTTTGGGTTTACATTTTACTCGTGTTGCTGATCTGTTGGGTGTTCGTTTCATGCAGGATCCATGGACTTCGGCTCTCTCCGAGATGCTATGCGCCAGCCGAGGCAGCCTACTAGGACCGGGGGCGCCAGCTCTTCTCGGGCGCAGCCCGCTCCGGCCCCTACTGCCCCGGAGATGGCGCCTCGAGGACGCTCGGTGGCGGATTCCTCCCCGGGACCCAGCAGACCATCGGGTCGGAAGCGGACCCTGATTCTGGAGGACACGGTTTCGGAAGAGGAGATCGGCTCTCCCTCGGAGCCGCTCAAGAAGAGTTCCCGGGGACCCTCCCGGGGCCGGTCCTCGCCGACCGTAGTGGAGGAAGGGGGCTCCGGTTCGCGGTGCCGTCGGGGCTGTCGGTCGCGGACAGCCTCGTGCACGAAATAGAGACCTCGGCCGGGGGTCGAGTTCCTGGAAGGATCCTCAGGGCCCAGCTGGCGTCGATCGCCCAAGAGTTCGTGCAGGTAAGTCCCCAGTTCATCGTGAGATTTGGTGCTCTTTTCTGTTTTCTGATCCTTTTGTGTCTTCCCAGGTTCTCCAGCACGTGGCCCTCGCCCTCCGCATGGAGACCGAGATGGTAGCCCCGGCGTTGGAGACCGCGGGTCAGCTCGCCTCGTTGCAAGAGAGCTCCAGGCGAGAGCAGGAGGTGATGTCGGCGAGGATCACCGCCCTGGAGGGTGAGGTGGTCACTGGGAAAAGGGAGGCCGCCGTGATCGCCGAGGGCAAGCTCGAGGATTTCTAGGTGCTTGCCGGCAACCTGAAGAGGATGGTGAAGGCCCTCCGAAAGGAGTTGGGGGCAGTGGCCGAGGCGTTTAAGTCGGCCGAGTCGAGGGTCGTGGCGAGCTATAAGGGGTTGAAGGATTTTTATAATGACCTGGCCGTGGCCACGACCCGCATTTGGTACGACGCCCTCGATGCCGTTAATTCCCGGATGCCGGGGTTCGACGACGCGGATCTTCGGGCTGAGTTTCCCCTCGTGGGCACCGACGATCAAGAGGGAGAAGTTCCCGACGAGGTGGCGACCGAGGACCCAGCGCATCAAGTGGTGGAGGTCGAGGACCCCGAGGTCGCGCCTGGCCCTGAGGTGTAGAGCCCCCGTTCTCCCATCTTCAATTTGTTTTTCTTTTGAAGTTTGTAAGGTTGGGGAGCCCGAAGAATACCCTTCGTAAGAAAAACTCTTGTCTTTGGCAGTAGTAATAAAGTTTTTTCTCAGCTCCATAGAATTGTGTTCTGCCATCTGTTTGTGAAGAATGCTCGTGGAATATTTTTTGCCTGTGTCATTGTGCTTTTACGTCAGGTTGGCCATCTGTCTAGCGATCGTCCGTCGAGTTGTCTGCAATCACTTGCCGACGAGCGCTTCTGAGGAGGTATCTGTAACACCTTAGATTGTGTTTTGTAGCTAATTATATTTTTAAAGTATGGTTTTTAATAAAAGTTTACCAAATTAAGTTTCAAATATTCTATCCTATTTAATGAGTATTTTATTAGAATTTTGTTAGGCGCACACACACTTGTGCATGATAACTAGGGTTGTTTTTGGGGTTAAACATGATTAGCAATCATGGTTAACTAACCCTTTGTCTTAAGTTAGTTTTAGGATTAGTTTAAGAGTTATGGTTGTATTTATTCATGATGGTTTTAAAATGAGAATGAATTTGGAAAAGGTTTTAATATTGTTTTGAATGTTGACTTTGTGTGAGAGAGGGGGCATGGGAAGCATGGTGTGAGCCATGCCTCATTATGAGGGAAGAGAGAGAGGGGGGGTCTTGTCTTTGTTCTCTCATTTCTCCTCTCATTTTCTCTTTCTCTCATTCTCTCTCACAAACACACACACACTCAGCAGCAGAAGAAGCTTCAGCAGCAGCAACTAGTAGCAGCAGCAGCAGCATCATCATCAGCAACATCATCATCATCATCTTCATCAGCACGCAGCACACAGTAGCGGCAGGAGCTCCAGCGACTTACAGCATCTCCTTCCACTTCTTCACCTGCCTTCTAGGGTTCATTAGGGTATATTTCTTGAACCCCATTTCGTGGTTTGCTTAGTTGTGCATCGTTTAGCTTCGATTAGTGTTAATTAGCTAGTTTAGTGCTAATTATGATGTTTTGTGTGGACTTTTGGATAATTGATGATTGTGTTAGATAACCCTACCTATTTTAGTGTTAATAGGGTCACTTCAACTAAGAAATAGCCCAGATTACACTAAAATACCATAAGGTTTCTAACTTGTATAATTTGGCGTTTTTAAAGCGATATTTGTGACTTCTGAGATCTGCTTTTGACCCGGACCCTACAGGATAAAATTGAGGAAACTGGAACATGCTACCTAGGTCTAGATACCACCACCAGAACACGAGCCCCTCATTCAAAATCCTGGCCGCAGATTTAATCTTATTGGCCGCAAATTGCGGCCAGGGTAGGGTGTTTGGTCTTGAGGTTTTGGGTAGGGTAGTATGCAGTGTATTATAGTGTTTTGGCATGGATAGTTTTGTAAGTTTTAACCTGTAGGAAAATCTGGGATTATATATCGTATTTGATGTTAGTTGTGTTTGCGCGATACGCGCGATACGTGAGAGGGTCAGTGATCCAGCGTATCGCGGCGTGTCGCGATGGTTTTTGACGCGTATACACACGTTTCAGCGTATCGTGCACACGCGCGTTTAGTTCGCGACGCGAGTTTCTCGTTTGGGTTCGATATCGCGTTTTGCGGAATATTTGGCTTATATATGATTTCCATGTCTTATTTGCAGGTTTGCAGGCAGGGACTATGGACACGGCTACAGGGGGAGCAGATGGTAGGATTCACCAGCGTGGAGCGTAGGTGAGTAGATTTAACATCTACAGGGGAATTGCCCGCATGGCGTTATGCGTCTGGGCTAGGATTCAAATACCTGTCGTATATTCTACGTCATTGTTAGAATTGTGCCTTTATCTTATTTGCTTGATATAGTTGTACTGTGACTAGCAGCCGTAGGGCACTGCACACATTATTGACGGTTCATGTTGCACGAGCACGGATTGTATGCTACACACACACCGTCAATAATTTCCATGTCACACACTAACCATTATAGATACTATTGCTTATCACACATGACATCTAGCTTATCGGTATACCTATAGTGTATCATACCTTTAGTGATAGGTACATATACACCTTGCGATACAGCTACAGGTATACTTTGCACATATGTTACTTATACCGGGGGGATATCCTATATATCTTACTTATACCCAGGAGGTATATGACATCAATTCTTATAGGTAGATACCTGTACATTGCTACACCTGTATGTTACACACATATTCAGTTGCAGTTACATATTTACCTTTACTGATGTTACTTAGTTGTACCTTATTGGTTTCGCATACATCTGGTTTCAGCTACATATTCTCATTTATATGCTCGCATTCAGATATATCGCATATATTTATTTCTGGATTTGCGCATTTATTTATTTGGATTTTTACATGGTGTTTTCGGGATTTGGGAACCGTGGGAGTTCATGAAATTATGCATACATTGAAAAACCCGGTTTCCTTGATATGATATTTGCGCGTCCACCATGAGTTTTATCGGTGCTGATTATATACTCCATACGAGGTGTGGTTGTCGTATGAGGGTACATGGTGGGGCCCGGTATGGTTCCCCTCGGCAAGAAGATCGATGGATTTTGCCGATTGAGCCTAGAGGCGGGCGAGTACCTACCGGTGACAGTACCCATGACTCGGCGGGGGATCACGGAGACACCGCTGGGAGTCATGTGCGTATGCATACGTCGAAAGGCGAGGGTCAGAGCTAGGCACTCGTGCTTTCGGGATAGCGTATGATACGTGATCAGGATTTCTGTGTCGATGCTTGGCACATGGTTTTCATGATATTTCTTTAACACCTTTGTATATATAACAGGGGATTTAGCCGTTGTTATATATACCCTTACACCAATATTAGTGGAATGGGACGCTAATATATGTGTATTGCCCCCATCATACTTATTTCTGTATATATTTACCTTAGGATGTTAGATTCTTACTTGAGATTTGACTTGGGATATTAGGTGATCCATTGAGATTGGATATTGGACATACCTATGTGATTACTGATTTGTACATCCGGGATACAGGAGAATACTCAATATTGTACATTGAGGAGATGTGAGACTTATATGATGTGAGAGCCCAGTTTGGGGGCTGATTTGAGGATTTGTGGATTGGAGTGTCTTGATGGATTATGATCCTGCCACGATGTCAGGTTTCCGTGGAAATGACATATTCCACCCTATACCTCACACTTATATATTTTATGCACAGTTTCATCTATTGGTAGTACCTGTTACTGTACCCTTATGATAGTTGCATATCTACATTCTCATATCCCTATTGCATGGTTATTGCATACTATTGTCATGTTATTATTGCTTCATATATTGATTGTACCTGCTGGTGTACTTTCCATTATTCAGCATTTGCATGACATGTTATTACTGTAATCGCATACCTTAGATTCATGCTGTACGTTCATTCCTGCGATTACCTGCATATGTTATCTACTATTCACGAGTTGGCAACTCACCCCCGTTGTGCCACAGGTGTTTCAGGTTTTTCCCCAGAATAGTCGAGGCAGGCTATTCAGCTTCTCATCTAGCATCTTTTGCTACAGATACCGCATCAGCTCACAGTACTATTTTGCTTAGGTGGGTTAGATGATTATCTGTATTTCATATTGTACATTCGTTGTATCTTGTACTCTCCATCTACTATTGTATTGTTGACTTAGAGACTTGGTGAGGACGTTATTATATATTAATTGTGGATTTGTTGTCTTTTATATACAGCTTTTTCTCTACTGTCTTTATTTCTTCGCTACGGCGTCGTATATTTGTATTGTATTCATCTTGGCTAGTTTTTACAAAAAGGGGGTGTTGCCAAAATTTTAAAGATAGAAAGTAGAACTTTTAAAGAATTCGGGTTGCGATTTCAAATGTTTCAAAAACTTATATTATCTTTTCCGTATTTTCATGGTTTAGATTTCTGGGTTTTGGCTTTCTTTTACTGCGTTACGTCTTTGGGCGTTGCGTAGTATTAGGACCGTCACGGGCCAATTTTGGGTCGTGACAAAGTTGGTATCAGAGCGTTAGGTTTTACCTTTCAGAGTGTAGAATGACCTTAGTATGATGGAGTAGGTAGCTTAAGCAGAGGAACGCAGTGTGTGTATGTCTGCAGCATACCCACGATGCGGTACTTTGCATTAAGTGACCTAAGTACAAATTTGCTTGAAATTCCTTCCTTGATGATTCATATCCTTAAGATTCGATTCCTTATTTTCATCGAATCTTATATCTATTTTTAGCCTTGCCGCCGATGACTATGGGGACTCAAAGTGATGCAGCGAGGGCCGAGGTCAGAGTTAGCTCGGGTGAGACAAGTACTGACCAGGATGGCACTCTAGTTGCACAGGTGTAGACGGATCAGCCTACGACCTATACTATTGATAGACTTTTGGTAGAGATGCAGGACTTCCGCCAGACTATGAGTTCATTGGTTGATGTCGTTCGGGAGCTACGACAGGAGGTTGTCACCACTGTTACTCAGTTGTCACTTACGAGCAGCATGCAGCAGTCCGTGAAAGGTTCCTAGGCACTCTCAAGAGGTCTCACAAGGCATCAACCATGCCAATTTCAAAAATTAGAGGTGCCGAGAAACCCTAATACGGATCGTTGGTTAGATATATAGGCGAAAACAATAACTACTAAACAACTTTACTAATAAAGAACGGAAATACAACCTTTGTAGATCTGGTCCTCCACCTCCACGGCTCCGTAATGAGGTCCTCTCCGCTGTCCAAATGAAATCCCGGGCTCAAGCGTCGGCTTCATCGGAGAAATGGGCGGGCAAGGTCGTCGGCTTCGTGCCGAAGATGATCTACGTCGAGGCATCACTAGATTAAGCTCCACCTTCACCAAGCCATGGAAACTTGTGAAGGAAACACCCTATACTACTTGGCAAGAGGTAGAGGATGAAGAAATAGGAAGTGGGTTCACTTTAGAATTGGATTTCTCACTCATTTTCATCAATCACCATTGATGAAATCTAGTTTCTCTTCTTGAAGAAGAAGAAGAAGAAGATGATAATGTTATGATAAGTTATTTAGAAAATAGAAAATAAAAGAATACTTATCATAATCAACCATGGTCAAGTGTAGAGAATTGACTAAGGTTAGATGAATGGTTAGGGTTAAAGATGAAGACAAAGTGGTCACTTTGGTCAAAGCTTCATGAAGATTCAAGATGCAAACAAAGAAAGCCACCATTTTGTTTTCTTATCCATTTCTTTTTAATCCAATTAAAAAGATAAATGAATGAATAACAAAATAAAAACCCTAACCATTTACTTAACCAAGGTTTAATTCTTTACACAAACCCTGGCAAACATGTATCATCAAACATGATACATCCAAGTGCACAAAAGTATATCACATATACAACTTGTGAACTTCAAGTGAGAAAATCCATTTAAAGTGAACCAATACTAGTTAATGCAAAATAATATATCAAATATATAATTATGCATTAAATCATTAAATCAACACTTGATTTAACGATCCGGTCATATCGCATATAACCGACTAGTATCCAATGTATCGGCTTATCGAATCAACCCTCGATTCGATAACTAGGTTATATCGCATATAACCATTCGATACATTCATCGCGAGAATCGAATACGGTATCACATACACGCATTATTCTCGGTCCCGCACATATCTCATATGCGCTCCTATTTCGTTTCGCTTGAGCCAGGAAACCTCTGTGTAGGACTCTAAAGACTCGTCAATACGCCGGCAGCAGGTGATGATCATATCAAACACCCACAAGCCGCAAGCGGTCTGCTAAACGTAACGGCCACCCGGGTATTGAGCGATCAGAAGATCGACGAGCAAGCCCGCTCACACTCCAGTGAATCCAACCAGTAACACTACCGTACAGTCCGGTCTGATCGTCTGATATGTCGCATATCTTGCCTAGGGGTGGTAAACGTCAGACCCCAATAGCTCGATAAGTCGTGTCGATATGAGGTCTATAACAATTCGAGAAACTACTGGTAACACTTACCAGTAAATCTCAGCAACCCTGGCCAGGGATTTCCTGTTATAGCCAATCGAACACGGCGCAACATCAACCCCCTATACCGGGAGAGACGAATCCCCTCCTATCGCTCATTGCCTCCATGTGACTCGGGACTGTACCCAAAAACAACCGTTTTGCACGCCCTCTTGGACGTGGTAAGATGGAAATCAAAGCACAGTGGGAACCACACAAGACTCTATGACGATCTCGGGTCAACAGACTACTTTGTACCAGTGTCACCAGAGAACTGCCATCTGACGTAAGGTATAATACCATCTGGGAGTTCTCGGCGAGTCCGTCCAGTGTACCCAGTCTCTACTGAGCACCCGTATATCATCTCTGATGTCAAACAGCGATGGATATGGGATCATCCATCGCCCATCTGTATGGGTCGAGAACGTACACGCTAGTCTACTCTGGTATATCGATGCCCCGTCTCGATACACCCACGACTAGGGACCTTGAAGGATGTACTTATGGACTACCATGTCCCCACTAGTATGATCCGCATCATAGTCCAGGTAGTCAAGTACATATCCTAAGGGCTTTACCAACATGTAATAGAGAGACAATCTGTGTACACGTTAAGGTAAAGAGCAACCAGATAGCATACTATCATGTCGAGCAAGAAAGTCCTCCCTATATATGTCCCAGCATCTACTACAATATACATCCAATGTACAGTAATGGCCTCTAGGGCATACATATAACTAACAATCTCCCACTTGCACTAGGGCCCTCTGTAGCAGTGGTTGTAGTATCTCATACTCAACCATCCCATAAAAGTCTCTCTCTGGGAATAGGCCTTCGTGAGTGGATCCGTCGTGTTGTCCTCTGAGTCTACTCTCCTAACCTCGATCCCTTAGAGATCAACCATCTCCATGATCAAGTGATACTGCCTTAGAATATGTCTGGATCACTGATGGGACCGGGGTTCCCGGGCCAAAGCCACACTTCCATTGTCACACAATGGTAGGAACCTAGTTCATCTCATGAACCAATATACATCCAGACTGCCTCTTTGGTAGCATCTTAAGTAGCGATGTATCCTGCCTTTATCGTCTAGTTAGCCACGGTATCTAGCTTGGAACTCTTCCAACATACCGTCCCTTTACTGAGGGTAAAGACAATGCCTGTGACTGACATTCAGTCGTCTTTATCACCCTGGAACATTTCCAGTGATTCTCCCCAGGATCGATTGATACCATCTCACTACAACTAGTGAGCATCCTAACATCCAATTAGATCTATCTCATAGATCCAAAGCTTAGGATTTAGGAGGTATCACTTTGATCCTATATGGAGAATCTTTGTGATAATCGGAGATTGATCGAGCGTAGAATAGGAAACTCCTTCTCTATCAAGAGTATGTCATCCACGTACTCTACGAGGATCGTCACCATACTCCCTACTACCTTTTTGTTTATACAAGGTTCATCTACCATTTTGATGATGTCAAACTCTTTGACTAATCCATCAAAACAGATGTTCCAACTCCGCGATGCCTGCTTTATCCTATAAAGCATCTTGCACACGTTTCCGCTGCTCCCACTGTTTACGAAGCCCTCTGGCTGTGTACTTATAGACGCACTCTTCTAAAACATCATTTAGAACAGCAGTCATGACACCCAACCACCAGATATCGTAGTCATGGTATGTAGCCGTGGGAAGTAGGATCTGGATGGACTTAAGCATAGGTACTGGAAAAGGTTTCATCATTATCCACGCCTGGTCAATGACGAAAACCTTTAACAAGTCTAGCTTTGAAAGTCTCAACTTTTCCATTTACACCAAGTAATCTTCTCAAGATATACTTGCTCCTGATGGGGATTTAACCCTTCAGATATAGCAACCAAAGTCCATACTTTGTTGGTGTACATGGATTCCATCTCAGATCACTAAGCATCCAGCCATTCTTACAGAGTCTTACTCCTGATGGCCAGCTCGAAGCTAGTTGGGTCATCATCTCATGATGCAATCCTCGCTCCCACTGTCATAGAGCAACCGAAGTATCTCTCAGGTGGGTGAGTAACCCTACTAGATCGGCGGAGAGGCTGAGGTTCGTTGGAATCTACTGAATCCTTTGGTTCTATCAAATCATCTGCTGTAGTTTGCATAGCTGGAACCTTTCCAGTTCTACATAACAGACCTTGCCTCGAGTTTGTCCGGATTTTGCTTTTAGACATAGGCCGGACAACCCCAAATCTTAACTAACTTAAGACATGGGCTCTTCCCATTCCATATCACATATGAAGCGGTAGGCAACTGATTTGATTGGAACCCTATTCAATAGGTATGAAACTTCTCAAGTGCATAACACCCAATAGGAAAAAGGTAACTCATTAGTACTCATCATAGAGCACACCTTATCATATAGGGTGTGATTGCCCCGCCCCGATATACCATCTTGCAATGGTGTATACGGAGGAGTAATTCTGAGAGAGAATCTCATTCTCCTTTAGAATAGTCCAGGAATTTCCGTGCTCAAGTATTCTCCTCTTTGATCTCATCATAGGACATAATACTTATACCCGTATTTTGGTTCTCTACTTCTAACTTATATTCTGTGAATATCTCAAAAGGTTCGGACTTGTGTTTCAACAGGAACATAGGTCTGAATCTCGAAAGATCATCAGAGAATGTAATGAAGTATAAAGAATCATTCCTGGCATGTGTAGACAGGAGACCTTGCATACATCATCATGTATCAGTCCCAAGAGTTCACTAACTCTTTCTCTGTTTCCAATAAACAGAGCTATGGTCATATTATCTTTGTGACATGACTGGCGAGTTTCACAAGATGTAAATTCAAACTGATTTAAATATGCATCTAAATGTAACTCCAGCCAGTCGGGTCGCATTGATATGACCTAGTCTACAATGCCTCAAGAAGGATTCGTTCATTTTTGAACTCTTCCTCTTGTGTGTGTTCTGTATACTAAGAACTGTAGTTTGATTTAGAACATCAATTCTTTTAGATAACGTGCCTGAACCGATCAACTTTTGATATAGGAAATGTTCAAAACATTATCCATCAATACAAAATTATATCCTTTCTTTACTAATAAAGAGACTGATATGATTTTGTATATCAGGTTCGGTATCTAATAACATTCGTTCAGAATCAATGTATTGGTAATACAGGGTGACAGTGACCGACAGACTTAGCTGCAACACTTGCCCCGTTTTCTGTCTCATGAAACTTATCACCCGTTCTCAGTTTTTCTACCCTTTTGTAGCCCTATGTAACAGATTACATATCTGGGATCCTTATCCGGTATCATATACCCAGGATACGGAGGATACTGAGAAACAGTTCTTTGTAATGAACACACCCGAAGATGATGCATCAGCATGCACTCTCTTCGTTTGGGCGGCACAGGAAATCTGGTATTCCCCTTATTTCCTGCTCTGTCTTATAACATTTATAAGTTGGAGCGGGACCAACGTTCCCCAGCTCAGTATAACAAGCGGGTTCGGTCAATAATCCGTATTATTATCTTGATTAAGGCGTGATATGGTCGCTACCTGGAGAGAGAGAGAAGAAAACACTCAGCGTGCGCTCTTGCAAGAATAGATTGGTTATTATTTTATCTAATCAGGATGGCTCCCACTGCTTTTTATCAAATCTTCCTTCAAACCCTAAAAGGAAAGACTAGCCGGGATTAATTACACACTACAAGTTCGCCAATCTTTCAGCTAGGCCAGTGTCGGTACTTTGAGGGAGGTCCCCCGTGCTTTCGCACGAACCTAATTAATGTAAATCTCGTTTTCCCAGAGGCGTAACCTCGTTAACACCTTTCTAGACACCTACTTGATCGGCTAATTGTAATGTGTAAAACTCTCCCAGGAGTAACTCTTACTCGCAGCGGGTATCGGGATCCAACTATCTCATAGAAGGTATGCAATCTCATTGCAAATTTCAACACTTGAAATTCCTGATAATATTTTGCCCCTAGCAGCTATATGACCTTAACATAGTCAACAAATCATAAGTGTTAGTCAAGTTCAACCCGTCATTTCCCGATTGAATTAAACCCACCCGCACGACCCTTAACATAGTCAACAAAGTCGCACGACTACCCTAATCCAATCGCATCATATGCTTATGCAGATAAGCACTAATTAGCTACCGCACACTAAACCTTAACATAGTCAACAAACGTAGCACGAATACTAACCAGTACTTATCTGAAATGACGGAGGGCTACGACAGGTTTTTCTGAAAACCTATTGCGTAATGAACTTGATATCGTTGTAGGATCGAATGAATTTTGAAATGGAATGTTTTTGAGGCTTTTCTAGTTTTGCTAAAGGAGTCACTCCCGGTGAAGGGATCGTCGGTCCTTTCCTCGTCGAATGAGGTGCGGGATATATCATATATATCGCTGTGCAAAGCAAAAACACTTAAAAGCAATCAAAAGACAAACCGAGTGTGTAGCATCTTCCAGTTATTGCTAAAGGAGTCACTCCCGGTGAAGGTATCTCGGTCCTTTCCCTATCGAATAAGGTGCAGGATATATCATATATATCTCTGTGCAAAGCAAGAACTGTAGCTACCTGTTTTATTTTGAAATTCGATTCTACAACATCTTAGGTTTCTGTTATTTCATTAATCATATTAATGAAGTCCCATCATTTAAAGTACCTAAACATCACAGATAAATACGACGTACGCTTATGCCATCCGCATTCGCCTCGATGTCCCCTCGTGCACCGTTAGTTTAGGTAACTAACGGCAGAGCGGGGCAGGGCTAGCGCGGGTGTAAAACATAAGTAACGTCTATATAATATATCATATATACTATATACAGTATCTATCACAGAACATCACATGATCACATCACAGATATCGCAGCAGAAGAATCATATGAAATATTGGATATACTAGGACGTCCGTGTTTTGAATACGAGCCAGTATAAAACACGGATTCCACGGTCGTGATGAATAGCCAAACCCACACCCCTAGACCCCTACGAGAGCGGCAAGCAACCCTACCAATTCTAGAGTTAGGAGACCCGGACTCGACTCCTCGAGTTGGTCTCCCACTGGACTCCAGAACCCGGTTACTTGTGCCCTCCTCCTTGGGTCTATCCTAGTGCGGAAAAGTAAATAATATACAAATGGTGACAACATCCGCTACCTGGAAGTGCCCCAATAAAAGAATATTACATACAAGTTTTTACATGAATGAAAATGAAAAACACTCATCTCACAAAAAAAAACCCCGGCTATTCATACACGACGATCCAATATAACATATCCAGCAACACATAACATCACATGTTATCAACGTAAGTAAATATGCGCATCCCAATTGTCGTTGACATATAGCAACGAAACCGGCGATATCACATATTACACTTACGGTCACAGAAAAGAAAGTGTAAAACTACAACAGTTGGAATCCGCAACCACCTCAGACATCGCATGCCTGACCAAATGAATTACTTAGACATCGCATGCCTAACAATTATAAACCCCGCATTTTAGTCTCAAAATCGAAAACTCTTTTCAATATCAAGTCGGGCAATTCAACAAGATTCCCGACATCCTGATCGAATGCTCGTCGCAAACTTCAGTAGGCGGCCGCACCCCCGACGCCGTCGACGAAGTGCACCAAGGCGGAACACCGCTGCCGCGAGCACCCGAACGGATGCTTTCGGCGACGGGGTTCTCCTACAGTCACTTGGTCGGGGCTATGGAGTGAGGCTGTCTATTAAGTTTACCCGGCGAGTATCCGCGTACGCTACGTGATTGCGACGGACTTTTGATCACATCAAAATTCCGTGGCAACCGATCAAGTGAGACTAAACTGCTATGTTTATAACATTCATTCAGTTATCTCATAACTTATTGTGAATTCCAATTATTGTATCACATTCCGGATAAATAGAAAATGTTAAACTTTCCGATCGAACAATCGAACACCCAAGTTTTCCCGATACAGATCAACACATGAAACAAGTCTAAAAACATTCAGTTCGTGCCTCAGTACCAACGGTCCAGCCGTAGAAGGGTCAAGCCAACGCCTCACATATGGCACGCCGTACTGCCCCAAACCCGAAGGTTCGAAGGACAGTTCAAGACGGTCACATAATCGAGTTAAGGTTTGTTGTCTTCTAGAGGGTCCATCGAGTTACTTGCACTACTTAGAACGTCTTTAAACTACAGAAAAATCCAACACTTGGAAATTTCCCGACAGGGGAAAAATTGGGTATTTATATCCGGTCGAACTTTTTAACATATTCTAAAAATTATCCGGAAAGCCACATAGACAAAATCTGATACTCCGATCGAAAAACCGAATCCCCAAAATAACCCCAGAAAATTCAACTCTTGAATAAATATTAAAAATTCCCAGAAAACTCAGCATTTGAAAAATTGAATTACTGTGCAAAGTAGGAGTGCTGACGTCATCATTAGGCCGCGGAACCGCCGCATAAGCTATGCTTATGCCGCGGTTCCGCCGCACACTTTACTGTTCATTGGAAAAAATTTGCACCGTAATTCTTAGAATTCTCTGCTTAATTTTTTAGGAATTTTTAATCTGGAAAAAGCTCAGTTTTTAGAAAAAGTCCAGAGAGCATTTTCCGGGTTAGGTTTTCTGTTCGATCGGGTTTCAAACGTCGTCTAGACTTCGCCTAAGGCTCTAGCTAGGCTCTGATACCAATGAAAGGTTCCTAGGCACTCTCAAGAGGTCTCACAAGGCATCAACCATGCCAATTTCAAAAATTAGAGGTGCCGAGATACCCTAATTCGGATCGTTGGCTAGATATATAGGCGAAAACAATAACTAGTAAACAACTTTACTAATAAAGAACGGAAATACAACCTTTGTAGATCCAGTCCTCCACCTCCAGGGCTCCGTAATGAGGTCCTCTCCGCTGTCCAAATGAAATCCCGGGCTCAAGCGTCGGCTTCATCGGAGAAATGGGCGGGCAAGGTCGTCGGCTTCGTGCCGAAGATGATCTACGTCGAGGCATCACTAGATTAAGCTCCACCTTCACCAAGCCATGGAAACTTGTGAAGGAAACACCCTATACTACTTGGCAAGAGGTAGAGGATGAAGAAATAGGAAGTGGGTTCACTTTAGAATTGGATTTCTCACTCATTTTCATCAATCACCATTGATGAAATCTAGTTTCTCTTCTTGAAGAAGAAGAAGAAGAAGAAGATGATAATGTTATGATAAGTTATTTAGAAAATAGAAAATAAAAGAATACTTATCATAATCAACCATGGTCAAGTGTAGAGAATTGACTAAGGTTAGATGAATGGTTAGGGTTAAAGATGAAGACAAAGTGGTCACTTTGGTCAAAGCTTCATGAAGATTCAAGATGCAAACAAAGAAAGCCACCATTTTGTTTTCTTATCCATTTCTTTTTAATCCAATTAAAAAGATAAATGAATGAATAACAAAATAAAAACCCTAACCATTTACTTAACCAAGGTTTAATTCTTTACACAAACCCTAGCAAACATGTATCATCAAACATGATACATCCAAGTGCACAAAAGTATATCACATATACAACTTGTGAACTTCAAGTGAGAAAATCCATTTAAAGTGAACCAATACTAGTTAATGCAAAATAATATATCAAATATATAATTATGCATTAAATCATTAAATCAACACTTGATTTAACGATCCGGTCATATCGCATATAACCGACTAGTATCCAATGTATCGGCTTATCGAATCAACCCTCGATTCGATAACTAGGTTATATCGCATATAACCATTCGATACATTCATCGCGAGAATCGAATACAGTATCACATACACGCATTATTCTCGGTCCCGCACATATCTCATATGCGCTCCTATTTCGTTTCGCTTGAGCCAGGAAACCTCTGTGTAGGACTCTAAAGACTCGTCAATACGCCGGCAGCAGGTGATGATCATATCAAACACCCACAAGCCGCAAGCGGTCTGCTAAATGTAACGGCCACCCGGGTATTGAGCGATCAGAAGATCGACGAGCAAGCCCGCTCGCACTCCAGTGAATCCAACCAGTAACACTACCGTACAGTCCGGTCTGATCGTCTGATATGTCGCATATCTTGCCTAGGGGTGGTAAACGTCAGACCCCAATAGCTCGATAAGTCGTGTCGATATGAGGTCTATAACAATTCGAGAAACTACTGGTAACACTTACCAGTAAATCTCAGCAACCCTGGCCAGGGATTTCCTGTTATAGCCAATCGAACACAGCGCAACATCAACCCCCTATACCGGGAGTGACGAATCCCCTCCTATCGCTCATTGCCTCCATGTGACTCGGGACTGTACCCAAAAACCACCGTTTTGCACGCCCTCTTGGACGTGGTAAGATGGAAATCAAAGCACAGTGGGAACCACACAAGACTCTATGACGATCTCGGATCAACAGACTACTTTGTACCAGTGTCACCAGAGAACTGCCATCTGACGTAAGGTATAATACCATCTGGGAGTTCTCGGCGAGTCCGTCCAGTGTACCCAGTCTCTACTGAGCACCCGTATATCATCTCTGATGTCAAACAGCGATGGATATGGGATCATCCATCGCCCATCTGTATGGGTCGAGAAGGTACACGCTAGTCTACTCTGGTATATCGATGCCCCGTCTCGATACACCCACGACTAGGGACCTTGAAGGATGTACTTATGGACTACCATGTCCCCACTAGTATGATCCGCATCATAGTCCAGGTAGTCAAGTACATATCCTAAGGGCTTTACCAACATGTAATAGAGAGACAATCTGTGTACACGTTAAGGTAAAGAGCAACCAGATAGCATACTATCATGTCGAGCAAGAAAGTCCTCCCTATATATGTCCCAGCATCCACTACAATATACATCCAATGTACAGTAATGGCCTCTAGGGCATACATATAACTAACAATCTCCCACTTGCACTAGGGCCCTCTGTAGCAGTGGTTGTAGTATCTCATACTCAACCATCCCATAAAAGTCTCTCTCTGGGAATAGGCCTTCGTGAGTGGATCCGCCGTGTTGTCCTCTGAGTCTACTCTCCTAACATCGATCCCTTAGAGATCAACCATCTCCATGATCAAGTGATACTGCCTTAGAATATGTCTGGATCACTGATGGGACCGGGGTTCCCGGGCCAAAGCCACACTTCCATTGTCACACAATGGTAGTGTAACACCCGAGCCCAATAACACTATTTATATTACTAGTTGAGGGTTGTGGTTTGCTCATTTCCAATTTTCCTGATTTTCTGGCGTTTATTGCTAAATTTTACCCGGTTAAGTCATTTTGGCACATAACAAATTTTAACTCCGAAAATGAAATTTAAGATGTCCATGTTGGCCTACTCGTCGCCACTAGTCGCGTGGTAGCGTCCGCGTGTCGAGATTCCGTTCCGTTTGGTTAAACGGGCCAGTTTGGGCGACTACGCGCGCGTGCAAGTGTCCGACTTGGGGGCATGCATTTTAATCACTAAACACCTCTTTTCAAAATTTGGAACCCGCTTAAAATCCTATAATTTGAATTTGGAACATTTGGGCGCAACCCGGGCGCGATTTGGAAATGTTTCATTTCGCGCCAAAAAGGGCCCGTTTCAATTTAATATATAAAACTAATATTATATACGGATATTATTTTCCTAACAGTAAATCCTTCGCAAATCTTACTAAATCCTTCTCATATTTTTCCCCCGGCCAATCAAGAGCTCCCATTGAGCTCGTGGGCCCCGCCTCCCATTCCCTATCTCTCTGTCTCTCTCCTCTTTCTCTTTCTCTCTCTATCTCACCAATCCATCTCTCTCTCTCCAATCTCTCTCTCTCTCCCTCTATATAATTACCCATGCAACAGCCGCCCCCACGTCCTCTTCCTCGCGAGTAAACCCACGCGAAACCCTAACCCTAGCCTCCCGCAGTCTCACCGCCGGTCTCCTCACGACCTCGCCGTCGCCGCCCTCACCACCACGACCTCCACCGCACCCACCTACCCTCTTCCTCCTGTTCTCCCGACAACACCCGCGCCTGCACCCAACCCCGACCTCGCCTCCACCCTCACAGACGTCGCCGTCGACGTCGCCCCCCCACCGTCGACGCCTCCCACGACTCCCCCTCACCCTCCTCGTCGAGACCTCGTCGTCGCTGCCCTCCTCCCCTCGCCGGAACACCAACCCGAGGCCATAACCCCTCGCCTAACCTCCACGGTTCGCCGGAGAAGCGCGCCGGCGACCTCGTCGACGCCACCTCCGACCACCTCCCTTCCCTCTCGACCACCAGAGGCGACTACCACCCTCGCACTCGCTACAGCATCCCATTCCAGCGAACTCAAGATTGTTCCAGCCACCGTTCTTCGCCGTCGCTGCCTCGCCGGCGTCCCAGTGCCGTCGAGCCATCGTGTTTGCACCCTGTTTCTTCTCTCGAAGCCCCCTGGTCCGTGTGATCCCGTTGACCTCTGTTGGGACTCGATCCGTGGCCCGTGCTTCCATATCGCAGTTTCTGCCGACATCGCATCCGTGTTTCGGTTTGCGGAACCGCCGAGGCAAGTATCCGAATACTTGCTTTAACATGCTACAACTTAATCATCATATTATAACCACACAACTATTATAACATCGATATCTTTTATAACTTAGAATTGCTAGTCACAATTATCCGTAACTTTAAATCAATGAGATCATTGCTCGTATTAACCGGTCTGCTATTAATTCATACTGAACTAATCAAACCAAGTAGATCATCCCCACTTCATTTGTTAAAATCACTCATGAGACAATTATTATGCTTAGTTCAAAATCATGTAACTCCATTGCGTATATTATCGATATTGTTTCGTCTTGTGGCTTTTGCACCTCAAAGGTGCGTGAACCGGATTAATCAGAGAATACGAAACATCACTGTGTTTACCTAGATTAATATTGTTATTTACTGTTTCCTGCTACTGTTCATTATTGATTGCATACCTGTTGCGAGCACACACCTGATTGCATTACATATTGACCGATCTTGATACACATGACACATGTACTGATACACCGGACATGACACCCTGTGCATATCGTCTCGACCTGTTGAAGGTAACCTGACCTGTTACCTGATTTCATGCCTAGTGCCGACAAACCTAACCATTCCTGCTGTCGATCCAGACAGACCTACTTTTACTCGACCTTGTGTTGGCATTAGTCCTTGACTACTGAACACCTGACCTGACATACATAGCTTGGGGGTATGGGGAAATCAAAGGTGAAACCGACTTGTAACTCAACAGTTCGATACATTGTTCTGATCAGTCTTACGGGCTTGGCCAGCTCCGGAGTGTTGATGCTGACATCACTCATCTATCCTACTACCTTTTACTGCTTAGCGGCACGTCTCGGATTCAGCCCCGAGGATCATGACCGTGGTCCCGGACACGCACGGGATACTATTGAGTTACATCGACGATTCATCAATTGGTTTCAAAGACTATAGAGTAGAAAACCTGATAGGACAGTTTAGTCACTACTGCACATTACCCTGTCTATTACTTCTTATTGCGGCTTATTCATGTTCATGCTTGCATTGTTTATTACCATGTTTATGCTGTATACTTGATATCATGACGCGCTGACGTCTGGGTTTTGCATGGCCCAGATTCCGTACCTTTGTCGTCGACCGAGCAGGAGTACTTCAGCCAGCCGGCTGAACTGTGAGTTCTTTAGAGTTTAGTTTATTTATGTCATTTCATTTCCAGATGTGAGCCCGCATTATGGGACGTACTGTTTATTCATTGTATTGGATCATTAGCTTCCGCACTTATTGTTTATTGATTCTTGTTATTATGGATTTGGACATGTATTAGATTAGCTTATTATCTTGTTCTTGATATCTTTACAACCGTAATGTGACTGTGGATGGATACTTCCTACCCACAGGTAGCATGGTTGGCTATGTCACGTGCCCAAATCTTGCGTACTCTGGGAAGCGGGGCGTGACAGGTAGGAACCTAGTTCATCTCATGAACCAATATACATCCAGACTGCCTCTTTGGTAGCATCTTAAGTAGCGATGTATCCTGCCTTTATCGTCTAGTTAGCCACGGTATCTAGCTTGGAACTCTTCCAACATACCGTCCCTTTACTGAGGGTAAAGACAATGCCTGTGACTGACATTCAGTCGTCTTTATCACCCTGGAACACTTCCAGTGATTCACCCCAGGATCGATTGATACCATCTCACTACAACTAGTGAGCATCCTAACATCCAATTAGATCTATCTCATAGATCCAAAGCTTAGGATTTAGAAGGTATCACTTTGATCCTATATGGAGAATCTTTGTGATAATCGGAGATTGATCGAGCGTAGAATAGGAAACTCCTTCTCTATCAAGAGTATGTCATCCACGTACTCTACGAGGATCGTCACCATACTCCCTACTACCTTTTTGTTTATACAAGGTTCATCTACCATTTTGATGATGTCAAACTCTTTGACTAATCCATCAAAACAGATGTTCCAACTCCGCGATGCCTGCTTTATCCTATAAAGCATCTTGCACACGTTTCCGCTGCTCCCACTGTTTACGAAGCCCTCTGGCTGTGTACTTATAGACGCACTCTTCTAAAACATCATTTAGAACAGCAGTCATGACACCCAACCACCAGATATCGTAGTCATGGTATGTAGCCGTGGGAAGTAGGATCTGGATGGACTTAAGCATAGGTACTGGAAAAGGTTTCATCATTATCCACGCCTGGTCAATGACGAAAACCTTTAACAAGTCTAGCTTTGAAAGTCTCAACTTTTCCATTTACACCAAGTAATCTTCTCAAGATATACTTGCTCCTGATGGGGATTTAACCCTTCAGATATAGCAACCAAAGTCCATACTTTGTTGGTGTACATGGATTCCATCTCAGATCACTAAGCATCCAGCCATTCTTACAGAGTCTTACTCCTGATGGCCAGCTCGAAGCTAGTTGGGTCATCATCTCATGATGCAATCCTCGCTCCCACTGTCATAGAGCAATCGAAGTATCTCTCAGGTGGGTGAGTAACCCTACTAGATCGGCGAAGAGGCTGAGGTTCGTTGGAATCTACTGAATCCTTTGGTTCTATCAAATCATCTGCTGTAGTTTGCATAGCTAGAACCTTTCCAGTTCTACATAACAGACCTTGCCTCGAGTTTGTCCGGATTTTGCTTTTAGACATAGGCCGGACAACCCCAAATCTTAACTAACTTAAGACATGGGCTCTTCCCATTCCATATCACATATGAAGCGGTAGGCAACTGATTTGATTGGAACCCTATTCAATAGGTATGCAACTTCTCAAGTGCATAACACCCAATAGGAAAAAGGTAACTCATTAGTACTCATCATAGAGCACACCTTATCATATAGGGTGTGATTGCCCCGCCCCGATATACCATCTTGCAATGGTGTATACGGAGGAGTAATTCTGAGAGAGAATCTCATTCTCCTTTAGAATAGTCCAGGAATTTCCGTGCTCAAGTATTCTCCTCTTTAATCTCATCATAGGACATAATACTTATACCCGTATTTTGGTTCTCTACTTCTAACTTATATTCTGTGAATATCTCAAAAGGTTCGGACTTGTGTTTCAACAGGAACATAGGTCTGAATCTCGAAAGATCATCAGAGAATGTAATGAAGTATAAAGAATCATTCCTGGCATGTGTAGACAGGAGACCTTGCATACATCATCATGTATCAGTCCCAAGAGTTCACTAACTCTTTCTCTGTTTCCAATAAACAGAGCTATGGTCATATTATCTTTGTGACATGACTGGCGAGTTTCACAAGATGTAAATTCAAACTGATTTAAATATGCATATAAATGTAACTCCAGCCAGTCGGGTCGCATTGATATGACCTAGTCTACAATGCCTCAAGAAGGATTCGTTCATTTCTGAACTCTTCCTCTTGTGTGTGTTCTGTATACTAAGAACTGTAGTTTGATTTAGAACATCAATGCTTTTAGATAACGTGCCTGAACCGATCAACTTTTGATATAGGAAATGTTCAAAACATTATCCATCAATACAAAATTATATCCTTTCTTTACTAATAAAGAGACTGATATGATTTTGTATATCAGGTTCGGTATCTAATAACATTCGTTCAGAATCAATGTATTGGTAATACAGGGTGACAGTGACCGACAGACTTGGCTGCAACACTTGCCCCGTTTTCTGTCTCATGAAACTTATCACCCGTTCTCAGTTTTTCTACCATTTTGTAGCCCTATGTAACAGATTACATATCTGGGATCCTTATCCGGTATCATATACCCAGGATGCGGAGGATACTGAGAAACAGTTCTTTGTAATGAACACACCCGAAGATGATGCATCAGCATGCACTCTCTTCGTTTGGGCGGCACAGGAAATCTGGTATTCCCCTTATTTCCTGCTCTTTCTTATAACATTTATAAGTTGGAGCGGGACCAACGTTCCCCAGCTCAGTATAACAAGCTGGTTCGGTCAGTAATCCGTATTATTATCTTGATTAAGGCGTGATATGGTCGCTACCTGGAGAGAGAGAGAAGAAAACACTCAGCGTGCGCTCTTGCAAGAATAGATTGGTTATTATTTTATCTAATCAGGATGGCTCCCACTGCTTTTTATCAAATCTTCCTTGAAACCCTAAAAGGAAAGACTAGCCGGGATTAATTACACACTACAAGTTCGCCAATCTTTCAGCCAGGCCAGTGTCGGTACTTTGAGGGAGGTCCCCCGTGCTTCGCACGAACCTAATTAATGTAAACCTCATTTTCCCAGAGGCGTAACCTCGTTAACACCTTTCTAGACACCTACTTGATCGGCTAATTGTAATGTGTAAAACTCTCCCAGGAGTAACTCTTACTCACAGCGGGTATCGGGATCCAACTATCTCATAGAAGGTATGCAATCTCATTGCAAATTTCAACACTTGAAATTCCCGATAATATTTTGCCCCTAGAAGCTATATGACCTTAACATAGTCAACAAATCATAAGTGCTAGTCAAGTTCAACCCGTCATTTCCCGATTGAATTAAACCCACCCGCACGACCCTTAACATAGTCAACAAAGTCGCACGACTACCCTAATCCAATCGCATCATATGCTTATGCAGATAAGCACTAATTAGCTACCGCACACTACGCCTTAACATAGTCAACAAACGTAGCACGAATACTAACTAGTACTTATCTGAAATGACGGAGGGCTACGACAGGTTTTTCTGAAAACCTATTGCGTAATGAACTTGATATCGTTGTAGGATCGAATGAATTTTGAAATGGAGTGTTTTTGAGGCTTTTCTAGTTTTGCTAAAGGAGTCACTCCCGGTGAAGGGATCGTCGGTCCTTTCCTCGTCGAATAAGGTGCGGGATATATCATATATATCGCTGTGCAAAGCAAAAACACTTAAAAGCAATCAAAAGATAAACCGAGTGTGTAGCATCTTCCAGTTATTGTTAAAGGAGTCACTCCCGGTGAAGGGATCTCGGTCCTTTCCCTATCGAATAAGGTGCAGGATATATCATATATATCTCTGTGCAAAGCAAGAACTGTAGCTACCTGTTTTATTTTGAAATTCGATTCTACAACATCTTAGGTTTCTGTTATTTCATTAATCATATTAATGAAGTCCCATCATTTAAAGTACCTAAACATCACAGATAAATACGACGTACGCTTATGCCATCCGCATTCGCCTCGATGTCCCCTCGTGCACCGTTAGTTTAGGTAACTAACGGCAGAGCGGGGCAGGGCTAGCGCGGGTGTAAAACATAAGTAACGTCTATATAATATATCATATATACTATATACAGTATCTATCACAGAACATCACATGATCACATCACAGATATCGCAGCAGAAGAATCATATGAAATATTGGATATACTAGGACGTCCGTGTTTTGAATACGAGCCAGTATAAAACACGGATTCCACGGTCGTGATGAATAGCCAAACCCACACCCCTAGACCCCTACGAGAGCGGCAAGCAACCCTACCAATTCTAGAGTTAGGAGACCCGGACTCGACTCCTCGAGTTGGTCTCCTACTGGACTCCAGAACCCGGTTACTTGTGCCCTCCTCCTTGGGTCTATCCTAGTGCGGAAAAGTAAATAATATACAAATGGTGACAACATCCGCTACCTGGAAGTGCCCCCAATAAAAGAATATTACATACAAGTTTTTACATGAATGAAAATGAAAAACACTCATCTCACAAAAAAAACCCCGGCTATTCATACACGACGATCCAATATAACATATCCAGCAACACATAACATCACATGTCATCAACGTAAGTAAATATGCGCATCCCAATTGTCGTTGACATATAGCAACGAAACCGGCGATATCACATATTACACTTACGGTCACAGAAAAGAAAGTGTAAAACTACAACAGTTGGAATCCGCAACCACCTCAGACATCGCATGCCTGACCAAATGAATTACTTAGACATCGCATGCCTAACAATTATAAACCCCGCATTTTAGTCTCAAAATCGAAAACTCTTTTCAATATCAAGTCGGGCAATTCAACAAGATTCCCGACATTCTGATCGAATGCTCGTCGCAAACTTCAGTAGGCGGCCGCACCCCCGACGCCGTCGACGAAGTGCACCAAGGCGGAACACCGCTGCCGCGAGCACCCGAACGGATGCTTTCGGCGACGGGGTTCTCCTACAGTCACTTGGTCGGGGCTATGGAGTGAGGCTGTCTATTAAGTTTACCCGGCGAGTATCCGCGTACGCTACGTGATTGCGACGGACTTTTGATCACATCAAAACTCCGTGGCAACCGATCAAGTGAGACTAAACTGCTATGTTTATAACATTCATTCAGTTATCTCATAACTTATTGTGAATTCCAATTATTGTATCACATTCCGGATAAATAGAAAATGTTAAACTTTCCGATCGAACAATCGAACACCCAAGTTTTCCCGATACAAATCAACACATGAAACAAGTCTAAAAACATTCAGTTCGTGCCTCAGTAGCAACGGTCCAGCCGTAGAAGGGTCAAGCCAACGCCTCACATATGGCACGCCGTACTGCCCCAAACCCGAAGGTTCAAAGGGCAGTTCAAGACGGTCACATAATCGAGTTAAGGTTTGTTGTCTTCTAGAGGGTCCATCGAGTTACTTGCACTACTTAGAATGTCTTTAAACTACGGAAAAATCCAACACTTGGAAATTTCCCGACAGGGGAAAAATTGGGTATTTATATCTGGTCGAACTTTTTAACATATTCTAAAATTTATCCGGAAAGCCACATAGACAAAATCTGATACTCCGATCGAAACTCCGAATCCCCAAAACAACCCCAGAAAATTCAACTCTTGAATAAATATTAAAAATTCCAAGAAAACTCAGCATTTGAAAAATTGAATTACTGTGCAAAGTAGGAGTGCTGACGTCATCATTAGGCCGCGGAACCGCGGTGGCGGAACCGCCGCATAAGCTATGCTTATGCCGCGGTTCCGCCGCACACTTTACTGTTCATTGGAAAAAATTTGCACCGTAATTCTTAGAATTCTCTGCTTAATTTTTTAAGAATTTTTAATCTGGAAAAAGCTCAGTTTTTAGAAAAAGTCCAGAGAGCATTTTCCGGGTTAGGTTTTCGGTTCGATCGGGTTTCAAACGTCGTCTAGACTTCTCCTAAGGCTCTAGCTAGGCTCTGATACCAATGAAAGGTTCCTAGGCACTCTCAAGAGGTCTCACAAGACATCAACCATGCCAATTTCAAAAATTAGAGGTGCCGAGAAACCCTAATACGGATCGTTGGCTAGATATATAGGCGAAAACAATAACTAGTAAACAACTTTACTAATAAAGAACGGAAATACAACCTTTGTAGATCCGGTCCTCCACCTCCACGGCTCCGTAATGAGGTCCTCTCCGCTGTCCAAATGAAATCCCGGGCTCAAGCGTCGGCTTTATCGGAAAAATGAGCGGGCAAGGTCGTCGGCTTCGTGCCAAAGATGATATACGTCGAGGCATCACTAGATTAAGCTCCACTTTCACCAAGCCATGGAAACTTGTGAAGGAAACACCCTATACTACTTGGCAAGAGGTAGAGGATGAAGAAATAAGAAGTGGGTTCACTTTAGAATTGGATTTCTCACTCATTTTCATCAATCACCATTGATGAAATCTAGTTTCTCTTCTTGAAGAAGAAGAAGAAGAAGATGATAATGTTATGATAAGTTATTTAGAAAATAGAAAATAAAAGAATACTTATCATAATCAACCATGGTCAAGTGTAGAGAATTGACTAAGGTTAGATGAATGGTTAGGGTTAAAGATGAAGACAAAGTGGTCACTTTGGTCAAAGCTTCATGAAGATTCAAGATGCAAACAAAGAAAGCCACCATTTTGTTTTCTTATCCATTTCTTTTTAATCCAATTAAAAAGATAAATGAATGAATAACAAAATAAAAACCCTAACCATTTACTTAACCAAGGTTTAATTCTTTACACAAACCCTAGCAAACATGTATCATCAAACATGATACATCCAAGTGCACAAAAGTATATCACATATACAACTTGTGAACTTCAAGTGAGAAAATCCATTTAAAGTGAACCAATACTAATTAATGCAAAGTAATATATCAAATATATAATTATGCATTAAATCATTAAATCAACACTTGATTTAACGATCCGGTCATATCGCATATAACCGACTAGTATCCAATGTATCGGCTTATCGAATCAACCATCGATTCGATAACTAGGTTATATCGCATATAACCATTCGATACATTCATCACGAGAATCGAATACGGTATCACATACACGCATTATTCTCGGTCCCGCACATATCTCATATGCGCTCCTATTTCGTTTCGCTTGAGCCAGGAAACCTCTGTGTAGGACTCTAAAGACTCGTCAATACGCCGGCAGCAGGTGATGATCATATCAAACACCCACAAGCCGCAAGCGGTCTGCTAAACGTAACGGCCACCCGGGTATTGAGCGATCAGAAGATCGACGAGCAAGCCCGCTCACACTCCAGTGAATCCAACCAGTAACACTACCGTACAGTCCGGTCTGATCGTCTGATATGTCGCATATCTTGCCTAGGGGTGGTAAACGTCAGACCCCAATAGCTCGATAAGTCGTGTCGATATGAGGTCTATAACAATTCGAGAAACTACTGGTAACACTTACCAGTAAATCTCAGCAACCCTGGCCAGGGATTTCCTGTTATAGCCAATCGAACACGGCGCAACATCAACCCCCTATACCGGGAGAGACGAATCCCCTCCTATCGCTCATTGCCTCCATGTGACTCGGGACTGTACCCAAAAACCACCGTTTTGCATGCCCTCTTGGACGTGGTAAGATGGAAATCAAAGCACAGTGGGAACCACACAAGACTCTATGACGATCTCGGGTCAACAGACTACTTTGTACCAGTGTCGCCAGAGAACTGCCATCTGACGTAAGGTATAATACCATCTGGGAGTTCTCGGCGAGTCCGTCCAGTGTACCCAGTCTCTACTGAGCACCCGTATATCATCTCTGATGTCAAACACCGATGGATATGGGATCATCCATCGCCCATCTGTATGGGTCGAGAAGGTACACGCTAGTCTACTCTGGTATATCGATGCCCCGTCTCGATACACCCACGACTAGGGACCTTGAAGGATGTACTTATGGACTACCATGTCCCCACTAGTATGATCCGCATCATAGTCCAGGTAGTCAAGTACATATCCTAAGGGCTTTACCAACATGTAATAGAGAGACAATCTGTGTACACGTTAAGGTAAAGAGCAACCAGATAGCATACTATCATGTCGAGCAAGAAAGTCCTCCCTATATATGTCCCAGCATCCACTACAATATACATCCAATGTACAGTAATGGCCTCTAGGGCATACATATAACTAACAGTCCGTCACCTACATAGCACCAGTGGTTGCAGCTCCCGTTGATGTGGCGCATATTCCAGAGGCTCAGAGAGTTCCAGGACAGTGGAGGACTCGTACCAGTGTACCAGCCCAGAGATAGAGGTTTGGTCGTCGGGACAGATTTCGTGGCCGTCGCGGGAGTAGCAGAGGCTTAGGACGAGGACAGTCGTTCAGCTCTTATCCCCAGGATGGTCAGCAGTCAGCGCGTTGATGCTTTCGATGCGGAAGCCTTCAGCACTTCGTCAGGGATTGATCCTTAGCACCTCGTCATGATCATTTTCAGAGAGGCCGTGGATGTGGAAGATTTGCTCAGAGGGCTCAGTCTACCAGAGGAGTTCATCCAGCTGCAAGTTGAGGGCAGACACAGGAGTTTGCTTCTACTCATCGGGTCGCGCAAACGTCCAATGTGGAGTTCTCAGGTATCCTTAATTCGTTTGTTTTTCATGCTTGTACAGTGGTTGGGTAGATTAGTCGTAGTTGTTGTTTTAACTTCTGTCAGCGATTCTTTTATTGTGCGACACGTATTTCAGTTGTGTGCCAATCGGATAGGAGATAGAGATTCGTCCGTCGTTTGATCCTTCTAGAGATGTTGGATTTGACGTTCTCCTGGGCACGGATTGATTAATTACGTGCTAGGAGTCTGTGGACTACTGTGAGGAAACAAGTTAGGTTTTGTTTTCCCCGGCAAGTCAGTTCTTGTTGTGCAGGTGGATAGTTGTGCCGCCTCTCACAGCTTGAATTCAGCCTTTTTCGCTAGTCGGCTACTGAGGAGATGTCGTGGATTCTTGGCGTTCATTCGTGATACCGGAGCCACAGTGGGATTGTTGGACCGGGTTCCTTTCGTGCGAGAGTTTTTCCGACGTTGTTCCGGATGAGCCGGCGAAGTTTGGGAGCTAAAGGATCAGCTGCAGAGTTGTGGTTTGGGGAGTTTTGTGCATCTAAGTGTTTCGCTGTTGGAAGCTCCTATTTCTGTTCGTCGAGGAGAAAGACGACAGTTTAGGGTTGCGTATCGACGGATCGTTAATTGAACCGGCTTACGGTGCGGATAGATATCCTTCACCTCACCGTGACGATTTCTTCGATCAGCTCCAGAGTGCGAGGCATTTTCCAAGTTTGTTTGGGATCAGGTCATCATTATTGCGGATTCGGGGTGATGGCATTCCGAAGACTGCCTTATGCGTGCGACGGGCTTTGTGTGTTTTGGTGAGTCATTGGATTCACTGATGCCCTAGCAGCATTCGTAGATGTGATGAACCAGATTTCTTCAGGCCGTTCCTCGACCAGTTTTTGTTATGTTATTTACGACATTCTGGTCTATCTAATGTGTCTTGAGGGACAGTAGTAGCACTTGAGGATTTGTTATGCAGATACTGGAGAGAGCACCAGCAGTTTGCTAGATTCTCGGAGTGTTTCTTCAGGCTTGTTTGTGTTGACTCCTAGGTCTTGTAGTCGCGGGAGACGGTTTTGTATGTTCCCGAGGGAGATCGTGGCCGTACAACTCAGGCCCAGACTTGTGTGCTAGACGGAGATCCGCATATTGTTGGGCTTAGCAAGTTTTACCGCCGTTTCATGCAGGATTGCTAGAGTAGTGCTGCACCATCGACTGAATTGACCGGAAAGGAGGTTTCTTTTCTGTGGACTGAGGCATGTGTACGGAGTTTTCTGCAGTTGGAGATTCGGTTAACAACTGCATCAGTTCTTTCTTTGCCTTTGGTTCGGGCGACCTTGTTGCTTAACTGTAATGTTTCTTGAGTGGGCTCGAGTGTGTACTGATGTGACACTACAGAGTCATCGCTTTTGCTTCCCTACATTTGGAGGAAGTACGAGAAGGATATTCCACTCATGATCTGGAGATGGCCGCGGTGGTTTTGCGTTGGAGATTTGGGGGCACTACTTGTTTGAGAGTTGTGTCAGATTTTCACGGACCACCAGAGCCTAATGTACATCTTCCTGCAGCGGATTTTGATTGTTGTGATAGTCTTCTACAGATTTGCAGTTCTTGTGTGATCGTTGAGTACAGCTTAAGTTCGTCTCTACGGAGGGGACCGCTTGCTCATGTCCGCGCCCGACCACTTTTCTTAAATCGCTTTCGCGAGACACTGCCCGCCGATGCTCGTTCGTCAGAGATACTTGAGCATACTCGGCTGGGTAATGATTCGGAGTCCTTGATTTATGACAATGATGTGCTAAGTTAGGGACACGTTTGTGTACCTGACATTATCAGGTAGAGACGTGCAATCCTAGAGTAAGCACATCAGTCAACTCTCTATATTCATTCAAGTTCCGCCAATATTCACGTGACTTGTGAGTTAGTTACGGGTGGACAGGAATGTAAAGAGAAGTTTCATGGTTCGATTCGAGGTGTCTGTTTTGTTGTGTGCTTGGGTCGAGCATCTGAGGCCGGCTGGAGAGTTGCAACCTTTTACCGTTCCGAAGTAGGAGTGGGAGTAGATCTCCACGAATTTCGTTATGGTTTCTACCCAAGTTTAGTCAGGGTGTGACTCCATTCGGATTCTTGTCGTCCGGTTATACTCAGTTTGCTCAGTTGTTCTTTGTTAAGTTGTGTGTTTGTGTTTTTTTGTTATCAGCGGTTGGGGATCGTCACTCGCCATCGTTAGGGTTCTCCTTCGATAGCGGTTATCAGGAGACACTCCAATTGGCCATCTTTAGGCTTAGGGGTTAGGTCGTGTCGATCACCAGTCTATTGTTTTTCTGACTCTACGTAAGTAGGACTTTGGACCCCAGCTAGTCTAGAGACTTCGGAGATGATCCGGTTGTTCAGGTCAGGATGAGAGTAGCCCAGCGCAAATAGAGGTCTTATGCCGACTGTTTTGGTCATAGACTCAAGATCGTAGGGGGAGATCATGTATTCCTACGGACTTTCCGATGAATGACGTGTTGAATTTTGGGAAGCTTGTCTCAGGATTTAGGTCCTTCTGAGATCCTATAAGCGAGTTAGTTTTGTTGCCTTTAATTTAGCACTTCCGCTCAGATTATTGGATTTTCATCCCGTATTCCTTGTGAAGATACTTTACAATTACCTTCTTGACCTTTCTCACATGATTTGGCACCAGACCATTGGACTTGGACGCGATCTTTCGTTCACCAGCAGCCAATTGTGTTAATGGCTCAGCAGGTGGAGGAACATCGGTCAAGGGTCTTGCTATCTGTGGAGGGCTTTCCTTGGACGTAGCCGTATAGTGAGATAGTCACTTAGGAGAATGCGAGCGAGATTTGAAGATTGTAATCTTCTCTTTGAAGGTACGCGTATCGGTATATTTCTAAATTCGGGGACGAATTTCTTTTAGGGGGGGGATTGTAACACCTTAGATTGTGTTTTATAGCTAATTATATTTTTAAAGTATGGTTTTTAATAAAAGTTTACCAAATTAAGTTTCAAATATTCTATCCTATTTAATGAGTATTTTATTAGAATTTTGTTAGGCGCACACACACACTTGTGCATGATAACTAGGGTTGTTTTTGGGGTTAAACATGATTAGCAATCATGGTTAACTAACCCTTTGTCTTAAGTTAGTTTTAGGATTAGTTTAAGAGTTATGGTTGTATTTATTCATGATGGTTTTAAAATGAGAATGAATTTGGAAAAGGTTTTAATATTGGTTTGAATGTTGACTTTGTGTGAGAGAGGGGGCATGGGAAGCATGGTGTGAGCCATGCCTCATTATGAGGGAAGAGAGAGAGAGGGGGGTCTTGGCTTTGTTCTCTCATTTCTCCTCTCATTTTCTCTTTCTCTCATTCTCTCTCACAAACACACACACACTCAGCAGCAGAAGAAGCTTCAGCAGCATCATAATCATCATCAGCAACAGCAGCATCATCATCATCATCAGCAACAGCAGCATCATCATCATCAGCAGCAGGCAGCACACAGCAGCTGCAGGAGCTCCAGCGACTTACAGCAGCTCCTTCCACTTCTTCACCTGCCTTCTAGGGTTCATTAGGGTATATTTCTTGAACCTCATTTCGTGGTTTGCTTAGTTGTGCATCGTTTAGCTTCGATTAGTGTTAATTAGCTAGTTTAGTGCTAATTATGATGTTTTGTGTGGACTTTTGGATAATTGATGATTGTGTTAGATAACCCTACCTATTTTAGTGTTAATAGGGTCACTTCAACTGAGAAATAGCCCAGATTACACTAAAATACCATAAGGTTTCTAACTTGTGCAATTTGGCGTTTTTAAAGCGATATTTGTGACTTCTGAGATCTGCTTTTGACCCGGACCCTACAGAATAAAATTGAGGAAACTGGAACATGCTACCTAGGTCTAGATACCACCACCAGAACACGAGCCCCTCATTCAAAATCCTGGCCGCAGATTTAATCTTATTGGCCGCAAATTGCGGCCAAGGTAGGGTGTTTGGTCTTGAGGTTTTGGGTAGGGTAGTATGCAGTGTATTATAGTGTTTTGGCATGGATAGTTTTGTAAGTTTTAACCTGTAGGAAAATCTGAGACTATATATCGTATTTGATGTTAGTTGTGTTTGCGCGATATGCGCGATACGTGAGAGGGTCAGTGATCCAGCGTATCGCGGCGTGTCGCGATGGTTTTTGACGCGTATACACACGTTTCAGCGTATCGTGCACACGCGCGTTTAGTTCGCAACGCGAGTTTCTCGTTTGGGTTCGATATCGCGTTTTGCGGAATATTTGGCTTATATATGATTTCCATGTCTTATTTGCAGGTTTACAGGCAGGGACTACGGACACGGCTACAGGGGGAGCAGATGGTAGGATTCACCTAGCGTGGAGCGTAGGTGAGTAGATTTAACATCTACAAGGGAATCGCCCGCATGGCGTTATGCGTCTGGGCTAGGATTCAAATACCTGTCGTATATTCTACGTCATTGTTAGAATTACGCCTTTATCTTATTTGCTTGATATAGTTGTACTGTGACTAGCAGCCGTAGGGCACTACACACATTATTGACGGTTCATGTTGCACGAGCACGGATTGTATGCTACACACACACCGTCAATAATTGCCATGTCACACACTAACCATTATAGATACTATTGCTTATCACACATGACATCTAACTTATCGGTATACCTATAGTGTATCATACCTTTAGTGATAGGTACATATACACCTTGCGATACAGCTACAGGTATACTTTGCACACATGTTACTTATACCGGGAGGATATCCTACATATCTTACTTATACCCAGGGAGGTATATGACATCAGTTCTTATAGGTAGATACCTGTACATTGCTACACCTGTATGTTACACACATATTCAGTTGCAGTTACATATTTACCTTTACTGATGTTACTTAGCTGTACCTTATTGGTTTCGCATACATCTGGTTTCAGCTACATATTCTTATTTATATGCTCGCATTCAGATATATCGCATATATTTATTTCTGGATTTGCGCATTTATTTATTTGGATTTGTACATGGTGTTTTCGGGATTTGGGAACCGCGGGAGTTCATGAAATTATGCATACATTGAAAAACCCGGTTTTCTTGATATGATATTTGCGCGTCCACCATGAGTTTTATCGGTGCTGATTATATACTCCATACGAGGTGTGGTTACCGTATGAGGGTACATGGTGGGGCCCGGTATGGTTCCCCTCGGCAAGAAGATCGATGGATTTTGCCGATTGAGCCTAGAGGCGGGCGAGTACCTACCGGTGACAGTACCCATGACTCGGCGGGGGATCACGGAGACACCGCTGGGAGTCATGTACGTATGCATACGTCGAAAGGCGAGGGTCAGAGCTAGGCACTCCTGCTTTCGGGATAGCGTATGATACGTGATCAGGATTTCTGTGTCGATGCTTGGCACATGGTTTTCATGATATTTCTTTAACACCTTTGTATATATAACAGGGGATTTAGCCGTTGTTATATATACCCTTACACCAATATTAGTGGAATGGGACGCTAATATATGTGTATTGCCCCCATCATACTTATTTCTGTATATATTTACCTTAGGATGTTAGATTCTTACTTGAGATTTGACTTGGGATATTAGGTGATCCATTGAGATTGGATATTGGACATACCTATGTGATTACTGATTTGTACATCCGGGATATAGGAGAATACTCAATATTGTACATTGAGGAGATGTGAGACTTATATGATGTGAGAGCCCAGTTTGGGGGCTGATTTGAGGATTTGTGGATTGGAGTGTCTTGATGGATTGTGATCCTGCCACGATGTCAGGTTTCCGTGGAAATGACATATTCCACCCTATACCTCACACTTATATATTTTATACATAGTTTCATATATTGGTAGTACCTGTTAGTGTACCCTTATGATAGTTGCATATCTACATTCTCATATCCCTATTGCATGGTTATTGCATACTATTGTCATGTTATTATTGCTTCATATATTGATTGTACCTGCTAGTGTACTTTCCATTATTCAGCATTTGCATGACATGTTATTACTGTAATCGCATACCTTAGATTCATGCTGTACGTTCATTCCTGCGATTACCTGCATATGTTATCTACTATTCACGAGTTGGCAACTCACCCCCGTTGTGCCACAGGTGTTTCAGGTTTTTCCCCAGAATAGTCGAGGCAGGCTATTCAGCTTCTCATCTAGCATCTTTTGCTACAGATACCGCATCAGCTCACAGTACTATTTTGCTTAGGTGGGTTAGATGATTATCTGTATTTCATATTGTACATTCGTTGTATCTTGTACTCTCCATCTACTATTGTATTGTTGACTTAGAGACTTGGTGAGGACGTTATTGTATATTAATTGTGGATTTGTTGTCTTTTATATACAGCTTTTTCTCTACTGTCTTTATTTCTTCGCTACGGCGTCGTATATTTGTATTGTATTCATCTTGGCTAGTTTTTACAAAAAAGGGGTGTTGCCAAAATTTTAAAGATAGAAAGTAGAACTTTTAAAGAATTTGGGTTGCGATTTCAAATGTTTCAAAAACTTATATTATCTTTTCCGTATTTTCATGGTTTAGATTTCTGGGTTTTGGCTTTCTTTTACTGCGTTACGTCTTTGGGCGTTGCGTAGTATTTGGGCCGTCACGGGCCAATTTTGGGTCGTGACAGTATCTCCCTGGGCCCCGGAGTCGAGGGAAGATCGTTTAGACTTGGACAGACCTGACGCCCCTCACTGGGGTCTCGGGTCCTCCATGACTACAGAGCATCTCTGATTCCGAGCATTGGTCGCCATCCGGGGTTGACTGGGCAGGGTAGTTGCTCCGTCACCCCTTGCAAAGGCTTTATGCTTGCTGACGCGGTGGTAGGGGAGTTGCCCACCAAGGATGGCCGAGCAGGGTAGCTGCTCGGTCTCCCCTTGCGAGGGCTTGGGTCTTTAGCGTTTGAGGGGCTGTACAAAGCCCACTAAGGGTGTCCGGGCAGTGGAGCTGCACGGCGGCCTCTGGGCGAGGGCTTTGACCTCTGGCGTCGTGGGTAGGCGACCACCAGCCGGAGTTTTTACCGAGCAGGGTAGCTGCTCGGTTGCCTCTTGCGAGGGCTTTGATCCTTCAGGACGGGGACCAAGCAGGATTACTGCTCAGTGCCTCTTGGCGAGGGCTTTGATCCCTGTCGGTTGTGGTAGGAAGCTACCAGCCGGGGATAGCCGAGCGAGGGCCCGACTGCCTCCAGGAGGACTTTGGTCCTTGGCGCGGAAAGAGATATGAGGCTGTAAGAAGCCTACCAAGGACCCTTGGCCGGGCAGGGTTATTGTCTGGTGCCTCTTGGCGAGGGCTTTTGTCCTGAAAGATAGCCGAGCGAGGGAACCTCGGGCTCGACTGCCTCTGAGAGGGATTTTTGATCCCCGACGTTGTGGCAGGGAAGCTGCCCACCGGGGATAGCCGAGCGAGGGGACCTCGGGCTCGACTGCCTCTGGGAGGGCTTTTTGATTCCCGGCGTTGTGGCAGTGAAGCTGCCCGCCGGGAATAGCCGAGCGAGGGGACCTCGGGCTCGACTGCCTCTGGGAGGGCTTTTTGATCCCGTCGTTGTGGTAGGGAAGCTGCTCGCTGGGGATAGCCGAGGGAGGGGACCTCGGGCTCGACTACCTCTGGGAGGGCTTTTTGATCCCCGGCATTATGGCAGGGAAGCTGCTGGGCCGAATCTTGTCGTGGTGTGTCCCGACCGTTCAGCTGCAAGTGTGGGGAATGGGAACGGTCGGGGCAACGGCGCGCATGGCTAGCCTATTGAATGCGGGGGAAGGCGAAGCGCTAGGGGCGCGTCGCTTCGATTCCACCGGAGAAGGCTTGATGGTTGCCGCGTGGCAGCGACTCCCTGGGCGAAAGCGTGCGACGGTTGGGCTGCGCAGTGGGCTATATAAGGCTGAAGGAGTACTGGTCCTTTCATCCTTCATAAACAGGTCGCCGAGAATGCAGGACTTCCCGTTCACCACCCCCGACATCGTCCACTTTGAAGACGTGTACCTCTACTACCCGTACTGCACCGGGGACACGGTGCAGCTGGTTTACGCGAGCATCGAGGACCATTTTGGCCGGCTGCTCCCCCGACGCTCCTCCCTGCTGCAGCTGCTGATGTACTCTATCTGGAGGGCATCGCCGGGGCTTTACAATCCCCTGTCTGAGCCGCTCTTTGATGAGGCCGTGGGTAAGCTGCGGTCTTTGAGGCGCTTCGGCTTAATCTTCGCGAACCGGCTGGCCCGCTCAGAGGCGCTCGTCCGCGAATGCTACGAGCTGAGGCTCACGGTCGATGCCCGCGGGGGGGGGGGACCGAGGACAGAGGCTAGAACTGGCGAGGCCCCGGTTAGCGGAAATTTTTACCGAGTACCACGAGCAGTGCTCGCTGCACCCCCTTCCCCCACTATTGTAATTTTCTCTCCTTTTTTTTTGCTTGTATGGCTGAGGAGCCCATAATACCCTTTGAATAAACAAAGCTTTTCTTTCTTCTTCGCAATGCTCCATTGATCTTTATTAAATTAACAATAGATCCTAGGAAGAATGTACATTGCTTTAAGAGAAGGGTACAAGCTAGAAGATGACTTTATTAGCTTGGGCTGAGCTCCCTGAAGGGCTGTCGGCCCCCGCGCTTGGTATAGGGCATGGGGCTCCCTGAGCTCCGGGCTGGCCGTCCGCTGAAACAAGCATGATCTGACCGATGGTCAGGTCGGTGGGAGGGCGATGCTGCTCTTGCTCGCGGTCGGTCTGCCGTTTGTCCCTCAGGTAGGCGGCGAGGTGCCCAGACCGGATGAGCTCTTCGATGTAGTCCCTCAGTTGTTTGCAGTCCTTCGTGGCGTGGCCCAATACCCGGTGGAAACCACAGTAGGGGCCCCGGGTTCGCTTCGCGGCCTGACGCGGGACCGGGGGGAACTTGAAGAACCCCTCATTCTGGGCCTCCTCCAGCAACACCGCGAGGGAGACGTTAAAGGGGGTATACTCCTGGAACTTCGGGTGGTAGGGCTGCTGACGCTCCGGCCTCTCCTCCCGAGCCTTCTTCTTCTGGTCGGGCCGTTCTGCCCGGGGAAGGTTAACATTCACCTCGGATTCCAGCTGGACCTTACGCTCGGTCCACGCCTTAACCTCAGCCACGGTCTTAGGTTGCGCCAGCGCGAAGGAGCGTAACCATTCCTTGTGCCTCAGACTAGATCTGAGTGCCGTTATGACGGTTTCGTCTCGGTGCTCGGGCACCTCGAGAAGGGCGTTATAGAAACGAGTAATGTAGGCCTTAAACGTTTCTTTATCCCCACTCTTAACCGTGAAGAGGTAGTCGACCGTGCGCTTCTGTCGCCGGTTCCCCACGAAATGGCTGAGGAATTGAGTAGCCAACTCGTCGAAGGTCGAAATTGAGCGGGGCTCGAGCCCCCGGAACCAGTCCTGACCTGCGCGAATGAGGGTGGCCGGGAAGGCTCTGCACTGGGTGGCGTCGGAGTGATCCTGGAAGCTCATCCCCGCGGTGAAACCGTCCAAGTGGTCCTTCGGGTCGGTTTTCCCGTCGAACAGAGAGACCTTTGGGGGCTTGTTGCGCGAGGAGACGTGGACGGCGAGCAGTTCCTCGGTGAACGGCTTCGTGAGCGAGTCGGAGGCGTACTTAGCTCCGTCGCTCGAGAGGTGGGCTTCTCAGCGCATGCCCTCGATCTTCTTCTCGAGGGCGTCGAGCCGACCGTGGTACCCCGAGGAATCGGCGCCTCGGTATCCTCGGTCCCCGTTGCGAGTGACCTGCGTCTGGGAGCGGCCCCAGTTCTTCTCAATGAGGTGCCTCAGGTCCCGGGGTGAGGTAGCTATTGAGCCGCCTGGGCGGACCTCTTCTGTGCGGCCCCGTCGACGGTGGTGGGGTCGACCACGCCCGTGGATAGGCGAGGTGACCGACATCTCCTCAGGGGGATAGGGGTCACGAGGAGGCTCGAGGCGAGGCGCCCTGGCGGCGGATCTCGGCGTAGAGCCCTGGGGCGCCCAACGGGCCTCAAGGAGCACCGGTTCGAGAGGCTGGCGGCCAGGGGACGCGGCCTGTTGGTGGTCGGCCTTCCAGACAGGGACAGAGCCTTCTGGAGGCGGTGGAGCGGCGATCTGGGGCCCGGGCGCAGCCGTTTGGACGCGGACGAGGGCCTCCACGAGGGATTGCAGGCGATCTATCTGGCCCGCGAGGGCGTTGACGACTATCAGGGGAGGAGGTTCATCCCCGCCTTCAGTGAATGGAGGACGGCGGCTAGTACCGGGGTCCCCAGGATGGTCGTCTGCCATGAGGGTAGAGATAGGAAGGCCAACTTTGTATTTTGTGGAGTTATGTTTCCCACGGACAGCGCCAACTGATGGAGCTCCTTTTCGGGCCTCCATCAGATGTTGTTTTCCGTTGATCTCGCGGTGAACTTAGCTGATTATCCTTCGTTGCGTGTGGGTCTCAATGGGTTTTTGGAGGAAGAGGTAAGGTGGGGAAATTGTTACTGAGTACCTGCAAAAAAGTCCCGGGGTGTTTTGATACCACCAAGGACCCTCCGACGCTCAAGTTAGGGATGAGATCCGAGCAGAGTAACGGCGTAAAAGTGTAAAAAATGGCTTACTTGACCCCTCTGTGATGGGGGTTTATATAGCGGTGGAGCACGCAGTAACGGGCGCGAGAATCTCGTCGGCCGTTACGCTCCCGACGTCACGCCCGCGTAGAGAGAGGATCGCCCATTAATGGGGATCATGATGGCGTGGAACGTGGGACGTTGCTGGCGTAAAATCCGCGCATGGCAAGATTCGCGGAGCGACGGTTATGCCCGGGAGTAGGTCGGAGGGCCGAGGAAGACATCCTCGGCGGGAGCTCGGGGACGAGCAAGGAGGCCAATGAGTCTTGGTCCTGTGGTAGCTCGGGGGCGAGCTGCGAGGCCGAGGAGGCCAATTTGCAGGAGCCTCGAGGGGGGCCAGCTTGTGCTTGCAGGTCGGACACGGGATGGCCTGATCGGCCCCTGCGGGCCCTTTCTTCTGAGTTCTGGGACACGTCACCTGCCACGGTCACGATCTTGGGGATCGCCAATATCGAGCACTATCAAAACCCAAAGCCCATACGAATAAATATTTTACAACAAGATCCAAATATAGCATCGTCCGAAAAAGCAAACTCATCGCATGTTACCCTCTCTCAAGACATCGACCATGTCATGTATTCTCTTCTCAGCCTTAGCTTGAACCTGCATGAGAGCAATAATTTCAAAGCGGGTAAGTATTTTACCAAAAATAAATATAGGAAAATGAGGGATATGAAGAACTAAAACAAAAGAAAAGAAAATATAAATACCTTCTTTGAGAGAAATATGGCTGCATCAAAGGCTCCCTCTGCATATATAGAACGTCCACATACATTATATATGCTGGAACTCAAAAGAAACTCTGACGGAAACACATAAAATTACATTGCACACTTGGCTCAAAAATAATTTGGAAAGTTTAGGTTGCAATCCGACTCAAACGTATATTAAGACTTACGACTCGTCTGGTGATTCAAGGTGGTACATATGTAATGCCTTGCCAGAAAATATAAATACCTCCCTAATTTTTAGGTACTCTTAATTTTTTGAAACGAGAATCATAATTAAAATTTTATTTTAAAAGAAATCATAAGAAATCTCCAAGCCAGCTTACTTCAAAATTAAAGAAGGTTAATGTACTTCAAGCAAACTGGGTAGAAGAACAACATGGATAAAATCTTCGAGCCAGCTTACTCCCATATAGGCATTCAGTTTTTAGAAGACTGATATCCAACCTATCTACTATTTCACTGGAAAATTATTTCCAGATATTAATGCAGAGTCCGACTTGAATCACTCATGACCCACCCAAAGACCCGTTACAGTGAAAGGCGAAGGCCGATGCTAAAGGTTGATGGCTAAAAGTTTTACCAGAGAGTTATTCATCATTATACCCTTAATATCAAGATATCTATTAATCATCAATGTCATAAACAGATTTAACCCAATAGGTCATATAATTGCTATTGTAACATAAAAAAATTTAAAAGTTGACCGGATGTCTTAGAACACCCTAATGTCTTAGAGCACATTTAAGACGGGATACCATGCTAGTTCGCTTTAAAACCGTATCGTCATGAAGAAAGCATATATAAAACTGTTGGGATCGAAAATTACATTCCGGTTGACCAAGTCTAAATCAAAATCAACCCCAAGTAAACGGGCCCAAACCCAGATCAAGTGGACCCATGCCCAAGTCGAGCCCCGCGGCCGGCCTCCCTCATGCCAGAATGAAATCATGTAATAAATAATTTTGATGTAATTTTTTTATGCATTAATGTAAGAAAAATGATAATAAAGCCGAATTTTTGTAAAGCCCATGGCTCATGTGCAAAAGAAATGAGCACATGAGGCATGGGATGGGCAAAATGTCATTTTGTAAAGCCCAAGGGGCTATATGTAAATTTAAGCCTATAAAAGTCAACATGATAATGAAATAAAGCATAAGAATTGATTCACCTCAAATTCTAGGGTTTCTGTGGCTCCTCCTTCCTCAAGATTTTAAACTTTCTTTTTTTTTGAATTAAATCAAGAGTTTAATTCTTCTTTTTTCAAAAAGAAATAGTTTTTCATCATAAAACCCACAAAGGGGAACTCGGATCTTCCATCAGATCTCTAAATGAGAGATTTTGAATCTCACCCCCCTTTCTTTCAAGATCCAGCCAAATAAGAGAAGGAGGAAGAAAGAGAACCATCTCCAAAAATCTCATTCCGGGAGGATCCAAGGCTCAAAAGAATATCCAAAGATCACTAGGAGTTTAACTCCATTCAAGATCTTTTGGAGTTTAACTCCATAAATCAAACACCTTTGAAGGAATTTAACTCCAATTTTATACATAATCCATATTAGGAGTTTAACTCTAAAGCCTCCTTAGGAGTTTAACTCCTAACCTAGGGGCTAAGCCCCTTTTCCGCTGGTGTTTCCAGTGGTCGCGTGCCGCTCACGTGACCCACGGGCATCCAGCGGTCACGTGCGGCGCACGTGACCCGTGGGCGCCCAGCCGTCGCGTGCAGGGCACGTGACCAGCGGGCGCTAAGCTCCCGCGTGCGCCTCACGAGACCCGCGGGCGCTCAGCGCCCAGCGGTCGCACGCAGGGCACGTGACCCGCCGGCGCTAAGCGTCCATGTGTGCCTCACGCGACCCGCTGGCGTCCAGCGGTCGCATGCCGCACACGTGACCCGCGGGCGCCCAGCGCCTACGTGCCCTGCACGCGTCTTTAAGACGCTCCTCACCCTTTATTTTCCATGCACTCCACACCAGAAACACGTCCTCCGTTAGGAAAATTTTTCTAACGGGGCACTGCTCCGCACCCCGCAAGGGGGCTGCTAGCCCTCTTGACCCCCAGCCCGCTATCTGAATAGCGGGACCCCCATAAAACTCTGCGGGGCCCCCGATATATCCAAAACCCAAACACAATACACGCACACTGCACATCGAGTTCGCATGACCAGTTCAACCCGTCAATCGGAGGTTCGCTCGCTCCAAAGACGAGAGGTAATTAACGGCAGTTTAGTCCGCGGCTGCAAGAGATTCGGATCCACACAATCAATAAATCTCCGTCTACCCTAGGCAGGAGGAATCTGTAGTACGCCTGACAAGCGACGCGTATTCCCATCTCAATGGGGTGATGAAAAACACCCTACAAAAATACTTGCAAGTAATGAACAAAAGAATATGTATTTTATTCATTCATTCACATTTTGTATACAAATTGAAAGTAAATTACATTGATATCTGCAAAAGAAGGTAAAATTACATAAGGCTCTCATCTGAGAGTTGAATATAAATGCTTGGAGGTATTTTAGTGTCAACCTGATAAAATTGATGGTCACTGCTCTAATATGGGAGCCACATCATGCCCTTTGAAATGTAAGTAGGACGCCTTAGATAGGGTCCACTCCATGTGAGTATCACTTCTTTTGAAGTGTGGGTGTTATTTCATTTGAAGTACAGACAACACTTCATTGGAAACTAACTAGGTTTAGCTTAATTGATACCAATTTCTTCTTCAATACAAAAAGTCGCAAGTTCGATTCCCGAAGGGAATTGATAATTTTTTTTTAAACACTTCATTGGAAATGTGGGTGAAATACTTCATTTGAAATGCAAATGGAACATCCTAGATGGGGTCCACATCACAGTATGGGTGAGACACCTTTGGTGGGGCTCACATCACTTCACTTGAAGTGTAGGCGGGACACCCTAGGTAGGGTCTGTTAGTTATATGTATGCCTTAGAGGCCATTACTGTACATACGATGTATATTGTAGTAGATGCTTGGACATATATAGGGAGGAATTTCTTGCTCGACATGATAGTACGCTATCTGGTTACTCTTTATCTTAACATGTACTCTGATTGTCTCCATGTTACATGTTGATAAAGCCCTTAGGATATGTACTCGACTACTGGGACTATGATGAGATCATACTAGTGGGGCCACGGTAGTCGACGAGTACATCCTATAACAGTTCCTAATGAGGGTGTATCAAGACAGGGCATCGATACACCAGAGTAGACTAGCGCATACGCATCTTGACCTATATGATGGGCGATGGATGATCCCATATCCATCGGTGTTTGACATCAAGGATGGTGTACGGGTGCTCAGTAGAGACTGGGTACACTGGACGGACTCGCCGAGAACTCCCAGATGGTATTATACCTTACGTCAGATGGCAGTTCTCCGGTGACACCGGTACAGAGTAGTCTGTTGACCCGAGATCGTCATAGAGTCTTGTGTGATTCCCACTGTGCTTTGATTTCCATCATACCACGTCCAAGAGGGCGTGCAAAAAGGTGGCTTTTGGGTACAGTCCCGAATCACATGGAGGCAATGAGCGATAGGAGGGGATTCGTCTCTCCCGGTATAGGGTGTTGATGTTGTGCTGTGTTCGATTGGCTATAACTGGAAATCCCTGGCCAGGGTTGCTGAGATTTACTGGTAAGTGTTATCAGTAGTTTCTCGAACTGTTATAGATCTCATATCGACACGACTTATCAAGCTACTGGGGTCTGACGTATACCACCCCTAGGCGAGATATGCGACATATCAGACGACGAGACCGGACTGTACGGGAGTGTTACTGACTGGATTCACAGGAGAATGTACAGGCTTGCTTGTTGATCTTCTGAGCGCTCAATACCTGGATGGCTGTTACGTTTAGCTGACCGCTTGCAGCTTGTGGGTGTTTGATATGATCATCACCTACTGCCGGCGTATTGACGATTCTTTAGAGTCCTACACAGAGCTTTCTTGGCTCAGGCAAAACGGAGTAGGAGCACATATATGATATGTGCGGGACCGAGAACAATACGTGTATGTGATACCGTATTAGATTCTCACAATATGAAATATCGGCCGGGTATATGAGATATAGCCGGGTCATCGGATCAAGTGTTGATTCGGTGAAATGATACATGATATATTAGTCGGTTATATGCAATATAGCCGGATTGTCGGATCAAGTATTGATTCGATAATTTAATGTATAATAATATATTTGATATATTAAATTACATTAACTAATATTAGCTCACTTATTGATTCATTTTCTCACTCGGATAATACATTGATATATTTGCGATATATGTTAATTGTATTATTTTCTTTTGTTACAAAATATATTATATATGTGATATATAATATTGTAACATGATATGATTACTAATGCAACATGTTTAGTGGAGATTAAACAAAGTTAGGGTTTGATTTGGGTTAGTTCCTTCATGATGCTTCTAGAAGGTTTTCTTTTTGTTTTTGCAAAGATATTTTGTAGTGACTCATCCTTAACCCAACCAAAACCCTTAACCCTAGTCAACTCTCTACATGGGTTAGCTTATATTATTAGCAACCATGGTTGCATAAGTTATTATTATTACATTTTCATTATTCATCACAAATGGAATTGGATATTCTTCTTCTTCTTCCTTGGAAAAAGCTTTCTAGTTTTTTGCTAAGTGATGATTATGAGTGAGTAATTGAAAACAAAAGAGAGCTAAATTCCTAATTCATCATCCTCATCTATTCTTGCCATTTAGATGAGGGCGTTCACTTCATTTTGTGAGTGAGAGCTTGTGTTAATGAAACTTTAAGGTAAATCATCTTTGTTATCGAAGATCGGAAGCAAGCTTGCATCTTTCTCTTCGTGGAGTCTCTCTAGAGTCTGGATGCACGATGATCGCAGCGAAAGGACCTCAACACGGAGCTTTAGAAGTGAAGGACAGGATCTACAAAGGTTGTAATCCCAAAGTCTTAGTGTTAAAGTGTTTAACATGCTTTGTTTCGCCTAATCTCTAGTCTAAGATCTTGGTTTGGGGTTGTTCGGCACGGCTAAATTTTAAATCGAGCATAGTTGATGCCTTATAGACCCTTGTGCGTGTGTCTAGTAACCCTACAGTGGTATCAGAGCCAAGCTAGAGCTTTAGGCGAAGTCTAGGCGAAGTTTAAAGTCCGATCGAACTCCGAATACCCGGTTTATACCCTTTTCTGGAAATTTTATAAAAATGTTGATTTTTTCATATTAAAAATACTTTAAAAAATCAACAGGGAATTCTAAGGATAACCCTAAAACACGTGCCTCCAAGTCTCTCAAAGAGCCACGGAACCGCGGCAAGAACATGCTTGCCGCGGCGGTTCCGCGGCCAAAAGGTTGAACCGGGGACACGTGTCTGTACAGTATTATCCGTAGTTATTTCTTCTTTTTTCTGGGTATTTTTAATTTGTACTCAAGTGTTGAGTTTTCTATGTTGTATTGGGAGCTCGTTGATTCGATCGGATAATTTAATTTCGTTGAAGTTTTTTTTCCGGATAATTTTAGAAACTGTTAAAAAGTTCGAACGGATATCAATAACTCACTTTTTCCCCTGTCGGAAATTTTTTCAAAAGTTGGATTTTTTCTCGAGTTTGAAACTTCCGGAAAATCATGCAAGTAACGCGGTGGACCCTCTAGAAGAACACAAACCTTAACTCGATAATGTGACCGTCTGAACCGCCTCTGAACCTTAGGGTTTGGGGCAGTACGACGTTGCCACATGTGAGGCGTTGGCTTGACCCTTCTACGGCTGGACCATTGGTACTGTGGCATGCGATGGATATTTTTTGAACCCCGCTCAAGTGTTGAGCTATTTGGGAAATCTTGGGTGTTTGATTATTCGATCGGAAAGTTTAATATTGTCTATTTATCTGGAATATGATACAATATTTGGAATCCACAAGTAGTTATGAGATAACTAATTTGAATGTTATAAATCTAGCAGTTTAGTCTCAGATGATCGGTTGCCACGGAATTTTGATGTAATCAAAAGTCCGTTGCAATTACGTAGCGTACGCGGATACTCGCCGGGTAAACTTAATAGACAACCACGCCCTATAGCCCCGACCAAGTGACTGTAAGAGAACCCCGTCGCCAAAAGCATCCGTTCGGGTGCTCACGGCAGCGGTGTTCCGCCTTAGTGCACTTCGTCGACGGCATCCGGGGGTGCGGCCGTCTACTAAAGTTTGCGACGAGCATTCGATCAGGATATCGGGAATCTTGTTGAATTGCCCGACTTGATATTGAAAAGAGTTTTCGATAATTGAGACTAAAATGCGGGGTTTATAATTGTTAGGCATGCGATGTCTAAGGAATTCATTTGGTTAGGCATGCGATGTCTAAGGAGGTTGCGGATTCCAACTGTTGTAGTTTTACACTTTCTTTTCTGTGACTGTAAGCGTAGTATGTGGTGTATCGCCGGCTTCGTTGCTATACATCAACGACAATCAGGATACACATACTTGCTTACGTTGATGATATGAGATATTATGTATTGTTGTGATATGTTATATTGGATCGTCGTGTTCTGAATAGCCGGGGGTTTTATGTGAGATGAGAGTTTTTCTTTTTCATTCATGTAAAATTCATTTGTATGTAATATTCTTTTATTGGGGCACTTCCGGGCTGAGGATGATGTCACCATTGTATATTATTTACTTTTCCGCATTAGGTAGACCCAAGGCGGGGAGCACAAGTAACCGGGTTCTAGGGTCCAGTGGGAGACCATCTCGAGGAGTCGAGACCGGGTCTCCTAACCCTAGAATTGGCAGTGTTGCTTTCCTCTCTCGTAGGGGTCTAGGGACGTGGGTTTGGCTATTCATCACGACCGTGGAATCCGTGTTTTATAAAGGCTCGTATTAAAACATGGACGTCCTAGTATATCCAATATTTCATATATGTTCTTCTACTGCAATGTTCTGTGATGAGATCATATTACTGCCTGAGACGAATGCTTATATTATATATATGAGATATACGTTATATTGCATATTTCGTTTCAAATGTGATGCTTGTGAAGCATAATAAAATGGGACCTCATTAATGAGATTAATGAAATAAAAGAAATCTAAGATGTTGTAGAAACTTGTTTAAAAACTGGTAGCTCTAGTTTTTTCTTTGCATAGCGGTGTTCCTTGTAGAACATCCAGCACCTTATTCGATAAGGAAAGAGCCGAGATCCCTTCACCGGGAGTGACCTCTTTAGCGAAACTAGCAGATGCTACAAATTCAGTTTGTCTTTTGATTGTTTCTATAGTTTTTGCTTTGCATAGTGATATTTGTGAAATATCCTGCACCTTATTCGATGAGGAAAGAGCCGACGATCCCTTCACCGGGAGTGACCTCTTTAGCAAAACTAGAAAAGGCCTCAAAAACATTCCACTTAAAATCACTCGATTCTACAACGATATCAAGTTCATTACGCTCATGGTTTTCTTAAAAACCTGCGTAACCCTCCGTCATTTCAGATAAGAACTACTTAGTATTCGTGCTGCGGTAGTTTGGCATGCGTCAAGGCGTAGTGTACGGTAGCTAACTAGTGCTTATCTGCTAGCATACGATGCGATTGGATTAGGGTATTCGTACGGCGTTGTTTGGCATGTGTCAAGGGTCGTGCGGGTGGGTTTAATTCAATCAGGAAATGCACGGGTTGAACTTGACTAGCGGACTATGGGTTGTTTACCATGCGTCAAGGTCATAGCACGCTAGAGGTAAAAGAATTATCGGGAATTTCAAGTGTTGAAATTTGCAATGAGATTGTATACCTTCTATGAGATAGTTGGATCCCGATACCCACTGCGAGTAAGAGTTACTCATGGGAGAGTTTTACACATTACAATTAGCCGATCAAGTAGGTGTCTAGAAAGGTGTTAACGGGTTTACGCCCCTTGGAAGATGAGGTTTATTTTAATTAGGTCCGTGCGAAAGCACGGGGAACCTCCCTCAAAATACCGGCACTGGCCTGGCTGAAAGATTGGCGAACTTGTAGAGTGTAATTAATCCCGGCTAGTATTTCCTTTTAGGGTTTGAAGGAAGATTTGACTAAAACAGTGGGAGACATCCTGATTAGATAAATTGATAACTAATCTAATCTTGTAAAAAGCGCACGCTGAGTGTTTTCTTCTCTCTTTCTCCAGGTAGCGACCATGTCACGCCTTAATCAAGATAAAAATACGGATGTATTGACCGAACCTGCTTGTTATACTGCGAAAGGGAACGTTAGTCCCGCTCCAACTTATAATTGTTATAAGACAGAGCAGGAAATTGGGGAATATCAGATTTCCCGTGCCGCCCAAACGAAGAAAGTGCATGTTGATGCACCATCTTCGGGTGTGTTCATTACAGAGAACTGTTTCTCAGTATCATTTACGTCCTGGGTATGAGATACCAGATCAGGATCCCGCAAATGTAATTTGTTACATGAGCTACAGATAGGTAGAGAACCGAGAACGAGTGATAAATTTCATTAGATAGAAACGGTGCAAGTGTTGCAGCCAAGTCTGTTGGTAGTTATCACCCTGTATTACCAGAATACATTGATTCTGAACGAATGTTATTAGATACCGAAGCTGATATACAACATTATATCAGTCTATTTATTAGTAAAAAAGGATATAATTTTGTATTGTTAGATAATGTTTTGAACATTTCCTATATCAAGAGTTGATCGGTTCAGGCATGTTATCTAAAAGGATAGACGTTCTAAATCAAACCACAGTTCTTAACGTACAGAACACACACAAGAGAAAGAGTTCAGAAATGAACGAATCCTTCTTGAGGCATTGTAGACTAGGTCATATTAATGTGACCCGACTAGCTGAAGTTACATAAAGATGCAAATTTAAATTAGTTTGAATTTACATCTTGTGAAACTTGCCGGCCATGTCACAGAGATAAGATGACCACAGCTCCGTTTATTGGAAACAGAGAAAGAGTTAGTGAACTCTTGGGATTGATACATGTTGATGTATGAAAGTCCCCTGTCTACACATGCCAGCACCGGTTCTTTGTACTTCATTACATTCACTGATTATCTCTCAAGATCCGGACATATGTTCCTGTTGAAACACAAGTCTGGAACTTTTGAAAAATTCAATGAATATGAGTTAGAAGTAGAGAACCAAAAATGGGTATAAGTATTATGTCCTTTGATGAGATCAAAGAGGAGAATACTTGAGCACGGGATTCCTGGACTATTCTAAAGGAGAATAAGATTCTCTCTCAGCATTACTCCTCCGTATACACCACAGCACGTCGGTGTATCGGGGCGGAGCAATCACACCCTATGTGATATGGTGTGCTCTATGATGAGTACTACTGAGTTGCCTATTTTCTTTTGGGATTATGCACTTATGAAGCTGTATACCTATTGAATAGGGTTCCAATCAAATCAGTTACATACCACTTCATATGTGATATGGAATGGGAAAAGACCATATCTTAAGTTTGTTAAGATTTGGGGTTATCCAGCCTATGTCTAAAAGCATAATCCGGACAAGCTCGAGGCAAAGTCAGTTCTGTGGATGTTTGTTGGATATCCCAAGCATTCGCAAGGGAATATCTTCTACCAAACCGAGAAACAAAAGATGTTTTGTTTCTCAGCATGCCACCTTTGTGAAAGGGAATTTCTTGTGAAGAAATTATTGGTCATGAGGTAGAACTGGAAAGGTTCCAGCTATACAAACTACAGCTGATGATTTGGTAGAACCAAAGGATTCAATAGTACCCAACGAACCTCAGCCTCTCCGCCGATCTAGTAGGGTTCCTCACCCACTTGAGAGATACTTCGGTTTCTCTATGACAGTGGGAGCGAGGATTGCATCATGAGATGATGACCCAACTAGTTTCGAGCAGGCCATCAGGAGTGGGACTCTGTAAGAATGGCTGGATGCTTAGCGATCTGAGATGGAATCCTTATACACCAACAAAGTATGGACTTTTGTTGCTTAATCTGAAGGGTTAAATCCCCATCAGAAGCAAGTATATCTTGAGAAGATTACTTGGTGTACATGGAAAAGTTGAGACTTTCAAAGCTATGCTTAAATCCATCCAGATCCTACTTGCCATGGCTACATACCATGACTACGATATCTGGCGGTTGGGTGTCATGACTGCTTTTCTGAATGATGATTTGGAAGAGAGCGTCTATAAGTACACAGCCAGAGGGCTTCGTAGACAGTGGGAGCAGCGGAAACGTGAGCAAGATGTTTTATGTGATAAATCAGGCATCACGGAGTTGGAACATCTGTTTTGATGTGGTAGTCAAAGAGTTTGACTTCATCAAAATGGTAAATGAACCTTGTATATACAAAAAGGTAGTAGAGAGTATGGCGGTGATCCTCGTAGAGTACGTGGATGACATACTCTTGATAGGGAAGCAGTTTCCTATGCTATACTCGGTCAATCTCCGCTTATCACAAGGATTCTCCAGATAGGATCAAAGTGATACCTCATAAATCCTGGGTTTTGGATCTATAAGATATATCTAATTGGATGTTAGGATACTCACTAGTTATAGTAAGCTGGTATCAATCGATCCTGGGGAGAATCACTGGAAAGGTTTCAGGGTGATAAGGACGACTGAATGTCAGTCGCAGGCATTTTCTTTACCCTCAGTGGAGGGACGGTATATTGAAAGAGTTCCAAGCTAGATACCGTGACATACTAGATGATTAAAGGCAAGATATATCGTTACCAAAGATGCTACCAAAGAGGCAATCTGGATACATATAAGTTCATGAGATGAACTTCGTTCCTACCATTGTGTGACAATGGAGTTGTGGCTTTAGCCAAGGAACTACCGTCCCATCAGAAATCCAGATATAATTCTTAGACAGTATCACCTGATCATAGAGATGGTTGATCTCCAGGGAGATCGAGGTTAGGAGAGTAGACACAGAGGACAACAGCGCGGATCCACTCACAAAGGCCTTTTTCCCAGTAGAGACTTTTATGGGATGGTTGAGTATGAGATACTTCAACCACAGCTAATTGTTGGGTATGTGATACCACAACAGATGGCCCTAGTGCAAGTGGGAGATTGTTAGTTATATGTATGCCCTAGAGGCCATTACTGTACATACGATGTATATTGTAGTGGATGCTTGGACATATATAGGGAGGACTTTCTTGCTCGACATGATAGTACGCTATCTGGTTACTCTTTATCTTAACATGTACTCTGATTGTCTCCATGTTACATGTTGATAAATCCCTTAGGATATGTACTCGACTACTGGGACTATGATGAGATCATACTAGTGGGGCCACGGTAGCCGACGAGTACATCCTATAACAGTTCCTAGTCGAGAGTGTATCGAGACAGGGCATCGATACACCAGAGTAGACTAGCGTATACGCATCTTGACCCATATGATGGGCGATGGATGATCCCATATCTATCGGTGTTTGACATCAAGGATGGTGTACGGGTACTCAGTAGAGACTGGGTACACTGGACGGACTCGCCGAGAACTCCCAGATGGTATTATACCTCACGTCAGATGGCAGTTCTCCGGTGACACCGGTACAGAGTAGTCTGTTGACCCGAGATCGTTATAGAGTCTTGTGTGATTCCCACTGTACTTTGATTTCCATCATACCACGTACAAGAGGGCGTGCAAAAAGGTGGCTTTTGGGTACAGTTCCGAATCATATGGAGGCAATGAGCGATAGGAGGGGATTCGTCTCTCCCGGTATAGGGAGTTGATGTTGTGCTATGTTCGATTGGCTATAACTGGAAATCCCTGGCCAGGGTTGCTGAGATTTACTGGTAAGTGTTATCAGTAGTTTCTCGAACTGTTATAGACCTCATATCGACACGACTTATCAAGCTACTGGGGCCTGACGTATACCACCCCTAGGCGAGATATGCGACATATCAGACGACGAGACCGGACTGTACGGGAGTGTTACTGACTGGATTCACAGGAGAATGTACAGGCTTGCTTGTTGCTCTCTTGAGCGCTCAATACCTGGGTGGCTGTTACGTTTAGCTGACCGCTTGCAGCTTGTGGGTGTTTGATATGATCATCACCTACTGCCGGCGTATTGACGATTCTTTAAAGTCCTACACAGAGGTTTCTTGGCTCAGGCAAAACGGAGTAGGAGCACATATATGATATGTGCGGGACCGAGAACAATACGTGTATGTGATACCGTATTAGATTCTCACGATATGAAATATCGGCCGGGTATATGAGATATAGCCGGGTTATCGGATCAAGTATTGATTCGGTGAAATGATACATGATATATTATTCGGTTATATGCGATATAGCCGGATTGTCGGATCAAGTGTTGATTCGATAATTTAATGTATAATAATATATTTGATATATTAAATTGCATTAACTAATATTAGCTCACTTATTGATTCATTTTATCACTCGGGTAATACATTGATATATATGCGATATATGTTAATTGTATTATTTTCTTTTGTTACAAAATATATTATATATGTGATATATAATATTGTAACATGATATGATTACTAATGCAACATGTTTAGTGGAGATTAAATAAGGTTAGGGTTTGATTTGGGTTAGTTCCTTCATGATGCTTCTAGAAGGTTTTCTTTTTGTTTTTGCAAAGATATTTTGTAGTGACTCATCCTTAACCCAACCCAAACCCTTAACCCTAGTCAACTCTCTACATGGGTTAGCTTATATTATTAGCAACCATGGTTGCATAAGTTATTATTATTACATTTTCATTATTCATCACAAATGGAATTGGATATTCTTCTTCTTCTTCCTTGGAAAAAGCTTTCTAGCTTTTTGCTAAGTGATGATTATGAGTGAGTAATTGAAAACAAAAGAGAGCTAAATTCCTACTTCATCATTCTCATCTATCCTTACCATTTAGATGAGGGCGTTCATTTCATTTTGTGAGTGAGAGCTTGTGTTAATGAAACTTCAAGGTAGATCATCTTTGTTATCGAAGATCGGAAGCAAGCTTGCATCTTTCTCTTCGTGGAGCCTCTCTAGAGTCTGGATGCACGATGATCGCAGCGAAGAGACCTCAACACGGAGCTTTAGAAGTAAAGGACATGATCTACAAAGGTTGTAATCCCAAACTCTTAGTGTTAAAGTGTTTAACATGCTTTGTTTCGCCTAATCTCTAGTCTAAGATCTTGGTTTAGGGTTGTTCGGCACGGCTAAATTTTAAATCGGGCATGGTTGATGCCTTATAGACCCTTGTGCGTGTGCCCAGTAACCCTACAGGGTCGACATCAAAACAGAGAAACAAATATGTTTCTGTTTCAAGGAGGCATGTTTAAGGCCTTCCGAAGAATCGGAAGGGTTCCCGAAGAAGCCGAGAAGCCTCTTTTGGTCCTTCTGATGGCTGCTTCAAGCCATGTTAGAAAACTCTATTATAGAGCTTTCTTAAAAATGAAACTCATTTATTTGAGTTTCATGTACCTACTGAGAATATGTGATACATTCTCAAGAGTTTGTGCACATATGGATTTGTGTTAAAAAAAACATGGCTTTGAGGCCATGTTTATGTGATGAATGCAGTGTTTTTGGCACTGCATTCACTGAAACAGACATGCTTTGCATGTCTGATAAATAAACACATGGATTTGTGTTTAAAAAAACATGACTTTGATGACATGTTTATGTGATGAATGTAGTGTTTTTGGTACTGTATTCACTGAAACAGACATCCTTTGTATGTCTGATAAGTGAATATGGTACTTTATTCACAAGTGGGTTGAGAATAGGGTTTTCCTATTTATGAGAGTCTTGAAGACATGGTTTTCATGTCTTAATGCATTAGTGGAATATTTCATTCATATGTGTATGTTATAGGCATATATCCAGTTCTGAAAAGTGAATATGATTTTCCAATTCACATTTCAGAAGACATGATTTTCATGTCTTATGAATATGATTTTCCTATTCATAGATGTTGTGGAGGACATGTTTTTCATGTCTTAGAGATGAATAAGTGTTTCCTATTCATAAATGTTTTCAGAGACACATTTTTGTCTCTATTTCATTCACTTATATCTGAACAAGAAGGACAGAAGTCTTTGATTCATGTCATTTTAGAAATAGTTTTATCTATTTCTGTTTATATGTCAGGAAATAGGATGGCCAATTTCTGTTTATATGTTCATTCGTACCGAGCCTCATTTTTATGTTTTTAAACCGATCAAATTTTGATCAAAATATAAGTATTTATAAATCTTGGGAGTTAAGATTTTAACTCCAACATGGAGGAAGATGACAGATTCTATCAATGTTATGGAAAGTGTAAAATATAGCGAATCGGGAAGACATAGCTAGCGGCAAAAAACGTCATGCCGTTTTTAAATAATAAATAACATAATATTATGGAAAAGCAAGATAGATTGAAACATTTATATTTAAAAAAGAGATCTGTTTTCTTTCTGTATCCTATAAAGTTTGTATTCAATAATAGAAATATATTGAATAATATTAAGATAATCTTAATAAGTATGTCATAACATAAGTTCTCAAATGATAATGTTATTGATAAGAGAAAACAATGAGATCCAATGTTCTAATAATTTGTAGTTTTAATAGAATAAGGGTTTTATCCTATTATAACCAGCTAAAAAGCGGGTTTAAGCGGGGTTTCAAGCGCATGAAAGCAATCCAAAGTAGGGTTTCATGCCACTAAAGCAACATAGAGGCTTTATGCTGCCTCTTTATACAAAAGTGAAGCGCGGCCGCTCTCTGGGGCTTTAGCGGATGTGACAATATTAATTTCTGGACTTCTACCAACAATGGCTTCTACCAACAATGGCTGAAATCGCTCGTTATGTCCTCACCATCTCATCATCATGTTATATATATATATATATATATATATATATATATATATATATATATATATATATTAGCTGACTTCCAATTGAAAACACTCTTCCGTCACTAATCAAAAATTCTATGCATATATTCGTTACATTGCCACCAATGTCAAGAAATCAGCTACATTCATACATCAGCTTTTTTAGTTTGAACTTTGAATTGGACTGCAAAAGACTGCATAGATCCACATCATAATAGAACAAAATGATCAACTCCTTAATCTGAGTGTAGAAACTTAATTAAAAAAATTCCTTCGTGTAATCAAGGAGTGTGCATGATGTTAAGGGAATTAAAAACAGGTCTTAAAATGATGCGCAAATTTTGTAAGCTTAAGAGAATCAAGTAGATGCCAAATACATATATTAGCAACATAGAGCCAAAGCTCCTCAGGTGTACAGTTAGGTGACCAGCCTATTAATATAGTTAAAAGATTACTTAGGTTGCTAATTATAGCTACGAAAGCCCTAATATTTGATTAAATATACTAATTATAGTAGAAAAGGGATAATTCGGTAGCTTAGAACGAGAGCGATACCCAATGAGAAGATACCTGTTGATAATCCTGTCACATGTGCTGAATCTTAGCTGTAGGAGGGAAAATATACATTAACTGAAAAATATTCAAACATGTATTCACCTAAGATCTAATGAGAATTTAAATAGTTTATTTTCCGCTTATTTTCATGTCCATGATGCAATTTAGCAACTACCCTTCAGAGGATAACTACTTAAATTATATCCAATAATGCATGTCTTTATATGTACTTAAGTTATTATCCTCGCTTATTCAACTATATATAATAGTATGTATTATAGCAACTTCTATGCAATGCTTATATCAAATAAATCAAAATCTTGAATTAGAAACAGTTATATGCATGTTGTTAGAGGGAGATGACAGGTTCCATCGATATCATAAAAATACAATTAAATCTCAGAAATCAACGATATCATAGATTAACAACCCCCCCCCCCCCCCCCCCCCTTCTTCTATGAACTAATGATGAGAAATATGAATACTGCCTTCTCTGATGATTCGATGACTTTCGGTTTATCCGAAAGGAAATGATGTTATTTCACTGGAAATTGATTGATATTGGGTAAATTTTATAATACCTTTATGAGGCTGCGGTCGCCAGGGATTGGGTGAGGTATGGCTGCGCTCGCCCCAGCCACATTAAAGCCATTTTATAAGGCACCATTGAATTTTTAAGGATTTGATATAACACCAATAAACTAAAAAATTCCATTGACCTCCCTGGAACTGGAAATATTATATGAAAATGTTGGTTTAATTAACTCGTTCAAGGCACAAGTTGGCTGAATAACCCCAAAACATCCTTGTACGCTAATTGTAAAGCCCAAAACGAATTGAGCATGCCATTGTTTGATGAAAATACCTTTAAAGAGTAATAAATGACATTTTAAAACTTCAATGGTGTTATCTCAAAGTCCTTGAAAATAAGAAAATTCACTAGTGCTTTATAAAATTTTGTTAGCAAGCATAAATAACTTATTAGGCTATATGTATGAATGATATTCTAATACATACAATCAAAATTTTGAAACCCAACCCTAATAAATTTGTGATTGTTAACTTATTAGGCTATAAGTCAAATGTATCATAAAGGTCATAAATAACTTATTAGGCTATACATCGGATTAATTGATACTCTAATACATACAATAAAATTTTTGAAACCCTAATACTTGCAAATTTCCGATTGATAACTTATTAGGCTATACGTCAAATGTCAAATGTATCGTAAAGGTCATAAATAACTTGTGAGGCTATACACTAATACATACAATCAAAATTTTGTAAGTATACGTGTCCCAAGTAGCTAACCTGTTTTAATATGTAGGTATCGTCAGCTCTTTCAGATCGAACTATGTATTAAACGGCGAAACTATTTAGGCAGAGATACATCAGACCAAAACGAACTCGTAGCTACAAATGCAGGAACTTAATAATTCCCCTCTTCCGCCCTTCCAATCGACCATATAATCTGAACTACCCCATTTGCCCCTGCACCACGTCAAAATACATTAGAAATCTAATGAATAAATATATCCGAAATCTTAATATTTGTTAACCTCCAGAGCCATATCAACAAGTTATTTCTTAATCATATTCATCTCTTTGTATGAGCAAGACTGTACTGTGCATGATGCTCAGGTACTTAAAAATATATGATGTGCAAATTTGGGTAATTTGTTAATTTCATTTCATCTAGAAGATGATGACCTATTACATATATATTTATATATAATAGCAACATAGAGCCAAAGTTCCACAGGTGTGTAGTCAGGTGACCAGTCCTAATTCAGTTTAAAAGATTGGTTAATTAGGTGAAGTACATCTACGGATATATTTCATAGTCTTTGTATTTCGCAGGGAAGATTAAAATATACTAATTATACACGAAAAATGAATAATTTGGTATAGCTTATGAAGAGAAAAACACGCATGTTGCTAATATTCCTGTCACTTAGGCTCTAATCACAAATCATTAGAAAGTGAAATATGCAAAGCATCTAGAAGATGGGTTGTTGCAAAAGAGCATGTTTAAGTGTTTGGTGCAACTGCTAGGTGAGAGCTAGCTATGATTTGTTTGTACACAATTAGTGAAGCTAGCTTAAGAGGAATCGACCATGACAGCTCATCGTACCGATCGATGATTTATGGGGAAAGTTTCCTAGTTTTTAAAAAAGTGCTACATTTAGAAATCTGCTCTAAAGCATTATATTACTTCATTCTTAATATATTGCTTATTGTTATCAAATGATAATATACGCTAAACTTAGGAGTTAAGACAGTTAATCCCAATGCTATCGCGCTTACGTGTATCTTGTATACAATCAACATTGTCAACCTTTTCCAGGTATTGACATCTGGGTATTTCGACGGCCGGTGCGGGAAAATAACTTTGTTTTTCAATGTGAGAGGTTGATGGTTTGTGCCGGCGCTCGAATTATGACATGCACGGATACTTAGAGTGGATGATTTGGCATGTGAGGAGTTAGGCTCGGAGTCAAAAAGTTGCAAGCATTTGCGTGCCGGCCAATTGTGGTAAACTATAATAGAGGATTAATAGTGTACCCTTCAAATTTGAAGAGAATGCAACTTGCGACCAAATTTTGGTTGTTTCTAAGAGGCATCTTTTTGTTGTTACTGGACATCATCATGCTATCTTTATCATATCACCAAGATATTAACCAAAACCAAATAACAACAAGAAAAGGTTGAAGAAGAAGAAGAATATAGTGTTTGATTACCAATGAGCAGTACCTTAGTTGGTATGTCACTTTCCCAAAGAGGGTGCCGGGTTCGATCCTCAGGAGGGAAGTGACTACAAATTAATACTTTCGGGATAAATTCGTGGGTGGCTTAGGTGCGCGCGCGTGTGTGTTTGGGTGAGACTTGCGGGTCAATCAAAAATATAAAAAATGTCTAATTACACATGTTTAATTCGTAAATGTTATGCTCTCATGTTTAATTCGTAAATGTTATAAAAAAATATAAAAAGAGAGAAGATTTTTAAGATGCATTCACACAGAATAGTTTAAAACAAAAGGTAGTATCTAGTTGCCCAGTCACATGCTGCTCCAACTCCTGTGCAAGCCAAACACGTGGGAGGCTCTTGAATTTCATTATTTTAAGATGCATCCACATTGCATAAAATGAGTCCAAAATCGTATGGTTATAGCTTAATCAAAATGAATTCAATTCCAAAGTCCAAACTACCAACATGCACATCAGATTTGTAATAATGATAAAGGATTCACATATTCAAATATTTATGAAACTTAATGATCATGTTACTAATTATTTGGTTGGGCAGTTGAAATATCATGTTGTCCGGAGTTCATGTAACCAGCAATCTGCTTACGGATGAACATGAATGTTGGTTGCGATTTATTCTGTCAGTGATCGGATAAGCAACCCTTGATATAACCCAACAACACATTATATATTCTATACTGACAACATATCTATTTATCCATCTCTTATAGTATTAACACGTCATGGATTTTTCTAAACCAAGTACGCTTGAGATGTAAATGAACGTTCCTATATTACCAGAACCAAATTGATCAGAAGCTTATCCTTACTCCAAGTCCTAATCCAAAGTCAATTTAGCACAAAATTTCAACATACCCACTTGAATTTATCTTAACCACTTCTTTCCCTTCAAATTTCCCTTCAATTGCAACTTAAAGGTCTTTATTCTCACAAAATAACAATAAAAGAAATATCTCCACAATAATCCAACCAAAAAATCCAAAATCAAATAACAAAAGAAGAAGAAAAAAAACATAAACCACAAAATATTTTCTCCAGATTCTAAATCCTCTCCATCGCCGACTCAACAAGATAAGATAAGATAAGTCCAAAACAAAAACTCAACAACGAAGTCCTCTTAAACTTCACCCCACTCATTCACACACCTGGGCCCCACTTCTGGTTGCACCCCCACTCATTCACACCCCTGGGCCCCACTTCTGGTTGCAAAACTGGGTCCCAATTCTTTTCTTTTCTTTTCCCTATAAAAACTCAACTCCCCTCCACAATCAAAGCCTCGATCAATCCCCCAAAAGCTCTAATTAATCGCTAATGATCACCGCGCCCCGATCGCTTCAATTCCTCGGCGCTCAAATCGCCGATCCACGCAGCAGCAGCAGCCGCACGACCAGCGCGCGTGCGTCCGCGGTGTACACCCCGCCCTCCCCCGCACGTGCGGCGTCGCTGTACGACACGCTCGGGGTGCCGCTGACCGCCACTTGCCAGGAGATCAGGGCGGCGTACAGGCGCCTGGCGCGCACGTGCCACCCCGACGCCGGCGCGCCGGCGGAGGAGTTTGTGCGGCTGCATGCGGCGTATACGACGCTTTCGGATCCGGGCAAGCGGGCGGATTACGACCGGGTTGTTATCGGTTCTTCTTCTTCTTCGGGCTGGCAGCAGCGGGTGCAGGCCCGGCCCGTGTCGCCGTTTTCGGGCGAGGTCGGGCGGAGAAGGACTTGGGAGACTGATCAGTGTTGGTAGGGATGGGATCTGGATCCTCTGCTTGTATTCTGCTCTCTGCAAATCCCAGCCTGAATTCCACTTCTGATCCCGCTCATCATGGGATCCGGATCCTCTACTTGATCCTGATTGTGGATCCAACGGCTGGTGCCCGTAAAACAGGAGGTGCCGCATGATTGGTGGGGATCCACTAGTAACTGCAGGGAAAGTTAAGAGCAGAGGAACTTAATCCACTTGGCCGGCTGATTTGCACGGCACGGCAAAAACGGTGGGTTTGTTGACTAATTAAACTTGTGCTAAGGAGACAAGAAAGGGGGGTTGTGAATGTAATTAATTAATGTGAATATGATTTTTGTGGTTTAGAATTTTGTGATGGTTCCAAATGGTTTGATACTTGCATTTCTAGATTGCTTATTCAAGAATGTATATGAGGTATAAAGAAAATACAAGGTTTGGAACTCATTTTCATTTCAAACAACGTCTCTTTAAAATTCAATTCATCACTCTTCTTGCAGCCACCCTTGCCGACACACTGATCGAAGACCCCTGTACTGGCCATCATTAGCATCTTTGTTTGTGATGATCACTATTACGTACCATCAGTTTTCTTTGTTACCATTGGCCGGTCCTTTTCAGGTCTTTCTAAATCTAAATAATCAATATGATTGTCCTCATCGATATTGTCGCCTTTCCGTTTATCATTGATAGTACAGAATTTCTTTAGCTACTCCGATAAATTTACGCTATAGACCTTCCATTTTGAGTGGGACGGCAGCTCAACTCAATCTTATTCTTTGCATTAAAAAAAGAAAATGTCTAACTCTAGTCCTAATAGATTATAGGGTTATATAACAGAAACCCATCCAAAGTTTAGGATAATATCTAGAAACCGCCACATAGTCGGGCCGTTAGACGAAAAGCCTCTAAATTTGACATTCTTTACCCCATTGCCTCCCGCCGTTAAATTTCACGTGACTGAAATATTGTTTTTCTCCTTCTAAAATTACAATAAATATTTCTTATAATTATTTCATTCTCCTCTTTATCTCTTCTTCGTCTCCATTTCCACAACCCCGACTACATGCTTCTCTACAGCGCTGCCGCCGCCGCCGATCACGTGCTCCTCCCCCACTCCTGCCCCATCCGCTCCGTCTCCTTCGACCTCCCCCACTCCATCCCCAACTCGTTGGCTCGTTGCCCTTATTTGTATAACGACCCAGAAATTCATGTACAATTGTAACACATTCAATATGTATAAAGGTGTATTTCAGTCCCGACTATAAGTTATAAGTTAATTTTGTTAAATAAAAACAAGAAATAACTTGTAACTCACTAATTAAGCTTTTACACTGCTGCCTTATAGCCTGCGTATTCGAATTCTTGCATTTCAATTATTTTATTCAATTTTATTTCTTTATTTTGGTGTTCTGAAACTTTCACGGGCAATTCTTGGAGTTACGAAAAGTCTCAAAAGAAAAGAGATATTGTTGGACTCACCGAAGCGATCCAAGCCAAAAACCCAAGACCCGACCCCGGACTACCCAACTGGGCTGAGATTTGGCCGAGTTCAGCGGCCCCACCATGCCCATTTGGGTCCATCTCGTGCACGGACGTCCCTTGCACTCTCACCTTTTCATTTTCCTATTCCGAAACTTCTAATTTAATTTAGAAACTCTCAAACCTTTCATTTCACCATTAAAATCAATTTTAATATTCTTTTAAATCTCTCAATTTTTTTTTGCCCCTCTCTTATAAATAAATACATGCTCTCCTATTTTCGTCCCCGTGTATGAAATTTTCTTTCAAAAAGCTTCATATACTAAGTTCAAGTCCATCAAATCCAAACAAACATTTCCTTCAAGACCGTCCCTTTTGCCTCATCAACTCGTGTGCATCGTAGTCCCGGTTCTTCCAACCATCTTCGTCTTCTACACCTTTGATTTTAGTGCAAACCATAAGTCCTCTATCGACCTCTCTCTCTTTTGCCTCTCCTCCACATCGACGCGAAAAAATACGGTATTATAAACAAATTTTACTTTAAAAATATTTTCATTGTAATTCGACGTGTTCATTATAAATTTTCATGCCATGATACCAAGAAAATACGAATTTACAACCTTATGATCTTGCAATCCATGTCTCATAAAATTTTATATGAAATTGTTATGTTAAATAATACGTAGAATACAAATAACGAATAAATATCGTGATTAATTAATTTTATTCCTATGATATGTTAATATAAATCATGCAAGGGGTAATGACCTACTCCTCATGTACACATTTAGACTCATAGCACGATAATATAATTATAGCATTATTTTTTTAGAATCGTATTTCAACAAAATACCTCAAGCATTGAATCATATAATTTTTAACAAAAAACCATTTCTTTTGCAATTACGCATCTACAACTCTCGTTAGAGGATCTGTTTGCGGATGGTGCGGGTTATCGTACGTTTTTGAGATAGTAGAGTGAGATGCTGAACTCCTCACGGAGATTTCGGTCTTGAAAGAAATAAAATACGGTTTTAAAGGAAATACGATTTTTTAAAACAAATTAAATCGTTGCAAAATTATATAAATCGTAAATCCGTATTTTCAATGAAAACAAATTATGAAAACTATGTTTTTTTAAATGAAGATTAAAGTTTTTAAGAAAATACCATCAAGTTTCCAAAAAATAGTTTTTCATTAGAATACTATAAACTTTTAAAAGCTGGGTTTTGACGCTAAAATACCATCAAATATAAAATACATTTTTAACAAAAATTTTGACATTTTAATCAACGTATTTTTATTAAAAACTTATTCGAGCCTTTAGAACGAATTAAAAACCCTCAAGTATTTTTAAATGACTTTTTATAAAAATACCCTAGAAATCAAAAAACTAGTGTAGATTACGTATTTAGCTTGCAAATTGGTTTGAGTGGTATCTTCTCTTGTCAGTTGTCTCGTGGTTGCCAGAGACAATGATGCACCACTTGTCTCTCCATAAATATAGATCGTAATCTTAAAGTGGACATTATCAAATGACAATCGTTTTTGAAAAAGACACAAATCCTGCCGTCCATATGCAACGGTTGTTGATATTTTCAAAACTCAAGAAATTCACAAGATTAAATTTATTAATAAGATATGACTATAACCTGAATACAAACTCAAACTTGATTTAAACTCGAACTCGAACTCGAATCCAAACTCGAACCTAATTTTGAACTTGAACTTAAACTCGAACTTGAATTTGAACTAGAACTAAAACATGAAGCCAATATCTACTCTTGAACTGACTTGACTCGAACCATGAATACAAACTGACATGAATACCTGAACACTTGACATGAATACTTGATCTTGACATGAACTCAATCTTGCAACTTGATATATTCATGGATTCGAGCAAGACTGATAACTTTAACTATAATCTAGAATACGCGGGGTGTTGGGATAGTTTAAGTGCGAATCCAACGGAATCTCAGAAGTCCCCCTAGTTCATGAATCCATGTCTACTAACACTCATGAGGGCCTGCGTTTCCTTACTCCTGAATTATAGGATGTTGAGTTTGGAATATTTCAACACTAGATTGAAGTCCCGTTACTAAGACTTGATTAGGGCATGTGGTTCCTTATCCCTGAATTATAGCTTGTTGGGTTCAAGAACACTCTTAAGATTGGTTAACATTCATACTTGAGCCGACGTTAAGTTAGATTATTTTTGTAGAGACCTCTTATGACACTTACATTCACTTCGTGTTCACGACACTTACACTACACAGTCATGCTACATTTGGTTGCTATGCTCACATTACATTATCATATTTATATAGTTTATTTTATATTGTCATGTTATATTAGAACTGACATGCTATATTAATTGTATGCTTAACCACCATATTATTCCGTATATCCTTCTATTTAGTCGTTATACTTTTATACTTCCTACCTTTTCTTTGGGACTTACCAAGCGTAAGTTTGCTGACGGGCATCCACCCATCTCTTTGTTTCTTTGGATGTTCATCAGGTGGTCTAGAGACTGAGAAGATAGAAGCGGCTGCAGAGGATTACGACCAGCTAGCTTCACTGGCCGATCTCTAGTTTTCTTTCCAGCTCTAGTATCAGTTTGCCATTTGTTTAAGAATTTCATGTTATTGTATTTTATTTTCAGTTATCTTGTATCCCAACTATGTGAGAATTATGAATGTAAATAAAGTTGTTGAAATTTAAATCTCATGTTAATTTTTTGTTATTTTTATATTGCTCAATTACGCTTAGCGTATTTATTCCGGGAAATGATCTTCTCGAAATAAATACGTCGTAGGCTTAGTCATGTACCGTTACCGCTCTTTTGAGAAGTGAGACGTGACAATCCCGATCCCTTCGGACCCCTCGCCCTCCAATTCTAGTGAATTGTGAGTTCATTGAGATGCAAGCTATTAGATTCTCATACAACTTCGGAGCTTCGAGACTTCCTCTAAATTTGTTGCCTTAGAGTTGGCCAATTTGCATAATATTAGAAATCATGAGCCTCATCCAGAAATATCTAATCCATGGGATTGATCTTGATCATTGTATCAATCCCATACCTATGTAATTTGATTCTTTTTATGCATGTAGATATGTGAACAAAAAACATGATATATTATTAGACCTTTGGAATAAAATCAAATATGTTGATGAATATGGTGCTTAGAAGGTATTTGTGTAAATGTCTGAATGATAGTGTTTGGAATATTTTTGGTCAATTAACTAAACGATTGTGTTTGGAAGGTGTTTGTGTAAATGCCCGAATGATTGTATTTGAAATATCTTTATGCAACTGTATGAATATTTGTGCTTGTAAACTGTTTGTATAAACGTCCAAATGACCGTGTTTAGAATATTTTTGTCCACTTTCTTGAATGATGGTGTTTTGAAGTTGTTTGCGTAAATACCAAATCGATCGTGTATGTACACGGGCATTAGTATTTCATTGGAATAAGAATTTAGCGTAAATATCAATGTAAAAAAAAAATCATGAACACCACCAGTTTACATTAAATAGGATATTTGTGTAATTGCCTGAATGAAAATAACAAACAACGAAACTAAAACCTGCTCTTGATCAACGCCTAATCGCCAGCATTGAAATTTGACACACACGGCGTAAAAAAAATGTAATTGAACATGCAAGTATAATTTTACATGCACATACACAAAATTTAGATTTTTTTAGTCCAACTGTCTGAATTGAAGCTTAAACAAATTGAAATAAAACAGAAAAATATATTGAAACTTAACACACATCTCTTAAATACAACAATTTGCATTCAACCACATATCCAAATCTTCTGTTACATCTGAAATTTTTTCAGTTTCATCTTCATCTTTATTTTCAACCGCTTCTTCATTCATTATTTCATGGAATTTTTCTGCAGCTAGTTCTACGAGAGATTTTTATGAACTTGACATGCACAAAAGAGTGCACCCCATATAACAAAATCCGGTTCAAACGGCATCGAGTTTAGGGTTTTTGGATCTTCGTCGAATCTGCCAGCTAGCCCGAGCAAGTCTACAACGCAAGTGCAGAGCATTAATGTTGGACGGATCGTATCTCATGCTGCCCGTGCTCGATTTCGCCAGAATGCAAACACGCCATTAGCACAGCTAGAAAAGCTCCTTCGTTTGGCTTAATCATCGAGCATTTCATATTTTCAAAGTAATTGTTGCCATTTACCATAAACATCCCATACCATTATCATAGCCATCCAAGCCAAAATATCGCGGTCTTTCATTTCATCAAATATTTGTCAAGCTAAATCAATCTTTCAGCATTTTGCATACATATCGACTAGTACGGTCCCAAACGTCCCGTTCGTCTAGAACCTGTTCCGTGAAACATAATCATGTATTTGAATCCAAAGCCTTAATCCGAGCACAAGATGCAAGTGCCGAGCAAACTGGGAAACTATTTGTCTTTATACCTGTTTCCCCTAATCAGAGCAAAGCTCTGTTTGAATTTCAAAAATTCAAAAATTGAAGCAACGCTTCAAATTCCTTGCGCTGCGCGCAACGCGCCACGTGTCAAAACCTGATACGTCAGCGCAGCGCCCAAGGCAGCGCAGCCAATCAGAGCAAGGCTCTATTTAAAACAAAATTAAAAGAAGCAACGCTTCAGATGCGCTACGCTCTGCGCTGCGCAATACGTGTCAGCGCAGTTGCGCTAGCGCGGTTACTCTAGCGCAGTTGCGCTGCACGACACATGTCAGCGCAGTTGCGCTACGCCTTGCGCTGCGCGACACGTGTCAGCACAGTTGCGCTAAAGCAGTTGCGCTGCGTTCTGCGCTGCGCGACACGTGTCAAGCGCAGATGCGTTTGCGCAGTTGCGCTGCGCGACACGTGTCAAGCGCAGATGCGTTTGCGCCAAACAGAATTAAAATTCCAGTAAGATCTTTCTGTTCTTGTTAAAACAAGAAAATTGTCTTTTGTAAAACAGAAGCCCTTGGATCAAAGATCCAACGATGGGGAAAAATCCCCAAATCACTCAGAGAATGATCTCTTTAACAAATTTAACAAATTAATGGGCACTATATAAAGGCCCCTAGACCCCAATTTCAAAAAAAACAACACAGAGAGAAAAACAGAGACAGAAACAGAGAGAGAACTCAAAAGAATTTTGAGAAGAACTCAAGAAGAAGAAAAAAAGAAGGTAAAACCTTTGAATAAAAAAGAAGAAATTCTTCTGAATAGATCATTGATCTAAGAACAAGATCAAGGATCTTCAATAAAAAAAAATAATAAATAATATAAAAGGCATTGCCTTTTTTATGAACCATTGGTTATGGAATCTTAAAGATTCTTTTCTTGAATCCCAAATTGGATCAAGATAATTAAAACAGTGCCTTGCACTTGCAAATCTGCACTGTTGTGCTCTCTAAATTGGCGCAAGCCACCAGAGAGCGCCACGTGTCAGCACCATAACAACTTGCGCTATGCGCTTTTAAGATAGAGAATTGCTCTCTGAAATTGGCGCAACTCACCAGAGCGCGCCACGTGTCAGCAACGCAACAGCGCATCGCACTGCGCTTGCGCTCACCCGAGCGTGACACGTGTCACCTCCACATGCGCTTGCGCTCAATAATTGGCACAAAGTGCCTGACAGGCCACATGGCCACTGTCAGTTTGATTAATGCACTGCATTATTTACAGAAGGGCCAAGCCCAATTAAAAAAGGCCTAACAGGCCTAATAAAATGCAATGCATTATTTTAAAAAGGGCAGAGCCCAAACAAAAACAGATGTTGTGCATCATTTAAAAGGGACAGAGCCCAAATCAAAAAGGCCTAGCAGGCCAAAAGAAAATACAGTGCATTATTAAACAGGGGCAAAGCCCTAGCACATGCCTAATAGGCCAAAGATAAAAACGTTGAATGTTCTCAACTGGACTTAGCCCAATCATGGCCGTAAGTCCTCAAATTAAATTGACTGAGCACGGCTGCTCCCTTAAATCAATTTACATCCGGTTCAAGGGTACATCTTCGAACTCCTCTGACACCTATCGTTGTAATCCTTCAACGACGTCGGAGAGGTGACGGGTCCCGACAACCACACATAAATACGGACTGTGGGGTCCTTAAACCCATGGACTTATGCGTCCTTAAACTAATGGACTAATACGTCCTTAAACACACCCATACGGACTGTGGGGTCCTTAAACCCATGGACTTATGCGTCCTTAAACTAATGGACTAATGCGTCCTTAAACACATTTATATGGACTATGGGGTCCTTAAACTCATGGACTTATGCGTCCTTAAACTAATATCCATCCCCAAAACTGGAAATGGACCTCTATGTCCCTAAACTGGAAATGGACCACCATGTCCCTAAACTGGCAATGGACCGCAATGTCCCTAAACTACTTATGGACCACTACGTCCCTAAACTGGAACAATAGAGCCCCCAAATGCTCTTTTGTCGGATCTAAACGATCCTGTTTAAGTCGATCTTAGCCTCAAATATGGATAACGTATCCTTAAACCTTCAAACAGACTTTAGTCCCAAATTGGACTATAGATCCCCTCCAATCGATTTTGGTTCAAGGGTACATCTCTGAACTCCTCTGACACCTGTCGTTGTAATCCTTCAACCTCGTCAGAGAGGTGACGGGTCCCGACGGCCATATATTAAATGGACCACTACGTCCCTAAACTGGAACAATAGATCCCCTAAATGCTCTTTCCGTTAAGTTGATCTTAGTCTCAAATCAGACTAATGTATCCTTAACGAACGTTTAAGTTGATCTTAGCGTCAAATACGGCCAACGTATCCTTAAACTAAAACCCCAAACCCAAATCTAAGTAAATACGGATTTGGACTAATCCACGTCCTACGGGCGACGGCATCACTTAGTCTCCGTATACAATCCACGGGCAACCACAAACAAAACCAACACACACGACACAAAGTGAAATTCTGGAGAAGGAGAAAGTGGTTACCGCGATGCGGTAGCGTAATTAACTGCAGGGGCTTGCGCCTGCAGGGAAGAGCGTCCCCACAATCAAAAACCCCTCAAGCTAGGGGGAATCTGACGAAGTCTGCTACAACGGCCGCATCCGTCTAAACCTCCGATACACGGTGCCATAAATCAACTTGGCATCTTCGGAGAGGTAGACGGATAAAACCAAATAGCATCTGCCCCGAATCGCAGGCAAGACGCCCATGTCTCGGCTGCCATTCGGAGGGGAACAGATTCTGGTACACCCGGTGGGACCTTTTCCTATTTCCACTCCACACTTCGTGTGTCGTTTTCGCGAACAAATCGCGGTTTGTTAATGGCTGCCTTTGGGTTTCAAGTTACTAAGATTTGGTATTTTTGTCACGCCCCGCTTCCCAGAGTACGCTAAAATGGGCACGTGACATAGCCAACCATGCTACCTGTGGGTAGGAAGTATCCATCCACAGTCACATTACGGCTGTAGAGATATCAAGAACAAAATAAAACTATCTAAACATGTCCATAATCCAAGATAAATCATGAGTCAAGAATAATAAAATGCGGAAGCGAAAGATCCAATACAAAATAACTGGAATGTATGTCCCATAATGCGGGCTCACATCAGGAAATAAATGCAGGAAAGAAAACTAACTACTGCTAACACTCACAGTTCAGCCTGTCGGCTGAAGTACTCCTGCTCGGACTGCGACAGCGGTACAGAATCTGGGCCATGCAAAACCCAGACGTCAGCGCGTCAAGTCATCAAGTAATAACATAATAAACAGGGTAGCAGGCAATGCGAACATAAACATGAATAAAGCAAGGGTAACATTAATATAAATCAGGGCAGTGCAGGGTAGTGTGCAGTGGGTAAACTAAATTGTTCTATCAGGTTTTCTGTTCTAAAGACTTTGAAACCAAATTGATGAATCATCGATGTAACTCAATAGTATCCCGTACATACCCGGGACCACGGCCCCAGATTCTCGGGCTGAAACCGAGACATGCCGCTAGGCACCAAACAGGAATGTGTACAGATGAATGATGTCAGCATCATCATTCCAAGGCTGGCCTAGCCTAAAACTGATCAGAACAAGTAGTGAACTGTTGAGTTACAAGTCAGGTTTCATCTTTGATTTCCCCATACCCCCAAGTTATATGTGTAAATCAAGTCAGGTATTCCGAAATCAAGAACTAATGCCAACACAGGATCAGGTAAACAGGTTTGTCTGGACAGACAACAGGAACGGTCCATGAGGACTACATGTCAGGTTTGTTGGCATTAGACACTAGATCAGGTAACGGGTCAGGTCATGGTACATCAGGTCAAGTCAAGCAGTATACGGTACCATGTCGGGTAAATCAATATGTATGTAGCGGGTCCGGTCAAGATGTAAACAATATCATGGGTGTGCTCATACTCAGTTTCATAATCAAGCATGGTTATCAACAGCATAAATTTAAGCAACGAATTAAACAATAGGCAGATTCACTCAATTTGCAGTACAGTTATCAGTTGTGTCACGGAGATGATTTCAACATTATAAGAATGCAGTAAGACAATTATAGCCATTTAATCATGTTAACAAGTTTAAGACTTCATGGATGCAATGATATATATCTATAAGTTTCATGGATGAAATCACAGTTTATGCAGGTTAAATGTACACGAGTGTCCGAGTGAAGTAAAACGATAGATAAAGTGCCATAGGCTACATCATTAGTGAAAGTGAAATTAAAACATGTAAATATGGTTATTAGGTTCAAAACAGTAATTGCAACAGGTAGGTTCCAAGTTTGAAAGATAGAATGATATATATCAATATTGAACACGAAAATGAGGAAATTATAATACCAAAGTTAAATTGCAGGTTTTAGGGTGTCATCAAGTATATGTAAATATTGTTTAGCATGTAGCAAGGGGTACTTGCCTCGACGGGTCGCGAATCGGGAAAACGGAACGTAAAACGTCGGCGGGGAAAACTCGCGATGGGCGCACGGTTCACGGAATGAACCCAAATGATGAACAATGGAACCACACGGGTCGGGGTACCACGCTGGAACGTCGGGACACGTCGCCGGCACGGCTGGAATCCGGCGAGATACAAAAACAGTGAACGTCAAGAATTGCAACGAGAAAAGAAAAGAAAACAAAGAAGAAGGGAAGGAGGATGGAGAAGGGAAGGCTTACAATGGTCTGTAGAGGGGTCGTGAGGATCGACGGCGTCGACGAAACTCCGGTGCACGAACTGTAGAAGGCCCGGCGATCAACAGAAAAGATTTTTGTTAAGAAACGAAAAGAAGGAAGGAGGAGGGAGGAAAAAGACGGATAGGTAATGCTTACAGGGGGTTGTACGAAGGCCGGGGCACGGAGGCGAGGCCGCCGGCGGCGACAGATCCTGCGGTGCAACTGTGTGCAGGGGGGTGCACGGGCCTGGTCGGGGTGTGCAGGCTCGGAAGGAAGGAGATGGGAGAGAAGGTGATGAGGGTGAGGAGATGACGAGGATGAGGAGGCGAGGAGGCCGGTGATGGTGTCGTCGGTGTTGGGGCTGCAGCGGCGAGGACAAGGCGGCAGGGTTTGGGTTGCTGAAGGAAAGAAAAGAAAAGGAAGAAGAGAAATATATAGAGGAGAGAGAGAGAGAGAAAGATAGGGAGAGAGAGAGAGAGAGAGAGAGCGAGAGACGGGGAGAGAGAGATAGAGAGAGGAGAGAGATCGAGAGGAGAGAGAATTTGGGGAGGAGAGAGAAAGAGAGAAAGATAGGGAGAGAGAGAGATATATATAGAGCGAGAGACGGGGAGAGAGAGAGAGAGAGAGTTGAGGTGGGGCCCACGGTTTAAGAGGAACGTGATTGGCTGGGATAAGAATATTGTGGGGGTTAGAAAAATAATTAAAGATTTAGAAATATTATAAGGTTAGATTAAAATATATGACGGTTTAAAAAATATATTAGAAATTGGGTTTTGGCGCAAAGTAAAACATTTCCAAATCGCGCCCGGGTCGGGTCCAAAAATTTGAAATTGAAATAAGAAAATTTTAGGCGGGATCCAAAATTTAAAATGAAGTATTTTACAATAAAAAAACATACCCCTAAAACGGACCCACGTACGTGCGCGTAGCCGTCCAAACTCGCCCGTTTCACTGAACGGGACGAGAACACGATGCACGGACGCTACAACAGGGTTAGGGGTGTCAAGCATGCCATGGCGAATATTTTTTAATTTTATTTTAGATGCCTTAATTTGTTATATGCAGAAATGAATTGACGGGGTAACATTACAATAAGTAATAATCAAGCAAGATAAATGAAATAAGTGCCACACTACGTTCAAACGGTAACTGAAATTAGTAGCATTGGGCTCGGGTGTTACATTATACCCAACTACAAAAAGAATTTCGTCCTCGAAATTCCAGGAATACAAAGATAGATGACAAAAAAATAACTATAAGAAAAGATGAGAAAACTTCTGCCGGATTTCATCTTCTCGTTCCCAAGTGGACTCTCCATTCGAGCGATTACCCCAAGAAACAAGCACAAGAGGGATCACCTTGTTCTTAAGAACCTTTTCCCTTCGATCCATGATTTCAATCGGTCGCTCCTCAATAGTCAAGTCTTCTCGTACTGTTAGCTCCGAATGATCCAATACGTGCGTTTCATCTCGAACATACTTACGGAGTTGAGATACGTGAAACACATCGTGCACATTCGCCAAGGACCGCGGTAACGCCAAACGATACGCTACCTCACCAACACGCTCCAAGATCTCAAAGGGTCCAACGAATCGAGGACTGAGCTTTCCTCGACTCCCAAAACGAATCACCCCTCTAGTCGGTGATATCTTCAAGAATACCAAATCACCCACGGCGAACTCTAGAGGTCTTCTTGACGTATCTGCCCAACTCTTCTGTCTGTCTTGTGCTGCCTTCATAAGATTTCTGATAGTGTTAACTTTCTCAACTGTCTGCACAACCAAATCTGGTCCCAACAAAATTCGTTCACCGACATCGTCCCCAATCAAACAGGTGAACGGCATTTACGACCATACAAAGCTTCAAATGGAGCCATCTGGATAGTTGCCTGAAAACTGTTGTTGTAAGAAAACTCCACCAAATGTAGATGATCCTCCCAAGAACCTTTAAAGTCCAACATGCATGCTCTCAACATATCTTCAAGAGTTTGGATTGTTCTCTCCGACTGACCATCAGTTTGAGGATGATAAGCTGTGCTAAACTTCAATCGAGTCCCCAAACTTTCCTGTAGACTCCACCAAAAGTGTGATAAGAACCGAGTGTCCCGATCGGACACGATACTCACCGGTACTCCATGCAATCTTACAATCTCTTGCATGTACCGCTCCGCCAAAGTCTCTGTTGATTGACCAACCCGAAAAGGAATAAAGTGAGCTGCCTTGGTCAATCGATCAACAATCACCCATACAGCATTGTTGCCTTTTGGACTCCGCGGTAAAGCCGTCACGAAATCCATGGTTATATGTTCCCATTTCCACTGAGGAATCGGAAGTGGTTGCAACCAACCAGCAATCCTTTGATATTCAGCCTTAACTTGCTGACACACCAAGCACTTTGCCACAAAGCGAGCAATCTCCCGTTTCATGCCTTCCCACCAGAAATACTGTCGAATATCTCGGTACATTTTTGTGTCTCCTGGATGTACCGAATAAGCTGAACTGTGTGCTTCTTTCATAAGCTCTTCACGAATATCTCCCTTTGGCACACACAAACGGCTACCATACCTCAACGAACCATCCTCGTGGATCAATAAATCTGTTCGTAGTCCGGTTTCAACCTGTTCTCGAAACTTTTGCAGTCTAGGATCATGCGATTGTGCTGCTTTAATATTCTCGATCAACGATGAATGTACTTGCAGCTGCATCAACTGTCCCGTAGAATGCGGTAGCACAACCTCCAAGTCAAATCTTCGAAAATCTTCAACAAGCTCCTTCTGCGTAGTTAACACCTGAATTGCTAGTAACCGACTAAGCGCATCCGGCACGACATTAACCTTTCCCGGATGGTACTTAAGATCAAGATCGTAGTCAGCCATCAGCTCCAACCATCTACGCTGCCTCATATTAAGCTCCTTCTGTGTGAACACATACTTCAAGCTCTTATGATCAGTAAAAAAAACCTTCGACCCTTTCGCCTAAAGGTAGTGTCTCCAAATCTTCAACGCGAAAATCACAGCCGCAAGCTCCAAGTCATGCGTTGGGTAATTCTTCTCATGGGTCTTCAGCTGTCTCGGTGCGTACGCTACAACCTTACCATGCTGCATCAAAACACATCCCAGTCCTTTCCCAGATGCGTCGCTGTGAATCACCAATCCTCCGGAATTGTCTGGCACGGTCAGAATAGGGGCGGTTATCAATTTCTGCTTCAACGTCTCAAAAGCTAACGCATACTTGTCCGTCCATACAAAAGGTACCTCCTTGCGCGTAAGCTTGGTTAACGGCTTCGCCAGACGAGCAAAGTTCTCCACAAATCTTCTGTAATACCCGGCGAGTCCAAGAAAACTTCTTATCTCCGCAACATTCTTTGGAATCGGCCAATCTCGTACTGCTGCAATCTTTTCTGGATCGACGGAAATTCCATCGCCAGACATAACATGCCCCAAAAAACTTTACTTCCTCCAGCCAAAACTCGCACTTACTCATCTTCGCATATAACTTCTCTTGTCTCAACGTTTGCAGTGCAATCTTCAAATGTTCTGCATGCTCTTCGAAACTCTTCGAGTAAAGCAGAATATCGTCAATGAACACCACAATAAACTGGTCCAAGAATGGTGAAAAGATTCGGTTCATCAAGTCCACGAATATCGCCGGTGCATTCGTTGCTCCGAAGGGCATCACTAAGTATTCGTAATGTCCATACCGAGTTCGGAACGCCGTCTTGCAAATATCTTCTGCTTTCACTCGGACCTGATGATATCCAGATCGCAAATCCAGCTTCGAGAATACCCTCGCGCCACTAAGCTGCTCGAAAAGTTCGCCAATGCGAGGGATCGGGTACTTGTTCTTAATAGTCACCCGGTTTAATTCTCGATAGTCGATGCACATCCTTCTTGTGCCATCCTTCTTCTTTACTAGAAGAACTGGAGCTCCCCAAGGCGAGTTACTGCTTCGAATCCACCCCTTCTCAAGCAATTTAGCAACCTGTTTCTTGACTTCTTCCAACTCTACTGGTGCCATTGGATAATACGCTTTGGATACTGGCGCTGCACCAGGAATAAGATCAATTGCGAACTCCACGTCTCGCTTCGGCGGTAATCCCGATATATCTTCAAACACGTCCATACAATCGCGAACAACAGTCGGCTCTTCACTTTTATCAACTTCCATTGATGCAAGAACATTGTTTTTCGGCCTAGCCCTAAACTCGACTGGCCCGACAGAATTGCTTCCTCCAGTGAAGCTAAACTCGGGATGCCCGGGAATCTGGAAAACTACCTTCCTTGCCCTACAATCAATGTGAGCGTGGAAAGTGCCAAGAAAATCCATTCCCAAGACGACCTCGTAGCTGCCCGTATCAATCACCAAGAAATCTGCAAAAAGCTCCCGTCCGCAAACAACAACTGTACAATCTTTACATTCCCTACTAGCTATGATTTTCCCATTCCCAGTGTGTATGTCCCAGAAGCTAGACATGGTCGTGCAGTCAATCGAATGTGTAGTTATAAACTTGGATGACATAAAACGATGGGATGCACCGGAATTAAATAGCGCTAATGCGGGAAAACCATGAACGAGTAGAGTACCTGAAACAACTTCTCCTGACGCCTTATCTTCTTCAGCCATCAGGGGAAAAGCCTGAGCCTGATTAGCTCCCTGAATTAACTGCTCCTGATTTGGAAGCTGCTCTTACGGTGGCTCCCGAGTATCCTCCTTCAATCTCAGTCTTGACGGACAATTACCAATGGTGTGATCCACTGATCCACAAATCAGACAAAGTCCAAGCCTCTTACGACAATCTCTTTGCACATGTCCGTGTACATGGCAGTAGTTACAAATCACGCTCCTCTTCCGATCAACCACAATTGTTTTCTTCATTGGTGCTATGCTGCGTCTGTTCACCGGAACGCTTCTATATACGGACGTTTGGTTTAGTGCAAACGCCGGCTTCAGCTCGGTCTGCTGCTTGTGGTTCTCAAGCAAGTCACGAATTACTCCAAGCAAGGTAGCGTCATCCATACACCTCTGGTACGAGTGTAGATTCCTGGCTTCCATGATGCTGCACCCAAACACCAGAGAGTATTAGTATGACAACAGATTCAACATATAGATCAAGGATATGGGTCAAGGCTAGAACTTCAAGTTACTTAAATAGAGTGCCGCATTGTAACTATGCCGCGGTATCATAGCCACAATTACATAACTCCACCCAAGTCGCCTAAGTCCTAGAGATAACAAGGAATCAGGTTTTCGAGTTGATATGCAAAGGAAGTTTGCACATCGTAAAAGATATAATCAGGAAGAATGTGATTCAAGAATGGTAAACGGCAAGGTGGCAGGACATGTTTCCTAAACACGGGTATTCTGATTCGTGTATTGGGTACAATACCCAACTACAAAAGAATCAACCCGACTAACCTATGGCTCTGATACCAAAAGAACCATGTCACGCCCCGCTTCCCAGAGTACGCTAAAATGGGCACGTGACATAGCCAACCATGCTACCTGTGGATAGGAAGTATCCATCCACAGTCACATTACGGCTGTAGAGATATCAAGAACAAAATAAAACTATCTAAACATGTCCATAATCCAAGATAAATCATGAGTCAAGAATAATAAAATGCGGAAGCGAAAGATCCAATACAAAATAACTGGAATGTATGTCCCATAATGCGGGCTCACATCAGGAAATAAATGCAGGAAAGAAAACTAACTACTGCTAACACTCACAGTTCAGCCTGTCGGCTGAAGTACTCCTGCTCGGACTGCGACAGCGGTACAGAATCTGGACCATGCAAAACCCAGACGTCAGCACGTTAAGTCATCAAGTAATAACATAATAAACAGGGTAGCAGGCAATGCGAACATAAACATGAATAAAGCAAGGGTAACATTAATATAAATCAGGGCAGTGCAGGGTAGTGTGCAGTGGGTAAACTAAATTGTTCTATCAGGTTTTCTGTTCTAAAGACTTTGAAACCAAATTGATGAATCATCGATGTAACTCAATAGTATCCCGTACATACCCGGGACCACGGCCCCAGATTCTCGGGCTGAAACCGAGACATGCCGCTAGGCACCAAACAGGAATGTGTACAGATGAATGATGTCAGCATCATCATTCCAAGGCTGGCCTAGCCTAAAACTGATCAGAACAAGTAGTGAACTGTTGAGTTACAAGTCAGGTTTCATCTTTGATTTCCCCATACCCCCAAGTTATATGTGTAAGTCAAGTCAGGTATTCCGAAATCAAGAACTAAAGCCAACACAGGATCAGGTAAACAGGTTTGTCTGGACAGACAACAGGAACGGTCCATGAGGACTACATGTCAGGTTTGTTGGCATTAGACACTAGATCAGGTAACGGGTCAGGTCATGGTACATCAGATCAAGTCAAGCAGTATACGGTACTATGTCGGGTAAATCAATATGTATGTAGCGGGTCCGGTCAAGATATAAACAATATCATGGGTATGCTCATGCTCAGTTTCATAATCAAGCATGGTTATCAACAGCATAAATTTAAGCAACGAATTAAATAATAGGCAGATTCACTCAATTTGCAGTACAGTTATCAGTTGTGTCACGGAGATGATTTCAACATTATAAGAATGCAGTAAGACAATTATAGCCATTTAATCTTGTTAACAAGTTTAAAACTACATGGATGCAATGATATATATCTATAAGTTCCATGGATGAAATCACAGTTTATGCAGGTTAAATGTACACGAGTGTCCGAGTGAAGTAAAACGATAGATAAAGTGCCATAGGCTTCGTCATTAGTGAAAGTGAAATTAAAACATGTAAATATGGTTATTAGGTTCAAAACAGTAATTGCAACAGGTAGGTTCCAAGTTTGAAAGATAGAATGATATATATCAATATTGAACACGAAAATGAGAAAATTATAATACCAAAGTTAAATTGCAGGTTTTAGGGTGTCATCAAGTATATGTAAATATTGTTTAGCATGTAGCAAGGGGTACTTGCCTCTACGGGTCGCGAATCGGGAAAAAGGAACGTAAAACGTCGGCGGGGAAAACTCGCGATGGGCGCACGGTTCACGGAATGAACCCAAACGACGAACAATGGAACCACACAGGTCGGGATACCACGCTGGAACGTCGGGACACGTCGTCGGGACACGTCGCCGGCACGGCCGGAATCTGGCGAGATACTAAAACAGTGAACGTCAAGAATTGCAACAAGAAAAGAAAAGAAAACAAAGAAGAAGGGAAGGAGGATGGAGAAGGGAAGGCTTACAATGGTCTGTAGAGGGGTCGTGAGGATCGACGGCGTCGACGAAACTCCGGTGCACGAACTGTAGAAGGCCCGGCGATCAACAGAAAAGATTTTTGTTAAGAAACGAAAAGAAGGAAGGAGGAGGGAGGAAGAAGACGGATAGGTAATGCTTACAGGGGGTTATACGAAGGCCGGGGCATGGAGGCGAGGCCGCCGGCGGCGACAGATCCGGCGGTGCAACTGTGTGCAGGGGAATGCACGGGCCTGGTCGGGGTGTGCAGGCTCGGAAGGAAGGAGATGGGAGAGAAGGTGATGAGGGTGAGGAGATGACGAGGGCGAGGAGGCGAGGAGGCCGGTGATGGTGTCGTCGGTGTTGGGGCTGCAGCGGCAAGGGCAAAGCGGCAGGGTTTACGTGGGGTTTGGGTTGCTGAAGGAAAGAAAAGAAAAGGAAGAAGAGAAATATATAGAGGAGAGAGAGAGAGAGAAAGATAGGGGGAGAGAGAGAGAGAGAGCGAGAGACGGGGAGAGAGAGAGGAGAGAGATCGAGAGAGGAGAGAGAATTTGGGGAGGAGAGAGAAAGAAAGAAAGATAGAGAGAGAGAAAGAGATAGAGAGCGAGAGACGGGGGGAGAGAGAGAGAGTTGAGGTGGGGCCCACGGTTTAAGAGGAAGGTGATTGGCTGGGATAAGAATATTGTGGGGGTTAGAAAAATAATTAAAGATTTAGAAATATTATAAGATTAGATTAAAATATATGACGGTTTAAAAAATATATTAGAAATTGGGTTTTGGCGCAAAGTAAAACATTTCCAAATCGCGCCCGGGTCGGGTCCAAAAATTTGAAATTGAAATAAGAAAATTTTAGGCGGGATCCAAAATTTAAAATGAAGTATTTTACAATCAAAAAGCATACCCCCAAAACGGACCTACGTACGTGCGCGTAGCCGTCCAAACTCACCCGTTTCACTGAACGGGACGAGAACACGATGCACGGACGCTACAACAGGGTTAGGGGTGTCAAGCATGCCATGACAAATATTTTTTAATTTTATTTTAGATGCCTTAATTTGTTATATGCAGAAATGAATTGACGGGGTAACATTACAATAAGTAACAATCAAGCAAGATAAATGAAATAAGTGTCACACTACGTTCAAACGGTAACTGAAATTAGTAGCATTGGGCTCCGGTGTTACAATTTTGCCTGGTGCAGAAATCAAGCATCAATGGCCTCCAACTGCTCGAGCTGCTCCAAATGCCAATGCAACCGATGCTCCGCATCACCTGGAGGTGTAGCCTATGGGCCTCAAGCGGCCTCCATCCTTGCCATGCCGGTGGAACAAGTGACTCAGGCCACTACCGGTCTGTTTTTCGGGACCATGCTCCCGCCATCAAGCTTCACTATTCCAGTGCCCGCACCGGAAGCGCACAAGAAGTCGGTCTTCGATCGGCTCACTGCTACAACGGCCCCTTTCAACGGGTCGTCCAATATCAAGCCGGCAGCCTCTGTCTTTACCAGGCTGAATCAGAAATCTGATGGGCCCGCCAAGAAGCCCATGAACCCTGAAGTGGCCGTCCCGAGGAAGACAGCCACCTCTGCTCCTGAAGTCGTCAAGGCGGCTTCTCCTGTTAAAGAGTCGGTCTTTTCAAGGCTGACCATTCCGACTCCTGCTCCTGCTCGAGGGTCTGTCTTTAACAGATTGAACATCGCCACTCAAAGGACAACATCAGTCTTTAAGAGGCTGGCATCGGCAGCGCCTCATCCGGACAGGGGGCAAGACGAAACTATCCATATCGCCGAGCCAGTCCCAACAGCTCGACACGCTCAACGTCGCCACTGGCGCCGAGTAAGGAAGGCCAGGGGCAACTCCCCCTCAGGGCTAACTCCATCTGCTCCAATGGTGGAAGTTAATGCTGCTGTTCCAACTGGGAACAGCTTTGAACCGCTAACGAGGGTACGCAAGAACTCTCCGACTGCCACACTAAAAAGATCTCCTCCACCTGCGGAGAGAGTTACAGAAACTAAGCTGGAGCAGCCCCCTCAACGGCTGTCCTCCAAAATTTACAAGGTCTGGCGGAGGGTTAAAGATTCCGTAATCGACCATGATCGCTCTCGCCGGCAGAAAAAGGCGAAAGTGCAGGAAGAAAAGAACCGTCCTGACAAACAGCAAAGGACGACAACCGCCAGGGTGCCCGCTGCAACGGCCCCTTCAACTTCAACGGCCCACAAGAGAAGGAGGCCGGAGAAAATTCCCACGCCTGCGGCAAATGTCAAAGGCGGCGAGCCCAAACGCCCTAAGTCCGGGGGCATTGTAGTCCATACTCTATACATGGCGTCGGGGAAGGAGGATAGCCGTGCATCTACAGGTCATAGACCGCTTACACGGTCAGTGACCAAAGCTCAGGAGCAACGGCAGAAGCTCCAAGAAATGATGAACGCGATGGCCGCACTCACTGGGCCAAAAGAAAGCCCTGAAGCGTCCTCGGATCAACGCTAGGAGCAAGAAACTGACGCTGAATTCCTTCGCAGGATATTGGAGAAGAAGGATAAAGAGGCTGCGGAACAAGCAGCCAATATAAAGAGAATGGCCCTCCTGTTCCAGGACATGGTGGGAATGATGATCCAACAAGATCCTCCTGCAGAAGATCCTCCGATCGTCCTTGAAGACGGCATGGGAGAAACGTCAAATCCTCCACCGGCTCTGTCAACAGCCAAGGAGGAGACAATCTCCAAAGCTGACTTGGACGAATATATAGCCCAATAGATACAGGTTCATCAGACAACTGAGGCAGCCGGTCAGGTCGTAAAAACGGGACGACCATATCCGAGCTGGTACGATCAGATCAAGTACCCGCCGGGCTATACAATACCGAAATTCCATGTCTATAAGGGGACGGGCAATCCCCACCAGCATGTTGCCCAGTTCAGGGCGCTTTGCGGCAACACCGGTGGTGATGATAAATTGTTGCTTCACCAGTTCGTTGGTAGCTTATCGGATACAACATTCGAGTGGTACTCCGAGCTCCCAAACGACTCTATCAAGACATTTGCAGAGATGGAGCTGCTGTATACCCAGCGTTTCGCAAGCGCCAGCGAACGCACCCCGATCATGGCATTGATCAATGCCAGGGTGAAGCCTGGAGAAACTTGGGTCCAGTATATGATACGGTGGCGTAACTTATGGTCAAAATGCGAGCAACGCATAGAAGAGGCTCCAGCAGTAGGCATGTTTGTGGGAACCCTCGATCCGCAGGCGACCATATCCCAATTCATGATGTTCTTCAAGCCGACTACCTTCCAGGCCCTGATCGACAAGCTGGCTCAAATGGACCAGATGGGCCATAGACCGCCCCCTCCAAAGCCGGACTCTCGAAACGAGAAGGGGAAGGGAAAAGCGATCGTTGTCGCCAATGCTCAACAACAGCCGAACAACTTGAAGCCGGCTATCCGTCAAAATAATATGCGTCTGCGCGTACCCATTGAGGAAAGGCTAGGAAGTCCTTACTCGTTTCCTCGAGATAAAACGAGAAGACTGTTCGAGCTGGTATTGCGCAACCGACTCATAAATCTGCCGGATCCAAGACGTCCGTCGCAGCCAAACGACGTCAATGATCCCAATTACTGTCCTTACCACCGAGTATTGGGTCATCAGATTGAGGATTGCTACGTCTTCAAAAATTGGATTGAAGACCAGTACCAACAGGGCAAGTTCGCGTTGTCCGACAGATGGAAGGTGAATCCGCCGCAGCCTCACACCCCTAAAAGGGTGAATACGCCAGGGGCAACATGTTCTCTCGTTGAAGAAGCTCCATGGGAGGTTGTGCTATCGGCCAAAACAAAGAGGATGCTGAACGATCTTCAAACATGCCCAGCAATCAGGTGGAAGAACCCGTTGGAACCTCAGATCATTGAAGGGATGTTGAAGCCGCGCCCAACTCCAAAGATCGATGGTGGTGGCCCAAGCACTCATAACCAGCCGTCAAAATCTTCAAAGAAGAAGAAGAAGAAATCCAAGAAGCCCGTGAAGCCTGGCGACAAGCGCACGGACTTACAAAAGCAGATTGACGCACTGGAGGAGTACAACCAGAAAGCACGGACTCCCATCACACTCCAGGAGTTCCTCAACCACGTCTTTCAAGAGGAAGATGAGAGAGAGAGTTCGTCGGATGAATCCGAGGAATACGTGGCGAGCTGTCATATGATTTCCCATTCGTTTACAAACGATAAGGAAATTCCTTGCGCTGAGAAGCTGGGGGAAGATCCTAAACCGGAAATTCTGGGACCATCGGATGAAATAATTGACGCATTCCTCAAAGAAGCTCTGTTGAAAAGTAAAGCTGATCGGGAACGCGAGATGGCCATATTTGAAAGGGCCAAGCGACAGCGACTTGACGAAAGAGTTGAGACACTCCCGCTGGAGCAAAGTACGTCTACCGCAGATAGAAGCAAATTCAAGATGAGGAAAAGGTTTGCTAAAGCCATATCGATGGGTATAAAGCTACTATCCTCTGAAGGAAACATTACCGGTGAAGCAGAGATGCACCCTTCCTATTGCTTGTATCATCGGAAGGTTTCGCACCCCACCGAAGAGTGCAAGGCTTTCAATAAATGGTGGCAAGGATATGTTGTTCACCGGCAACATTTCAAACGGGAGAAGCGCAAAACTCGTCGGGAGCGAAAAGGTACGACCGAGGGGCTTAACAGAACTACCGGTGATTGTCGCATGGTTAATGCCGGGGGATCGCAAGTTCTCACGTTCGGGACCGACTCTGACGAGGAAATGGCTCTTAGCCCCCTCTTTAAAGAGTCTACCTCGGGAAAAGAAGAAGAGCCGAAGGTCTGCGAAAATATCCGGCTGCGTAATCGTACGCTACCTAAAAAGAATCTCGGACCCTCAAATAAAAAAGATAAAGGGAAAGAAAAGGTCTCTGAAGATATCGCCCTGGATGACCAAGTTGTGGAAGAGCTAACCGCCAAGGACCCGCCAAAGAGAAATAAGGTAGATTACAACGTTCCAGCGCATCTGAGGAAGCTACCCTCGCAGCTCAGCATTCTTGACGCCTTTTTTACTATCAAAAGAGGCAAGGGATTCATTAATCAAGGCACTACAGGAGCCGGAGCAATTCCAAGCTTTTCTCGCCGAAGAAAAGATGAAGGATGAATTGGAAGAAGTGCACACAGCCGATGTCACTTTCGGTGATGAAGATCTTCTCCTAGGGACGTGCGAACATAATCGCCCCCTCTATGTCTCAGGGTATTGCCATGATATAAAGATAGGCAAAATCTTGGTTGACAATGGGTCTTCCGTTAATCTCCTCAACGTGTGGGTGTTAAAGGAAGTCTGCATGAGTGTCCAGCACCTTGCTCGGGACAAGATCACCATCTCCGGGTTCGACTCCCAATCATCAAGAACTCTTGGGTCTGTGATACTGATGCTACGCTTTGGGCTACTCGTCACAGACATTAAGTTCTACGTCATAGACGCCAAGACATGCTACAACGCTCTGCTCGGCCGACCATGGTTACACGAGTACAACATCATCCCTTCTACACAGTATCAGTGTATGAAATATTTTAAGGATGGTCTCGAGTATACCGTGACTGGAGAACTGAACCCGTTCTCCGTGAACGAGGTCCGCAAATATGAAGATGCCAAATACTTCTTACCGGATTTCGAAGACACGGAGAGGTGTCACAAGCCGGAGAACAAGGCTAACGCCACCATCCCTGTCTTCGGGAGTGATACCAAGGAGGAAGAGGAGATGGTTTATTTGGGTCCGCCCCAATACAACAAGCCGGGACCATCCGCTCCTACGTTGATCTTTGGTAGTGACTCAGAAGATGAGGTCCATGCTGTATTCTCTGCTCGGCCTTCAATACAAACGTCCGCTGACGAAGAGCAAAGTCTACAAGTCGCCATGGTTCCACTTAAATGTCATAAAGAACTGGATGCGCTCGATACCTACAGTGTAGAGGAGCTGCGGACGTTCTATGTCCCTCCCAGGCGAGAAGGCGAAAAGACAATTCTATTCTACCGCTCTGAAGAAACCAAAGTGGAGAAAGAAATCTGGCACGGTATGGATCCTACGCTTGACAGGCTTCAGCCCATCCGTCTGCCCAGATATTATACAGAAGGCTTGAAGAGGTTGCTGAAGCGCCAGGGGATATCCTTCAAACAGACCGCTCGAAAAGCCAAATTCTATGACAGGGTCTGGAACGTTCCCGGGACTCAGCACAAGTTGCCTAATGGGAGAATGGAAACAATCGGGCTTGGTTACATTCGGTCCAAGAAACGAGAGCTACTCCATGATTGCTACGTCGTGCATGACTTCAATGAAGAAGCGGATGCTCAATGGGAGGACGCTAATCCTGAACCAGTAAAAGTTCCTGATGCAAAAGTGCCCAGTCCGTCGTTCGAAGAACAAATGAACAAGCTTATAAGGGAAGCTGGCCAAAAAGTCCGAGACGACCACAACCGCGAAATGACCATCTACGAGAAATACAAAACGCAACGCCTCCTCTAACAGGCCGTGAAAGATGAAAGTGTCGCTCCCTGTCAACCTGTTATAAAAAAGGCTCAACGTAGAGGCAGAAACAGGTCGAAAAGCGAAAAAGGCGCTCGACAACAACAAAGCGAGATTAAGAAGCCACGGAAGCGAAAATTGAGCGGTCCAGATTTGTCCCTTGTGAAGAAGATGAGTCGAGCATACTCTTTTCCTCGGGACAAGACGAAGAAGATGGTTGACCGAGCTATAAAATACCAGATGCTTACACTGCCGGAGTCTAAACACCCCGAACAAGCAGGCGAAGTCTCACACCCAAACTATTGCTCTTATCACCGAGTAATAGGGCATCCTCTCGAAGACCGCTTCACCTTCAAGAACTGGGTGGAAGATCAGTATCAGCTCGGCAAGTTCGCTCTATCTGACAGTTGGAGGGTAACGCCGCCACAGAAACACTAACCTAAAGCCATGAAAGCAGAGCCAGACCCACATCGGTCTTCGAAGCGAGCTCGTACTTGTCATATGATAACAATATCAAAAGAAGAGCCCGATAATATGGATAACCTTCCCTGGTGCTTCGAAAACAGCAACGACGAGGTGATCTCAGAATTTCCACCAGCACCGAAAGAGCTGGAGGATGGAATACATACTACTGCAGATAACCTCAAGAAAATTGAGTTGGGGATGGCGAACGACCCGCGACCGACATTCGTCAGCGAGCTGCTATCTGAAGAAAGGGTGGCTGCGTTAAAAGACATGCTTCTACAGCATAGAGATTGCTTCGCATGGAACTATTCCCAAATGCCGGGACTAGATCCAGAAATTGATGTGCACAGATTGGCGATATCTTCGGACGTCAAGCCGGTCAAACAAGCACCGAGGAGAATGCGGCTCGAGCTTGAGATGAGTATCAATGCTGAGGTCAAGAAGCTGATCGACTCTGGCTTCATCCAGGAGGTTCAGTATCCAGAGTGGATCGCCAACATCGTCCCGGTGATGAAGAAAAATGGGACGGTGCGCATATGCGTGGACTTCCGGGATCTCAATAAAGCTTGCCCGAAGGACGATTTCCCAGTGCCAGTCACCGAACTGATGATAGACAATACGTCCACTCACGAGGTTTTCTCCTTCATGGACGGCTCATCAGGGTATAATCAGATAAAGATGCATCCCGAAGACCAGAAGCACACCGCCTTCAGGACTCCACTAGGTATATTCTGCTACAAGGTGATTCCCTTCGGTCTAAAGAACGCCGGTGCCACCTATCAGAGGGCCATGACGAAGATCTTCGATGACCTCATACATGAAATCGTCGAATGTTATATCGACGACCTCGTGGTGAAAAGCAGATCATACGAGGAACATCTCGAGCATCTGAAGACCGTATTTCAACGCCTTCGACAATACAACTTGAAGATGAACCCTCTCAAGTGCGCATTCGGAGTTTCCTCAGGCAAATTCCTAGGATTCATCGTCCGACACCGAGGTATCGAAATAGATCCGTCAAAGATCAAGGCGATCATGGAAATGCCTCCGCCAAGAACTCTCAAACAGCTGTGGTCTCTCCAAGGGAAGCTCGCGTATATACGGCGATTTATAGCCAACCTTTCAGGCAAGTGCCGCCCTTACAGTCACCTGATGAAGAAGGGAACTCCTTTCGTTTGGGATCACAAATGCCAGAGCGCGCTGGACGAAATCAAGCAATACCTGCAGAATCCGCCAGTGTTGGCTGCTCCGGTCAAGGGAAAGCCTCTCATTCTTTATACAACCGCCCTCGAGGGTTCCTTAGGCGCATTATGGGCATAAGAGAACGACCAAGGGAAGGAGAGAGCGCTCTACTATTTAAGTCGAGTTCTTCTGGGGGCAGAAAGCAACTCCTCCTCCATCGAAAAGCACTGCCTCGCGTTGATCTTCGCGATAACAAAACTCCGGCACTATGCGTTGGCGCATGAAGTCCGTCTCATTTCGAAGGTGGACCCCCTTAAATATTTGATGTCGAAGGACATATTGACAGGGAGACTCGCTAAATGGGCCTTGCTCTTAATGGAGTTCTCGATAACCTATCAGCCTCTCAAGGCAGTGAAAGGCCTGGCCATCGCTGACTTCCTCGCTGAACATCCGATACCTGCCGATTCTCCTTTGAATTGCGAGCTTCCAGACGAACATGCATTTGATGCGATCAACGGTAGTGATACCCGATGGGAACTCTATTTCGACGGAGCATCTTCCATGAAGAAGCGCAAACAAAGCACCCCAATAATCAAATCGGGGGTAGGCCTCATCTTCGTAACTCCACAAGAAGGGATAATGTGCTTTGCTTTCTCCTTAACAGAGCCGAGGACGAATAATGAAGCCGAATACGAAGCTTTGATAGCAGGCCTCGAGATCGCCATCGACATGGGAATTGAAAACCTCCTCATATATGGAGATTCTCAACTGGTCGTCAGTCAAGTAAATGGCGACTACCAAACGTGCAAACCAGAGCTGGTGAAGTACGGCGAAAAGGTGCAACAACTGTTGACCCAAATTCCCTCCTACACTTTGGAAAATATACCGCGTACGGAAAATAGCAAAGCGGACGCATTAGCCAAGCTCGCTAAAGAACTGGCCGATGAGAACCTCGATGACGTAAGAATCGTGGTACAAAGCCGTCGGGTGCTTGCCCCAGCAGAAATATCTCCGGAATCATCCGAAGAAAAGGGAGCGACTGAGCAGACGATCCTGCAAATAAAAGACCGGGAAAAGGCTGAGGATTGGAGAGAAGTCTTTATAGACTACTTCAAATACCGTCGAACGCCCGAAGATGCGTCCTCAAGACATCAGCTTATGAAACGAGCTTTGTCTTTCGCCTTCGTCAATGATACTCTGTACAAGAGGTCATTTGATTCTTTGTGGCTAAGATGCCTGGGACCTGACGAGGCGAGAAGAGTCATTCAAGAAGTTCACGACGGGCTCTGCGGTTCTCACCAAGCAGGCCCAAAGATGAAGTTGAAGATAAAACGGATGGGTTACTACTGGCCCACGATGATTCAGGACTGCCTCGAATATGCGAAGCAATGCCACTCATGCCAGATTCATGGGGACTTCATCCATCAGCACCCAAATCCTCTACACCCAACAGTGGCTAGCTGGCCATTCGAAATGTGGGGAACTGACATAATCGGCCCTATCGAACCAGCATTGTCCAGGGGACATTGTTTCATCCTGGCGACGACTGACTACTTCTCCAAATGGGCAGAAGCAGTACCGCTGAGGGAAGTGAAGACGGAAAATATCCTCCACTTCTTCAAGACGCACGTTATTTACCGGTTTGGAATTCCGCGACGGATCATCTCCGATAATGGGCCAGCCTACAGAAGCCACAAGATCAGTCGCTTCGCGCAGCAGCATAATATAGACTGGAGATATTCCTCGGTTTATAATCCGCGAGCTAATGGTCTAGCCGAGGCCTTCAACAAGACCTTGACGAAGATCATAAAGAAGACGGTGTCCCGAAATAAGAAGGACTGGCACGAGAGACTGCAAGAGGCTCTCTGGGCATATCGAACTACGTTCAAGACGGCCACGAACACAACGCCGTATGCGTTAGTCTTCGGTACAGAAGCAGTACTCCTCCTCGAAATAGAATTACCTTCTCTACGAGTGGCAGTCCACTACAAGCCGACGGACGAAGAAAATGCTCACCTTCGGCTTGAGGAGCTTGATGCCCTTGATGAAACCCGGCTCATAGCGCAACAAAATCTGGAGGCTTATAAAGCAAAGATGACACGCTCATATGAAAGATTGACCCGGCCGAGGACATTCCGCCATGGCGAACTCGTGCTAGTGGTCAAAAGACCTATGATCCCCAGTCGCGCTAAGCGGGGAAAATTCGAGCCGAACTATGAAGGCCCGTACATCATAGACAAGGTCTACCAGGGTGGAGCCTATCTACTCATGGATATGCACGGTGAAAGGCCTTTCAGGCCAATAAACGGTCGCTTCCTGAAAAAATACTACGCTTAATGAGCCATAGCCTAGGTCAATGATAGATGACGACGACTATGTCCTCTCGCTATCTTCCTAAGCTCAAACCCTATAAGCGGTAGCCAGCCTTCTCCTGAACGGACCGAAACGTCCTTAAACTAATGACGGACCACTATGTCCTAAAACTAGTTGTTGACCGAGATGTCGATAAACTACGGTGGATTGAAACATCACAAAGCCGATATAAAAAAAATAATAAAAAATAATAAAAAATAATAAAAATGTCCATAAGCAAAATGGGCACGGATGAAAACCCGAAAGGGCTCCGTGAGTAAAAAACAGCAGGGCTACCGGCGAGTGTTTGTGAAAACCCGGAAGGGCGCAACTTCGTTAAAAGACACTTACAGGGTCCTCTCGACCTTGTAAGGAGAAATCACCCGTGTGAGATCCTTACGACTCACAAGGGAGCAACACACTTAGGGATCCTCACGATTCCAAAGGAGAAAATACACTTACGAGATCCTCACGACTCGTAAGGAGAACTCCCTTATGGGACCCTCACGGCTCATAAGATTTGAAAGTCTTAAGTTACAGAGACCTAAACTTGTGCTTAAGCAACCCCCACAACCTTCGATATTGCCCTATAAGTGGTTCAATTCTGACCCTTGTATACAATCCACGGGCGCGAATAAACATTTCTCTAACCAAGTCCCATCCGCGACTGGGGATATGTTCGCATGGTGAACAACCCTTGTAGGTCCTCTCGATTTACAAGGAGAAAACCCTCTTGTAGGATCCTTACGACTTACAGAGAAACATACACTTAGGAATCCTCACGATTCCTAAGGAGAAAATACACCTACAAGATCCTCACGACTTGTAGGGAGAAATACCTTTGTGAGACCCTTACGGCTCATGAAGTCAAAAGCCTTAGTCGACAGGACCTTAACCCTGTTCGCTAAGCCACCTTTGTTCGACATCGACAGAGGCAAATGATGATTCGCTCCTGGCAATATCCCAGTTGTAGCGGTGCTGATGCCGAAATCGGTGTCTAATTCCAGGCTTACAGCGAAAAGCCAGCAGGCCGCAAATGCATACGAAATAGCCGAAATGATGGGGCAACTTGCAATAAAAAGCAGCAAGTAAAAACGTATGCACACAAAATAGCCGAAATGATTGGGCAACTCGGAATAAAAAGCAGCGAGTAAAAATAAAATAAACAGCCGAAATGATTGGGCACCGCGAAAAATAGCCGAAATGATTGGGCGATCGCGACCTTCGCGATATAAAAGCTGAAATGATAGAGCATCGCGGAAATAAAACAATAATAAAAAAAAATATGATGGAACTTTTGCCCTACAGGTGAGATCACGTCGATCCCTGTATACAATCCAAGGGCACAAACAAAGAGGGCACCATACCTTCCCAACAGGCTCCGCCAAAAAGCGAAGCCAAATCTCGACAGTTCACCAACAACCTAGAGACAACCGTGACATTCGTCTCGATACAGTATACGCAGTGCCAGTAAACGAAGCGAAGATCAAATTCCTAGCTTCACGGTTTTGACGGTAACTTATATAAAACCTGAAAGACCACCACAGATCAGTTCAACTTCCAGGAAAATCAGTGTCCTTGGCAAATACCTCAATTCAGGGAAACTAGCGTCCTTGACGAGAACATCTTGATTCGCGTCGACCCGCAGAGAAACTAGCGTCTTTGCAGGAACACCTCGACTCGTTTCAACCCCAGGGAAACCAGTTTCCTTGACGAGAACATCTTGATTCGTGTCGACCCGCCGAGAAACTAGCGTCTTTGCAGGAACACCTCGACTCGTTTCAAACCCAGGGAAACCAGTGTCCTTGGCAAATACTTCGACTCAGGGAAACCAGTGTCCTTGACGAGAATATCTTGATTCGCGTCGACCCGCAGAGAAACTAGCGTCTTTGCAGGAATACCTCGACTCGTTTCAACCCCAGGGAAACCAGTGTCCTTGGCAAATACTTCGACTCAGGGAAACCAGTGTCCTTGACGAGAACATCTTGATTCGCGTCGACCCGCAGAGAAACTAGCGTCTTTGCAGGAACACCTCGACTCGTTTCAACCCCAGGGAAACCAATGTCCTTGGCAAATACTTCGACTCAGGGAAACCAGTGTCCTTGACGAGAACATCTTGATTCGCGTCAACCCGCAGAGAAACTAGCGTCTTTGCAGGAACACCTCGACTCGTTTCAACCCCAGGGAAACCAGTGTCCTTGGCAAATACCTCAATTCAGGGAACTAGCATCCTTGATGAGAGCTTCCTGATTCGCGTCGGCCCGCAGAGAAACAGTGTCTTTACAGGAATACTCCGATTCGTTTCAACCTCGAGGAAACCAGTGTCCTCGGCAAAATACTTCGACTCAGGGAAACCCGTGTCCTTGACGAGAACATATTGATTCGCGTCGACTCGCAGAGAAACTAGCGTCTTTGCAGGAACACCTCGACTCGTTTCAACCCCAGGGAAACCAGTGTCCTTGGCAAATACCTCAATTCAGGGAAACTAGCATCCTTGATGAGAGCTTCTTGATTCGTTTTGACCCGCAGAGAAACTAGCGTCTTTGCAGGAATACATCGATTCGTTTCAACCCCAGGGAAACCAGTGTCCTTGGCAAATACCTTAATTCAGGGAAACTAGCGTCCTTGATGAGAGCTTCCTGATTCACGTCGGCCCGCAGAGAAACCAGTGTCTCCGCAGGAATACTCCAATTCGTTTCAACTTTGAGGAAACCAGCGTCCTCGGCAAAATACTTTGACTCAGGGAAACCAGTGTCCTTGACGAGAACATCTTGATTCGCGTCAACCCGCAGAGAAACTAGCGTCTTTGCAGGAACACCTAGACTCGTTTCAACCCCAGGGAAACCAGTGTCCTTGGCAAATACTTCGACTCAGGGAAACCAGTGTCCTTGACGAGAACATTTTGATTTGCGTCGACCCGCAGAGAAACTAGCGTCTTTGCAGGAACACCTCGACTCGTTTCAACCCCAGGGAAACCAATGTCCTTGGCAAATACCTAAATTCAGGGAAACTAGCGTCCTTGATGAGAGCTTCCTGATTCGCGTCGGCCCGCAGAGAAACCAGTGTCTTTGCAGGAATACTCCGATTCGTTTCAACCTCGAGGAAACCAGCATCCTCGGCAAAATACTTCAACTCAGGGAAATTAGTGTCCTTGACGAGAGCTGCTCGATTTGTCTCGACTCGTGAGGAAATTAGTGTCTTCGCAAGGACTTCCCGATTCGTCTCGACTTGCAAGATAAAGCCTTAGGCAGCAAGGATTAAAAAACTTGTTTCCTAAGCACTGGGACCCTGCAAGTCGGCCTAAAACGGTCTCTTGTATACTATTCACGGGTCTCACTCTCCAAATTCGAATCTCGACAAGGAGAGAAACAACCGCTTACGAGTCCTCTCGACTCGTAAGAGGGAAAATTCTCTTATAAGATCCTTACGACTTATAAGAGAAAACGCACTTAGGAATCCTCACGATTCCTAAGGAGAAAATCCACCTACGAGATCCTCTCGATCCGTAGGGAGAAAAGTCTCTATGAGACCCTCACGGCTCATAGAGTTGAAAAGTCTTAGGCAGCAGATCTGAACCTGCGGCCTAAGCCATCGAAGAAACCAAGATGCTTATTCTATTATCTGTCAACCATGTTTATCAAGACATCATGCTGATAATAAGAGAAGGGAGAAAGCAAAGAAATGATACAAGACATTGCAAAGAAAAAATGTGTATCTTTATTTATTAATTCAATCAAGTACATGGCGAATCGTACAAAAGAATAAAGAATGTATACATCTTATTCGAAAAAGAAAATTTTTACAAGTATATTGATACAAGGGCAGCTACTAGGAAGGAAGCGTCTTAAATAGCCTTATCAGTTGTTCGCGCACTTCCTTCCATGCCTTCTCCTGATCGGCCGCCACCACCAGTTCTGCTTCCACTTGAGCCCGCTGCTGCAAGAAGGATGAAAGCTGTTCCCCAACTGCCTGCTGAGCTGCTTCGCGACCTTGGGCATTACGCTCGGCGGCATTGAGCTTCTGCTTCAGGTTTAGCCCATTTGAGATACGTTCCAGAAGGCCCTCGAAGATAGCCTTCACCTGGGCAGCGTTCGCCTCAACCTCAGCACGCAGACGAGCCGTCTCGTTTGAGGTCTCTTGGCATTCCCTCAGCCTTAAAGCCGCTTCTTGTTCCAAGTGACGGAAGTAAGAAGCGCTTTGCTCGATCCATGCTGCTCTTTGATTGCTTGCGGCTAAGGTCTCGGGAGCAGGGCGCATAAACTCCGATCGATGCAGGCGGACCTCGATTTCCCTGCAATGATTAACCCAAAGCTCGACGATGCCTCCATCGTGAAAATTCACAAGCGCCGCCAACATCGGATTAACCTCCTTAGCAAAATCCGCAGCAGATGGGGGAGCGTCTGCGTCAAGCTCATCGACGTATCCGCTCAGCATGCCCAAGCTTATTACGGCACCCTTTGAAGACGGACGTCTCAGGAAGGGGCCTGCCGGCATTATAACGCGAGACTCAAAGGGCACCGGAATCAGAACGACAGCTGAAAAAACAAAATACGATTAGATGACGGTTCAAGATATATGAAAAAGTCATCGACGGGATAGTTTACTATACCAGCTGCAGCAGGCGGCAAGGCAGGGAGGGCCGGTGGCGCGTCCGATCTTTCATCTCCTCCTTCAATTTGTAGCACTGCAATCAGAACAAGGAAGAGTCAGAAATAATTCCATTATTGAAAAAAGAAAGACATCAATTGGAAACTATACTCACCAGCGCCACTGGAGAAAGAATTGAGTTCAGATGGGAAGGAGAAGTGCGGGTGCAACACCTGGTAAAGGTGATCAAAAAGCGCTCCTGCAAAGACGCAATAGTACGACATTAGTACATAGATCATGCGGCTGAAAGATAAAACTAATGGGTTGCAAATCCATACCTTCCAGCATCTGTGATGGTACGAGGGAAGGCTGAGAGGTGGCCACCGCCAAGGCGGTAGTTGACGGCGCCCCCTCTAGTAATGGAGCGTCAGCACTGGCCGCACCTGCGTTAAAGAACAAAGATAAACCTGTCAGGAAGGATTATAAAATAAAGAAAAAAAGGACAATAACCCGAAATTTACCTGATGAGCCGCCAGCTGAAACGGAGGCGTCTCCCTCCTCCATCGACATGAGTCCACCGCCCGTGGCCTCATCACCCGACTCAACGGGGGCTGTCGTCGTGCTCGCGCGACCAGGAGACGGCGGAGGACCGTAGACGGGGAGAGCAATGATTGGAGCATTGCCAGACTCTTGAGAAAGAGCGGCTGGCTTGTCCCCGGGAGTCACGCCCGTCTCACCCGCTACTCCTTCAGGCTCGGCGGTCGCTGCTGTCTCGTCCGCCGTCGCCATGGGGTCGCCGGTCTCAGGCGCTCCATCCACCGCTGCCCCAAGCTCGGTTATAGCAGTCGTCTCATTTGCCGCTACCTCAGGCTCGGCATCGACGACCTTCTCCGGCGCAGTTTCTTCAGCCCCCAGCTCAGGTCCAGCAACCCCGGCGACATCACCCACCGTCGGCTCGGGTTCAGCCGGTGCCTCCTCCTCTGTCCCCTTAGGTTCGACGGTTTCCGCCTCCCCTTCGGTTGGACTTGGACCTGCAGGACAAGATATATAAGAACCGACAGGTTTACAATTCTTACAACAAAATTTTGAAAGATACATTACCTGAGGTGGACTTATCGTTAGCCTCCCTATTTGCGCGCGCCGCCTGTCTGTGAGCTGTAGACAAGGTGACCGGGGGCTCTTCCGAGGGAGTATCAGCACGAGGAACGGTGCTTGGGCCCGCTCCCACGGCCAAAGCAGCCCTGCGTGCCTTCGCCTCGTGCCTTAACCGCTTTCTCTCCTCCCGAGCCGTCAAGATGGAGCTCTTCAAAGCTTCCTTCATTGAGGCGTCATCGTCCGTGAACAGAGATGCCTCCAAATTTTTCAAGGAATCCCTCATCGACTTGTCGAGTTGAGGCTCTCGCGACGGCCCCGAAGCGACCGGGACTTCAGTAGCTGGCCCGGGGAGAGTCCCTGCATCAGCTGGCGCAGCCCCTGCAAAGAGACAAAGGAAGAAGGTTAGGTTGGCCATCAGAAAAGAGGACAAAAACTTAATAAGGCGAGACGTACCAACGCCCATTAAAGCGCGCTTCTTTTCCTCCTCCTGGAAGGTTTTTAAAGAGGCAGCGATGGCTTCTTCAGTAGTGACACCTGTTAAAAAAAGGGGGGAAAGTATTAGTCGAAGATAATGATAAGAATGCGATAAAATGACAAAGAGTGCAGCTAATGATTACCTGCTCGAGCGAGTTTATCCAGCCACGCTTCGAGTCTGGCTGATCGCTCAGAAGCCGCAATGGCGGCCGCCAGATCGGTGTCTGCTGGATCTACCGAGAGGCCCTTATTGCTGCCGTACTCGCTTATACCTTCGGTAAGAGGGGCCTCAGTCTCTAAACCGAGGATAGCATAGAGAGAGGAGCGACTTCTTCTTCCTCTTCTACCCGCCATCCCTGGGTGCACCCGAGATCGACTTGCGCTTTGCAAGCACCTTAGGGCGGCGGGTCCCGATATCCGCGCCCACGCCGGACTCCGGCGAAACCACATTTACCGTCTCCACTAGAGCACGGGGCGCTGGTGGCGCATCCACAGTATCACGGAGCGGCAATCCGCGCGGAGGGCTCAGCACGTGCGGTGGCCCAACTTCGGCATCTTTCAGCGGAGGAATGACCGGAGTCCTTGGCTTCAAGGGAGCCTTGCGATCGCCGCCGGGAGGCGCACCCTTGCGGTCAACCAGCATGCGCTTCTCCATATGGATAACCGGACCCATTGCATGCATGTCCCAGGCCATGTACGCGTTGAGGACCTTGGGAACGCAGCTTGCCTCGCTGATGAAGAAGTAGGAGCCCGTGTTAAGCCGCATAAAATGGTGCATCGCACTCCTTATCCCCTCCCGGCTGGCCACGGGCTCTTCCAAAAAGGCTTCCAGCGGGATCCCCTGGTGATAGCTGGATTGTTGGGTGAACCGGTGAGGGTTATACCTCATGAAAAGCACCGTCTCATTCTGCCTGAACACCAGGTAGCCCGGCCGAATGGAGTAGAGGTGAAGGATCTCCCGGGCTTTCAATATGGAGGCCCCGTCCTTAAAATCATCGCGCAGCGGCACCACCGACTTGGTGGTTTCTGAGCCTATGGTTATGACTTTATCCAAAAAAGAAACCTTCGCTCCGACTATGTGTGGACGAAGGAGCAACCCCCTAGCCTCCCGCGGAGGCGCAACCACGATCGAGGCGCCGACCAGCCGCATGACTCTTGGGAGTCTGCACTTCTCAAAAAACGGAGGGATCTTATGGACGCCGAACAACCCATGCACATGCATTTCCATCCATGAGGTGAAGTAGTGCATCGGGAAATTAGCCGGCTGCACCCCAGGTTCATTAGCGTCCGCCGCCATGCTAAGTCCATTATATAAGTGAGCCAACCCGGCGATTCCTATTGTCAACTGCAGGCCAGCCACCATCCGATGCGCTGGGTAGAAAACAGACGGCCGCATATGGCGCGGGTGCATGGGGAGCGCCAAGCTGCACAGCCACAATCCTAGGAACCCAACAAAAAAGGTCTCCTCATCCATGCCCGGGACGGCAATTCTTACAAGGGCATGACTGCGGCGCCGGGGAGATAAAAGTCCTTTTGATCGTCCTCCGATGTTGGTCGACGGTCCAAGCCGAAGCCGAAAGGGTCATCAAGCTTGGCGAACTTCTCGCTCCGCTCCGATAGAAACTCCGGTCCAATGAAGCGGGCGATAAAATCTGCGAAACTGACTCCCCGGACGCCTGATTCCAGATAGAGCCCTTCATATATGCTCAGCACCTTCACCAAGCCCGGAAACTGGTGCTGAATGGCATTCTCCGGCGTCAGATCAAACACCAGCGGCTTGGTGGCGAAGACGTATTCGTCAGGAGGAAGCAGCTCCTCGTAATGCTCCCCCCTCATCGGCTGACCTGAGATTTCAGCGAACTCTTCCAAGGAGATAGAGACTTCCCTGTTCGTCATCAGGAAGGTGTGGGTGGGGATATTCCATTGTTCATTAAAAGCCTTAATCCACCATGTTGGAGGAGAGGGATACTCAAAGAGCGAGACGTAGATTGCCGAATACAAACCAATCTTCATCAGATGAGTCCTCTTCGCCGATAAGATGTACCGGGCCCACTACAAATATCCGGCGGGTGGTCGCGGGATCAATCCAATGTTATAGGCCTGTCTCCAAGGGCGTGCTTCACCCTGACAGATTCGCCTCCCCAAAATGTCTATTGCCGGCGGCGGCTGCACGGGAATAGCACCAATTGCAGGCTGGAGGAGGTCATCCGAATTCCAATTTTTGACCTCCACGGCATACTTCACCGGGGGTTCATCCGCACAGGGGATCGAAAATATGGGCTCAGACGGCATAGCGGAACCGAAGCTTCGGCGACCCTGGATGATCTCGTTATACCACCTACCCCATAGGTGAAAGTTCTTGTGCTCGGGGTCATGATCCTTGATGAGAGTGAGCACCTCTCGGTCCACTGGTGCCTGGGGAAATCCTCCCTCCGAGCGAACAAACGGGAATGATAGGTCAGCAGGCATGTTTCCTGTGGAGGGAAAAAAATTAGCCGTCAGTGTTGTAATTCCAATGCTTGGCGTTTTAAAATTTATACCACATTGCAATGCAGTGGGTAGGGGACCAAAGGGGGACCCACAAAATCTGGATGACAGTGCATCAGTTAATAAGACAGCCCCATCATTGGATGAGACTGTCAATTAAAGAAGAGATCCCCAAGAGAATATTCTCATTAATGGGAAATTCCTAAGGACAAGGAGAAAATCTCCTCTTTCAGAGCAAAGCTCTGTCACACATTTGTCAAACTCTGGTCTCAAGGGAATAAAATTTCCTAAAAAGAGCCTAGCTCTGTAATAATGATGGAAAGATCCATCAAAAGAAACATTTAACTCTTGAAAGAATTAAAAATTTTGAGATCTTAAAAATCCATGAAAACTCTTAGGAGTTCTTCATTTTCAGATCAAAAAGATCTACATTTGATCCATGAGCAAAGCTCTGTTCATGGGTTAAAACCCATGAAACAAGATCTCTGTAGATCTATGGATTCTTGAGACCAAGGCTCTGTTGCTGAAACCCCAAAGGGGTTTTCTTTAGATCAAAGATCTATGAGAGCAAGGCTCTGTTAATTAAATTAAATTTAATTTAAGTTAAATTTTACCTAAGATGTTCTAAAAATTTGAACTCTGGAGTTCTTGAAAAGAAACGAGAGCAAGGCTCTAAAGTTCTTAAAAACAAGAGCAGGGCTCTGAAAACTCAAGTTCTTGAGAATATTCTTGAAAATCTCTTTAACAAATTTAACAAATTAATGGGCACTATTTAAAGGCCCCTAGAACCCAATTTCAAAAAAAACAACACAGAGAGAAAAACAGAGACAGAAACAGAGAGAGAACTCAAAAGAATTTTGAGAAGAACTCAAGAAGAAAAAAGAAGAAGGTAAAACCTTTGAATAAAAAAGAAGAATCTCTTCTGAATAGATCATTGATCTAAGAACAAGATCAAGGATCTTCAATAAAAAAAAATAATAAATAATATAAAAGGCATTGCTTTTTTATGAACCATTGGTTATGGAATCTTAAAGATTCTTTTCTTGAATCCCAAATTGGATCAAGATAATTAAAACAGTGCCTTGCACTTGTAAATCTGCACTGTTGTGCTCTCTAAATTGGCGCAAGCCACCAGAGAGCGCCACGTGTCAGCACCATAACAACTTGCGCTATGCACTTTTAAGATAGAGCATTGCTCTCTGAAATTGGCGCAACTCACTAGAGCGCGCCACGTGTCAGCAGCGCAACAGCGCAGCGCACTGCGCTTGCGCTCACCCGAGCGTGACACGTGTCACCTCCACATGCGCTTGCGCTCAATAATTGGCGCAAAGCGCCTGACAGGCCACATGGCCACTGTCAGTTTGATTAATGCACTGCATTATTTATAGAAGGGCCAAACCCAATTAAAAAATGCATTATTTTAAAAAGGGCAGAGCCCAAACAAAAACAGATGATGTGCATCATTTAAAAGGGACAGAGCCCAAATCAAAAAGGCCTAGCAGGCCAAAAGAAAATACAGTGCATTATTAAACAGGGGCAAAGCCCTAGCACAGGCCTAATAGGCCAAAGATAAAAACGTTGAATGTTCTCAACTGGACTTAGCCCAATCATGGCCGTAAGTCCTCAAATTAAATTGACTGAGCACGGCTGCTCCCTTAAATCAATTTACATCCGGTTCAAGGGTACATCTTCGAACTCCTCTGACACCTATCGTTGTAATCCTTCAACGACGTCGGAGAGGTGACGGGTCCCGACAACCACACATAAATACGGACTGTGGGGTCCTTAAACCCATGGACTTATGCGTCCTTAAACACATCCATATGGACTGTGGGGTCCTTAAACCCATGGACTTATGTGTCCTCAAACTAATGGACTAATGCGTCCTTAAACACATCTATATGGACTATGGGGTCCTTAAACTCATGGACTTATGCGTCCTTAAACTAATATCCATCCCCAAAACTGGAAATGGACCTCTATGTTCCTAAACTGGAAATGGACCACCATGTCCCTAAACTACCTATGGACCACTACGTCCCTAAACTGGAACAATAGAGCCCCCAAATGCTCTTTTGTCGGATCTAAACGATCCCGTTTAAGTCGATCTTAGCCTCAAATATGGCTAACGTATCCGTAAACCTTCAAACAGACTTTAGTCCCAAATTGGACTATAGATCCCCTCCAATCGACTTTGGTTCAAGGGTACATCTCTGAACTCCTCTGACACCTGTCGTTGTAATCCTTTAACGTCGTCAGAGAGGTGACGGGTCCCGACGGCCATATATTAAATGGACCACTACGTCCCTAAACTGGAACAATAGAGCCCCTAAATGCTATTTCCGTTAAGTTGATCTTAGTCTCAAATCAGACTAATGTATCCTTAACGAACGTTTAAGTTGATCTTAGCCTCAAATACGGCTAACGTATCCTTAAACTAAAACCCCAAACCCAAATCTAAGTAAATACGGATTTAGACTAATCCACGTCCTACGGGCGACGTCATCACTTAGTCTCCGTATACAATCCACGGGCAACCACAAACAAAACCAACACACACGACACGAAGTGAAATTCTGGAGAAGGAGAAAGTGATTACCGCGACGCAGTAGCGTAATTAACTGCAGGAGCTTGCGCCTGCAGGGAAGAGCGTCCCCACAATCAAAAACCCCTCAAGCGAGGGGGAATCTGACGAAGTCTGCTACATCGGCCGCATCCGTCTAAACCTCCGATACACGGTGCCATAAATCAACTTGGCATCTTCGGAGAGGTAGACGGATAAAATCAAATAGCATCTACCACGAATCTCAGGCAAGACGCCCATGTCTCGGCCGCCATTCGGAGGGGAACAATACCGATACCCAACATTGTATCAAACATCTCCAAAGCCCATTTCGAATCGCCGTTCTTCGAAAAACCCACTACCATTGTAATCTAAGAAACGGCATTTCGCTCAAGCATTTCATTGAAAAATTTCATGCTGAATCCAAATCTCCCGCTTTCACGAACCCATGCATCAAGCAGTTCCACGACGAAATGCTTCTCTCCAGCATTTCATCAAACAGCTTCTAAGCAGAACCCAAGGATCCAACTTTGCAGCAAGTTTTGATTGAAATTTTCTATAACAGCAAATTTGCATTTTTATGCCATTGTAAAGTTTCATTTAGAAATTTAAGAGTGAGTTCAAAAGATCCGAGCTTTACATAAGCATCGACGATCGAGGTCCGAACAAATGGATCAAGATCGAGGCCGGACTTCAATGCGGCCGTGTGGAGGGAAGATGTCACCGGAGAATCACCGAGGATGGCGGCGGAGCAGAAAGCAAATGGGAAAGCGAGGAAGCCAGGGCTGGTATTTGAGATGGTCTTTGGGCAGCTTCTCTTCCGCATCTTTAACAATAGATTGGACTGTAGAAAGAGTGCTTTGTAGCTTCACCATCTGTTTGTGTCACGCCCCGCTTCCCAGAGTGCGCTAACTACTGCACGTGATAGAGACAACCATGCTACCTGTGGCTAGAAAATATCTCTCCACAGTCACATTACGGCTGTCTATAAGATATCAAGAACAATAAAATATAAAATCTATTTATTACATGTCCATTTGCCAAAATAAAAGAGTCAAGAAAATGTATAAGTGGAAACGATAATAATATCCAACAACATATGAAAATACGTCCCAATATGGGTTCACATCAAGAAATAAAAGTGCGGAAAAATAAGCTAAGAGTCTAAGAGCTAAACATCTCTAAATCACATATAATCAATTCTTCACTGCTCGGCTTAACAGCTAAATTACTTCTGTTCAGCCTGCGATAAAGATAGAGAAACTGGGCCATGCAAAACCCAGACGTCAGTGCGTCATAACATCAAAACAATAGTAATAACCAGGATGTAACGATATAGGTAAACATGAATATAAATGAGAACACATGTATGAAACAGTGAGGTGTAGGTATGTGACATGTAACCTAAGGTCTGTACTTCTACGTTATTTATTCTAAAAGTCTTTGAAATCAATTTAATGGAATCGTCGATGTAACTCAATAGTATCCTGTGCGTGCCTAGGACCACGGTCAAGATTCTCGGGCTGAATTCGAGACATGCCGCTAGGCAGTAAACAGGTAACATGTACAGATGAATGATATCAGCAGTATCATCCCGGGGCTGGCCTAGCCCGTAAAGACTGATCAGTCTAAACATCGAACTGTTGAGTTACAAGTCAGGTTTCATTATTGATTTCCCCTTATCCCCAAGGTTATATGTTCAAGTCAGGAATTGAAGATATGAATCTAATGCCAACACATGATCAAGCAGGTACGGGTTTTGTCTATGCAGACAACATGTTACGTCCGTCAGGACAACAAGTCAGGATTGTTGGCATTAGTAACTAGATCCAAGTAATGAGTCAAGTAGTGGGTCGTGAACATGTCATGTGATGTCTATATATCAGACATATACCCAAATGTAAAACTGTAATGAAAATCTGAACACAGTAAGCACGACGGATATCATGATGCATATGTGTTTATCTGTAACCTGTATATGTATCCATGACTAAGTATGATGCACATTAGAAAGCATGTTGTACTAATATAACAGTAATATGATATAATGAGGTTGTTCCCCTCCGAACGGCGGCGACGACGCGAGGACGTCTAGCCTGAGATTCGGGACAGATGCTATATGGTTTTATCCGTCCACCTTTCCGAAGATGCCAAGTTGATTTATGGCACCGTGTATCGGAGGTTTAGACGGATGCGGCCGATGTAGCAGACTTCGTCAGATTCCCCCTCGCTTGAGGGGTTTTTGATTGTGGGGACGCTCTTCCCTGCAGGCGCAAGCCCCTGCAGTTAATTACGCTACCGCATCGCGGTAACAACTTTCTCCTTCTCCAGAATTTCACTTCGTGTCGTGGGTGTTTGTTTTGTTTGTGGTTTCCCGTGGATTGTATATGGAGACTGAGTAATGCCGTCGCCCGTAGGACGTGGATTAGTCCAAATCCGTATTTACTTAGATTTGGGTTTGGTGTTTTTAGTTTAAGGATACATTAGCCGTATTGAGGCTAAGATCAAATTAAACATTCGTTAAGGATACGTTAGTCCTGTTTGAGACTAAGATCAACTTAATGTGGTGATCCATTTAATATATGGCCGTCAGGACTCATCACCTCTCTGACGTCGTTGAAGGATTACAACGATAGGTGTCAGAGGAGTTCAGAGATGTACCCTTGAACCAAAGTCGATTTGGAGTTTTATAGTCCATTTGAATGTTTAAGGATACGTTAGCCGTGTTTGGGGCCAAGATCAACTTAAACGGGATTGTTTAGATCCGGTCAAAAGAGCATTTGGAGGCTCTATTGTTCCAGTTTAGGGACGTAGCGGTCCATGTTCCAGTTTAAAGACGTAGTGGTCCATGTTCCAGTTTAGGGACGTAGTGGTCCATCATTAGTTTAAGGACGTTTCGGTCCATATTCCAGTTTAGGGACATGGTGGTCCACAGGTAGTTTAAGGACGCTTAAGTCCGTGGGATTAAGGACCCCACAGTCCGTGTTTTAGTTTAAGGACGCATAAGTCCGCGGGTTTAAGGACCCCACAGTCCGTGTTTTAGTTTAAGGACGCATAAGTCCGAGGGTTTAAGGATCCCACAATCCGTCTTTTAGTTTAAGCACGCTTAAGTCCATGAGTTTAAGGACCCCACAGTCCGTGTTGATGTGTGGTTGTCGAGACCCGTCACCTCTCTGACATCGTTGAAGGATTACAACGATAGGAGTCAAAGGAGTTCGGAGATGTACCCTCGAACCGGATGTAAATTGATTTAGGAGAGCAGCTGTGCTCAGTCAATTTAATTTGAGGACTTACGGCCATGATTGGGCTAAGTCCAGTTAAAAAAATATTCAACGCTTTTATTTATTTTTGGTCTATTAGACCTGTGTTAGGGCTTTGCCCACATTTAAATAATGCATTGCATTGCTTTTTATTTTTGTTTGGGCTCTGCCCAGAAAGGATGCAGAGCATCAATTTGTTTTGGGCTCTGCCCATTTATAAGTGATGCAGGGGATCAATTTTATTTGGGCTCTTCCCTTTTATTGCTTTGCAATTTACTTTGGCCTGCTAGGTCTTTCTGACTTGGGCCAGGCCCTTTAGCAAAAGAAATGCATTGCATTTGTCAGGTGCTTTGCGCCAATCAAAGAGCGCAAGCGCTTGTGGTGATGACACGTGTCATGCAAGCGCAGTGCGCTGCGCCAGTATGCTACGCTTGCGCTGCTGACACGTGGCGCGCTGTAGTGAGTTGCGCTAGTTTCAGAGAGCAAGGCTCTATTTCAAAAGCGCATAGCGCAAATGGTTCAGATACTGACACGCGGCGCTCTCTGGTGGCTTGCGCCAACCCAAGTGCGCAACAGTGCAGATTTATAAGTGCAAAGCACTATTAATTTGAGAATCTTTTAGATTCAAGAACCAATGGTTCATAAAAGAAGTGCAAAACACTATTTGATTTCTTGATCTAATTTAGATCAAAGAAAAACAAGTTTTTTCTTATTTCAGGAACCAGAGGTTCATAAAAAGTGCAAAGCACTGTTTTTATTTTGATTTTTTATTAAAGATCATTGATCTTGTTTTTAGATCAATGATCTATCAGAAGAAATTCTTCTATCAGAAGAAATTCTTCTATCTAAAAGGTCTTTTACCTTTCTTTTTTTTTCTTGGAATTTCTTCAGAGTTCTCTCTGCTTGAAATTTTTGATTTCTCACAAAAATGTTGATGCCTTTGAATTGAGGTCTAGGGTCCTTTTTATAGTGCCCATAAATTAGTTAAAGGGATCTTCTCTGAGTGATTTGGGGAATTTTTCCCACCGTTGGATCTTTGATCCAAGGGCTTCTGTTTTACAGAAGAAAATCTTCTTGTTTTAACAAGAACAGAAAGATTTCTTAAAATCTTAATTCTGTTTGGCGCAAACGCCCCAGCGCGTGACACGTGTCAAGCAGCGCACAGCGCAGCGCAACTGTGCTAGCGCATCTGCGCTGACACGTGTCGCGCAGCGCAAAGCGCAGCGCATCTGCGCTGACACGTGTCGCGCAGCGTAGTGCTTGCGCAACTGAAGCGTTGCTTCCTTTAATTTTGCTTTAAATAGAGCTTTGCTCTGATTGGGTGCACTGCTTTGGGCGCTGCGCTGATGTATCTACGCCTGACATGTGGCGCGTTGCGTCCGAGATTTGAAGCGTTGCTTCAAAATTTGAATTTTGAATTTCCAGTAGAGCTTTGCTCTGATTGGGGGAAACAAATGCCCCCCCCACCGTTGCGCTCACGTGGTGCGCACGTAAGTGCAGCGGTGACAAGCTCCTGACCGTTGGATCAAGGGGTGAGCTGAAGGGGCGCAAGCGCCTTAAAAATAGGACATCTAGCCCTTAAAAAATCTTCACCCTTTTTCAAGATTTTTGATTTCAACAGAGCTTTGCTTTTGCTTAAGAACTTCAGAGCTTTGCTCATTTCCAAAGTTAGAAACATTAGGTAAAATTAATTTAAATCAAATTAATTTAAATCAATTTTAACCAAAAGAGCTTTGCTCTCATAGATCTTTTGATCTAAGAAATCCCTTTGGGGTTTCATAAACAGAGCTTTGCTATCAAAAACTTATAGATCTACAGAGATCTTGTTCATGGGTTCTAACCCATGAACAGAGCTTTGCTCTTGGATCAAATGTAGATCTTTTAGATCTGAAAAATGAAGAACTTATTATAAGTTTTAATGGATTTTTCAAGATTCCAAAAATTTTAATTCTTTTACGTGTTAAAAATTTTTGATGGATCTTTCCATTATTACCACAGAGCTATGCTCTTTTAAGGAATTTTATTCCTTTGAGACCAGAATTTGACAAGTGTCATTCTGTGACAGAGCTTTGCTCTGAAAGAGGAGATTTTCTCCTTGTCTCTAGGGATTCCCCACTGATGAGAATATTCTCTTGGGGATCTTTTCTTTAACTGACAGTCTCACCCAATGATGAGGCTGTCTTATTAAATAAGGCATTTTCATCCAGATTTTGTGGGTCCCCATTTGGTCCCCTACCCACTGTGGTGTGATTAATTTTAATTTAATTAATTTTTAAATTCAGTTAATTGAAAAATTTTAAACGCTAAGCGTTGGAATCGCAGCACTAACGGCTATTTCTTGTTCCTTTGCAGTGACCATGTCTCTCGATACCTCGTTCCCGTTCGCCCGCTCGGAGGAAGGGTTTCCTGAAGCGCCCCTGGACCGTGAAGTTCTAGCCATGATTAAGGACCACGACCCGAAATGCAAGAGTCTCCACCTTTGGGGATCGCGGTATAACCAGATTATCATGGGTCGACGGAGCTTCACCTGCGCAGTGCCGTCGGAACCCATTACGGCGATTCACTATGCTACCCCACCCTCGGTGCAGTATGCCATGGAGATGGTTGATTGGACCTCAAAGGGCTTTCTTCATCCCGCTATGGATGCGATTCCGGTCCAGCGTCCTATGGTTTTGGATATCCTAGGACGCCGTATCTGTCAGGGTGAGGCGTGACCTTGGGGCAATCATATAACATTGGTCTGATCCCCCGCCACCCGATCGGTTATCTGCCGTGGGCACGGTATATCCTGTCGACGAAGAAGTCGCAGTTGATAAGGTTAGGATTGTACACCGCGGTCTACGTCTCTCTCTTCCATTATCCCACGCTTCCCACCTGGTGGTTCAAGGCTTTCTTGGAGCAGTGGAACATTCCTACCCACACTTTCCTTGCAATGGATCGGGAAGTGTCAATCTCTTTGGAGGAGTTCACGGAGGTATCCGGTTTACCAGTCATAGGGGAACACTATGAGGAGTTATTCCCGACAGAAGAGTATGTCTTCAGTGTTAAGCCGGTGGTAAGGGGGTTCACGCCGGAGAATGCTGTTCAACACCAATTCCCAAGCTTGATTAAAGTGTTGAACATTTATGAGTCCCTTTTCATCGAACATGGGAGTCGAGGAGTTAACTTTGAGGATTTCATCGCTTGGTTCCTTCGCCCAAGCGTCCTTTCATCAGAAGCTGCCAAGTTCGCTACCCTGGATGACCCTTTCGGTCTAGGTGTGGACAACCTGCCGGAGAAGGAGATAGACCAAAAGGGTTTTTTCCTTCCGGACTTCCCGACTATGTCTTTTGCAGAAATTGCGGCCCCCGGGATGGACGAGGAGGCCTTTTTCTTAGGATTTCTCGGGCTGTGGCTGAGTTGGTTTGCGATCCCAATGCACTCTCACCGTATGCGGCCCTCTGCCTTTTACCCAGCCTACCGGATAGCCATCGGGGTAAAGGTGGCCGTTGGGATCGCCGGCTTGGCACACCTATATCATGGCCTCAGTCGAGCAGCGGATGCTAATGAGCCCGGGGTACTGCACGTGGTCTTCCCGATGCACTACTTTGTATCGTGGCTCGAGCTACACACGGCGGGTGTCTTCGGCATGCACAAAAGGCCCTCGTTCTTCGACAAGTGAGGTTTCCCTCGCATTATACAGCTGATCGGCGCATCAATTGTGACCCCATCACCACGGAACGCCAAGGGTTTACTCCTTCGCTCTCACACCGTTGGAGCCGGGATGTCCTTTATTGACAAGGTGTTGACTATTGGAAAGGCGTCCACCACTGCGGTGCGACCATTACAAGACTCCTTTAAGGATGGAGCCTCAGTTTTGACGGCCCGGGAGACTCTTCACTTATATTCTATTAGACCGGGCTTCCTAGTCTTCAGGCAGAATGGTGCGGCGATTTTCATGAGATATAACCCGCATCGTTTCGCCCAACAACTGGGCTACGATCAAGGGGTCCCCTTGGAAGCTTTCCTGCTGGAACCCGCTGCCACTGAAGAAGGGATGGAGAACGCGCTGCATCATTTCATGCGCCTGAATACGGGTTCTCATTTTTTTATCAGTGCGCCGGCTTGCGCTCCACGAATCCTCAACGTATACAAAGAATGGTACAATCATGCAACAGGAGCCATTATAAAGGAGGAAAGGTGACTGCTGGTCGACCGTAAGGGTGCGCCTCCAGGCAGCGACCGCAACGCTCCTTTGGTTCCTAGGACTCCGGTAGTTGCCCTTCTAAAAGATTTTAGAACCGGGCCATCGCGTGCGCAAAGTCCTCCGCACGGATTGCCGCTCCCCGATATTACAGATGCAGTTCCAGCGCCCTGTGCTCCAGTGGAGACAGTGGTTGTAGCCTCGCCGGAGTCTGGCGTGGGTGCAGACATCGGGACCCGCCGTCCCAAGGTGGCTGCTAAGCGTAAGTCGATCCCACGTGCACCTAGGGTCGGAGGGCAGAAGAAAAAGAAGTCGCTCTTCGCTGCAGACGTTGCGTTCGGTCAGGAACCCCACGCTCCCTATGCCGAGGGCCTGAGCGAATATGGGACTAACGAGAGATTAGTCATGCCGCCGCCGGATGATACAGACTTGGAGGCCGCTCTCGAAACTTCAGCGTGGTTGGCAAAGCGTGACGCGTGGCTAGCTAAGCTTACGCAATCAGGTAACTACTAGTCGCCTTTTCTTTATTGTATCATATCCTCCTCATTGCATTTGACTAACGTTTTTTCCTTCTTTTCTTCCAATAGGCATCACTGATGAAGAAGCCATTGCCGCTTCCCTCGAGACTTTCCAAGAGGAGGAACGTCTCAGAGCGTCTTTAGGCCTTAGTAAGTTTTAATTCATCAAGTTTTCGTTTTCCTTGTGTTATGGTCGATCTAACCTCTCCCTTTTTATCGCAGGAACCTCAATGCCGTTCCCGCCAAGCGACGCGGACATTCTGCCATCTGACGATGTTCCTGCTTCCTCGGGGCTACCGCGGGAGGTCCGTCTTGAAGAGCCAATGAGAGATGCCTTAAAGGCTCTGGAGGCATCTCTGAACGAGGACGACGAAGCCTTGAAGGAAGCGTCGAAGAGATCCATCGCGACAGCTCGGGAGGAGAGGAAACGGTCAAGGCGCGAAGTGAAGGCACGCCGGGCTGCTTTGGCTACGGGAGCGGGCCCCAGCACCGTCCCTCGTGCTGATACTCCCTCCGAAGAGGCCCCTGTCGCCCTATCCACTGCTCACAGACAAGTGGCGCGCGCAGTTCAGAGCGCAAATGATAAATCCACTTCAGGTAATATTTCTCTCAGAATTTTGTTGTAAGAATTATAATGCCATCGGCTCTTATATATTTTATCTTGCAGGGCCAAGTCCGACCGAGGGGGAGGCGGAGACCGTTGAACCCAAGGAAACAGAGGAGGCGGCACCTGCCGAACCCGAGCCGATGGTGGGCAACGTCGCTGAGGCTTCGGAGCCTGAGATGGAGGTTGAGGGGTCAGCAGCCGAGAAGGTCATTGATGCTGAGCCTGAAGTGGCGGCAGATGAAATGATCGTCATAACCAAGTCCAGGGTAGTGGCGGACGAGGCGCTTGAGGCCGGCGACCTCGTGGTGACGGCGGGTGAGCCGATGGAGACCGTGGAGCCCGAAGAAGTAGCGGATAAGATGGGTACGACTTTCGGGGAAGAGTCAGCCGCTCTCTCCCAAGAGTCCGGCAACGCTCCAATCATTGCCCTCCCCGCCTACGATCTTCCGCCGTCTCCAGGCCGTGTGAGCACGACGACGGTCCCCATCGAGTCGTGTGATGAGGCCACGGGCGGTGGCCTCATGTCGATGGAGGAGGGAGTCGCCTCCGTTTCAGCCGGCAGCTCGTCAGGTAAATCCCAAGCTGCTGTCTTTCTTTACCTTACAATCCTTTATGACAAGTTCACCTTTTCGTAATGCAGGTGCAGCCAGCGCCGATGCCCCACTGCTCGAGGGAGCGCCTTCAACGACTGTCTTGGCGGTGGTCACCTCTCAACCCTCTCTCATACCATCGAAGATGTTGGAAGGTATGGGTTTGCAATTTATTAATCTTATTTTTCAGACGTATAATTTGTGTACTAAAGTAGTACTTGTTATGTCTTTTCAGGAGTGCTCTTTGATCATCTATATCAAGTGTTACTCCCACGCTTCTCCTTCCCATCTGAACTGGCTTCTTCCTCCGGTGGCGCTGGTAAGTATGGTTTCCATTGATATCTTTCTTTTTCATTGATGGAATTACTTCTAACTTTTTTTTTGTCCCGACTGCAGTGCTACAAATCAAAGGAGGGGATGAAAGATCGGCTGCACCACCGACCCTTCCGGCCTTGCCACCCGCCTCAGCTGGTACAGCGACTATCACATTGATAACTCCCCCATTTTTTTTTGAACTGTTATCTGATCATATCTTGTTTCTTTTCAGCTGTTGTTCCGGTCTCGGCGCCCTTTGAATCTCGCATCATAATGCCGGCAGGTCCTTACCTGAGACGTCCATCTTCGAAAGGCGCCGCGAACAGCTTGCGTATGTTGAGCGACTACGTTGAGGAGCTCGACGTCGAGACCCCTACGCCTGCTGCGGATTTCGCTACGGCGGTTAACCCGATGCTGGTGATACTCGTGAATTTCCATGACGAGGGCATCATCGCATCTTGGGTTAACCATTGTATGGAGATCGAGGCTCGCCTGCATCAGTTGGAGTCGATGCGTCTCTCCCCCGAGACTTTAGCCGCGAACAATGAAAGAGCAGCATGGATCAAGGAAAACGCTTTTTACGTCCACCACTTGGAACAAGAAGCAGCTTTAAAGCTAAGGGAATGCCAAGAGACCTCGAGCGAGACGGCTCGTCTGCGTGCTGAGGTTGAGGAGAATGCTGCCCAAGTGAAGGCTGTCTTTGAGGGTCTCCTAGAGCGCATCTCCCATGGGCTAAACTTGAAGCGAAAGCTTGATGTAGCCGAGCGTGATACCCCAGGCCGCGAAGCTACTCATCAGGCCGTCAGGAAGCAGCTTGCATCTGTCTTGCAGCAACGGGCCCAAGTGGAGGCGGAGCTGGCGGTGGTGGCCGATCAGGAGAAAGTGGGGAAGGAAGTGCGCGAACAATTGCTAGAGCTATGCAAGACGCTTCCTTCCCAGTAATTCTCCTTGTATCTAGATACTTGTAGCATTTTCCTTTTTAAATAATATGTATCCATTCTTCAATATTTTGTACGCTTCATCTTGTACTTGATTACATTCAATAAAGATACACATTTTTCTTTGCAATGTCTTGTACTATTTCTTTGCTTTTTCCTTTCTTATTATCAGCATGCTGTCACAATTAACAGATAATAGAGTAAGCATCTTGATTTCTTCACGAGATAGCGATGGCTTAGGCCGCAGGTTCAGATCTGCCGCCTAAGACTTTTCAACTCTATGAGCCGTGAGGGTCTCATAGAGACTTTTCTCCCTACGGATCGAGAGGATCTCGTAGGTGGGTTTTCTCCTTAGGAATCGTGAGGATTCCTAAGTGTGTTTTCTCTTATAAGTCGTAAGAATCCTATAAGAGAATTTTTCCCTTTTACGAGTCGAGAGGACCCGTAAGCGGTTGTTTCCCTCCTTGTCGAAACTCGACTTTGGAGAGTGAGACCCGTGAATAGTCTGCAAGAGACCGTTTTAGACCGACTTGCAGGGTCCCATTGTTCAAGAAGCAAGTTTTTTAATCCCTGCTGCCTGAGGCTTCATCTTGCAAGTTGAGATGAATCGGGAATTTCCCGCGGAGACACTGGTTTCTCTGCGAGCCGACACGAATCAGGAGGCTCTCGTCAAGGACGCTGGTTTCCTTGAGTTGAGGTATTTTCCAGAGATTATTTGTTTCCCTGGTGTTGAGACGAATCGAGAATTTCCCACGGAGACACTGGTTGCTCTGTGAGTCGATGCGAATCAGGAGGCTCTCGTCAAGGATGTTTGTTTCCCTGAGTTGAGGTATTTGCCAAGGATTATTTGTTTCCTTGGTGTTGAGACGAATCGAGAATTTCCCACGGAGACACTGGTTGCTCTGCAAGTCGATGCGAATCAGGAGGCTCTCGTCAAGGATGTTTGTTTCCCTGAGTTGAGGTATTTGCCAAGGATTATTTGTTTCCTTGGTGTTGAGACGAATCGAGAATTTCCCACGGAGACACTGGTTGCTCTGCGAGTCGATGCGAATCAGGAGGCTCTCGTCAAGGATGTTTGTTTCCCTGAGTTGAGGTATTTGCCAAGGATTATTTGTTTCCTTGGTGTTGAGACGAATCGAGAATTTCCCACGGAGACACTGGTTGTTCTGCTAGTCGATGCGAATCAGGAGGCTCTCGTCAAGGATGTTTGTTTCCCTGAGTTGAGGTATTTGCCAAGGATTATTTGTTTCCCTGGTGTTGAAACGAATCGAGAATTTCCTACGGAGACACTGGTTGCTCTACAAGTCGATGCGAATCAGGAGGCTCTCGTCAAGGATGTTTGTTTCCTTGAGTTGAGGTGTTTGCTAAGGATTATTTGTTTCCTTGGTGTTGAGACGAATCGGGAATTTCCCGCAGAGACACTGGTTTCTCTGCGAGCCGACGCGAATCAGGAGGCTCTCGTCAAGGACGCTTTTTTCCTCGAGTCGAAGGATTTGCCGAAGACACTGGTTTCTTCGGGGTTGGGATGAACCGTCGAGATTTGGCTTCGTTTTCTGGCGGAGCTTGTTGGCGAAGTATGGTTCCCTCTTTATTTGCGCCCTTGGATTATATACAGGGATCGATATGATCTTAACTGTAGGGCAAAAGTTTTATCATTTCTTTTTTTTGTTTTATTTCCGTGATGCTCTATCATTTCAACTTTTATATCGTGAAGGTCGCGATTGCCCAATCATTTCGGCTATTTTTCGCGGTGCCCAATCATTTCGGCTGTTTATTTTATTTTTACTCGCTGCTTTTTATTGCGAGTTGCCCAATCATTTCGGCTATTTTGCATGCATACATTTTTACTTGCTGTTTTTTATTGCAAGTTGCCCTATCATTTCGGCTATTTCGTATGCATGTGCGGCTTACTGGCTTTTCGCCGTAAACCCGAAATTAAATACCGATTTCGGCATCAGCACCGCTACAACTGGGATATTGCCAGGAGCGAATCATCATCTGCCTCTGTCGATGTCGAACAAGGGTGGCTTGGCGAACGGGGTCAAGGTCCTGTTGACTAAGGCTTTTGACTTCATGAGCCGTAAGGGTCTCACAAAGTTATTTCTCCCTACAAGTCGTGAGGATCTTGTAGGTATATTTTCTCCTTAGGAATCGTGAGGATTCCTAAGTGTATGTTCCTCTGTAAGTCGTAAGGATCCTACAAGAGGATTTTCTCCTTGTAAGTCGAGAGGACTTACAAGGGTTGTTCGTCATGCGTACATATCCTCAGTCACGGATGGAACTTGGTTAGGGAAATGTTTATTCGCGCCCGTGGATTGTATACAAGGGTCAGTATTGAACCACTTGTAGGGCAATATCGAAAATTGTGGGGGGTTTGCTTAAGCACAGGTTTAGGTCTCTGTAACTTAAGACTTTCAAATCTTATGAGCCGTGAGGGTCCCATAAGAGAGTTCTCCTTACGAGTCGTGAGGATCTCGCAAGTGTATTTTCTCCTTAGGAGTCATGGGGATCCCTAAGTGTGTTGCTCCCTTGTGAGTCGTAAGGATCTCACGTAGGTGGTTTCTCCTTACAAGGTCGAGAGGACCCTGTAAGTGTCCTTTAACGAGGTTGCGCCCTTTCGGGTTTTCACAAACACTCGCCGGTAGTCCTGCTGTTTTTACTCACGGAGCCCTTTCGGGTTTTCATCCGTGCCCTTTTTTCTTATGGACCTACCCTTTTTTATTCTTTTTATTTTCTCTTTTTTTGTACGAGGTCGCGCCCTTTCGGGTTTTCACGAACACTCGCCGGTAGCCCTGCTGTTTTTACTCACGGAGCCCTTTCGGGTTTTCATCCGTGCCCTTTTTGCTTATGGACATACCATTTTTTTTATCATTCATTTTTTTTATTACTCTCTTTTTCTCTTTTTTTTATTCATCTCGTCAACCTAAGGATGTTGCGGTAGTAGTTTAAGGACGTTTCGGTCCGTTATTAGGAAGGCTGGTTACTGCTTGTAAAGCTTGAGCTTAGGAAGATAGCGAGCGGATATAGTCGTCGTCATCTATCGTTGACCTAGGCTGCGGCTCATTAAGCGTAGTATTTCTTTAGGAAGAGACCGTTTATTGGCCTGAAAGGCCTTTCACCGTGCATGTCCATGAGTAGATAGGCCCCACCATGGTAAACTTTATCTATGATGTACGGGGCTTCATAGTTTGGCTCGAATTTTCCCCGCTTGGCGCGATTGGGGATCATAGGCCTTTTGACCACTAGCACAAGTTCGCCTTGGTGGAATGTCCTCGGTCGGGTCAATCTTTCGTATGAGCGCGTCATCTTTGCTTTATAAGCTTCCATATTTTGTTGCGCTATGAGCCGTGTCTCTTCAAGGGCATCAAGCTCCTCAAGCCGAAGGTTAGCATTTTCTTCGTTCGTCAACTCGTAGTAGACTGCCACTCGCAGAGAAGGTAACTTTATCTCGAGGGGGAGTACTGCTTCCGTCCCAAATACCAACGTGTACGGCGTTGTGTTTGTGGCCGTCTTGAACGTAGTTCGATACGCCCAAAGAGCCTCTTGCAGTCTCTCGTGCCAGTCTCTCTTATTTCGGGACACCGTCTTTTTCATGATTTTCGTCAGGGTCTTGTTGAAGGCTTCAGCTAGACCATTAGCTCGCGGATTGTAAACTGAAGAATATCTCCAGTCTATATTATGCTGCTGTGCGAATCGACTGATCTTGTGGCTCCTGTAGGCTGGCCCGTTATCGGAGATGATCCGTCTTGGCGTTTCAAACCGATATATGACGTGCGTCTTGAAGAAATGGAGGATATTCTCCGTCTCACTTCCCTCAACGGTACTGCTTCTGCCCATTTGGAGAAGTAATCAGTCGTCGCCAGGATAAAATGATGTCCTCTAGACGATGTTGGTTTGATGGGGCCGACTATGTCAGTTCCCCACATCTCGAACGGCCAGCTAGCCACCGTTGGATGTAATGGATTTGGATGTTGGTGGATGAAGTCCCCATGGATTTGGCATGAGTGGCATTGCTTCGCATATTCGAGGCAGTCCTGAATCATCGTGGGCCAGTAGTAGCCCATCCGTTTGATCTTCAACTTCATCTTCGGGCCCGCTTGGTAAGAACCACAGAGTCCGTCATGAACTTCCTGAACGACCCTTTCCGCTTCGTCAGGCCCTAGGCATCTCAGCCACAGAGAATCAAACGACCTCTTGTATAGAGTATCATTAACGAAGGCGAAAGACAGAGCTCGTTTCATGAGCTGATGTCTTGTGGACGCATCTTCGGGCATTCGATGGGACTTAAAGTAGTCTATGAAGACTTCCCTCCAGCCCTCAGCCTTTTCTCGATATTTTATTTGTAAGGTCGTCTGCTCAGTCGATCCTTTTTCCTCGGATGATTCCGGAGGTATTTCTGCTGGGGCAAGCACCCGACGGCTTTGTACCACGATTCTAACGTCATCGAGGTTCTCGTCAGCCAGTTCTTTAGCAAGTTTGGCCAACACGTCTGCTTTGCTGTTTTCCGCGCGCAGTATGCTTTCCAAAGTATAGGAGGGAATTTGGGTCAACAGTTGTTGCACCTTTTCACCGTACTTCACCAACTCCGGTTTGCACGTTTGGTAGTCGCCGTTTACTTGACTAACGACCAGTTGAGAATCTCCATATATGAGGAGGTTTTCAATTCCCATGTCAATGGCGATCTCGAGGCCTGCTATCAAAGCTTCGTATTCGGCTTCGTTATTTGTCCTCGGCTCTGTTAAGGAGAAAGCGAAGCGCATTATCCCTCCTTGTGGAGTCACAAAGATGAGGCCTACCCCCGATTTGATTATAGGGGTACTTTGTTTGCACTTTTTCATGGAAGATGCTCCATCAAAATAAAGTTCCCATTGGGTATCACCACCGTCGATCGCGTCAAACGCATGTTCGTCTGGCAAATCGCAATCCAGAGGAGAATCGGCAGGTATCGGGTGCTCAGCAAGGAAGTCGGCGATGGCCTGGCCTTTCACTGCCTTGAGAGGTTGATACGTTATCGAAAACTCCATCAAGGGCAGGGCCCATTTAGCGAGTCGTCCCGTTAATATGGCCTTTGACATTAAATATTTAAGAGGGTCCACCTTCGAAATGAGACGGACCTCATGCGCCAACGCATAGTGCCTGTGCTTTGTTATCACGAAGATTAACGCCAGGTAGTGTTTTTCAATGGGTGAGTAGTTGCTTTCTGCCCCCAGTAGAACTCGACTTAAGTAGTAGAGTGCTCTTTCTTTCCCTTGATCATTCTCTTGTGCCCATAATGCGCCTAAGGAACCTTCGAGGGCGGTTGTATAAAGAATGAGAGGTTTTCCCTTAACCGAAGCAGCCAACACAGGCGGGTTCTGCAGGTACTGTTTAATTTCGTCCAGCGTGCCCTGACATTTTTTATCCCATACGAATGGAGTTCCCTTCTTCATCAGGTGGCTGTAAGGACGGCACTTGCCTGAAAGATTGGCTATAAATCGCCGTATGTATGCGAGCTTTCCTTGGAGAGATCGCAACTGTTTGAGGGTTCTCGGCGGAGGCATTTCCATGATCGCCTTGATCTTTGACGGATCTATCTCGATACCCCGGTGTCGGACGATGAATCCTAGGAATTTGCCTAAGGAAACCCCGAATGCACACTTGAGAGGGTTCATCTTCAAGTTGTACTGTCGAAGGCGTTGATATACGGTCTTCAGATGCTCGAGATGTTCTTCATACGATTTGCTTTTAACCACGAGATCGTCGATATAGCATTCGACGATTTCGTGTATGAGGTCATCGAAGATCTTCGTCATGGCCCTCTGGTAGGTGGCACCGGCGTTCTTTAAACCGAAGGGCATCACTTTGTAGCAGAATATACCCAAAGGAGTCCTGAAGGCGGTGTGCTTCTGGTCTTCGGGATGCATCTTTATCTGATTATACCCTGACGAGCCATCCATAAAGGAGAAAACCTCATGAGTGGACGTATTGTCTATCATCAGTTCGGTGACTGGCACTGGGAAATCGTCCTTCGGGCAGGCTTTATTGAGATCCCGGAAGTCCCCGCATATGCGCACTGTCCCATTTTTCTTCATCACCGGGACGATGTTGGCGATCCATTCCGGATATTGAACCTCCTGAATAAAGCCAGAGTCGATCAGCTTCTTGACCTCGGCGTTGATTCTCATCTCAAGCTCGAGCCGCATTCTTCTCGGCGCCTATTTGACTGGCTTGACGTCCGGGGATATCGCCAATTTGTGCACAGCAATTTCTGGATCTAGTCCCGGCATTTCGGAGTAGTTCCATGCGAAACAATATTTATGCTGCATAAGCAAGTCTTTTAGCACAGCCACCCTTTCTTCGGATAACAGCTCGCTGACGAATGTCGGTCGCGGGTCGTTCACCGTTCCCAACTCAATTTTCTTGAGGTTATCCGCCGTGGTATGGATTCCATCTTCCAGCTCTTTCGGCGCTGGTGGAAACTCTGAGATCATCTCATCGTTGCTATTTTCGAAGCACCAGGGAAGGTCATCCATGTTCTCGGGCTCTTCTTTTAATATTGTTATCACGTGACAAGTACAAATTCGCTTCCAATCCCAATGTGGAACTGGTTCTTCTTCCGTGGCCTTGGGTTCGTGCTTCTGTGGTGGCGCTACCTTCCAGTTGTCGGACAGAGCGAACTTGCCAAGCTGATACTGATCTTCGACCCAATTCTTGAAGGTGAAGCAGTCTTCGAGAGGATGCCCTACCACTCGGTGATAAAAGCAATAGTCTGGGTGTGAGACCTCGCCTGCTTGTTCAGGGTGTTTAGACTCCGGCAGTGTAAGCATTTGATGTTTTAGAGCGAGGTCAAGTATTTTCTTGGTCTTGTCCCGAGGAAAAGAGTATGCTCGACCCATTTTTCTCATAAGGGATAGATCGGAACCACTCGATTTTCGCTTGAGTGGCCTCTTAGCCCCGCTTCGTTGCTGTTAAGCGCATTTTTCGCGTTTTGACTTGTTTCTGTCTCTGCGTCGAGCCTTCTTTATAACAGGTTGACAAGGAGCGGCATCTTCATCTTTCACGGCCCGTTGGAGGAGGCGTTGTGTTTTGGCTTTCTCGTAGATGGCCATTTCGCGGTTATGGTCGTCTCGGACTTTTTAACCAGCTTCCCTTATAAGTTTGTCCATTTGTTCTTCGAACGACGGACTGGGCACTTTTTTGTCTGGAACTTTTACTGGTTCAGGATTAGCGTCCTCCCATTGAGCATCCGCTTCTTCATCGAAGTCATATACGACGTAGCAACCGTGTAGTAGCTCTCGTTTCTTTGACCGGATGTATCCAAGCCCGATTGTTTCCATTCTCCCATTAGGCAGTTTGCGTTGAGTCCCGGGAACGTTCCAGACTTTGTCGTAGAACTTGGCTTTTCGAACGGTCTGCTTGAAGGATATCCCCTGGCGTTTTAGCAGCCTCTTCAAGCCTTCCGTATAATATCTAGGTAGATGGATGGGCTGAAGCCTGTCCTGCGTAGGATCCGCCCCGTGCCAGATTTCTTTCTCCACTCTGGTTTCTTCAGAGCGGTAGAATAGAATTGCTTTTTCTCTTTCTCGCCTGGAAGGGATATAGAACGTTTGCAGCTCTTCTACATTGTAAATATCAAGTGCATCCAGTTCTTTTCGGTGTTTAAGCGGCACCATGGAGACTTGCAGACTTTGTTCTTCGTTAGCGGACATTCGTATTGAAAGCCGAGCAGAGAATATATCATGGACATCATCTTCCGAGTCACTACCAAAGATCAACGTAGGAGCAGATGATCCCGGCTTGTTGTATTGGGGCGGACCCGAATAAACTATCTCCTCTTCCTCCTCGGTATCACTGCCGAAGACAGGGATGGTGGCATTAGCTTTATTCTCCGGCTTGTGACACCTCTCCGTGTCTTCGAAATCCGGTAAGAAGTATTTGGCATCTTCATATTTGCAGACCTCGTTCACAGAGAACGGGTTCAGTTCTCCCGCCACGGTATACTCGAGACCATCCTTAGAATACTTCATACACTGATGTTGTGTAGAAGGGATGATGTTGTACTCGTGTAACCACGGTCGGCCGAGCAAAGCGTTGTAGCATGTCTTGGCGTCTATGACGTGGAACTTAATGTCCGTGACGAGTAGCCCGAAGCGTAGCGTCAGTATCACAGACCCAAGAGTTCTTGATGACTGGGAGTCGAACCCGGAGATAGTGATCTTGTCCCGAGCAAGGTGCTGGACGCTCATGCAGATTTCTTTTAACACCCGCATATTGAGGAGGTTAACGGAGGATCCATTGTCGATCAGGATTTTGCCTATCTTTATATCGTGACAGTATCCTGAGACATAAAGGGCGATTGTGTTCGCACGTCCCAAGGAGAAGGTCTTCATCACCAAAAGCGACATCGGCCGTGTGCACTTCCTCCAATTCATCCTTCATCTTTTCCTCGGCCAGGAAAGCTTGGAATTGTTCCGGATCCTGTAGTGCCTTGATTAATGAATCTCTCGCCTCCTTTGATAGCAAAAGGGCATCAAGAATGCTGAGCTGCGAGGGTAGTTTCCTCAGATGCGCTAAGACGTTGTAATCCACCTTATTTCTTTTTGGCGGGTCCTTGGCACTTAGCTCCTCCACAACTTGGTCATCTAAGTCGATATCTTCAGAGACCTTTTCCTTCCCTTTATCTTTTCTATTCGAGGGTCCGAGATTCTTTTCGGGCAGCGTCCGATTACGCAGCCGGATATTTTCGCAGACCTTCGGCTCTTCTTCTTTTCCCGAAGTGGACTCTTTAAAGAGGGGGGCAAGCTCCAGCTCCTCATCAGAATCTCTCCCGAATGTAGGCACATGTGATCCCCTGGCACTAACCATGCGACAATCACCGGTAATTCTGTTAAACCCTTCGGTCATATTTTTCCGCTCCCGACGAGTTTTACGTTTCTCCCGCTTAAAATGTTGTCGATGAGCAACATATCCTTGCCACCATCTATCGAAAGCTTTGCACTCTTGAGTGGGGTGCGACACCTTCTGATGATATAAGCAATAGGAGGGGTGCATTTCCATTTCACCAGTAATTTTTCCTTCGGAGGATGGTAGCTTCATGCCCATTGATATGGCTTTAGCGAACCTTTTCCTCATCTTGATTTTGATTTTATCCGCAGTGGGTGTACTTTGCTCCAGCGGGAGTATCTCAATTCTTTCGTCAAGGCGCTGGCGCTTGGCTCTTTCGAATATGACCGCCTCACGTTCTCGATCAGCTTTACTTTTCAACCGAGCTTCATTAAGGAATGCGTCAATTACCTCATCTGATGGCACCGGAATTTTTGATTCGGTATCTGCCCCCAGCGTTTCAGTACAAGAAGTCTCCTCATCGTTCATGAACGAATGGGAAATCACATGACAGCTCGCCACGTGTTCTTCAGACTCATCAGATGAACTTTCTCCCTCATCTTCCTCTTGAAAGACGTGATTGAGGAACTCTTGGAATGTAATAGGATTCTGTGCCTTCTGGTTGTATTCCTCCAGCGCGTCGATTTGTTTTTGCAAGTCCGTGCGCTTGTCGCCAGGCTTCACGGGCTTCTTAGATTTCTTCTTCTTCTTTTTCGAAGATTTTGACGGCTGGTTGCAAGTGCTTGGGCCACCACCATCGGTCTTTGGAGTTGTACGTGGCTTCAACATCCCCTCAATGACCTGCGGTTCCAACGGGTTCTTCCACCTAATCGCTGGACATGTCTGAAGATCGTTTAGCATCCTCTTTGTCTTGGTTGATAATACAACCTCCCAAGGAGCTTCTTCAACGACGGAGCATGTTGCCCCCGGCGTATTTATCCCCTTAGATGTGTGGGGCTGCGGGGGATTCACCTTCCATTTGTCAGATAACGCGAACTTGCCTCGTCGGTACTGGTCTTCAAGCCAATTTTTGAAGACGTAGCAATCTTCGATCAGATGACCCAGTACTCGATGATAAGGACAATAATTGGGCTCATTAACATCATTTGGTTGCGACGGACATTTTGGATCCGGCAGATTTATGAGTCGGTTGCGCAATGCCAGCTCGAATAACTTTCTCGTTTTATCGCGGGGAAAAGAGTAAGAACGTCCTAGCCTCTCCTCAAGGGCCACGTACGGACGCATATTATTTTGACGAACAACCGGTTTCGAGTCGCTCGGTTGTTGTTGAGCATTAGCGACAACGGTCGCTTTTCCCTTCCCTTTGTCATTTCGAGAGTCCGGCTTTGGAAGAGGGGGTTTATGACCCATCTGGTCCATTTGCACTAGCTTGTCAATCAAGGCCTGGAAGGTAGTTGGCTTGAAAAATATCATAAATTGTGAGATAGTTGCTTGCGGATCAAGGGTTCCCACAAACATACCCACTGCGGGAGCTTCTTCAATGCGTTGCTCGCACTTCGACCATAAGTTCCGCCATCGTATAGCATATTGAACCCATGTCTCGCCCGGCTTTACCCTGGCGTTAATCAGTGTCGTCATCGGGGTGCGTTCACTGGCGCTTGCAAAACGCTGAGTAAACAACAGCTCCATTTCCACGAAGGTCTTAACAGAGTTGTTCGGGAGCTCAGAGTACCACTCGAACACCGTATCTGATAAATTTCCAACAAACTGGCGAAGCAACAGCTTGTCGTTACCGCCGGTGTTGCCGCAGAGTGCCCTGAACTGGGCAACATGCTGGTGAGGATTGCCCGTCCCCTTGTAGACATGGAACTTGGGAATTGTGTAACCGGACGGGTACTTGATTTGATCGTACCAACTTGGATATGGCCGCCCTGTTTTTACGACCTGGCCGGCTGCTTCAGTCGCATGATGAACCCGTATTTGCTGGGCTATGTACTTGTCTAAGTCAGCTTTGGAGATTGTCTCCTCTTTAGCTGCTGACAGAGCTGGCGGAGGATTTGACGTCTCTCCCCTATCGTCTTCAAGGACGATCGGGGGATCTTCGGCCGGAGGATCTTGCTGGATCATCATCCCCACCATGTCTTGGAATAGGAGGCCCATACGCTTTATGTTGGCTGCTTGTTCAGCAGCCTCTTTGTCCTTCTTTTCCAATATTCGACGAAGGAATTCGGCGTCGTTTTCTTGCTCTTGGCGTTCATCCGAGGATGTTTCAGAGTTTTCTTTTGGCCCAGTAAGTGCAGCCATAGCGTTCATCATCTCTTAGAGCTTTTGCTGCTGCTCCTGCGCTTTGGTCACTGATCGCGTAAGCGGTCGATAACCCGTAGATATGCGACTGTCCTCCTTACCAGACGCCACGTAGACGGTATGAACTACAATGCCCCTTGATTTAGGGCGTTTGGGTTCACCACCTTTGATATTCATCGTCGGCGTTGGCACTTTCTCCGGCCTTCTTCTTTTATGGGCCGTAGAAGTTGAGGGGGCGATTGCAGTGGGTACCCTAGCGATTGTTGTCCTCTGCTGTTTAATAGGACGGTCTTTCCCTTCTTGCACTTTCGCCTTTTTCTGTTGACGAGAACGCTCTGGGTCAATTACGGAATCTTGAACCCTCCGCCAAACCTTGTATATTTTTTAGGACAGCCGTTGAGGGGGCTGCTCCTGCTTTGTTTCCGAAACTCTCTCCGTAGGTGGAGGAGACCTTTTTAGTATAGCGGTTGGAGAGTTCTTATGTACCCTCCTCAGCAGTTCAAAGCTGTTCCCAGTTGGAACAGCAGCGTTGACCTCCACCACTGGAGTAGGTGGAGTTATCCCTGAGGAGGAGTTGCCCCCTGCCTTCCTTACTCGCCGCCAATGGCGACGTCGAGCATGACGAGCCGTTGGGACTGGCTCAGAGATAGAGACAGCTTCTTTTTGCCCCCTGTCTGAATGAGGCGCCGCCGGTGTTAAGCTCTTAAAGACTGAGGTTGTCCTTTGAGGGGTGATATTCAACCTGTCGAAAATGGATCCTCGAGCAGGGGCAGGAGCAGGAATCGTCAATCTTGAAAAGACTGACTCTTTGACAGGGGAAGCCGCCTTGACGACTTCTGGAGCAGCAGTTATTGCCTTCCTTGGGACAGCCAATTTAGAGTTCTGATCCTGCGTGGCGAAAACAGAGGCTGTTGGTTTGGTAGTGGGCGACCCGTTGACAGGGGCCGTCGTAGCAATGAGCCGGTCGAAGACCGACTTCTTGTTCACTTCCAGTGCAGGTATTGGCATAGAGAAGCTTGTAGGTGGGATCATGGTCCCGAAAAATAGGCCGGTGGTGGCCTGAGTCACCTGTTCTACCGGCAGAGCGAGGAAGGAGGCCGCTTGGGGCCCATATGCTACACCTCCAGGGGAGGTGGAGCGTCCGTTGCAGTGGCACTTCGAGCAGTTGGTGCAGTTAGAGGCCATTGATGCTTGAGTTCTGCGCCAGGCAAAAGACCAAATCTTAGCAACTTAAAATCCGAAGGCAACCATTAACAAACCGCGATTGGTTCGTGAAGATGACACACGAAGTGTGGAGTGGAAAGAGGAAAAGGTCCCACCGGGCGTGCCAGAATCTATTCCCCTCCGAACGGCGGCGGCGACGCGAGGACGTCTAGCCTGAGATTCGGGGCAGATGCTCTATGGTTTTGTCCGTCCACCTCTCCGAAGATGCCAAGTTGATTTATGGCACCGTGTATCGGAGGTTTAGACGGATGCGGCCGATGTAGCAGACTTCGTCAGATTCCCCCTCGCTTGAGGGGTTTTTGATTGTGGGGACGCTCTTCCCTGCAGGCGCAAGCCCCTGCAGTTAATTACGCTACCGCATCACGGTAACAACTTTCTCCTTCTCCAGAATTTCACTTCGTGTCGTGGGTGTTTGTTTTGTTTGTGGTTGCCCGTGGATTGTATACGGAGACTGAGTAATGTCGTCGCCCGTAGGACGTGGATTAGTCCAAATCCGTATTTACTTAGATTTGGGTTTGGTGTTTTTAGTTTAAGGATACATTAGCCGTATTGAGGCTAAGATCAACTTAAACATTCGTTAAGGATACGTTAGTACTGTTTGAGACTAAGATCAACTTAATGTGGTGATCCATTTAATATATGGCCGTCAGGACTCATCACCTCTCTGACGTCGTTGAAGGATTACAACGATAGGTATCAGAGGAGTTCAGAGATGTACCCTTGAACCAAAGTCGATTTGGAGTTTTATAGACCATTTGAATGTTTAAGGATACGTTAGCCGTGTTTGGGGCCAAGATCAACTTAAACGGGATCGTTTAGATCCGGTCAAAAGAGCATTTGGAGGCTCTATTGTTCCAGTTTAGGGACGTAGCGGTCCATGTTCCAGTTTAAAGACGTAGTGGTCCATGTTCCAGTTTAGGGACGTGGTGGTCCATCATTAGTTTAAGGACGTTTCGGTCCATATTCCAGTTTAGGGACATGGTGGTCCACAGGTAGTTTAAGGACGCTTAAGTCCGTGGGATTAAGGACCCCACAGTCCGTGTTCTAGTTTAAGGACGCATAAGTCCGCGGGTTTAAGGACCCCACAGTCCGTGTTTTAGTTTAAGGACGCATAAGTCCGAGGGTTTAAGGATCCCACAATCCGTCTTTTAGTTTAAGGACGCTTAAGTCCATGAGTTTAAGGACCCCACAGTCCGTGTTGATGTGTGGTTGTCGGGACCCGTCACCTCTCTGACATCGTTGAAGGATTACAACGATAGGAGTCAAAGGAGTTCGGAGATGTACCCTCGAACCGGATGTAAATTGATTTAGAAGAGCAGCTGTGCTCAGTCAATTTAATTTGAGGACTTACGGCCATGATTGGGCTAAGTTCAGTTAAAAAAATATTCAACGCTTTTATTTATTTTTGGTCTATTAGACCTCTGCTAGGGCTTTGCCCACATTTAAATAATGCATTGCATTGCTTTTTATTTTTGTTTGGGCTCTGCCCAGAAAGGATGCAGAACATCAATTTGTTTTGGGCTCTGCCCATTTATAAGTGATGCAGGGGATCAATTTTATTTGGGCTCTACCCTTTTATTGCTTTGCAATTTACTTTGGCCTGCTAGGTCTTTTTGACTTGGGCCTGGCCCTTTAGCAAAAGAAATGCATTGCATTTGTCAGGCGCTTTGCGCCAATCAAAAAGCGCAAGCACTTGTGGTGATGACACGTGTCATGCAAGCGCAGTGCGCTGCGCCAGTGTGCTGCGCCTGCGCTGCTGACACGTGGCGCGCTGTAGTGAGTTGCGCTAGTTTCAGAGAGCAAGGCTCTATTTCAAAAGCGTATAGCGCAAATGGTTCAGATACTGACACGTGGCGCTCTCTGGTGGCTTGCGCCAACCCAAGAGCGCAACAGTGCAGATTTATAAGTGCAAAGCACTATTAATTTAAGAATCTTTTAGATTCAAGAACCAATGGTTCATAAAAGAAGTGCAAAGCACTATTTGATTTCTTGATCTAATTTAGATCAAAGAAAAACAAGTTTTTTCTTATTTCAGGAACCAGAGGTTCATAAAAAGTGCAAAGCACTGTTTTTATTTTGTGTTTTATTAAAGATCATTGATCTTGTTTTTAGATCAATGATCTATCAGAAGAAATTCTTCTATCTAAAAGGTCTTTTACCTTTCTTTTTTTTCTTGGAATTTCTTCAGAGTTCTCTCTGCTTGAAATTTTTGATTTCTCACAAAAATGTTGATGCCTTTGAATTGAGGTCTAGGGTCCTTTTTATAGTGCCCATAAATTAGTTAAAGAGATCTTTCTCTAAGTGATTTGGGGAATTTTTTCCACCGTTGGATCTTTGATCCAAGGGCTTCTGTTTTACAGAAGAAAATCTTCTTGTTTTAACAAGAACAGAAAGATTTCTTAAAATCTTAATTCTGTTTGGCGCAAACGCCCCACCGCGTGACACGTGTCAAGAAGCGCACAGCGCAGCGCAACTGCGCTAGCGCATCTGCGCTGACACTTGTCGCGCAGCGTAGTACTTGCGCAACTGAAGCGTTGCTTCCTTTAATTTTGCTTTAAATAGAGCTTTGCTCTGATTGGGTGCGCTGCTTTGGGCGCTACGCTGATGTATCTGCGCCTGACACGTGGCGCGTTGCGCCCGGGATTTGAAGCGTTGCTTCAAAATTTGAATTTTGAATTTCCAGCAGAGCTTTGCTCTGATTGGGGGAAACAGAGGTTCCGGCATGCAACCAGATATGCAATTGTCAGTACGGATGCAAACGGATATCGAAAAACGGTAATTAGATAATATTGGATGCATAATTAAAATACATGTATTATTTTCATTCATATAGATATAAATATAGTAACATAGCATGTAGCAAGATAAATTTTCCTGATCGGATCTTACGTCGGGATACGTACGTCACGTTCGACGTCGGGTAAACGTCGCGATGCGAACCACGTGAGTACAGAACTGGTCTTGGCTACTCAAAGACGTGACCACACTGGATGAGGATGATGACTGGGTCGCCCAGATCTTCGGCGACGTGCATGACTCCGGCGATGTCAAGAACGAGAAAGCAAGAAAGAAAGAAGAAAGAAAAGAGAAGAAGGAGATGGAGGGATCTGGGGTTGTGGTTTGGCTCTGGCTTTTGGGGACAGAGGGGAAGACAATGGGGTCAGGATGATCTCCGGCGATGAGAGGTGCCGGCGTCAGCAGTAGGTTTCTTGGTGGCTGCAGGGGTTGCGGGTTCTTGGGTGATGGTGGTGTCGGGGTTGGAGAGAGGTGAGGAGAAGGAGGAGAGGGATGAGAGGTGAGGTCGACGAGGGTGTCGACGGCAAGGTGAGGGTGACCAGCGGTGACGGGTTTCTTGGGTTTCTTGGGTTGCTCGTAGAGTTACAGGGTCGTTGTTGTAGGGTGTTCTCGGACATGATGGAGGGAAAGGAGGTGAGGTTGTCACGCCCCGCTTCCCAGTAGATGGAAACGGTGACGTGGCAAGCCCGCGACGTATTTATTCCGAGAAGGTCATTTCTCGAAATAAATACGCTAAGCGTATATAAGCAACATAAACTAACAAGAATAAACAAAAGGATGAAATCCAACTGTGATTTATTACATTCATGATTCATAGTAGACAAAATATCTGAATACAAGATATTTAACATGATAAACATTAACAATGAGGCATACATAAATAAGCTGAAATGAAATGAAAAACTGAATGAAACTATACGTCTGTTTGTGATGTGAACTGGTTGTACTCCTTTTCGACCACTTCTATCTTCTCTGTCTCAATGTCACCTGAGTTTGCTCAATTTGGATATCGGTATACCAAGTTATGTGTGCTAGAAGTTGACCGATAACTGTAGTTTTCTATTTTACGAACAGTGAATAAAAACGATATAATTTCTAAACCGTTAAACGATTCGATCTAAAAAATTTTACAGTGTGTACAGAAAAATATATTCTATCATATGTAAATTTCCTGAAATTTTCAGAAGTAAAAATTAATTTCTAAAATTTATTTTAAAGGTAAAGGTATTGATATGTATGCTAAAATCGGCAAAAAGATTAACTAGTATTTTTTTATGTAGGCTTCTCCTTTTCTTTTAATAAGAAAACCGATTCCATGAGATATCGTAGATATATTGTGGCATGAAATTTATGTTCTTACAACTCATAATAAACATTCATAGTCATGAACAAAGAATTGAAAACACTTTAATTTGAACACGAGCTAATAAGTATTATTAAACCATATAGAACCATATATATCTAAACTTATATATATGTATATGTTTATATTTATCTTCTCTTATGAATTATGATATGAAAAGAATAGCGGATTCACGAGATATGACAAGAGAAGAATAAAGAGATGGAGGGGGAGAGAGAGAAGAGATTTAAATACACAAGCCGGTATTGTCACCGAGCTTGTCTATCCGCCGATAGTCTCGTGTTACTAGCGAGATTTTCTTGAAAACTTCTTTGTGTTTTTCTTCTAGGATTCTAGGTGAAGATGGAGAAGGGAGAGATAGAAATATGTGAGGAAGAAAAAGAAAGAGGAGGACAAATAAAGATGGTGTAATTGTGAATTATCTATCATAATATATGCATTCAACATGGGAATTAAAAGAGAAATGAAAGGTCACCATTCATTTTTAGAAATGAAAGGTCTCATTTGTAAGTTATGAGAAGAATAAAAAATTGATAAAAAAAATAATTGCAAGAATAGGGATTTGAACATGTGATTTATGGAATAACAATGCAAGGACTTAACCAATGTGCTATAAGATTGTTCATACACATATTTAATAAGAATTAAATATGTGATGTTGCTTAAAAAGAAAGTGGGATTTTGGGCTCATAGTTTTATTAAAGAAAATGAAAATGAAATTGGATTTGAGTTATGGGCCGGGTTAGATCTTATGTTTAATTTGAAAAACAGTTAAAATTTAGTTTTAAAGAAATGTGTTTGGGAAAAATAGATGGAATAATAAAATAATATATTTATAAAAAAACAAAATATACAGAAAATACTAAGAATAAATAAATACAATATTTTACTAAAGAAAGAAAATACGAAGGTATATTAATATTGGGGTCGTTACATTCTACCTTCCTTAAAAATAATTTCGTCCTCGAAATTACTTAAAAAGGATATTGCAACAGAGTAAGGAATCAGAATTAGGATGATGTCGTCTTCGAGCTACGTCGATTGATACTCTAACCAATTAAGCTAATAGGCCAACGAGATACAAATAGAAAGGATGAACAAGAGTTAAGAATTCAAAAGTCGAGAGATGGACTTCAAGGAAGCTGAAGGTGGAGTTCAAGATGGATTCAAGGATTGAGGTAGGATTCAAAAGAAAAGTCGAATGTAATAATTGGACTTCATAATTCTTGTATTATATTGTTCATGCAGAACTGACCTGCATGGGCCGCCAACAAAAACCTGTCACGCCCCGCTTCCCAGTAGATGAAAACGCTGACGTGGCAAGCCCGCGACGTATTTATTCCGAGAAGGTCATTTCTCGAAATAAATACGCTAAGCGTATATAAGCAAACATAAACTAATAAGAATAAACAAAAGGATGAAATCCAACTTTGATTTATTACATTCATGATTCATAATAAACAAAATATCTGAATACAAGATATTTAACATGATAAGCATTAACAATGAGGCATACATAAATAAGCTGAAATGAAATGAAAAACTGAATGAAACTATACGTCTGTTTGTGATGTGAACTGGTTGTACTCCTTTTCGACCACTTCTATCTTCTCTGTCTCAATGTCACCTTAGTTTGCTCAATTTGGATATCGGTATACCAAATTATGTGTCCTAGAAGTTGACCGATAACTGCAGTTTTCTATTTTACGAACAGTGAATAAAAACAATATAATTTCTAAACCGTTAAGCAATTCGATCTAAATTTTTTTACAGCGTGTACAGAAAAATATATTCTATCATATGTAAATTTCCTGAAATTTTCAGAATTAAAAATTAATTTCTAAAATTTATTTTAAAGGTAAAAGTATTGATATGTATGCTAAAATCGGCAAAAAGATTAACTAGTATTTTTTTATGTAGGCTTCTCCTTTTCTTTTAATAAGCAAACCGATTCTATGAGATATCGTAGATATATTGTGGCATGAAATTTATGTTCTCACAACTCATAATAAACATTCATAGTCATGAACAAAGAATTGAAAACACTTTAATTTGAACACGAGCTAATAAGGTATTATTAAACCATATAGAACCATATATATCTAAACTTGTATATATGTATATGTTTATATTTATCTTCTCTTATGGATTATGATATGAAAAGAATAGCGGATTCACGAGATATGATAAGAGGAGAATAAAGAGATGGAGGGGGGGAGAGAAGAGACTTACATACACAAGCCGTTATTGTCACCGGGCTTGTCTATCCGCCGATAGCCTCGCGTTACTAGTAAGACCTTCTTGAAAACTTCTTTGTGTTCTTCTTCTAGGATTCTTGGTGAAGATGGAGAAGGGAGAGATAGAAATATGTGAGGAAGAAAAAGAAAGAGAAGGACAAATAAAGATGGTGTAATGGTGAATTATCTATCATAATATATGCATTCAACATGGGAATTAAAAGAGAAGTGAAAGGTCACCATTCATTTTTGGAAATGAAAGGTCTCATTTGTAAGTTATGAGAAGAATAAAAAATTGATAAAAGAAAATTAATTGCAAGAATGTGGATTTGAACATGTGATCTATAAAATAACAATGCAAGGACTTAATCAGTGTGCTATAAGGTTGTTCATACACATATTTATTAAGAATTAAATATGTGATATTGTTTAAAAAGAAAGTGGGATTTTGGGCTCATAGTTTTATTAAAGAAAATGAAAATGAAATTGGATTTGAGTTATGGGCTGGGTTAGGTCTTATGTTTAATTTGAAAAAAAGTTAAATTTTAGTTTTAAAGAAATGTGTTTGGGAAAAATAGATGGAATAATAAAATAATATATTTATAAAAAAAATAAAATATACAGAAAATACTAAGAATAAATAAATACAATATTTTACTAAAGAAAGAAAATACGGAGGTATATTAATATTAGGGTCGTTACAGAGGTCGAGGGGATGATGGCGAAAGCGGGGGGATGAGGTTGGGAGGTCGGCGATGAGGCTAGGGTTAGGTTTCGTTGTGGGTTCTCGGGGGTTGTGGGTGCAGGGGCCTCGTTGAGGTGAAGGAGGATGAGAAGAAGGTGATGAGGGTGTGGTTGAGGAGATGCTGACGAGGTTAGGATGGTGGCGGCGGCGGCGAGGGGCGGCTAAGGCTCGGGCATAGGTTCTCGCGAGGCAAGAGGGAAACGGAGAAGAAAGGAGAGAGAGGTATATGAATAGGTTTAATATATAAATATAGTTATATATATATCAGTAGAGAGAGAAAGAGAGAGAGGGGGTGAGTAGAGAGAGAGAGACGGTGGGGATTGAAAGAATAAAATATTTAGTTAAATAAATATATTTTATATATATTCCTGTATATATATATTGTAACTATTAAGGTTTTTTTTAGGTTTAAAAATAATATAATATATATTCTGGCTTTATACAAATATACTCCCAAAAATACCCGGGCCACTTCTAAAAATCTAGTTTTAAAATACAGATAATACACGTGTCAGTTAAAATTATAATGCGATGCCCGGTTAGATAAAATGCATACCCCCAAGAATGGATACACGTAAAAATACGTAGCGATCCAAACGAGTCCATTTCATCAAACTGGATACGGACACGATGTCTGGATGCAACCCTAGGGTATGGGGTATGAAACAGGTCATGCTAGATATTAAAAATATTATATTTGGTTATAATTTGTATTATTTAAAATATATACAGATGCCAAAAATATGATACATGTTTATAGAACATGTCATGCCCCGGTTCCCAGTAGACAAAAGCAGATACGTGATGAGGCCCGCGATATATTTATTTCGAGAAGGTCATTTCCCGGAATAAATACGCTAAGCGTAAAAGAAGAAATATAAAATGATAAGAAAATTAACATGAGATTAAAACTTCAACAACTTTAATTACATTCAACTTGATTCATTTACAATACATGATTTCAACTGAAAGGAAATACAAGAAAAGAAATGCCTAAACATGTGGCATACATAAACTGAGAAGAAGATAACCGGTCTAGGCCTGGGTCGCGATCTGATCGTGCTCCTTCTCTGAGATGTCTACCTTCTCAGTCTCCACAGTATCTGATGAACATTCCGATAAAACAAAGGTGGGTGGAATGCCCGTCAGCGAACTTTCGCTCGATAAGTCCCCAAGATATGAAGTGAAATATAAAGTGTAATGATAAAGGAAGTGTATATCATGAACAATTGATTATGAGGTATGGTGTCTCAGCATGTCATTTTATGTAAACACGGCAATTTTATTTAGCATGCAGTTCTTTCGTAATATATGTGAACAAGTACGGTAATATATATGACAAGTAGGTAAACATGGCAGTATAGCATGAGCATGGAAAACACATATAACATGGCCGTGTAGTGTAGGTATGGTGAACATGCAGTGAATGTAAAAGTCTTAACAGGTCTTTACTTGGGTACACTAATTTAACGTAAGTTCAAGAATGAATGTCAACCAATCTCAAGAGTGTTCTCGAACCCAACAGGCTGTAATCCAGGGGTAAGGAACCACGGGCCCAAATCAAGTGTTAGTAACGGGACTTCAACCAGTGTTGAAGTATTCCAAACTCAATAGGCTGTAATCCAGGAGCAGGGAAACACGGGTCATCATGATAGCTTGCTTGTGTTGGTAGACATGGATTCATGATCTAGTGGGACTCCTGAGATTTCGTTGGATTCATGCATGAACTACCCCAACACCCCGTGTATTCTACGTTACAGTTAAAATTACCAGCTTTGCTCGAATCCATGAATACATAAATTTGCAAGATTGAGTTCATGTATATATCAAGTATTCATGTATTCATGTCAAGTTGTATTCATGGTTCGAGTCAAGTCATAGTGTTCAAATATTCATGTTTAGCGTCAGTCAAGTTCAAGTGTTCTGATTCATGATCAAAGGTTAAGTATACCTGTTTGCTTTTGATGTTTGAATTCAAGTATTCATGTTTGGTTTTAGATTTAGGTTTGAATTTTGATTCAAACTTGAGTTAAACTCAGACTTGAGTCAGACACTTATAAACTGATTTAGATCCTGAATTAGGTTCGGGAGTTATCGGTAACTGCTACATATGGACGGCACGATTTATGTCTTTTTCCAAGACAATTAACATTGATAACACCGTTAAGTTTTCTACCTTAAATAGGTAAGCACTCACTTTCTTCGGCTCTCTGGGGCTCAAGAGAATTGATCCCGCTTAAACCTATATTTACTAAAGTTCTTAAATATAGTTTTATATAACTCGAGAGGGTTTTATGAAAATTATTTTTAATATACTTTCAAAATAAGCTCGAGAAATTATTTATATTATTCAGGGTTTCCATAGATGTGAATTTTAGAGATTTGAGGTATTTTAGTGATAATAGCTTAGCTTGGAAAGTTCATGGTATTTTACTATAAAGCTTGACTTTTGTTGGTATCTTGATTGTATTTTGATAAAACTTGTAATTCTTTCATTTGAAAAATATAAGGTTATTATATTTTGAAAATATATGATTTTTTTAATATTTATATAATTATTAGAAATTAAATTTTTATTTAAGTAGAAAAATTACGTTTTTCTTAAAAACAGTATTAAAAACCTTTCGAGACCAAATACTCCGTGAGGAGGTCTGCATCTCACTCTACTAGCCCAAGAATGTGCGATAATCCACACCATCCAATAGCAAGTCCCCTAAAAAGGGTTATAGAGGTTTATTTGCAAAGAAATTTTAAAATACAATTTCAAAGAAAACCGATTTTATAGTAAATGGTATTTTGATGTAATCTTGTGTTCGTAACTAAAAATACGTTCGAAAAGTATCGTGCTATGGAACCATGTGTGTATGTGAGAGGTAGGTCGTTACCTCATGAATTTTCCTAAAGGTATGTTTTAAGCAAAGCGATATAAGATAACATATATAAAGTTCATGGTACTTTAATGTAAAAATTAAGTTAAAGTTATGTTACATGACATTTTTGAGTGAAAGTTGGTTCTAAACCTTAGTTTTATGATTACAAACTTTGTATAATAATATGGATACCAAATATGTAAGAAAAAATGGATTTTATATAGTATAGAAGAAGATGTCGGTATTAACTCCACTTTCGATATATATTTTAAAAAAGAATTTTTAGAGAAGAAGAATGAGGATTGGAAGGGACTTACTAGTGAAGTGGATTAAAAGAAGGTGTAGGAAGAGGGGGTTGTCATCGTAACGTCGTGGGGTAGCCAGAATATGCGTCGATCCTCGCCGGAACTTGATCGTTTGCCAACTCCTCTTCTACTCCACTTGTACTTAGAAAATTTTGAGAATTTAGACTATAATATTCATAATGAGGAAGGGCTAGGATATGGGGTAGTATTTATAGTGTGGAATTAGGGTTTTGGAATTAAACAGATAAATTAAAATACATTAAAATGAGGATAAATGGGGAATTGAAGGGTCTCTGTTTGATTGCAGTGCAGGGAAGTTAGGGGTAGGGGAAGGGTCGTGTGTGCAAAGCATGGAGGAGTTTGGGCCACATCCAACCATCGAGGCCGGTTTTTGGTGGAGTTTGGCCAGTCTAGTGAGGGGGTGAGGCGTCGGATTTGTTCCACGTGTCCACGCTAATGTTAACACCCTTTTGCACATGTTTGATTTTTGTGTCTTTTCGTTTTTGTGTGTATTGCACATGTAAACTTTTGGACGTCCAAAAAGTTAAAAAGAAAAAAATCAGAAAAATATAATGTGTCTGATGGGGTTCAAACACATGGGCTACATCACAGCAGTGCAAGGTTTTACCAGTGAGCTACAAGTTGTTTCTTGCTATTCTTAAACAAAATTAACTTATAACTTATACTCAGGCTGTGAAACTCTATTCTGTATTTTAACAGAAAAATTTCTGTACTAAGGTTTCAGAGTCGTTACAGAACATATATGTATGCACGGATCCTCTGTACTAGTAAGGATATGTCGTAATTTAGAATCAAGACGGGTTTCAAGCATACGGGTCGGGTCGGATATAACCACATATACCAAAGCACTATTCGCAACCAAAACAAGTAATAATCAAGAAATAATCACAAGATTAGAAAATACTCAAATCAAATATGGTATAAATGAACTAGGGTGTTATAGTTTGTGGACATTGGTGCCCCGTTATGCTCTAAACTTGCCTATGAGCGGAGGTATTAGGGTTGCTGTCTTCTCAAAAAGCACTTGCAGGAAGGCTAAAAGAACCACATATTCGGCCATTGTTCCTTTTGTTGCTTCTAACAAACAAAGGGAAGATGGGAATAGTGTTAGATACAAGAAGAACAATTCTCCTTAATTATTTTGGAATCTTTACTGGTCGTGGTGGTAGAAAATGAAATGTCTTTTGTACCTGATAATTGCACCTACCGTTCAAATCGACGGCGTCTTTGGTGGTGGTTGTTATTATTGAGGGATCTATTGGGTTTGAAGGAGTAGAGGCAGGAGGAGATAGAGATGCGACGGTGTCACGTCCCACTTCCCAGTAGACAGAAACGGTGACGTGGCAAGCCCGCGACATATTTATCCAGAGAAGGTCATTCCCTGAATAAATATACTAAATGTATTGAAACAATATTATACAATACAAGAATGAATGGAGACTGTAAATTTTTTTTCAACAAATATCTTTATTTACATTCAACTTTCAAGATTTACAAATACATGAGTTTATACTGGAAAGTAAATACAATAAGGAAAATGCCTAAACAAGTGGCATACATAAACTGAAGGAAAATGAAGCTGAGCTAGCCCTGAGTAGCGATCTGATTTTAGTCCTCCTCTGTGGCTTCAACTTTCTCCATCTCGACCGTATCTGACGAACATTCCAAGAGAAGAAAAGTGGGTGGAATGCCCGTCAACGAACTAGCGCTCGTTAAGTCCCAAAGATAGGTAAGAGTAAAGAAAAATGACAAGTGTAGAATATATATGACGAGTAAGAGTATATGATTATGGATAAATATATACTATAGGTCTCTATATGGTCATTATGTTAACGTTAAGTTCCAAGTGCGAATGTCAACGCAGACATAGAAGTATTCACGAGCTCAAGAGTGAGGCCCCAGGAGCAAGGAAACACATGCCGTTTCCTATGTTAGTATCGGGGCTCTAGGCTGTTGATGAGTCAACCCGACTGATATTCGAGTAAAATAAAAAAGAGATTAATACGGGACTCCTGAAACTCCGTTGGATTCACACAAGAAACTATCCCAAACACCCCGAGTATAATATATATAACTGGTTAATATACTTAATTGGTTTGATTGATTGATTATAACATGCCTTGATCGAAACTATAGATTGCAAAAGATGTAGAATGTAATCGAGTAAGTCGAGTAATATACGAGTCATGACAGTTGCAATCTTGGTTCGAATCAAGTTTGTTCGAGTAGCTTGGGTTCGAGTTCATATTCGAGTTTAGATTCGAGTTAGGTTAGAGTTCGAGTTTGTGTTCGAATTGAGTTCAAGTTTAGATACGAATTTGGATTCGAGTTCATATATTTTCATGTGAATTGATGTAAATTGTTAAAAATCTTATGTTCAGGAGAAATTGGCAACTGCTGCACATGGACAGCAAGATTTGTGTTTTTTTCCAAGACAATTGCCATTTGATAACTTCGTTAAGTTGTCTAATATAAATAGGCAAGCATTCACTTTCTCCGGCTCCCTGGGGCTCAAGATAAATGATACCGCTTAAGCCTATATTAATTCTAGAGTCCTTAAAATATTGTTTGCATATCTCGAGTGGGGTTTTATGAAAATATATATTAATATTGTTTAACAATAAGCTCGAGGGTGATTTGTAATATTTAGGGTTTTCATGAATATATATTTTAATTGTTGTGGTGTTTTTGGTGATAAAACCTAGTCTTTTTGAAAGTTTATGGTATTTTTGTGAAAATTACTACTTTTAGAAACTCGGTAGTATTTTATTAAAAATTTTAATTTTTCATTTAAAAATATAGTTTCTTAATATGCTTTTATTGAAAATACGGATTTCATAATTTTATACAATTTTTTAAAAATTAGTTTTTTAATTAGAAAAGTCGCGTTTCTTAAAACCGTATTTTTATTTACTTTCGAGACCGAATATTCCGTGAGGAGTTCTGCGCCTCGCTCTGCTGTCCCAAGGATGTGCAATAATCAGCATCATCTATTAGCGGGTCCCCTAACGAGAGTTGTAGATGCGTAATTGACAAAGATTTCGAAATACTGATTTGAAGAAATCCGTTTTGAAACGGTGTGGTATTTTAATGAAAAAGTTCTTCTTTAAATTAACTATAGCTTTATAATACCGTGCTATTGAACCATAGTGTACGTGTGGGGTAGGTCGTTAGCCCGTGAAGTTTTTCTAAAAATATTTAAACTAATTATCGATGATAGGGTGATACTAAAGTTCATGATATTTTACTGAAAAAGTTTGTTATATATTCGTTTCCTATGATTTTTTTTTGTTAAATTAAAAACTAAAAGATGTGAAATTTTGTTAAGATTAAGGTAGCATGTTAGTTTACTTTAATTTGCTTATCACATGCCTTACAAATATTAAAAAGAATGCGATATCGGAGATAACTCATCTTTTGTCGGTTTGCTTTAAAATACGAATTGAGATGACAAAAATAGAGAGAAGAGAGACTTTCTATTTTTAGATGATTAAGAAGAGATCGAAGAAGCAATCGGGCGTCGTAGTTTCGTCGGAGATACTCCGGTCGTCGAGTTTGGCTCGCTACTCCACTTGAGAGGCTTAACTCCACTTGACCCTTAGAGAGTTTGAGAGAATTTTTGCTTGAATTATCAGAATGGTGAAGAGTTAGGGCATGAGGTGGTATTTATAGTGAAGAATTAGTGTTTGGGAATTAAAATTTTGGATTAAAATGCATTAAAAAGATGTTAAATAGTGAATTGAAGAGTTTCTGTTTGATTGCAGGAAAATCAAACAGTGCAGGGAAGTTAAGTGAGTTGAAGGGGGTGTGTGTGTAAAGTACGGAGCAATTTGGGCCTATATTGACCTTCGGCGCCGGCCATATCCATGAAATGGGCGGTCGGATCTCGTTGGTTTGTCTCGAGATTCGTGCCACGTGTCAAGTTAGGTGTGTACACCTCATTGCGACTGTTTGATTTTTCTAAAACTTTTCATTTTTCCGTGTATTGTACGTGCAACTCTTGGATTTCCAAAAATTTAAAAGAAAAATCTAAAAAAAATAATTGGGTCTGATGATAATCGAACAAACAGGCTATGTCACAGCAGTGTAAAGGCTTTACCAGTGAGCTACAAGTTGTTTCTTGTTTTTATTTAACAAAAATAACTTTTAACTCTTAAACAGGCTGTGATACCCTTTTTCTGTATAATAAAAAGAAATTTCTGTACAGTAATTTCAAAGTCGTTACAGGCGGGGATGGGAGAGACGTAGGAAGGGGAGGGAGGAGATGAAGATGGCTGAAGATGAGGGGGTGATGAGATCGCTGTTGCTGCTGTAGAAGCCATGGGAGATGAGAGGAAGAAAGAGAAACTACTGTTATAAGAAAGAAAAAGGTTAAAACAGGGATTTAAAAATATTTAATATGTCACGTGAGATCACATGACCACTTAAAAGTGGGATTTAACAGACGAAAAGGGTGCTGGATATCGATTACCAACTATGCGGGGTTTTCATCTAACGGCAGAACTACGGGGTATCTTAATATTACCCCAAATTTCAATAGGGTTTCCATTAAATAACCCTAGATTATAATAAATAAAAGAAATTCTTATATCCAAAAATTTAAAACAGTGACCCCAATCAGATAGGAGTATATGAATCTAGTTATGGCCAGTTCGGGTAAGTGATGTGAAACCATGATTATGAAACCATGATTTTGTAATCAAACCATATTTTGGGATGTGTTCAGAGGAGCGGCGGGAAAAACTAAATTAAAATGGAGGACCCATGAATTTTTTTTTGAAACTTGACCCTTTGTAATGAAAACAAAATTAAAAATGGATGGGTCCACCATTTTTTTTTTTGAAGCTCCAAAGAAACGGTGCCCTTTAATTAAAAAAAATTAAAAGGGGTCCGGGCCCTTAATTGTCCATACACAGTTCACGTTCAATTTGATTACCTTTATAAATTAATTAGCTAAGCCAAATTAATGACGCACTCTCATTCTGTTAACAAAATTAATTGTTTGGGTGCGTGATGCAACAGGAACTATGTGCCTTCCTGATTAGTTGGAAAGAAGAAAGGAAGGGGAGAGGGATTTGGAGGTTTAAAGGAGACTAACAACTTAAAGAAAACATTCTTTAAAAGCTGTATAGTATTATGGATCTTTAATTTATAACCCCATAGAATGCCCATATATATCGATCATTTATAATTAAACTATTAAAGTTTCTTTTTGTTATAGTCTGTTTTTAGTTATAATAATGTTCACTAATGCGGGATTGATCCATGCTTTAAATAAATAAACAGTGGCGTCGATGATCTCCCTTTATTGGCTGATCTATGAATTGCCTACAACAATTCTTCCCTCCTACAACTTCAGCTTTGAAGGAATCTGTTTTGCTTATAGCTTTTATGACATATCATTTTACTAATTAGAAAAAATGATGCCGAGCTGATGGTTTTCTCATAATTCTTCCTATGCTGAAGAAGTGATATGATGGGGGAGATATTTTCTTGATTGAAAATAATTGAAGTCTATGCATGTATAACTATTTGTATTAAATAAAAGTCTATGCATATAGAACTGTTTGTATTTCATATTTTTATATTTTTATGAAAATGTTTTATTGTGATCTTATCCATATTTCCTTAGTGATAAAATTGGAATTCAAATAGTCATTAGGGCAACAAGGGCATGATAAATATGGGAACCAGCATTGGACATTCTGAGGTAGAATGCGGGAATCTACCGTCTGTAGTATATGCTGTATGGATGGCTGAAATTGAAACAAAACTATGGCTGCTCTTTTTTTTTCTTACGAAACCCTAACAGTTTATGCATCACATCATCATAAACAATGGATAGCCTACACCAAAATGTCTAACCTGGACCCCTCGTTAGTCATTGCTATGGGCCTGATCTCTTGGGCAATGTGATCACGTGATCATGGCTTTTCTTCCATCCTCATAATGGACACTAAATTGCTGATGCTTAAATCAAACATGGTTTAATTTGGACCCTAGCTTTAATTTCTTCTTCAATCTGTCTGCCACAAGATATGCATTGGCATGAAGATTTGCGAACACATCTTGTTTGTATGCTTGTGAAAATTAAGCTAAATTTTTAATTTCATTTCCATTTATTTTGGTTAAGATGTAATTAAATATAAATATGACATATTATTCCTTTTATGACACTTGATATTAATATGTGCTATTTATAAGCATAATTGAAACTATTAAACTTTATCTTAGACTTCAGGAGTGAAGCCTGTCACACAAGAAATTAGTTCTTAACAAAAGTTACGAGGAATTTTCTTTTCAAGATTGAACTTCTTAGAGCTAATCACACTAGATAACTTGTAGTATCAGTTTCTACCTCTTGTCTTGTAAGAATTTTTGCTTGACCTGTGTTTGTTAGTTACTTGACTAATGATTTTTGAACCAAGAAATTAAGCAAGGGATTTGATAGGATAAGAAGGAAAACATCTTTAATTGATTAATTAAAAATAATAAGACATTAGGATAAGCTAAAGCTGATGTGGGAGTGATGTGCCAAAACTTGATTTCCTTTGGAGACTGAACTAGCAATGACTAATAATTATGGAGGCAATGATGCTCGATATCGGTGATCTCCCAGATCATGACACGTGGCAGATGACGTGTCCCAGAGCTTGCAAGAAAGGACCTACAGTGGTCGACCAGACCACTTCTATGCCCGTCCTACAACAAAGCTGGCTCGTCTCCGAGCCCCCAGCACAATTGGCCTCCTCGGCCTCACAGCTCGTCTTCGGGCTACCGCAGAACCAAGATACCTCGGCTCTCCCGCTCGTCCGCGAGCTCTCCCGCCGAGGTCATCTTCCTCGGTCTCATCGACCGACCAACGGCACCGCTCACAGGCGCAACCGCCATCCCGCGAATCTTGCCATGCGCGAGATATCCGCCAGCCACATCCCACGTCCCACGCCATCACGATCCCCCATTAACGAGCCTGTCTCGCCATTAATGGGAGATCTCGCTCATCACGCGGGCGTGACGTCGGGAGCGTAACTGCCGACGTGATTCTCGCGCCTGCTCTGCCTGCTGCCACTGCTATATAAACCCCTTCTTCAGACGGTTCAAGTAAGCCATTTTTTTATTCCACTAAGCCGTTACTCTGCTCGGATTTCCTCTCTAACTTGACCGTCGGAGGGTCCTCGGTGGTACAACCACCCCGAGACTTTCTTGCAGGTAGCTCGGCGACAACCAACCTCAAACCCATTGAGATCCACATGCTTCAGCAGTCAGCCTCCAGATCCAATATCAGCCATCCATCGCCGCCATCAGCAGATCAGCGGAAGGCGACATCTTGGCGCGATCCGGATCCCGTCAGGAGGTTTGCATGGGTGATTCACGTGTATGTGTATTGAAAAGTTTTGCATTGAGGATAAGTGATAAATGGGGTTGAGATCCGCAGCCACATAGTTGTGATCTCATGACCCAATCCAGGGAGTGGTTCCAACTTAACCATTGCCCGGCCTTTTTGTTCTATCCTGTACCTTTTGCGCACACAAGCTATTCGAGCACAATCTTATATAACTTAAATAATAATACATATGTGGGTTGGTGGGTGCGCAGGCCTGAGAAAGAGAGAGAGAGAGAGAGCGAGCTTGATATTTGAACTACATGAGAAGGCAAAGAAATTTTCTTCTTTTCTTGGACAAGGATATTAGCAACATGCATGTTTTTCTCTTCTTAAGCTACCAAATTATTTATTTTTGGACTAGCTAGTATGATTAATTTTCTCCCTGAAATACAAAGACGGTGAAATATATCGGTTGATATACTTCACATCATTGACTTTTGTACATCTCATGCACTTAGGTATATGTTAGGATCATTTTAAATTTTTTTTAGTTACGATACTATATATTTAGAGACTTTAGTTATGGTTAAGTTACCAAGACATCGGCATCAAATCTTTATCTTTATGTGCAGGTGCTATAGCAAAAATACTAGCATACTAAACAAACTCCAAAATGGATCGATATCGATATTGGGCCAATCTACTAAGGGGCCAAACTGACATGATAAAACAATTTTCCTCTTTTAGCAAATTATCTATTGAAATGGACCGGCCTGTTATAAACTGGACCCAACCGAATAACTATCTTGTTTTAGAATATTTTATCTGGTCCATATAAACTCTATTAGCCCCTTATAAGGAGAAATTATTCCCAAATGGCAAGTGTAATACAGAAGGGGAGGGGGATAGGGGAGACTTTCAAGCAGCATGTAGGACCTGTACTTCTATTTCTTCTCTTTCTTTTCCAGGTGTATACGGCGGGTGCATGAAATAATTTCCTGTAAACAAAAGGTTTTTTTATATAAATTTTGGATCCCCAAGCTTCCATATTTTTAAAAAAGACATCCAAACTCGTTTTTTCTAAAAAAAAGACATCTAATTTTTCTCCTTTAATTAAAAAGGACCCATCCGTTAGTGTGGTGTTGGTTTAGAGTATTAGTTAAGTTAATTAGGGTTAAATTAAATATTTAATTACATTTAACCCATTTTCTTTCCCCTATCATTTCTTTCTTCTCTTTTCCTTCCCAATAAAACCTTCATAGGCTCCTCCTCCTCTCCTCTCTTCCCAATAAAACACTCTCCTCCCCATCACCCTCTTCTTCCTCCTCTTCTCCCCATTGAAACTCTCCCTCCTCTCTCTCCTTTCCATCAGACATTTTCTTCCTTCTCTTCTCTCCTCATCCTAACCGTCAATTCCATACTCGATACCTCCTTCTCCAATCACCATGCACCATACTCCGCCTCCTTCCGATCGCCATCCCCGAAATCACTGCCTCCATCCAAACACCCTCCCTTCCCTTCTCCTCCACTTCTCCTTCTTCACCGTGCCTCAACCCTCCTCCACTTCTCTTCTCCTTCCCTGCCACTTCTCCCATGCTGTCTCCTTCCTCTCTCCCGTCCTTCGTCTCTTTCTGTCCATGTTTGATATTAATTGAATATTAATCCACAAGTAAAACAATCATAATGACTATAATTATATTTAATTAATGGAGTTTGGATGTTAATTGGATATCATTTAATTAAGGAGTCTTTTTTAATTAACTTTACATGTTTGGGGTGTGCTTTTTAGAAAAACCAAGTTAGGATCCAAAATAAAATAAAAATCCCAAACTAAAAAGGATAAAAAAAAATAGATACCATTTCATAGTGAGTCATTACACCTTAAAATAAAAAAAAAGGAAAAAAAATGCATAGCAAATATGTGTGCATCAGGTTGTATGGATCATTTGATATATGTCTTAGTATATTTGTATTTCTGTTCCAAGATAATATACAAACACTTTGATGGTGCTTGTCACGTCCGCTTCCCGGTATATGGGAAGGGGACGCGGCGAGACCGCTACGTATTTACTCAGAAGTAAACACGCTAAGCGTAACTAAGCAAAATAAAAAAAATGTACACAAAAGACAAATGTAATGAAACAACTTTATTTATTAACATTCTTTTACAGTACATGGAAAAGTAAATACATTTGAATAAAAGCAATGCCTAAACAGTGATATAACAGAAATGAAAAATACAGAATGTAAAGGAAAAAGTACAAGTGTAACTACAGCTCAGGATCTTCAATAAACTGGTCCAAGTCTTTAGTGCTAGGCTCGATCTCTGGAAGGTCTGAATCACCTGATGATATTTAAAGAAGAAAGAGAAGGAATGTCGTCAGCGAACAATCGCTCGGTAAGTCCCAAAGATAAGGGAGAAATAGAATAGACGGAGAGTAAGAGAGAGAGAGTGTAGCTTTTAAAGTTGTATTTAGAATTAACGTTGTTGTTTGTAACTTGGTACAGAATGATGCCAGTGTATACGAGAGAAGTCTCTATATGCCAGAGACTAAAGGAAAATATAGTACAATGCTCCGTTAGAATGCCCGGAATAATGGCGATTGTATTCAGATTAGGTGTCTTAAATCTTGCAGTCTCGTGCCACTTCTAACACCTTCCGTACCAATCTACCCTTTAAACCCCGTGATATCTTGATTGTATTGTTTGTATTGTAGTATAAATTGTATTGTCTTGTATAGATTGTATAATTGGATGACTTGCCAAAACCATGATATCAGTAAATGGATGTAACTGGAGAATCATGGATGTAAGTAGAGAATCATGTAAATGGAAGTATATCCATGGTTCGGTTCAGTCAATATATATTGAATAGATTGAATATATGAATTCATAGAATCATATTGAATTGTTATATTGTAGATTGTACTTGAATCATATTCAAGTCAGATTATTTATAATGAGACTCGGTCTGAGTTAGATAATTAGAAAAGATAAATTGAAATTCTGAACTAGGTTTTGGTGTTATCGGTAACTGCTGCACATGGACGGCAGGATTTGTGTTTTTTTCAAAAACGATTACCGTGTTGATAACACCGTTTGTTAAGTTGTCTACCTTAAATAGGGAAGCACCCACTTCTCCGGCTCTCTGAGGCTCAAGAGATTGGTCCTACTTAAACCTATATTTACTAAGGTCCGTATTGTAATTTATAAAACTTGAGGGGGTTTTATGTAAAATTAATTTTGTATAATTTACAAAATACACCTCAAGTATTTAATTATCATCTTTAGAGTTTTCATAGCTGTAGATTTTATATTTGTGACATTTCTAGTGAATGAAACCTATTTTCATAATATAGAATATTTAATTGTAATATTGAACTTGTACGGAATTCATGATATTTTAATGTGAAGCGATTCTTGTGATTTTAGAAAAGTTGGAATATTTATAATATATCAAAAATAGATATTTTGATCATATATATATATATATATATATAGTATTTTAATGTGAAGCGATTCTTATGATTTTAGAAAAGTTGGAATATTTATAATATATCAAAAATAGATATTTTGAACATGCATATATATATATATATATATATATATATATATATATATATATATTTATAAAAATAATTTTATTTTATTATTTTCTAGAAATTTCATTTTCTTAAGATATTCGTATTTCAAATCTCCGGAGACCGAATGCTACTTGTGGAGGTCTGCATCTCGCAATACTAAACCCGATGATGTGAGATAATCTGCACCATCCCAAACGTGTTCCCCAAATGGGTTGTAGCGGCGTTTTGCAAAGATTTGTTTAAAATACATAATCTTGTAAAAATGGTTTTTATAAGTTAAAGGTAGTTTTGTGTAAAACGGTATTTTACCGAATCTATATTTCCCAAAAGGTATTGCGCTATGTTGCATATGAGTGTTGTGAGGAGGTAGGTCATTACCTCGTGATCTAATTAAAGGTATAACAAGATTGATGATGTTTTAAGGTAAAAAGTAAACTACATGGTATTTTAGTGAAAAAGAGCGGTAAAATTTACAAAATGAAATATTTTGCTAGGAAACTTGTTCAACATGTTTTGTTAATAATTAATAGTCAAGATATAAGAGTTTAACATGGTTGTGTTAAGAAAAATTGAACTTTATAAAGAAAACCGAATCGGAAGTCGGATATAACTCCGCTTCCGTAGGGTTTTAGAAAAAGGACTTTTTAGAATGACAAAGGAAAGAGAGAGGTGGGACTTACTGGCTTAGAGGTTAGGGATGAGGAAGAGGAGGAATTAGGAGTTTCCGGTGCGTCGTTTCGTCGTCGGGAGCTCCTAGGGTCGTCATCGGAAGATCGCCGGAGTTTCGCCCTTTGCTAACTCCACTTGTACACAAAAGTTCTAGAGGAATTTCTTGAGAGTTTGGATAGAATTTGTGAGTGAGTGGGTGGTATTTATAGGGTAAAGCTAGGGTTTAGGGTAGGTGAAAGAGTGTAAAGAAAAATGTGTTAAATTGTATTAAAAATAGGGTTTAATGGAGTTTTAAAGAGCTCTGGAAATGTGCAGGATTTTTAAAGTATACAGGGGAGTTAAGAATACAAAAAGACACATCTTTCATGTTGGGAGATAGGCGATCCGACTCGGTCCGGCAGGCGGCGCCGGCCGAGTCGGGCCGGGTCAGGTGGGCAAAAGTTCCCTTGTCGTTAGGTATACCCCCTGGACCAGTTTGTTTTACAGGTGTAGTGTAATTTTACGAGTTATGCACGTGTAGACCCTTGAGCTTCTAAAAATATTAAAGAAAACAATATTAGAAATAATGTAGGTGGTGGGATTTGAACTCTGGTGCTTTGGTTTAGCAATGCAAAGTCTTACCAATGAGTTACAAGCTCCTTCTTGTTATTTAAAAACAAAACAAATTTATAACTTGTGCTCAGGCAAAAGTACCCCTTTCTGTATTTTTTGAAAAAATTGTACAAAAAGTTGTACAGAAAGTTTAGGGTTGTTACAGTGCTCACGGATGGGTATTCTTCTGATCAAGACATATGGCAGATGGCATGTCTTCCACACGCACCAACTAGCTACTTAAAGTCTACGGAGCGGAGATAATACCATGCAAGGGAGACATTCCTCGGTGTCTCGCCTCCGAGATAGCTTCCGATCTTCGAGAGGCCTCCCCTGAGTATGTTTCCTCTTCGAATGATCACTAGCCAATAGCTCGTCTCCGTGCATAGAGCTGAGCTTTCTCAGTTTCCTTACCCGTCTCCGAGTCATCTTAATAGCTGAGATTCCTCAGCGTCCCTATTTGGCCGGAAGCATGGAACATGAGCGTCCTGTAACGGCTCCGTGTATCTCGCCACTACGAGATCTCCGCCGCTTCACATCATCCCACGCTGGCGTATCTCTCCATTGATGAGCATATCTCGCTATCAAGGCGTACGTTACATAGGGACGAAATGGACAACGAGAATCTCGCATCAGCTCGCTCCATACGACCACTATATAGACCTCTTCTCCAGATGACTCAGATAACTCGAACTCAATCCAATATGTCGCTACTCTTCTCAATTATTCCCCGGTACTTACTTGATCGTCGGTGAGTCCTACAGTGGTTTCCTGTCCCGGGACTTCTTCTGCAGGTAGCTCGGCGTCAATGTCAACCCGCAAACTGATTGAGATCCACACGCTAAATTTTCTACAACAAATCTCAGTCCATTAGCCCCGCTGGCCACAAGATCGACGGAGACAACAACTGAAGGAGATTCCGACCCATCACACTTTGAACGTTGCAAGTCTTGTGTAGCTTTATTGTTTTCGCTTTGCTTGATATTGTTATTATAGTTTTGTGAACTATACATTGTTCATACAACTATCGAATTATGAATAATGCAAGCAAGATGTTTGATATATTGTCGGATTCAACTCTGTATCCAATCGTTGTTGTGCCAATACACGAGGGAGATGGGGATGGCCCCGCCCAACTTAAACCACAGGGGTCTGATTATACTTGTAGACGGGGTTTGCAAAATGCGGTTTAGCTGCGATATACCGGATGGCCAGCAATTTCATACCATAATTATCTTTTTGAACCCTACACCCATACAATACACTGAATGACTTGTAACGTCTAATGAAAAGTTACAGGTTGCCTTTTTTTTTTAATCTTGTTCTCGACCTCAAAAATCTTGAGAGATATCCAAATATATAGCCACCACTTCATTGCCCCCCAAAATCTCCTCCACCCATCTAAACCTCCCAATCCTCTCACACTGCTTTCAACCACTTCTCCTTATTAATTATCTCCACTCCCTCTCTCTCTCTCTCTCTCTCTCTCTTCCCCCTCTCAATTCAGAGAGAAATCATCACAATGGCTTCTGCTGCATTAACAACTCATGTCTCTGTTCCCTCTACCAAGTCCTCTTCTCTTGTTCTCTCTTCAAGGGCTTCCATCTCCTCTCCTGAGAGAATCACCTTCTACAAGGTGAGAAAATTTTATTAACATGCTTTCAGGTCACTGCCACTGCATCACAACTCTGAAGCCGTGATGAAGTTTGGAAAAAGTAGTCTTATGTTCTAACATGCCTCCGCATGTTGAGCTCTGCTTTCTATTATGTAACACTCCTATGTCATAATTTAAATTTGGTTCTTTGATCATCTTGTTTGTTTGTGTGCTAAAACCTGGACTTTTGCGCAACAGAATATAATACGAGAAAAATACTTTTATCCTAACAGTGTAGTAGCTAGAGATGTTTATGGCTTGTTCGTTGCAGGTAAGCTTGAATCAAAGGAATGTTTCTACTTCTTCAAATGGGAAGTTGGTTACTGTAAGAGCTCAGGTGACCACTGAGGCTCCTGCAGCTAAGGTTGTGAAGATATCAAAGAAGGACGATGAGGGAGTTGTCACAAACAAATACAAGCCCAAGGAGCCATACACTGGTAGATGCCTCCTCAACACTAAGATCACTGGTGATGATGCCCCTGGAGAGACTTGGCACATGGTCTTCAGCACTGAAGGTATTAATTCATCTGCTTTGAAATTTAACTTAATGCCTATACTTTGATCCTTGAGATTATGAATTCAACTGATCAGATTAGGACATTGCAATACTAGTTATAGCATTGAATGAGACTTGATAGCACAAACACCCTCTCTCCGATCATCGATCAAATCCCTTACAACACTGATCAAATTCTTTCATAAACGGCACAAAAAAAAAACCAAGTTAATTTGCAGGATTAGAATGTCTAAACGGATATTTCCGCTAATTAACAAGTCCATTAATAAAGAAGAATTAGAATCAAGAACATAAAAACCCTAGGCTTAGATACCTTACTAGAAAGTAAATATTAATTCTCGTCATCGATTCGTTGACAATTGCATCTTTCAATACATACTATGAGCCTAGTAGCCCATATATGTAGATAAAAAATTAATGGACTTGGCCGTGTGTAAGAAACAATACATATAGGATCTCAATAATTCTAATTCTCGATGTGTTGCATAATTATAATCTGAGTCATGTTCATAACCTCAGATGTCTGGTTGTTTGGAGCTTGATTGTTTGATTATGTGCCTTCAAGGGGAAATTCCATACAGAGAAGGTCAGTCAATTGGTGTAATCCCAGACGGGATCGATAAAAATGGGAAACCTCACAAGTTGAGGTTGTATTCGATTGCTAGCAGTGCTATCGGAGATTTTGGCGATTCGAAAACCGTGAGTTAGAGTTTGACTGTCTTGTATTCTTTTGCGCCTTCGGAATTCATAGTTTTGTTCCAATCTTTTTTCGTATAGAAGTTAGCAGGATGAACTTTTTCTCTGCAGGTTTCTCTTTGTGTGAAGAGGCTGGTTTATACCAATGACCAAGGAGAGGAAGTTAAGGGAGTCTGCTCAAATTTCCTATGTGAGAATTTTGCTTAAATTATTTTCGTCTCCTTTATATCATTGCTTGATTATGCTGAGATTGTTGTATTTTGCCGACGTGTTTCAGGTGATTTGAAGCCTGGCTCCGAAGTGAAGATTACAGGTCCAGTTGGGAAAGAAATGCTTATGCCCAAAGATCAAAATGCTACTGTCATAATGGTATGCTTTTCAAAGTTAAAAGTAACTTGATAATCAACCAATTTTGCCATGAAAATAATTATTTCACCCTTAAATTTTTATCATTCATTTTTTTCATTGGATTGGCAGCTTGGAACAGGAACTGGAATTGCTCCTTTCCGCAGTTTCTTATGGAAAATGTTTTTCGAGAAGCATGAGGATTACAAGGTAATTGTCCGAAAGTAATCAAAGACGGTGAAATTTCATGAATTCTACATGAAGATCATGCTTCTAGCTTTGCTTCAAATTTTTATGCAGTTCAATGGATTGGCATGGCTCTTCTTGGGAGTACCCACAAGTAGTTCATTGCTCTACAAGGAGGTAAGATTGCGAACCGTTCCTCACACCGTCTACGCTTTCTTATTTATCCGAAGAAAATTTTCTTCATTGATTAGATGATGCATTATCGGCCTGACACAGTGTATATAGATTTAGAACCGAAGTTAATATATAAACAAAATGAACTTATCATGCCGTGATTAGGAATTTGAGAAAATGAAAGAGAAGGCCCCCGAGAACTTCAAATTAGACTTTGCCGTCAGCAGAGAGCAGACCAACGATAAGGGTGAGAAAATGTACATCCAAACTCGAATGGCCCAATACGCCGAGGAATTATGGGAGCTTCTCAAGAAAGACAACACCTATGTGTATATGTGTGGATTGAAAGGAATGGAGAAGGGTATTGACGACATCATGGTCTCTTTGGCCGCGAAAGAAGGTAAATATTTGCTATCATTAGAATTCTTGCATTTTAAATACTATTTTTATTAAGCATTAAAGCTTCTATATTCCTAATTCTTAACCTTTAATTATAGGCATTGATTGGATTACTTACAAGAAAGAGTTGAAGAAGGCGGAACAATGGAATGTTGAAGTTTATTGATTCATGCTCATTGTTCTCGTGGATCCGACGCTGCTCTTTTTATGTAGATAGGTTATTTCTGTTTTATGTTTGATGTAATTTATGCCGCGTAATAAGTGTTATATATGGAAAAAGAAGAATTATTCATACAATATAATGTCATTAAAAAATTTGCCTTACTCATGGAGCTCGGGAGCTTGTCCTCCGTTGATCAGTCTGCGAGCGGTTTTTAACGGTTGAGATTGGATATGGGAATTATAATGTAGATCTCAAAGGGTTGTAGGATGTTGTTGGCGCCGAGCTACCTGTAAGGAAACTTCCGGGATGGGAAACCACCGTAAGACCTTCCGATGATCAAGTTAGTACCGCGGAATAAGAGCAGGGTAGCGGTGTATTAGAATGCGTTCGAGTTACCTGAGTCGTTTGAAAGAGAGACTAATATAGTGGTCGTATGGAGCGAGCCGGCGCGAGATTCTCGCTGTAAGTTACGCCCCCTCGTTACGCCCGTGTTGATGGTGGGATCCGCTCATTAATGAAGGAATACGCCCGCGTGGGACGCGGAACGTGGGGCGGCGGATATCTCGCTTTGGCGAGATACACAGAGTCGTTGCGGGGGCGTTTGTGATCCGCGCTCTTGGTTGATCGGGGAAGCCGAGAAAGCTCAGCTTATTGGATGGCTCGGAGACGAGCCGGGAGGCCGAGAAAGCTCAGCCCTTGCAACAGCTCGGAGACGAGCAATAAAAGGGGGAACTTTCCTCGGAGACGAGACGCCGAGAAAAGTCGCCAATGCATCATACTGATTCTACCTCCGCAGCCTCCAGGAATCTAGTGGGCCTTCGTGGACGACACTTCATCTGCCACGTGTCGTAATATGGGGAATTCTCGTTCATGAGCCTTATCACTAGTCCCCCCACTCTCGTCCTGACCTATTTGTGGGTCAGGATCGAGAGTGGTAAGCCCGGTCTTTAACGGTTCAGCTTAGAATTCCCGAGCTGTCTGACGACGGTGGGATATTTGGTGGCTACTCCTATCGGATCACTAGGCCCACGTGGCGGCTTGCGAGACGTCTCGGTTCTCGTGCGTATCTTTGGTGATGTCAGCGGATCGGTGAAATGATTGCGTTTTTAAAGAGGGGGCGCCGTTTCGCTCGATCGTCGGTTGGGCTACACGCCACGTGCCCGACATTACTTGGCAGAGCGCGAGGGGCTGTCGCCGAATCCTGCCGCGAGAGGATGTTCCCAATGGCCAATCGCCACGTGGAGCCTCGACGACCGTTAGGTGCAACGTTTCATTTTGGTAGGAATCGATTTGGGCCTTAGGATGTCCTCTTTGGAGTGTATAAATAGGAGGGGGGGTCATCCCAAGGCCGACAGTTTGCCTTAGTTATCTCTCGTCGTTTGAAAATTGCCCGGCGCACTTCCGCTTAGGTCGGATCTTCCGCTGAATTTTCCTCGTCAAACATTTTCCTAGAATCAGGTTAGATGTCTTCTTCCGAGACATCTGTAGATGTAGTAGAGATAGAGTTGGGCGATAAGGCCTCAGTTTCTGGGGCCGAGCCCAGCGGGTCTTCCTCCTCCTCGGTTTCAGATAGCCTTCTTCTTCATCTAAGTCTTCTGTGCCGGGCTCGCCCTCCGGGGCCAGTATCGCCCTTGTCTCTCGTCGTCGGGCGGCGACAAGGGCTCTCAAGGTGCGCATCAGGAATACCCGCGATGCGTTCTTAGTCTTGAATCTTCTGGACGAGCTTTCCGACATTCGGGCTCGATTTCATGTCCCCTCTGGCTATTCACTCCGTCTGGCCAAAGAGAGTGAGCGGGCAGACCAGGTGAAGGGCAAGGAGATTGCTCTGTATCTCGAGGCATTCCGGGCTGAGATGCGTCTGCCCTTCTCGCCTAAGGTTTGTACTGTGCTCCATTGTTTCCGTCTTGATCCGGACCAGCTAGCGCCAAACTCATAGAGGATCCTTCTCTGGTTTCTGGTCCGGTTAAAAATTGATCGGATCCCCTTCGATTTGAGCATCCTCATGTCTTTTCTTTGCTATAAAAATCACATTGTAATACCCAGCCCCTTTTATACCAAAACCTGTATTTTATTACTCTAGAATTCTATTTATTTTATTTATAAATTTATTTCTTCTAAACCCCATTTTCTTCTATCAATAAAACCCAAACCTTAGTATATCTTATATTTTCCTTATCCTCAGCCCAGGTTAAGTGATAATGGAAATTAATTTTTCTTTTATTTAAATTCTCGACCCGTTTCAATCCTCAACCCACAAGGTTTAATTAAAAGGAATTCTTTTAAAAATCAGCCCAGCCAAATTCCTTCAGCCCGTTCCATTTCCTATTTTTTAAAAACTTAATTCCCTTATCAAAAAAAAACCCCGGCCCATTCTTTCTTTGCTCCTCTAATTTCCCATACATTTTCTCTGGCCCAAACTCCCCGGCCCACTCCTTCTTTACACCAATCAATTTCTTTTTCTTTCTGCCGGCCCGGCCCAATTCCACTCTCCAACCCGACCCGCAGCACCCAACCCGACCCGTTTCTTCCTTCTTCTTCCCGTTGCGTTTTTCCCGCGCGATCCACGCTTCTCGCCGCACCCCACGCCCGCGCCCACGCTCACTTGGGCGTTACCCCACGACGCACACCCTCGGCCTTTACTCGTCTCCTCTATCTCACTCCTCCTCATCTCCTTCCTCCTCAACCCAAAAACCCACAGCACCCCTCGAGCTCTCCATCGCCTCCATTCACCAAGCTCCGACCGCGACCACCCCTTAGCCGCCACCCCCACCACTAGCGTTCACCAACAGTCCCCTCGCCTCCGCACCCCCTTTCTCCCATCGTCTGCCCGAGCACCTCGCCCTTGCAACCTCACCGACCCCTTCATCACCGCCGACGATTACCACCGACCCTCACCTGCATTCGCCGGCTCCCCCGCATCATCGTCGCTCTCATCTCTCTCGTTCTCTCTCTCTTCCCCTCTCGCAAACCCTCTGCTTCTCTCTCTCCCTTTGCTTTCTTTCTCTCTCTCTATTTTCTCACTCTCTCTCTAATCCCTCACTCCCCTCTCTCTTCCTCTGTCTCACTCTCTGTTCTCTCTCTCTCTCTAATTCTCTTTCTCTCTTACTCTCTCTCTGTCTCCTCACTCTCTCTCACTGATTCCTCATCCTCTCTCTCTCTACATTTCTCTCTCTAACTCTTCTCTCTCTGACTCTTTCTCTCTCAATATCTCCCACCCTCTGCAATCCCTCGCCATCGGACGCACAGCGCCATCACCTCCCCAGTCTCACGAGCTCTAGCCGTTGCCGAGACGGAACCCCATAGCCGAGCCTAAGCTTGTGGTCATCGTGTCGCGTTCGTGACTTTACTATCACCGTACATCTCCGAGACGTGTCCAGGCAAGTATTTACTTACTTACATGCTATATACTCAAGTTATAATTTTAGATTACTTAAATTATAAAGTTACAATTTTAGATCAATAGTGTGCCATACATGTTCGACGTGTGTTCCCAATGAGAATACTTATCCAATTTGACGGAACTAGATTGGTTACATTGTCCCTTGTAGTGATGAATATCTTGTGCAAGTTTCGCTGGAAAATATGACCGTTAACGACTAAAACAACTACCCCCAAATTTACTCGTAAAACTGGAATTTTATTGTACCTGAAAACCGTTAAATTCGCCATAAATTATATACACACTGGATTGATGCGTTCTAGAGCTCAAATCGAAGCCAACTCGACGAACTTTAATCCTAGACTAGTTTTCAGATATTCCTGTACTTAAACTGTGACGATATTTGGATCGGAGTGCGACTCTGGACTGCAGTCCAGAGCGACTCCAATTGTTGCTTTCTGTTCCGTAATGGGTACCACAAGATTTCCTTAACTCGTAGGTTGCGGAACTCCGCTGTTGATTATAGGTGAATGTGTTAGCTAGACAATACAAGTGGTTTCATCCTATTTCGTTATCGTTTGTTATTTAATCTGTAATTTAATAGATGTGGACGTATAACACTCCAGAACAGATTCTGAGATGACATATTAATGTTAGGCAGTGTATAACTCCTGACGTGCAGATGTGATTGAAGCTCCGTATGTTGCGTTGAAAACTTTACTGAGAACCCTAGATTTCATTCAACTGTAGCGTCGCTAAAATCTGATCCCAATTGGGATTAAAATGCGTTGCGAAACGGACTTCTGATTCTGAAACCGGATTTCCAGCCGTGAACGCTTAAAATGAAATGGCTATAATTAGTGATCCTGGAACCCGTTTGGCGTGAAACTAAATTCGATGGATAGATAACTGAACATACTAATTATTACATGTTTATCGTTTCGCTAAACTGTACACGTTTGATTTATGATAATTTATGCAAGTGGTAGATTGTTGATTCATGACATCCTAAACATGCTTTATATACTGTTTACGCATCATATCTTACACCTGTCATTGCATTGATAACCTAGTGATAACGTGCATTTACCCAGTGTTAGATTTTAGTGATGATTGTGGCAAGTACGTCAGTGTTCGTGTATAAGTGATTAAGTGAAAGTGATACGTACTTGTACACAATCAGTGAACCTCATTATTCTATTGCATTGTCGACGTCTGTGGGACACGTGTACGTGTGACTATAAGTGGTATGGGACGCTTATGGAAGCTCTTGCACGGGTGTCACAGATAAGGCACCAGACACTGCCATTTATCTTAGGTATTAGTCGGGACGTGCTTGATGGAGGTCCTGCCTCCAGTTCTCGCGCAGACTTATCACGGACCGATTGGTATTTAGGGTTATGGTTAGCGTTTGATGTAGACCACGAGGTGTGGGGTAGTTTGAGTATGAGTTCAACAGAATCTCGGGAGTCCCATGCCGGCTTATATATTTAGGGAGATATATGGAGATTTACAGGGTATGTGATTATTACCGTGATATACATGTTGGGCCCGTGGTCCCTTACCCTTGGGTTCTACCCTTGGGTGGAGGACACTCGCGAGTGGTTGACTCTCACACTTGGACTGACGATAGGCTTAGTGACCTGTACAGTGAGACTTAGAGACTAATAGGGATACTGGCATTAATATATCTTACTTACTATGTTGATATACGTGGCATATCGTTCTACTACTTTTACTGTTCCGCTGCATTGATTACTGCATGTTCATATCCATACTGCCATTGATCTACTGTTATATATACATATTATCACTGTTAGAATTGTAACATGATTTTATATATATTATATTGCAATTGTGTCGCTCTGACGACCTGAGTATGCATGCTCAGTGTGAGGAGGAGATTTAGCTTGGACCAGGACTAGACGTATATCACAGACACCTCGACTTGCTATCCAGAGTTATATCCCGTTTGTTTCCCCTCAGGTCAGTTCTTTACATTGTTTCATTCTGTTACTGCATTCCTCATTACCTGCGCATCATTTACTGTTTACCATGAAAAACTAGAAGCCGAAGTATGACTACGGAAGGACATTTTCTTGACCGTAGGAGCATGGCTGGCCTTGTCAACTCCTCGTATTCCGTATTTTGGGTAGCGGGGCGTGACATGGTTTAGTTGGTATCAGAGCCAGGTTTTGTTTCGATTGGGATTGCAGTTTTCCGTGTAGAGCTTGACAATATATGACATCCCTCAGTCTAGATTGTAAACTTGATATCCTTGATCCATATTCACATTGAGTGTTCTGCTATCCATTCGCTAGGGTTTCGGGTGACTTGGCAAGGTTACGTGGTTTGCAATTGCACTACCGTACTCTGTTTAAGTGACTTAAAGTCATACAGTTGATTTTCCATTTGTAATGAATTTCATCACATCTAATATTCTTGAATCTTTGTCCAATCCATATTATATATTGATTCTTATAGCTTGTGCCCTATATCATCTTCAAAATTATTGTTTCAGGATCATGTCTTCCAACGACTCTTCATCTATATCCGCTCCCCAGAATCAGACCATTGAGATTCTGAGTGTACTGCAAGGTCTAAAAGAAGCCCAGGAGCGAACAAACGACTTGTTGGCTGAAGGATTGAGAAGGCAGGTGAATCAAGCACCAACGGGAGTCTCAAATCATAAAGTGATCCCTGTTAGACGAGGAAAAGGGAAGATGATGAAGCGCCAATTTGTTTCCCCGCGACAGAAGCAGCAGAAGACCCCATGTTGTGGGTATTGTAAGAGGCCAGGACATCTTCAGAGGGATTGTCGCCGCGCCCAAGGGAAATGTCTGATTTGCGGATCCAGCGAACATCTCATTAACGGTTGCCCAGAAAGGAAAGAACTACAAGGACGAGACTCGTCCACACTCTCCACTTCTGCCAAGCGAGGATTACTGCGTAGTTCGTACTTCGAGGATAAAGCGGATCCAACACAGGATTCAATTTGCGTGACGAGGATGCAACGGTCTAGTGATCAAAGAAGAATTTTCATGTTTTTTTCTACTTTCAGCAATAATGTTGTCATCTTCTTATAAATATTCCTTTCCGTTTGAAAGCTTGTATCCGTTGAATTTTTAGTTGAATGCAATAAAACTTTGAATTGTGATATATGTATCATTCTCTTGCTTTCTCCTTATTTATACTATTCATTATCACAGCATTATTATCCTGATATTTTTCAATTCCGGCCACCGTATATCTTTCTATACTTCGTACACTTAACTACTTCCTTGATATGTCCCATTGCCTAATCATAACTCTTTCTTTTCAGACCATGGCCCACCCTGGAGCAGCGCCGCATCTAGATGAGGATGCACAGTCATGCGTATCCTTAGACAACACGCTGATGAGTTCTGACGATGAGATCAACGGTCCCCAGGTCAATTTCAAAAACAACGATTCAGAGGACGAAAGAGCAGCCATCCCAGAGTTTGACATGATGGGCGATTCCGACGAAGAAGAAGAAGACCCTGAAGAAAACCTGATAGAGGAAGACCCCGAGGAAAAACCGATAGAAGAAAATCCAGTAGAGGAAAACCCCATGGAAGAGAATCCAGGAGAAGAGAATCACATGGAATCGGACCTCGATGAAGAAGCTCCATCCGAGGAAGAAGGACCAGAAGATCAAGACCCTGCTGTGGAAGAACTCCCAATGGCGATCCCTGCGAGGCGATATGGAAACGGACGTCCCTACCTGAGTGCGCGAGTCTACCGCAACCTACTGAATCTCCACAACCGCGACTGACGGGGTTCCTTTTTGGTGTTGTCTTATCTGGCCAAATAAATCTGTGTATAGTTTAGGGCCACCTTTCATTTTAAGAATGTCTTGTTTAGAATTTTCTAGAATGAAATAAATTGCTGAGTTTGCTAATCCTTCAATCTTCTTAGTTCACTTGCTGCTTGATATTTCTTCTATACAATTATTCTTCCTACTGAGATCTGTCCACCCCTACTCCTTACATTGCCTTAACCCTCACTCAGATCAACCAGTACCACACCCCGATCTTTTAGAGGTCCACCCTTCATCATTCGTCTGTACCCCTTTGAGATCCTTCTGGGAGGAGAACATATCTTGTGAAATTTTCGAGTTCGTTAACCCTTCAAATCTTTGATTCATAAGATATACCGACCGTCGTCCTCCCCATATTTTCTCCTAGTAGTCCTTTGTTGCTCATCCTTACTTCTTGTGCTGACCCGATCCCAATCTCTTTGACCTTCAGCCTAAAGCAGCCACACTCCGACCTTTAAATGATCCACACTTCCTTGTAATCCCTACCCTAGCTAGCCCTATATAATGTTGAGTTTTCCTTTTACCCTATATATACATTTAGAGACTTTATTATTCGAAATTTGGTTTTCATTATCTTGTATTTGTCGAAGAGTGCGTATTATTGACTACTTAGCTTTATGTATTTCAAAGTACACTACAATTACCTTTATTTTTTCAGTAGCGCAACCTTACACCGCGCATATTTTTGTTCCATGTTCCTTATTTTCACTATATGAGTTTTCTACGTTGTTTGATCGATACATTGTCCCAAAATGTTTTAACCAACCGACAAATCTTTCCTTATTTTATTGTCGTTACTTTATTTTCGGGTAGTGTGCCTACGTCTACTATTATAAATAATTATGCCTTATACTTATTATGTTTGCAGTGCTACCTTTGATATATTTACATGCACATATTTGAGTTTCGATTTTATCGAGTACGCCTCGAATATCATTGTTCATTATTGTTGTTATTGCTATTCTCATAGGTTGCCTTTGTAGTTGTTCTTGTCTTATACTTATTTAAACCGATATTTTTGTATGATGTTCTTACATATATAAACCTTCAAATTTCTTCACCCGCCTATTTCAAGTAAAACTTTATGTGTTAGTTGCAATATAATAGCTTGCGCCTATGTTTGTATTATTTATCGTTTATTTTAAATTTCGAGGACGAAATTTTTGTAAGGGTGGTATGATATAATACCCAGCCCCTTTTATACCAAAACCTGTATTTTATTACTCTAGAATTCTATTTATTTTATTTATAAATTTATTTCTTCTAAACCCCATTTTCTTCTATCAATAAAACCCAAACCTTAGTATATCTTATATTTTCCTTATCCTCAGCCCAGGTTAAGTGATAATGGAAATTAATTTTTCTTTTATTTAAATTCTCGACCCGTTTCAATCCTCAGCCCACAAGGTTTAATTAAAAGGAATTCTTTTAAAAATCAGCCCAGCCAAATTCCTTCAGCCCGTTCCATTTCCTATTTTTTAAAAACTTAATTCCCTTATCAAAAAAAAAACCCCGGCCCATTCTTTCTTTGCTCCTCTAATTTCCCATACATTTTCTCTGGCCCAAACTCCCCGGCCCACTCCTTCTTTACACCAATTAATTTCTTTTTCTTTCTGCCGGCCCGGCCCAATTCCACTCTCCAACCCGACCCGCAGCACCCAACCCGACCCGTTTCTTCCTTCTTCTTCCCGTTGCGTTTTTCCCGCGCGATCCACGCTTCTCGCCGCACCCCACGCCCACGCCCACGTTCACTTGGGCGTTACCCCACGACGCGCACCCTCGGCCTTTACTCGTCTCCTCTATCTCACTCCTCCTCACCTCCCTCATCTCCTTCCTCATCAACCCAAAAACCCACAGCACCCCTCGAGCTCCTCATCGCCTCCATTCACCAAGCTCCGACCGCGACCACCCTTTAGCTGCCACCCCCACCATTAGCGTTCACCAACAGTCCCCTCGCCTCCGCACCTCCTTTCTCCCATCGTCTGCCCAAGCACCTCGCCCTTGCAACCTCGCCGACCCCTTCATCACCGCCGACGATTACCACCGACCCTCACCTGCATTCGCCGGCTCCCCCGCATCATCGTCGCTCTCATCTCTCTCGTTCTCTCTCTCTTCCCCTCTCACAAACCCTCTGCTTTCTCTCTCTCTCTATTTTCTCACTCTCTCTCTATTTTCTCACTCCCCTCTCTCTTCCTCTGTCTCACTCTCTTTTCCTCTGTCTCACTCTCTGTTCTCTCTCTCTCTAATTCTCTTTCTCTCTTACTCTCTCTCTGTCTCCTCACTCTCTCTCACTGATTCCTCATCCTCTCTCTCTCTCTCTCTACATTTCTCTCTCTAACTCTTCTCTCTCTGACTCTTTCTCTCTCAATATCTCCCACCCTCTGCAATCCCTCGCCATCGGACGCACAGCGCCATCACCTCCCCAGTCTCACGAGCTCTAGCCGTTGCCGAGACGGAACCCCATAGCCGAGCCCAAGCTTGTGGTCATCGTGTCGCGTTCGTGACGTTACCATCACCGTACATCTCCGAGACGTGTCCAGAAAAGTATTTTACTTGCTTACATGCTATATACTCAAGTTACAATTTTAGATTACTTAAATTATAAAGTTACAATTTTAGATCAATAGTGTGTCATACATGTTCGACGTGTGTTCCCAATGAGAATACTTATCCAATTTGACGGAACTAGATTGGTTACATTGGCCCTTGTAGTGATGAATATCTTGTGCAAGTTTCGCTGGAAAATATGACCGTTAACTACTAAAACAACTAACCCCAAGTTTACTCGTAAAACTGGAATTTTATTGTACCTGAAAACCGTTAAATTCGCCATAAATTATATACACACTGGATTGATGCGTTCTAGAGCTCAAATCGAAGCCAACTCGACGAACTTTAACCCCAGACTAGTTTCCAGATATTCCTGTACTTAAACTGTGACGATATATGGATCGGAGTGCGACTCTGGACTGCAGTCCAGAGAGACTCCAATTGTTGCTTTCTGTTCCGTAATGGGTACCACAAGATTTCCTTAACTCGTAGGTTGCGGAACTCCACTGTTGATTATAGGTGAATGTGTTATCTAGACAATACAAGTGGTTTCATCCTGTTTCGTTATCGTTTGTTATTTAATCTGTAATTTAATAGATGTGGACGTATAACACTCCAGAACAGATTCTGAGATGACATATTAATGTTAGGCAGTGTATAACTCCTGACGTGCAGATGTGATTGAAGATCCTTCTATTGCGTTGAAAACTTTACTGAGAACCCTAGATTTCATTCAACTGTAGCGTCGCTAAAATCTGATCCCAATTGGGATTAAAATGCGTTGCGAAACGGACTTCCGATTCTGAAACCGGATTTCCAGCCGTGAACGCTTAAAATGAAATGGCTATAATTAGTGATCCTGGAACCCGTTTGGCGTGAAACTAAATTCGATGGATAGATAACTGAACATACTAATTATTACATGTTTATCGTTTCGCTAAACCGTACACGTTTGATTTATGATAATTTATGCAAGTGGTAGATTGTTGATTCATGACATCCTAAACATGCTTTATATACTGTTTACGCATCATATCTTACACCTGTCATTGCATTGATAACCTAGTGATAACGTGCATTTACCCAGTGTTATATTTTAGTGATGATTGTGGCAAGTACGTCAGTGTTCGTGTATAAGTGATTAAGTGAAAGTGATACGTACTTGTACACAATCAGTGAACCTCATTATTCTATTGCATTGTCGACGTCTGTGGGACACGTGTACGTGTGACTATAAGTGGTATGGGACGCTTATGGAAGCTCTTGCACGGGTGTCACAAATAAGGCACCAGACACTGCCATTTATCTTAGGTATTAGTCGGGACGTGTTTGATGGAGGTCCTGCCTCCAGTTCTCGCGCAGACTTATCACGGACCGATTGGTATTTAGGGTTATGGTTAGCGTTTGATGTAGACCACGGGGTGTAGGGTAGTTTGAGTGTGAGTTCAACAGAATCTCGGGAGTCCCATGCCGGCTTATATATTTAGGGAGATATATGGAGATTTACAGAGTATGTGATTATTACCGTGATATACATGTTGGGCCCGTGGTCCCTTGCCCTTGGGTTCTACCCTTGGGTAGAGGACACTCGCGAGTGGTTGACTCTCACACTTGGACTGACGATAGGCTTAGTGACATGTACAGTGAGACTTAGAGACTGATAGGGATACTGGCATTAATATATCTTACTTACTGTGTTGATATACGTGGCATATCGTTCTACTGCTTTTACTGTTCCGCTGCATTGATTACTGCATGTTCATATCCATACTGCCATTGATCTACTGTTATATATACCTATTATCACTGTTAGAATTGTCACATGATTTTATATATATTATATTGCAATTGTGTCGCTCTGACGACCTGAGTATGCATGCTCAGTGTGAGGAGGAGATTTAGCTTGGACCAGGACTAGACGTATATCACAGACACCTCGACTTGCTATCCAGAGTTATATCCCGTTTGTTTCCCCTCAGGTCAGTTCATTACATTGTTTCATTCAGTTACTGCATTCCTCATTACCTGCGCATCATTTACTGTTTACCATGAAAAACTAGAAGCCGAAGTGTGACTACGGCAGGATATTTCCTTGACCGTAGGAGCATGGCTGGCCTTGTCAACTCCCCGTATTCCATATTTTAGGTAGCAGGGCGTGACACACCGATACCAGTAAGGAAGAGCCGAGTTGGGTGTATCTTTCGTTTAAAAAACGTAAAGGTAAGGCGGCTGGGTCAGGGGTAGTGGTCGTCCCTTCTTCCATCCACGAATGGATGGATAAATTCGTCTTCGCTGGGCCACCGGAGGGCGGGGATTGGCCTGTGCCCACCCAGTGGCACATAACCGATTGCCCAAAGGTGAGGCAGTCGAATGCCCCCGAGCCGAGGGTGGTGTCCCTGTAGGAACCGATCCAGCGGGCTAATGTCAGGTACTGAGCAGGGCTGGGCTCAGTCCCGCGCGTTTTTTTGGGTAAATTAGGGCTTCTGCCGGTCTGTTTAGACTTTGTCAAAATTATATTGCCGTTTCTGCGTTGCTGACCCTTTTCTTACGCTTTTTCTTTTTTCTTTTTTCATTTTTCAGAGCCCATGGATCGATCAAAAATTATGGCCGCCAAGGCCTAGGGATGAAAGACTGGTCGTGCAAGCTCATCCCGACTAGGTTCGAGCGCGGCTCCTCGACAATCTCCTCTGGCCAAGGTTTCCACAGTACCCCCATCCCGGAGGAACGTCGCGGGAGAGGACAGAAGCATGCTCGGGATCCGACACCTCGGGCTAGGACAGAGGCGCCGTCCTCCATCGAATCCCTCCTCAAGAGACAGAAGCGGGTGGTTTCTCGACCACCCCGGGCAGGGATTCAAGTGTGGGAGGGTGACTTCTGCATCGAGGCGCCCTTGGGGCTCTCTGTGGCCGATAGCTTATTGACGGACATGGAGAAGGCGGCTGGGGCCAAGATTCCCCGGGGCACCATGAAGGCCCAAGTTGCCGCTATAGCTCAGGAGGCGGTTCAGGTCGTTAGCTTTTCCTAAAAGATTTTTGTAGGGTTATTTCCTCGGTTTCAGCTTCTTAACACGGTTCATGTTTTCTTCAGGTCCTCCAGCACCGCACTCTCCTCGCCGCTATGGAGTCCGAGAAGGTTGCCCCGGCGATAAAGAAGGCGAGCGAATCTTCCTCGCGAGAAGAAGAGCTTTTCCTTCAGCTGCAGCAGGCGGAAGAAAAGATGGCTCTTCTTGACTCACGATTGGTCGCCGAGGGCCTGATGGTTTCCAAGCTGAAGGAGTCCCATCGGCTCCTAACTGAATCCAACCGGGCTATCCAGGCCCAGATGGAGGAGGCGAACGAGCTCTTTGACACCATGAAAAGGTCGAGGGACGCCCTCAAAAAGGACGTTCGGGCGGCTTGCGAGGCAGCGAAGCTCATCGAGAGCAGGACGGAGGGGGCCGTGGAGACATACAAGGCGTCCAATCAGTTTTATGTCGACCTCGCTGACTCCACGGTCGTTGGGTGTCACAATGCCCTTGACGCCGTCAAGGAAGCTATGCCCGAGTTCGACGAACGCGAGCTCCGCGTAAGGTATCCCCTCGCCGAGGAAGCGCCACAAGGGGGACCGCCGAGCAGGTCGGGGAAGGCGAGGCGGCTGGCGGAAGCGCTGAGCCTGAAGTCGCCATTGTGGTCTCCGAAGGAGACGCAGAGCAAGGAGAGGTGACAGTCGAGAAAGCAGTCTGAGGTATCCTTCCTTCCTTTTTTTCTCTTTGTTTTTAGAATTTTGTAAGCCTCCGGGTATTTTTGCAAGGCTGAGAAGCCCACAATACCTTGTATATAATTTTGAACATAAATAAAGTATATATATTTTTTGGCTCAAGTGTTTTTATCCCGCAAGTATTTTTAGCTTCACATGCCTTTATATCTCGCAAGTATTTTTAGCTCGCAAGTCTTTTTATCTCGCAAGTATTTTTAGCTCGCAAGCCTTTATATCTCGCAAGTGTTTGGCGGGTGCGACGTAAAAGTTAGCAAAAAGGCTAGGCACAAGTAGACCGGTGTCCTCCCTTTCCCCGGAGTCGAGGTGACGATCATGCATCGAGTATGAATCGAGTGATAGCCAAGTGTAGTGTTCCCCTCCGAACGGCGGCGCACAGGACTGCGATGTCCTGACGCTGAGATTCGGGGCAGATGCTATGTGGTTTTATCTGTCTACCTCTCCGAAGATACCAAGTTGATTTATGGCACCGTGTATCGGAAGTTTAGACGGATGCGGCCGATGTAGCAGACTTCGTCAAATTCCCCCTCAGGGTGAGGGGTTTTTGATTGTGGGGACGCTCTTCCCTGCAGGCGCAAGCCCCTGCAGTTAATTACGCTACCGCATCGCGGTAACAACTTTCTCCTTCTCCAGAATTTCACTTCGTGTCGTTTGTGTTTGTTTTGTTTGTGGTTGCCCGTGGATTGTATACGGAGACTGAGTAATGCCGTCGCCCGTAGGACGTGGATTAGTCCAAATCCGTATTTACTTAGATTTGGGTTTGGTGTTTTTAGTTTAAGGATACATTAGTCGCATTGCGGCTAAGATCAACTTAAACGTTCGTTAAGGATACGTTAGTCCTGCTTTAGACTAAGATCAACATAACTTAGTGATTCATTTAATATATGGCCGTCAGGACTCGTCACCTCTCTGACGTCATTGAAGGATTACAACGACACGTGTCAGAGGAGCTCAGAGATGTACCTTTGAACCAAAGTTGATTTGGAGTTTTATCATTCATTTAAATGTCTAAGGATACGTTAGCCGTATTTGGGGCTAAGATCAACTTAAACGGGACCGTTTAGATCCGGCAAAAGAGCATTTGGAGGCTCTATTGTTCCAGTTTAGGGACGTAGTGGTCCATTTTCCAGTTTAGGGACGTGGTGGTCCATCGCCAGTTTAGGGACGTTTCGGTCCGATATTAGTTTAGGGACGTATCGGTCCGATATTAGTTTAGGGACGTCTCGGTCCGATATTAGTTTAAGGACATTTCGGTCCATCATTAGTTTAGGGACGTCTCGGTCCGATATTAGTTTAAGGACGTTTCGGTCCATCATTAGTTTAAGGACGTTTCGGTCCGATATTAGTTTAGGGACGTCTCGGTCCGATATTAGTTTAAGGACGTTCCGGTCCGATATTAGTTTAAGGACGTTTCGGTCCATCATTAGTTTAGGGACGTCTCGGTCCGATATTAGTTTAAGGACGTTTCGGTCCAATATTAGTTTAGGGACGTCTCGGTCCGATATTAATTTAAGGACATTTCGGTCCATCATTAGTTTAGGGACGTCTCGGTCCGATATTAGTTTAAGGACGTTTCGGTCCGATATTAGTTTAAGGACGTTTCGGTCCATCATTAGTTTAAGGACGTTTCGGTCCATCATTAGTTTAGGGACGTTCCGGTCCGATATTAGTTTAGGGACGTCTCGGTCCGATATTAGTTTAAGGACGTTTCGGTCCATCATTAGTTTAAGGACGTCTCGGTCCGATATTAGTTTAAGGACGTTTCGGTCCATCATTAGTTTAAGGACGTTTCGGTCCAATATTAGTTTAGGGACGTCTCGGTCCGATATTAGTTTAAGGACGTTTCGGTCCATCATTAGTTTAAGGACGTTTCGGTCCACGAGTTTAAGGACCCCGCAGTCCATATTGACGTATGTGGTCGTCGGGGCCTGTCACCTCTCTGACGTCGTTGAATGATTACAACGACATGTGTCAGAGGAGCTCGGAGATGTACCCTCGAACCGGATATAAATTGATTAGAGAGAGAGAGAGCAATTGTGCTCAGTCAATTTAATTTGAGGACTTACGGCCACGATTGGGCTAAGTCCGGTTCAGAATATGAACACTTTTATTTTTTTTTTCTAGCCTATTAGGCCTGTGCTAGGGCTTGGCCCATTTTTAATAATGCATAGCATTAAATCTTGGTCTCTGTTGGACCTTTATTTAGGCTCTGCCCCTTTTTAGATAATGCATTGCATTATTTATTATTTTGTTTGGGCTCTGCCCATTTATAAATGATGCAGAGCATCAATTTTGTTTGGGCTCTACCCTCTATAAAATGATGCAGAGCATCAATTTCATTTGGGCCCTCTCTTTTATTCCTCTGCAATTTAATTTGGGCCTGGCCCTTCAAGTAATGCATTGCATTGAGAATCTTCAAGAAACAGAAGTGCAGAGCACTTTTTAATCCTTTGATCTAAAGAAAAACAAGTTTTTTCTTCTTTTCTTGTTTTTCCTTATTTCAGAGAACCAAGGGTTCATAACAAGTGCAAGGCACTACTTCTTTTTATTTTATTTACTTATTTATTTATTTATTGAAGATCCATGATCTTGTTCTTAGATCAATGATCTGTTCCCAAGAGAATTTTCTCTTTTAAAGGTTTTACCTTTTTTTTTGTATTCTTCCAGAATTCTCAAGAGTTCTCTTTCTCTCCTTTTTCTTTTAGCAAGATGTTGATCCTCCTTGAAATGAGGTCTGGGGTCCTTTTTATAGTGCTCATAAATTAGTTAGATTTGTTACATAAATCTTTTTCTGAGTGATTTGGGGAATTTTCCCCGCCGTTGGATCTTTGATCCAAAGGCCCCTGCCTTATACAAGAAAATCTTCTTGTTTCAACAAGATTTATTCTGTTTTGCGTAACTCCCCCAGTGAGTGACACGTGTCGCACAATGAAGCGCTTGCGCAACTGCTCTTGCGCAACTGCGCAGACACGTGTCGCGCAGCGGTGCGCTTGCGCAACAGTGTTCGCGCAACTGCGCAGACACGTGTCGCGCAGCGGTGCGCTTGCGCGACTGAGCGTTGCTTTTATTTTTTAAAGAGCCTTGCTCTGATTGGACGCACTGCCTTGGGCGTTGTGCTGCCGTGTCAACTTCTGACACGTGGCGCGTTGCACGCAGCGCACGGGATCTGAAGCGTTGCTTCAAAAATTTGAATTTTCAAAATTCAAACAGAGCCTTGCTCTGATTGGGGGAACATGTAGGAAGACCGGTGTCCTCCCTTTCCCTAGAGTCGAGGTGAAGATCGTGTATCGAGTATGAATCGATCGATAGCCAAGTGTATGAAGACCGGTGTCCTCCCTTTCCCTAGAGTCGAGGTGAAGATCGTGTATCGAGTATGAATCGAGCGATAACCAAGTGTAGGAAGACCGGTATCCTCCCTTTCCCCGGATTCGAGGTGACGATCGTGCATCGAGTATGAATCGAGCGATAGCCAAGTGTCCTCCCTTTTATGCATGGATCGTTCAGGAAGCTACTTTGTTCCCCTCCGAACGGCGGCCCGGACTTCGCGTCCGTTGCCTGAGGTTCGGGGCAGATGCTATTTGGTTTTATCCGTCCACCTCTCCGAAGATGCCAAGTTGATTTATGACACCGTGTATCGGAGGTTTAGACGGATGCGGCCGATGTAGCAGACTTCGTCAGATTCCCCCTCAGGGTGAGGGGTTTTTGATTGTGGGGACGCTCTTCCCTGCAGGCGCAAGCCCCTGCAGTTAATTACGCTACCGCGTCGCGGTAACAACTTTCTCCTTCTCCAGAATTTCACTTCGTGTCGTGTGTGTTTGTTTTGTTTGTGGTTGCCCGTGGATTGTATACGGAGACTGAGTAATGCCGTCGCCCGTAGGACGTGGATTAGTCCAAATCCGTGTTTACTTAGATTTGGGTTTGGTGTTTTTAGTTTAAGGATGCATTAGTCGCGTTGCGGCTAAGATCGACTTGAACGCTCGTTAAGGATACGTTAGTCCTGTTTTAGACTAAGATCAACTTAACGTAATGATTAATTTAATGTATGGCCATCGGGACTCGTCACCTCTCTGACGTCGTTGAAGGATTACAACGACAGATGTCAGAGGAGCTCGGAGATGTACCCTCGAACCAGAGTTGATTGGGAGTTTTATAATCCATTTGAATGTTTAAGGATACGTTAGCCGTGTTTGGGGCTAAGATCAACTTAAACGGGACCGTTTAGATCCGGCAAAAGAGCGTTTGGAGGCTCTATTATTCCAGTTTAAGGACGTGGTGGTCCATCGCCAGTTTAGGGACGTGGTGGTCCATCGCCAGTTTAGGGACGTGGTGGTCCATTATTAGTTTAGGGACGTCTCGGTCCGATATTAGTTTAGGGACGTCTCGGTCCGATATTAGTTTAGGGACGTTTCGGTCCACGAGTTTAAGGACCCCGCAGTCCATATGGATGTGTGGTCGTTGGGACCCGTCACCTCTTTGACGTCGTTGAGGAATTACAACGATGGATGTCAAAGGAGTTCGGAGATGTACCCTCGAACCGGACGTAGATTGATTTAGGAGAGCCATTTTGCTCGGTCAATTTAATTTAAGGACTTATGGCCACGATCGGGCTAAGTCCAGTTGAAAATATTCAACATTTTATTTGCTTTTGCATTCCATTTTATATTTAGGCTCTACCCACAAAAGATACAGAGTATCAATTTATTTTGGGCTCTGCCCATTTGCAGATGATGCAAAGTATCTACCTTGTTTGGGCTCTGCCCCTTTTGAAATGCATAGCATTCTTAATATTTTGTTTGGGCTCTGCCTATTTATAAATGATGCAGAGCATCTGTTTTGGTTTGGGCTCTGCCTCTTAAAATAATGCATTGCATTTTATTAAGCCTGTTAGGCCTTCTTTTAATTGGGCTTGGCCCTTTTGTAAGCAATACAATGCATTTGCGCTTTGCGCTAAGTAATGAGCGCAAGCTCGTATGGTGATGACACGTGTCGTGCTCTGGTGAGCGCAAGCGCACTAGCGCAGTGCGCTGCGCTGTTGCGCTGCGCTGTTGCGCTGCTGACACGTGGCGCGCTCTCAGCGAGTTGCGCCAATTCCAGAGAGCAAAGCTCTATCTTAAGGGCGCTTAGCGCAAGTGGTTCTATAGCCGACACGTGGCGCTCTCTTAAGAGCGCAACAGCGTAGTTTGGAAGTGCAAAGCACTAAGAATCTTTTAGATTCAAGAAGGGAAGTGCAAAGCACTGTTTAATTTCTTGATCCAAATTAGATCAAAGAAAAATAAATTTTTCTTTATTTGAAGAACCAGAGGTTCATAAAAGTGCAAAGCACTATTATTTTATTATTTTTTTATTTTTATTGTTTTTAAAGAACCGGAGGTTCACAAGAAGTGCAAAGCACTGTTTTTTATGTAAAGATCATTGATCTTGTTTTTTTTTAGACTAATGATCTATTAGAAGGAATTTCTTCTAATTCATGAAGGTTCTTTACCTTTTTCTCGAAATCTTCTCAGAGTTCTCTCTGTTTAAAGTTCTTGAGTTCTCAAGAAAAAATGTTGATGCCTTTGAATTGAGGCTTAGGGTCCTTTTTATAGTGCTCACAAATTAGTTAAAATTGTTAAAGAGATCATTCTCTGAGTGATCTGGGGAATTTTCCCCACCGTTGGATCTTTGATCCAAGGGCTTCTGCTTTGCAGAAGAAAATCTTCTTGTTTTAACAAGAACAGAAAAGATTTCTTAAAATCTTAATTTAGTTTGGCGCAGATGCCCCAGCGCGTGACACGTGTCGCGCAGCGCAGAGAGCAGCGCAAGTGCGCTAGCGCAGAGCGCAGCGCAAGTGCGCTAGCGCATCTGCGCTGACACGTGTCGTGCAGCGCAGAGCGCAGCGCAACTGCGCTAGCGCATCTGCGCGCAGCGCAGAGTGCAGCGCAGTTGAAGCGTTACTTCCTTTAAACAGAGCTTTGCTCTGATTGGGTGCGCCTTCTTGGGCGCTGCGCTAATGTATTTATCGCCAGACACGCGGCGCGTTGCGCCCGAGACTTGAAGCGTTGATTCAAAATTTGAATTTTGAATTCAAACAGAGCTTTGCTCTGATTGGGCGAAACAAATGCCCCCCCACCGTTGCGCTCACGTGGCGCACACGTGAGTGCAGCGGTGGCAACCCCCCTGACCGTTGGATCAAGGGGGAATCTCAAGAGGCGCCAGCGCCTTATAAATAGAGCCTCTGGCCCTTAGAAAACTCTCCACCATTTTTCTAAATTTAGATTTTCAGAGCTCTGCTCTTGCTTAAGAATTTCAGAGCTTTGCTCTTGTTTTCAGAATTTTAGAGCTTTGCTCTCATTTTCCAAGTTAGAAAATTTTAGGTAAACTTAATCTTAGATTAAATATTTTAATTAACTCATAGTGCTTGGCTCTTACAGATCTTTCGATCTAAAGAGGTCCCCATTGGGGTTTCATAAACAGAGCTTTGCTCTAAAAAAAGCTTATAGATCCACAGAGATCTTTCATGGGTTCTAACCCATGAACAGAGCTTTGCTCTTGGATCAACTGTAGATCTTTTAGATCTGAAAAACAGAGAACCTTTTTTGTAAGTTTTCATGGATTTTTCAAGATTCCAGAAATTTTAATTTTAAAATTATTTTCAAGATTTTCTTTTTGATGGAATATTACAGAGCTAAGCTCCTCTTTAAAGAATTTTACTCTTTTAAGGCCAGAATTTGACAAGTGTCATAATTTGACAAGTGTCATTCTGTGACAGAGCTTTGCTCTGAAAGAGGAGATTTTCTCCTTGTCTCTAGGGATTCTTTCTCCCTTTTTTATTATGGGAATGTTCCCCCCCAGGGACCAACTGACAACCTCATCCAATGATGAGTTTGTCTTGTTAACTGACGTATTGTCATTTAGATTTCATGGGTCCCTCTTTGGTCTCCTACTCACTGCACTGTGGTGCGGTGTAATTAATTAATTTTGATTTTAATTTAATTAATGCATTTTCTTTTTTTTTAATGCCAAACATTGGGATTACAACACTGACGGCTACATTGCTCTTTTTGCAGCGATCATGTCTGAAGACACTTCATTCCCGTTTGTCCGCTCGGAGGAGGGATTTCCAGAGGCGCCTTTGGACCGTGAGGTCCTGGCCATGATCAAGGCATACGACCCGGAGTATAAGAGTCTCCACCTTTGGGGGTCATGGTACAATCAGATCATTATGGGTCGGCGCAGCTTCACATGCGCGGTGCCGTCCGAGCACATCACAGCGATTCATTATGCTACCCCACCCTCGGTGCAGTATGCCGTGGAGTTGGCGGACTGGACATCGAAAGGCTTTCTACATCCCGCCATAGATGCGATACCGGTTCACCGTCCTATGGTTTTGGACATCCTAGGACGTCGTATCTGTCAAGGTGAAGCGCGACCTTGGGGGCAATCGTATAACCTTGGTCTGATTCCCCGCCACCCGATTGGCTATCTGCCGTGGGCCCGGTATATCCTGTCGACGAAGAAGTCACAGTTGATAAGATTAGGACTGTACACCGCGGTCTATGTCTCTCTCTTCCAGTATCCTACGCTTCCCACCTGGTGGTTTAAAGCTTTCTTGGAGCAATGGAATATTCCCACCCACACTTTCCTTGCCATGGATCGGGAAGTGTCAATCTCCCTGGAGGAATTTGCGGAGGTATCCGGTTTACCGGTGATGGGGGAACATTATGAGGAGCTGCTCCCAACAGACGTGTACGTCTTTGGTGCTAGGCCGACGGTGAAGGGGGTCACGCCGGATACTGCTGTTCAACACCAGTTCCCAAGTTTGATTAAAGTGTTGAACATATATGAGTCTCTCTTCGTCGAACATGGGAGTCGAGGAGTTAATTTTGAGGATTTCATTGCTCGATTTCTTCACCCGAACGCCCTCTCTGCGGCCACTGCCAAGTTTGCCACCCTTGAGGACCCTTTCGGTTTAGGTTTGGATAACCTGCCGGCGAATGAAATAGGCCAAAAGGATTTTTTTCTTCCTAACTTTCCAACCATATCTTTCGCAGAAGTAGCGGCCCCTGGGATGGATGAGGAGGCCTTTTTCTTAGGGTTTCTCGGGTTATGGTTGAGTTGGTTCGCTATCCTAATGCACTCTCATCGGATGCGGCCCTCTGTTTTTTATCCAGCACACCGGATGGTCATCGGGGTGAAGATAGCTGTTGGGATCGCCGGCTTGGCACACTTATACCACGGCCTCAGTCGAGCAGCGGATGCTAGCGAACCCGGGGTGTTGCATGTGGTCTTCCCGATGCATTACTTCGCATCGTGGCTCGAGTTACACACAGCGGGTGTCTTCAGGATGCATAAAAGGCCCTCGTTCTTTGACAAGTGCGGTTTTCCTCGCATTATACAGCTGATCGGCGCATCAATTGTAAACCCTTCACCACGGAACGCTAGGGGCTTACTCCTTCGCCCTCATACCGTCGAAGCCGGGATGTCCTTTGTCGATAAGGTATTGACCGTTGGAAAGATGTCTACCACTGTGACGCGGCCATTACAAGATATCTTTAAGGATGGAGCTTCAGTTTTAACGGCTCGGGAGACCCTCCACTTATATTCCATCAGACCGGGTTTCTTAGTTTTTAGGCAGAATGGTGTGGCAATTTTTATGAGGTATAACCCTCATCGTTTTGCTCAACAACTGGGCTATGATCAAGGGGTCCCCTTGGAAGCCTTCTTGCTGGAACCCGCTGCCACTGAAGAGGGGATGGAGAACGCATTGCACCATTTTATGCGTGTGAATACGAGCTCTCATTTTTTTATCAATGCGCCGGCTTACGCTCCGAGGCTCCTCAATGTGTACAAAGACTGGTACAATCATGCAACAGGAGCAGTTATAAAGGAGGAAAGGCGACTGTTGGTCGATCGTAAGGGTGCGCCTCCAGGTACCGATCGCAACGCTCCTTTGGTTTCTAGGACCCCAATAGTCGCTCCTTTAAAAGATGCCGGGGGCAGACCATCACGTGCGCAAATTCCTCCACGTGAATTGCCGCTCCCTGATTTCGCGGATGCACCTCCTGTACCCCGTGCTCCGGTGGAAACAGTGGTTGTACCTTCGCCAGAGTCTGGCGTGGGTGCGGACATCGGGACCCGTCGTCCCAAAGCGGCTGTCAAGCGTAAGTCGCTTCCCCGTGAGCCTAGGGCTGGAGGGCAAAAGAGAAAGAAGTCGCTCTTCGCCGTGGACGTTGTGCTCGGCCAGGAACCCCATGCTCCTTACTCCGAGGGTCTGCTCGAATATGGGACTAACGTAGGATTAGTGATGCCGCCGCCGGACGATACAGACTTGGAGGCTGCTCTCAGAGCTTCGGCATGGTTGGTGAAGCGTGACGCGTGGCTGGCTAAGCTTGCGCAATCAGGTAACTACTAGTCGCCTTTTCTTTATTGTAACATATCCTCTTCATTATTTTTGACTAACGCTTTTCTTTCTTTTCTTTCAACAGGCATCACTGATGAAGAAGCTATTGCTGCTTCTCTGAAGACTTTTCAGGAGGAGGAACGTCTCAGAGCATCTATGGGCCTTAGTAAGTTTCGACTCATCAAGTTTTTCATTTTCCTTGTGTTATGGTCGATCTAACCTTTCCCTTTTAATTACAGGAACCTCAATGCCGTCCCTTCCTAGCGACGCAGATGTTCTACCAGCTGCCGACGTTCCTGCTTCTTCTGGGCCACCGCAGGAGGTTCGTCTGGAAGAGCCGATGAGAGATGCCTTAAAGGCTCTGGAGGCATCCCTGAATGAAGATGATGATGCCTTGAAGGAGGCGTCACAGAGGTCCCTCATGACCGCTCGGGAGGAGAGGAAGCGGTTGAGGCGTGAGGCGAAGGCGCGCAGGGCTGCCTTGGCCATGGGAGTAGGCCCCAGCACCGCCCCTCGAGCTGATACTCCCTCCGAAGAGGCTCCTGTCGCCCTATCCACTGCCCGCAGAGAGGTGGCGCGAGCAGTTCGGAGCGCAAACGGTAAATCCTCTTCAGGTAATATTTCTCTTAGAGTCTTTGTTATAAGGATTTTAATGTCATTGGTCCTTATATCTCTTATCTTTGCAGGGCCAAGTCCGATCGAGGGAGAGGCGGAAGCCGTCGATCCTAGGGGAACGGAGGAGGCGATGCCTGCCGAACTCGAGCCGACAGTGGGTAATATCGTTGAGGCCATGGAGCCTGAAGTGGAGGTCGAGGGGCCTACCGCCGAGAAGGTCGTTGATGCCGAACCTGAAGCGGTGGCAGATGATATGATCATTATAGCTGAGTCCAGGGTGGTGGCGGCTGAGGCGCTCGAGGTCGGCGGTCCCCTGGCGACGGTAGACGATACAACCGCAGCTACTGAACCCGAGAGAGTAGTGGGTGAGGTGGCCATGATTCCCGAGGACGAGCCAACCGCTCCCTCTCTGGAATCTGGCAATACACCAATCATAGCCCTTCCCGTCTATGGCCCTCCGCCGTCCCCAGGTCTTGCTAGCACGACGACGGTCCCCATCGAGTCGGGTGACGAGGCCACGGGCGGTAGTCTCATGTCGGTAGAGGAGGGAGTCGCCTCCGTTTCAGCCGGGAGCTCCTCAGGTAAACCCTAAGTGGCTGCTTTTCTTTACTTTACAACCTTTTCTGACAAGATCACCTTTTCGTAATGCAGGTGCAGCTAGTGCCGATGCCCCACTGCTCGAGGGAGCGCCTTCAACGACTGCTTTGGCGGTGGTCACCTCTCAACCTTCTCTCATACCCTCGAAGATGTTGGAAGGTATGTGTTTACGATTTATTAATCTTGTTTTCCAGACATATAATTTGTGTACTAAAGTCACACTGTTGTGTTTTCAGGAGTGCTTTTCGATCATGTATATCAGATGTTGCTCCCACACTTTTCCTTCCCATCTGAGCTTGCTTCTTCCTCTGGTGGCGTTGGTGAGTATGATTTCCGTTGACATCCTTCCTTTCTTTTTTCTTATTGACGGAATTACCTCTAACCTCTTTTTCTCATCTCAACTGCAGTGCTACAGATTGAAGGAGGGGATAAAAGATCAGCTGCGCCACCAGCCCTTCCGACCTTGCCACCTGTCTCAACTGGTACAATGACCGTCATATTGGTAACTTTCCTCTCTTTATTTTCTGTACTGTTATCTGATCGCATCCTGTTTCTTTCAGCTGTCGTTCTAGCTTCGGCGTCCTTCGAACCTCGCATCACAATGCCGGCGGGTCCTTATCTGAGGAGTCTGTCTTCAAAAGGCGCCGCGAATAGTCTGCGCATGTTGAGTGACTATGTCGAGGAACTCGACGTTGAAACTCCTACCTCTTCCGCAGACTTCGCTATGGTGGTTAACCCGATGCTAGCAATACTCGTGAACTTTCATGATGGGGCATCATTGCATCCTGGGTTAACCATTGTAAGGAGATCGAGGGTCGCTTATATCAGTTGGAGTCGCTGCGTCCCGCTCCCGAGACCGTGGCTGCTAGTAATTAGAGGACAGCGTGGATTGAGCAAAGCGCTCCTTACTTCCGCCATCTCGAACAAGAGGTCATTTCAAGGCGTAAGGAGCGTGGTGAGGCTTCGAGCAAGTCTGCTCAACTGCATGCTCGGGTGGAGGCCAATGCCGCACGGCTGAAGGTTATCTTTGAGGGCCTCTTGCAATGCCTCTCCGAAGGGTTATCATTGAGGCAAAGACTTGACGTTGTCGAGCGAGCTGCAGCCAGCCAGGAAGCAGCCCAGAAGGCGGCAGAGGAGAAACTTTCATCCTTCTTGCAGCAGCGGGCTCAAGTGGAGGCGGAGGTGGCCGCAGCTGTCACTCGAGAGGAAGCGCTGAAGGAAGTGCGAGAGCGGCTTGTGAACTTACTAAAGACACTTCCTCCTCAGTAGCCACCCATTTTTGTATCGTTCGTATTTATAGATAAAAGAATGTATATGTATATATTTTTTTATCCTTTGACATAATGTATCCTGTATTCGATCAAGTTTATGAATAAAAGATACACCTTTTTTGTAACGTCTTGTGTCACTTCTTCGCTTTTTTCTTTCTTTTCAGCATGACATTTTTAATGCACCTTATTGGCAGGTAAATTCATTTCTGCCAGAGATAACGATGCCTAGACTGCAGGTTCAGATCTGCCGCCTAGGGCTTTTCAACTCTATGAGCCGTGAGGGTCTCATAGAGGCTTTTCTCCCTACGGATCGAGAGGATCTCGCAGGTGGATTTTCTCCTTAGGAGTCGTGAGGATTCCCAAGTGTGGTTTTCTCTCATAAGTCGAAAGGATCCTATAAGAGAATTTCTCCCTCTTACGAGTCGAGAGGGCTCGTAAGCGGTTGTTTCCCTCTTTGTCGAGAATCGACTTCAGAGAGTGAGACCCGTGAATAGTATGCAAGAGACCATTTAGGATTGACTTGAAGGGTCCCATTGTTCAGGAAGCAAGTTTTTGAATTCTTACTGCCCGAGATGTGAGTCAAAGAGGCTCTCGTCACGGAGTGTTTGTATCCGTGAGTTGAGAAGTTTTGCGAGGGATTATTTGTTTCCCAAGCGCCAAGGATTATTTGTGTCCTTGGGGTTTGAAACGAGTCGATGGTTCCCACGGAGGCGCTGGTGGCTCTGCGAGTCGACGCGGATCAGAAGGCTCTCGTCAAGGAGTGTTTGTATCCGTGAGTCGAGGATTTTGCGAAGGATTATTTATTTCCCAAGCGCCAAGGATTATTTGTGTCCTTGGGGTTTGAAACGAGTCGAGGGTTCCCACGGAGGCGCTGGTGGCTCTGCGAGTCGACGCGGATCAGGAGGCTCCCATCAAGGAGAGTTTGTATCCGTGAGTCGAGGATTTTTCTAGGGATTATTTGTTTCCCAAGCGCCAAGGATTATTTGTGTCCTTGGGGTTTGAAACGAGTCGAGGGTTCCCACGGAGGCACTGGTGGCTCTGCGAGTCGACGCGGATCAGGAGGCTCTCGTCAAGGAGTGTTTGTATCCGTGAGTCGAGGAGTTTGCTGAGGATTATTTGTTTCCCTAGCGCCAAGGATTATTTGTGTCCTTGGGGTTTGAAACGAGTCGATGGTTCCCACGGAGGCGCTGGTGGCTCTGCGAGTCGACGCGGATCAGGAGGCTCTCGTCAAGGAGTGTTTGTATCCATGAGTCGAGGATTTTGCGAGGGATTATTTGTTTCCCAAGCGCCAAGGATTATTTGTGTCCTTGGGGTTTGAAACGAGTCGAGGGTTCCCACGGAGGCGCCGGTGGCTCTGCGAGTCGACGCGGATCAGAAGGCTCTCGTCAAGGAGTGTTTGTATCCGTGAGTCGAGGATTTTGCTAGGGATTATTTGTTTCCCAAGCGCCAAGGATTATTTGTGTCCTTGGGGTTTAAAACGAGTCGATGGTTCCTACGGAGGCGCTGGTGGCTCTGCGAGTCGACGCGGATCAGAAGGCTCTCGTCAAGGAGTGTTTGTATCCGTGAGTCGAGGATTTTGCTAGGGATTATTTGTTTCCCAAGCGCCAAGGATTATTTGTGTCCTTGGGGTTTGAAACGAGTCGATGGTTCCCACGGAGGCGCTGGTGGCTCTGCGAGTAGACGCGGATCAGAAGGCTCTCGTCAAGGAGTGTTTGTATCCGTGAGTCGAGGATTTTGCTAGGGATTATTTGTTTCCCGAGCGCCAAGGATTATTTGTGTCCTTAGGGTTTGAAACGAGTCGAGGGTTCCCACGGAGGCGCTGGTGGCTCTGCGAGTCGACGCGGATCAGGAGGCTCTCATCAAGGAGTGTTTGTATCCGTGAGTCGAGGGATTTTTTGTTGAAGTCACTGGCTTCTTCGGTTGAAATGAACCGTTGAGGTTTGGCTTCGTCGTTTGACGGAATCCGCTGGGGAAGTATGGTTCCTTCTTTGTTTACGCCCTTGGATTGTATACAGGGATCGATGTGATCTTAACTGTAGGGCCAAAGTTTTATCCTTTCTTCTTTTTATTTTATTTTATTTCCGCGATGCTCTATCATTTCAGCTTTTATATCGCGAAGGTCGCGATTGCCCAAACATTTCGGCTATTTTTCGCGGTGCCCAATCATTTCGGCTATTTATTTTTATTTTTACTCGCTGCTTTTTATTGCGAGTTGCCCAATCATTTCGGCTATTTTTCTATGCATATATTTTTACTTGCTGCTTTTTATTGCAAGTCGCCCCATCATTTCGGCTATTTCGTATGCATGTGCGGCCTACTGGCTTTTTGCTGTAAACCTGAAATTGGACACCGATTTCGGCATCAGCACCGCTACAACTGGGATATTGCCAGGAGCGAATCATCATTTGCCTCTGTCGTTGTCGAACAAAGGAGGCTTAGCGACCAGGGTTAGGGTCCTGTCGTCTAAGGCTTTTGACTTCATGAGCCGTAAGGGTCTCGTGAAGGTATTTCTCCCTACAAGTCGTGGGGATCTTGTAGGTGTATTTTCTCCTTAGGAATCGTGAGGGTTCCTAAGTGTTTTGTTCCTCTGTAAGTCGTAAGGATCCTACAGGAGGGCTTTTTTTTTTTTTGTAAGTCGAGAGGATTTACAAGGGTTGTTTACCATGCAAACATATCCCTAGTTTCAGATGGGACTTAGTTAGGGAAATGTTTATTCGCGCCCGTGGATTGTATACAAGGGTCAATATTGAACCGCTTGTAGGGCAATATTGGAAGTTTGTGGGGGTTTGCTTAAGCACAGGTTTAGGTCTCTGTGACTTAAGACTTTCAAATCCTATGAGCCGTAAGGGTCCCATAAGAGAGTTCTCCTTACGAGTCGTGAGGATCTCGCAAGTGTATTTTCTCCTTAGGAATCGTGGGGATCCCTAAGTGTGTTGCTCCTTTGTGAGTCGTAAGGATCTCACGCAGGTGGTTTCTCCTTACAAGGTCGAAAGGACTCTATAAGGGTTCTCTAACGAAGTTGCGCCCTTTCGGGTTTTCACAAACATTCGCCGGTAGTCCTGCTGTTTTTACTCACGGAGCCCTTTCGGGTTTTCATCCGTGCCCACTTTGCTTATGGACATACCGTTTTTTTTTGTTTTTTTTTTATTTTATTTTATTTTATTTTTCTCTTCTTTTTTTTTTACGAGGTCGCGCCCTTTCGGGTTTTTCACGAACACTCGCCGGCAGCCCTGCTGTTTTTACTCACGGAGCCCTTTCGGGTTTTCATCTGTGCCCTTTTTGCTTATGGACATACCGTTTATTTTATTTTATTATATTTTTTTTTATATGTTTTTTTTTATATATCTCGTCAGCCTAAGGATGCTGCGGTATTAGTTTCAAGACGTTTCGGTCTGATATTAGTTTAAGGACATTTCGGTCCACTATTAGTTTAAGGACATTTCGATCCACTATTAGTTTAAGGACATTTCGGTCCATCGCTGAGAAGGCCGGCTACTTTTATAAAGCTTGAGCTTAGGAAGATAGCGAGCGGACATAGTCGTCGTCATCTATCATTGATCTAAACTATGGCTCATTAAGCGTAGTATTTCTTTAGGAAGCGACCGTTTATCGGCCTGAAAGGCCTTTCACCGTGCATGTCCATGAGTAGATAGGCCCCGCCCTGGTAGACCTTATCAATGATGTACGGGCCTTCATAGTTTGGCTCAAATTTTCCCCGCTTAGCGCGATTGGGGATCATGGGCCTTTTGACCACTAGCACAAGTTCGCCTTGACGAAATGTCCTCGGTCGGGTCAATCTTTCGTATGAGCGCGTCATCTTTGCTTTATAAGCTTCCAGATTTTGCTGTGCTATGAGCCGGGTTTCATCAAGGGCGTCAAGCTCCTCAAACCGGAGGTGAGCATTTTCTTCATCCGTCAGCTCGTAGTGGACTGCCACTCGTAGAGAGGGTAATTCTATCTCGAGAGGGAGTACTGCTTCCGTCCCAAATACCAACGCGTATGGCGTTGTGTTTGTGGCCGTTTTAAACGTAGTTCGATACGCCCAAAGAGTTTCTTGCAATCTTTCGTGCCAATCTTTCTTATTTCGTGACACTGTTTTCTTCATGATCTTCGTCAAGGTCTTGTTGAAGGCCTCGGCTAGACCGTTAGCTCGCGGATTATAAACTGAGGAATATCTCCAGTCTATATTGTGCTGTTGTGCGAAGCGGCTAATTTTATGACTTCGGTAGGCTGGCCCATTATCAGAGATGATCCTTCTTGGGGTTCCAAACCGGTATATGACATGCGTTTTGAAGAAATGGGGGATGTTCTCCGTCTTTACTTCCCTCAACGGTACCGCCTCTGCCCATTTGGAGAAGTAATCAGTCGTTGCCAAGATGAAACGATGTCCCTTTGACGATGCTGGTTCGATGGGGCCGACTATGTCAGTTCCCACATTTCGAATGGCCAACTAGCCACTGTTGGATGCAGTGGATTGGGATGCTGATGGATGAAGTCCCCATGAATTTGGCATGAATGACATTGCCTCGCGTATTCCAGGCAATCCTGCATCATCGTGGGCCAGTAGTAGCCCATCCGTTTTATCTTCAACTTCATCTTAGGGCCTGCTTGGTGGGAACCGCAGAGTCCGTCGTGAACCTCTTGGACGACCCTTCTCGCTTCGTCAGGTCCTAGGCATCTCAGCCACAGAGAATCGAATGACCTCTTGTATAGAGTATCGTTGACGAAGGCGAAAGACAGAGCTCGTTTCACGAGCTGATGTCTCATGGACGCTTCTTCAGGCATTCGGTGGAACTTGAAGTAATCTATGAAGACTTCTCTCCAGTCTTCGGTCTTCTCATGGTCTTTTATTTGTAGGGTCGCCTGCTCAGTTTCTCCCTTTTCTTTATATGATTCTGGATGTATTTCTGCTGGGGCGAGCACTCGACGGCTTTGTATCACGATTCTAACGTCATCGAGGTTCTCGTCAGCCAATTCTTTAGCAAGTTTGTCCAGTGCGTCCGCTTTGCTGTTTTCCGCGCGCGGTATACTTTCCAACCTGTAGGAGGGAATTTGGGTTAGCAGTTGCTGAACTTTTTCACCGTATTTTACCAATTCCGGTTTGCATGTTTGGTAATCGCTGTTCACTTGACTGACGACCAGTTGGGAGTCCCCATATATGAGGAAGCTTTCAATTCCCATATCAATGGCAATCTCGAGGCCTGCTATCAAAGCTTCATATTCAGCTTCATTATTCGTTCTCGACTCTATTAAGGAGAAGGCGAAGCGCATTATTCCTCCTTGTGGAGTCACAAAGATGAGTCCTACCCCCGATTTGGTCATAGGCGTACTTTGTTTGTGCTTTTTCATGGAAGATGCTCCGTCGAAATAAAGCTCCCAACGGGTATCACCACTGTCGATTGCGTCAAACGCATGTCTATCTGGCAAATCGCAATTTAACGGAGAATCGGCAGGTATAGGATGCTCAGCAAGGAAATCGGCGATGGCCTGGCCTTTTACTGCCCTGAGAGGTTGATATGTTATCGAAAATTCCATCAAGAGCAGGGCCCATTTAGCGAGTCGCCCTGTCAATATGGCTTTTGACATTAGATATTTGAGAGGGTCCACTTTTGAAATAAGACGGACCTCGTGCGCCAACGCATAGTGCCTAAGCTTTGTTATTGCGAAGATCAACGCCAGGCAGTGTTTTTCAATGGGAGAGTAGTTGCTTTCTGCCCCCAGCAGAACTCGACTTAAGTAGTAGAGTGCTCTTTCTTTCCCTTGATCGTTCTCTTGTGCCCATAATGCGCCTAAGGAACCTTCGAGGGCGGTTGTATAAAGAATGAGAGGCTTCCCCTTAACCGGAGCAACCAACACCGGCGGGTTCTGCAGGTATTGCTTGATCTCATCCAGTGCGCCTTGGCATTTTTGATCCCAAACGAATGGGGTTCCCTTCTTCATCAGGTGGCTATAAGGACGGCACTTTCCTGAAAGGTTGGCTATAAATCGCCGTATGTATGCGAGTTTCCCTTGGAGAGACCGCAGCTGTTTGAGAGTCCTCGGCGGAGGCATTTCCATGATCGCTTTAATCTTTGACGGATCTATTTCAATACCTCGGTGTCGAACAACGAATCCCAGGAATTTGCCCGAGGAAACCCCGAACGCACATTTAAGAGGATTCATCTTCAAGTTGTATTGCCGAAGGCGTTGAAATACGGTCTTCAGATGCTCGAGATGTTCCTCGTACGATTTGCTTTTAACCACGAGGTCGTCGATATAGCATTCAACAATTTCGTGTATAAGGTCGTCGAAGATCTTCGTCATGGCCCTCTGGTAGGTGGCACCGGCGTTCTTCAAACCGAAGGGCATCACCTTGTAACAGAATATCCCCAAAGGAGTCCGGAAAGCCGTATGCTTCTGATCTTCAGGATGCATTTTTATTTGATTATACCCCGATGAGCCGTCCATGAAGGAGAAAACCTCATGAGTGGACGTATTGTCTATCATCAGTTCGGTGACTGGCACTGGGAAGTCGTCCTTCGGGCAGGCTTTATTGAGATCCCGGAAGTCCACGCATATGCGCACTGTCCCATTTTTCTTCATCACCGGGACAATGTTGGCGATCCATTCAGGGTATTGAACTTCCTGGATGAAGCCAGAGTCGATTAACTTTTTAACTTCGGTATTGATGCTCATTTCAAGCTCGAGCCGCATTCTTCTCGGCGCCTGTTTGACTGGCTTGACGTCCGGGGATATCGCCAATTTGTGCACAGCAATTTCTGGATCTAGTCCCGGCATTTCGGAATAGTTCCATGCGAAGCAATCTTTATGCTGCACAAGGACGTCTTTTAATGCAGCCACCCTTTCTTCAGACAGCAACTCGCTGACGAATGTCGGTCGCGGATCATTTATTGTCCCCAACTCGATTTTCTTGAGGTTATCTGCAGTAGTATGGATTCCATCCTCCAGTTCTTTCGGAGCTGGGGGAAATTCTGAGATTACCTCATCGCTGCCGTTTTCAAAGCACCAAGGAAGGCTGTTCATGTCCTCGGACTCTTCTTTTAATATTGTTACCACGTGGCAAGTGCAAATTTTCTGCCAATCCCAATGCGGAGTTGGTTCTATCCTCGTGTTTTCGGGTTCGTGCTTTTGCGGCGGCGCTACCCTCCAGTTGTCAGACAACGCGAATTTGCCAAGCTGATATTGGTCCTCAACCCAATTCTTAAAGGTGAAGCAATCTTCAAGCGGATGCCCTACTACTCGATGGTACGAGCAATAATTTGGGTTGGAGACTTCGCCCGCTTGCTCAGGGTGTTTAGACTCCGGCAGTGTAAGCATTTGATGTTTTAGAGCAAGATCAAGTATTTTCCTTGTTTTGTTTCGAGGAAATGAGTATGCTCGACCCATTTTCTTCATGAGGGCTAGGTCAATAACGCTCGACTCTCGGATGCGTGGCTTCTTAGCTCTGCTTTGTAGTTGTCGAGCGCCTTTCTCGCCTTTCGACTTGTTTTTGCTTCCGCGTCGAGCCCTTTTTGTATCAGGTTGACATGGGGCAGCATCTTCATCCTTCGCCGCCTGTTGAAGGAGGCGCCGTGTCTTGGCTTTCTCATAGATTGCCATTTCACGATCGTGATCATCTCGGACTTTTTGACTCGCATCCCTTATAAGTTTGCTCATCTGGTCTTCAAACGATGGACTGGGCGGTTTTGTATCAGGAACTTTTGCTGGCTCAGGATTAGCATCCTCCCATTGAGCGTCCGTCTCTTCATCGAAGTCATACATAACATAACAGCTGTTTACTAGCTCCCGTTTGTTTGACCGGATGTACCCAAGCCCTTTTGTTTCTACTCTCCCATTAGGCAGTTTGCATTGAGTCCCGGGAATGTTCCAGACCTTGTCATAGAATTTGGCTTTTCTAACGGTCTGTGTGAAGGACATCCCCTGGCGTTTCAGCAGTTTCTTCAAACCTTCGGTATAATATCTGGGAAGACGGATAGGCTGAAGCCTGTCGAGCGTGGGATCCGCGCCATGCCAAATTTCTTTTTCCACCTTGTTTTCTTCAGAACGGTAGAATAGGATTGCCTTCTCGCCTTTTTGTCCGGGAGGGATATAGAATGTCTGCAATTCTTCTACGCTGTTGGTGTCGAGTGCATCCAGTTCTTTGTAATGTTCAAGCGGCACCATGGTTATCTGCAGACTTCGCTCTTCATCAGCGGAAACCCGTATCGAAGGCCGAGCAGGGAATACAGCATGAACTTCATCCTCTGAATCACTACCGAAGATCAATGAAGGAACGGATGGTCCTGGCCTGGTGGATTGGGATGGACCTGAATAAATTATATCCTCCTCCTCCTCGGTGTCACTGCCGAAGACAGGGATGGTGGCGTTAGTTTTGTTCTCCGGTTTGTGACACCTTTCCGTGTCTTCGAAACTCGGCAAGAAGTATTTGGCATCTTCATACTTGCGAACTTCGTTTACGGAAAACGGATTCAACTCTCCCGCCATTGTGTACTCGAGGCCATCCCTAGAATACTTCATGCACTGATGCTGTGTAGAAGGGAGGATATTGTACTCGTGTAGCCATGGTCGGCCGAGTAGAGCATTGTAGCACGTCTTGGCGTCTATAACATGGAATTTAATGTCTGTGACGAGCAACCCGAAGCGCAGCGTCAATATCACAGATCCAAGAGTCTTTGAGGATTGGGAGTCGAAACCGGAGATAGTGATCTTGTCCCGGGCGAGGTGTTGGACGCTCATGCAAATCTCCTTTAACACTCGCACATTGAGTAAATTAACAGACGATCCGTTATCGACCAAGATTTTACCTATCTTTATGTCATGGCAGTATCCTGAGACATAAAGGGGGCGATTGTGTTCACACGTCCCGAGGAGAAGGTCTTCATCACCAAAAGCAACGTCGGCTGTGTGCACTTCTTCTAATTCGTCTTTCATCTTTTCTTCGGCTAAGAAGGCTTGGAACTGGTCCGGATCTTGTAGCGCCTTAATCAAAGAGTCTCTGGCCTCCTTTGATAGTAACAAGGCATCAAGGACGCTGAGCTGAGAGGGCAGTTTCCTCAGATGTGCCAGAACGTTGTAATCCACCTTACTTCTCTTCGGCGGGTTTTCGGCGTTTAGCTCTTCCAGAACTTGGTCATCTAAGACGATATCTTCAGAGACCTTCTCTTTCCCTTTATCTTTTCTATTCGAGGGTCCGAGGTTCTTTTCAGGCAGTGTCCGATTCCGTAGCCGGATATTTTCGCAAACCACTGGCTCCTCTTCTTTTCCCGAAGTTGACTCTTTAAAGAGAGGGGCAAGCTCTAGCTCCTCATCAGAGTCGCTCCCAAATGTAGGCACTTGTGATCTGGTAGTGTTAACCATGTGACAATTGCCGGCAGTTCTTTCAAACTCTTTGGTCGTGTTTCTTTGCTCCCGACGAATTTTACGTTTTTCCCGTTTAAATCGTTGTCGATTAGCGACGTATCCTTGCCACCATCCATTGAAAGCCTTGCAATTTTGGGTGGGATGCGAGACCTTCTGATGATATAAGCAATAAGAGGGGTGCATTTCTACCACACCAGTCATTTTTCCTTCAGAGGATGGTAGCTTCATGCCCATTGATATAGCCTTAGCAAACCTCTTTTTTATCTTGAATTGGCTTTTGTCAGCGGTGGAGGCATTTTGCTCCAGCGGGATCATCTCAGCTCTTTCCTCAAGTCGCTGGCGCTTGGCTCTTTCGAATATAGCCGTCTCGCGTTCTCGATCAGCTTTACTTTTCAATCGAGCTTCACTAAGAAACGCGTCAATCATTTCGATTGATAATTCCGGAACCCTTGACTCAGTATTTGCCCCCGGCGTTTTAGTGCCGGAAGTCCCTTCATCGTTCGAGGTCGAGTGGGAGATCATATGACAGCTCGCCACATATTCCTCGGATTCATCCGATGAACTTTCTCCCTCATCTTCTTTTTGGAAGACGTGATCAAGGAAATCTTGGAGCGTAATAGGAATCCGCGCCTTTTGTTTGTACTCATCCAGCGCGTCAATTTGCTTTTGTAAGCCCGTGCGCTTGTCGTCAGGCTTCACGGGCTTCTTAGATTTCTTCTTCTTCTTTTTCGAAGATTTTGACGGCTGACTATGAGCGCTTGAACTACCACCATCGGTCCTCGGAGTCGGACGTGGCTTCAACATCCCCTCAATAACCTGCGGTTCAAAGGGGTTCTTCCACTTGACTGCTGGACAGGTCTGAAGATCATTTAGCATTCTCCTCGTTTTGGCTGATAATACAACCTCCCAAAGAGCTTCCTCAATGATGGAGCATGTTGCCCCCGGCGCGTTCGTCCCCTTAGAGGTGTGGGGCTGCGGGGGATTCACCTTCCATTTGTCAGATAGCGCAAATTTGCCCTGGCGGTACTGATTCTCAAGCCAATTCTTGAAAACGTAGCAATCCTCGATGGGATGGCCTAGCACTCGATGGTAAGGGCAGTAGTTGGGCTCGTTGACGTTGCTTGGTTGCGACGGGCGTTTTGGATCTGGCAGATTTATGAGTCTGTTGCGCAACGCCAGCTCGAATAGCCTCCTTGTTTTATCGCGGGGGAAGGAGTAAGGACGTCCCATCCTGTCCTCAAGGGGTACGTATGGGCGTGTATTGTTTGGACGAGCAACCGGCTTCGAGCCGCTTGGTTGTTGTTGGGCATTGGCGACGATGATCGCTTTTCCCTTCCCTTTATCGTTTCGGGAGTCCGGCTTCGGGAGAGGGGGTTTATGGCCCATCTGGTCCATCTGCGCTAATTTGTCGATCAAAGCCTGGAAGGAAGTCGGCTTGAAGAACATCATAAGCTGTGAGATGGTTGCTTGTGGATCAAGGGTTCCAACAAACATTCCCACCGCAGGGGCTTCTTCTATGCGCTGCTCACACTTCGACTATAGATTACGCCACCGTATAGCGTACTGAACCCATGTCTCGCCGGGTTTTACCCTGGCGTTAATCAGCGCCGTCATCGGGGTACGCTCGCTGGCACTTGCAAAACGTTGGGTGAAGAGCAGCTCCATCTCCGCGAAGGTTTTAATAGAGTCATTGGGGAGCTCAGAATACCATTCGAAGGCCGTATCTGATAAGCTTCCAACAAACTGGCAAAGCAAAAGCTTGTCGTCGCCGCCGGTGTTACCGCAAAGCGCCCTGAACTGGGCAACATGTTGATGGGGATTGCCGGTCCCTTTGTAGACATGAAACTTGGGGATTGTATAACTTGGCGGGTACTTGATTTGGTCATACCAGCCTGGATACGGTCGCCCCGTTTTTACGACGTGGCCGGCTGCTTCGGCCGCGTGATGAACCTTTATTTGCTGGGCTATATATTCGTCCAGATCAGTTTTAGAGATTGTATCCTCTTTAGCTGTTGATAGAACGGGCTGAGGGTTTGATGTCTCTCCCCTATCATCTCCAAGGACGATCGGGGGTTCTTCAGTCGGGGGCTCTGGTTGTATCATCATCCCTATCATGTCCTGGAAGAGGAGGCCCATATGCTGTATATTGGCTGCTTGTTCAGCAGCCTCTTTGTCTCTCTTTTCCAGTACTCGGCGGAGGAACTCGGCGTCGGTCTCTTCCTCTTGACGTTCATCTAAGGACGTCTCAGGATTCTCTTTTGGCCCAGTGAGTGCAGCCATTGTAGTCATCATCTCCTGGAGCTTTTGTTGCTGCTCCTGGGCTTTCGTCACGGATCGGGTGAGCGGTCGGTGACCCGTAGAAGTACGACTTTCTTCCTTTCCAGAAGCCATATAAACCGTATGAACTGTTATGCCCCCTGACTTGGGGCGTTTAGGTTCACCGCTTTTAAACTTTGTCAGTGTCACGGAGGCTTTCTCCGGCCTTTTTCTTTTGTGGACCATTGAGGTTGAAGGAGCCGTTGAAGTGGGCATCCTAGCATTTGTTGCCCCCTGCTGTTTAATGGGGCGGTTCTTGTCTTTTTCCACCTTTGCTTTTTTCTGGCGACGAAAGTGGTCTGAGTCAATCACGGAGTCTTGAACCCTCCGCCAAACTTTATAAATTTTTGACGACAGCCGTTGAGAGGGTTGTTCCTGCTTTGTCTCCGGAGCTTTTTCCATAGGCGGAGGAGACCTTTTCAATGCAGCAATTGGGGAGTTCTTTCTCACCTTCCTCAGCAATTCAAAGCTGTTCCCGGTTGGAACAGCAGCGTTGACCTCCACCACTGGAGCAGGTGGGGTTAGCCCTGAAGGGGAGTTGCCCCCTGCTTTCCTTACTCGCTGCCAATGGCGACGTCGCGCACGACGAGCCGTTGGGACTGGCTCGGAAATCGAGATGGTTTCTTGCTGCCCCCTGCTTGAGTGTGGGGTAACTGCTGATGTCAGCCTATCGAAGACTGATGCCTTTTGACCGGCTGGGGGAGGAGTGGGAACCGTCAATCTTGTGAAGACCGACTCTCTGATGGGAGAAGCCGTTTTAACGAATTCCAAAGCAGCGGCCGTTGCCCTCTTTGGGACGGCCACTTTATAGTTCTGACCTAGCCTGGCGAAAACGGAGGCTGTCGGTTTAGTAGCAGGCGACCCGTTGACAGGGGTCGTGGTAGCAGTGAGCCGGTCGAACACCGACTTCTTGTTCACTTCCGGTGCAGGCGTCGGCATGGAGAAGCTTGTAGGTGGGACCATGGTCCCGAAAAACAGGCCAGTGGTGGCCTGGGTCACCTGGTCTACCGGCAGAGTCAGGAAGGAAGCCGCTTGGGGCCCGTATGTCACACCTCCTGGTGAAGTGGAGCGTCTGTGGTAGTGGCATTTCGAGCAGTTGGTGCAGTTGGTGGCCATTGAATCTTGAATTCTGCGCTAGGTAAAAGATCAAATCTTAGCAACTTGAAATCCGAAGACAACCATTTAACAAACCGCGATTGGTTCGCGAAGACGACACACGAAGTGTGGAGTGGAAAGAGGAAAAGGTCCCACCGGGCGTGCCAGAATCTGTTCCCCTCCGAACGGCGGCCCGGACTTCGCGTCCGTTGCCTGAGGTTCGGGGCAGATGCTATTTGGTTTTATCCGTCCACCTCTCCGAAGATGCCAAGTTGATTTATGACACCGTGTATCGGAGGTTTAGACGGATGCGGCCGATGTAGCAGACTTCGTCAGATTCCCCCTCAGGGTGAGGGGTTTTTGATTGTGGGGACGCTCTTCCCTGCAGGCGCAAGCCCCTGCAGTTAATTACGCTACCGCGTCGCGGTAACAACTTTCTCCTTCTCCAGAATTTCACTTCGTGTCGTGTGTGTTTGTTTTGTTTGTGGTTGCCCGTGGATTGTATACGGAGACTGAGTAATGCCGTCGCCCGTAGGACGTGGATTAGTCCAAATCCGTGTTTACTTAGATTTGGGTTTGGTGTTTTTAGTTTAAGGATGCATTAGTCGCGTTGCGGCTAATATCGACTTGAACGCTCGTTAAGGATACGTTAGTCCTGTTTTAGACTAAGATCAACTTAACGTAGTGATTAATTTAATGTATGGCCATCGGGACTCGTCACCTCTCTGACGTCGTTGAAGGATTACAACGACAGATGTCAGAGGAGCTCGGAGATGTACCCTCGAACCAGAGTTGATTGGGAGTTTTATAATCCATTTGAATGTTTAAGGATACGTTAGCCGTGTTTGGGGCTAAGATGAACTTAAACGGGACCGTTTAGATCCGGCAAAAGAGCGTTTGGAGGCTCTATTATTCCATTTTAAGGACGTGGTGGTCCATCGCCAGTTTAAGGACGTGGTGGTCCATCGCCAGTTTAGGGACGTGGTGGTCCATTATTAGTTTAGGGACGTCTCGGTCCGATATTAGTTTAGGGACGTCTCGGTCCGATATTAGTTTAGGGACGTCTCGGTCCGATATTAGTTTAGGGACGTCTCGGTCCGATATTAGTTTAGGGATGTTTCGGTCCAATATTAGTTTAGGGACGTTTCGGTCCACGAGTTTAAGGACCCCGCAGTCCATATGGATGTGTGGTCGTTGGGACCCGTCACCTCTTTGACGTCGTTGAGGAATTACAACGATGGATGTCAAAGGAGTTCGGAGATGTACCCTCGAACCGGGCGTAGATTGATTTAGGAGAGCCATTTTGCTCGGTCAATTTAATTTAAGGACTTATGGCCACGATCGGGCTAAGTCCAGTTGAAAATATTCAACATTTTATTTGCTTTTGCATTGCATTTTATATTTAGGCTCTACCCACAAAAGATACAGAGTATCAATTTATTTTGGGCTCTGCCCATTTGCAGATGATGCAAAGTATCTACCTTGTTTGGGCTCTGCCCCTTTTAAAATGCATAGCATTCTTAATATTTTTTTTGGGCTCTGCCCATTTATAAATGATGCAGAGCATCTGTTTTGGTTTGGGCTCTGCCTCTTAAAATAATGCATTGCATTTTATTAAGCTTGTTAGGCCTTCTTTTAATTGGGCTTGGCCCTTTTGTAAGCAATACAATGCATTTGCGCTTTGCGCTAAGTAATGAGCGCAAGCTCGTATGGTGATGACACGTGTCGTGCTCTGGTGAGCGCAAGCGCACTAGCGCAGTGCGCTGCGCTGTTGCGCTGCTGACACGTGGCGCGCTCTCAGCGAGTTGCGCCAATTCCAGAGAGCAAAGCTCTATCTTAAGGGCGCTTAGCGCAAGTGGTTCTATAGCCGACACGTGGCGCTCTCTTAAGAGCGCAACAGCGCAGTTTGGAAGTGCAAAGCACTAAGAATCTTTTAGATTCAAGAAGGGAAGTGCAAAGCACTGTTTAATTTCTTGATCCAAATTAGATCAAAGAAAAATAAATTTTTCTTTATTTGAAGAACCAGAGGTTCATAAAAGTGCAAAGCACTATTATTTTATTATTTTTCTATTTTTATTGTTTTTAAAGAACCGGAGGTTCACAAGAAGTGCAAAGCACTGTTTTTTATGTAAAGATCATTGATCTTGTTTTTTTTTAGACTAATGATCTATTAGAAGGAATTTCTTCTAATTCATGAAGGTTCTTTACCTTTTTCTCGAAATCTTCTCAGAGTTCTCTCTGTTTAAAGTTCTTGAGTTCTCAAGAAAAAATGTTGATGCCTTTGAATTGAGGCTTAGGGTCCTTTTTATAGTGCTCACAAATTAGTTAAAATTGTTAAAGAGATCATTCTCTGAGTGATCTGGGGAATTTTCCCCACCGTTGGATCTTTGATCCAAGGGCTTCTGCTTTGCAGAAGAAAATCTTCTTGTTTTAACAAGAACAGAAAAGATTTCTTAAAATCTTAATTTAGTTTGGCGCAGATGCCCCAGCGCGTGACACGTGTCGCGCAGCGCAGAGCGCAGCGAAAGTGCGCTAGCGCAGAGCGCAGCGCAAGTGCGCTAGCGCATCTGCGCTGACACGTGTCGTGCAGCGCAGAGCGCAGCGCAACTGCGCTAGCGCATCTGTGCGCTAGCGCAACTGCGCTAGCGCATCTGTGCGCTAGCGCATCTGCGCGCAGCGCAGAGTGCAGCGCAGTTGAAGCGTTGCTTCCTTTAAACAGAGCTTTGCTCTGATTGGGTGCGCCTTCTTGGGCGCTGCGCTAATGTATTTAGCGCCAGACACGCGGCGCGTTGCGCCCGAGACTTGAAGCGTTGCTTCAAAATTTGAATTTTGAATTCAAACAGAGCTTTGCTCTGATTGGGCGAAACATACTTGGTTACCTCTGGATGAGGGTTTTCGATTCGTGGATTGGCCGGGAAGGAAGCTGCCCTCTGCGGATAGGCCGAGCAAGAAGATACCCGGTCGCCTCTGGACGAGGGCTTTCGATCCGTAAATTGGCCGAGCAGGAAGCTACCCGGTCGTCTCTGGACTAGGGCTTTCGATCCGTGGATTGGCCGGGCAGGAAGCTGCCCTCCGCGGATGAGCCGAGCAGGAAGCTACTCTGTTGCCTCTGGACGAGGGCTTTCGATCCGTGGATTGGCCGGGCAGGAAGATGCCCTCCACGGATGAGCCGAGCAGGAAGCTACCCGGTTGCCTCTGGATGGGGGCTTTCTAAATTCCATAGTTTCTCCTTAGGACATCGTTCAGTCTTCCATAACCCAAAAAGGTGAGGGAATGGTGACCGTCACGGATGACACGTGGCCGTGCGTTATCGGGAAAGTGCGATATTCCATGATTTGCGTTGTTGCGTGAGAAGTTCTCAACCGTTGGAAGATCTCAATCGTTGTTATTTTCCGTCCGTGGTATTCTTTCCAGGACGTAGGAGGGGATTTGAGTCAACAGTTGCCGTACTCTTTTGCCATATTTTACCAACTCTGGCTTGCATTTCTGAAAGTCGCCCTTTACTTCGCTAACGACTAGCTGGGAGTCTCCATATATGAGGAGGTTCTCGATTCCCATGTCAATGGCGATCTCGAGACCTGCTATCAGAGCCTCGTATTCATCCTCATTGTTCATCCTTGGCTTTGTTAAGAAAAGGGCGAAATGCATTATCCCTCCTTGCGGAGTCACGAGGATAAGGCCCACCCCGGCTTTGATTATGGGGGTATTTTGCTTTCGCTTCTTCATAGACGATGCTCCATCGAAATAAAGTTCCCATCAAGTATCACTCCCTTCTTGCTCCTCGTCGATTGTGTCGAACGCATATTCGTCTGGCAATTCGCAATTTAAGGGAGAATCAGCTGGTATCGGATACTCAGTGAGAAAGTCGGCGATGGCCTGGCCTTTTATTGCCTTGAAGGGTCGATATACTATCGAGAACTCCATCAAGAGGAGGGACCATTTGTCAAGCCTTCCCGTTAGTATGACTCTTGACATCAAATATTTGAGAGGATCTACCTTTGATATGAGATAGACCTCATATGCCAAGACATAGTGCTTGAGCTTCGTTATTGCGAAGATCGGTGCGAGATAATGCTTTTCGATGGGGGAGTAGTTGTTTTTTGCTCCTAGAAGGACTCGACTCAAATAATAGAGAGCTCTCTCTTTTCCCTGGTCGTTCTCCTATGCCCATAACGTGCCTAGAGAACCTTCAAGGGTTTTTGTGTACAAGATAGGGGATTTTCCTTGACCGGAGTGGTCAGTACCGGCGGATTCTGCAGATATTGCTCGATTTCGTCCCATGCACTTTGGCATTTCTAATTCCAGACGAACGGGGTCCCCTTCTTCATTAGATGGTTGTAGGGACGGTATTTGCCGGAGAGGTTAACTTGGAGTTTGACACCTGTTTAGGCATAAATATCGCTACAGCTGGGATATTACTAGGAGCGACTCATCATTTGCCTCTGTCGATTTGGACAAAGGTGGCTTAGTAGACAGGGTTAAGATCCTGTCGACTAAGACTTTTGACTTTATGAGCCGTAAGAGTCTCATAAAGGGTTTTCTCCTTACGAGTCGCGAGGATTTCGTAAGCGTATTTTCTCCATAAGAATCATAGCGATTCCTAAGTGATGTCTTCTCTTGTAAGTCGTAAGGATCTTCCAAGAGTGTTTTCTCCTTACAAGTCGAGAGGACATGCAAGTGTTATTCATCATATGGGGACATTTCTTGCCATTTGCAGAACTTGGCAAAGAAATATTTATTCGTGCCCCTGGATTATATACAAGGGTCAATATGGACCGCCTGTAGGGCAATTTGGGGATATGACGGTTTAAGAACAGGTCCAGATCCCTGTAATTTAAGGCTTTTGAATCCTATGAGCCGTGAGGGCCTCACAAGGGGATTCTCCTCACGAGTCGTGAGGATCTCATAAGTGTATTTATTTTAACGAGGTTGCGCCCTTCCGGGTTTTCACAAGCTCGCCGGCAGTCCTGCTGTTTTTACTCATGGCACCCTTTCGGGTTTTCATCCGTGCCCATCTTGCTTATGGACGTACCGTTTTTTTAACGAGATTGCGCCCTTTCGGGTTTTCACAAGCTCGCCGGCAATCCTGCTGTTTTTACTCACGGGGCCCTTTCGGGTTTTCATCCGTGCCCATTTTTCTTGTGGACATACCGTTTTTTAGAGGGGCATTCCACTAGATTGTAGGACCTGTTTGTAGGCCCCTTAATATTCTTCCTGTCCTTTGAGAAGAAAGGACCATTCTACATAGAGATTCTTCCGCCGGTGAGGAATATGCCCCCTGTGTATATCTCGGGGGGAACGAGTACCCACGCCGTCGCTATTTTGGCGACAGGTTGCTTCAGAGCCACTTATTTTTGTTGAGCGTAGGGGACAAACGCCATCTTGCCTCCACTTTTCACCCGTCATCATCGGATGAGAATGAGTCTTGACCCATTTGATCAAATCGAGCTATTTTATCCATGAGTTCTTGGAAGGTTGTCGGCTTAAAGAGGGCCATATACGGGAACGCCTTTGAATTTGGGTCAAGGGTGGCTATGAGCATTCCCATAGCTGCAACTTCATCGATGCATTGCTCGTGTTTAACCAGAGATTTCGCCATCGGGTAACATATTGAACCCAAGTCTCATTCGGTCTAACCCTTTCGTTGACCAGCGCCGTCACAGTAGTATGTTCGTTCACACTAACGAATCTTTGACAGAAGAGCGTCTCCATCTCGTCGAAGATATTCACAGGGTCATTCGGGAGTTCCGCATACCAATCGAGGGCAATGCCTGCCAGACAGCTGACGAACTGTCAGAGGAGAAGTATAGCATTCTCTCCACTGTTACCGCACATAGATTTAAATCGCGCGATGTGCTGGTGAGGATTCCCAGTTCTTTTGTATATGTGGAGTCAGAAGTGTATTCTGGCGGGTACAGTATTTGATCATAGCACGCCGGATACGGTCAACCAGTCTTGATTGGCCTATTTGCGACTTCACTGGCGTAGTGAGCTTTGATTTGCTGAGCGATATATTCATTCAACTTTGCTTTTGGAATCATTTCCTCTTCAGCCGTTGATGAAGTTTGCAGAGGATTTAATGTCATCCTTATCTTTAAGACCGACTACCGGCGGTTCATCTGCTAGTGGTTCCAATTGAACTATCATTCCAGCCATATTCTTAATTAGAAGGGCCATCTAGTTCATTTTAGTGGACATTTCTGCCGCTTCTTCATCTCCTTTTTTAGAGCGCGCTTTAGGAAATCAATATCCGACTCCTTCTCTACTCTTTCTTTGGGTGCGTCCTCGGGATTTTCCTTAGACGATGGCTTAGCGTTTGCTGCCGCGTGAGCGAGCATCTCCTGCAGCTTTTCACGTTGCAATTGAACTTTTGTCGGGGACCGAGTTTGAGGTCGGTGACTAGTAGAAGCTTGAACTTCGTCTTTGGAATTCACCACATAGACTATGTGAACTACTATGCCCCCAGGCTTGGGGTGTTTGGAGTTTTGTCCTTTAGAGTTTGCTTCGGGCACTTGAGCTTTATTAGGCCTCTCTTTTTTGTGAAAAGACGCTTTGGTTTTGGGAGGAACCGCTGTATCAGGATCCGTCTTAGGATGAATCCTCTTGTATTTGAAAGGGGATTTGTCAGAATTTGGCTAAGGTTTAGAGGAAGAGCCACAGACGACGACTGAGTCCTTTACCTACTTCCACACCTTATATATAGATGATAAAAGTTGTTATAGGGAGTGAACTGGTTTCTGCTCTCGTGGTATCTCCATGGGATGCGGAGATTTCTTCAATATTGCGGTAGGAGAATTTTGTTTGACCCTTCGCAACAGTTTGAAGCTGTTCCCGATTAGAACAACATTCACCACTGGGGTCGAAACATGACCATACGGAGAACTGCCCCCGGCTCATTTTGTATGATGTCGATATCGACGTCGACCATTTCTTACGGCCGGGATTTGATTAGCCTCATGGTTTTGCCGAGCCTGGCCCCTGTTTCCTTTGAGAGCTTGAATATTCTGCCCCTGCGTCGACCTTGGTCCTTGGCAGGTGCCAATTGTTTGAGGACTGATTTCGTCGGCAAAGCTTCAGCTTGGGGAACCAGCCTGTGGAAGACAGATTTCCTCTGGGCTTCCTCCATCGGCATTGAGGCACCGAGGGTGGGAGGTGGGAGTATTGATCCAAAGAGAAGCCCGTTGATTTCTTGAAGAGCCGGATTACAGAGATTTGAGGCTGCAAGTGGCCCATACTTGTCTCCACCAGATATGACAGAGCCTGAGTTGCTAGGGTGGAAGCAAACGCCATTTTTCATATAGACGAAACGCCGGCTTCAGTATCCCATCACCCAAGGGCAACCACAAACATATATACTGCGATTATTTGATCGCGGAAAAACACGACACACGAAGTGTGGAGTGGAAAGAGGAAAAGGTCCCACCGGGCATGCCAGAATCTGTTTACCACCGAAAATCGGGAAGACAGAAGCCTTGTCTGCATTTGGGGGTAGATGCTATTTGGGTTTATCCGTCCACCTCTCCGAAGATGCCAAGCTGATTTATGGCACCGTGTATCGGAGTTTTGGACGGATGCGGCAGTTGTAGCAGACTTCATCAGATTTCCCTCTCGCTTGCGAGGGGTTTTTGATTGTGGGGACGCTCTTCCCTGCAGACGCAAGCCGCTGCGGTTAATTACGTTACCGCGCAGCGATAACCACTTTCTCCTTCTCTAGAATGTCACTTCGTGTCATGTGTGTTTGTTTTATTTTTGGTTGCCCGTGGATTGTATACGGAGACTAATTTGTGTTGTCGCCCGTAGGGCATGGATTAGTCCAAATCCGTATATTCTTAGATTTGGGTTTGGTTTGATTTAAGGATCGTTAATCTCATTTGGGATTAAGATCAACTTAAATGTTTTTTAAGGATACGTTAGTCTAATTTTAGACTAAGATCTACTTAACGGGGTTTTAGGATCATTCGGATCCAACAAAAGAGCGTTTGGGCTCTATTGTTTTAGTTTAAGAACGTTACGGCCCGTTGTTAGTTTAAGAACGTTGCGGTCCATAGCTAGTTTAAGAACGTTGCGGTCCATTGTTAGTTTAAAAATATCTCGATTCATAACTAGTTTAAGGACGTTGCAGTCCATAGGTCATCATATTTGGGATGAGAGTCTAGTTTAAGGACATTGCGGTCCACAGCTAGTTTAAAGACATTGCGGTCCACAGGGATGTGCTCATTGTTTTGAGAGTGCGTCAAAAAGCTGTTAGTTTTCGGGACCCTCCACCTCTTTGACGACGTTGAAGAATTATAACGACATATATCAGAGGTGTGGAGAGATGTACCCTTAAACCAAATTTCAGATTGAAGGAAGAGATCATGGTGGAATGAACATCATTTTAGATACCATCTGTTAGGAGATAATTGGTCATTTTTGGATAAGACCGATTTGGGAAAACCTGAGCATAGGAGGGCTCGGTTGATTGGTGATCAAAAAAGGTTTTGGCCTCGGAAGACTTAGCTAATTTGGGCTGAGGTTGGCCTCTCATAGTGTTAAACACAAATATTTGCTCGGCGCTCACGTGCTTCCACGTGAGGCTCAAAAGCAGTGTTAAACACTGAAATTTGGAGCGCTCACGTGTGGCACGTGAGGCGCCTGAGAATTGGGTGCTTCTTCTTTGGGTTTATTCTCTTTTTATTTTATAAGTGGTAAGCACTATTGAGGGTCACGTGGGGTCACGTGAGACGTCCCAAAAATGGGAACCGCCTTTAGTTTATTCCTTTTTCTTTTGTAAGTGCCAAGCACTATTGGAGGGTCATGTGGGATCATGTGAGGCGCCTCAAAAATAGGAACTGTCTTTTTTTTATTCCCTTTTCTTTTAAAATTGCTAAGCACTATTAGGGGAGGGTCTCGTGGGATCACGTGACTCGATCTCAGTCGTTCCTTTTTGTTTCTCAGTGGTGCTCACAAGGGAACACGTGATCCTTCGTGATAGCGTTAAACGCTAATCATTTCTTTTATGTGCATGGGGATCTTGATCTTAGTTTTGGGAATTTCATGTCCCTTATTTTTTAAGAATTAAATTCTTATACAGGATTAAACCCTAGTTTTATCAGAAGAATTAAATTCTTATATCTTTTGAAGAATTAAATTCTTCAAACTTAGTTCTTTACCCTAAGTTGTGAGTCTGCATGACAGAATCTCTCTGATGAGAATTAAATTCTCAATTTGTGGGGAGATCTGCTTCTGCAGACCTCAACCAGAGAAAGAATTAAGTTCTTTTTTTTAGAAGAGTTAAACTCTTGAAATGGCGAAGAAGAGATAAAGTAATCTCTATGTCTTTCTTCTTACCTAGGGTTTCTTTTTCTAAAAAAGAGCACTTCTTTTTTTTTTGTTTCTCAAATCTTCTGAGGGGTCTCTCCTTTCTTAGAGAATTAAATTCTCTCTCTTCCTCTCCTCGCTCCTATTTATACGAGAAGAATAAGAATCAACTTGTTAAGATAATCTCTCATTGAGAGATCATGATTGATTCCATGATCTTTTAGATCAATCGGTGAATTTTATTCACCGTTGGATGTTTTTAATCTAAAGGCTCTCTTATTTAACAGAAAAGATTTCTTATTTGTTTAACAAGATTATGAATATTTTGTTAGTTTTAACAAAATTAGAATTTTATTCTATCAAATCTTTTTAGTTTAACAAAATCAGAAATACATTTTCTTAATATGGATATCTTGTTAACATAGAATTTTATTCTTATTATAAGATTAGGAAAATATTTTTTTATGATAGATTTTTATTCTATCATATGATCACCGCTGGATCTTTGATCCAAGGGTCCTCTGTGTAACAGAGAAGATCTTTCTAATTTAAGGAAGATCAAGAAAATATTTCCTAAATAGAATTTAATTCTAGAATTTGATATGAACATTTAAATTGGGGTGCTCACATGTTTTGCATGTGAGCGGCAAAAGAACTCACGTGTTTAACATGTGACCCCTAATGTGGGTTTTAGCCTGTTTATGTTCAGAGTGCTCACGTGTTTAACACGTGAGGCATGTTTGGCCTTTGGTGATTTATGTTCAGCGCTCATATGCTTCGCAAATGAGCGCTCACGTGTTTTACACGTGATGCATGTTTGGCCCTTAGTTATTTATTTTCAGCGCTCATATGCTTTGCATGTGAGTGCCCATGTGTTTTACATGTGAGGCATGCTTGGCCCTTGGTTATTTATGTTCAGTGCTCATATATTTTGCATATGAGCGCCCACGTGTTTTACACGTGATGCCCAACCGTGAATTCTTTTCCTCTTTCCTCTCTTCCTTTTTTATAAGGGTTATAAGAAAACAAATAGCTCTTGGCCGAAAATTTTGGCGGGAACACGCGCCAGCGTGGGACCGGAACGTGGAACGGCGGATATCTCGTTTTGGCGAGATACACGGAGCTATTGCGGTGACGCTTTCGCTCCGTGCTCTCGGTTGATCGGGGAAGCAGAGGAAGCTCAACTTGTTGGATAGCTCGTACACTCGCCGAGAGGCCGAGAAATCTCAGCCCTTGCAACAGCTCGGATACGAGCAATAAAAGGGGGAACTTTTCTCGAAGATGAGACGCCGAGGAAAGTCGCCAATGCATCATATTGATTCTACCTCCACAGCCCTTAGGAGTCTAGTGGGTTTTCTTAGACAACACGTCATCTGCCACGTGTCGTAATCTGGGAAATTCACATTCATGAGCCTTATCACTTACATATAAGCGAAAATTAATGGGTTGGTTTATATATGTAGAGTAATTGAGAAGGCTAAGTTGAAATGTGTTTAGTGGTAATCACACGTTCATACAAGCCGATATAAATTAAATTAACTAGTTTCTTATCCACTTGCAACAAAGTTATGTAAAGTTGATTTTATTGTTGGAAATTCATTCGTGGGGCTCTTTAATTCTCTAATTTTAAATTCTCATCATAAAGAAAATAGCCTGAAAAATACCGAGTGTTAAAATTATAAATTCTCATCATAAAGAAAATAGCCTGAAAGTTAGGATGTTACTACTTGAGGCCATCCATTACAGTTTTAGAAAACAGAAAAGAGAGATAATTGGCGGAGAAAACAAAATTATTTACTACAATTGTGGAACACATGGCAACATATCATTCATTGATCCATGTCTTTTTACCTTTAAATGTAATTAATGCTTTAAGTTGCATAATAAATATGTACATGAATCAATGAATTGTGTGTTGCCGATCTAGGAAATTCCTATAATGACATTGTATGTCATGTTTTCTCTAATCGATAGAGAGAAAAATAAGAATACATGTTACATGCTTAAATTAGTGAGCAAGAAGTTTAGTTAAACTCTTAATCTCAAGTTTTATAATGCAGACTCTAAAAATATAGGTCATGTTGCCTATTGAAGGTCTCCTTTTTTTTAGTAGCATTGAAGAAATGAGAAAAATCTACCTATCTATCTCTCAAGTCAAGATATCCACATTATCATTTATTAAAATTTTAATTGAATCTTTTAAATTTAATTTCAAGGCACCTAATCTCTCTCAATATTTCAACCGGGTAATAAGGTTGATTTTAACTATACAATATTAATTTTAATTATACAATATATAATGCTTATTAGCTTATATGTGGCCATGGCAAATGCAAATTACTAGTGATTAAACACAAAAGACTAGTAAATATTTTGCCTCTTATGGTTAATAAAACATTTCCGTGTAGGGATAAGTGAAGCACAGTTGAAGTTTATGTATGATACAATGTTGGGCCACAAGCCCAACATACAAATATTTTAAAGCGTTAAATTGTCCACAAAAACACCTTCCATTTCAAACCTGTGCAAAAAAACCCAACAAATTCAAAATAGAAGGAAGTGCCTGGTGTTCAAAATATTTGTCAAAAAATCCCTTCTCCCTCCGAACTAATCTTTGACTTTCTCTCTCTCTCTCTCTCTAATCTCTCTCTCTCCCCTCCATCTGCCGCTCCTCTTCTCCTCATCCTCCATCACCCCTCCCGCCTCCTCGTCACGTCTCTCTACCACTCTAAGCAATATTACTTGTAATTTCTATGCATTTCACTGTAATATTTAGCCATTTTCTTGTAATATCTAAGCCCTTCAATATGTAAGCCTTGCAATATCCATACCCAAACAATTGATTTTAATATCCAAACAGTTGAGCTATCCTGTTTAATTGCTCTCTTATTAATGAAATTGCGGTGGAAACACGGTTTATTATGTAAAAAAAATTATCTAAGCAGTCACCTGAAAAATTTAAACAGATGCTTGTAATATTTAAACGGTTGCCTGCAATATCTAAGCTTATAATATTAATCAATAAATTTGATCACATGAGTGTCAGAAAGTACACTGCAGCATAAATTACTCACATGGGATGTCATAAGTACAACTTAAAGAGGGTTTTAATAAGTTTTTAACAAGGTTTAAGAAGGATTAACATATTGGGCTTTGACCATGGGTTTTCTCATGAATTGAAAAATGCCGAGGTCTTTCTTAACAAGATTTGAGAAGCCCACGCTACTACAATGAGAGGTTGCCCCTACGAATATAGGAATTTGCAGGGGCAACTTTTTATTGCCCCTACACAGTTCGCTGTAGGGACAAAATATCAAGATACCTGATATTTTGTCCCTATGGACTCAATAACAGGAGTAAAACTTGTCCCTACGGATTAATCCGTAAGAGCATTTATCTGGACCTACGAATAAATCCGGAGGGGAATCTATCTGGCCCTACGGATAAATTTGTAGGGACAAGTACTTTATTTTATAAACCAATAAATTAAATAAAGATTATGTCCCTACGAAATAATCTGTAGGGATAAATACCCCTACGGAGTAAGACGTAGTAAGATGTAGGGGCAATTATTACTCTGTAGGGACATGTTCAGGATGAAGACTTGCACCTACGGCATATGGACCTACGGTGGAGTTTTATGTCTCTACGGATATCTCCGTAGGGACAACCCATTATTGTAGTAGTACCAGAGGTTTTCTAACAACCTGCACGATTTTAAATCCTAATAAGTGCTGATTATAATTTATAAATATAAATAAAGGAAAAAAGACCACACATACTTATATCCACGGTCATAAATTCGCGATTCGGGAATTATTCGGCGAGGTCGTAAATTCGGATTCGAAGAACTGTTCGGAAAAAATCGGCAGGTATTTGGGAAAAATTCGGCAAGTATTTGGGAAATGTTCGGGAAGAATTTTAAGCAAGAAATTAATATATGAGGCACTGGATTTTGATGTTGCGCATTATTCGCTGCTTTTTTGTGAATTATCTGCGAACAATTCACGAATTATCCGCGAATAATTCGTGAATTATTCGAAGTGTTTGCCAACAGCGATTAAATCGGAGATTTAATCTGCCAATCAAAAATTCGCGAATTCACCGAATAATTCATGAATTATGTGACTATGCTTATATCCCAATAAATCTATTCCCAAACACATCCACTCATTGAAAATAAATAAGCGATAATCAAATGGTTTTTACTCAGAGGAACTAAGTGCCTATGGTCCTTCGCCATTTGTATAGTCAATGTGTATGGGGGAGGGAGGAATTGTTCCCCTTGCATGATATGGACCATAAAAAATATGGAGGCAAACCTTTAAGTAAGAAACTATTGGGTCCGAGCATCTGTCATGCTCTGCTTCCCGGTGTACGGTAAGAAGACGTGAATGACCCGCTATGTATTTACTCAGAATTAAACACACTAAGCGTAAATAAGCAATATGATAAAGTACACAAGAAAATGACAAGAGATGTAATTGAACAACTTTTATTTATTAAACATTTATTTACAATACAACTGAAAATGTAAATAAAAGAATGAAAAGCAATGCCTAAGCAATGGCATGAAATGAAAGAAAAGTGACTACAAGTGAAGCTTAGTGGTCGTGCTACTCAGTGGTCTGCTCCAATTGCTCTTGGCTGGTCTCGAACTCCTTAGAGTCGGGTCTTCCTGACAACATTCCAAAGGAAGAAGAGAAATAGGAATATCGTCAGCGAATAATCGCTCGGTAAGTCCCTAAGAGAGATAAAAATAAAATAGACAGATAAGAGGATGTAACTGATATAATGTTTGATTGTTATTCTAACGCAGTTGTTTGTAACTCGGTACAGAATATGCTAGTGTATACGAGAGGAGTCCAACTTATACCATGGACTATGGTAACCCGTAGTATAAGGCTCCGTCGATAAAACCACGGAACAACGGCAATGGATGTATAGTTACGTCTTTCAATGACCATCTCGTGCCATTTTTAACACATTACGTGCCAGTCTACCCCTTTAAAACCCCGTAATGTCTTTTGTATTGATTGTATTGAAGTAAATTATAGATGTAAGACTTGCTGAAACCATGATATCAGTTGTTCATGTAAACGGAAGGGATATAAACGGATAAGTCATGTAATCAGAGTATATCCATGGTTCGATTCAGTCGAGTCATGTTGATATTGATTGTATTCTGGTATAAATGGATTCATGTTGAATTGGAGTTGTACTTGAATTGTATTCAAAAATAGATTGATTTCAGATTAGACCGAGACTCTGTCTGAGTCAGACACTTTAAAACGAATTGAAGTTCTTAATTAGTTTTGGAGTTATCGGTAACTGCTGCAAATGGACGACAGGATTTATGACCTTTTCCAAGCCAATTACCGTATTGATAACCCCGTTTTTAGTTGTATACCTTAAATAGGCAAGAACCCAAATTCTCCGGCTCCCTGAGGTTCAAGAGAACCGGTCCCGCTTAAAGCTATGTTTACTAGGGTCCTTATTGTAATTTAATATAACTTGAGGGGGTTTTATGAAAAATAGTTTTGATATATTTTCAAAATACACCTCAAGTATTTAATTATCGTATTTAGAGTTTTCATAGATATAATTTTTAAGAGTGATGAGATAGTCTAGTGGATATAAATCGAACTTGAATAGTATATGGTATTTTCATGTAATTTGACTTGTATTGATTCTACATGGTATTTTCGTGAAATTTTGTGATTCTTTTCTTTTGATTAGAAAACATGGAATATATTATATATTTAAAATATATATTTTGATAATATATATATATATATAATTATTAAAAGTAGAATTTATTTATTAAACAGAAATCATGTTTTCTTAAAAATTATAATAAAAATTCTATCGAGATCGTATGCTCCGTGAGGAGGTCTGCATCTCGCTCTACTAGTCCCGAGAACGTGCGATAAACCGCACCATCCCGACCGGGTTCCCCAAAATGGGTTGTAGAGGCTTATTTGCAAGGAATTTATTAAAATAATTTAAAGAATACGGGTTTTGATAGTTTATGATATTTTAATATAAAATTTGTATTGTCCCACAAAAATTGTTACAAAAGCTATCATGCTATATCAAGATGAGTGTTGTGATGAGGTAGGTCATTACCTCATGAGTTTTCCAAAGGTAATATGATCAAAACGATAAAATAACGTCGTATGTAAACTTGATGGTATTTTACCGAAAAAATAAAATAAAAGTTGTAATATATATTATTTTGAAATGAAACTTGTTGTAAGTGTTGTTTTATATTTGTTAAACAATATATAAAAAGATGGTAAATTTGTTATTAAGAAAAATTGTGTTTTTGATGAAATTGGAATCGGAAGTCGGAATAACTCCGCTTCCGACGAGTTTTGAGAAGATATCTTTTTGAGAGATGAAAAAGAGAGAAGAGAAAGGACTTGCTGATTGATTATAGAGAGGGGAGGCAGAGCAATATTTTGAAGGTGTTGTGGAGTCACGTCGTCGCTGGATTTGTCTCGAAATGTCGCCGGAATTTTGACCTTGGCTAACTCTACCTGTACAACTTTTGGACTTAGAAATTTTTGAGAGTTTTTGATATTAGATTTCATAATGGAGAGGGCTAAAGTGTGGTATGGTATTTATAGGAGAAATTTGGGGTTTGTGAGTGAAAAGAGAATTAAAATATGCATTAAAATGTATTAAAGAGGTGAATTATCACTCTCTGGATAAATGCAGGAAAATCAAACTGCATGGAGGTAGTGGGGGGAGTCCAAGGGGTTAGGATTTAAAAATTTGGAGTATTTGGGAAGGGGGGACCGACGGCGCCGGTCCCAATGATGATCTCGTCGGCCATTGTTGAGGTGTGGGGCTCTGGATTTTCGACACGTGTCCTAAGCTGTATAAATACTATTTTGCACATGTTTGATTTTTCAGTAACTTTTCATCTTACGTGTAGTGCACGTGCAGACTTTTGAGCTTCTAAAATGTTAGACGGCTGGGGGATTTGAACACAAGGGCTGTGTCACAGCAGTGCAAGACTTTACCAATGAGCTACAAGTGCTTTCTTGCTGTTCAAAAGCAATTTAAATTTATGACTTGTGCTCAGGTTATGATATTCCTTTCTGTACTTTATAAAAAAAAATTGTACAGAAGTTTTAGGGTTCTTACAGCATGTGAACCAGCAAGAAGGACCAGCTACATGGTTGTAAAACCTCTTGCCACTAAATAAAAGATCAAGAGTTCAAACTGTGCATGAATCAAATTAAAGCCCAACAATACCACCACAAAAAAAGATTAATTTCGTGAGAGAGCAAAATAATTAAAAAAAGAACTTTGAAATGTTAGTAGCTATTAACTATCCATTATGTTTTACATTTTCAATTCAATTTTTATACTACGAACTCATGAAAACTTCAACCTTTTCTTCACTGGTGCAAATGTGCAATTCCTGATCTAACTATTTTCATGTGCAGGTCTCGTCCGTTTTTGGTAGCGGATATTATCGAATCTATAATCTTTTGATAATGGACTGGACAACATCCAAATTGGAGGCCTAGTTGTTTGATCTTTGACAAATTGAATTCTTGAATTAAAGGAAAATTAATATTTTGTAAATTCAGCACACAAAAATACCTCATCATAATTATAGTATTTAAAAAAAAAGAAATCTTTTTTTCTGGGCAGAAGCGACAAATTCCTAGCCAAAACTAACACGTCGGTCTTATCCATTTAATGCTTTGACCATCCGTTGACGCATTGACCAGTCACCCCCCTTTGTCGTTTTCCCAATCCCTCTAGCTCGCGAGCCGAGGGGGATTTAATTCGCTATCCAGATCCAACGGCCCAGATCAGCGCAATGAATCCCCTCGGCCCCTCGCCGACGTGGCACCCGATGCGATACGCTCGGGCCCACCCCCCGCGTATAAACGCCACGCGCTGACACCCCCAACGATAAGCTCAAAGGGGGGAGAGAAAATAACAACAGATCGAGGGGGCTTTCTCTCTCTTAGGGTTAGGGTTTGGGTTTTCTGAGGCGATGGCGGAGGAGAGGTCGAAGGGGACGGTGAAGTGGTTCAATGGGACCAAGGGTTTCGGATTCATCACCCCCGATGACGGCGGCGAGGATCTCTTCGTCCATCAGTCATCCATCAAATCCGAGGGCTACCGATCGCTGGCTGAAGGCGAGGCAGTCGAGTTCAGCATCTCTGAAGGCGACGATGGCCGTACAAAGGCCGTTGACGTCACCGGGCCTGGCGGCGACTTCGTTCATGGAGACGCCGCCGCCGGCGGCGGCGGCGGAGGGCGGAGGGAGGGCGGAGGTTATGGCGGAGGAGCACGTGGCGGCGGAGGAGGCGGAGGCCGTAGTTACGGCGGGAGTTACGGATTTAACGGCGGCGGGAGAGGTGGCGGGAGAGGCGGAGGCGGTTACGGTGGAGGAGGTGGTGGTGGGGCCTGCTATACTTGCGGTGAGACTGGGCACATAGCGAGAGATTGCTACCAAGGTGGCGGCGGCGGCAGCGGCGGCGGCGGCCGACGTTACGGCGGCGGCGGCGGTCGAGGTGGCGGAGGAGGAGGCGGGTGCTACAACTGCGGTGAGTCGGGGCATTTTGCGAGGGAGTGCCCTTCGACGAACAACTGATGGTGACGGATCTGAAACTTTGATATATATTTCTCTTGTTTTAATGTTTTTAGTGGTGATGCTATTTTAGATCGTTTGGGTGTTTCGTTAAGCGTTTGCAAGGATTGATGCTGCTTCGTGTGTTTGTGTTTTGGAGGGGAAATGTGAGGAAAGGGGAAACCTTTTTTCCTCTACTCTCTTTTTTTGTATACGTATGGCTTCTTAACTTACTTTTGATCGATGAATGAAAGTTTGGTTGGTGATATCACTTTCTTTTATTACGCTAATGCCATTGCTTCTTGTTATCAGACTTGATTTTGGCATGCCGTTTCCTATTACGTTTGTTGATTTCTCTTGAACATTCATTGCTCGAGCTATGCACCTAATCAAATAGGATGACATTTCTTTCAAGTTAGAGGATGACGAGTTTTCATGCAGCTATGTGTTATATTACAACAATATCAGCTGAGTAGCTTTGTCAAGCTCTTGCAATTTTTTAGGAAATTTGAGCTTGGAGCAAGGGAGATATAGGAGCTCATAGACGTTGTCGATTTCCGCTATTTAATTTTTATTTGTTGTGTTTAAATTCGGAAACATATTGAGCTATGTGAGGTTTGATTTTGGAATGAGTGGGCAAACAAATAGAGAACATTTACTTGGGCTCCCCGAATCGTGATTTCGTTACTAGGCTTTGACTTAGAACAACTTTTAACATCTTATATCACAAAATTATCTAGTTCTCATTTAATCTGGTCTCCATGACAATTGCCTCGATGATTTAAGTGTAATCCTTGGTTATCCAGATACGTGAATATGATATAAATTCTGCGAACTTATTTTTTAATAAGATATCCTATGTTAAGTCATGATATTACTATTATATTTGTATATCCTTTGCAAACATCGAACTTTGTTTTCCCTGAGGTATGCACGTAATACATGGTGCACGCATGCGTGTCCATATAGGGAGCTGATCCTACGAGGCCATGCCTCATTTCTTGGTTTAAGGCAGCTCCTCAAACATAAGATCAGCCATGTTTTTCACTTATCGGTATCAATCATTCTGATCTACATGTCTTTGATAGGTTATGCACTAAATCTCACGAGATTTGGAGATTTCCAGCACATGAGATTTGGAGATTTCCAGCACATCCATCAAGTGGACTAAAAGTAACCTTTTTCGCTGCATGAAAAATGCAACCACTTGATAGTTTTGTTGTAGGACTCCATTTTTCGTGATTTTAAATACATAGGGTTTCTAACACACAATGATCACAGAATGGATCGGTGGACAACACGACGTGTTGTGTGTTTGAGAGGTTGGCCTCAAACTAAAAAATAAGGCCCGGCCTCACACACAGAGGAGCATATAAGTGTTAAAAAGTTCTCAGCGTTCTCTCTTTTAGCTAACCTTTGTCCTCATTTAGATTAGCTTACTGTGCTCTAACACTGCATATTACTAGTGTAATATAGTCACATGCATGGTGGGGGTTATGATTTCCTTCAGAATTGGTGATGCTGGATCCTTAACTTTTGACATACTTTTGATCTTTGCTGCTCCCTACTTTGCATGATTTATTCTCATTGATTCATTGTTAGCCAGACAAACTTCGGGCCTACATGCATTATTCAGTAGATAAAGACAACTTGGAAGACAGACATTGTTGTGTCTCTATATCTTTTGCATAATGGTGGGCCTAGATGCACTGTATATAGGATAGAGAGTTTTAAGAGGATGAGGTCATGTTTAGCTTTGATTGGGAAAAAGCTGTGGATTTTGGGTAACATTTTTGAGTAACATTTTTGAGTGCTTTTAAAGCATTGGAGCTGGGCATTTTCCTTGGAATAAAGATGGATGTCTATTGAGAGAGAGAGAGAGAGAGAGAGAGAGAACACACACACACACACACACACATAAAGGAGGTTCTCTTTTTCTGAAAGTCTTTGGAGTGATGTTGTGTTTTAGGCATTTTGGTGGGTACCATGCTTTTAAGTTTTCTACCTCTACTTTCTCCTCTTATGCCTCTATTAGTTGATAGCTGGCTGGCTTATGTATGCTGTAGGTTATGCATTTATGATGCTTAAGGTCATGTGTACCTTTTTATTTGAAGTTAATGTGAACACTAAAGTTTGTATATGTTTCGATTACTCTTTGATAATCAGATTTGTACCATTGTTGTTTGTGTGCTATCTTAATATTTGCGCCCCCCCCCCCCCCCCCCCCCCCCAAATAAAATAAAAACAAACAAACAACCCAACCCAACAAAATAGCTATCATGGATATAAGTTGCTAAACATTTTCCCATATTTCTATCCAACCGAGATCGACATTGATCATTACCTGCAACTTTTAAGGATATCATATACTGCTAATTTTTTGTTTCATTCCTGTATTACACTATATTACTTCCGTAGGAACCAATGAATTCTTGGATGTCTTGGTATATATCTCTTTTGATGTGTAATAATTCCATCCTATTGTTGCTGTGGCCTGAGTGCATTTTGGCAGTGTTGATGGAATTCTCAGGATGGTTATATCAAACAAAATTTGTATATCATTATTAGTGTGGTCTATTATTTGATATTAAGTTTTATTCAACCAAATGAAAGATATTTTCTATGCCATTTGTAAACTTTCTCGTGATTCAGAAAGAGAGAGAGAGAAAACGGGCCCAAACTGCAGTGCCCACAATCATGGGTTATATTGCGAGCTGAGGGAATTGCAGATGTTGTTTCAAAGTTATGATATGAAACTGTGATTTTGCAGGTTAATTTTTTCACGAATGGGGAGCAGAATTTAGAGCAATTATTTTTTCGTCTATGACCGTTTGGCCTGGAACCTACAGTTCCCGTCCGGCGACCTACAGTTTTTGTCCGGCTGCGAACAATTCTAGAGTTACATATAAGTTGCAATTTCAACGAACCCAAAATTTCGTACTTACCATCTATTTAAATCATGTCAAGAATCCTTATAACCAAAAAATAGCGATATAACTTCTTTCAGTGCCAAACGACGTCGAAGACACTAACCTATGCAGGTTCTTGCAAAATAGATTAGAGGCCAAAAACTGTAGGTTTGTCGAAATTATACCTACAGTTTTCTCTTGCGTGATCCTTTCCCTTGCATGATGCACAAGATGTGTTTGTTTTATACCGTCTCTTTGCAGGTTGCATATTCAACTTAATGAGTTTCAAAGGTCGTTATAATAAAATATCTCCATACAGCTATCATGTGCAGGTTTCAACTTGACGAGTTTCAAAGGTGGTTGTAATAAAATATCACCATACAGCTATCTTGAATATCGTAGCCGTCACGGATATGCAAGTGTAGAAAAATTCGTTAGAATTATTTGTTATTAGTCAATTTTGAAATAGTAGTATAAATTGAGATGGATGTATCATAATTAAAATAAAGTGACTATTATTATCAGAATCTAAAAAGAAGAGAGATTCTCCTTTGCTATCAGCCTATCAAGACTTCAGATTAAAGCAACAACTTAGCTTGCTCAGCATCTGAACTTCATCGTCGGCCATTTCTTTTGTGAAGAGAAGAACCCAAGTAACGATGAGCAATAGCTCAGTTGGTATGGTACTCCTTTTCTTGGAAGAGTGCGGTTTCGAGGCCTAGGTAGAAAAGTGATTATTAATTAACTTGATGGAGCTCTGGATCTCCTTCAGATGTTGTCTTCCGACGATCTGCCGACAGCGTTGGTGAACGGCTGAGATTGGGTTTGAGGACTGTCTCCTGAGGCGTGTGGATCTCAATGGATTTGGTTTGGTGTGAAGCCGAGCTACCTGCAAAGAAGTCCCGGGATGGTTGTACCACTGTAGATCCTCCGACGATCAATTAGTCGAGATATTTGGGCAGAGTAGCGGTCTATTGGATAAGAAATGCCTTCCCTAAATCGTCTGAGAGAGGGGTTTATATAGCGGCAGCCATGAGCTAGCGGCCGCTAGATTCTCGCCGGCCGTTACGCTACTGACATTACGCCTGCGAGAATGGCGGAATCCCCCATTAATGACGAGATACGCTCGTTAATGGGGATGCGACGGCGTGGAACGCGGGATCGTGGGGCGGCGGATATCTCGCGTTTGATGAGATTCACGGAGCCGTGGCAGAGACGCCTGTGATCTGCGTTCTGGGTCGCTCAATAGAACCGAGGAAGCTTAGCTCGGCAGGAGGCTCGGAGACGAGCGAGAGGCCGTGGAAGCTCGGTCCTGTGATAACTCAGAGACGAGCTGGGAGGGCTGAGGAAGCTCAGCATGCAGGAGGGCTCAGAGGTGAGCCAATGATCGTTTACTTGGCAACCACAGGACTGTTCAGGGAATTCTCGAAGGTCGGGTTCAGGCAGCGGGACAATAGCCCGGGGGACGCTTCCAATGTGTAGTCCTTGCTCTGTTTCCGTGTGTATCGGGACACGTCTTCTGTCACGTGTCTTGATCTGGAGAGCTCCCACTTATGAGCATCATCATTAGCCCCCCCACTCTCATCCCGACCTATTTATGGGTCGGGTCGAGACTGGTCCGATCGGTCACCCGGGTTCAGTTCGTAGTTGAAGACCTCGTCGGCGCAGATTCCCGAGGCAGTTAGGCGTATCTTTTGATGACGTCAGCGGATCAGAGAGGAGATCGTGCATTAAAGAGGGAGCGCCGATTTGATCGTACGTTCATTGAGGCGCCAGGCCACGTGTCCGACGGCGGTTGACTGACGTAACGGGTCGCCGCTGTCCTCTGCGCTTGATGGGGCGCGTTCAACGGCCGTGCGACACGTGGAACGCTGACGGCCGTCGAGCGCGAAGCGTTGTTCTGGCGGGAAACGATCAGAGTCGTCGGATGTGTTTGTCGATACGCTATAAATAGAGGTGGGATCCTCCCAGGGTCTACACTTCGCTATCATTTCTCCATCGCTGCGAGAGTTAGCTCGGCGCTCTTTCTTTTAGGTCGGATCTCTCACGCTCTTTCCTCGAAGGACTCCTTCTTTGACTCATGTTAGATGTCTTCTTCTGAGGAGTCTGTTGAGATAGTTAGGGTAGAGTCTAGAGAGTCTCTCGCTGTTTCTTCCTCTGTCCCATCCGAGTCGGATTTCCCCCGTGGAGTTAGCGTTACTCGTGCTTCCCGTGGTCATGCGACGGGGAGGGTCCCCAAAGCGCATATCAGGAATGCTCGCGATGCGCCCTCCCTCCTGAGGAATGTGGACGAGCTCACCACAATCCGGGCTTGCTTCCACATTCCCCCTAGCTATTCGCTTCACTAGGAAGGGAGAGAGGGCGGACCAGGTGCAGGGCAAGAAGACCGCCTTGTACCTGGATTCCTTTTGGGCTGGAATGCGTCTTCCCTTCTCCCCCGAGGTATGCGGGGCGCTGCGTTGTTTTCAACTAGCTCCGGGCCAGCTAGTGCCGAACTCGTGGAGATTCTTCTCGGGTTCCTGGTCCGGTTGAGACTCGAAGAAATCTCCTTCAGCTTGACCCTTCTCCTTTCCTCCCTTTGCTATAAAAATCATTCCGGCACCCGTAAGGACGAGCCGAGCTGGGTGTATGTTTCCTTTAGAAAACATAGGGGAGAGGCGGCCGGGTCGTGGGTCGTAGCAGTTCCTTCTTCCATCCATGAATGGAAGGAGAAGTTCATATTTGTCGAGCCACCTAAGGGCGAGGATTATCCTGTGCCTGTACAGTGGCACAGGACCGACCGCCCGCGGGTGAAGCAGTCGTCCTCTCCCGAAGCGAAGGCGGTGTCGGCGTGGGAGCCTATCCAACGGCCGATGTTTTGCTTTCCGAGCAGGCCCTCAGTTGGTCCGGGCTCAGCCCGGCTTGATTTATGGGTAAGTTAGGAGCCTAGACGACCTGTCTAAACTTGCATATTTTCTCCCGTTCTTTCTGGCGTCACTAAGTATTTTCCTTTTTTTGCAGAACCGATGGATCGATCCAAATTCCTAGCTTCCATGGCTGAGAAGAAGGGGAGGAAGGCCGGGGGTGCCGGCCCGTCCCGCCCCGCTATGAGCCCGGCCCCACCGGCGGCTGTCTCGGCTAGGCATTCCACCGTGCCCCGGGCTTCAGAGACCATCCACGGGGAGAGCCGTAAGCATGCTTGGGAGCCGGAGCCACGGATTTTGGAGGTGGAGGACGAGGCCGACCTCTCCGAGGTCCCCCTCAAGAGGCACACAAGTATGGTATCTCAATCAACGTCCCCCCGATCTTCGTGCAGGAGGGAGACGTTTGTTTTGAAGTGCCATCGGGGCTTTCTGTCGCCGACGGCTTTCTCTCGGAGATGGAACGATCGGCCGCGGGCAAAATTCCCCAGGGGACCCTCAAGGCCCAAGTCGCCGCCATTGCTCAGGAGACTGTTCAGGTCGGTATTCGTTTTCCGTTTAGGTTCTTGCTTTGGATATTTTTTCTAACCTCCTCTTTCATCTTCCCCAGGTCCTCCAGCACTGCGCCCTCATCGCCAACATGGAGCATGAGGAAATTGCCCCGGCGATGCAGATGGCCGGCGAGTCTTCTTCGAGGGAGGAGGGCCTGTGTCGGGAGATGCGTCAGGCGAAGGAGAAGATCGCCGCCCTCGAAAATCGGGTGGCCGCCGAGGAGGAGGTGAACTCCAAATGCAGGGAGTCCATCCAAATATTTAAAGAGTCCAACAAGGCCGTCGATGCTAAGTTGGAGGAGGCCAGAGTGCTCAACGCCACGATGAAGAAGACGCGGGATGCTTTTAAGAGGGAAAACGAGGCGGCGAAGGAAGGGATGAAGCTCGCCGACCTCCGGGCCGCAAAGGCAGTAGAGAGGTACAAGACGTCGGATCAATTCTACACCGACCTTGCTGATGCCTCGACCCTCGTCTGGCATCAGGCTCTCGATGTCGTCAAAGCGTTGATGCTGGAGTTTTCCGACGGCGGGCTCCGGTTCGAGTACCTCCTTGAGGATGAGACGCAGGGGGATGCCGCCGGAAGTGCCGCCGGGGGAGAGGCTCCCGGTGGGAGTGTTAGGGATAAGGCGATCACCCCGGCTCCCAGTGCCGAAACTTCTGGTGGGGGCACCGGCCCTAAAACCACCACCCCGTCTACCGATACTGGCGTGGAGCAAATCGAGGTCCTCCCCGGTCCCGAGGCCTAAGCCTTTCTGCCTTCTTTTTTTTTTTGTTTTGGAATCTTGTAAGCCTTCGGGCGATTTTGTAAGGCTGAGAAGCTTATAATACCTTTGTAAAGGTTCCCAAGTTGTGAATAAATCCGTTTTGCAAATTTTTGCGTGGCAATGTTTTCTTTTGTGAGCCTGTTAGCGTTTTCCTCGCCCGGTGAGTCATACCGCAGGTCGGTAACTGGTCCTTTAGTTGGTGATCGTGCGTCGAGTGAAATCCAATTATTTGTCAAGTGTAAAAAGGCCGGTGTAAGGCCGGTGTCCTTATGGCCCCGAAGTCGATGTGGCGATCGCTCACTTAAGGTACGCCGGTTGGCTCCTTCGAGTAGAAAGGTATAGATTTGCCCATTCCTTTGAGTTGGACCGGCGACCACTTCTCTTAGAATGAGTTAGACAAGAGCCTAGTTTGGATTGGTCGGCGTTTTCCGAGGTTGAGGGCTTATGATCCTTAGTACATATGGGTAGGAAGTTGCCCGCTAAGGATTGGTCATGCAGGGAAGCTGCTCGGTGGCCTTTTGGTGAGGGGTTGATCTTTGGCGTCGGTTGGTAGTAAACTACCAGCCAGAGATGGACGGAGCAGGGAAGCTGCTCGGTGTCCTTTTGAGGAGGGCTTTGATCCTTAGCGTAGATGGGCAAAAAGTTACCACTAAGGATGGGCCGAGCAGGGAAGCTGCTCGGTGTCCGATTGAGGAGGGCATTTGATCCTTGGTGTCGGTGGGTAATAAACTACCAGCCATGGATTGACCGAGAAGGGAAGCTGCTCGGTGGCATCTTGATGAGGGCTTTCGATCCTTGGCGTCGGTGGGTAGTAAACTACCAGGCATGGATTGACCGAGCAGAGAAGCTGCTCGGTGGCCTCTTGAGGAAGGTTTTGATCCTTAGAGTAGATGGGTAAGAAGTTACCCACTAAGGATGGACCGAGCAGGGAAGCTGCTCGGTGGCCTCTTGAGGAGGGCTTTCGATCCTTAGCTTCGGTGGGTAGTAAACTACCAGCCATGGATGGACCGAGCAGGGAAGCTGCTCGGTGGCCTCTTGATGAGGGCTTTTGAACCTTGGCGTCGGTGGGTAATAAACTACCAACCATTGATGGACCGAGCAGTGCTCGGTGACCTCTTGATGAGGGCTTTCAATCCTTGGCGTCGGTGGGCAGTAAACTACCAGCCATGGATGGACCGAGCAGGAAAGCTGCTCGGCGGTCTCTTGAGGAGGGCTTTCGATCCTTGGCGTCGGTGGGTAATAAACTACCAGCCATGGATGGACCGAGCAGGGAAGCTGCTCGGTGGCCTCTTGATGAGGGCTTTTGATCCTTGGCATCGGTGGGTAGTAAACTACCAACCATGGATGGCCCGAGCAGGGAAGCTGCTCGGCGGCCTCTTGATGAGGGCTTTCGATCCTTGGCGTCGGTGGGTAGTAAACTACTAGCCATGGATGGACCGAGCAGGGAAGCTGCTTGGTGGCCTCTTGATGAGGGCTTTCGATCCTTGGCGTCGGTGGGTAGTAAACTACCAGCCATGGATGGACCGAGCAGGGAAGCTGCTCGATTTTGTGAGGCGTCGCCCGACCTCCCCCGACGTGTGAAAATCTGGAAGAGTGACTGCCGCGGGTGGCACGTGGCTGAAACGCATAGACGAGGCGTTCCAAAATCCGAGTCGTTCCGACTTCGGTCGGTCGTGAGGCACGGGATGCCCGCCACGCGGCAGTCCTGTATTGGAAAATTTGAAAATATCCCTAGATTCGCGCCCATGCGGGCGCAAATTTCGGCCCTTGAGGGATTCTGTTGAGGCTATAAATAGCGAAAGAGATGGGTTTCTTTCAGCATTTTTTTCTGAGATGGCCGGACGCATCTACACGATTGAAGAGATCGTCACTTCCGATGACGTCTACTTGTATAACCAGTTCCTCTCCGAGGAGACGTACCGGAGTGTGGTCCAGCGCATCGAGGATCATTTTGGCCATCTACTTCCTCGTCGGTCGTCCCTCCTCCAATTGCTGATGTATGCAATTTGGATGAGGTCCCCAGGGCTGTACAACCCCCTCTCCGAGGAACTGCAAGATGAGGCGCTCGATAAGCTGCACACGCTCTATGTCCTCGGCCTTATCTCGAAGAACAGGAATGATCGTTCGACGGCCTTTCTTTTTTAGTGTTTCCAAAAGAGGCAGATCGCGGACTCTTGCCCGTCGGATGGAAGTTCCGGTGCTTCCGTGGCGTCCCGGGTACATGGGCAGCATCAGAGGGAGCGGGCTGAAGGGGCCAGGGCTCGGTTGGCGGAGATCTCCATAGAGTACCACCAGCAGTGCTTTTTCGACCCCGTACCCCCTATGTTGTAATTTTAATTTTCATGTAAAGCTAAGGAGCCCAAAATACCTTTGATAAATAAAATTTTCTTTTTGCAACGTACTATTGTTTCCTTTTTGTCTTCTTGGTGCATTTGAGTATTTTCACGAAACGGAACCAGTGACTTTTGACCCGAGGAAGAGGGAAACACATAGGAGGAGTTTCTTCTAATTCAAAAGACTGAGAAAAATTTACATCGCTTTGGCAAAGAAGAAACATATATTCATAGATACAATCTTCAAATTCACTTGTACAACTTGAGCTTCTCGGCGTTATAAGGCCGTGGAAATTTGCGACCCGCCGTGTCTTGCAAGCGATAGGTCCCGCCGGGCAATACTTCGGAGACGAGGAATGGGCCGTCCCACTTTGGGAAAAACTTGTACAACTTGCTTTGGTCTACGAACTCGTTTCGTCTTAAGACCAGATCCCCAGTCTTAAAGGTGCGATGCTTGACTCGGGCGTTATAATAGCAAGCAGTTTGCTGTTGGTAAGCGGCAGTTTTGATCTGCGCCCGGTCCCGCTTCTCCAGCAAGATGTCCAAATTAGTTCGGAGCGCCAAGGTATTAGCCTCGTCGTCGAAGTGCTCGACTCTGTAATTGGACAGTCTGATCTCTATTGGGACCATCGCCTCGGTGCCGTAGCAGAGGCTGAAGGGGGTCTTTCCAGTGGGGGTCTTCTTCGATGTGCGTAGGGCCTATAGGACCCGAGGCAGTTCGTTGACCCAACTGCCATGTTTTCCTTCCATACGAGTTTGAAGATCTCGGATGGCATCCCGGTTAGAGACCTCGGCCTGCCCGTTGCATTGAGGATGTGCGACCACGACAAACTTCATCAGTATATGGTATTCACTGTAGAATCCTTTGACTTTGTCATTTTCGAAGTTCGTCCCGTGGTTGATAACGATACACCTCGGGATCCCGAACCGGGATGTTATATTGTTTTGCAGGAATTTGATGGTCGTGGTGGCGTCCGTTTTTCAGATGGGGACAGCCTCGATCCACTTCGTAAAGTAGTCCATCGCGACGAGGATGTATATGTGGCCGCCCATACCAGTAGGGAGTTGGCCTACCATGTCCATTCCCCACCGGGCAAACGGCCATGGGGAGGTCAGGGCCGTTAACTCGGTAGCCGGAAGATGGGGTACGCTGCCATGGAGTTGGCAGCTCATGCACCTTCTGACGAGCTTCTGAGTGTCCTGATGGATGGTCTGCCAATAATATCCTTGGAGTAGCATCTTCTAGACTAAGGTGCGGTCCCTTTGATGTGCTCCGCCGACCCCTTCGTGAACTTCACGGAGGACGCAGTCGGCCTCGTGGGGGTCGACGCACCAAAGCAGAGGTTGAAAGTCGACCTTAGCATCACCAAGGAGTTCTAGAGGCATCAAGCATGCCACATTTTAATTTTTATTAGGTGCTAAGTTAGACTAACATGATCACTACTAGATTATTAGGGTTTAGATTAGTGATGTGAACAACTAGAGAGAAAAGAAAAGAAGTTATGCCTTATAGGATCAAGTCCTTCTCTTCTAAAGCTCCTTGTAGTAGTCCTTTTGACTCCTCTAGACTCCACTTCGAGTTGAACAAACCTCCTCGTAGATCTTCGAGCCAAAGACGATCCATCCGAAGTCCACAGGCTCAAGCTAACCCTATACTAATCTCATTAGTGAAGGCTACACTCCACATAAAATTGCTAATCTAATGTGTGATGGTGAAGTAGGGGTTTAATTTTCTCACTAGGGTTTTCACAAGTTCAATGATTCACAACACATGTGAGGGTTTGAACTTGGAAGTGAGGTGAAGAAAATTGTAGAGAGCAAGAGGAAGAAAAAGCTCATGAATGGCTAAGGCATGAAGAAAAATGATGAGAGTAAACTCAAATGACTCTCTCTTTCCTAACTTATTCAAGTATGGAATAAAATTGCAATTCTAAATTGCAACCATGCTTGAATAGTGAGTCAAGACTAATATACAAATAATAAAACCCATGCCTTGCCCATTCCACATATATCTCCACAATTTACACCTCATTTTTCTATTTTCTAAAAATAGAAAAACATGCCATGCTTCATAATATATATATATATATATATATATATATATCAAATATACATTTATATATATATATATATATATATATATATATATATCAATAAAGCAATTAATGAGCTAATGATATTAGTTAAGATATAATTATATCACATATAATATATATTACATTATTAAATCAACACTTGATCTAATAATCCGGTTATATCACATAAAACCGACTAATATCATTAATCTGAATATCACATTATCAAACCAACATTTGATTCGATAATCTAGTTATATCACATATAACCTGACCGATAACAGATAACTGCCAGATTACAATACGTTATCACATACTCGTATTTAATCAAGCCCACACACATATCACATATGTGTCCTACTTCATTTCGCTTGAACCAGGAAACTTCTGTGTGGGACTCTAAAGACTCATCAATACGCCAGCAGTAGGTGATGATCACATCAGTCGCCTACAAGCCGTCAGCGGTACTAGCTGGACGTAACGGCTATCCGGGTATTGAGCGATATGAAGATCAACAAGCAAGCTCGTCCATAATATCCATGAAGCCTACCAGTAACACTACCGTACAGTCCGTTCTCTTCATCTGATATGTCGCATATCATGTCTAGGGGTGGTAAACTCATTCCCCAGTAACGTGATAAGTCATGCCGATGTCTGGCCTATAACGGTTCGAGAAACTACTGATAACTCTTATCAGTAAATCTCAGCAGCAATCCTGGCCAGGGACTTCCAGTTATAGCCAATCGAGCACAGCGCAACATCAACCCCCAATACCGGGAGAGACGAAACCCCTCTTATCGCTCATTGCCTCCATGTGACTCGGGACTGTATCCAAAATCCACCTATTTGCACGACTCTTTTGAGCCGTGGTAGGGAGGAAATCAAAACACAGTGGGAGCCACATAAGACTCTATGACGATCTCGGGTCTACAGATTAACCTGTACCAGTGTCATCAGAGGACTTCTATCTGACGATAGGTATACTACCATATAGGAGTCATCGGCGAGTCCTGTTCGGTGTACCCATTCTCCAATGAGCACCTGTGTACAATCTTTGATGTCACACACCAATGGTTGTGGGATCAACTACCGCCCTCTAAGGGACAAGAGACGTACACACTAGTCTACATTGGAATATCGATGCCCTGGTCTTGATATTCCCACGACTAGGAACTGATTAAAAGATGTACTTGTGGACTACCCTGGCCCCACTAGTATGTTCTCATCATAATCCTGGTAGTCAAGTACATATCTTAAGGGCTTTATCAATATGTGAGAGCAAGGCAGTAAAGAATACCAGTCAACATGTTAAGATAAAGAGTAACCAGATAGCATACTATCATGTCGAGCAAGAAAGTCCTCTATATATATATATGTCCAAGCATCCGCTATAATATACATCACATGTACAATAATGGCCTCTAGGGCATACATATAACTAACAGAGGTTGAGTAAAGTATTTCTTGTAGAGGTTTCCATTGCTCCAAACGAAATGGCGGGCTTTGGCTCGGAGGTGGCGGGCCTCCCCTCGATCTTCTGGGAGTGTACCCTCCTTCAGGAATTCTACGAGGGGCTTCCTCCAATCCCGGTCTTCTTCCCCGGCAGCGTAAACATGAAGTGTCGTCGCTCTGTCTTCCACGCTGGGCCGTGGCAAGATCTCGAAGAGAATATTTCTCTTGTTGTTGGCCGTATAGGAGGAAGCTAGCTTGCTCAGAGAGTCGGCCTGGGCGTTTAGGTGCCGGGGGATCTACCCCACTTGAACTTCGTCGAAGTCTTTTTGTAGTCTTCTTACCTCGGATAAATATTTCACCATCAGAGGCTCCCATGCCTCAAAACGGCCATCCACCTGGCCCACGACCAGGGCGGAGTCACTGCAGATTCGGACCGTCTTTAGCCCCACTCCGGAGGTGATTTGTATTCCAGCCAGCAAGGCCTCATACTCCGCGGCGTTGTTTGAGGCTTTGGATCCGAGCTTCAAAGAATACTCCATCTCTGCGTCGTTCGGCCCTCGAATGATGAGGCAGGCACCGCTCCCGTCCTCGGTAGATGACTCATCGACGAAAAGGACCCAATCGGGGACGAAGTCGGGCCTCTCCTTGATCGAGGGTTGAGACCCGGGGGCCGGCGCCGACACTGCCCCTTGTTGGGGATAGTGCATTCGACAATAAAGTCGGCCAGGACTTGTGCCTTGATAGCTTGTTTTGGGCGGTACTTGATGTCGAATTGAGATAACTCCCACCTCCATTTTTCCAAGCAACCAGATGACTCGGGGGAGGCGAGAATAGCCCCTAAGGGACGCTCGGTGAGGACAAGGATAGTATGTGCCTGGAAGTAGTGTCGTAGTTTCCTTGAGGCCACGATAAGCGCCAAGACAATATTTTATATAGCCGGGTACCTTGTTTCCGCGTCCTTAAAGACATGGCTTACGTAGTAGACCGGCTTCTGGGCTCCTTCGACTTCTCGGACAAGTACCGAGCTGGCTGCCTGATCAGACACCGCTAGATACAGCATTAGCTCGTCTCCTTCAATCGGTCGGGTGAGAAGTGGGGGAGTTGCCAGGTGCACTTTCAGTTGCTCGAAAGCGACCTGACCCTCTTCCGACCATTCAAACCTTGGGATCTTTCTCAGGGCCTTGAAGAACGGGAGGCACTTTTCTTTGGATCTTGACATGAAGCGACTCAGAACAGCCACTCTTCCCGTAAGTCACATGATTTCGATGTTGCTATTCGGCGCGGCCATGTTGAGGATGATGTCGATTTTCTCTGGGTTAGCTTCGATTCCTCGGTGGGTAACCATGAACCTGAGGAATTTTCCGCTAGTGACCCTGAACGCGCACTTGGCAGGATTCAGCTTCATTTTGTATTTACGGAGGATGTCGAAAGTCTCACCAAGATCTTTGGCATGCTCATCTGACGAGGTCGACTTAATGAGCATGTCGTCGACGTAAACCTCCATGTTCCTCCCGATCTGTGTTTTGAATATCCTGTTGACCAAGCGTTGGTACGCAGCCCCGGCGTTTTTGAGGCCGAAGGGCATCACTTTATAGCAGTATACCCGCCGGTCCGTTGTGAATGCGGCAAGCTCTTCGTCTGCCGGGTTCATACGGATCTGGTTGTAGCCGGAGAAAGCATCCATGAAGCTGAGTAATTCGTGGCCTGCCGAACTGTCGATGAGCTGATCTATCCGAGAGAGGGGATATTTGTCTTTCGGGCATGCCTTGTTGAGATCTGTGAAGTCGACGCACATGCGCCACTTCCCGCTTGCTTTTTAACTATTACCACATTCGCCAACCATTTTGAGTATGCCACGTTTCGAATGAAGTTGGATGCAAGCAATCTGTCAACTTCGTCCTCGATCGCCTTTTGTTTGATCAGAGCGAAGCTTCGTTTCTTCTGCCTGACGGGTCGGACCGTCGGGTCGACCTCGAGCTTATGTGATATTACTTTGGGGTCGATCCCGAGCATGTCGGCGGGTACCCAAGCGAACACGTCCGAGTTCCCTCTGAGGAAGTGGATCCAGTCGTCACGCCGGGCCCCCGTTAAGAGTGACCCGATTTGGACAGTTCGCTCATTGTCCCCTTCGATGAGGGGGACCTCTGTTAGCGGCTCCACCCGGGCCCCTCGGATTTCTTTTTGTTCGTCCTGAGTATCTAAGGACCCCTGGAAATCACCCGCGCTTTCAAGGTCGCCGCTTCTTTCCTCGGGCGTAGATGTCGCTGTGAAGAAAATCTTTGCGGTTTGCTGGTTCCCGTAGGCCCGGCCTATTCCGCCTTAGTCGATTGGAAATTTGATCGTGGAGTGGTAGGTCGAGATCTGGGCCCGAAGGGAGTTCAGCGTCGAGCGTCCCAGGAGGATATTGTAGGTCGATGGAATTCTAGCGACGATGAACTCCACCGGTACGGTTCGCATACGACCTGCTTCCTCGATGTTAAGTAGGAGGGTGGCCACTCCTTCTGTCGGGATGGAGTGGTTAGTAAACCCCGATAGAATGTGGGCAGTCGGCCTCAGGTCCGACGGGCCGAGCCCCATATGTAAAAAGCAGTCGTAGAAAAGGATTTCTGCCGAGCTCCTCGAGTCGACCAGTATCCATTGAACCTCGTAGTGGTGGACCCGTGCTATAATCACCAGGGGTCGTTGTGAGGCAAGGATATCCCATGGAGGTCCTCGTCGGTGAATGTGATGAGCTCGACTGCTTTGCTCTTCTTCCCGGGCTGGCTGCTAGTCCCCTCGACCGGCAGGAGGCGTCGAATCTAGCCGGCTTCGGGCGCACTCCCCGTTGATACAACCATAATTTGGCCGATCATCAACTCGCCGGGAGGGGGATGGTTCTCTTTCTCCCGGTCTGCTTGTCGCTTTTCCCGCAAGTACTTTGCCAGGTGCCCCGAGCAAATCAACTCCTCAATGTATCGCGGAGCTATTTGCAGTTCTCGTGGGGTGTCCCTGCGACCTGTGGAAGGCACTGTAAGGGTCTCGTGTCCATTTGGCCGCCCTATTAGTGACCGGAGGGAGTTTGAAAAATCGCTCGCCCTTTGCCTCCTCCAACAGCTTTGTCTGGGAGATGTTGAGCGGAGTATACTTCTGGAACTTCGGGGAGTATGGTTTTGGCCGGTCAACCTTCTTCTTCTCTTCTCCACCCCTCTTCTTTTGATCGGCCTGGTCTCTCCAGGGAATGTTCGAATTTACCTTGGACTCGAGCTGGACTTCTCGCTCGGTCTAGGATTTGACATCGGCCATGGTTTTAGGTTGCGCTAATGCAGAGGAGAGGAGTCACTCCTTGTGCCTAAGACCCGACCTAAGGGCCGTGATGACAGTTTCGTCCCGGTGCTCTGGGATCTCAAGAAGAGCGTTGTAGAAGCGAGTGACGTATCTTTTGAAGGATTGCTTGTCCTCGTTCTTTATATTGAAGAGGTAGTCTACGGTCCGCATCTGCCGTCTGTTCCATACGAAATGCTCGAGGAACTGGACAGCCAGCTCATCAAAGGTAGAGATGGAGCGTGGCGTGAGTTCTCGGAACCAATCTCATCCGGCACAAATGAGAGTAGGGGGGGAACGCTTGGCATTGGGCGGCGTCAGAGTTGTCCTGGAAGCTCATCCCCGCCGTGAACACGTCTAGGTGGTATTTCGGGTCGGACTTTCCGTCGAAAAGGGCCACCTTTGGAGGCTTGTTTCTGGAGGAGACGCGGACAGCGAGCAGTTCTTTAGTGAAGGGCTTCGTAAGAGTCCCCCTCGCTTGAAGGACGAATCTCCCGATGTATACCTTCGATCTTCTTTTCGAGGGCATCGAGGCGGTTGTGGTATCCCGAGGATTCGGCGTACTCGGAGTTATGGCCCCTCCCGCTAGCGGCCTGCGCCTGGCCGCAGTTCCGGTTCCGTTCTATGAGGTTCCTCGATTCCCTTGGCGAGGTCGTCCTCGAGCCACTGTGGTGAGTGTCGTCCACGCGACCCTGTTGAAGGAGGGGGTGCCGGCCATGCATGTGAGCAGGCGAGCTGACCGACGCCTCTTCGGGAGGGATATGAGCGCGATGGGCCTCGAGGTGGGGTGCTCTTTCATGAGACCTCGGCGTGGAGCTGTGAGGTGCCCAGCGGGTCATTGAATTGGTCGCCACGGGAGATATGTGGCCGCCGGAAATAGCGAGATGCTTTTCAGTCGTGCCAGCATGGGCAGTGTCATCTCCCCCTCCGCGGAGGTCACGGCCCCGAGCTGGAGGAACTGCGACCTGGGGGGCTTGTCCAGCTGTTTGGACACGGACAAGGGCATCCACGATGGACGTGAGCCTGTCGATCTGTGCAGACAGGGCGTGAACGACATCAAGGGGAAGAGGATTCGTCCGCGCCCCTATTGTGGGGAGGACGGCGGCTAGTGTTGGTATCGTCGCGATGATCACTCGCCATCAGCTCGAGATCGAAAGATCAACTTTCGATGAGTGGAATTTTCGAATTTCCCACGGACGGCGCCAACTGATGGAGCTCTGGATCTCCTTCAGATGTTGTCTTCCGATGATCTGCTGACAGCGTTGGCGAACGACTGAGATTTGGTTTGAGGACTGTCTCCTGAGGCGTGTGGATCTCAAAGGGTTTGGTTTGATGTGAAGTCGAGCTACCTGCAAAGAAGTCCCGGGATGGTTGTACCATTGTGGACCCTCCGACGATTAAGTTAGTCGAGGTATTTGGACAGAGTAGCGGCCAATTGGATAAGAAATGCCTTCCCTGAGTCGTCTGAGAGAGGGGTTTATGTAGCGGCAGCCATGAGTTAGCGGTTGCGAGATTCTAGCCGTCCGTTACGCCCCTGGCGTTACGCCTGCGAGAATGGCGGGATCCCCCATTCATAATGAGATACGCTAGTTAATGGGGGATGCGACGGCGTGGAACACGGGATTGTAGGGCGGCGGATATCTCGCGTCTGGCGAGATTCGCGGAGCCGTGGTGGAGACGCCAGTGATCCGCGTTCTGAGTCGCTCAATAAAACCGAGAAAGCTTAGTTCAGCGGGAGGCTCGGAGGTGATGGAGGTCCTTTTTGGGTCTCCGTCAGATGTTGTCTTCCGTCGATCTCCCGGTGGATTTTGGAGGTGATCTCCTGTTGCGTGTGGGTCTCAATGGGTTTTGAGGAGATTGGTGATTTGAGGAGCTAAGTGCCGAGTACCTGCAAAGAAGTCCCGGGGTGGTTTGGTACCACCGAGGACCCTCCGACGATCAAGTTAGCACTAGATCCGAGAAGAGTAACGGCTAAGTGGAAAATGGCTTACTTGACCCCTCTGTGATGGGGGTTTATATAGTGGCGGTAGCACGCAGCAGCATGCCCGAAGATCTCGCCGGCAGTTACGCCTCCCGACGTCACGTCTGCATAAAGAGCAGATCGCCCATTAATGGGGATCGTGATGGCGTGGAACGTGAGATGTTGCTGGCGGAGAATCTGCGCATGGCGAGATTCGCGGAGCGGTGGTTACGCCTGCGAGTGCTGGAGTTGATCGGTCGGAGGGACCGAGGAAGATTGCCTCGGCTGGGGAGCTCGGAAGCGAGCAAGAAGGTCGAGGAGTCTTGGACCAGTGGTAGCTCGGGATTAGCTGAGAGGCCGAGGAGGCCAATTTGCAGGGGGTCCTGAGGAGGGCCAGCTTGTGCTCGCAGTTCAGGTGCAAGGGTGGCCTAGTCGGCCCCTGTAGGCCCTTTCTTCTGAGTTCTGGGACACGTCATCTGCCACGTGTCCTGATCTTGGAGGTCGCCAATATAGAGCATCATCGTTAGCCCCCCACTCTTGTCCCGACCAGCTGGCGGGTCGGGTCAAGAGTGGACTGCCGGGCCTCCCGGGGCGAGCTCCCTCCTAAGATTTCGTCGGGACGCATCCCCGGGCTGTCAGCTGCCTTTTCTGCCAGCGAATCAGGGCGAAATCTCTGCATTTAAGGAAGGTGCGCCGGTTCGTGCATCCTGTCACTGAAGCAATGGTCTACGTGTCAAGCGTCGGTTGGCCGACGCGACGTGTGCAGACCTGCAGCGTCTGATGGGACGTGACCCAGTGCGGGAACAACAAGCGGAGCGATCGGTCGTCGAGTTGATTTCGATCACTTGCCAAGTGTGCCAAGCACTGCTGAGAAGGAAGCATCTCCATGGCACTGAAGTCGTGGGGGGATTACTCAGACTTGGATAGACCTGATGTCTCTTGTTGGGGCTTCGGATCCGCTGCATGTGATGGGCTCAGTGGCCTCGTTATGAGGGCTACAAACCCGCAGCGTTTGTTGGGCAGGAGGATGCCTGCTAGGGATGACCGAGCAGGGAAGCTGCTCGGTTGATCTTGGCGAGAGCCTTGATCCCTGGCGTTGCGAGTAGGGAAGCTACCGGCCAGGGATAGCCGAGTCTGGGAGGACTTTGATCCTTAGCGTTGGAGGGGCTGTAAGAAGCCTACTAAGGATAACCGGTCAGTGAAGCTGCGCGGTTGCCTCTCGGCGAGTGCTTTGATCTCTGGCGTCGTGGGTAGGCAACCGCCATGCTGGGATGACCGAGCAGGGCAGCCTCTCAGGTGCCTCTTGCGAGGGCTTTGATCCCTGGAGTTGCGAGTAGGGAAGCTCCCGGCCAGGGATAACCGAGCAGGGAAGTCGCTTGGCTGCCTCTAAGGAGGACTTTGATCCTTGTCTTTGTTGGGTAGGAAGCTACCCGCTGGGATGCGCCGAGTAGAAAGGTGCTCGGCGGCCTCGCGAAGAGGGCTTCAGATCCTCAGCGTCTGATGGGCAGGAGGACACCCGCTGGGGATGCGCCGAGCAGGAAGGAACTCGGCGGCCTCGCGACGAAGGCTTCAGATCCTCAGCACCTGATGGGCAGGAAGATGCCCGCTGGGGAAGCGCCGAGTAAGAAGGATCTCGGCGGCTTCGCGATGAGGGCTTCAGACCCTCAGCGTCTGATGGGTAGGAGGATGCCCGCTGGGGATGCGCCGAGCAGGAAAGAACTTGGCGGCCTCACGATGAGGGCTTGAGATCCTCGGCGTCTGATGGGCAGGAGGATGCCCTCTGAGGATGCGCCGAGCAGGAAGGAACTCGGCGGCCTCACGATGAGGGCTTGAGATCCTCAGCGCCTGATGGGCAGGAGGATGCCCGCTGGGGATGCGCCGAGTAAGAAGGATCTTGGCGGCCTCACGATGAGGGCTTGAGATCCTCAGCGCCTGATGGGCAGGAGGATGCCCGCTGGGGATGCGCCGAGTAAGAAGGATCTCGGCGGCCTCGCGATGAGGGCATCAGACCTTCAGCGTCTGATGGGAAGGAGGATGCCCGCTGGGGATGCGCCGAGCAAGAAAGAACTCGGTGGCCTCACGATAAGGGCTTGATCCCTGGCATTGGAGGGGCCGTGAGAGGCCTGCGAAGGATGACCGGGCAGTGAAGCTGCGTGGTTGCCTCTTGGCGAGGGATTTGATCCTTGACGCTCTAGGGGCCGTGAGAGGCCTGCGAAGGATGACCGGGCAGTGAAGCTGCGCGGTTGCCTCTTAGCGAGGGCTTTGATCCTTGACGCTGGAGGGGCTGTGAGAGACCTGCGAAGGATGACCAGGCAGTGAAGCTGCGCGGTTGCCTCTTGGCGAGGGCTTTGATCTTTGGCATCATGGGCAGGCAACTACCAGCCTGGGATGATCGAGCGGGGTAGCCGCTCGGATGCCTCTTGTGAGGGCTTTGATCCCTGGCGTCGTGGGTAGGGAGCTACCAGCCGGAGATGACCGAGCAAGGGTCGGGCTCGGTTGCCTCTTGCGAGGGCTTTTGATCCTTCAGGACGGGGACCGAGCAGGGTTACTGCCGAGTGCCTCTTGGTGAGGACTTTGATCCCTGTCGGTTGTGGTAGGAAGCTACCAGCCGGGGATAGCCGAGCAAGGACTCGACTGCCTCTGGGTGGACTTTGGTCCTTAGCGCGGGAGGGGCTGTAACAATCCTACCAAGGACCTTTGGCCGGGCAGGGTTACTGCCTGGTGCCTCTTGGCGATGGCTTTTGTCCTGAAGGATAGCCGAGCGAGGGATCCTCAGGCTCGACTGCTTCTGGGAAGGCTTTCTGATCCCTGGCGTTGTGGTAGGGAAGCTACCCGCCAGGGATAGCCAAGCGAGGGATCCTCGTGCTCGACTGCCTCTGAGAGGACTTTCTGATCCCTGGCGTTGCGGTAGGGAAGCTATCCGCCAGGGATAGCCGAGCGAGGGATCCTCGGGCTCGACTGCCTCTTGGAGGACTTTCTGATCCCTGGCGTTGCGGTAGGGAAGCTACCCGCCAGGGATAGCCGAGCGAGGGATCCTCAGGCTCGACTGCCTCTGGGAGGAATTTCTGATCCCTGGCGTTGCGGTAGGGAAGCTACCCGCCAGGGATAGCCGAGCGAGGGATCCTCGGGCTCGACTGCCTCTGGGAGGACTTTCTGATCCCTGGCGTTGCGGTAGGGAAGCTACCCGCCAGGGATAGCCGAGCGAGGGATCCTCGGGCTCGACTGCCTCTGGGAGGACTTTCTGATCCCTGGAGTTGCGGTAGGGAAGCTACCCGCCATGGATAGCCGAGCGAGGGTCGGGTTCGACTGCCTCTGGGAGGGCTTTCTGATCCCTGGCGTTGCGGTAGGGAAGCTACCCGCCAGGGATAGCCGAGCGAGGGTCGGTCTCGACTGCCTCTGGGAGGACTTTCTGATCCCTGGCGTTGCGGTAGGGAAGCTACCCGCCAGGGATAACCGAGCAGGGTAGCTGCTAGGCTACCTTTTAGTGAGGGCTTAGATCTTTGGACGAGGTGGCCCTCGAGCCGCCGTGGCGAGCCCCTTCTGCGCGACCCCGTCAAGGGAGGGGGTGTCGGTCATGCCTGGGGACAAGCGAGGTGACCGACATCTCCTCAGGGGGTGAGGGTCGCGAGGAGGCTCGAGGCGAGGCGCCCTGGCGGAGGATCTTGGCATAGAGCTGTGGGGCGCCCAGCGGGCCTCAGAGAGTATCGGCCCACGAGACCCGTGGCCATAGGACGCATCTGTTCCCCTCCGAAGGACGGCGCAGGACTGACGTCTTGCCTGAAATTCGGGGCAGATGCTAATTGATGCTATCTGTCCACCTCTCCGAAGATGCCAAGTTGATTTATGGCACCATGTATCGAAGGTTTAAACGGATGCGGCCGATGTAGCAGACTTCGTCAGATTCCCCCTCGCTTGAGGGGTTTTTGATTGTGGGGACGCTCTTTCCTGCAGGCGCAAGCCCCTGCAGTTAATTACGCTACCGCATCGCGGTAACAACTTTCTCCTTCTCCAGATAGTCACTTCATGTCGTGGGTGTTTGTTTTATGTTCGGTTGCCCGTGGATTGTATACGGAGACTAGTTTGTGTTGTCGCCCGTAGGACGTGGATTAGTCCAAATCCGTATTTTCTTAGATTTGGGTTTGGGGTTTTGGTTTAAGGATATGTTAGCCTTGTTTGAGGCTAAGATCAACTTAGACGTTTGTTAAGGACACGTTAGTCTAATTTGAGACTAAGATCGACTTAACGGGATCGTTTAGATCCGACAAGAGAGCATTTGGACTCTATTGTTTAGTTTAGAGACATTGCGGTCGATTACCAGTTTAAGGACATGGTGGTCCGTTGTAGTCCATGGAATGTATGGCCGTCGGGACCCGTCACCTCTCTGAAGACGTTGAAGGATTACAACGACAAATATCAGAGGAGTTCAGAGATGTACCCTCGAACCGGGTGTAAATTGATTGGGAGAGCGGTTGTGCTCAGTTCAATTTAAATTGAGGACTTATGGCCAGAATTGGGCTAAGTCCATTTGAAAATGTTCAACATTTTATTCATGTTCTGCCTATTAAGCTTTTACTTGGGCTCTGCCCTTTTAAACAATGCAGAGCATTGGGCCCTGTAATTAAATGCATAGCATTTATATTGGGCCTGTTAGGCCTTTACTTGGGCTCTGCCCTTTTAAATAATGCACAGCATTTAAATTGGTCTGTTAGACTTTTTAATTGGACTCTGCCCTTTCTTAATAATGTACAGCATTTAGTGGTCTGACAGTGCGCCACGTGGCCTGTCAGGCGCTTTGCGCCAATTAATGAGCGCAAGGCGCCGGCGCATGTGGAGGTGACACGTGTCACGCTCTGCTGAGCGCAAGTCTGTTGGCGCAGTGCGCTGCGCTAGTGCGCTACTGACACGTGGCGCGCTCTGGTGCAGTGCGCCATCCCAAGAGCGCAGTGCTCTATTTTAGAAGCTCAAAGAGCAGATCATTCTGTGGTTGACACGCGGCGCGCTTTGGTGAGTTGCGCCAGTCCAAGAAGCGCAAGGGCGCATTTCAAAAGTGCAAGGCACTGTCCAATAGCGCAGAGCGCATCTTGATCCAATTTAAATCAAAGAAACAAGTTTTTCTTGTTCTCAAAAGAGATTCTTCCTCAAGATTCAAGAACCAATGGTTCATCCAAAGGCTGTGCCTTTATATAGATCAAAAGATCTAGGGGTGAAGTAAATTACTTTTTATTATTTTTTTATGATTGGATCTTTATAATCTTTTTCTTTTATTGAAGATCTTGATCTTGTTCTTAGATCTTTGATCTTTTTAGAAGCAATTCTTCTTTTTTTATGAGATGTTTTCATCTCTGTTCTTCAAGAATCAAATTCTTTACCTTGAAGAAGATGATCTTCTTTCTTCAAAGGCTTGCCTTTCAAATTTTTCATAGAGTTCTCTCTTTTCTGTATGTATGTATCTGAGACTTGGAGTCTAGGGGCCTTTATATAGGGCCAATTGGTTTTTTAGGTTAGTTACAGAGATCTTTCTCTGATTGATCTGGGGATATTTCCCCACCGTTGGATCTTTGATCCTAAGGCCTCTGTTTTACAGAAGACAATCCTCTTATTTTAATAAGATTGGAAAGATCTTTATAGAATTTTTATTCTGATTAATTAAATAATTTATTATTTAAATTTCAGTGCTGGCGCAATTGGCGCCAGCGCTTGACACGTGGCGCGCAGCGCAACTGCGCTAGCGCGCCTGTGTTTGACACGTGGCGCGCAGCGCAGCGCAACTGCACTAGCACACCACTGTTAGACACGTGGTGCGCAGCGCAGAGCGCAAGAGATATGAAGTGTTGCTTCATTTATTTTAAAATTTGAATTTTAAAACAGAGCCTTGCTCTGATTGGGGGTGCGCTGCCTTGGGCGCAGCGCTCCTTGCGCTGGCGTGTCAGCTTTTGACACATGGCGCGCTGCACGCAGCGCAAGGAATCTGAAGCGTTGCTTCAATTTTTGAATTTTTGAAATTCGAACAGAGCTTTGCTCTGATCGGGGGAAACAGAAGCGTTGCTTCATTTCCAGCCTTGGAAGTTGAACAGAGCTTTGCTCTGATTGCGGAAACAAATGCTCCCCCACCGTTGCGCTCACGTGGCGCATACGTGGGTGCAGCGGTGGCAACATCTGAGCCCTTAGATCAACTCAGAAGTTGAGGAGGTGCTTTAGCGCCTATAAATATGACCCTTAGTCCTCAGATGATTGTCATCTCCTTCAAGAATTTTATTTTCAGAGCCTTGCTCATTTTCAAGAACTTCAAGAGTTAAACTCTAGAAAAAAATTTAGGTAAAAATTTAAATTAGATTAATTTTTTTAAGAGCCTTGCTCTTAATAGATCTCTGATCTAAAGAAAACCCATTTAGGGTTTCACTAGCAGAGCTTTGCTCTATAGGTCTAAAGGGATCTAAAGAGAACTAAAGAAAACCCTATTAGGGTTCCATTAATAAAGCTTTGCTCTCTAAAAGGATTTTTCTTGTTTTTTCTTAATTCATTAATGGAGCTTTGCTCCTTCCAAACCATATAGAATAACTCTTAAGAGTTTTTCATGGATCTTAAAGGTTAAAGATGGCATTTTATTTTTTGATGAATTATATCATCTTGCTTAATCAGTCTGTCTGATAATTTTGTTGATTTTCTTTTACAGGAGTAATGGACGCCCACATGTATGACCTTGATGAGATCATCTCTTACGGAGACATCCGCCGACTCGGCCGTTCTCAGGACCGAGAATTCACAAACGCTGAGTGTGCCGAAATTATGAGTCGCTTTGACGCATATAATGGCCAACTGCTTCCTCGGCGTTCCTCTCTCTTGAAGCTTATTGTGGGAGCAATCTGGAAAGCGCTTCCCTTGTTCTGTACTGGTGTGCGACTTGGGGCATTGGATGCCGCCGAGGATAAGGTGCACTTGGTGTATCTGATGAGCCTAATCTCAAAGAGGAGGCGAGATAACCTTATCGATCTTCTGCATCAAGCTTTTCAACAGTCTGCAATACTTGCTGCTATCGGAGGGAGGAGGACATCAGTGGGGATCCCGACGCTCGTGCTCGCGAAAGAAAGCACACTAGGATGGTTCGCCAGGCTTGGAAAGTTCTGGACAATGTCACTTTTGAGTTCCTCAATCCATGTCCTGGATTTGAGGTTTTGCCATTGTAATTATTTTAGTAGCATCTTTGTTTATTGCTTTCATAATTGAAAGAACCCATTTTTTTTGAAGTATGAATGGTAAATTTCTCATTTCAGCTTGTCTTGTTTCACGTACTAAATCTTTTTCACATGCATGAATGGGTATGTCTCAAACGCTTAATCAGATGCAAATCAGACGTTCTTTCTGTCGCTCTCTTCCCTTTGCTGTGTTGTTTGTCATGTGATTTTAGCAAGTGCGGTCTGTAGACAGAGTATAGTCTTAGGCTCTTGGTAAGGTAGTGGTAGCTTAGGAGGCAGGTTCAGATCTGCTGCCTAAGACTTTTCAACTTCATGAGCCGTGAGGGTCTCATAAAGACTTTTCTCCTTACGAGTCGAGAGGATCCCGTATGTGTAATTTCTCCTTAGGAATCGTGGGGATCTCTAAGTGTGTTTTCTTTTGAGAGTCGTAAGGATCTCACAAAAGGATTATCCCTCTTACAGGTCGAGAGGACCCGTAAGCGGTTGTTTCCCTCCTTGTCGAGATTCGACTTTGGAGAGTGTGGCCCGTGAATAGTATGCAGGAGTCCATTTTGAACTGACTTGCAGGCCCCCAGTGCTTAGGGAACCGATTCTTATCCCGATTGCCTAAAGCTTTTCCCTACGAGTCGAGACGAATGAGCATTTCTCGCAAGGATATCCTAACGTCACAGTTAACCTCTGCTCTTTACGACAAAGGTCCGTTAGGGTCTGTGGTACTAGGGTTTTGTCTGTCGTACAGTCGCGTTGGCTGATATATTTCTCGATAGGCAATCTTGCTGTTTGAGTAGCCTTGCGACTGTCGTGTCTCTGATCCCTTCGGGGGCTGGACAAGATGTTTTCAAGCAATCCTCCTAGGCAGTTTGACCATCGGAAGAGCAAGCGTTAGGAATTTTGCCATTCCGCTTTTTACTTGAGGATAGGCCCATTTTGGAGAGACCCGATGAGTCATAACCACTCCGCGCTGGTGTGGGATTATCTCCGATAGTCTTTCAGGTTTCATATGAGTTGCCGTCAAGACCCTGAAGCTAGGAATTTGGCCTTCGCTTCGTTTGCTGGCACTGCGTCTGCTATATCGAGACGAATGTCGCGGTTGTCTCTAGGTTGTTGGCGAACCGTCGAGGTTTGGAACTAGGGATTTTGCCGTGGCTCCGTTGTTTGATTGTCGCGTCTGAATCCTGCTGGAGGAAGAACGTTGTGGTGACATCTCGTCTGCTGTATCGAGATGAACGTCGAGGTGGTGACCACTCCGCGCTGATATGGGATGATCTCCGATAGTCTTTCAGGTTTCATATGAGTTGCCGTCAAGACCCTGAAGCTAGGAATTTGGACTTCGCTTCGTTTGCTGGCATTGCGTCTACTGTATCGAGACGAATGTCGCGATTGTCTCTAGGTTGCTGGTGAACCGTCGAGGTTTGGAACTAGGGATTTTGCCGTGGCTCCTTTTGGTGATGTTGCGTCTGCTGTATCGAGACGAGTGCTGAGGTGGAGTCAGGATTTTGCCATCACTCCGCTTTGCTCTGACCGTGAGGTCTTTTGTTGACATTGCATCCGTTGTAACGAGACGAATGCTGAGGTGGAGTTGGGATTTTGCCGTCACTCCGCTTTGTTTTGACGTTGTGTCTGCATCCTGCTGGATTGCGAAGGAATGCCGTTGTTGACATTGCGTCTGCTGTATCGAGACGAACGTCGAGGTGGTGACCACTCCGCGCTGGTGTGAGATGATCTCCGATGGTCTTTTACGTTTTATATGAGTTGCCGTCAAGACCCTGAAGCTAGGAATTTGGCCTTCGCTTCGTTTTGTTTCGACCACGAGGTCTTTTGTTGACGTTTTATCTGCGTCCTGCTGAACTACGAAGGAACGCCGTTGTAGACATTGCGTCTGCTGTAACGAGGCGAATGCTAAGGTGGAGCTGAGATTTTGCCGTCACTCCGCTTTGTTTCGACCATGGGGTCTTTCGTTGATGTTGCATCTGCATCCTGCTGGACTACGAAGGAACGCCATTGTTGACATCTCGTCTACTGTATCAAGACGAATGCTGAGGTGGAGCTGGGATTTTCTCGTCGCTCCGCTCTGTTTCGACCGTGAGGTCTTTTGTTGACGTTGCATCTGTATCCTGCTGGACTGCGAAGGAACGCCATTGCTGACATCTCGTCTGCTGTATCGAGACGAATGCTGAGGTGGAGTTAGGATTTTGCCGTTGCTCCGCTTTGTTTGATGTTGTGTCTGCATCCGATTAGAGGGAGGAAGAACGCCGGTGCTGATCTCTAAGTTTTCGATGTCGACGTCGAGACCCTGGAGCTAGAGATCTTCCTTCGCTTCATTTGTTGACATTGTGTCTGCAATATTGCGACGAATGTTGAGATCGTCTCTAGGTTATCTATGAACCTCGAGACCTGGCTTCGCTTCGATGAAGCCTGGTGGGACGATATGGTTCCCCCTTTATTTACGCCCCTGGATTGTATACAGGGATTGATGTAATAGCACCTGTAGGGCATAAATTTCATTTTTCTTTATTTCTTTCCGCGATGCTCTATCATTTCAGCTTTTTATATTGCGAAGGTCGCGATTGCCTCATCATTTCGGCTATTTTTCGCGGTGCCCAATCATTTCGGCTATTTATTTTATTTTTACTCGCTGCTTTTTATTGCGAGTTGCCCAATCATTTCGGCTATTTGTTTTATTTTTACTCGCTGTTTTTTATTGCGAGTTGCCCAATCATTTAGGCTATTTTGCATGCATACATTTTTACTTGCTGATTTTGTCGCAAGTTGCCCCATCATTTCGGCTATTTCGTATGCATGTGTGGCTTGCTGGCTTTTCACTGCAAACTTAGGATCAGACACCGATTTTGGCATCAGCACCGCTACAACTGGGATATTACCAGGAGCGAATCATCATTTGCCTCTGTCGATATCAAACAAAGGTGGCTTAGCGAACAGGGTTAGGATCCTGTCGACTAAAGCTTTTGACTTCATGAGCCGTAAGGGTCTCACAAAGGTATTTCTCCCTGTGAGTCGTGAGGATCTCGTAGGTGTGTTTTCTCCTTAGGAATCGTAGGGATTCCTAAGTGTATGTTCTCTTATAAGTTGTAAGGATCTTATAAGACTGTTTTCTCCTTATAAGTCGAGATGACTCGCAAGGGTTGTTCACCGTGCAGACATATCCCTAGTCACGGATGGGACTTGGCTAGGGAAATGTTTATTCGCACCCGTGGATTGTATACAAGGGTCAGTATTGAGCCGCTTGTAGGGAAATATCGGAATTTGTGGGGGTTGCTTAAGAACAGGTTCAGGTCTCTGTAACTTAAGACTTTCAAATCTTATGAGCCTTGAGGGTCCCATAAGAGAGTTCTTCTTACGAGTCGTGAGGATCTCGCAAGTGTAATTTCTCCTTAGAAATCGTGGGGATCCCTAAGTGTGTTGCTCCCTTGTGAGTCGTAAGGATCTCACGCAGGTGGTTTCTCCTTATAAGGTCGAGAGGACCTTGCAAGTGTCTTTTAACGAGGTTGCGCCCTTTCTGGTTTTCACAAACACTCGCCGGTAGCCCTGCTGTTTTTACTCACGGAGCCCTTTCGGGTTTTCATCCGTGCCCATTTTGCTTATGGACATACAGTTTTCCTTTTTTTTTATTCTTTTTTTTTATATATATAACGAGGTTGCGCCGTTTCGGGTTTTCATAAACACTCGCCGGTAGCCCTGCTGTTTTTACTCACGGAGCCCTTTCGGGTTTTCATCCGTGCTCATTTTGCTTATGGACATACCGTTTTTTTTGTTTTATTTTTATTCTTTACACCACGTCAGCCTGAGGATGCCACGGATTGGTAGTAGTTTAACGACGTTTCGGTCATTTTCAAGTTTTAGGACATTGCGGTCCTTCGTTAGTTTAGGGACATTTCGGTCTGCAGCCAGTCTTAGGACATAGTGGTCCACTGTTGCCGTATTTGAGACGAATCTCTAGTTTACTGATTTTTCGGCCTATGGAGCTTTCCCTATGAATGAGCATGATGGCCCCGGCATATCCATCTTTCTCGGAGAATGCGGTTGTGGCGGGCTCACCTTCCAGTCTTCGGATAACGCGAACTTGCCCTGTTGGTATTGGTCTTCGACCCAGTTTTTGAAGACGTAGCAGTTTTCGATCGGATAGCCCAATACTTGGTGGTAAGGGCGGTAATTAGGATTGTTGACATCATTCAGTTGTAACTGGTGTTTCGGCTCCAGTAGAGTGATAAGCCTGTTGCGCACTGCTAATTCGAACAGCCTTCTTGTTTCATCCCGGGGAAATGAGTAAGGGCGTTTCAACTTCTCATAAAGGGGTTGCCGCTTGTTGCTTTGGTGAACAACCGGGCTAGGGCCACTCGATTGTTGTTGAGCGTTGGCGACAAAGGCCATTTTTTTCTTCCCTTTATCCTTTTTGTTGGATCTCTTGTTTGCGGGTCCGGGATTCTTTCCGGGTAGCGTGCGATTGCATGGTTGAATGTTCTCGCAACTTCTCAATTCTTTCATTTTAGAGATGGATTCCTTGAAGAGAGGGCCGAGGGCTACTTTTTCGTCGGAATCGCTCTCGAATGTGAGAACTCGCGATCCCTCGGGATCAATCCTATGACAATTGCCGGCAATTCTTTTACGCTCATCTGTCGCATTTTTCCGCTGTCTACGAGCTTCACGTTTTGTCCTGTTGAAGTGTTGCCTATGTGCGACATATTCTTGCCACCAACACTTAAAGGAGTTGCAATCTTCAGCAGGATGTGTGATCTTCTGATGATATAAGCAGAAGTTAGGATGTACGTCCGCTTCATCAAGATGTATCCTACTAGGAGAATTTTCTCTGAAAGAGGGCAGCCTCATCCCCATCGATATGGCTTTGGCGAATCGTTTTCTCGTCTTGATCCTGCTTTCATTCATGGCGGATGTACTTTGATTCGGCGGAAGTGTTTCGACCCTTTTGTCTAATCGCCGACGTTTGGCCTTTTCAAATATGGCCATCTCACGCTCCCGATCAGCTTTACTTTTTAGATGAATTTCACTCAGGAAGGCGTCGATCATTTCGTCAGACGGCCATAAAAATTCTGGTTCAGGATTTGCCTCCCGTCTCTCGGTGCAAGGAGCTTCTTTATCGTCTATCGACGAGTGAGAGATCACATGGCAGCTTGCCACATAATCCTCAGATTCTTCCGACGATTCTTCGTCATCATCTCCATCCTCAAGGACGTGGCTGAGAAATTCCTGGAATATGATTGGAGTCTGCGCCTTCTGATTATTCTCTTCCAGCGCGTCAATCTGTTTCTGCGGGTCCGTGCGCTTGTTGCCAGACTTCACGGGCTTCTTAGATTTCTTCTTCTTTTTCGAAGATTTCGACGGCTGGGTGTGAGCACTTTGGCTATCACCATCAATCTTTGGAGTTGGGCGCGGCTTTAGCATTCCCTTGACGACCTAGGGTTCCAGTGAATTTTTCCACCTGATTGCCGGGCACGTTTGGATATCCTTCAGCATCCTTTTCGTCTTGGCTGAAAGAACGGCCTCCCATGGAGCTTCTTCAACAAAAGAGCACGTTGCCCCCGGTGTATTTGTCTTCTTAGGAGTGTGAGGCTGTGGCGGATTCACCTTCCAGTTTTCGGACAGTGCGAACTTGCCTTGTTGGTTCTGATCCTCGATCCATCCCTTAAAGACGAAGCAATCCTCGATTGGATGGCTTACCGCTTGGTGGTAAGGGCAGTAATTAGGATCGTTGACATCGCCTGGCTGCAACGGACGTTTCGGACTCGGCAGGTTGATGAGTCTGTTACGCACTGCCAGCTCGAACAATCTCCTCGTTTTATTCTGAGGAAACGAGTAAGGACGTCCTAGTCTCTCCTTGAGGGACGGGCGTGGACGCACGTTGTTTTGGCGAACAACCGGCTTTGAGTTGCTCGGCTGTTGTTGAATATTGGCGACGAAAGTTGCTTTTCCTTTCCCTTTTTCATTTCGAGAGTCCTTCTTTGGAGGAGATGGCTTATGTCCCATCTGGTCCATTTGGGCCAACTTGTCAATCAAGTCCTGGAAAGTAGTTGGCTTGAAGAACATCATGAACTGGGAGATGGCCGCTTGGGGTCAAGAATGCCCACGAACATGCCCACTGCCGGCGCTTCTTCGATCCGCTGTTCGCACTTCGACCATAAGTTCCTCCACCGTATTGCGTATTGAACCCACGTTTCGCCTGGCCTTACCCTGGCGTTACTCAATGCGGTGATCGGGGTACGCTCGCTAGCGCCTGCGAACCTTTGTGTAAACAGCAGCTCCATTTCCCCGAACGTCTTGACGGAGTCGATTGGGAGTTCAGAATACCATTCGAACGCCGTCTCCGACAAGCTGCCGACGAATTGACGGAGCAAAAGCTTATCATCGCCCCCGGTGTTGCCGCACAGAGCTCTAAACCGGGCGACGTGCTGGTGGGGATTGCCTGTCCCCTTGTATACGTGGAATTTGGGGATCGTATATCCCGGCGGGTAACTTATTTGGTCATACCAGCATGGATATGGTCGCCCAGTTTTGACGACTTGGTCGGCCACTTCATTTGCCTGGTGAGCTCGTATTTGCTGAGCTATATAGTCGTCTAGTGCGGCCTTGAAAATGGTTTCCTCCTTGGTTGCTGGATGAGCCGGATGAGGATTAGATGTCTCCCCTCTATCGTCTTCAATAATGATCGGAGGGTCTTCAGCTGGAGGGTCCGGCTGTAACATCATTCCTACCATGTCTTGGAAGAGAAACGCCATTTGTTTTTGTCATGCCCCGCTTCCCGGTATACGGCGAAGGGAACGCGACGAGGCCCGCTACGTATATACTCAGAAGTACATACGCTAAGCGTATCTAAGCAATATAAAAATAAATACACAAGAGACAAGATATAAAAAAGAACAGCAACTTTTATTTATTAACATTCTTTTGTACAATGCATGAAAAGGAAATACAACTGAAATAAAAATATGCTTAAACGGTGGAATAACAGGAAATGAAAATACAGAAAAGAAAAGTGTACAATAAAACTAAAGTGCAGGGTCTTCGGAAAACTGCTCTAAGTCTTCTTGGGATGGCTTGATCTCCGCCGGGTCCAAACCACCTTACGATATTCAAAGAAGAAAGAAATAGAATGTCATCAGCGAACAGGTCACTCGATAAGTCCCAAAGATAGGGGAGAAATAGACAAAGAGTAGGAGAGAGAGAGTAGCTTTTAATGTTGTATTGTATTGTTGTAATGTTGTATTAACGCTGTTGTTTGTAGCTTGGTACAGAAGAATTCCAGTGTATACGAGAGGGGTCTCTATATGCTAGAGACCAGGGCAAACGGAATATAGAGTATAAGGCTCCGTTAGAAGGCCCGGAACAACGGCAATTGGATTCATGTTAGGTGTCTTAAATCTGACCGTCTCATGTCACTTTTAACATCTTCCGTACTAATCTACCCCTTAAACCCCGTAGCGTTTTATTTGTATTGTTTTGTACTGTAAATTGCATTGATTGTAAGATTGATTGACTGACTGACCGAAACGATGATATCAGGAAACGGTTATAACCATAGAGTCATGTAAATGGAATACTGAGAATCATGTAAAAGGAATATATATCCATGGTTCGGTTCGGTCAAGTGTATAAATTGATAATTGTATTCATGGATTCATGTGTTCATATTGAATTGGAATCTTGTAGATTATAGATTGACTTGAATCATATTCAAGTCAGATTAATCAGACTCAAACCCAAGTCAGACAATCAGAAATGTGAATCAAAGTCTTATAATTGCTAGGGTCCTTAGGGTAATTTATAAAACTTGAGGGGCTTTTATGTAAAAATACTTTTATATACTTTTCAAAATACACCTCAAGTATTTATTGTTCGTCTTTAGAGTTGTAATGAGGGTGGATTTTATGTTGTGACATTTCTAATGAAAATGTCCTAGTTTTATAAATAAGGGTATTTATCTGTAATATTGATTATTTGAAGTTCATGGTATTTTAGTGTAAACTTTATTCTTGTGATTTTTAGAAAAAAGTGGAAAATTTATATTATAATAAAATAGGTATTTAAATGATAAATATACATATGTTTATACAAAAATAATTTTAATAATTATTTTATATTCCAAAAATCTCATTTTCTTAAGATGTCGTATTTTAAACCTTTCGAGACCGAATGCTCCTTGCGGAGGTCTGAATCTCGCACTACTAAGCTCGAGGGTGCACGATAAACCGTACTATCCCTAACGGGTTCCCCAAAGATGGGTTGTAGCGGCGCTTTGAAAAATTGTAAATACTAATCCTTTAAAAAACGGTTTTATAAAGAAAAAGGTATTTATTTGCAAAGGTGTAAATTTTTCGTATTTTAGATTCTAGGGTTTCCCAAGCCAACTAGCCTATTTCTAAATGGTCTAAACGACAAGTCGTTAGAAGCCTCAAATCGCCTCTTCACCGCCAATTGTGGCCAGGTAAGTACAAGTGAGGAAGGGGGTATCCGCTCACGAATCATGAGACGGGCCTTTTAAAATTACCTAAGCTCACTTGCCTAGCCTAGACACCACAAAATTAGGTTTAGATAAACGATCGATGTCCACAACTTATCGTATTTTCCTAATACAAGATATTTATTTAAAAGTGTATCAAATCTAAAACTTTTAAGAATGGTTTTATTAAGATTATGGTATTTAAATGAAAGTTTCGTTTTATCGTATTCTAAGTTTTGATGATGTCGTTTAGGGTTGTATTTGCGTGTGTGTGGAGGTAGGTTATTACCTCGTGCTCTACTTTAAATGTATAGTAAGGTTAAGGGGTTAAATGTGAAATTGAAACATGATGGTATTAAAGTGAAAAATACGGTAAATTGGAAAGGTTATCATTTCATGTGAGAAAACTTGTTCAAATTGATTAATAAAAGTTTAATAGTCAAGATAAAGATGTTTAGGCATGAATATATTGGTTAGAAGTGAAATTTTATAGAAAACCGAGTCGGAAATCGGATTTGTTCCGATTCCGTCGGGTTTCGTAATTTCGAATTTTAAAGAAATAGAAAGGGGGATAGAATGGGACTTACGGGTTTCGATTAGGCAAAGAAGTGTAGGGGGAACTAAAGGAGTTGCCGAGGCGTTGCTTCGTCGCCGGTTGTTTCTAAAAACGTCGCCGGAATTCCCGCTGGAATTTCGTCGGAGCTTCGCCGCGAACTTGTTTTCAAAGTACACAATTCTTGGAAAATTTTGAGAGAGTGAGCTTAGGATTTTGGGGGTGAGAGGGCGGTGTGTAGGGTTGGTATTTATAGGGTTAGGCTAGGGTTTAGGGTAGATGAAAAGTTTAAAATAAAAATGTGATAAAATGTAATAAAAATGTATTAAAAGTGGAGTAATTGGGGTTTTTAAAGAGCTCTGAAAGTGGTCTGAGGCTGAAATTTTGCAGGTGCATAGGGAATATGAAAAGACACAACTTTCATGTTGGGGCCGTCGCCGGAATCGGCCGACTCGGGGGTGACTCGGCCGTGACTCGGTCGGAGCACTGAGTCGGCCGAGTCGAGGCCGAGTTGGCCGATTCCCAGCCGAGTCCGGCTGCCAGGATCCCCCCGACGGTTCATCTAACTCATGGAAGTGCTACATCTTTGGGTGTAGTGGCGATTTTGTGAGATATGCACGTGTAAACTCTTGATATTCTAAAGGTTTTAAAAAAATCAATATTATAAATAATGTGGGGTATGGGGTTTGAACTCTGATGGCTTGATTCAGCAGTGCAAGGTATTACCAATGAGCTACAAGCTCCTTCTTGTAATTATGGTGTGAAATAAATACTTAAAGAGATATCAGCAACATTAAATACTCCAAGTATACTTTGAATTTAAATCAATTCTTTGTACATTAAAAAATAGAGTTATTTAAAAACAAAATAATTACTTATATATTGTGCTCATGTTAAAATATTCCTTTATGGATTTTGAAAAAAATTTGTATAGAAAAGTGTATAGAAAAATTATGGTTGTTGCATTCTACCCTCCTTATAAAAATTTCGTCCTCGAAATTTTTAAAAGGAAAGTGTAACAAATCCAAGGAAAGTTTGATGCTGGTGTGCTGACAGTATGTGAAAAATAACAAGGTGGTGCAAGGGTTTTAAAATGTGAAGAATGTGTGAAGGAATGAAAGAATGAGGAGATTTTGGTAAAATTGTAAAAGAGGTGGGGGAATTTCGGGTTAGGACAGATTCAAGTACATGATTCAAAGAATATGGAATGATAAGATTCAAGGAATATGAAATTGTAAGACTCAAAGAACATGAATTGTAAAGAATATTTTAGTTGCCGGTTCTTGTGTTTTATATTGCTTAGGGTTCCATACAGCTCTGACCTGCATGGGCCGCCAACAAAACCTGTCACGCCCCGCTTCCCGGTGTACGGCGAAGGGGACGCGACGAGGCCCGCTACGTATATACTCAGAAGTACATACGCTAAGCGTATCTAAGCAATATAAAAATAAATACACAAGAGACAAGATATAAAAAAAAACAGCAACTTTTATTTATTAACATTCTTTTATACAATGCATGAAAAGGTAACACAACTGAAATAAAAATATGCCTAAACGGTGGAATAACAGGAAATGAAAATACAGAAAAGAAAAGTGTACAATGAAACTAAAGTGCAGGGTCTTCGGCAAACTGCTCCAAGTCTTCTTGGGATGACTTGATCTCCGCCGGGTCCAAACCACCTGACGACATTCAAAGAAGAAAGAAATAGATTGTCGTCAGCGAACAGGTCGCTCGGTAAGTCCCAAAGATAGGGGAGAAATAGACAAAGAGTAGGAGAGAGAGTAGCTTTTAATGTTGTATTGTATTGTTGTAATGTTGTATTAACGCTGTTGTTTGTAGCTTGGTACAGAAGAATTCCAGTGTATACGAGAGGGGTCTCTATATGCTAGAGACCAGGGCAAACGGAATATAGAGTATAAGGCTCCGTTAGAAGGCCCGGAACAACGGCAATTGGATTCATGTTAGGTGTCTTAAATCTGACCGTCTCGTGCCACTTTTAACATCTTCCGTACCAATCTACCCCTTAAACCCCGTATTGTTTTATTTGTATTGTTTTGTACTGTAAACTGCATTGATTGTAAGATTGATTGACTGACTGACCGAAACCATGATATCAGGAAACGGTTATAACCGTAGATTCATGTAAATGGAATACTGAGAATCATGTAAAAGGAATATATATCCATGGTTCGGTTCGGTCAAGTGTATAAATTGATAATTGTATTCATGGATTCATGTGTTCATATTGAATTGGAATCTTGTAGATTATAGATTGACTTGAATCATATTCAAGTCAGATTAATCAGACTCAAAACCGAGTCAGACAATCAGAAATGTGAATCGAAATCTTATAATTGCTAGGGTCCTTAGGGTAATTTATAAAACTTGAGGGGTTTTTATGTAAAAATACTTTTATATACTTTTCAAAATACACCTCAAGTATTTATTGTTCGTCTTTAGAGTTGTAATAAGGGTGGATTTTATGTTGTGACATTTCTAGTGAAAATGTCCTAGTTTTATAAATAAGGGTATTTATCTGTAATATTGATTATTTGAAGTTCATGGTATTTTAGTGTAAACTTTATTCTTGTGATTTTTAGAAAAAAGTGGAAAATTTATATTATAATAAAATAGGTATTTAAATGATAAATATACATATGTTTATACAAAAATAATTTTAATAATTATTTTATATTTCAAAAATCTCATTTTCTTAAGAAGTCGTATTTTAAACCTTTCAAGACCGAATACTCCTTGCGGAGGTCTGAATCTCACACTACTAAGCCCGAGGGTGCACGATAAACCATATTATCCCTAACGGGTTCCCCAAAGGTGGGTTGTAGCGGCGCTTTGCAAAGATTGTAAATACTAATCCTTTAGAAAACGGTTTTATAAAGAAAAAGGTATTTATTTGCAAAGGTGTAAATTTTCCGTATTTTAGATTCTAGGGTTTCCTAAGCCAACTAGCCTATTTCTAAATGGTCTAAACGACAAGTTGTTAGAAGCCTCAAATCGCCTCTTTACCGCCAATTGTGACCAGGTAAGTACAAGTGAGGAAGGAGGTATCCGCTCACGAATCATGAGACGGGCTTTTTAAAGTTACCTAAGCTCACTTGTCTAGCCTAGAAACCACAAAATTAGGTTTAGATAAACGATCGATGTCCACAACTTATCGTATTTTCCTAATACAAGATATTTATTTAAAAGTGTATCAAATCTAAAACTTTTAAGAATGGTTTTATTAAGATTATGGTATTTAAATGAAAGTTTCGTTTTATCGTATTCTAAGTTTTGATGATATCGTTTAGGGTTGTATTTGCGTGTGTGTGGAGGTAGGTTATTACCTCGCGCTCTACTTTAAATGTATAGTAAGGTTAAGGGGTTAAATGTGAAATTGAAACATGATGGTATTAAAGTGAAAAATACGGTAAATTGGAAAGGTTATCATTTCATGTGAGAAAACTTGTTCAAATTGATTAATAAAAGTTTAATAGTCAAGACAAAGATGTTTAGGCATGAATGTATTGGTTAGAAGTGAAATTTTATAGAAAACCGAGTCGGAAATCGGATTTGTTCCGATTCCGTCGGGTTTCGTAATTTCGAATTTTAAAGAAATAGAAAGGGGGATAGAATGGGACTTACGGGTTTCGATTAGGCAAAGAAGTGTAGGGGGAACTAAAGGAGTTGCCGAGGCGTTGCTTCGTCGCCGGTTGTTTCTAAAAACGTCGCCGGAATTCCCGCTGTAATTTCGTCGGAGCTTTGCCGCGAACTTGTTTTCAAAGTACACAATTCTTGGAAAATTTTGAGAGAGTGAGCTTAGGATTTTGGGGGTGAGAGGGCGGTGTGTAAGGTTGGTATTTATAGGGTTAGGCTAGGGTTTAGGGTAGATGAAAAGTTTAAAATAAAAATGTGATAAAATGTAATAAAAATGTATTAAAAGTGGAGTAATTGGGGGTTTTAAAGAGCTCTGGAAGTGGTCTGAGGCTGAAATTTTGCAGGTGCATAGGGAATATGAAAAGACACAACTTTCATGTTGGGGCCGTCGCCGGAATCGGCCGACTCGGGGGTGACTCGGCCGTGACTCGGTCGGAGCACTGAGTCGGCCGAGTCGAGGCCGAGTTGGCCGATTCCCAGCCGAGTCCGACCGTGCAAATAAACTCTTGGTATTCTAAAGTTTTTAAAAAAATCAATATTAAAAATAATATGGGGTATGGGGTTTGAACTCTGATGGCTTGGTTCAGCAGTGCAAGGTATTATCAATGATCTACAAGCTCCTTCTTGTAATTATGGTGTGAAATAAATACTTAAAGAGATATCACCAACATTAAATACTCCAAGTATACTTTGAATTTAAATCAATTCTTTGTACATTAAAAAATGGAGTTATTTAAAAACAAAATAATTACTTATATATTGTGCTCAGGTTTAAATATTCCTTTATGGATTTTGAAAAAAATTTGTATAGAAAAGTGTATAGAAAAATTAGGGTTGTTGCAGTTTTATGTGGGCAGCTTGTTCTGCCGCTTCTCTGTCCTTCTTTTTGAGGATTCTCCGAAGAAACTCGGCATCAGTTTCCTGCTCACGATGCTGCTCTGATGATGCCTCCGGGCTTTCTTTTGGCCCGGTGAGTGTGGCCATTTGCGTCAGCATTTCTTGAAGCTTCTGTCGCTGCTCTTAGGCTTTTGTTACGGATCGGGTGAGCGGTCGGTGACCCGTCGAAGCGCGGCTATCCTCTTTCCCGGATGACATATAGACAGTGTGCACCACTATTCCCCCAGACTTGGGGCGTTTAGATTCAGTGTCTTTGCGATTTGCCAAAGACGCAGGGATCTTCTCCGACCTCCTTCTTTTGTGGGCGGTCGAAGTTGAGGGGGCCGTTGTAGTGGGAACCCAAGTAGCCGTCGCTTTTTGTGGCTTGACAGAGTAGTCCTTCTCCTGCTGAACCTTCATCTTTTTCTGTCGGCGGAGAAAGTCTTGATCCATCACGGAGTCTTGGACTTGACATCAGACATTGTAAATTTTAGAGGACAGCCGTTGAGGGGGCTGCTCCAGCTTTACCTTTGGGGCATTATCCGCAAGTGGAGGAGATCTTTTCAACACGGCAGTTGGCGAGTTTTTGCGCACCCTTCTTAGCGGTTCAAAGCTATTCCCAGTCGGAACAGCAGCATTGATTTCCACCATTGGAGCTGGCGGAGTTAGCCCAGAGGGGGAATTGCCTCCAGCCTTCCTTACACGGCGCCAGTGACGACGGCGAGCATGTCGTGTGATTGGAGTTGGTTTAGCCGTAGGGGTGACCTCCTCATGCCCTCTGTGTTGGTCAGAATTCGCTGGTATCAGCCTTTTAAATACCAACGTCCGTTGAATGGGGACGGCCAACCTATCAAAAGCAGACTTCCGAGTAGGGGAAGCAACCTTGGTGATTTCGCCTGGAACGGGAGCAGAAATAGTCAGTCTTGTGAAGACCGACCCTTTGGCAGGAGAAGCCGCCTTGACGATTTTGGGAGCAGGGATAGCTATCCGCTTCGGGATAACGCCTTCTGGTATTGCAGGATTCTTTATGGGCCCGTTGGAGCTCTGGCCTAGTCTGTTAAAAATTGAGGCAGTGGAGTTGGGCGACCCGTTGAGAGGGGTCGCGGTAGTGGTAAGTCGATCAAAGACCGACTTCTTTGGGGCTTCTTGCGATGGTAATGGGGCGTTGAAGCTCGTTGGCGGGAGTATAGTCCCGAAAAACAATCCAGTGGTGGCCTGAGTTACCTGTTCCACTGGCATCTTGAAAAGGGAGGCCGCTTGAGGCCCGTAGGTCACTCCTCTGGCGAGGATGGAGTGGGAGTTGTTGCAATGAGTGCAGTTTGAAGCCATTAATTTTCTGTTTTCTGCACGGAGCAAGACACCAAATCTTAGTACCTCGAATCCACAGGCAACCATAACAAACCGCGATTCATTCGCGAACACGACACACGAAGTGTGGAGTGGAAAGAGGAAAAGGTCCCACCGGGCGTGCCAGAATCTGTTCCCCACCGAAGGACGGCGCAGGACTGACGTCTTGCCTGAAATTCGGGGCAGATGCTAATTGGTACTATCCGTCCACCTCTCCGAAGATGCCAAGTTGATTTATGGCACCGGGTATCGAAGGTTTAAACGGATTCGGCCGATGTAGCAGACTTCGTCAGATTCCCCCTCGCTTGAGGTGTTTTTAATTGTGGGGACGCTCTTCCCTGCAGGCGCAAGCCCCTGCAGTTAATTACGCTACCGCATCGCGGTAACAACTTTCTCCTTCTCCAGATGGTCATTTCGTGTCGTGGGTGTTTTTTTTGTGTTCGGTTGCCCGTGGATTGTATACGGAGACTAATTTGTGTTGTCTTCCGTAGGACGTGGATTAGTCCAAATCCGTATTTTCTTAGATTTGGATTTGGGGTTTTAGTTTAAGGATTCATTAGCCTTGTTTGAGGCTAAGATCAACTTAAACGTTTGTTAAGGACACGTTAGTCTAATTTGAGACTAAGATCGACTTAATGGGATTGTTTAGATCCGACAAGAGAGCATTTGGACTATATTATTTAGTTTAGAGACATTGCGGTCGATTACCAGTTTAAGGACATGGTGGTCCGTTGTAGTCCATGGAATGTATGGCCGTCGGGAGCCGTCACCTCTCTGAAGACGTTGAAGAATTACAACGACAAATATCAGAGGAGTTCAGAGATGCACCCTCGAACTGAGTATAAATTGATTGGAAGAGCGGTTGTACTCAGTTTAATTTAAATTGAGGACTTATGGCCAGAATTGGGCTAAGTCCATTTGAAAATGTTCAACATTTTATTCATGTTCTGCCTATTAGGCTTTTACTTGGGCTCTGCCCTTTTAAACAATGCAGAGCATTGGGCCCTGTAATTAAATGCAGAGCATTTATATTGGGTCTGTTGGGCCTTTACTTGGGCTTTGCCCTTTTAAATAATGCACAGCATTTAAATTGGTCTGTTAGACTTTTTAATTGGGCTCTGCCCTTTCTTAATAATGCACAGCATTTAGTGGTCTGACAGTGCGCCACGTGTCCTTTCAGGTGCTTTGCATCAATTAAAGAGCGCAAGGCGCCGGCGCATGTGGAGGTGACACGTGTCACGCTCTGCTGAGCGCAAGTCTGTTGGCGCAGTGCGCTGCGCCAGTGCGCTACTGATACGTGGCGCGCTCTGGTGCAGTGCGCCACCCCAAGAGCGCGGTGCTCTGTTTTAGAAGCGCAAAGCGCAGATCATTCTGTGGTTGACACGTGGCACGCTCTGGTGAGTTGCGCCAGTCCAAGAAGCGCAAGGGCGCATTTCAAAAGTGCAAGGCACTGTCCAATAGCGCAGAGCGCATCTTGATCCAATTTAAATCAAAGAAACAAGTTTTTCTTGTTCTCAAAAGAGGTTCTACCTCAAGATTCAAGAACCAATGGTTCATCCAAAGGTTGTGCCTTTATATAGATCAAAAGATCTATGGATGAAGTAAATTACTTCTTTATTATTTTTTTATGATTGGATCTTTATGATCTTTTTCTTTTATTGAAGATCTTGATCTTGTTCTTAGATCTTTGATCTTTTTAGAAGCAATTCTTCTTTTTTAATGAGATGTTTTCATCTCTGTTCTTCAAGAATAAAATTCTTTACCTTGAAGAAGATGATCTTCTTTCTTCAAAGGCTTGACTTTCAAATTTTTCAGAGAGTTCTCTCTTTTCTGTATGTATATATCTGAGACTTGGAGTCTAGGGGCCTTTATATATGGCCAATTGGTTTGTTAGGTTAGTTACAGAGATCTTTCTCTGATTGATCTGGGGATATTTCCCCACCGTTGGATATTTGATCCCAAGGCCTCTGTTTTACAGAAGACAATCCTCTTATTTTAATAAGATTGGAAAGATATTTCTAGAATTTTAATTTTGATTAATTAAATAATTTATTATTTAAATTCCAGTGCTGGCGCAATTGGCACCTGCGCTTGACACGTGGCGCGCAGCGCAACTGCGCTAGCGCACCACTATTAGACACGTGGCGCTCAGCGCAGAGTGCAAGAGATCTGAAGCGTTGCTTCATTTATTTTAAAATTTGAATTTTAAAATAGAGCCTTGCTCTGATTGGGGGTGCGCTGCCTTGGGCGCAGCGCTCCTTACGCCGGCGTGTCAGCTTTTGACACGTGGCGCGCTGCGCGCAGCGCAAGAAATCTGAAGCGTTGTTTCAATTTTTGAATTTTTGAAATTCGAACAGAGCTTTGCTCTGATCGGGGGAAACAGAAGCGTTGCTTCATTTCCAGCCTTGGAAGTTGAACAAAACTTTGCTCTGATTGGGGAAACAGCAGCCTGCCGGTGGTCAGCCGTGCCGATGAGGGCAGAGTCTCCTGGAGGCGGAGGAGCGGCGATCTGGGGTCTTGGCCCAGCCATTTGGACGCGGACGAGCGCCTTCGCGATGGACTCTAGTCGGTCTATTTGGCCGGCGAGGGCGTTGATGACGGTCGCCAGAGGAGGGTCATCCGCGCCTTCGGTGAGGGGGAGGCGGCGGCTGGTATCTGGAATTTTAGGGTGATCGCTTGCCATGTGGATGGAGGTCGGAAGGCCAACTTTTTTTTTGTGGAGTTTCCGTTCCCACAGACGACGCCAATTGATGGAGGTCCTTTTCGGGTATCCGTCAGATGTTGTCTTCCGTCGATCTCCCGGTGGATTTTGGAGGTGATCTCCTGTTGCGTGTGGGTCTCAATGGGTTTTGAGGAGATTGGTGATTTGAGGATCTTAGCGCCGAGTACCTGCAAAGAAGTCCCGGGATGGTTTGGTACCACCGAGGACCCTCCGACGATCAAGTTAGCATTAGATCCGAGCAGAGTAACGGCTAAGTGGAATCAAAAATAGCTTACTTGATCCCTCTGTGATGGGGGTTTATATAGTGGCGGTAGCACGCAGCAGCATGCCCGAAGATCTCGCCGGCAGTTACGCCTCCCGACATCACGCCTGCGTAAAGAGCGGATCGCCCATTAATGGGGATCGTGATGGCGTGGAACGTGAGATGTTGCTGGCGGAGAATTTGCGCATGGCGAGATTCGCGGAGCGGCGGTTACGCCTGCGAGTGGTGGAGTTGGTCGGTCGGAAGGACCGAGGAAGATTGCCTCGACTGGGGAGCTCGGAAGTGAGCAAGAAGGCCGAGGAGTCTTGGACCAGTGGCAGCTCGGGATTAGCTAAGAGGCTGAGGAGGCCAATTTGCAGGGGGTCCTGAGGAGGGCCGGCTTGTGCTCGCGGTTCAGGTGCAAGGGTGGCCTGGTCGGCCCCTGTGGGCCCTTTCTTCTGAGTTCTGGGACACGTCATTTGCCACGTGTCCTGATCTTGGAGGTCGCCAATATAGAGCATCATCAGGAGGCGAGCGGAAGGCCGATGAAGCTCGGTCATGTGATAGCTCAAAGACGAGCTGGGAGGACTGAGGAAGCTCAGCGTGCAGGAGGGCTCGGAGATGAGCCAATGGTCGTTTACTTGACGACCACAGGACTGTTTAAGGAATTCTCGAAAGTTGGATCCAGGCAGCGGGACAATAGCCTGGGAGACGCTTCCAATGTGTAGTCCTTGCCCTGTTTCCGTGTGCATCGGGGCATGTCTTCTGCCACTTGTCATGATCTGGGGAGCTCCCAATTATGAGCATCATTATAACTTTTTCGGGACAAATTCACGGGTCCTTTGGATGAGGTGTATGTAATGTGTGCCGTGTGCATAGTTATTGTACGCTTGGACGGCGATTACTTGCTAGTTCCAAAACAAGCATTTTAAAGTGGGAAAAAAAGGTCTGAGAAGATCAATATCTCTATTGCTTCCCCTCCTTGTATAGGATGACGCATGCCTTATTGGTATGCCTTAAGCTCTGGCTTTATCTCTGCACCCATGAGAGCTTGGCATGCCCTATATCACCTATAAAAAAAATATATTAGATGGGGGAAGAGAGAGTCTCTCTTTCAGGGCCTGTTTGGTTGCAGGATTATGAGTTTGGATTTGGATTTTGGATTGTGGAATCCTAGAATTCCACAATTTTATGTTTGGTTGCAGTATTAGAATTTCTAGGATTCCTTTGCTTTTTATGGGGGGCCACCACAAAACAAGGATTCATGAATCCAAATTTTTTTGAAGGATTTGGCACTATTCATTGTACTTTTAAATGGGGCCCATGTACTTTATTTATTTAACAATCCTCTCTCTCTATCTCTCTCTAAAATCCTCAAATCCAAATCCCATTTTTTTTCAGCAAACAAACAAAGATTACAAGGATCTACAAATCCAATACTAGGAATCCAAAACCAACCAAACAACAAATTAACAAATCCAGAAATTTCAACCGTACTATTTTTGGAATCCAAATTCCATAATCCTGCAACCAAACAGCCCCTCATGAGATTCCTTTCCTCTTTATAGAAAATCAGCCAGGACAGTTTCTTGTCTTTTCTCGTCTGAGTCTTTTTTAATGGAGACAAAACTTTCACAACTTGCTGGTTCTAGCTCTTATCATTCTTTTGAGAGTTAATAGTATTTCAAAACAGAAATCTATCCATTAACCTAGATTTAAAGTTTGCAGCACTGTTTTCATTATCAAAGTACTCTCTAGTAGTATTGGGAACAAGTAAAGCTAACAACAATCAAGAGATCGATGTCAGGCTCAATGCATTAAAAATAGCTAGCTTTCTCCACACTGCGAATGCATTAGGAAGTTGTGTATAATGAATCGAAAGTATTATTGTATTATACTCTAGGTTCCATACAGCCTATCAACCTGGTAATTGGATAGAAAATCGGTTAGAGAGTGCAGGTTAAGCAAGTCCAAAAGCTACGGCCTCTCTCTCTCGAGTACATGGAACTAAAAGATGAGATTATGAAACGAGTATAGTGAGAGAGAGATGATAATAATGAGATGTGGACCATTCAATTTTTTTGAAAGTTCCTTTGGAAAATATATGAAGATCTCACATTGATCCTTAACCCTCTGAGACGGAACTTTCGACCTCTCGTATCAGAGAGGAAATTAATATCTCTGGTTGGTGATAATATAACAGATAATTAACCACACTACAGCAAAGCAATAATAATGATCCCAAAAAAAGGGGCAAAAAGGAATGAATAGAAAGACAAAGAGAGGCAACTGCTACAATCCCATACAACTTATTCATTGTGTGAAGAATCTGAACTGCAAAAAAAAGAAATTACACACCAGCACAAACAAAGATATAGGCAGACTTAATTAGTTTCAACTTGAACCAACTTAAAGCTTCAAAACACAACAGCTACTAGATCTCTCCCTTGACCACATGCCTCACTACTACTACCAACACTAAGCCTTCATCTAAAATTAACCAAAAGTTGAATCCATTGCTCTTGATTTAGTCCATATTAATTCAATGGTGGCGATGATGGCGATGACGATGATGCCCGAAATGTGAAGCAGAGGGCGCAGGAGACGGAGAAAATGCATTAGTGAAGTTATGAGCATTGAAGCTAGATAATGGTGATGGGGCATTGGTGGTGGTGGAATTTGTAGGGAAAGGGAGAGATTTAGATTGCGGCATTGGGCATTGGTAACATTTCGTGAAGAGGCCGAAAGTGTTGATTTGATGCACGAAGTTGGTCATGCTTGCCCACCCCCCGAATCCGAATCCGACCACGAAGATCCAACCCACCACGAATGCGTTGATCGTGTACGCCCCGATCCATCGGCCGACGAACCTCGGCGGTGCTTCTACTGCATTCTGCATTTGTACACAAAAACATATGTGAGTTCATCATTTTAGGGTTACTTTTTCTTAATAACTTTTTTTGCACTAACTAAAAGTTAGATATGACTTAATTATGATCACTAATAATGATGTACAAACAAAACCATAATGGGTTACTCATAAAAACAGATCTAATCAACAAAATAAACAATAATTATTAAGAAATTAAACCATTACCTCTCTGGCAGAAGCAGACCTGAAAGTGATCATATGAGCCAACGCCGGAATTATATAAACTGTAAAACTAACGAGCAGCGACCCGACAGCCGAATTAATAGGCCCGAAGAACGGAAATATAATCGCCAAGAACCATATCGGCACCACAACAGGCAGCCTCGCCGCCGCCCTTTTACACAAGCTCGGGCAATCGTGGAGCCCAATAAGCTTCTCCCATACGAAATACAGAGGCGTGCACGCGAACCCGAACGTAATAAATTGGTGGATCAGCATCAGCACAACCGCCGCGTCGCGATAACGAGTCCGAGGAAGCAATGCAAAGGCATTCGAGTGGTTGAGGAGTTCGTCCCCGAACGCCCAGTATACGCTTATCGCCGACGGCAGGGTTAGGGTCATTACATAGGCTGTTGCTAGGAGGTAGATAGCCTTGAACTTTTGTGGTTTCCACATTGCATGCATGATTTCACTGTGTTCACAATGCAAATATACAAAGCATTAGTTTTTCAGCTTATTTATCCAAAGGAAATGTTCATAACTAGACATCATAAATAATTATTTTCAAATTGAACTTTTCTTTCAAAAGAAAAAGAAAAAGAAAATGCTGCTGACTTTATTTTAACAATCAAACTTCCCCTCCTAGTGTTAGGAGTTTGAGTTTCCATCCACTGAAGAATAAGTGGGACAGATTCGTGGATCCTTTGTGTGCTTGTGTTAAGCTTACGAGCCAGTAAAAAGAAATAACTCCTTAATTATCACAGTTATCATAGTTAGCTGTTTTAATCTACTGACTATACTTTTGAGAAGTAATGTACAGACTTTTGAGGAGTATATCACAGTGAATCAAAATTTTACTGCTACAAGATTTACTCTGAGACAAAAGAAGATGTGGCTTTATTTTTTCCATTAATACTCAAGCAAAAATCTTGAATGCATCTGTCTTGATCTTTTGCAGGCTTGCATCGGTTTCAAACTCTCTGATAAAAGCAAAAAACACCCACAGGAGCAATAAAGGAATGCTTGTTTGACTGCCCAAGCCTTGGAAAATTTTCTCTCATTAATTTTTTAAAAGAAACAAACAGAGAGAGAGAGAATCAATGTACAAGACTTTGAACAAGTACTGGTACTTGTTCAAGTCCCCACCAAATTTTACTAATTTGGTAAAACTTCAAAGGATTTGAAACCAAAGAAGATAAAGATATCACATCACATGGGCAATTGAGCCCCTGTTACAAAAATATTTTTGTAAACAATTAGGTATTTTAAAGAAAATAATAATAAAGATGAGGGGTGTTGTCTCCTTACACTGTAACAGCATGGCCACCAAATGTGTAAAGAATGTTTGTAGCCCCTGTGAAATATAACACCACCTTGGTCGGTCCTGAGTGCTTCACTCCTTCGATCTAAGGATATTTTTGATATGGTATCAGACTAAAGATTTTCAAAGGAGTTAATGTTTCGCGGCGTCGAATCAATTTATTACCTGGCCATTGAGGAGGGATGCAACTGTAAGATACCAAGAAGTGTAAGTGGTCATGACAAGTCCAAGAAATGACCAAATCCTGTAGTTGTGGAAGGAAGGGATGAACACTGTGGTGGCACAACATGCACCAAATATATAAGTCCAAGTTCTCTTGTCCAAGTTGTCATTTATATAGTATATGTTACTGCAACAAAAAAACAACAAACACATAGAAAAATATATTAGTTCTTGCTACTTAGTGAAGTAATAAAGCAAAAAAATAAATAAAAAATTGAATGTAATTACCTAGCACAAGCAATGAGTTGAATCACAGATCCAAACAGTAAAAATGTGCAGTTGAAGGCCAACCCTACATTCCTCCAATGCTTTCCAAGCAACCCATCAAGCACTTCAAACCACTGTAATTAGTTGTGCAAACAGTAGAAATTAATCAAAAATTGAGTTTTTATTAGCTCAATTAGCTCAAAACAGAGAAATTTATATTTTTACCTGAATGACATGATTTCTGAAATCAACCTTCTCTCTTTCTTTTCTAGTTCTATACTCAACATACAAAATGCTAATCAAATAAGCAGTCCAGCTCCCCAGCAAGCCATAAAAAACTTGAAATATTATGCCACTCAACATTCCAAGTTGTGAGAATGAGTATGGCAAAGTTAGCAAAACTTGAGCAACCTAATATTTAAAAAACCAAAATTTGAGACAAAACACAAGTCAAAAAACAGCTTAAAGATTTGAAAATTTTAAGAGATGTGACCTGATTTGAGGCACAACTGAACCAAGCATCATAAGATGAGCCTCCATGCCAGAGGAAGCTGGAGAGCTTTGATTTCACTGTTTGGGATTCATCATCATCTCTCTCCATCTCAATGTAGCTGCCAACAATTACAGTTTCCACTGCTTTGTCTTCATTCCCATTTGAAGCAGAACCCATCTTTTACTCAAAAATTTTTCTTTTTTGGAGCTAAGTTTAGTATGGTGAGGGAGTTTAGAGGGTGTTTGGTTGGGTTTTATACTGAAAAAAGGTGGAGAAATAATGATGAGAGTACAGAGTCAAAGTGGGTTAATGGGTTGCGGGTTCAGAAAGTAACCGGCCGTTTTGAGATGCGGTCTAGTTTTTCTTTTTCTTCTTCTTCTTTTCTTAAAAGAGTTTCATTTGATATATGACCCTGGAAGATTAGATACTGTGAAAATCATCCCCAGGGTTACTAATTATAAAAACAACCCCCTAATGATTCTGGGTTATAAAAACAACCCCCTAATGATTCTGGGTTAGATAAAAAGAACTCTTTGTTTGTTTAACTCATGAGTTAGGGTTAACTGCAGTTAAATTAATAATTGATTGACTAAACTACTACTATCGAAAACAACACACAGGCTTCCACAGGGATAATTGGTATTAGATATTATTAGGGAAGAGTAAACTTTGAATAAGCATGTAATTTATTTTCTTCTAATGTTTCTCATCTGTATAATGAGGAATAAAGGAGTTTGTGTATTCATTAGAATCTTTTTTTTTGGGGATATTTTCTCCACAAAAATAATAAAAACAAAACTTCTCTATCATCCATATCTTGTTCGTCTCTCATCACTCTTCCATGCAAAACTCTAACCCCGAACTCTCAATCCCAATTTATTTCTCTCATCATCGCCATGACCATTTCTCTAAAGCTTCTCGTCCTTAAAGATCCATTAGTGGAATGAAATCATCTTTTTACATCTCCATCCATTAATTCTAACGGTGTTAGGGGCAGGTTAGAAGTACAAAGGCATATTTAGTTAACCTAAGAGACTGTGAGGGTCATTTTTAGAAACATCAATCTTTGAACGTTGTATTTCAATATCCTACGTCTTTCGGGTCTTATATGGAAAAAGGATGAACCTGTTATATAAAAGCGGATATAAAATGTTTTGGGTTTGATTATTTAAACATTTTGTAATTATTCGTGCATGGTCCTCCTCGTGCGCACGAGCGGCTCACTTGTTTTGCAGGTCGGGATTAAAAAAAACGGACTGGATTAAAAATTTGTTGCTTGGTTTGGTGTTTGATTGTTTGGCTTACACTTGTCGTTTTGTTATTATATGTTGGCTTGTTTTTTATGTTAATTAAATGAGTGCATGTGAGGTTATAGGTACAACCTGTGTCAACTTGTGTTAACTATATGTTATTATCTTAATATTAATCACATTAATCAATTTTAACTTGCCTTGCAATGCATCCATAAAAAGTTCCACTTCTGCCTTGGTGAGTTCGTTTTGTCTAATCTTGGCAAATAAGATGTAAGAAACTCTCATCTCTATGTCTACCACACATAATAGTTGCTACTCATGTGAAATATCCACTACAACTCCATTTTTCATTTAATCAAACATTATAATCTTATTTTTTAATATGAAATAATCCATGAGGTAATGTATTTTGCTTTTAAATTTTATATTGTCTGAATGATAAATATCCCGAACGCGTTATGTTATGAGCACTTTCCTTTCTGAATATCGATTCCCGCACACTTCTCAGAAAAGAAGTGTTATGACCAACTAAGCTATGCTAGTGTTCTCACCATTTCTCTTTCAATTTACATAAAACGATACCATATGCTTCGGTGAAAAACCAGACAATTTTCTGAGGACCATTTTTGATGCTAGGGTAAAATAAAAGAACTAAGCAATGCTATTGGGGGCCTCCGCTTCATAAAAAAAGGGAGATTTGGAGGTTTGGAATATTGAAAAAGGAGTAGTTTAAACTTAGAGAGAGGAATAATAATGAAAAGCAAGGGGAGGAAGAAGACCACATGATTGCTTTCAAGCGAGCGTGTTAGCTTTATTTGAACACAAGGGAGATTAAGGCTGACGCCCTATAACTACACAAAGGAGCTTTTTCCACATGGTGGGCCAACCCAATCCAATAAATGATGAAGGGCAAATTGTCAAAAGCCCCGTTGCCCGCTTCAAACTTGCATAAAAAGCCCTGGGATTTTTGCCCTTGTTAAAAAAAACCTGGGTCCAATCAAAACCACTTGTATACGAGTTGTCTGTAATATATAAGCAGTTGTATATAATATCTAAGCAGTTGTAGTTTCGTGTAATATCCAAACAGTTGGCCGTAATATCCAAGCAGTCGAGAGAATACAAGGCATAAATTAAATACTGTCCAAGGGGGTTTTCACATAGATTTTGACTAATAGTCCCTTCCCAGCAATTTCGAAAATTACAGGGGCTTCTAGATAACTCCTGAAGAGGCCGGGGCTTTTTGATAGGCTAACCAAAATAAAATTGTTTTATGGGTAGAAAAAGAAGAGGGATTTTGTAGCAATTAAATGGGCTGTTTGGGGCCCACGTTGGCTTATGTCACGTGGGGGCCCACAAGGGTGTCATGTGCCCTTGAGGAAGGCAGGGGACATTCCCTCTCATTCCCCCTGTTGCTGTTCCCCAACTTTTGCTTTTGTCCAATCAAAGCGCCCCCTCACTCCCCAATTCACATGATACAATTATTTTTTTGTCCAAGTTTAGAGATACAAAAAATGATTTTCTTGATTTTTATTTTGGTTGAGTCCATGATGCTGCGTCAGCGTCTGTATTCAAGTCACAAACAGAAATTTAACTTTGCGTCCTAAATGACCGATTTCATGTATGATGGTCATTTCAAAAGTGAATCAAACTAGCGTCGATTAACTTCGTCATGTAAGAATCTCAAATCCATTCTAACTCATTTTACTAAGAAATGTATGTGAACTTCCAATAATACTAAGTTAGGTGGGAAAAAAAACAGATGAAATTTTGACACGATGTCTGTGAAATAAAATTAACATTTATAATTAGTAATTTGGTTTGCTATTTCCTTATGATTTTACACATTTTTTTTAAAAACCGTTTTCACTGGGATTACATCAATTTATTTCAAAATATGAAAAATGTATTTATTAAAATATATTTATTCCTAAAGAGGAAAACGTTAACGATTCTCCTCAACAAATAGGAGGCCAAGAAAGTAATACACCATCAAACCCAAGAAAGAAAAAAGGATTTTTTTTATTTTCCCTCATTCTATTTGGAAATTCATTATTCAGGGATAAGATATTAGCTAATGTGTGGCGTTCACGGGTGTGCACGGGTCGGATTGGGTAGATTTTGGATCATAAATGAACCAGTACCAGCTAGTGCGAGCACGTTTTCTAGCCACTTTAAATCTATCCGTTGGAATGGGTATTTAAACTCGAACTCGGACGGATTTTAGGCTCATGTTTTATTAGTTCGAGTGGGTTAAACATGGTTTCGGATAATAGCGGGTTTCACGTATTAAATTCGACATATAATTTATATAATATAAAACAATGAACCATAAACTTCGAACTTTCTCCCATCTCTACAGTCTCTTGATCTTAAAAGTTGAAATATCACTTTGGATCTTATGATGGAAGGGAAAAAATGATTTTTAATTTAAGAAGGAGAAAAGATAAAAGACTAAATGCGGCTTACTTAACCTTTAGACTTGAGAAATAAGGAAAAGGCTTAGATAATCTATATAGCCATGGATCTTAACCATATAAATAAATTTATCATCGGTTCGGATGCTTATTAAGAGGGCGGGTTCTGGTCGGTTGCGGGCTGGTATGGGTTGCGGGCGGGTGCGGATTTGGACGAGCAATAAAAAATGTAAACCCGCACTAATCAATCGCAGATGGATTTAGGTTTTGAACCTGTCATTTTCGGACGGGTTTAGAACGGTCATTTTTCCTGTAAAAAACGGACGGATTCAGACGAATAACGGATCCAAACCGACCGGATGAATACCCCTGTTTGTGCTTGTTTATGTGAGCAAGGTGTCTTTAATGTCCTTCCTTGGATTCTTTCAATTAAATAGGGATCAAAAGCATTGCTTTTCCACTATTTTAGCTTAAGGAGGAGGAAGGTACAATTCCAGCTGGGTCTCAAAATTCCTAGTACCAGTAGGCAGCCCAGCTGGATTTGCCGCTTTCAAAGAAGCATGCTTTCTAATTAGCCTACAAATAGGCCTATTTATTTCTTAATATTTTTGTACGCGGTCATGCCCGTGTTTATTGGTTAACAGAAATATTGCAAAGTATGTATGAGCTAGCAGAATTGTGATCAATCAAATATTGCAAAGTTCTCGTATTTACTGTCGTTCAGAATTGGGATATCATGGACTAAACTATAAACATTTTTTTTTTAGAAATATAAAAATGCAAGTTTAACTCCTAAGAAGCACTTTATGATGCTTCTCGTATTTTGGACGTGCAAAGAAAGATTTTAGAAAGTAGAGCGTAAATTTTTCAATTTAAAAAGGCATATCGACTGTCTTTATATTTTATGCGAGTAAAGAGAGAAAGAGATGAGTTGACAATTCTAGTGCTAAGAAAGTAAAGAAGTATTAATATATATTTTGAAATTTTATGTGAAATGAGAAGACACCTTGTGTCCACTGTTTGTTCTAGTTATCATAGTAGAGTTTTCATGATGTACTTTGACCGTAAATTTTCTTGAGTTCGTCAAAAGGTAATGCTCAAATTTGGGAGTTATCCTTGTCTAGCTAAGCTTGTGAAACACAAGAACCAGCTGTTTCCTGAACATCACAATTGCCGCCGCCTGTATCGTTAGCAAGTAAATGATCATTAATTTCTTCAACTTAGAAACCTTAGAAGAGTTGGAAGTTGTTTGGACTCAATTTGATTATTTGAACATTAATAATCAGTTCAATTTCAGGGCTAGTTTTTAATTTTACCAATGAGGAGGTCTAAAAAGGATAGCTCTGCTTTTCAATATTTTTTCCTAGTTAATTCTCCTCCTGAGTTTTTAGCAAATGTTTGAAAATACACGGTTAGCACTATAAGTTTACTATAAAACATGTTGAAGATTCTACAGAAAACCGGTAAAAAATCACAACAGGATGCCACTACTGGATGCTATATATATTAGAGACCGTCTTAAACAGTGTACTAAAAATACGGTTTCTAAAGAGTATTAGGGTCCGTTCGTATTTTAAACGGTCGCTAATACACTGTCGCAAAAAGAGTGGCCGCTGACATGTGTATTAGCGACCGTCTACGAACGATCGCTAATGACTTATTAGCGACCGTTCGTCACGGTCGCCAATACTATGCCACGTGGACAAACTATCACGTCCTGAATGCGGAACGTGACCGGCACTTAAATCACGCAACGTCTAAAAACGTAACGTAATTCAAATAAGCCGAAAGCCCAAAATTTAAACCATAATTAAGGTAAAAAGGTGAAATGCTTTGTTAAAGAGTCAATTTTAAAAGTAGAATAGTCATTTCAAAACCTTGACTTATCATTAAAATCTTCGGCGGCATCTCCTTTATAAAATTTGATCCAAACCGATACATAAGCAAAAATATATAAGTATCCCCACTTAGGAGCGATCTCAACACCTACTTGGCGGAACACAACCACGCAGTAAAAGTAAACGACGCCAGACGCGAAGGATTAGCAAATAAGAAAAGAAAATAATAACCACAATATAAACACAAAAGTCGGCGCGCACGAGCATGACACCCAGAGTCACATATAATACAATCTCTCGGTCTTATTTCTAAGTCAAATATACATGTGGTAGTAGTAGTGTATACTAGATACAATGAATAAGTGTACAAAGTAGCGGACAAAAGAATACTCGCAATCCACATACAAAAGATTACGCTTAAAATTAGTGGTAGTAGTAGTAGTATGCCTCCGCCGTGATTACACTGGAGGATCGGCCCTGCAAGAAACTGTGGTACAACGGGGGTGAGTTCTCAGCTCATGGGTAGTAGATAACATCATAAGTGGCAATTGCATGTATAACGACTCTAAAATCTTTGTACGGAAATTTTTTGTTAATATACAAGAAATAAGTTTTATAGCCTGAATTTGAGTTATAAATTACTTTTGTTAAATAAAAACAAAAAGCAACTTGTAGCTCACTAGTAAATCCTTTGCACTGCTGTGACGTAGCGTCTGTGTTTGATTCCTATCAGACACAAATTTTTTCTGATTTTTCTTTTAAACTTTTTGGAAGCCCAAAAGGTTACACGTGCAATACACGGGGAAATGAAAAGTTCAGAAAAATTAAACATGTGGAAAATGGTGTAAATAATGAATTTATTAGATGACACGAATCTCAAGGCAGATACTTCAAGATCGACCGGCCAAAAGAGCTATAGGCCGGAGGGGACGGTCGGATGGAGGCCAAAATACTCCGTGTTTTGCACACTCGTTTGTTCAGTTATCCTTAAGTCCTCTGCACTGTTTGATTTTCCTGAAATCAAACAGAGATCTTTCATTTCACCATTTAACATCATTTTAATACTTTTTAATCCACATTTTTAATTCTCTAACCCTAATTCTCCATTATAAATACCACCCCATGTCCTAACTCTTCACCATTCCGAAAATTCTAGGAAAAACTCTCTCAAAAGTTTCTAAGTGCAAGTGGAGTAAAGTGGAGTTAGCGAGCAAGTTTCTTCCGACGAAGATCGAAGCTAATTCTGGAGCTCCTGCGATGCCATGACGACACTCTTTCCTTCCTAACCCCTTTTTTGAGTTTTTCAAACCGTAAGTCTCTCTCAATCACTCTTTCTCTTCATTAAAATTCAACTTTAAAACTTATATTGGTAAGTGGAGTTATTACCGATATTCTTTTTCTAAACCCTAGAAACTCCTTTTCCTTTATACTTTGTTCAACCTAATTTTTACACAACACTTGTAATCCTAAATACCAATAATTTTAACCAAGAATCTTATGTGAAACATCCATAATTGAAAATTTTCATTAAAATACCATGAACTTTGTTATCACTTTTAGTTTTGTTAAAACTATAACTTTAGGAAAAAAATCATGGGGTAACGAACTACCCCTCACGTACACATTGGTTTCATAGCACGATGCTAATTTGTATGAATATTTGTTTCGAAATATAAGCTTTACAATAAAATACCATCTACTTTAAAACCGGGTTTCTTTTAAACTAGTATTTCGTATTCTTTTGCAATTATGCATTTATAACCCTTATTAGGGGACCCGCTAATAGAGGGTGCGGATTATCGCATATCCTGGGAATAGTAGAACGAGATGCAGCACTCCTCACGGAGGATTCGATCTCGAAAGGATATAAATACGGTTTTTAAGAAAAACGATTTTTCTAAATAAAACTAATTTTTCTAAAAAAATTAAAAATTATATAAAATTATAAATCCATATTTTCATTATATTATGAAACTATATTTTCATAAAATTTAAAGATTAAAAAATGTCAATAAAACTTCATCAAGTTACTAAAAAGACCAGTTTTCTCTAAAATACCATAAACTTTTACAAGTTAGGTATTTATCATCAAAATACCTCTATACTTAAAACACATGCTCATGAAAACTCTATATAATACAAATCACCCTCAAACTTTTATTTTTAATCTATATTAAACATATTTTTTTCATAAAACCCTCTCGAGATAAACAAAACAATATTTTAAGGATTTTAGTACATATAGGTTTAAGCGGGATCAATTCTCTTGAGCCCCAGGGAGCCGGAGAAAGTGGGTGCTTACCTATTCAGGTTAGAAAACTTATCAGGAGTTATCAACGGCAATTGTTTTGGAAAAAAACACAAATTCTGCCGTCCATGTGCAGCAGTTGCCGATAACTCCCGAACCTAAGAATTCCAGAGTTAAATCAGTTTACAAGTGTCTGACTCAGTCTGAGTCCAAACTCAAACCTGAATCCAAAATCAAACAGGAATACTTGATCATGAATATGAATACTTGAATTCAAACATCAATATCAACCATGTATACCTGACTTGACTTGACCAAACCATGGTTATAACTTAACTTGAAGTTGACATGACTACTTGAATACATGATTACATCCTGAACATGAATACCTGAACATTTTGTATCCATGGTTTTAGCAAGACTTGTAAACATAATCTATAAAATACATTACGCGGGAATAAAGGGATAGATTGGTACGGAACGTATATCGTGGCACGAGAAGTCACTTAAAAGACACCTACATGAATTCTCGTGCCGTTGTCTTATAGGTTATGATAGGGCCTTGTACTACATGTTACCATAGCCCACGGGTAAGATGGACTCCTCTCGTATACAAGAATACCTTCTTTACCAAACTACAAGCAACCACCTTATAATAACTGTCATATACCAATAATCAGTTATATACTGTACCTGTTCATTTCACTGTATATACTATCTTCTGTTTCTTCTTTTGGGACTTACCGAGCGTTAGTTCGCTGACGACATTCCCTTCTGTTTCTTTCTTTGGAATGTTCGTCAGGAGGACCGGACTCTGAGGAGATATAGCCGAGCCAGGAGGACTTGGATCAGATTACAGCTCAGCCGGACTACTAGTTCTTCTTGCACTTATTTTCTCTATGCCATTATTTAGGCATTTGTTTTATATTATTATATCTTTTCATTTCAAACAGTTGTATGTAAAGTTGAATGTAAATAAAGTTACTGTTTATTTTATTACTCTTATCATTCTTGTTCATTTTATATATTGCTTAATTACGCTTAACATATTTATTTCTTTGTAAATATGTTGCGGCCTGCCACGTCATCGTTTCCGTCTAGTGGGAAGCGAGATGTGACAGATTTTGTTGGCGGCCCATGCAGGTCAGTTCTGCATGAAGTCTTAAGCAATATATCACAAGAATTATAAGAATCGGTAATAATACATTCCTTATATTTCTAATTTCTTGAATCTATCCTAACCATTCCTTTTCTATCAAGGTAATGGATTCTCTAAACAACAACAGCACGAACATCAACGACAATACCCCACCGCCTACTCTACCACCACCACCTCCCGTTGCAGCTCCAATCAACGAGCAAACGGTACTGCTTGAGGCTATCAAGAGCCTATTGGAGGGTCCGCAACAGCAGACTGCTATCCTCATGCACTGTCCCGAAACCGAAGCACCCGGAGTCAAACAATTTCGGGCACTTCATCCAAAAACACTTCTCGGAAAAGGGAGCCCAGTGGAGGCAGAAGAATGAGCTCAATCGATCGAAGATGATCTGGCAGCCGCTCAAGTGCCAGATATTGCCTGGGTGAGAGTTGCTAAGCTGCAACTGAAAGATAATGCCAGAATCTGGTGGAAGACTAAAGAAAGCCATCTCACCTAACCTATTGAGTGGAAGACATTTCACGATCTATTCGTTGCGAAGTTCTTTCCCGAGACTGCTCGATTTGAGATGGAGCAACAGTTCATCCACCAGCAACAAGGTTCTTTGTGGGTAAAATCGGTGGATGAATATGATGGAGAATTCATCATGCTCAGTAGGTAAAGAATTCGTATCAAATACTGTTCCGTTAAAACACATCTCTATCATGACATCAACATCTTATCAGTTTTGTGGCACATTTGATCCCGACTGATGCGATTCGGGCTAGACGATTTTAACAGGTCTTAGACCCGGAGATTCAGGCGGCGTTAGCCACAGGCGACTACCCGACTCATGAACTCACCCTGAAGGCAGCTCGCCATTATGAAGCTGTGGTGAAGAAGAAGGGTAAACCCCAAACAACTGGAATCAAACGTCCTGCCGCACAGATGAAAGGAGGAGCCTCTTCTAGGCCGACCTTTGCACCCAGGAGACCGCGAGGATCATTTAACCGGTCCAGTCCAAACTTTTGTTTTTACTGCAAGAGAACTGGACAACTGGCGAAGGACTGCAGGCGTGCAAATGGCCTGTATTTAGTTTGTGGCGCTCCACTCAAGCCATAGGAGCATGTCCATATCGTTTCAACACAGCATCAACACCCAGACCTACAATCACAGTGCCGCAGCGGCCAGCTATTCAGGCTCCTGCACCTCGCCAAGCTCTCCCTGCACCATCTCCACGTGGACCTCCTGCACAGCCTCAACGTCAATTCTATCAGGCACAGAGAAACATGCCTCAAGGGCAGAGAAACGTGCCCCAAGAACAAAGGAATGTGCCTCCAGTAAGGAGGAATGCACTACGACGTCAGGCTTTTACAATGACGGTCGAGGAGGTCGAAGCCACAGGACAAGTGATCACTTGTAATCCTCCAATCCTTTCAAATTTTCAATCTTTATATATCACTATAACTTTTCCTATACTTAAAGTTATCCCACACAATTTAGGTACAATCTTAGTAGCCTTCCTACCTGCTCTAGCACTCTTCAACACTGGGGCATCACATTACTTTATGTCGCAACGGTTCGTCTGAACTCATGCCATTCCAGTAAAACCACTTGTATCCAGCTGGAATGTTAGTTCAGGAAACAGCGTTCTAAAAGCAACTTTGGGATACGATCTGTTTCCAGTGGTCGTCTGCAGTAGAGAATTTTATGCGGACTTCAAGGTGCTGGACATACCGAACTTCGACGTAGTCTTGGGAATGGACTGGCTGTGAACTTTCTTCTCTACCATCGACTGTCGCCAAAGGAGGGTAGTGTTCGAAATACCAGATCATCCAGTTTTCTTTTTCAAGAGTGGAGACCGTACCTTGGAACCTAGCGTCTACAAAGTAAAACCAAAGAAGGCAGTGGCTGCAGCATTGCAAGTGGAAGAATCAAAGCCAGAGGTAGTTTGAGAGTTCGAGAATGTATTCCCGGAAGATATATCAGGTTTGCCTCCCGATCGAGCTCTTAAATTCAGCATCGATTTACAACCTGGTGCGCAACCTATAATCAAAGCTCCGTATCGATTAAGTCTAGAAGGATTGAAGGAGACCTGCATTCAGTTGAACGAACTCCTGAAGAAAGGTTAGATTCGTCCCAGTACTTCAAGCTGGGGATCTCTAGTATTACTCGTAAAGAAGAAAGAAGGTTTTTACAGGATGTGTGTAGATTATCAATCTCTGAATGAGGTGACAATTAAGAACAAGTATCCACTACCGCGTATCGATGGTCTTTTCGATCAGCTAAGTGGTTCTTGTATATTTTCAAAACTAGATCTTCGTTCGGGTTATCATCAGATGAAGGTCAAAGAGTCCGACATTCTGAAGACGGCGTTTAGGACTCGATATATTCATTATGAATATCTCGTAATGCCATTTGGAGTGACCAATGCACCTGCCATCTTTATGAACCTGATGAACCAAGTTTTCCGAGAGTAGTTAGACAGGTTCGTTGTCATCTTCATCGACGACATCCTGGTGTATTCAAAGAATCGGAAAGAACTCGCCAAGCACTTATGGATTGTCCTGGAGACATTGCGACAACATCAGCTCTACGCCAAGTACAACAAGTGTGAATTTTTGCTAGATCAAGTCAGAGTTCTTAGACATATCATTTCAGGCGAAGGAATCTTAGTAAATCCATCTAAGGTGTCAGCTGTCAACGAATAGCCAACACCAAAGACGGTGAAGGATATATGAAGTTTCTTGGGTTTAGCAGGATACTACCGACGATTCATTGAAGGCTTCTCTAAGATTGCAGCACCCCTGACCAAGCTCACACGTAAAGATGAAGCATTCATGTAGTCAGAAGCATGTGAAAAAGCTTTTGTAGAACTCAAGTCAAGACGAAGCTCTGCTCCTATCCTCGTAATACCGGATCAATCTTTAGGATTTGTTGTGCATTGTGATGTGTTCGGTAAAGGATTAGGATGTGTTCTACACCAGCATGGAAAAGTTGTGGCCTTTGTATCAAGACAACTCAAGGTTCATGACCGCAACTATCCAATACATGATCTGGAGTTGGCAGCCGTCATCTTTGCACTTAAGATTTGGCGCCACTATCTTTTGGAAGAACGAGTGGATATATATACTGACCACAAGAATCTGAAGTATGTATTTACTCAGAAGGAACTGAATATGCGGTAGAGAAAATAGCTAGAACTCATGGCGGACTTCGACATCAACCTACAGTATCATCCTGGGAAGGTGAATGTAGTTCCTGATACACTTAGCCGCCAGCCATTAGCAATGAACCTCACCGCGCAGGGGAAGCTACAGCAAGAATTGCACGGATTGAAGATCAAAGTAGTTATGCCAGCTAACGCTTCATATTTGATGAACTTACAAGTCCAGTCCACTCTTGTCAATCAGATCAAGGGAGCTCAAGAAAATGATGCCAAGCTATAAAAGATCCGAGAACAAGTAGAAAGTGGACTTCGAACCGACTTCATCATCCATGAAGATGGATCCTTGAGATATGGAAGTCGATTATGTGTGCCAATCGGCCCTGTTCGAGAAGAGTTGATGAAAGAAGCTCACAGCTCTCCTTATTCTGTACACCCCAGTGGCACAAAGATATACAAGGATCTACGGCAACACTAATGGTGGCATGGAATGAAGCGCGAAGTAGCTAGAAGCGTAGCCAAGTGTTTGATGCTTTAGCAAGTGAAGGCTGAATATCACAGAACTGCTAGTCTACTTCAGCTGTTACCAATCCCAGAATGGAAATGGCAGCACATTACCATAGACTTCATGACTGCCCTTCCTCGCAGCACGAAGGGTAACGACGTAATATGGGTTATTGTGGATCGACTCGCCAAGTCGGCTCACTTTATTTCATTTCGAGTTGGCCAATCAACCAAGACGTTAGCAAAAAAGTACATGGAGGTAAGCATAAATCTAAAGTAAGATTTAAACTTTCAAGATGTACCCTATTTGATACCCATGAACTCATGCAGGAGATCGTGAGATTACATGGAGTACTTGTTTTCATTGTCTCCGATCGTGATACCAGATTCCGATCACAATTTTGGCAGAGTCTGCAAGCTAGACTGGAAACAAGTATGAATTTCAGTACGGCTTATCATCCACAAAAGGATGGACTGTCCGAGGGAAAAATTCAGATTCTTGAAGACATGCTAAGAGCCTGTATGTTTGACTTCGGAGGTTCGTGGGAAGATCACCTACACCTTGTGGAATTTTCATACAACCACAGCTATCAGGAAAGTATTGGAATGGCACCATTTGTAGCACTCTATGGATGGAAGTGTCGTTCACCGCTAAGTTGGGACGATGTCGGAGATCATGGACTCCTTGGACTAAAGATGATCGTGGCAACTGTGGACGCAGTTCGCACGATCAGGGAAAGAATGCGTATAGCCCAAGACCAACAGAAGCATTGGGCAGATGCAAAGCGTCGACATCTAGAGTTCCAACCTGGAGACCATGTATTTGTTGGGTTATGCCAGCGCCCTGGCCATCAACCGTGACCGTTTGCGGAACAATTTTTTTTAAAACTGGCGCTAGAATAACCCGATAATCCGGATCTACTATAAACCTAAAGCTAGCAAACTATAAAGGAGTTAAGAATGGTTATACTGAATTATCCGAGTCCTTCGGTCTTCTACTATCTTTCTAAACTCCTAGAGGCCACCATGATTAAGCTTGATCGTCGGCCACCCTCCATCGAAGAGGATCCATCTGAGGATTTGTAGTTCGAACTCCAACCTCATAGCCGAGGTAACTAGGGTACCTAGTTCGCTAAACTAGATAGCCTAGAGGATATAGAGTCTAATGATGAATTAATTTATCTCATGACACCCTAGGTTTCTCAACACATAAGACTTTTAGGGTGGAGGTAGAAGAAGAAACTTGAGGATGAGAGTGTGAAGCAACCATAGAAAAATGGCTAAGTGTTGTGAACAAAGAATGAATCAAGCCTCTCAAAAATATCTCAACAACAAATATCAAGAATGCCACAATAGTGAACCATGAGTCATACCATGAGTCACCAAGTGAGCCATGCTTCCATAAATGCCATGTCACACCTCATCCTCCACCTCATTAACCATTTAAACTAAATGGTTAAAGCTAAATGAGGTGTCTTCTTCTAGAAGCACCTTGTAATAAATTACAAGAATACCCCTCATCCGTATATACATACCCGTATTCGTATTTCGAAAAATTTGAATACTAAGAGACAAAAATAATCCAATAATATAATACTAGGATCCGGCTTAAACCAAAGCCCATTAGTATTATCCGTCTGAATCATGATACGTGCACAAGTGCATGTATATGATCGAACCCTGCCGTAAAACCATCGTTTCGTATGAAGCAAGAAAACCCTTTGTGTGGGACTCTAAAGACTCATCAATACGCTGGCAGTGGGTTTAACCACAATCACGTCAGCGCCACTAGCTGTACGTAACGGTTACTCAGGTATTGAGAGAAAGGAAGGCCGACGAGCAAACTCATCCGAACCCCTACTGAGCATGTCCATGACAATCTTCATACAGTCCGGTCTGTTGGTCTAAGAGTATCGCATATCGAATCTAGGGGGTGGATAAAGTCAGACCCCTAATAACACGATATTTCGTGTTGGTATGCAGTCCATCACCAACTGAGAAATTACTGATCCAAATCAATAATTCTCGACTGCCTTGGCCAAGGATTTCTGGTGATGGTCACCCATGCACATCGCGACATCAACCACTAATACCGGGAGAGACGAATCCCCGACGATCCATTCACTGCCTCCATGTGGCTTGGGACTATACCCAATTAAAACCTGTTTGCACGACTCCTTTGAGCCGTGGTAAGGTAGTAATCAAAGCACAGTGGGAACTCACACGAGACAAATGACGATCTTAGGTCGACAGACTAACCTGTACACATGTCACCTGGGAACTGCTATCTGACAATAGGTATAATACCAACTAGCATGTTCCCGGAGAGTCTGTCCAGTATACTCATAACCCAATGAGCACATGTATACTATCTTAGGTGATAAACAGACACCAATGACTTGGGAGACCGGCCACCGCCCCTCGTCGGGGTTTCGATAAATACACACTAGTCTAGTCTGGAGTATCAATGCCCAGTCTCGATACTCTCTCGACTAGGGACATTTAAGGATGTGCTTATAGACCACCCAACTTTCACGTATATGATCGCCATCATAATGCTGGTAGTCAAGCAAGAATCCTATGGACTCTATCAACGTGTAATAGTGATCTGTAATACCACATAATGCATGTACATGATGATAAAGACAAACCAGATATCATACTATCATTTTGAGTAAAACTGTTCTACCTGTATAGGTCCTTCCTCAATCATCATAATCACTTGCCTGCGATTACAATAATTGCCTTGATGACACTATAGCCAACAATCTCCCACTTGCACTTGAAGCTAATTATTGCGGTGTCGCATACTCACAGCCCGTGTGATACCGAATACCCAACTTCTCTACTAATCAGTCTCACAAAGCTTATTAGTGAAACTATTGCGTTCGAGAAATAGCTTCAGTGAGTGGATCTGCTCCAGTGTTTCTATCTTAATCTCTCTCTATATCTCAACTTCGTAGAGAAAGACTATCTCCCGAAATGGGCAATACCTTGTCTTAGAATTTGTCTGGATATCTGATGGGACCCAGTTCACATATGAACTCCAAATCCAACAAACTTCTTAGACTGTATCATCCACTGAATTTATTCAGTATCCAGTGCCATCCCTTCCACAGTATCCGCTTGGACCACCTGTCTAACATACTGCCCCTCAAAAGAGGGAAAACAATAACTCTGACAGCCATTCTGTCATCCAGCTCATCTTGGAAGCCTGAAATGATAACCGCCTCCCGAAGGAGGCCGTCGTTACCATTTACCAAGAACATCCACTTATGTTCAAAACCGCTTCCCAATGTTTCTACAAGATTGGATTAATATATACTTATTGCAACTTATGCAAAATCAACATCTGATGTTGTACTTGACATCTCCCGATTGACTCAATTGCCTAAGCAAGCGATATACCAATCATGCAAATCCCTCTTCTAATCAGTCTAGAAAAAATCTTTTTAGAGAGGGTGATTATATCACCTGCGGGTACACCACCACGCCAGGAGTCGTCCATTCTAACACACTTTAGAATAATGTCAAAGTGAGCGAATTGAGACACTTCCACAATCTAGATCTAAAACCATAGATATAGTCACCATAATCCCTGATATTTTATCCATATCATATTTGGAGAAACCACCTTGTGACAACCACAGTACAACCGATCGTAGTATAGGAAGATCTCTTCCTATTAAGTGTATGTCATCCAAATACCAGGACATCACTCCCTACTACCTTCTTACCAGATCCATCTCTTATTCTGATGAAGTCAAACTCTATGACTGTCACATTAAAAATAGATTTTCTATCTCCACTATACCTGCTTTAGTCTATAAATAGACATAAGTTACTTGCCCACTATGCTTCTGCTGCTCCCACTGACTACAGCAACCCTCTGGCAGAGTCATATACACGTGCACTTCTAAAGCTAGTTTAGAATGACGTTATACTCATCTTCCTGCCAGACCTCACAGTCTAGAACATCAATAGTGGCAAGTTTGGGTAATCATAAACCTCCCTGTCACCATCTTTGAGGAGAACGAAGTACTTCTCGGGTGCCTGAGGTTACCCACCAAATCTGTGGACTGGCTCATGGATCGTCGAAACCATTTGAATCCTCAGTTTCTATTAAATTTTCAGTAATCGTTTGTGGCTATGGAATCAATTCCAGTTCTACCAAACTCCCACTAATGTTTTCTGAAAAGAATCCATTTTACTAAAACTGGTGGCGAGTCAAGAACAATATAACTATTGATCTTCCAGATGGTAGAATGTTAACTCTCGTCAAAGCCCGGGATAACCCACAAACTGCCATTACTGAAACATGCCTTAAGTTTGTCCAGATTCTGGTTTTAAGTATCAGCCGGACAACTCCATATACCTTAACTTCGTTAAGATATGAATCCATTCTATATATCCAATATAGAAATAAGGGCACTAATTTAATTGGAAGCAGATTCAAAAATCATGCAGCTGTTTTCAGTGCATATCAACCAAATAGAAGGAGGCCAAGGAGCATTACTCATCAAGAAATGCATCCACCTATGAGTAACCTGAAAGAGAAGTAATTTCTTAAAACCATTACTTACAATGGAATACCTTACACAAGTATCTACATCTTCGATCATCTTGAAAAATCCTGATACTTGCAACATATGGTTGTCTACTTTATTCTTATACCTATATCTTCTCAATATCTGGACCTTGTATTTCAACGAAATACTTGTCTAGAACTGGAGAAGTCATGAATAAACAGAATATAGTATGAGTACCAACCCCTTTGTCCTAACGGACATTGGACAACATAAAATACTTTGTATAAGTCCACTGAGTTTTAATAACTCAAACCCTGTGCGTCGTAGGTTGAAAACTGTACTATGGTTAAGAAGAATTACACCGTTGTTGAATGCACCTTACCTAACCATCAACTGATATAGGTAAATGTCATACACATGTTCCCGCCAAAATCTCCGGCCAGGAGCTATTTGTTCCTGTTTACACCGGTTTAAATTTCATTTACTGATATGTGTGAAATCAGGCTCATTCATATATGCACATGCACACATCAGAGAAAGAACAGGTGTTAGAAAGGGAGCACTTGGTGGTCAACGACAAAAAGAAAGTATTTAATTGAACATTTTATTCTATAGGAAATAGATCACCAAATATGGGATCGAAAGTACAGGCATTCACAAAACTATGGATAAAATTATCTAACTCCCTCTCTGCCTTCTCCACCATGTCAAAGCGGCGATCTTCATGAACAGTCGCTTCCCATTGGTCAGCACCGTGCCCATCAGCGAAGGCAAACATGACGACCCGCTGAGCCCGTATCTGGCTTAGCAGCTGAACAGAGCGATCCCTCAGAGCCGTGGTAATCAAAAGTGCCTCGTGAAAGCACTCGATCTTGTTCTCTGCGGCGTCGAGCATTGCCGGAGTCATTTCCGCTGGATGAGGAGGGATGTCATCGAGCACGGACAAGAAGACCATCCGAAACCAAATGGAGCCGATGGGGAGAGGAGATCCTCTATGAGTCAAAAGCTAGTATATCGAATATATATGAAATATTGGATATACTAGGATTTCCGTGTTTTAAATTAAGCATGTATAAAACACGGATTCCACGGTCGTGATCCATACCCCTAGACCCCTACGAGAGCGGCAAGCAACCCTGCTAATTCTAGAGTTAGGAGACCCGGTCTCGACTTCTCGAGATGGTCTCCCACTGGACCCTAGAACCCGGTTACTTGTGCTCCCCGCCTTGGGCCTATCCTAATGCGGAAAAGTAAATAATATACAATGGTGACATCATCCTCAACCCGGAAGTGCCCCAATAAAAGAATATTACATACAATGAATTTTACATGAATGAAAATGAAAAACTCTCATCTCACATAAAACCCCCGGCTATTCAATCACGATGATCTAATATAACATATCATAGCAACACATAATATCACATGTCATCAACGTAACTAAATATGCGTATCCTAATTGTCGTTGACATATAGTACCGAAACCGGCGATACACCACATATTACACTTACGGTCGCATAAAAGAAAGTGAAAAACTATAACAGTTGGAATCCGCAACCACCTTAGATATCATAAACCTAATGTATCACATATATTGGATTTCATGCCTAACCAAATGAATTCCTTAGACATCACATACCTAACAATTATAAACCCCACATTTTAGTCTCTATACCGAAAACACTTTTCAATAACAAGTCGGGATATCCAACAACATTCCTGTCATCCTGATTGAATACTCATCGGAAACTTTAGTAGACGGCCGCACCCCCCGATGCCGTCGACGAAGTGCACTAAAGCGGAACACCTCTGCCGCGAGCACCCGAACGGATGCTTTTGGTGATGGGGTTCTCCTACAGTCACTTGGTCGGGGCTATGGGGCGTGGCTATCTATTAAGTTTACCCGGCGAGTATCTGCGTACACTACATGATTGCGACGGACTTTTGATCGCATCAAAATCCCGTGGCAACCGATCAAATGAGACTATACTGCTAGATTTATAACATTCAAATTAGTTATCTCATAACTACATGTGGATTCCAAATATTGTATCCCATCACATAATATCTGGACGACGTTAAACTTTTCGATCGATTCATCAAAGTCCCAGAATTTCCCGACAGCTCAACACTTGAGCACAGTTTTAATAATACCCAGAAGATACCACAGTACCTATGAACCAGCCGTAGTTCAAACCAACGCCTCACATGTGACAACGCTAAACTACCACAAACCCCAGGGTTCAAGTGGCGGTTTTGATGGCCACATAATCGAGTTAAGGTTTATGTTCTTTTAGAGGGTCCACAGAATCACTTGCATGTTTTTCCGAATACGTTAAACTTGGAAAAATGGGTTTTTGACATTCGATCGAACTCTTTAACTTTGCCTAGACACTATGTGAATAACCCGAAATAATGTTAAAACTACGAATACGAAACACTCCGAATTGTTTATAGTGTAAGATTACATCATATGCAAAATTAGCAAAAACAAACAACACCTGAAACACCAAAACCCAAAGACCAGTGCATGAAAAAAAATTGGGACCAAAACACCCCTATAGGGCCGGCCTCCTCGAAAATTGTGGCCATGTGCTCGGCCAAAATCCGAGCACATGGTCCCAATTTTCTCCCATGTTCATCTCTCTGCCTAAATATGATTCTGCACTTGAATTTTTTTTTGAACACTATTTAAAATCGACAGAAATTGGGGTTTTCCGTTTCAAGTTTCGGAGTCATTTCGGTTTCGTAATTCTAACAAAATCCGTATTAATTTCTAGCATGGCTCTAATACCACTGTTGGGTTGCCTAGCACGGCAGCAAGGTTTCGGGAGGCATCGTCCATGCCAAATTCAAAAATTTGCCGTTCTAGCTAACCCTAACCATGAATCGTAACTAGAAATAATACGAAAAAACATATGCAAACACTTTGTAAGTTATAGTGAGCAAGGAATACAACCTTTGTAGACCGGTCCTTCACTTCAAATAGCTCCATATAGTAGTCCCCTTTGCTGCGATTGCAAACTCCGGACTCTAGAGAGGATCCCTTGAAGAAACGAACGTGCTTGCTTCGATGTCTTCGAGGCCGAAGATGATCTACGTCGAGGAGACACTAACCCAAGCTATTTCTTCACTAATCATATAATTAGTGAAGCAAACACACTCTACTAAATGGAAAGTAGTAGAGAATGATGAAGTAGGAAGTGAGCTCACTTTAGATTTCATTTTCTCACACTTTTTCTCAAAATTCCATTGAAGCTAGAAGCTTTTGATGAAGAAGAAGAAGATGAAGAAAATATCTCATCAATTATTCATCCCAATGAATTATTGCAATCATGGGTGAGTTAAAGCTATCATGCTTAACTCATGTAGAGAATAAACCACACACTATGATTAAGGGTTGGGTTTGATAAATATCTTTAACTAGACAAAAGAGTTGACTTTGTCAAACCTTATCCAAAAGCTTTTGTCCAAACTTTACCATGACAAACTCAATCTCTTTTGAATTAGCTTAACATAAATAGAAACCCTAACTTAACCCTAGCATGGTATTAATCTCATACACCCATCTTGTATGTATCATCAAATATGACACAATACATGTACACAAATATACATATCAAATATATACAATGTGCACATCTAGTGAGAAAAGAAATCATAAGTGAGCTTAATATTAGTTAATGTAATATAATATATCAAATATATAATTATACATTAAATTATCAAATCAACTCTTGATTTAATAATCCGGCTATATCATATACAACCGACTAATACTATATGAATCAACTTATCGAATCAACACTTGATCTGATAACCCGGCTATATCAAATATAACCGACCGATATCACATATCACGAGAATAGAATACTGTATCTCATATCATATCAACCTCGGTCCTGCACATATCACATATGTGCTCCTACTCCGTTTCGCTTGATCCAGGAAACCTCTGTGTAGGACTCTAAAGACTCGTCAATACGCCGAAAGTAGGTGATGATCATATCAAACACCCACAAGCCGCAAGCGGTCTGCTAAACGTAACGGCTACCCGGGTATTGAGCAATCAGAAGATCAAAAATCAAGCCTATTCGTACTCCTGCGAATCCAATCAGTAACACTACCGTACAGTCCGGTCTCTTCGTCTAATATGTCGCATATCACAGCCTGGGAGTTGTAAAACGTCAGACCCCAATAGCCTGATAAGTTATGCCGATGCAAGGTCCATAACGGTTCAAGAAACTACTGATAACACTTACCAGTAGATCTCAGCAACCCTGGCCAGGGATTTCATATTATGGCCAATCGAGCATAGCGCAACATCAACTCCCTATATCGGGAAAGACGAAACCCCTCCTATCGCTCATTGCCACCATGTAACTCGGGACTGTACCCAAAAGCCACCGTTTTGCACGTTCTCTTGAACGTGGTAAGGTGGAAATCAAAGCACAGTGGGAATCACACAAGACTCTATGACGATCTCGGGTCTACAGACTAACCTGTACCAGTGAGCATACCTTCTCTGATGTCAAACACCAATGGATATGGGATCATCCATCGCCCATCATATAGGTCAAGAAGCGTATACGCTAGTCTACTCTGGTATATCGATGCCCTGTCTCGTTATACCCTCGACTAGGAATATTTGAAGGATGTACTTAACGACTACTTTGTCCCCACTAGTATGATCTGCATCATAGTCCTGGTAGTCAAGTACTCATCCTAAGGGCTTTATCAACATGTATTATAGAGACAATCAGTATACATGTTAAGATAAAGAGCAACCAGATAGCATACTATCATGTCGAGCAAGAAAGTCCTCCCTATATATGTCCAAGCATTCACTACAATAATCATCGTATGTACAGTAATGGTCTCTAGGGCATACATATTACTAACAATATAGAAAGAGGGGAGAGGGAGGAAGCTCTCGGAACCGTCGGGGCATCGTTTCGTCACCGGAATCTCCTCGAAACTTCGTCGGAACTTTGCCTCTTGCTAACTCCATTTGTACAACTTGGGACTTGAAAATTTTATAGAGTTTTTATAATGGAATTCTAAATGAGGAGGGGTGAAATAGAGTGTGGTATTTATAGAGAAAATTAGGGGTTTGAGGGTTAAAGAATGTATTAAAAATATGCATTAAAAATGGATTAAAGAGTGATTTATTATTCTTTTGATAAATTCAGAGAATTCAAACAGTATGAGGGAAGTAGGGTAGGTCAACAGGTGCAAGGGGTAAAAATTGGGGTACATTCCCTACGGGGGGCCGGCGGTGCCGGTCCTGGCTGAAGATCTCGCCGGTCGAAACCGGTGAGGGGTGTGTGTGATCTTCGCCACGTGTCCCTGTCGCTTGGTATAACTCAGTGCGCGTATTTGTTTAATCTGTGATTTTTCATTTTACCTGTAGTGCATGTGTAAACCTTTGGGCTTCTAAAAGATTAAAAGAAAAATCAATAAAAATATAATGTGGTTGGGGGGATTCGAACACAGGGGCTACGTCACAGCAGTGCAAGGCTTTACCAATGAGTTACAAGTGCTTTTTTGCTGTTCAAAAGCAAATTAAATTTATAACTTGTGCTCAGGCGGCTTAGGTATTCCTTTTTGTATTTTGAAAAAAAATTGTATAGAAAGTTTAGGGTTGTTACAATTTACTTGACTAACGACTAGCTGGGAGTCTCCATATATGAGGAGGTTTTTGATTCCCATGTCTACAGCAATCTCAAGACCCACCGTCAAAGCTTCGTACTCAGCCTCATTGTTTGTCCTCGGCTCTATTAAAGAAATGGCGAAACGCATTATTCCTCCTTGCGGAGTCACGAAGATAAGGCCCACCCTAGCTTTGATTATGGGGGTGCTTTGCTTTCGATTCTTCAAGGAAGATGCTCCGTCGAAGTATAGTTCCCATTGGACATTATTTCCTTCATTCCCTCCTTCAATTGTATCGAACGCGTGTTCGTCTGGAAATTCGCAATTTAAGAGAGAATCGGCTGGTATTGGATGCTCAGCGAGAAAGTAGGCGATGACCTGGCCTTTCACTTCCTTGAGGGGTCGATATGTTATTGAGAACTCCATCAAGAGAAGGGCCCATTTGGCAAGCCTTTCTGTTAGTATGGCACTTGATATCAAGTATTTGAGAGGATTCACCTTTGATATGAGATAGACCTCATGTGCTAAGGCATAAAGTCGAAACTTCGTTATCGCGAAGATCAGTGCCAGGCAATACTTTTCAATGGGGGCGTAGTTGTTTTCAGCCCCCAGGAGAACTCGACTCAAGTAGTAAAGAGCTCTCTCCTTTCCCCGATCATTCTCCTGTGCCCATAGCGCGCCTAGAGAACCTTCAAGGGCTGTTGTGTACAGGATGAGGGGCTTTCCTTTGACCGGAGCGGTCAGTACCGGCGAATTCTGCATATATTGTTTGATTTCATCCAGTGCACTTTGGGATTTAGGGTCCCAAACGAACGGGTTTCCCTTCTTTATTAGATGGCTGTAGGGGCGGCATTTTCCGGAAAGGTTAGTTATGAACCGTCGGATTTATGCTAGCTTTCGTTGGAGAGACCGCAATTGTTTGAGGGTTCTTGACGTGGGCATTTCCATAATCGTCTTGATCTTTGATGGGTCTATTTCGATGCCTCGGTGTCGTATGATGAATCATAGGAATTTGCCTGAGGAGACTCCAAACACGCATTTCAGAGGATTCATCTTTAGATTGTATTTCCGAAGACGCTGAAAACTATGTTCAGATGTTCCCAGTGCTCCTCGTACGATTTGCTTTTCACCACAAGGCCGTCAACATAGCATTCGACAATCTCATGTATGAGGTCATCGAAGATCTTCGTCATGGCCCTCTGGTAGGTAGCACCTCCGTTCTCCAAGCCGAAAGGCGTCACCTTATAGCAGAATATGCCTAGAGGAGTCCGGAAGGTAGTGTTCTTTTGGTCTTCAGGATGCATTTTTATTTGATTATACCCCGAAGATCCATCCATGAAGGAGAAGACCTCATGGGTAGACGTGTTATCGATCATCAGCTCGGTAATGGGTATTGGGAAGTCATCCTTTGGGCAAGCCTTGTTGAGGTCCCGAAAGTCCACGCAGATGCACACCGTCCTATTTTTCTTCATCACTGGAACAATGTTGGAAATTCAGTCGGGATACTGAACTTCTTGGATGAAGTCAGAGTCAATTAGTTTCTTGACTTCGACATTGATACTCATCTCGAGTTCAAGCCGCATTCTTCTTGGCGCCTGTTTTACTGGCTTGACGTCTGGCGATATAGCCAGTTTATTCACCGCTATTTTTGGATCTAGTCCCGTCATCTCGGAATAATTCCATACGAAGCAATCTATATATTGTATAAGCACGTCCTTTAGTGTGGCCACCTGCTTTTTAGACAGCAGCTCACTGACGAACGTTGGCCACGGATCGTTTTCCGTTCCCAAGTCAATTTTCCTTAGATTGTCCACCGTAATGTGTATCCCATCCTCCAGCTCTTTTGGCGCCGGTGGAAATTATGAGATTATCTCATCTTCATTCTCATTTGCGAAGCACTGGGAGAGGTCGTCTATATTCTCGTGCTCCCCCTCTTTTGAGAATGTTATCACATGGCAGGTATGGGTTCATTTCCAAGCTCGATGTTGATCTGGACTTACCCTCGCAATATAGGTTGCTTTTGGCTCATGCTTTCATGTGGGGTTACCCTCCAACTGTCGGATATAGCAAACCCGCCTTGCTGATACTGGTCCTCGACCCAGTCTTTGAAGGTGAAGCAGTCTTCAAGAGGATGTCCTACTGCTCGGTGGTAAGAGTAATAAGCCGGGTGATAGACCTCGTTTATTTGTTCGGGATGCCGAGATTTCGGAAGCGTCATCATATGATGCTTTATGACAAGGTCGAATATTTTCCTTGTCTTGTCTTAGGGAAAAGAGTATTTCCGACCCATCTTCTTCATAAAAGACGGATTCCAGCTGACATTTTCTCGATCGCGCGGCTTCTTGGATTCGCTTTGCTGTTTTCGAACGTCATTCCCGTTCTTCATCTTGTTGTTGTCTTTGCGTCGGGCTTTTTCCTTGCCACGAGAGTGCACAGCGGGCTGAGAATGAAGGGCTGAGAATGAAGGGCATCATAATCTTCTCTTTCCGCAGACTGCTGAGTGAGACGCTGCGTCCTAGCCTTTTCGTAAATGTCCATTTTGCGGTTGTGGTCATCCCAAACCTTTTGACCGGCTTCACTTATTATCTTGGCAACCTGCTCCTCGAACGACGTACTTGACGCTCTTACAGTAGGATCTCGCTCTGGTTCAATATCAGCACTATATGGAAAAGCATTCCTTTCTCCACCAGAGTTATTTATAACACGGCAGCCATGGAATCGCTCTCGTTTATTTGACCGAACGTATCCGAGCCCAATCGTCTCCATTCTCCCATTTGGCATCTTTCGCCGTGTTCCGGGGACGTCCCAAACCTTTTTGTAGAACTGGGCTTTTCGAACAGTTTGTTTAAAGGGTATGCATTAGCAACTTAATAGCCTTTTCAATCCCTCTGTATAATATCTGGGTAGACGGATTGGTTGAAACCTATCAAGCACAAAATCGGCACCATGCCAGACTTCTTTTTCCACTTTAGTCTCCATAGATTGGTAGAAGAGAATCGCCTTTTCACCTCTTCGCCTAGGAGGGATGTAGAAGGTCTGCAGCTCTTGCATGCCATATGTATTGAGCGCATCCAGTTCCCTGTAATGCCGCTGCGGAACCATGGTAGTCTGTAAATTCTGATCAGCTCCAGTGAAGGTCTGCATTGACGGGCGGACGGAAAACACTGCGTTGGCTTCATCCTCAGAGTCACCGTCGAAGACCAAAATAGGGGTAGATGGTCCGGGCTTGTTGTCTTAGGGTTGCCCCGAGTAGACTATCTTTTCATCCTCCTCTGTATGGCTCCCAAAGGCCGGGATGGTGGCAACGACTTTTGTTTATTCTCCGGCTTATGACATCTTTCTGTGTCTTTGAAGTCTGGTAGGAAGTACTTTGCATCTTCATATTTGCGGACATCATTTATGGAGAACGGGTTTAGCTCCCCCGTAACGGTGTACTCGAGTCCGTCTTTGAAATACTTCATACACTGATTTGTGTAGAAGGGATGATGTTGTACTCGTGTAACCAAGGCCGGCCGAGCAGGGCGTTGTAGCAAGTCTTGACGTCAATGACATGAAATTTGATGTTGGTGACGAGCATCCCAAAGCGTAATGTCAATATCATGGACCCAAGCGTCCGTGATGACTGCGAGTTGAAGCCGGAGATGGTAATTTTATCCCCAGCCAAGTGCTGAACGTTTATGCAAATCTCCTTCAACACTTTTACGTTGAGAAAGTTGACGGAGGACCCGTTGTCGACCAGGATCTTCCCTATCTTAATATCGTGGAAGTCCCCGGTGACATATAGAGGACGGTTGTGCTCGCACGTTCTGAGGAGGAGATCTTCATCGCCGAATGTAATGTCAGCCGTATTAACCTCTTCTAATTCGTCCTTCATCTTTTCTTCCGCAAAGAAAGCTTGGAACTGATCAGCCTCTTGCAGTGCCTTGATCAAAGAATCTCGTGTCTCTTTGGAAAGGAGGAGAGAATCTAGTATGCTCAGTTGTGAAGGTATCTTCCTCAGATGTGCCTGGATATTGTAATCCACCTTATTTTCCTTAGGCAGATCCTTGGCTGCGAGCTCTTTGATGACTCTATCATCGAGGGCAATTTCCTCAGGGATTTTTTCCCTTCCCCTTGTCTCTTTTGCTCGAACCTTTGTTTGTAGGCCCGAGATTCTTTTCAGGCAACGTACAGTTACGCAGCTGAATGTTCTCACAGTTCTTATTCTCTTCTTCTTTTCCAAAGGTGGATTCTTTGAAGAGAGGGCCGAAGGTTATTTCTTCCTCAAAATCGCTCCCGAATGTAAGAACTTGAGATTTTCCTTTTATCGAACTGCTATCAATCATATGACAGTTGCCAACCGTTCTTTCACGCTCGTTTGTCACGCTTCTTTGTTGTCGACGGGTTTTGCGCTTCACCCGCTTGAAGTGTTGCCGGTGAGCAACGTATCCTTGTCACCACTTCTTGAAGGCATTGCACTCTTCGGTGGGGTGTGTGACCCTCTGATGGTATAAGCAGTTGTTCAGATGTACATCCACTTCGTCGAGTCATGTACTCCCGGGAGTGTTTTCCATGAGAGGGGGTAGCTTCGTTCCCATTAACAAGGCTTTGGCGAACCGCTTCTTCGCTTTGATCCTGCTCTTGTTTGTAGCAGGTGTGTTTTGGCTTGGTTGGAGTGCCTTATGACTCATCCTTATCGCATCTTCTTTAGCCTGACGCCGACACTTAGCCTTTTCGTAAATGGTCGTTACACGTTCTCGGTCAACTTTGCTCTTTTGAAGGGCTTCGTTTAGCAGCCTGTCAATTGGGTCTTCTGACAGTTCCAGGAATTCCGGTGCTGGTCCTACCCCCAGTTCCTCTGCGTTGCTTTCCGGCGCTGAGAGAGTTTCTTCATCATTTAACGACGAATGCGAAACCATGTGGCAACTTGCTACATAATCCTTGGGTTCTTCTGACAAGTCATTTCCCTTATCATCGTCACTATCTCCGTTCTCAAGGATATGGCTGAGAAACTCTTTGAGGGTGACTGGGGTATGCGCTTTCTGGTTGTACTCTTCTAGCGCATCGATGCACCTTTGCAGGTCCGTGCGCTTGTCGTCATACTCGGCAGGCTGCACAGGCTTCTTGGTCTTCTTCTTTTTCTTCGACGACATCGAAGGCTTGGCCTGGAGGTCTTGCCCATCGTTACCAATTTTCGGTGTTGGGCGCGGTTTAAGCATCCCCTGAATGATCTCCAGCTCCAGCGGGCTTTTCCATTTGATTGCCGGACATTCTTGAAAATCCTTCATCATTCTTTTATTTTTAGCTGAAAGGACCACTTTTCAAGGAGCTTTTTCCACAAACGAGCATGATGCCCCCGGCGTGTCTACCTTTTTAGGAGCGTGCCTCTGTGGCGGGTTCACCCTCCAGTTTTCGGACAGCGCAAACTTCCCTTGTTGGTACTGGTCATCAACCCAGTTTTTAAAGACGTTGCAATTCTCAATTGGGTGGCCTACTATTCTGTGGTAGGAGAAGTAGTTGGGATTGTTTACGTCACCGGGCTGCAGTGGACGTCTCGGATTCGGCAGTGTTATGAGTTTATTGGGCATTGCCAGTTCGAACAATCTCCTCGTTTTATCACGGGGGAACGAGTAAGCACGTCCTGGCTTCTCTTCCACGGATTGGCGCGGGCGCTCGTTGTTGTGGCGAGCAACTGGTTTCGGGTCATTCGGATGTTGTTGAGTGTTGGCAACGAAGGCCGTTTTCCCTTTACCATTTTCATTCCGAGGGTCCATTTTTGAAGAAGGAAGCCCATGGCCCATTTGGACCATTTGGGCCAGCTTGTCGATCAAAGCCTGGAAGGTGATTGAAAGAATTAAAGTTAACCGCAATCAAGACGGTGTCGCTATGCAGCTAGCCGGTTGAGCACGGGTCGATCCACAGGGAGATGGTTGTATGTCCTTTCTTGTCTTAGACGAGTCAATAAAGAATTTGTATGTGTTTGTTCGATTCTATCCTAAGTGTATTATTTGCAAGTATAAAGTTGTTAAGAAAAAGATACGAAATTGTAAGCTAAAGAAATCCGTACTCAAAACCTTTGAGCCGAGTCTTGACCAATTGAAGCTAGAGCAATCGGCAACAACGTGGATTAGGGGATTTAAGCGCGGTATTCGTGGAATACGGCTTATTTACCCTTGTCCTTCCGTTCTTGTCTCTTGCTTTCGCCTCCGGCCAAACCGAACGCAACCGGTCGCGGTTAGGAATCACCGTTACCTTGTTAGGGTAGGGTGCCTAACGGAGCGCTTGCGTATGGTTTGGGCGGAGTTCAAAGGAAAATAACGGGAAAAGGAAATGAGAAAAGAAAGTCTTAACTTACAATACCGTATTTATTCTTAACAACGATAATTACAACATTTACAAAATGAACAACAAAGAGCAAAAGAAAAGAACAAAGAAAAGAAAAGATTACAAGTAATTAAGTGCATGAATATAAATTGCAAGAAAGTAAAGCGAGCTAATAATAAGCAAGTAATAAAAAGCGATAAAAAGAACAAGAAACTAGAACTCAAGACAAGCATGGGATCGATAGCCAACCCTTAAACTTGCAAGCTCAATCAAGAGGTTGCAAGATCAAGAGAAGGGTAAAGAACTCATGTGAAGTGAAGAACCAATTCCACAAGAAAATACGACCCTTGAGATCAATAACTAACCCTTAACCATTCAAGCTCAATGAAGAGGTTGAATGATCAAGAGAAAGCAAGAATCTCAAGGGAAAGTTAAACAAAAGAGAATGATACAAAAACCCTCATCTTCATTGATCTTCCACTCAAAAAGCTCTCACTACAATTTTCATGGAGAAAAGATGAAGAAGAAGAAGAAGAAAAAGACTAAATCCTAACAAAAAGAAGAACAAAGAATTAACACAAAAATTGGACCATTGGCTTAGCTCAGTTCTGGAGTATTTATAGGCTGCAAAATGAAAACCTAGGGTAACCACCAGAACACAAATAAAAAGACCAAAACACCCCTGGAAAAGTTTTGTCTGCCGCCACCATACGGCCGCGGATCCGCGGCCTAAGCCTCCTTATGCCGCGGATCCGCCGCACTCTGGTGGAGTCAGGGCATGGGGTTCTTGGTACTTCCCTGGTCTGCTGTCCCCTCTTGTCTGGTACATGTATTTTCTGAAAATACTTCCACATTTCTTCCAGAATTTCTGTTGAGGGAAAGGTGGACTTTGGACATGGATTTTCTTGAGCTCCGCGTAGATTTCTTGGTCTTGGTGTTGCCATTGTGCTTTGTGCATGAAGGTGACAATTGATTTGTCATTTTGTCTCCTAAACTGGTGTGTGGCAACAGACGGATAAAGAGCGGAGACCCGTGTTTTATCTGTGGTTGGCAGGAACTCGGATTTTGTCGTATTTTTCCATGGATTTCACCGTTTAGAGCCGAGAACCTGTATCCTGCAATTGACTAGCAAACACGGCTCAAGAGTACCTACCGATATGCAATGTGATAAAAATTGGGCGGTATAAAAATGCAAAAATCTGATATGAACAGAAGGTGGTCGGCTTAAAGAATGTCATGAACTGGGAAACAGTCGCCTGAGGATTGAGAGTCCCTATGAACATGCCCATAGCAGGAGCCTCTTCGATGCGTTGTTCGCATTTCGACCATAGGTTCCGCCACCGAATTGCGTATTGAACCCATGTCTCTCCTGGCTTCACTCTGGCATTGATTAATGCCGTGATCGGGGTGCGTTCTCTTGCGCTTGTGAACCGCTGTGTGAACAACAACTCCATTTCCATGAATGTTTTGACGGAGTCATTTTGGAGCTCCGAGTACCATTCAAACGCCATTTCTGATAGTCTGCCAATGAACTGGCGAAGCAGCAATTTGTCGTCGCCTCCTATATTGCCACATAGAGCTCTGAACTGAGCGACGTGCTGATGAGGATTGCATGTCCCTTTATACACGTGGAACATAGGGATCGTATATCCAGGCAGGTACTTGATTTGATCATACCATTCTGGGTACGGTCTCCCGGTTCTGACGACTTGGCCGGCCGCTTCATTGCCTTGATGAGCTCGTATTTATTGAGCTATGTAATCATCAAGGGCAGATTTGGAGATCGTTTCCTCCCTAGCTATCGATAAAGCAGGAAGTGGGTTCGATGTTTCCCCTCTGTCGTCCTCGATAATTATCGGTGGGTCTTCAGCTGGAGGTTCTGGCTGGATCATCATTCCAACCATATCTTGGAACAGGAGTGCCATCTGTTTTATATTAGCGGCCTGTTCCGCGGCCTCCTTATCTTTTCTTTCTAGCACCCTGTCACTACCCGAAAAGTACGGAACATGATCGGCACTTAAACTACGAAACGTCTCGAGGCGTACATAATCTAAGTAAGCCAAAACCCAGAAATCCAAACCAAGTAAAGCGGTAGAGTGAAGGAAAAACCAATTTTAAAGCAAGAAGTTTAACGACATAAGCCGAAGTGTGCATTTTTAAAATGTCAAGTCTTTTCTGAAAATTTCGGCAGAGTTTCCTTTGTAAATTCAGACCCCAAACGCGTACAAAACCTGATAAAGTATGTATAATGAATAAAAGCATCCCCAAGCGGGAGCTAGCGCTTCGCCAACCGGCGGACAAAACCATACAATGCAATATAATATACAACGCCGAAAGGCGAGGATCAAACTCAGGATAAAAATCCAACATCATCAAGAAACCCAGAGGAAAACCATAATAATACAGCGCGCGACTCTAAGGTCAAAAGAATATACGCAGGTCATCTATCTCTATCAAGTATACAAGTTTGGTTGATGGAGTTTTATTAGATACAACTGAAATAACAAATATACAATGGTGGTCCTGATGCAAAAGATCCCACCTACCAAAGCAATCACCCGGAAGGAACAGTGTGCCAGCAAAGCCGCAACGAAACCTGTACGGCAAAACCTGCAAGGAACTGTGGCACAACGGGGGTGAGTTGCCAACTCGTGAGTAGAAAACATCTACGAGTAGAAATCGCATGCATGACGCTATCCTAGGTCATATCAAGTAATATCCTCAAATAAATATCCTGATCCACCTACACATAAGTGCAATACCACGTGTTCGTGTCAGTGTCTCAGATAGCAACATATCAGATATAAGATATCACCACTATAAATAAGGGTTGCCCTTACGGATTTATCCGTAGGGGCAAACCACTGCCCCTACGGATAACTCCGTAGGGGCGAAAAAATAACCTGTAGCTGCAAACGCCGTAGGTGCAAGTTGAAGCCCTGACCTTGCCCCTACGGAGTTCTGTGTAGGTCCGGTTTCATCTACGGAGTAGGCCGTAGGGGAAAAAAAGTTATTTTATTTACGGTTTTTTAAAATATATTAACTGTACCTACGGAGTTATCCGTAGGGCCCCCTACGGATATATGCGTAGGTACTTATCCGTAGGGGCAAAATATCAGAAATCCTGATATTTGGCCCCTACGGATAACTCCGTAGGGGCAATCCCAACCCCCTGATACTGAGATCAGGGGGGAAATATCAGTTAATGCTGATATTTTGCCCCTACGGTTTAAGCCGTAGGCGCAACATGTGTACCTACGGATTAATCAGTAGGTACACATTATCTGTTTTTTTTATAAAAAGGGCTGCCTGATTTTTTCCCGCCCTGTGCACAATAATATATATATCAATAAAATATAAAATTAATCATCACACAACATATATCGCAGTATTCATAATCACATCTCACGCATATAATATACAAAAGAAACCCAAAAACTGAATATGATATAAATATAAACCAATATCAATATCAATATCGTTTCAAAATGTAGTACAATATGTATGATATAAATAAATACATGTTTCAAAAAATAAGAATAAAAAAGCTACCCTAGCTCGGTCTAGCTCCACCTCTGATAAACGATAGAATCAAGCGCGCCTGCTCCTCGGACAATAAACCATGCAATTCGGCGTGTGCGGGAGTCTGAGCGGCCTGTGGAGCTGGCCATGTGGTCTGCGCAGCCGCCGTCGAGGTAGTTGCTTGCGGAGCCGCGGCTGCGGGAGTCTGAGCGGGCGGTGGAGCTATAGGAGCTGTCTGCGGAACCGCAGCCGATGTAGTGGCTTGCGGAGCCGCAGCCGAAGGAGATGCATGTGGAGGCTCGGCCGATGTACCTTGTCGCGTCTGGACCTAACGTGTGTAAGAAGCGTGTAAGAACCGTGTATTATTCGAATTCGTATCATTATCAAGTTATTTCGAAACCCCATTTGGATATCTAGTTTGGAAAACCGTTGTTTATTTTAATTACATATGTATGTATGATTAATCAAACCTAAGTATAAAACCAAATAAGCTCAAGCTACGTACTAATTATGGATATGTTGATATCTATAATATGACATGATATTTTACTATAAAGTTGTATACATACCAGCATCTCCTTCAACTCCTGAACGGCGGCCCTCAAGCTCTCCAGTTCTTGCTGGACACGTCGCTCACTGGAGACGGAGGAAGTAACCGCCGGGGTGGAGTCCAACCTCATATAGGCCCTGCTAGGGCCCAGTCCCCGGCCCCTCTCCCAACCTCCGTGGTGCCCTCTATGTGCGGCTTCCAGAACTGGGGTCAGCAGCCTCGGATCGCTCTGTCCGGTAAAATCGATCCCCGAGGCCTCGGCCTGCTCAACCACCCGCTCCTACACCCACATTAAGCAGTAAAGTATAAGTATAAAATTTAAACCTGAACCTTCCAAAACTAAAATTTTAAATATGGGTAGAATAAATATTAACACTTACGCAATACTCCTGGGTAGCGACGTCGGGATATCGAAGCTCGCCCGTGGCGGGATCTGTCGAGGTGCCGTGGACGGCAAGATATGCGGACGGCACGCTCGGTGTACCACCTTGCGCCACGGTCTGAGCTGTCTGCAATATTAGAAATTAACTCTTAATATTAGAAATATTAGAAAATAACTCTTAATATTGAAGAATATCACAAAGGTCGGTCTATTGTAATTTACCGATAACTCCATGGCTCGAGCAATATTCCTCGAGCCACCTATGTAAGTGGGGCGACCCCTCTTCGCCGACTTCCTGTTCTTTGTATTCTGAGCGGCCTGTCTCTGCACAACGCATTAACATTTAGTTTTCTAATTAAGGAACACAAAAAAATAAATTATATCCTAAACAATGAATTACATTTAAAATACATACCTGTTTGCGTTGGGAGTTGAAATATTCGCACAATAGAGGCCATGTCTCTACGTCGACTCTCACAAACGCCGGAGTAGATAGGAGGGCCGCTCTCTCTGCCTCGGGGGTCGCCATCCATAGGGAGTAGCAGTCGGCCTTCATCTTATTCCTATTGTATCGCACCTTGGTCTGCATGTTCTTCATCAGGCCATTGTACAGAGCATGAAGGTCGAGCACCCTCCCAGGGTGATCAGGGTCGGGTACATGCTGAAAATCGTAATCCGACTGAAAATAAAAAAAAAACATTGTTATTAGATTGCAAGTGTTAATAATAAATATATTGGATAAATCAAATGAAAATATATATTAATACGTACCCGAGCCTGATCAAAGAAGAGGGCGAATGAGCGCCGGTGCTGCTCGCCCCACTCAACGTGAAGTGGATAGTTCTTCACGAGCCGGCTCTCATCCCCCATATACCGGCCGAACCTCTCGGCATGAGGACCGGTATAGCGATAGTCAAGGGTAAAAAAGAGGGGGAATGCTGCCTCCCCCCTAGCTTTGTCAGGCCTCAGCCTATGGGACTGATTCGGGCTTCGAGTCCCCCTCTGGGGATGGGGAGGCCCTGCGTCTGCACGAAATATCAAGACAATCAATATTAAGACAAAGTTGTATTAAGAAATCAAGCTTAAACGAAAATTGAAGTGTGATATATACCTCCGGTGACTATCGCATGAGCCTGGGCCCGGGCAGCAGCACGAGCGGGACGATAGTTCCTCCGGTGAGGAACAACCGGGGTCCCGGATGCGGACGCATCCCCTCCAACTAGAAAATAAACATTGACGCTAAATTTCCATGAAGTTCATATTTATTCTATAGAGCATATGTAAAATGAATAAATATTTTATATTTATTCATACTAACCTGCAGACGATGCGGAGGGTATGGAAGCGGCAGGAGTGGCCCCTGCGGAAGATGTGGACGCACCATCTATAATTAGACAATTAAAAATAGATTATATAAGTAATTGCAAAAAGAATGTGTAGATCAATAATATAACGTTCTAAATCAATATGCATGCACTATAGGATATATAAACATACCCGCAGGTGCGGTGGTGTCACCACCTACAGCTAGACAATAATAAAAATTGCTAAGTAAGAGCAAAAGGAATGTGTGTATATTTATGATATAGCATTCTAAATCAATATACATGCACTATATGATATATAAACATAGCTGGAGGAGCGAGAGTGGCCTCTGTCCCAGATATGGACGCATCACCAACAACTAGACAATCAAACATTGACAATATAAGTAATTTTGACATAAACAGGCATGAATATCTGTAATATTACATTCAAAATGGATATGCATGCAGTATACCTGGAGGTGTGGCAAAATCCACACGGAAGGAGGCATCCGAACATCGCACGTATGTTAACCGATAGACTATATGACGGTTGTTAGTATCGAGCTATACCGTCCGATATTTAACAACTTTCGTATAGTTCTATGTCACGACGAACATCGCACGTATGTTAACCGATAGACGGGGACTAAGTGGCGCTTTTAGTTTCATATATGAGTATCGATGAGAATATGAAGGTTTCATATTATTATCGAGTATCATATATTGGTTTTAACTTGAACATCCTGAATCACTCTCTAATGATGCGTTTGTTGTGCATTCGTGTTGTATGTGTAACATGATTTTAAACTTATGAAATAATACTTGCTTAGTTACTTGCAAATTGCAACTTGAGAATAAGATATATGAAGAATTGAGTATTAAAGAACTAAGATGCATTAGACTTGGGATTGAGATGCATACCTTTAACATAGAAAAGAAATCAATAAACAAGATGAATATAATATAAATTCATAATTAATGCTACAAGACGCGGGTCTCAGATCAAAATTAGTGTTGAAAGTTTGATTTCCAAAAGTATCTGGCATAAAAGCTAATATATGTGTGTGTGTTATACATGCATGAATGAGGGAACATATAATGAACCATTTAGGCAAATTTTATGATAGACAATTCAAACATGACGGAGAAATATATAACTAGAGCCATTTACGGATAAAAACAAATTATGCATGCCCCTAAACTAACAGATAGAAAAAGAAATTTGTGAATTTAGGCGGTCAACGGAAGTTTCACATGATGACATTGTCACACTAATGCCGCTCGGTTTCTCAAGTAGAGAGCTTTGGTCGATAAATTATCCAATCAATTATGGAAAGAAATGTAAAGTGGAAAATCTATCCAAAATCTAGAAAGAAAGGCACAACTGCGTAATCTAACTTAGCTAATCGTTGGTAGCAAAAGGAAGATGCAATTTCAAACTGCTTGGATGTGCCCATCAATGGAATAAGAAACAAACAAACCCAACAAACAAATAAGCTCATATCTACAATATATGAAAGCAAGCGAACAAAAGTGGGAATCAACATGCATAACATGGATAAGTACTTATTGCAAGCACAACGCAATAATCAGGGTTTATTGCACAAACCCCCTTTTATAGTTTACCATGCAAGACAACAGTTATGCGCCCCTCCAGCAGAACCCCAACCCTAACCCCAACCCCAACCCAACCGCAACCGCAGCACCAGCCCCAGCCCCAACCCTAACCCTAACCTTAACTCCAACCCCAACCCAACCCCACCCCACCCAAACCGCAACCCCAACAGTTATGCGCCCCCCAGCCGAACCCCAACCCTAACCCTAACCCCAACCCCAACCCAACCGCATCCCCAGCACCAACACCAGCCCCAGCCCTAACCCTAACCCCAACCCCAACCCCAACCGCAACCCTAGCCGAACCCAACCCCAGCCGCAACCCTAGCCGAACCCCAACCGCAACCGCAACCGCAACCCCAACCCCTAAAATAATCAAAAATCTCTTTAATTGAAGATTTCATTACTTACCTGTTCGGTGGATCGGCGACGAGGAAGAACGGCGTCGAGATCGGGAACGACAGAGAGAACGGAGACGAGATCGGTGAGATCGGCGAGGTCGGCGAAGAGATCGGCGAGGTCAGCGAGGTCGGCGACGAGATCGGCGAGGTCGGTGATGCGGCGACGAGAAAAGGAGATTTGCGAGGTTTCGCGCGCTCGATCGAGGAGGAGGATAATCATCAGCGTGTAGGGAAATTATGTTTCTTTTCTATTAAATCCATATTTAGATGCCCCTACGGATTTGTCCGTAGGTCCTTGGTTTGCGGCACCGTAGGGGCAAATAACAAATTAAGATTTAATATTTTTACGTTGGTGCATCTTGGACCGTAGGGACAACCTTATGGCCCTACGGATTAGTCCGTAGGGCCAAAATAAATATGCCCCCACGGATTTCAATATCCGTAGGGGCAACCCCCTATTCTAGTAGTGTGTATGAATGCATTACAAATGAAACAGAATACATGATGAATGAAACAACTATTTTCTTTATTTAATGAGATTTCTGTATATATATAAATTGAGTTTCATCAATGAAATCAACAGAGAAATCAGTGTCAAGTATCGACATAAAACAAAAATCTCATTATCTCAATATCTCAGGCTCCGGCTATCCGGACTAGCCTGTATCATCAAATCTCAATATCTCAATGTCTCAAATCTCAATATCTTAATATCTCAATATTTCATGCTCTGTCAGTCCGGATCGGCCCATATCATCAATCACACGACCACGAACGGTATCCTCCGGATATCCGCCGCGCCAAACAATCACCGGTAGGAAGTCTGCCCCTGCCGGGCTCATCGTCTACAACTCGAGCTTCTTGTCCCGGGGTACCATACCGGGTCCACCATGTACCCGCAGACGGTTCATCCAACTCCTCGAATCGGGTCTCGAAAACCATCTCAGAATCGAGAAAACATCATGGTGGACAATACTCATTATATCAAGGAAAATCGCATCGATCTCTTTAAAACAAATCATCAGTTTATAAAACTTTCACATGCGGTTTCCAAATCCAGAAATCTCAAGAAGGATTCGAAATCATAAAAATCATGTTATCAATAAACAGTGAATACCGGCATAAATCTCCATAATACTGCATGACCAATGAATATATGAATGCATCTGATATCATGTAATAAATGCAATAGTTAAACTAGCATATAAAAGCTATAGCATATTGCAACTATCAACTAGCAAGCTATGTCAATGAATAGTATTTTCTAAAGTGTACGTGATATGGCAATTACTGATGATGATGTGTGTGAGCCGGCAAGCAGGTGTACGTGGAACATACGCATCATCGGTAATGGTGCTGGTGTCCTGACAGTAGGGTTTCATGATAATTACAGATAACATATGTATAAGCATGCAATGCGATGAAACATCATGAATATATAGAAAGTGATGTAGTAACAGTAACACTGAAAAATATACCTACCCAATATACGAGTCATACAGTTTGGTATTTAAAATACTCATGATTCTCCACTTTTGAAAATGAGTATGACTCGAGCCCAGTCAAAAGGGTAAGGGAATCCACCTAAGTCTGAGTCGATCTATATACATATATCTAGTAGTCGGTGATCTCGCCTCAATAGTATCACGTACGATACAATAAATAATATGACATCCTCGAGTCAAGAGTGCGGATCTATCCTCATAACTATATCTCGTATGGTAAATCTACCGTACGGCATTCCAAATCTGGGTACGGATCAAATATCACATTTATCTCATTATTCATCTGGTATCCACATCATCACATATCGTGAGCAGGGGTACTGAGCTAAGTCTAGTACACTACTAATATCATCAACAATATCATGATCTGGCTACTGATCTAAAGCCTCATACAATCCAATGTTATCAACACATATTATCATATAGAAGGATACATCGCCCAAGCGATCCATTATAAATATCATAACATATCTCATCTCATATCTCGATCATATGTCAGCTATCATATATATATCATCATCCACATGGGATCGTCGTCCAACGATCCGCTATAACATCATGACATATCTCGGTCACATATTAAATATCTTACGGCATCATGCCCGATCATATCTACTCATTTCCAAGTATCATATAACATCCTCATCATCCAAGCATATGAATACCAATATATATATGTCCCCAATACGCACAAGGAAGTAAATGTACGCGAGCATGTGTATGTACGTGTATGCAAATCTTTGCTCTAGGGTTTCGTGACTAAGAAATCGACTAAAGTCCTTTCTGCAATTCTCGCTAAGACTACCCCTAAATCTCCTAAAGCTTTTCGTGCTAAGGTTCATATCACACACTAACATGTAAAAGTATATCTATATCACATCACATCGTTTCTCACAACTTTGCGGGGGTGCTATACGCCATCCACCCGACTTCCCGCGTAGATATAATCTACTCACCTGAGCTTCACTTGCCGATGCTGACGTCGCCACGCGCTTGCTTGTCGTCTCGAAGTTCATATGGGGTACCTACATGTCACATATAGCATCGTAAACAGAAATCTCGCACGAAAACCAAATCGGCACTAGTATCACACATAGGTTAAAACCTATCGTCTACTCTCGCAATTCAACCAAATAACACTCGATACAGATGTACAAACATCAAGTAATCGAATAAAATACCAAATATCAAAACTTGAATTCATAAACAACGAGAAAACCAAAGCAGCAACTCATGAAAATGGCCCCAGATTTTACCCTATGTCAAATTGGTCAAAGTTGCACATACGGAAGGTTTAGTTTACTGACATAGGAGCTACAGAACAAGCACGAGCCAGTTCCAAACTACCCAGGCCGCAAATTGTGGCCAAAGGGAATAAAATTGCGGCCAAGAAAAGTCCAGTGGTTTTTAGGTTTCAGTGGTAGCTCCTAGGGTGCCTGCACGTCTCATGGTCAAGGAAACTTCTTTTACCAAGGTCTCGGGTCATCCCAGATCTCTAAATACCAATTTACAGTTCATTAAAAGCCGTAAAACAATTTCAGCAACTAAGTAAAACACTTCCAGATTTTCCTCAGGTGACAATTAGGACATTTTGCATACAGGAGGGGTCTAATTTACTGGAGATGGAGCTACAGAACAAATACGGACCAAAATGCAATAGGTCTGGCCGCAAATTGCGGCCAGAAGGAATATTTCTGCGGCCAAGTTGGGGAAGTAGGGGCTAGGGTTTCAGTGGGGGGGTCCTAGGTTGCCTGCATGTATCTCAGTGTTTGCTAAATAAATTTTCAGGCCCCCGAGTGTTAGCAGATTTCCAATTACCATCATATTTTCACAGTTTTCCGATGTCGGGGTTTCTAAGTTCGTATTCTGGGGTTTATTCTATAGTTTCAGTCCAAGGTACAATCCTTACATGGGTCATAAGGTCTCTACTAACCTCAATTACACTTCATAATTCAAAATTTTTCAAAACCCCCATCTAGAAATTTCTTGGTTCACAAAACCACTCGATATCGATACTAAACATATATGGATGCCTAAAGAATTTAAATACTATTCTAAAGGTGCAGAAATTACCTCAATTGGCAACTCAAGAAAATTCTTGAGCTGCCCAAAGTCCTCAAAATTTGATTTTTCTTGGTCCAATGTGCTCCCCTTGAGCTTGTGCATGCTTTTTGTGAAATGGAGATGGGCTTTTGGTGAATTTTTGATGATGTTATGAGGGTTGAAGAGAAGGTGGAGATGAGGTGCTGCCTTGGGTGAGGAAGAAGAAGAAGAAAGATAAAGATGATGAAGTGATAAGATGAGCCATGATTATGGTTTGACCCCTCACCCTCTCTCTCTCATGCCCATCCCTCTTATCATCATGATACCTTTTCCTATTCTTTTGTTTTTGCCTTCTTCTCTTTTCTTTTCATTTAAAAAGCCATGCATGATAAAAAATTAGGAAAAAGCCATGATAGAAAAATATAACAAGTGTGAAAATGATATGGTGCATGTCATGTGCACAAAACACGCTAAATGCGCGATTAGCGATATTTAATCGCGATTAGCACTAAAATGGTGTATAATAAATCATAAAACTTCATAATTTGCATAAATTACACAAAGCGCCCTCTTTTTAGAAATTTCTATAATTTTCCAAATTTTTCCCAAATTTATCGGTATTTACTTTTACCGCCTTATTAAAATATTCAATATAATTATTATTTAATTATAAAAATTCCCAAAAATAATATTTTATTTTCCTGAAATGTTACAATCTTCCCCCCATAAAGAAATTCGGTCCCCGAATTAAATTTAATCCCCTCAAATACTAAAACATTTCAGTAAAAAGTCCAAGTCGTCGGGGCTCCGAAATCATCAATACATCAAACGCATCATAGCGCAAAGCATGCGCATGAACAGTGAGCAGATAACTCCAAATCAAAACTTCGTCAAGCATCCCGCAATCATCGGAGTCATGGAGAAGACATCAATGTCAAAGCCCAAAACGAAACCAATCATGATATACATCAAAACCATACTTGTAAACGTCAGAAGGAAATGCATGCCAAATCTTTCATGTTGCTGTGCGATGCGCGTATCGCGGCACAGTGGCGGACGTCTATTGTAAGAAAATAACTATTTATAGACTTATCCTTTGTTTAATATGTACGACCCGCCGTTTTTGAAAATAATTTAGAAGGGTTTCCTTGTTTTAAACGTTTCGTGTCATATCAGACACGTAGGTAAATACTGAGAGTATAGCTCCCTTTTTGGAACTCCCCTCGATAACTATCAATGAATGCAAAATAAATACAGGTACTGTCCTCTGACTAGTCCTGCTCAGTACGAAAACAAATAACAAATATCATAAAAACGTACTGCTCCATCAGAAATCAATCCCAAAATGTGCATATGAATGTCATGTGCGTCTGGTGCTCACGGAAATCGAAATCAATAATTGTGCCGTACACGTGCACAGAAACAAAATCTAAGTGCAACGGGTGTGCACGAAAACACCTGTCAAGGGCAATGGGTGTGCCTGACTGCAACATCAGGTGCATCTGATGTGCACGAAGAATTCCGATTTAGTGCATCTGGTGTGCACCAAAATCGCATCTCATATCATGTGCCCAACATGCGCGAAAATCCAAATCAGGTGCATCCATCATGCACGAATAAAATCTAAATCATGTGCATCCAACATGCACGAAATCACGAAATCCAATATCAAACGCCGAACATGCGCAAAATCCAATCCAAGCGTGTCAGTCCGTGAAAAGTATCTAGTGCAGTAACATTCATGAAAACGAACATCAAGTGCAGACGCGCACAAAACCCAAATCTGGTAACGCAAATGCTCAAGACATAGATCGGGTACAACCAGGGTACGGAGTATATTTCCGGTGCAACCAATGCACAAGATACCTAGCTAGTGCAACAAAAGCTCGAAATACGAATCCGGTGCATCTAGTGCACGAAATATCAAATACAGTGCATCCAGTGCATGAAAATGCATCAATAACTCAAATGCGTATAAAAACAACACCGAGTGTACCAAGGTGTATAAAATCCAAAAACGCGTGTAACTGCATGCACGAAACATGTACTAATGCACTGCAATCACATGTAAGCTATACCGAGTGCAAAACCAAATCGAGTGCATACCACCCGCACAAAAATCAAATCAGCTGTATGCAATCCATGAAATCATAAACATGTGCAGCTAAGGCACAAAATCAACATCAAGTGCAATAAATAAACACAAACCATAAATCAACACAACGGTGTATAAAAACATATCTCAAGTGCAATAACTATGCACAAAAACGTAAATACCCAGTAGGTGCAGCCATGGTGCACGAAAACAATACCATGAAGCCCAATCATCAAAACTCAAATCCAAGTGATATGACCGTGATACTCGGATCACAAACGCAAATCACAATAAATGACATTGAGGTACACCTCCTACAATGTTGAAAAGTGTCGGTACGTCCAAAACTGGAAGAGCAAGAACATCCGCTGCCTCCTGCTCATGGTCTGGCGTCTTCTGTCTCTGGGTCCTCATTTCTCTGTGGATTACCGATCTCGCAATCCCTCGGCTCGTCGGCCCGGTCCGGTGTACTAACGGAAACGATCCACTCTAGTACTCCTCTGGTCCTTTCACGGCCAATTAGCACGACCACTCATCATGAGGCACGTCTCTGGCGTCGTTCTATGGTCCTCTGAATATACGTCACACATCTGATCCTCGGTGCAAATCTCATTGCAGCAGTGTCCTGGAAAGAACCTGCTCAGGATCTCTTCCGATCTCGCCTATGCCGAACTATACGGAGGCCGGTACTCTTGCATAATCCTCCCTCTTCTTCTGGACATCTGCGTTCTCAGCACAACTCCTCCTCGGAAACTGGTCGTAACCCAACGCCTCTGTATGAATATCAGCTCTCTAATCTCGACGGGGAGTAACGACAGCTCATCAGCATCTCGCACGAATCTCTTGTTTCACTTTGCTCTAATGTCGACTGATTCGGACTCGTCTCTTCATGGCTGTATGGACTGCGCTCCAATGGCTATACTTGTATCTGGAGTCTCCCAAGCAATGTATCCCATCACATGATATCCGAATGCTGTCAAAATTTTTGATCGATTCGTCAAGGTTCCATAATCCCCCAAGAGCTCAACATCTTGGGTACAGTTTAATAGTATCAAATATATGCCACAGCACCTATGGACCAACCGTAGAAGGGCAAACCCAAGCCTCATTAATGGCACCGCTGAACTGCCGCAAACCCTAAGGTTCACCGGCGTTCCATGGTCATTATGTCGAGTTAGGGTTTCATTCTTCTAGAGGGTCTGTAGAATTACTTGCATTGTTTTCCGAATACTTTAAACTTGGAAAATGGGTTCCTGACATTCGATCGTCTATATCGACTCTCAACGTATCAGCGTGAAGTCGTCTCTAGCTGGAATCAATCAATCTGATGATCTCGCATCGGGGTAGGCAATGAATCACATGTCCTAGTCTTTCATCCCTGGTGATTAGCGATCTTCTATCATATCTCGAAGTATAACTCGTGCGGCATTAGCTCCAAACATCTGGGGCGATATCTCCTCATTCACAGCAACTACTGGCTCATTCATCCGCATGCTGAACAGTGCCTCAATCATCAATTATAATCGGTGCTTTGACGGTCATCACATCCTGGCTGGCCTCTATCAGTAGCCCAATCCTCTGGTGCCGATCTGCATGTCCGAGAAATCCTTGTACAAGCAATCCATCAAATGCTCGGGACGCGAAAAACATCATAAAAAGACACCTCTATACAATCGTATGTCCTTGGAATTACGCCCTGATCAGTCCTCGTCCGTGACAAGCTCGTGCTGACCGCAACTCTAGCCGTACCTCTCTCTGCCCGTACCACCGTGATAACAAAACCATAAACTGGTACTGAAAAGGCTAGATCATAGGAATGAATATAATACTGTGCAAGGAAATGTACATCCTAAGGCTTCTTAAGCGGAGTATCGTATCATAAGTATGTCGCGGAACATACACACGGTACGTCACTCTGTTTGAGTCACCTACTCCATCAACCAAGGGTCATCCCACACTCCGAAGGTAAAACATAACGCTCTGATACCAATTTTTTCACGACCCGAAAAGTACGGAACATGACCGACACTTAAACTACGAAACGACTCAAGGCGTATGTAATCTAAGTAAGCCAAAACTCAGAAATCCAAACCAAGTAAAACAGTAGAGAGAAGGAAAAACCAATTTTAAAGCAAGAAGTTTAACGACATAAGCCGAAGTATGCATTTTTAAAATGTCAAGTCTTTTCTGAAAATTTCGGCAGAGTTTCCTTTGTAAATTCAGACCCCAAACGGGTACAAAACCTGATAAAGCATGTATAATGAATAAAGGCATCCCCAAACGGGAGCTAGCTCTTCGCCAACCGGCGGACAAAACCACACAATGCAATCTAATATACAACGCCGAGTCAAACTCAGGATAAAAATCCAACATTATCAAGAAACCCAGAAGAAAACCATAATAATACAGCGCGCGACTCTAAGGTCGAAAGAATATACACAGGTCATCTATCTCTATCAAGTATACAAGTCTGGTTGATGGAGTTTTACTAGATACAACTGAAATAACAAATATACAATGGTGGTCCTGATGCAAAAGATCCCACATACCAAAGCAATCACCCGGAAGGAACAGTGTGCCAGCAAAGCTGCAACGAAACCTGTACGACAAAACCTGCAAGGAACTGTGGCACAACGGGGATGAGTTGCCAACTCGTGAGTAGAAAACATCTACGAGTAGAAATCACATGCATGACGCTATCCTAGGTCATATCAAGTAATATCCTCAAATAAATATCCTGATCCACCTACACATAAGTGCAATACCACGTGCTCGTGTCAGTGCCACAGATAGCAATATATCAGATATAAGATGTATGAATGCATTACAAATAAAACAGAATACATCATGAATGAGACAACTGTTTTCTTTATTTAATGAGATTTCTGTATGTATATAAATCGAGTTTCATCAATGAAATCAACAGAGAAATCGGTGTCAAGTATCGACACAAAACATAAATCTCATTATCTCAATATCTCAGGCTCCGGCTATCCGGACTGGCCTGTACCATCAAATCTCAATATCTCAGTGTCTCAAATCTCAATATCTCAATGCCTCGGGCTCCGTCAATCCGGATTGGCCCTTATCATCAATCACACGACGACAAACGGTATCCTCCAGATATCCGCCACGCCAAACAATCACCGGTAGGCAGTCTTCCCCTGCCGGGCTCATCGTCTACAACTCAAGTTTCTTGCCCCGGGATACCATACCGGGTCCACCATGTACCCACGGACGGTTCATCCAACTCCTCGAATCGGGTCTCGAAAACCATTTCAGAATCGAGAAAACATCATGGTGAACAATACTCATCATATCAAGGAAAACCGCATCGATCTCTTTAAAACAAATCATCAGTTTATAAAACTTTTACATGCGGTTTCCAAATCCAGAAATCTCAAAAAGGATCCGAAATCATAAAAATCATGCTATCAATAAACAGTGAATACCGGCATAAATCTCCATAATACTGCATGACCAATGAATATATGAATGCATCTAATATAATGCAATATATGCAAAAATTAAACTAGCATATGAAAGCTATAGCATATTGCAACTATCAACAAGCAAGCCATGTCAATGAATAATATTTTATAAAGTGTACGTGACATGGCAATTACCGATGATGATGTGTGTGAGCCGGCAACCAGGTATACGTGGAACATACGCATCATCGGTAATGGTGCTGGTGTCCTGACAGCAGGGTTTCATGATAATTACAGATAACATATGTACAAGCATGCAATGCGATGAAATATTATGAATATACAGAAAGTGATGTAGTAACAGCAACACCGAAAAATATACCTACCCAATATACGAGTCATACAGTTTGGTATTTAAAATACTCACGATTCTCCACTTTTGAAAATGAGTATGACTCGAGCCCAGTCAAAAGGGTAAGGGTATCCACCTAAGTCTGAGTCGATCTATATATATATCTAGTAGTCGGTGATCTCCCCTCAATAGTATCACGTACGATACAATAAATAATATGACATCCTAGAGTCAAGAGTGCGGATCTATCCTCATAACTATATCTCGTACGGTAAATCTACCATACGGCATCCCAAATCTGGGTACGGATCAAATATCACATTTATCTCATTATTCATCTGGTATCCACACCATCACATATCGTGAGCAGGGGTACTGATCTAAGTCTAGTACACTACTAATATCATCAACAATATCATGATCTGGCTACTGATCTAAAGTCTCATACAATTCGATGTCATCAACACATATTATCATATAGAAGGATATATCGCCCAAGCGATCCATTATAAATATCATAACATATCTCATCTCATATCTCGATCATATGTCAGCTATTATATATATATCATCATCCACATGGTATCGTCGTCCAACGATCCGCTATAACATCATGACATATTTCGGTCACATATTAAATATCTCACGGCATCATGCCCGATCATATCAACTCATTTCCAAGTATCATATAACATCCTCATCATCCAAGTATATGAATACCAATATATATATGTCCCCAATACGCACAAGGAAGTAAATGTACGCGAGCATGTGTATGTACGTGTATGCAAATCTTTGCTCTAGGGTTTCGTGACTAAGAAATCAACTAAAGTCATTTCTGCAATTCTCGCTAACACTACCCCCAAATCTCCTAAAGCTTTTCTAGCTAAAGTTCATATCACACACTAACATGTAAAAGTATATCTATATCACATCACATCGTTTCTCACAACTTTGCGGGGGTGCTATACGCCATCCACCCGACTTCCCCCGTAGATATAATCTACTCACCTGAGCTTCGCTTGCCGATGCTGACATCGCCACGCGCTTGCTTGTCGTCTCGAAGTTCATATGGGGTACCTACATGTCACATATAGCATCGTAAACAGAAATCTCGCACGAAAACCAAATCGGCACTAGTATCACACATAGGTTAAAACCTATCGTCTACTCTCGCAATTCAACCAAATAACACTCGATACAGACGTACAAACGTCAAGTAATCGAATACAATACCAAATATCAAAACTTGAATTCATAAACAACGAGAAAACCAAAGAAGCAACTCATGAAAATGGCCCCAGATTTTACCCTATGTCAAATTGGTCAAAGTTGCACATACGGAGGGTTTAGTTTACTGACATAGGAGCTACAGAACAAGCACGAGCCAGTTCCAAACTACCCAGGCCGCAAATTGTGGCCAAAGGGAATAAAATTGCGGCCAAGAAAAGTCCATGGGTTTTTAGGTTTCAGTGGTAGCTCCTAGGGTGCCTGCACGTCTCATGGTCAAGGAAACTTCTTTTACCAAGGTCTCGGGTCATCCCAGATCTCTAAATACCAATTTCCAGTTCATTTAAAGCTGTAAAACAATTTCAGCAACTAAGTAAAACAATTCCAGATTTTCCTCAGGTGACAATTGGGACATTTTGCATACAGGAAGGGTCTAATTTACTGGAGATGGAGCTACAGAACAAATACGAACCAAAATGCAATAGGTCTGGCCGCAAATTGCGGCCAGAAGGAATATTTCTGGGGACAAGTTGGGGAAGTAGGGGCTATGGTTTTAGTGGGGGGTCCTAGGTTGCCTGCATGTATCTCAGTGTTTGCTAAATAATTTTTCAGGTTTCCGAGTGTTAGCAGATTTCCAATTACCATCATATTTTCACAGTTTTCCGATGTCGGGGTTTCTAAGTTCGTATTCCGGAGTTTATTCTATGGTTTCAGTCCAAGATACAATCCCTACAGGGGTCATAAGGTCTCTATTAACCTCAATTACACTTCATAATTCAAAATTTCTCAAAACCCCCATCTAGAAATTTCTAGGTTCACAAAACCACTCGATATCGATACTAAACATATATGGATGCCTAAAGAATTTAAATACTATTCTAAAGGTGCAGAAATTATCTCAATTGGCAACTCAAGAAAATTCTTGATATGCCCAAAGTCCTCAAAATTTGATTTTTCTTGGTCCAATGTGCTCCCCTTGAGCTTGTACATGCTTTTTGTTAAATGGAGATAGGCTTTTGGTGAATTTTTGACGATGTTATGAGGGTTGAAGAGGAGGGGTAGATGAGGTGCTGCCTTGGGTGAGGAGGAAGAAGAAGAAATGTGAAGATGATGAAGTGATAAGATGGGCCATGAATATGGTTTGACCCCACACCCTCTCTCTCTATCATGCCTATCCCTCTTGTCATCATGATACATTTTCCTATTCTTTTGTTTTTGTCTTCTTCTCTTTTCTTTTCATTTAAAAAGCCATGCATGATAAAAAATAAGGAAAATCCATGATAGAAAAATGTAACAAGTGTGAAAATGATATGGTGCATGTCATGTGCACAAAATACGCTAAATACGCGATTAGCGATATTTAATCGCGATTAGCACTAAAATGGTGTATAATAAATCATAAAACTTCATAATTTGCATAAATTACACAAAGCACCCTCTTTTTAGAAATTTCTATAATTTTCCAAATTTTCCCCAAATTTATCGGTATTTACTTTTACCGCCTTATTAAAATATTCAATATAATTATTATTTAATTATAAAAATTTCCAAAAATAATATTTTATTTTCCTGAAATGTTACACACCCTTCGTAGGAACACCGTATTGATCTCCTGCTCCTGGCGCTGTTCTGATGCTCACTACGGGTTTTCTTTCTGTCCAGTGAGTGCTGCCATTTTTTTCAGCATCTCCTGGAGCTTTTGTTGTTGCTCCTGAGCCTTTGTTAACGACCGAGTTTGCGGTCGATGATCCATGGAAGCACGGCTTTCCTCTTTCCCGGAAGCCATGTAGACCGTGTGTACAACCATGCCCCCAGACTTGAGGCGTTTGGGTCCGGCGCCGTTGGAATTTGCTGCAGGCAATGAGATTTTCTCCAGCCTCCTCCTTTTGTGGGAGGTCGAGGCTGAAGGATCCATTGTAGCAGGCGCCTGTGTGAACGAGGTCTTCCGTGGTGTGGCGGAGGGATGTTCCTCCTCTTGTCGAACCTTCATTTTCTTCGGTCGATGAGAGTGGTCTTTGTTGATCACAGAGTCCTGGACTTTCCGCCAGAACCTGTGAATTTGGGAGGAGAGCCATTGAGGGGACTGCTCCGTCTTTGCCCGCGTCATGTTTTCAGCAGGGAGTGGAGATTTCTTAAACACCGCGGTTGGGGATTTTTTGCGCACCCTCTTTAGCGGTTCGAAACTGTTCCCGGTTGGAACAGCAGCGTCAACTTCCACCATTGGAGCTGGTGGAGTAAGTCCAGAGTGGGAGTTGCCCACAGCTCTTCTCACCCGGCTCCAGTGGCGATGTCGAGTGTGTCTTGCAGACCGGACCACCTCAGTTGTGGAAGCGGATCTGTCATGCCCCCGGATTTGATGAGGGGCTACTTCTTGTGCCAGCCTGTTGAAGACTGACGTTCGTTGAGAGGGGACGGCCAATCTTTCGAAGGCCGACTTTCTGGTAGGGAAAGCACTTTTGACGACTTCACCCATAGCAAGAGTTGGAACGTCCAGTCTTGCGAAGACCGATCCTTTAGTAGGAGAAGACCCTTTGACGACTTCACCTGTCGGAGCTGGAATGAATATCCGTTTCGAAATAACCTCAGCCTGTTGAAGACTGAGGTGGCAAACGTGGACGAATCGTTGAGAGGGGCCATGGTGGTTGCAATTCTATCAAAGACCAACTTTTTTAGAGCTTCCTGTGATGGCACTGGGGCGCTGAAGCTTGCTAGCAGGAGCATGGTCCCGAAGAACAATCCATTGGTGGCATGAGTCACCTGTTCCACTGGCATTGAAAAGATAGAGGCCGCATTTGACCCGTATGTCACTCCTCCATCAGGGACGGAGCAGGAGTTGTTGTTGCAGGTACACTTGTAAGACATTGATATTCTTTTCTCTGCAAAGGAGCAAAACAAAAAATCTTAGTACCTCGAATCCAAGAGCAACCATAGCAAACCATGATTTTGTTCGCGAAACACGACACATGAAGTGTGGAGTGGAAAAGGTCCCACCAGGCATGCCAGAATCTGTTCATCGTCAAAAACAGAGATGAACCGCGTAGGTCGTCTTGCCTGAATTTGGGGGCAGATGCTATTTGGATTTATCCATCCACCTCTCCGAAGATGCCAAGTTGATTTATGACACCGTGTATCGGAAGTTTCGACAGATGCGGCCGTTGTAGCAGACTTCATCAGATTCCCCCTGCAGTTAATTACGTTATTCTATCGCGATTACCGCTTTCTCTTGCTCTGGAAGTTCACTTCGTGTCGTGTGTGTTTGTTTTCTTTTCTGGTTGCCCGTGGATTGTATACGGAGACTAATTTATGTTGTCGCCCGTAGGGCGTGGATTAGTCCAAATCCGTATATCTTAGATTTGGGGTTCTTATTTAAGGATCGTTAATCTATTTTGGGATTAAGATCGACTTAAACGTATGTGAACATTTGGGGGCTCGGTTTGTTTTTTGTTAAGAATACGTTAGTCCAATTTGACACTAAGATCTACTTAACAGGGTGTTAGGATCATTTTTTTGTTTCAGATCCACCAAGAGAGCATTTGGGCTCTGTTGTTTTAGTTTAAAGACGTTTCGGTCCCTTATCGCCATTTTGGAGGCGATGTTTTAGTTTGAGGACATTTCGGTCTGTAGATCACCTTTTTTGAGATGAGGTTTTAGTTTAAGGACGTTACGGTCCGTTGTCGCCATTTTGGAGGCAACGTTTAATTTGAGAACGTTTCGGTCTGTAGATCACAATTTTTGAGGTGAGGTTTTAGTTTAAGAACGTGACGGTCCATTGTTGCCATTTTGGACGCAATGTTTAGTTTAAGGACATTTCGATTCGTTTTATTTTAAGAATGTTTCGGTCCATTGATCATCTTGCACGCACATGTATTTGTTACGTGACGGGATGGGCAACGATGATATAGGATGCACCCAGTTAGGGATGTGGTTTGATTTGAGGTGTGCACGTCAGTTTGTAAAGTGCACCAAAAAGCAGTTGGTTGTCGGGACCCGCCACCTCCCTGAAGACGTTGAAGAATTACAACGACATGTATCAAAGGTGTAGAGAGATGTACCCTTGAACCAATTCCCGTGTTTGAGGCAAAAGGGATTATGGTAAACCCGGGAATCATTAGTCGTATTTTGAGACTAAGATTTCCTCAGGGGAATGTGGGACGGATATCGTTTTGGGATATCATCAGTTGGAAGATCGATAGCCGTATTTGAGACTAAGATCAGTTTGGGAAAACATGAGCACATAGGCTCGGTCGATTTTTTGACCTCGGGAAGACTTAGCCAATTTATGACTAGGTTTGGGTCTCCATATTTACCCCTGTAGTGCTAAGCACAGGTAAAAGTACTCACGTGTATCCCATGTGAGGCGTTGAACCGGTGTTAAACACTGAACTTTGGAGGCGATCACGTGTGAATCACATGAGGCGTCCCAAAGTGGGCGCTGTTCTTTGGGTTTTATTCCATTTTTTACATATAAGTGATAAGCACTTAGTTCTTGTGGCGCTCACGTGTGAACACGTGAGGCGCCCCAAAGTTGGGTACTGCCTTTTGGGTTCTATCCCCCTCTTTTTTTTATAAGTGCTAAGCACTTGATTGGAGATCGCGTGCAAAATACGTGACTGCCTTAGGAGGCATTTCTTGTTCTTCTTTAAGCGCTTGCATGGGAAATACGTGCGGTCCTCGTTATAGTGTTTAAACACTAATGAATCATCAGTGTTTCCATCTTCTGGATGTTTGGAGATTTTGATCTCCTGTTAATGACCCTATGGTTTGGAGGAACTCATGTTTCTTGGTTTGTAAGAATTAAATTCTTTTATAGGGTTAAATCCTAGTTTTCATGTGTTTTGTAAGAATCAAATAGTTTGAACTTAATTATTTCCCCTAGGTTTTGAATTTGTATAACAGAATCTCCCCGATGAGAATTAAATTCTCAACTTGTAGTGAGATCTGCTTCTGCAGATCTTGATCAGAGAAAGAACAAAGTTCTTGTATGAAGGGTTAAACCCTTAGAGAGACAAGATGATCTCTGAATTTTGTTTTTTTTTTTACCTAGGGTTTTAATAATACAAATCTTCCTTTGTGAGAATTAAATTCTCTGTTTCTTTTGAAACTTTTCTTCCTTCTTCTCTTAAGCTTCTCTTTTTTTTCTAAGCTTTTGAGGTAATTCCTTTGTTTTTTTCCCTCCATCTTTCCTCACTATCCGTCCTCCTGAGACTTGAAGTCTCTGGTCCCTTATATAGTGGAGAGAAATTTGTTTAATTCTGAGAAAATCTCTCATTGAGAGATCCTAATTGGTTTAATTGGTTCCATAATTGACTTGGAGAATTTTGCCCACTATTGGATCTTTTATCCAAGGTTTTCTGTTTTACAAAACATATTTTTCTTGTTTTTAACAAGATTGGGGAAATATTTTCCCATATGCAGAATCTTATTATATAAAATGGTAGTCTTTTAAACCATCATTGGATTTTTAATCCAAGGGTGCTCGGCTTAACAGAGCACAATCTCTCTTTGTTTAGAAAGATATGGAAAATATTTTCCATCTCAGGAGATCTTGGATCCGCTAACTTTCTGTTTAACAGAAAATATCACTCCCCACTTAAAAAGATCAATAGAATTTAATCCTATGTTTAATCACCATTGGATTTTTTATCCAACGGTTCCTTGTTGAGTAGAATATAATTCTACGTAGGGAGGTGCTCTCACTTGTTCAACACGTGAAGCTTATTTATTTTGTCAGCTGTTTGATTGCAGCACATATAAGCTTTGCATATAGGCGCTCACGTGTTTAACACGTAAGGATTATTAGCCTATATACTTTGCATATAGGCACTCATGTGTTAAACACGTGAGGCTGTTTTAGTTTAACAGTTGCGTTAATTGCAGTGCCTATATGTGTTGCATATGGGTGCTCACGTGTTAAACACGTGAGGCTTTGAATAGTGGGGATCTTTCCTTTACCTCTTTTTATAAGGGAACATGACCCAAGTGACCTTGACGAATAATCAACAGATCAAAAGGTGCTAGTCAAGTTCAACCCGTCATTATCCTAGGTTGCATTAGACCCGACCGCATGACCCTTGACGAATAGTCAACTAAGTCACACGACCGTCCTATCCAATCGCATTATCTATGCAACAGAAAAGTATTACAGAGCTACCGCACACTACGTCTTGGCGAATAGCACGACAAACGTAGCACGGATACTAAGAAATACTAATCTGAATTGACGGAGGGCTACGGCTGGTTTTTGGTGAAAAACCTTTAACGTAATGAACTTGATATCGTTGAAGGAACCGAGTGGTTTTACAAATATATAGGGGTGCAAACTTTTGCTAAAGAGGTCACTCCCTGTGAAGAGATCTTGACACTTTCCTCATCGAATGAGGTGCAAAATATTCCAAACTGAATACCACGATGCAAAGCAAAAGAATCGACTATAGTGAAGTTATTACACTGACGCAAACTTTTGCTCAAGAGGTCACTCCCGATAAAGGGATCTCAGCTCTTGTCTCGTCGAATGAGGCGCTGGATATTCATAACCAAATACCGCTGTGCAAAGCAAAAGAGAATGTCTGTAATGTCTGTTTTTTAAAAAAAAAACTTGGTTCCAACAACATCATATATAGGTTTGTTTTGCTTGCATTAATCGGAATTAATGCAGTCCCATCAATTAATCCATATCACACCAAAAAAGAATGAAAATACAATGTACGTATATGCCATCCGCATTCGCCACGGAGTCCCATCATGCATCGTTTGGTTACTTAACTAACGGTAGAGCGGAGGCTGGACTAGCGTGGATGCAAAACATATACAACATCTACTAGTATATATATAAATATATATAACATTCGTCTTAGGCATGATATAAGCAACATCACAGAATCTCAGCAAGCAACACAGAATGGTAGATAATCTTGGAGTATCGGGTTTCATTTGAGCCGCAAATGAGACCCAACGTTCCCTGTCGTGTGGATGGCATGTGCAATGAAAACCTGAACCCCTACGAGCGCGGCAAATTACCCGCCAATCCCAGAAGTGGGGCAACCCCAATCAACAAAATGAATAGGCCACGCAGCACTTCACGGAATTCGGTAAATTGAGCACCCCTCCGTGGGTCATCATGTACCCCCTACGAGTGCGACGAATAGCCCATCAATTTTAGAATAAGGCCCCCTCCGTCTCAACGCCATGAGATGCGGGCTCGTTGCTCTCTACAACCCAACTATTCGAGCACTCCTCCGTGGGGTAATCTTAGTACAGAAAATGAAAATATATGTACAAGGGTGACATCGACCTCAACCCGGTCGTGTCCTAAACAAATAGAATACAAACTGGCAGAGACGGCAGTCCACATGTCGGACGCTTGCCCCGCAATATCAAATATACAAATGAATCTTAGATGTATAACTATCATTGCACCACTGGCTATCCACCACGAAAATCCAACCACAACCTCAGCACAACACAAAACATCAACGTGAATGTCATGTTCGCAAACCCGTCTAAAAGTACATATAGCAGTTAGACGAGTTATACCGCTCTAATGACATTCACGGTCGTAGATAGTAATGTATGTACTGAAAACTTATAAACAGTGTTAAAAATAGCGTTTTTGAAATACTCCGTATTTCCCCAATATCTAAGATAACATAATATGTAATCCGGGAAAAAACAAACAATACTTGAAACCCAATATTCCAGAGCCCAGAACACCAAAAAAATTTCAAGTTCCAATTCCACTTTTTGACCGGCCAGGCCAAGATTATGGGCATTCTCGCCGGCCATCTTTTTGCATTTGGGGCTCGTATTTTAAGGGTGTTCTAGTTACAAGATGAGTAGCCTTCTGAAATTGTTTAAATTTTTATTAGAAAACTCTGAAAATTCGACAGCAACTTGAATATTGTTTTTTGTTACGTTAAATATCGTTTAAACTGCTAGTTTAAGATTTATGGGTTGGCTCTGATACCATGTTGGGTTATGCCAGCACCCTGGCCATCAACCGTGACCGTTTGTGAAACAAAAATTTTCAAAACTGGCACTAGAACAACCCGATAACCCGGATCTACCATAAACCTAAAGCTAGCAAACTATAAAGGAGTTAAGAATGGTTATACCGAATGATCTGAGTCCTTCGGTTTTCTACCATCTTCCTAAGCTCCTAGAGTCCACCATGATCATGCTTGATCGTCGATCTCTCTCCATCGAAGAGGATCCACCTGAGGATTTGTAGTTCGAGCTCCAACCTCATAGTCGAGGTAACTAGGGCACCTAGTTCGCTAAAATAGATGCCTAGAGGATATAGAGTCTAATGATGGATTAATTTGTCTCACGACACTCTAGGTTTCTCAATACATGAGACTTTTAGGGTGGAGGTAGAAGAAGACGATTAAGAATGAGAGTGTGAAGCAACCATAGAGAAATAGCTAAGTGTTGTGAACAAAGAATGAATCAAGCCCCTCAAAAATATCTCACAACTACAAATATCAAACATGCCACAATAGTGAACCATGAGTCATACCATGAGTCACCAAGTGAGCCATGCTTCCATAAATGCCAAGTCACACCTCATCCTTCACCTCATTAACCATTTAAACTAAATGGTTAAAACTAAATAAGGTGTCTTCTTCTAGAAGCACCTTGTAATAAATTACAAGAATACCTCTCATCCGTATATACATACTCATATCCGTATTTCGAAAAATACGAATACTAAGAGATTAAAATAATCCAATAATAGAATACTAGGATCCGTCTTAAACCAAAGCCCGCTAGTATTATCCGTCCGAATCATGATACGTGCACAAGTGCACGTATATGATCGAACCCTGCCTTAAAACCATACGGCCTCTATATCATTTCGCCCGAAGCAGGGAAACCCTCTGTGACCCTCTGTGTGGGACTCTAAAGAATCGTCAATACGCTGGAAGTGAGTTTAACCAAAAGCACGTCAGCGGCACTAGCTGTACATAACGGCTACCCAGGTATTGAGCGAATGGAAAGCCGATGAGCAAACTCATCCAAAGCTCAACTGATCTTGTCCGTGACAATCTCCGTACAGTCTGGTTTGTTCGTCTAAGAGTATCGCATATCGAGTCTAGGGGGTGGATAAAGTCAGACCCCTAATAACGCGATATTTCGTGTCGGTATAAAGCCCATCACCAACTGAGAAACTACCGATCCAAATCAGTAATTCTCGAATAACTTGTCCAAGGATTTCTTGTGATGGCCACCCGTGCACATCGCGACATCAACCCCCAATACCGGGAGAGACAAATCCCCGACTATCCGCTCATTTCCTCTTTGTAGCTCGGGACTGTACCCAACTAAAACCTGTTTGCACGACTCCTTTGAATCGTGGTAGGGTAGTAATCAAAGCACAGTGGGAACTCACACAAGAAAAATGATGATCTCAGGTCGACAGACTAATCTGTACACATGTCACCTGGCAACTGCTATCTGACAATAGGTATAATACCAACTAGCATGTTTCCGGCGAGTCCGTTCAGTGTACTCATAACCCAATGCGCACATGCATACTATCTTAGGCGACAAACAGACACCAATGGATCGTGAGACCGGCCACTGCCCTTCGTCGGGGTCTCGATAAGTACACACCAGTCTACTCAAGAGTATCAATGCCCAGTCTCGATACTCCCCTGACTAGGGACATTTAAGAATATGCTTATAGACCACCCAGCTCCTACGTATATGATCGCCATCATAATACTGGTAGTCAAGAAAGAATCCTATGGGCTCTATCAATATGTAATAGCGATCTGTAATACCTCATAATGTATGTACATGATGATAAAGAAAAACCAGATAGCATACTATCATTTTGAGTAAGACTGTTCTATCCGTATAGGTCCTCCCTTAATCATCATAATCACTTACATGCGATTACAATAATTGCCTTGAGGGCACTATAGCCAACAGTATTCCTGAAGATTTCTCTAAACAGAAATGTGATTCTCTTTCGCAAGAGGGGTAAATTTAGTCCAAGATATATAAGACCGTTCGACATACTTGAACGAGTTGAAGAAGTGGCATACCGTTTAGCACTACCACCCTCATTGGAAGGTGTGCATAACATGTTCCACATATCCCAGCTACAATAATATGTGAGAGACCCCAGCCACATACTCGATCACTCAGAACTCACAGTACAGACTGACCTAACTTGCGAGCAACGACCAGTTGAGATCCTAGACCGAAAGGAGAAGACATTACGGAACAAGGAAGTAAACTTGGTTCGAGTAATGTGGAGAAAGGATTCGCCAGAAGAATCAATATGGGAACGAGAGGAAGACACGCATGCAAGATACCCTTACCTATTTGAAAATTAGTCCCTATGTAAATGTAAATTTCGAGGACGAAATTTTTATAAGGAGGGTAGAATGTAACGACTCTAAAATCTTTGTACAGAAATTTTCTGTTAATAAACAAGAAATGAGTTTTACAGCCTAAGTTTGAGTTATAATTTACTTTTATTAAATAAAAGCAAGAAGAAACTTGTAGCTCACTGGTAAAGCCTTTGCACTGCTGTGACGTAGCGTGCGTGTTCGATTCCAATCAGACACAAAATTTTTTCTGATTTTTCTTTTTAACTTTTTGGAAGCCTAAAATATTGCACGTTCAATACACGGGAAAATGAAAAGTTCAGAAAAATAAAACATGTGAAAAATGGTGTAAATATTGAATTTATCAGATGGCACGAATCTTAAGGCAAATGCCTCAAGATCGACCGGCCAAAAGAGCCTATGGGCCAGCGGGGACGGTCCGATGGCGGCCAAAATACTCTGTGTTCTTCACACTTGTCTCTTCAGCTACCCTTAACTCCTCCGCACTGTTTAATTTCACTGCAATCAAATAGAGACCTTTCATTTCACCATTAAACATCATTTTAATACTTTTCAATCCACATTTTTAATTCCCAAACCCTAATTCTCCACTATAAATACCACTCCAAGTCCTAGATCTTCACCATTCTGAAAATTCTAGCAAAAACTCTCTCAAAAGTTCCTAAGTGAAACTGGAGTAAAGTGGAGTTAGCGAGCAAGCTTCTTCCGAAGATGATTGAAGCCAATTCCGGAGCTCCCCCGATTCCATGACGACACTCTTTCCTTCCTAACCCTTTCTTTGAGTTTTTCAAACCGCAAGTCCCTCCCAATCTCTCTTTCTCTTCATTAAAATTCAACTTTAAAACTTATATCGGTAAGTGGAGTTATTACCGATATTCTTTTTCTAAACCCTAGAAACTCCTTCTTCTTTATATTTTGTTCAAACTAATTTTTACACAATACTTGTAACTTTAAATACTAATGTTTAGAATCAATTTTAACCAAGAATCTCATGTGAAACATCCATAATTGAAAATTTTCATTAAAAGACCATGAACTTTGTTATCACTTCTTTTAGTTTTGTTAAAACTATACCTTTAGGAAAAACTTCACGGGGTAACGACCTACCCCTCACGTACACTTTGGTTTCATTGCACGATACTAATTTGTATGAATATTTGTTTCGAAATATAAGCTTTACAATAAAATACCACCGACTTTAAAACCGGGTTTCTTTAAAAACAGTATTTCGTATTCTACAACCCTTGTTAGGGGACTCGCTAATGGATGGTGCGGATTATCGCAAATCCTGGGGATAGTAGAACGAGATGCAACACTTCTCACGGAGTATTTGATCTCGAAAGGATATAAATACGGTTTTTAAGAAAAACGAATTTTCTAAATAAAACTAATTTTTCTAAAAAAATTAAAAATTATATAAAATTATAAATCCATATTTTCGTTATATTATGAAACTATATTTTCATAAAATTGAAAAATGTCAATAAAACACCATCAAGTTACTAAAATACCATAAAATTTTACAAGCTAGGTATTCATCATTGTTAGGTTTACCTAGCACTTCATTAAGGGTTTGGAAGCATCATATGTACCAAAGATTAAATTTTTGAGGTGCTAAGTGAACATATAAAGAATCATCACTAGAATTTTAGGGTTTCTAAAACAACACATCATCACAAGTAGATAAAGCTAGGGTTTTGAGAGTACAACCTTTGTAGCTCCCTACGCTAGACTCCTCGGCTACTTGGAGTTTGGAAAAGGTCCGCTTGAACTCCTCTAGGTCCACGATGATCCACCCGGAGTCCGCTTTGTCCAAGCTTGTAACTTCGCAAGATCAAGAAAAGAAAATGGAAGCTAACACTCTCCACTAATGGGCAAGACTAGTGTAGAATGGTGTTGTGGTTACTTTTCTCACTTCAAAATCCTAATTTGGTGAGTATTTTGCTCACTTGAGAAATCTAGAGAGCAAAAGAGCAAGGAGGAAGAAGATGGTGGCTTTTTAAGAACAAGAGAAATGATAAGCTTGTTTAGAAAATGAGAAAATGAAAAAATATATATTTTCATTCTCTCATTCTAAACCATGGTGTAAAATATCTTAGATATTTTATTTTGGAACAAAAATGAGCATAGAAAATAAATCATGGTTAACACAAAGGGTTAAAGAAAGAGTAAAGCATTAAACCATGAATCAATTTCTATTTTCATTTCTCGTTTCCAAAATTAATATCTATATATTTTACAAAGTGTGTGGGTCTTATATTGCCACCATCTAGTATATAATCAACCATGATAACATGATGTATACATGTATGTGTGCATGCACATCAATATGTGCATGAACAAGAATGAATGCATACATCCAAAAAGATAAGAAATGATTTCTAGTGAGAAACTAATGGTTAAATGATAAATCAACACTTGATTTATCAACCCGGTCATATCACATACGACCCGACCAAAAGCAAGCCGCCCGATTAATATACGGTATCTCATACGCGCATTTTAACCGGGTCCATGCGCATATCGCATATGCGCACCACAACGTTTCGCCTGGACTAGGTAACTCCTTTGTGGGACTCTAAGACTCGTCAATACGCCGGCAGTGGGTGATGATCATATCAAGCACCCCCAAGCCGTAAGCAGTCAGCTAAACGTAACGGCCACCCGGGTATTGAGCGATTAGAAGAGAACAAGCGAACCTGCTACAACTCCCGTCGAGCCAACCGGCAACTCTACCGTACAGTCCGGTCTCTTCGTCAGATATGCTGCATATCGAGTCTAGGGATGGTAACGTCGACCCCAATAACTCAATAAGTCGTGCCGATGAAAGGTCTATAACAGATCGAGAAACTACTGATAACACTTATCAGCAAATCCCAACAGCCCTGGCCAGGGACTTACTGATATAGCCAGTCGAGCACAGCACATCATCAACTCCCAATACCGGGAGAGACGAAACCCCTCCTATCGCTCATCGCCTTCGTGTGTCTCGGGACTGTACCCAACGGCCAGCTGTTTGCACGACTCAGTAGAGCCGTGGTAGGGTGGTAATCAAAGTACAGTGGGAGAACACACAAGACTCTATGACGATCTCGGGTCTACAGACTAACCTGCACCAGTGTCACCTGAGAACTGCTATCCGACGATAGATATAATTCCATATAAGAGTTCTCGGCGAGTCCGTCCAGTGTACCCAGTCACCACTGAGCACCCATATACGATCTCGATATCAAACATCGATGAATGTGGGAACATCCATCGCCCATCATATGGGTCTAGTGTCATATACGCCAGTCTACTCTGGTATATCGATGCCCCGTCTCGATACACCTACGACTAGGGACATTCCAGGATATGCTTATAAACTACTGATGTCCCACTAGTATGATCTCTATCATAATCACAGTAGCCAAGCCAATATCCTCAGGGCTTTATCAACATGTATGAATGAATAAAAGCATGATCAAATCAACATGTCAGATAAAAAAGAACCAGATATCATACTATCATGTCGAGCAAGAATGTACACTGAATATATATATATATATATATATATATATATACATGTATAAATACATCCACTATCACATAATGGCCTCTAGGGCATACATATATCCAACAATCATCAAAACACCTCCATACTTAAAACACATGCTCATGAAAAACCTTAAATAATACAAATCACCCTCAAGATTTTATTTTTAATCTATATTAAAAATATTTTTTTCATAAAACCCTCTTGAGATATACAAAACAATATTTTAAGGAATTTAGTAAATATTGGTTTAAGCGGGATCAATTCTCTTGAGCCCCATGGAGCCGGAGAAAGTGAGTGCTTGCATATTCAGGTTAGAAAACTTAACAGGAGTTATCAACGGCAATTTTTTTTGGAAAAAGACACAAATCCTGCCGTCCATATGCAGCAGTTGTCGATGACTACCGAACTTAAGAATTCCAGAGTTAAATCAGTTTACAAGTGTCTGACTCAGTCTGAGTCCAACCTCAAACCTAAATCCAAAATCAAACACGAATACTTGATCATAAACATGAATACTCGAATTCAAACATCAATATCAAACATGTATAATTGACTTTACTTGAATGAACCATGGTTATAACTTGACTTGAACTTGACATGACAACTTGAATACATGATTACATCCTGAACATGAATACCTGAATATTATGTATCCATGGTTTCAGCAAGACTTGTAAACATAATCTATACAATACATTACGCAGGGATAAAGGGGTAGATTGGTACGGAATGTATATCGTGGCACAAGAGATCACTTAAAAGACACCTACATTAATTCTCGTGCCTTTGCCCCATGGGCTATGACGGGGCGTTGTACTATATGTTACCATAGTCCACGAGCTAAGATGGACTCCTCTCGTATACATGAATACCTTTTTTACCAAACTACAAACAACCACGTTATAATAACTGTCATATACCAGCAATCAATCATATACTGTACCTGTTCATTTCACTGTATATACTATCTTCTCTTTCTTCTTTTAGGACTTACCGAGCGTTAGTTCGCTGACGACATTCCCTTCTGTTTCTTTCTTTGGAATGTTTATCAAGAGGACCGGACTCTGAGGAGACAGAGCCAAGTCAGGAGGACTTGGACCAGATTACAGCTCAACCAGACTACTAGTTCTTCTTGCACTTATTTTTTGTATGCCATTGTTTAGGCATTTGGTTTATATCATTTTATTTTTTCATTTAAAACAGTTTTATGTAAAGTGGAATGTAAATAAAGTTGTTGTTTATTTTATTACTCTTTTCATTCTTATTTATTTTATATATTGCTTAATTACACTTAACGTATTTATTTCTCAGTAAATACGTTGCGGCCTGCTACGTCATCGTTTCCGTCTACTGGGAAGCGGGGTGTGACAGCATAAATGAACGAAACAGCGACGGATCTTAAATATGAGATTATAATGATGTATAATGGTATGGATGCAACATATGTGAATAAGCGAAGTATAGCAACAGAAATGTAGCAACTATATGAAACTGAATATGTCATAACAATTCTAATAAGGTAAAAATAGAGATACCATCAATAAATCATCATAAATCTTGTGCCAATTATCGACACCCGAAATCCCAATATCTCAGGTGTCGTCACTCGGATCGGCCCTCATATCTATTTGATCATATAACGCTGGTCGTTATCCTCCGGATATCCGCCGAGTTTCCATACAATCATCGGTAGGTAGTGTTCCCCTGCCTGGTTCAACGCCTTTTTATACGATCTTCTTGCTCCGGGGTACCGTACCGGGTCCACCATGTATCCACAGATGATGACTATTCACTCCTCGAATCGGATATAATTATAACTCGGAACCGAGAAAACTCATGGTGGACGCCAAATATCATATCAAGAGAAAACCACATTTTTTTTAATGAACCCAAGTTTTAGAAAATGTGTTGCGCGGTTCCTCAAAATCTCATGAAAATAGAAATCCTACGAAACAACATCATATAAGAATATGGTAATAATGGCAAGTGTACATGATATTGGCATGATGCATGCTAGTATGAGATAAGCGAAGATATAACTACCAATAAGAATATAGTACAATGCAAGATGTCATGGCAATTTTTATAGTATACGTGGCATGGCAATTATTAAAGGTATGTGTGTACATGTGAGTTTTTGCACGTGGGGTATAAAACCCATTGGTAATGGTTCAAGTGTCCTAACGAGAATATATCAATGCGTAGTAAGTAATAGAATGCGTATGATAATGATTATGCAACATATGAATGTATATATATATAAGATTATATGATTTGAAACTAAACATCGGGCACTTAACGTCATCCAAACGATTCCCCGGTAGATATTAAATTTACTCACCGGAATGGCCTCGGGCTACTCGAATCCGATTACCTCATTTCCTTTCCTTGTCGCATCCGAAGTCCCCGAAACTGATCCTAGCGTCGAACAAAATCTTAGCACGTGAGGGCTAGAATTCCGATACGACACATATATACAATACACAAATGAACTAAACTCTCAAAAGTTAACACGTGTGAACTTAGTGTGCTATACGTGAGCAACAAACACCTAGGACTACCCCGAAGGGCCGTTAATCAACTAAAACACTAAAACGAGAGTCGGGACAGCTTTATCGTATATTAAAATATTGCTGAAAGTAAGGTAAAACGCTCCCAGATTTTTGTATACGCAAAATTGAAAAAAGTTGCATATACCAGATGTCTCATTAGAGTCTCAGAGAGCTCCCGACAAAAATCTAGACCTAACTCCCAAAATGACCCGCAAATTGCGGTCAAAACGCATTTTTTGGCGGCTAATTTTTGGAGGGATGGCTCAGGTTTCGAGGGTGCACTCCAGGCCTAATAACTATTGTAATTGTAAAATAATTCTGAAGTTACTGGTTTAATAGTAGATTTGATTTGAAGCCCAAAAATTTAACTAATTACTAGTTTTAACACTAATTCAACTATCATGGTAGATTAGTGAAGTCTTGATTGGCTAAATAAGGATAATTAGCACTAAAATACTCTTATCTATTCTAGTTTAGGTTATGATTACCCTAAAAAATTTCACAACCTCAATTTCACCTCAAAACCTCACTTTAAATTTTAAAAGATCACAAAACATAGACTTTAATTTAGATTAGGAGTTGTTAAGGTAAGAGTTTGATAAAACAAGATTGAGGTTGGCTTATTACCTTAAAATTAGCTTGAACGAGGTCCTAATCTTGTGCGATGGCCTCAAGATCAAGAATTTGAGATTCCATCATAGTTTCTTGAGGGATAAAATTGATTTTTGTGATGATTTGTGATGGATTTGTAAGATGAGATTTATTTGTTAGATTAGTTTTGGGAAGGTAGAGAGATTTTAATTAGAGGAGGTAAAGAAAATGAAGAAGAAAAAGTGAGTAGAAAGAGATCAAAGAAAGGATGGTTCATAATAGCCATGCACAAAATTTCTCCATCATTTAATCCATCATCCTCTCATGTCCTCCCAATATTTTTTTCTTTTCTTTTCTTTTGTTTTTCTATTCTAAAACCAAATAATTAGTTAAATGGTTGATAAGAAAATATAGGTTTAATTGTCATGACTATTAAATTGTGTTTTATCCTAAACTAACATATTGCTAATTCTAGATTAATATATATATATATATATATATGTATGTGTATATATTTTTAAAATAAATAAATAAATATAGATGAAAATAATTATTAACTGAGTTTTATTAAAAACCCATGTTTATCGCTAATTAAATTATAATTAACTCTAATAAATTTTTAAGATATTACAATATTTCCTCCTTAAAGAAATTCGGTCCCCGAATTTAAAATCTAACTACGTGTACCATTAAGGAGATGGGAAAATTTCTTCCGCATCTCACTCTCGGTTTCCCATGTGATCGCTTCGCTGTTCAGGCTACGCCTCAGAACCCTCACGGTCGGTAATACCTTTGACCGTAATTTCTTCATCTGCCGGTTTACGATGACTACCGGCTGCTCGGTCAAAGAAAGATCGCGCTCTAGCCGAATCGTCTGATGCTGAATCGCATGAGAAGAGTCATGAAGGTACTTGCGAAACATAGATACATGAAATACAGGATGCGCATCCGGGAAACTGGATGGAAGTGCTAAAAGATAGACAACGGTACCGACTCGCTCAAGAATCTCGAAAGGACCCACATATCTGGGACTAAGCTTTCCCTTCCTTCCAAAGCTCATCACACCCTTCATCGGAGAGACCCATAAGAAAACATGGTCACCCACAGCGAACTCAAGTCTGCGGTGACGACGATCAATATATGACTTCTATCTACTCTGGGCTACTTTCATCCTATCCTGGACAAACATAATCTTCTCCGTAGTTTCCTAGACTAACTACGGTTCCAAAATCCTGCTCTCCCCGAGCTCGGTCCAACAACCGGCGGTCGAAACTTTCTCCCATACAAAGCCTTGAAAGATGCCATCTGAATCGTCTTCTGAAAACTATTATTGTAGGAGAACTCGATCAAGGGCAAGTGACGATCCCAACTGCCACCCAAATCTAGAGCGTACGCTCGGAGCATATTCTCGAGAGTTTGAATAGTCTGCTCTGACTGACCATCGGTGTGCGGATGAAAAGTGGTACTGAAACTCAAACGGGTATCCAAAGCATCCTGGAGTTTTTGCCCGAGACGTCTAGTAAACTGAGTGCTTCTGTCAGAAACGATGCATGTCGGAACGCCATGCAGCCGCATAATCTCATCAATGTAGAGCTGAGCATACTGAGCAAACCCGAAAGTCGTCTTACTGGGAGGAAGTGAGCCACTTTCGTCAACCGATCTACGAACACCTAAATGTATTCATACCCTCGACTGGACCTAGGTAGACCCACAACGAAGTCCATGGATATCTGTTCCCATTTCCACTCCGGAATGGGCAAAGACTGTAACTCTCCCGCTGGCTTCAAATGCTCAGCCATGACTTGCTGGCAAGTCAGGCATCTCGAAACAAAATCAGAAATATCTCTCTTCATCCCTTCCCACCAGTAGACATCTCTCAAACCACGATATATCTTGATGGAACCCAGATGAATGTTGTATACTGAATGATGTGCCTACTCTAAGATCTCGTATCTCAACCCCTCAGAATCGAGTACACATAGACGCGTCCCAAACCGTAGTACTCCCTGGCTATCGATCGCAAACTCCGAATCTCTTCCCTGCCGAACCTGCTCCATAATTTCAGAAAAACGGGTATCATCGGACTGTGCCCCCTTGATGCGATCAAGCAAAAGTGGACAGATACGGACATGAGCAAGCTGCCCTCCTGTGGAAGTAAACTCAAACTGTATTCCGCTGTCGCATAAAATCTTCCAATCCGTAGAAAACTGTCTCTGAACTGTGCTCAAAAAAGATAATCTACCACCGGGCCTTCGACTCAAAATATCAGCTACAACATTTGCCTTGCCTGGATGATAAAGGATCTCACAATCATAGTGTCACGCCCCACTTCCCAAAAGAAGGTGAAGTGTGGCGTGGCACGGTCCGCAACCTAACTGTATTGAAGGTGGTCTATTCAATACAGTTACGTTAAGCGTAAGAATAAATTATAATATGCAGGGTTGTGTACAAAAATAAAAATAATAAAGCGAAAGACATTTATTTCCATTAACCAACTTTATTACATTCCAGAGAAAGAGCAAAGCAAACTGATTGGTTTAATTACATCAAAGAAAATAAAGCTCTAAACAAGTGGGCAACAAAGAAAACTAATTAATCCTCCGATGCCAACTCTGCATAATCATCATTAGTCGGTTCCTCGCCTAGATCTTCGTCATAAAACTCATCCCCATCTAACGGAACTTCCAAAAGGGTAAAAGAGAGAAAGTCCGTCAGCGAGTTATACTCGGGTAGGATTGCCTCATCAGGAAATAGGAGTATAAAAATAAACATGTATATATAAGAGTATGATGTATGCATGCAGACATAAGGTAAGGGTGTAAATGTTTAAAATGAGCAAGCTTAAGACGTTTTGGTAAGAGGTATATATGAGCATGAGTATGTTGTAAGTTATATGTAGGAAGTATATGTGAAGGTAATAGTTCGTATTAGTTTGTTAAACAAGGGTCCGGATGCTCGCGATTATTCCATTGTGGCCACGGAACAACAACTGGGGAAGTGAAATGTACCGTTCACTTCCCGGGATCATGATCGAGTAGTAGGGGAATCCGAGTTCCGAATTATCCTTGCCTAATCAAACTACCCATCCCCGTGGTTCAGTATAAAGGTTCGGACGAATTAGAGTGAGTGCGTATACTTCTAGGCATGGAATTTCCACATTGTATAGTCGCCCATATATTGGACTGTTCACCCGGAATATCGGGATCTTCATATTTGTATAGTCGCCCATATATTGGACTGTTCACCCGGAATATCGAGATCTTCATATTTGTATAGTCGCCCATATATTGGACTGTTCACCCGGAATATCGGGATCTTCATAAAGTATTCCATACCTAGGTCTGCGCATTCTAACCCTAACCGTATCATGTTTTGTATATGTCGTGTTGTCATAAACTGGAAATTTTAGAAAGTGTATTGATCTCGTTTAATATGGCCTTCCACAACCACTCGTTTTATTTTCTAGAGTTCGTAAAGTACTTCGTCTCATCTTAGGGAAAGCTTAGTTAAAAAGAAATAATAGTGTTTTAATTATCCTTTATTACTTCTAACAAAAACCATGATATTTGAGATATTTATTATTTTGGAAAAGCATAATGTTTTACAGAAAATATCCTTTCGATAAAAGGTTGTGGTGTTTATTTGAAAATCTTTTGCAAGAGGTTTTTATTTGAAAAATCTAGTTGCTCCTAATGTTCCAAAAGGACAAGTTGTGAGGTCCTCAAATCGCCTCTTCACCGCCAATTGTGGTCAGGTAAGCATAAGTAAGGAAAAGAGGGATCCGCTAACGAATCACCGTGAGACGGGCCTTTTAAAATTACATTTCCCACTTGTCTAGCCTAGACACCACAAAGTCTGGTTTAGATAAACGACCGATGCCTACAACCTTTCCTTTATCCTAGATTGGTGTTATTTTAAAATTACCTTTTAAAGGATACTAAATATTCCTTTTGAAAAGATATTGTTATTTAAATTTAATATTTTCTTCTTTAAAAAGGTTGAGAGGGGGTTTAAAAATATTTGTAAGTAAAATATACGTATGCTGTATCTAAAATATTTATTTCACATATCTTTATTTCTTATGGTTATTTAAACAAAAATAATATTTTAATTAAACGAGGGTATCTTGTGGAAGTAACCTATTTCGAGATCATTTTTATAGTATGGGTATGTCAAAGGTAAAATGACAATTCATGGGTTATGACATTAAGAATGTGAGATTCTAGATAGTACGAGTGTGCAATATATTTTGTTTTGGATACATAGGAAAATTAAACACCGTTTTAAAATATGGATTAACATTATCATTACCGAGGGTACAAGGAATTAGGTATACACGAATATTATAACACCATTTTAAATAGGGGTTGATGATTATAAGTTGGAACTAGGTTATTGATAGAGAATAAGGTGACAGGAAAAGGGGAGAGAGGCGGATCCTACCTTTGTTTAGAGTTTGGACGTAGACGGTGGAAGACGTAGGCTGGTACAAAACTCCGCAAAAGCTCCGTGTCCCGATTTTTCCTCGGCGATTGGGTGTAGCCGTAGCGTCGGCGTCGTCGATACGAAGGCACCGGTATTTTTTTCCAGAATTTTTGGAGTTCGGTCGTGTGAGAAATATAGGTTTGAAGGTGTCTATTTATAGGGTTCAAATGGTAACAATAAAATCCAAAAAAAATAGTTAAATCGCACGGGAAATCATGCCGGCCAATCATTGCGAATCATTCCGTTAATGATTGCGCCCGCCGCTACGTTTCGTGGCAGTTGGATCTGCATCCAACGGCCCAGATCGCACCGCCAGCCCTCGCCGCCATGCCACGCGCGTGTGGGGATCACGCGCTTTCGCGTGGTCCCGACCACGTGGGCGCCGTCAGCGGGTTCTGGGCCGTTGGATCTTATGATCCAACGGTCCAGGTTAAAGGGACTTATTTTATTATTATTTTTTATATATATAAAAATAATATTTCTGTTTATTATTTTAAAAATTGGATTTGGCTTCCAAAAAATTGTTAAAAATAGTTAAAAACACGGGAAAATTATGGAAAAAATCCAAAAAATATATTTTATTATTATCTTTAATATAAAAATAATTTTGGGCTAAAAACAAATAATATATCCATTTCTAAATTGTTAGCTAGTTATAATAATTATATAATATCTAGTTTATCTTTAAAATATTTTAATTACGAATTAATTACTTTAATTGATAATAAAAATATGTAGATTATTTTAAGGTATTATAAAATTTTATTAAAACATTTTAAGCCTATAAAAAGAATAAGTAGAATTTAGAAAATTCTTTTAATCCTATTCAATGTTCAGAAAATTATTAAAAACATTCTTTTACTCACAAAATACGTAAATAACCACTCGATTCTAGGAATTCAAAATAAAGTTATTTTATTAGAAATCTCGACCGTTACATTCTACCCTCCTTAGAATAATTTCATCCCCGAAATTCAGAAGGTAGGTTAGAAGGAGAGAGAAAAAAAATTACATAAAAGAAGCTTCAAATAAGTGGGGATATCGTTCTCTCATCTCGTCTTCTCTTTCCCACGTGGACTCTCCGGGAGAGTCCTTCCTCCACATGATTCTAACTAATCTGATCGTCTTGTCTCTCAAAATCTTTTCCTTCCGATCAAGGATCTCCACTGGCTGTTGTTCATAGGTTAGGTCAGTCCCCACAGTGATTTCAGAATGATCCAAAACGTGACCGGGGTCGCTGACATATTTCCTCAATTGAGAGATATGAAAAACGTTGTGTACGCCTTCCAGAGAAGGGGCAAGGCTAAACGATACGCAACCTCTCCAACTCATTCGAGAATATCGAAGGGACCTATGAACCGTGTGCTGAGTTTTCCGCGTTTCCCAAAACGTATCACTCCCCGGTTAGGAGAAATCTTCAGAAACACGTGTTCTCCTGGTTGGAACTCTAGTGGCCTTCTCTTCATATCTGCCCAATGTTTCTGCCGATCTTGTGCTATGCGTAATTGTTCTCTGATGGTTCTTATCACCTCCACTGTCTCGACAATCATCTCGGGGCCTAGAAGTTCTCGATCCCCAACATCGTCCCAACTTAACGGTGACCTACACTTTCGTCCATACAAAGCGGCGAAAGGCGCCATACCGATACTAGACTGGTAGCTATTGTTGTAAGCAAACTCTACCAAGTGCAGGTGATCTTCCCAAGATCCTTTAAAATCCAACATACAAGCCCAGAGCATTTCTTCGAGAATTTGAATAACCCTCTCTGATTGGCCATCGGTCTGAGGATGGTAGGCGGTACTGAAACTCAGATTCGTGCCCATACACTCTTGTAGGCTTTGCCAAAACTGAGATCTGAAACGTGTATCTCGGTCGGACACGATGCAAATCGGTACGCCATGCTATCTGACAATCTCTTCCATATATCTTTTTGCAAGGCTTTCGGTTGATTGACCCACTCGAAAAGGAATGAAATGCGCCGACTTGGTGAGTTGGTCCACAATCACCCATACAGCGTCGTTTCCCTTAGAGCTGCGAGGGAGTGTGGTCACAAAATCCATAGTAATGTTTTTCAATTTCCATTCGGGTATTGGTAACGGCTGTAAAAGACCCGCCATCCTGTGGTGTTCGGCTTTTACTTGTTGGCAAACAAGACATTTGGATACACTTTTGGCTATCTCCCGCTTCATCCCATGCCACCAATAGTTTTGCCTGAGATCCTTGTACATCTTTGTTCCTCCCGGATGAATAGAGTAGGGAGAACAATGTGCCTCTTTTAATAATTCCTCTCTCACCCCCCCTTAGGTACACAGACTCTGCACCCATATCTCAAAGAACCATCTTCGTGGATGATGAAGTCCGTCCGCAGATTCGCGTCCACTTGTTCTCTGATCCTTCGCAACCTCGGGTCCTCCATTTGAGCGGTCTTGATCCGTTCGACTAATGTTGAGTGAATTTGCAATTTCATGAAGGATGTAAACATTCCGGGTATTATCAACTCGGTCTCTAGCTCATTAAGATCTTGACGATTCCTCCAATGAGTAGCCAGACTCGAAATCATTGGTTGGCGACTCAAAGCGTCCGGGACTACATTCACCTTTCCCGGATGGTATTGTAAATTTACGTCGAAATCTGCCATTAGTTCCAGCCATCTCCTCTGCCTCATATTGAGTTCCTTCTGGGTGATGATATACTTCAAGCTCTTGTGATCGGTGTAAATATCTACCCTCTCACCCAATAAATAGTGCCTCCAAATCTTGAGTGCGAAAACGACTGCGGCAAGTTCTAAATCAAGCGTTCGGTAGTTTCGCTCATGCACCTTTAATTGTATGGACGCATAGGCCACTACCCTACCATGTTGGTGCAAAACGCATCCTAAGCTTTTTCCCGAGGCGTTGCAATGTATGTCGAATTCTCCAGTCCTGTCAGGAATCGTAAGAATAGGTGCAGAGGTTAAACGAGTCTTCAACTCTGCGAATGCTTCCTCCCAACCCTCGGACCATACATACGGTACATTTTTCCGAGTCAATGTCGTCAGTGGTTTCGCAATCTTGGAGAAATTCTTGATGAAACGACGGTAATATCCAGCAAGTCCTAAAAAGCACCTGATCTCGGTAACATTTCTTGGTATCGGCCATGTCTGAACTGTGACAATCTTGGCTGGATCCACTGAGATCCCTTCGCCTGACACCACATGTCCCAGGAATGCTACTTGTTCTAACCAAAACTCGCATTTGCTGAGCTTTGCATAAAGTTGGTGTTGTCGTAAGGTTTCGAGCACCGCACGCAAGTGTTCCGCGTGTTCTTCTTGATTCTTAGAATACACTAGAATATCGTCGATGAAGACAACCACAAACTTGTCTAATTGCTCGTAAAACACTTGATTCATCAAGTTCATAAAGACAGCGGGGGCATTGGTTACTCCAAAGGGCATCACTAGGAATTCATAATGTCCATACCTAGTCCTGAAAGCCGTCTTGGGTATGTCAGACGCTTTCACCTTGAGTTGATGATAGCCTGTTCGTAAATCCAACTTGGAGAACACTCGAGCTCCCTCCAGCTGATCGAACAGGTCATCTATCCGTGGCAAGGGATACTTGTTCTTGATTGTTACTTTATTTAATTCCCGATAGTCGATGCACATCCGCTTAGTTCCATCCTTCTTAGGTACTAAAAGAACTGGGGCACCCCAAGGTGACGAGCTGGGTCGAATGAATCCCTTATTGAGATGGTACTCCACTTGCGCCCGAAGCTCTTTCAATTCTGCTGGCCCCATTCGATATGGTATCTTCAATATGGGTTGAGTTCCCGGCACCAAGTCTATGGTGAACTCGATCGCCCGATCCGGCGGTAAACCCTACACTTCTGCAAATACGTCTTCAAATTCTCGTACGACCATCGGCATCCTTTCCGCTCTTTGTACGGCGTACAAAGTCTTTTCCTTTCTGGGTATAGCTCGGTAGGTTGCTGGGTCCAAGGACTTACTTCCACTCTCGAATATGAACAGTGGGTGGTCAGGGATTTCAAACACTACCCTCTTTTGATGACAGTCGATAGTAGCGTAGAAAGTACTCAACCAGTCCATACCCAAGACCACATCGAAATTGGGCATATCTATCACCATAAAGTTGGCATAGAAACCTCGCCCGCAGACTACCACGAGGCACAGATCGTATCCTGAGTGGACTTGATCACACCGTTTCCCGTGTTGACGTTCCACTCGGTGATGAGAGGTGTTACGGGGATGGAGTTGGCGGTCGCAAACTTTTGTGCTATGAAGCAATGCGACGCACCAGAGTCAAAAAGTGTGAGTGCAGGTGTTCTCCGCCGAAAGACGCAACCGGGACGTTGGGACGTCAGGGCCTGAATTCCGAGGGAAGATGCTAATTGGTGCTATCCTTTCACCTCTCCGAAGATGCCAAGTTGATTTATGGCACCATGTATCGAAGGTTTAAACGGATGCGACCGATGTAGCAGACTTCGTCAGATTCCCCCTCGCTTAAGGGGTTTTTGATTGTGGGGATGCTCTTCCCTGCAAGCGAAAGCCCTTGCAGTTAATTACGCTACCGCATCGCGGTAACAACTTTCTCCTTCTCCATATGTTTACTTCGTGTCGTGGGTGTTTGTTTTGAGTTTGGTTACCCGTGGATTGTATACGGAGACTAATTTGTGCTGTCGCCCGTAGGACGTGGATTAGTCCAAATCCGTATCTTTCTTAGATTTGGGTTTAAGGGGATGTGTTTAAGGATACGTTAGCCTCATTTGAGGATAAGATCAACTTAAACGTTCGTTAAGGACACGTTAGTCTAATTCTAGACTAAAATCGACTTAACGGGATCGTTTAGATCTGACAAGAGAGCAATTGGGGACTCTATTGTTTATTTTACTGACATTGCGGTCGATAATTAGTTTAAGGACATTGCTGTCCGATGTTAGTTTTAAGACATCGCGGTCAAGGTTAAGGACGTCATAGTCCGTGAGCTTAAGGACCTCACAGTCCGATGTTAGTTTTAAGACATCACGGTCGAGGTTAAGGACATCATAGTCCGGTATTAGTTTTAAGACATCACGGTCGAGGTTAAGGACATCATAGTCCGGTATTAGTTTTAGGACATCACGGTCGAGGTTAAGGACTTCATAGTCCATGAGTTTAAGGACACCACAGTCCGTGAAGTGTGTGGTTGTTGGGACCCGTCACCTCTCTAACGACGTTGAAGGATTACAACGACGGATGTCAGAGGAGTGAAGAGATGTACCCTCGAACCGGGCGTAAATTGAGTGGAAAAGCAGATGTGCTCAGTTCAATTTATATTGAGGACTTATGGTCAGAATTGGGCTAAGTCCAGTTGAAAAATGTTTAACATTTAATTCATGTTCTGCCTATTAGGCTTTCACTTGGGCTCTGCCCTTTTATAATGCATAGCATTGGGGTCTGTAATTAAATGCATAGCATTCATATTTGGCCCGTTAGACCTTTATTTGGGCGCTTCCCTTTTATAATAATGCATAGCATTTATATTTGGCCTGTTAGACCTTTACTTGGGCTCTGCCCTTTATTAATAATGCATAGCATTTTTAGTGGTCTGATAGTGCGCCACGTGGCTTGTCAGGCGCTTTGCGCCAATCAAAGAGTGTAATGCGCTAGCGCATGCAAAGGTGACACGTGTCACGCTCTGCGCTAAGCGCAAGTTTGTTAGCGCACAGTGCTTTCTGAGTGCGCTGCGCCAGTGCGCTGCACCAATGAATGACACGTGGCGTGCTCTGGTGCGGTGCGCCATTTCAAGAGCGTAATGTGCTGTTTTAGAAGCGCAAAGCGCAGATTATGTCTGTGGTTGACACGTGGCGCGTTCTGGTGACGTGCGCCAGTCCAAGGAGAGCAAAGGCGCATTTCAAAAGTGCAAGGCACTGTCCAATAGCGCAGAGCGCATCTTGATCAAATTAAGATCAAAGAACAAGTTATTTGTTCTCTCAAAAGAGGTTTACCTCAAGATCCAAGAACCAAAGTTCTTGTTCTCAACAAAAGGTTGTGCCTTTATAGATCAAATGATCTGAGAATGAAGTAAATTACTTCTTTAAATTTTTCTGATTAGATCTTTCTTTGATCTTTTTCATTTTTATTGAAGATCTTGATCTTGTTCTTAGATCTTTGATCTTTTTAGAAGAAAATTCTTCTTTTAGTGAGATATTTTCATCTCTGTTCTTCTAAGAATTTTAATTCTTTACCTTTAAAGATGAAGAAGATGATCTTCTTTCCTCAAAGGCTTGCCTTTCTTCTTTTTGAGATTTTTCTCAAAGTTTTTAGAGTGTTCTCTCTCTTCTGTGTCTCTATATCTCTGAGACTGGGAGTCTAGGGGCCTTTATATAGGGCCAATTGATTTGTTAAGTTAGTTACAGACATTCTGATTGATCTGGGGATATTTCCCCACCGTTGGATCTTTGATCCTAAAGCCTCTGTTTTACAGAAGATAATCTTCTTATTTTAATAAGATTGGAAAGATCTTTCTAGAATTTTAATTCTGATTGATTAATAATTTATTATTTAAAAGCGCATCTGCGTTTGACACGTGGCGCGCAGCGCAGAGCGCAACTGCGCTAGCGCGCCTGTGTTTGACACGTGGCGCGCAGCGCAACTGTGCTAGCGCACCACTGTTTGACACGTGGCGCGTAGTGCAGAGCGCAAGGAATCTGAAGCGTTGCTTCAATTAAAATTTGAATTTTGAAATAGAGCTTTGCTCTGATTGGGGGTGCGCTGCCTTTGGCGCAGCGCTCTTGGCGCTGGCGTGTCTGCTGTTGACACGTGGCGCTCTGCACACAGCGCAAGTAATCTGAAGCGTTGCTTCAATTTTTGAATTTTGAAATTCAAACAGAGCTTTGCACTGACTAGGGGAAACAAATTCCTCCCCCACCGATGCGCTCACGTGGCGTACACGTGAGTGCAGCGGTGGCAACATCTGAGCCATTGGATCGACTCAGAAGTTGAGGAGGCGCTTCAGCGCCTTGTTCCCCTCCGAACGGCGGCCCGGACTTCACGTCCGTTGCCTGAGGTTCGGGGCAGATGCTATTTGGTTTGATCCGTCCACCTCTCCGAAGATGCCAAGTTGATTTATGTCACCTGGTATCGGAGGTTTAGACGGATGCGGCCGATGTAGCAGACTTCGTCAGATTCCCCCTCAAGGTGAGGGGTTTTTGATTGTGGGGACGCTCTTCCCTGCAGGCGCAAGCCTCTGCAGTTAATTACGCTACCGCGTCGCGGTAACAACTTTCTCCTTCTCCAGAATTTCACTTCGTGTCGTGTGTGTTTGTTTTGTTTGTGATTGCCCGTGGATTGTATACGGAGACTGAGTGATGTCGTCACCCGTAGGACGTGGATTAGTCCAAATCCGTATTTAGTTAGATTTGGGTTTGGTGTTTTTAATTTAAGGATACGTTAGTCGCGTTGCGGCTAAGATCAACTTAAACATTTATTAAGGATACGTTAGTCCAGTTTGAGACTAAGATCAACTTAACGAGACCGTTTAGATCCGACAAAAGAGCATTTGGGCTCTATTGTTCCAGTTTAGGGACGTAGTGGTCCACTTTCCAGTTTAGGGACGTGGTGGTCCATCGCCAGTTTAGGGACATGGTGGTCCGATATTAGTTTAGGGACGTTCCGGTCCGATGTTAGTTTAGGGACGTTCCGGTCCGATGTTAGTTTATGGACATTTCGGTCCACGAGTTTAAAGACCCCGCAGTCCAAATCGATGTGTGGTCGTTGGGACCCGTCACCTCTTTGACGTCGTTGAGGAATTACAATGACGGATGTCAAAGGAGTTCGGAGATGTACCCTCGAACCGGATGTAAATTGATTTAGAAGAGCAATTTTGCTCAGTCAATTTAATTTAAGGACTTATGGCCAAAATTGGGCTAAGTCCAGTTGAAATGTTCAACATTTTATTTTCTTTTGCATTGCATTTCTTTTTTTATTTTTATTTGGGCCTTGCCCAGAAAGGATGCAGAGCATCAATTTGTTTTGGGCTCTGCCCTTTTAGGAATGATGCAAGGCATCAATTTTATTTGGGCTCTGCCCTTGTATAAAGGATGCAAAGCATCAATTTATTTGGGCTCTGCCCATTTATTGCCTTGCAATTTATTTTGGGCCTGTCAGGTCATTTTGGTTTGGGCCTTGCCCTTTAGAAAATGCATTGCATTTATCAAGCGCTTTGCGCCAATCAAAAAGCACAACAGTGCAAATTTATAAGTGCAAAGCACTATTAATTTGAGAATCTTTTAGATTCAAGAACCAATGGTTCATAAAAGAAGTGCAAAGCACTATTTGATTTCTTGATCTAATTTAGATCAAAGAATAACAAGTTTTTTCCTTTTTATTTCAAGAACCAAAGGTTCATAAAAGTGCAAAGCACTATTAATTTAAGAACCTTTTAGGTTCAAGAACCGATGGTTCATAAAACAAGTGCAAGGCACTATTTTTTAGATCTAAGAAAAAACAAGTTTTTCTTATCTTAGAGAACCAAAGGTTCATAACAAGTGCAATGCACTATTTTTATTTAGATCTAAGAAAAAAACAAATTCTTCTTGTTTTTCTTATATCAGAGAACCAAAGGTTCATAGCAAGTGCAAGGCACTATTTTTATTTATTTATTTATCTGAGAACCAGAGGTTCATAGCAAGTGCAAGGCACTATCTGTTGTGCGCACGTGCGTTGCACGTGGTGCCGCATGGCGGGCATACGTGCGTTGCACGTGGCGCACATGCGCATTATGAGGAGAAGCAAAGCTTCTATATATGGAGAACAAGCTCCTTTTAATATTATTAAATATTCTCATGTGGTGCGTACGTGCGTTGCACATAGTGCCGCATGGCAGGCACACGTGCGTTGCACGTAGCGCACATGGCGCTTGCGCATATGCGCATTATGGAGGAGCATGCTCCTATCTTGGAGAACTAAGCTCCTTTGAGTATTGAATCCTTTGAGGATTTTTACTCTACCTTTCTAAGAGGTATGCCCTCTTATTTATATGGGAGTGGTAGAGAAGCCATCTCTCCTTTTTCCCGATGTGGGACTAAAAAATGCATTCCCCATGTAGTAGAGCATTACTTTAGATTACACGTGTATAACACATTTGCTCATAACTTTTGATCTCGGATGAATTATGAGGCCCATAATATATCAAATCGAAGGTCTTTTCGAGATGCTTTCAATATCATCAGAATTTAGCTGTTTTTCGTTCCGGAGTTTGTCAAAATACAGCTCGGAAAATACTGGTTCGCATCTTCTTCCTTAAATCACATGTGCATAGACATTTGCTCATAACTTTTGATCCCGGATGAATTATAAAGCCCATAATATATCAAATCGAAGGGTTTTTCGAGACGCTTTCAATACAATCAGAATTTATCCGTTTCTCCTTCGGGAGTTTGTCAAAAAACAGTCCGGAAGATACTGGTTCGTATTTCCTTAAGCGTATCGCTGCCATTTGATACCTTGGACTCTTTTGCGCAGAAATTTTTGGCGGGAACAAATGCCCCCCACTACTTTGCCCACGTAAGTATGTACGTGGGTGAAGTAGTGCAGAGTCATGCATGGCGTATGACCAGTTTTGGGTTGATGTATCACTTTCAGAATCTTGATCTGAGAAGATAACGAGCGGACACAAGCGTCGTCATTTATCATTGACTCAAATCTCAACTCTTAAGGGATATAGTTCCAACCCTTAACTCGATGAGCCGCATCCTTCTATTTCTTTTTTTGTCTCACTTTGGCGTGGAGTAGTTCATACGCTTATGAGTAAGTTCTCCATTTCAGTGGCATGTAGCTTTGGCAAGTGTGGCCCATAGATGGTCGGCCCATCTTGACTTCTTTGCAGGGCAGTGATGGCTTAGGAGACAGGGGTAGAATCTGCCACCTAAGGCTTTTCAACTTTACGAGCCGTGAGTGTCTCATAAAGACTTTTCTCCCTACGAGTCGTGAGGATCTCGTAGGTGTATTTTCTCCTTGGGAATCGTGAGGATTCCTAAGTGTGTTTTCTCTTATAAGTCGTAAGGACCCTATAAGAGAGTTTTCCCTCTTACGAGTCGAGAGGACCCGTAAGCGGTTGTTTCCTTCCTTATCGAGATTCGACTTTGGAGAGTGTGACCCGTGGATAGTATGCAAGAGACCGTTTTGGGCCGACTTGCAGGGTCCCAGTGCTTAGGAAACAGGTTTTTTAATCCCTACTGCCTAAGGCTTTATCTCACGAGTCGAGACGCATCGAGAAAATCTCGCAAAGACATCAATTTCCTCACGAGTCGAAACGGATCGAGCAGATCTCGCAAGAACATCTTAACGTCGCATTTAACCTCTGCTCTTTACGACAGAAGCCCGTTAAGGTTGGTGGTACTTAGGGTTTTGGCCATCGTACCATCGCATAAGCTGATATAGTCCTCAATAGGCAATCGTGCTGTTCGAGTAGCCCTGCGACTGCCGTGTCTCTGATCCCTTCGGGGGCTGGACAAGACGTCTTCAAGCAATCCTCCTTGGCAGTTTGACCGTCAGAAGAGCAAGCGCTAGGAATTTGCCATGCCGCTTTTTACTTGAGGTTAGGCTCATTTTGGAGAGCCCCGATGAGTCATAACCACTCCGCGCTGGTGTGGGGATGATCTCCGATAGTCTTTCGGGCTTTATATGAGTTGCCGTTAAGACCCTGAAGCTAGGAATTTGGCCTTTGCTTTGTTTGCTGGCATTGCGTCTGCTGTATCGAGACGAATGTTGCGGTGGGAACTAGGGATTTTGCCGTGGCTCCGTTTGTTTGACGACTGCCGTGTCTCTGATCCCTTCGGGGGCTGGACAAGACGTCTTCAAGCAATCCTCCTTGGCAGTTTGACCGTCAGAAGAGCAAGCGCTAGGAATTTGCCATGCCGCTTTTTACTTGAGGTTAGGCTCATTTTGGAGAGCCCCGATGAGTCATAACCACTCCGCGCTGGTGTGGGGATGATCTCCGATAGTCTTTCGGGCTTTATATGAGTTGCCGTTAAGACCCTGAAGCTAGGAATTTGGCCTTTGCTTTGTTTGCTGGCATTGCGTCTGCTGTATCGAGACGAATGTTGCGGTGGGAACTAGGGATTTTGCCGTGGCTCCGTTTGTTTGATGACGTTACGTCTGCTGTGTCGAGACGAACGTTGGGGTGACATCTCGTCTGCTGTATCGAGACGGACGTCGAAGTGGTGACCACTCCACACTGGTGCGAGATGATCTCCGATTGTCTTTCCGGTTTTATATGACTTGCCGTTAAGACCCTGAAGCTAGGAATTTAGCCTTCGCTTCGTTTGCTGGCATTGCGTCCTCTGTATCGAGAAGAATGTCGTGGTTGTCTCTAGGTTACTGGTGAACCGCCGAGGTTTGGAACTAGGGATTTTGCCGTGGCTCCGTTTGTTTGATGACGTTACGTCTGCTGTGTCGAGACGAACGTTGGGGTGACATCTCGTCTGCTGTATCGAGACGGACGTCGAAGTGGTGACCACTCCACACTGGTGCGAGATGATCTCCGATTGTCTTTCCGGTTTTATATGACTTGCCGTTAAGACCCTGAAGCTAGGAATTTAGCCTTCGCTTCGTTTGCTGGCATTGCGTCCTCTGTATCGAGACGAATGTCGTGGTTGTCTCTAGGTTATTGGTGAACCGCCGAGGTTTGGAACTAGGGATTTTGCCGTGGCTCCGTTTGTTTGATGACGTTGCGTCTGCTGTGTCGAGACGAACGTCAAGGTGGTGACCACTCTGTGCTGATGCGAGATGATCTCCGATTGTCTTTACGGTTTTATGTGAGTTACCGTAAAGACGTTGAAACTAGGAATGTGGCCTTCGCTTCATTTGCTTTGTCGTGTCTGAATCCCTGCTGGAGGAAGAACGCTGAGGTTGACATTTCGTCTACTGTATCGAGACGAACGTCATGGAGGTGACCACTTCATGTGAGATGGTCTCCGATTGTCTTTCCGGTTTTATGTGAGTTACCGTTAAGACGTCGAAGTTAGGAATGTGGCCTTCGCTTCGTTTGCTTTGGTGTGTCCAAATCCTGTTGGAGAAAGAACGCTGGGGTTGATATTTCGTCTACTGTATCGAGACGAACGTCAAGGAGGTGACCACTTTCTGTGAGATGGTCTCCGATTGTCTTTCCGGCTTTATGTGAGTTACCGTAAAGACGTTGAAGCTAGGAATGTGGCCTTCGCTTCATTTGCTTTGTCATGTCTGAATCCCTGCTGGAGGAAGAACGCAGAGGTTGACATTTCGTCTACTGTATCGAGACGAACGTCAAGGAGGTGACCACTTCATGTGAGATGGTCTCCGATTGCCTTTCCGGTTTTATGTGAGTTACCGTAAAGACGTTGAAGCTAGGAATGTGGCCTTCGCTTCGTTTGCTTACACTGCGTCTGGTGTATTGAGACGAATGCTGAGGTGGAGCTGGGATTTTGCCATCACTCCGCTTTGTTTCGACCATGGGGTCTTTTGTTAACTTTGCATGTACACCCCGCTGGGCTGCGAAGGAACGCCGTTGTTGACATTGTGTCTGTTGTAACGAGACGAATGCTAAGGTGGAGTTGGGATTTTGCCGTTACTCCGCTTGATGGTGTAACATCTGTGTCCTGTTGGAATGAGGAGGCACACCGTTGTTGGTCTCCAGGCTGTAGACGTGGCCATTGAGATTTGGAACTAGGGACTTTGTCATGGTTCCGTTTCGTTGCGATTCTGAGGTCAGTTGTTGATGTCATGTCTGCATCTAGTTGGAGTGAAGAGAAACGCCGTTGGTGATCTTTAAGTTGTCGATATTGACGTCGAGACCCTGAAGTTAGGGACCTTCCTTTGCTTCATTTGTTGACATCGTGTCTGTAATATTGCGACAAATGTCGAGATAGTCTCTAGGTTATCTATGAACCGTCGAGATTTGGCTTCGCTTTCTGGCGGAGCTTGTTGGGAAGGTATGGTTCCCTTTTTGTTTGTGCCCCTGGATTGTATACAGGGATCGATGTGATCTCACCTGTAGGGCAAAAGTTTCATTCTTTCATTTTTTTTTCGCGATGCTCTATCATTTCAGCTTTTATATCGCGAAGGTCGCGATTGCCCAATCATTTCGGCTATTATTCGCGGTGCCCAATCATTTCGGCTGTTTATTTTATTTTTACTCGCTACTTTTTATTGCGAGTTGCCCAATCATTTCGACTGTTTATTTTTTTTTTACTCGCTGTTTTTTTTTATTGCGAGTAGGGAATTTGGGGTCTGATGCCAATCTTGGCATCAGCATTGCTGCGACTGGAATATTGCCAGGAGCGAATCATCATTTGCCGTAAAAGGACTTGGAATTTGATATCGGTCTAGGCATCAGCATCGCTGCAACTGGGATATTGCCAGGAGCGAATCATCATCTGCCATGAAAGGACTTGGAATTTGATACCGATTTAGGCATCAGCATCGCTACAACTGGAATATTGCCAGGAGCGAATCATCATTTGCCGTAAAAGGACTTGGAATTTGATACCGGTCTAGGCATCAGCATCGCTGCAACTGGGATATTGCCAGGAGCGAATCATCATTTGCCTCTGTCGATGTTGAACAAAGGTGGCTTAGTAAACAGGGTTAAGGGTCCTGTCGGCTAAGGCTTTTGACTTCATGAGCCGTAAGGGTCTCACAAAGGTATTTCTCCCTACAAGTCGTGAGGATCTTGTAGGTGTGTTTTCTCCTTGGGAATCGTGAGGATTCCTTAGTGCATGTTCTCTTGTAAGTCGTAAGGATCTTACAAAAGGGTTTTCTCCTTATAAGTCGAGAGGACTTACAAGTGTTGTTTGCTGTACAAGCATATCCCTAGTTACGGATGGGACTTTGTTAGGGAAATATTTATTCGTGCCCGTGGATTGTATACAAGGGTCAATACGAGCCGCTTGTAGGGCAGTATTGGAAGTTGGGGGGGCTTAAGAACAGGTTCAGGTCTCTGTAGCTTAAGACTTTCAAATCTTATGAGCCGTGAGGGTCCCATAAGAGAGTTCTCCTTACGAGTTGTGAGGATCTCGCAAGTGCATTTTCTCCTTAGGAATCGTGAGGATCCCTAAGTGTGTTGTTCCCTTGTGAGTCGTAAGGATTTCACGCAGGTGGTTTCTCCTTATAAGGTCGAGAGGACCCTGTAAGTGTCTTTTAACGAGGTTGCGCCCTTTCGGGTTTTCATCCGTGCCCATTTTGCTTATGGACATACCGTTTTTTTTTATTCTTTCTTTTTTTATTTTTTTTTATTTTTATTCTAACAAGGTTGCGCCCTTTCGGGTTTTCACAAGACTCGCCGGTAGCCCTGCTGTTTTTACTCACGGAGCCCTTTCGGGTTTTCATCCGTGCCCATTTTGCTTATGGACATACCTTTTTTTTGTTTTTTTTTTTTTACCCGTCAGCCTGAGAATGCTGCGGTAGTAGTTTAAAAACATTTCGGTCATTTGCAAGTTTTCGGACATTGCGGTCTATCATTAGTTTAAGGACATCTCGGTCCGCTGTTAGTTTAAGGACGTTTCGGTCCGTTATCCAGTTTTAGGACGTAGTGGTCCGTTAGGCTTTCTCTATGAATGAGCATGATGCACCCGGCGTGTCCATATTTTTCGGAGCGTGCGGTTGTGGCGGACTCACCTTCCAGTTCTCAGACAGCGCAAACTTGCCCTGTTGGTATTGGTCTTCAACCCAGTTTTTGAAGACGTAGCAGTCCTCGATCAGGTGACCTACTGTTTGGTGGTAAGGGCAATAATTAGGATTATTAATATCGCCTGGCCACAACGGACGTTTTGGACTCGGCAGATTGATGAGTCTGTTGCGCACTGCCAGCTCGAACAGTCCCCTTGTTTTATCTTGCGGAAACGAGTAAGGACGTTTCAACTTTTCCTGGAGGGATTGCCGCTTGTTGCTTTGGCAAGCAACCGGTCTAGGGTCACCTGATTGTTGGTGAGTGCTGGCGACAATGATCGCTTTTCCTTTCTCATTTCGGGGATCGGGTCTTGGAGGAGACGGTCTATGGCCCATCTGGTCCATTTGGGCTAATTTGTCAATCAAGGCCTGGAAGGTGGTCGGCCTGAAGAAGATCATGAATTGCGAGATGGTCGCTTGCGGATCGAGAGTGCCCACAAACATGCCTACCGCAGGTGCCTCTTCTATGCGTTGTTCGCATTTCGACCATAGGTTCCGCCATCGTGTTGCGTATTGGACCCACGTTTCGCTTGGCCTTATCCTGGCATTTATCAGTGATGTTATCGGAGTGCGTTCGCTAGCACTCGCGAATCTTTGTGTAAACAGCAGCTCCATCTCTGCAAATGTTTTGATAGAGTCGTTACGCAGCTCCGAATACCATTCAAAGGTTGTTTCTGCTAAGCTGCCGACGAATTGACGTAGCAACAATTTGTCATCGCCTCCAGTATTGCCGCATAAGGCCCTGAATTGAGCGACATGCTGATGCGGATTCCCTGTCCCTTTATATACGTGGAATTTAGGGATCGTATATCCTGGCGGGTAATTAATTTGGTCATACCAGCTCGGATACGGTCGTCCGGTTCTAACAGTTTGCCCAGCCGCTTCATTCGCCTGATGAACCCGGATCTGCTGAGCTATATATTCGTCTAGGTCAACTTTGGAGATTGCCTCCTCCTTGGCTGTTGACAAAGCCGGCGGAGGATTTGACGTTTCTCCCCTGTCGTCTTCAAGGACGATCGGAGGATCTTCAGCAGGAGGGTCCGGCTGTAACATCATCCCTACCATATCTTGGAAGAGGAGCGCCATCCGCTTTATGTTAGCCGTTTGCTCTACAGCTTCTTTGTCCCTCTTTTCGAGGACTCTGCGTAAAAAGTCAGCGTCGGTTTCTTGTTCATGACGCTCATCCGAAGACGTTTCAGAGCTTTCTTTTGGCTCAGTGAGTGCAGCCATTGTAGTCATCATTTCCTGAAGCTTTTGTTGTTGCTCCTGGGCTTTCGTCACGGATCGGGTGAGCGGTCGGTGGCCCGTAGAAGTGCGGCTTTCCTCCTTTCCAGAAGCCATATAAACAGTGTGCACCACCATGCCCCCAGATTTGGGGCGTTTGTGTTCAGCGCTTTTATGCTTCGCCATGTTCACAGGGGCTTTTTGTGGCCTCCTTTTTTGAGTGATTGGAGTTAAGGGAGCCGTTGTAGTGGGCACCCAAGTAGCTTTTGCTTTTTGTGGTTTGACAGAGTAATCCTTCCCCTGCCGAACCATCATCTTTTCCTGTCGTCGGAGGCAGTCTTGATCGATCACCGACTCTTGAACCTGTCGCCAGACTTTGTAAATTTTAGAGGACAGCCGTTGAAGGGGGTGCTCTAGCTTCTTCTCTGGAGTATTCTCCACAGGTGAAGGAGTTCGTTTCAACATCGCAGTAGGAGAGTTTCTGCGCACCTTGTTGAGTAGTTCAAAGCTGTTCTTGGTTGGAACAGCAGTATCGATCCCAACCATTAGAGTTGGACGAGTAAGTCCAGAGGGGGTGTTGCCCCCAGCCTTCCTAACTCGGCGCCAGTAACGACGTCGGGCATGTCGTGCTGATGGAGTTGTTTCAGCTATAGGGGTGACCTCCTCATGCCCCCTGTGTTGGTCAGAATATACTGGTACCAGCTTTTTAAAGATCGACGTCCGTTGAACGGGGACGGCCAACTTGTCAGAAGCGGACTTCTGAACATGGGAAGCAACCTTGGTGATTTTTCCAGGAACGTGAGTTGGAATGGCTATCCGCTTCGGGATAACGCTTTCTGGTATGGCAGGCTTCTTCATGAGCCTGTTAGAGCTCTGGCCTAGTCCGTTAAAAACTGAAGCAGTGGAGTTGGGCGGCCTATTGAAAGGGGTCGCCGCAGTGGTAAGTCGATCGAAGACCGACTTCTTTGGAGCTTCTTGCAATGTCATTGGGGCGTTGAAGCTCATTGGTGGGAGCATGGTCCCAAAAAATAGTCCAGTGGTGGTTTGAGCCACCTGCTCCACCGGCATTTTGAAAAGGGAGGCCGCTTGGGGCCCATAAATCACTCCTCCAGTAATGACGGAGCGAGAGCTGTTGCTGCAGGCGATGCAGTTCGAAGCCATTGATCTTCTGTTTTCTGCACGGAGCAAGACACCAAATCTTAGTACCTTGAATCCACAGGCAATCACAGCAAACCGCGATTTGTTCGCGAACACAACACACGAAGTGTGGAGTGGAAAGAGGAAGAGGTCCCACCGGGCGTGCCAGAATCTGTTCCCCTCCAAACGGCGGCCGAGACGTTAGGACGTCCTGCGCCTGAGGGTCGGGGCAGATGCTATTTGGTTTTATCCGTCTATCTCTCCGAAGATGCCAAGTTGATTTATGGCACCGTGTATCGGAGGTTTAGACGGATGCAGCCGATGTAGCAGACTTCGTCAGATTCCCCCTCAGGGTGAGGGGTTTTTGATTGTGGGGACGCTCTTCCCTGCAGGCGCAAGCCCCTGCAGTTAATTACGCTACCGCATCGCGGTAACAACTTTCTCCTTCTCCAGAATTTCACTTCGTGTCGTGTGTGTTTGTTTTGTTTGTGGTTGCCCGTGGATTGTATACGGAGACTGAGTAATGCCGTCGCCCGTAGGACGTGGATTAATCCAAATCCGTATTTACTTAGATTTGGGTTTGGTGTTTTTAGTTTAAGGATACGTTAGTCGCGTTGCGGCTAAGATCAACTTAAACATTCGTTAAGGATACGTTAGTCCTGTTTGAGACTAAGATCAACTTAACGTGATCGTTTAGATCCGAAAAAAGAGCGTTTGGGCTCTATTGTTCCAGTTTGGGAGATTCATAGTCCAATTTGGGACTAAAGTCTGTTTGGAGGATACGTTAGCCATTTTTGAGGCTAAGATCGACTCGAACGTTTGTTAAGGAAACGTTAGTCCAGTTTGAGACTAAGATCAACTTAACGGGATCGTTTAGGTCCGACAAAAGAGTATTTGGGCTCTATTGTGCCAGTTTAGGGACGTGGTGGTCCATATTCCAGTTTAGGGACGTGGTGGTCCATCGCATTTATGGCCGTCGGGACCCGTCACCTCTCTGACGTCGTTGAAGAATTACAACGATAGGTGTCAGAGGAGTTCAGAGATGTACCCTTGAAGCAGAGTTGATTTGGGGTTTTATCATTCATTTAAATGTCTGAGGATGCAGGACCGTTTAGATCCGGCAAAAGAGCATTTGGAGGCTCTATTATTCCAGTTTAGGGACGTAGTGGTCCACTTTCCAGTTTAGGGACGTCGTGGTCCATCGCCAGTTTAGGGACGTGGTGGTCCGATATTAGTTTAGGGACGTTTCGGTCCGATATTAGTTTATGGACGTTCCGGTCCGATGTTAGTTTATGGACATTTCGGTCCGATGTTAGTTTAGGGACGTTCCGGTCCGATGTTAGTTTAGGGACGTTCCGGTCCGATGTTAGTTTATGGACGTTTCGGTCGCAGTCCATATCGATGTGTGGTCGTTGGGACCCGTCACCTCTTTGACGTCGTTGAGGAATTACAACGACGGATGTCAAAGGAGTTCGGAGATGTACCCTCGAACCGGATGTAAATTGATTTAGAAGAGCAATTTTGCTCAGTCAATTTAATTTAAGGACTTATGGCCAAAATTGGGCTAAGTCCAGTTGAAATGTTCAACATTTTATTTGCTTTTGCATTGCATTTCTTTTTTTATTTTTATTTGGGCCTTGCCCAGAAAGGATGCAGAGCATCAATTTGTTTTGGGCTCTGCCCTTTTAGGAATGATGAAAGGCATCAATTTTATTTGGGCTCTGCCCTTGTATAAAGGATGCAAAGCATCAATTTATTTGGGCTCTGCCCATTTATTGCCTTGCAATTTATTTTGGCCTGTCAGGTCATTTTGGTTTGGGCCTTCCCCTTTAGAAAATGCATTGCATTTATCAAGCGCTTTGCGCCAATCAAAAAGCACAACAGTGCAAATTTATAAGTGCAAAGCACTATTAATATGAGAATCTTTTAGATTCAAGAACCAATGGTTCATAAAAGAAGTGCAAAGCACTATTTGATTTCTTGATCTAATTTAGATCAAAGAATAACAAGTTTTTTTATTTTTATTTTTTTTTATTTCAAGAACCAAAGGTTCATAAAAGAAGTGCAAAGCACTATTTGATTTCTTGATCTAATTTAGATCAAAGAATAACAAGTTTTTTCCTTTTTATTTCAAGAACCAAAGGTTCATAAAAGTGCAAAGCACTATTAATTTAAGAACCTTTTAGGTTCAAGAACCGATGGTTCATAAAACAAGTGCAAGGCACTATTTTTATTTATTTATCTTTAAAGATCTATGATCTTGTTCATAAGAGAATTTTCTCTTCTTTAAAAGGTTTTTACCTTTTTTTTTATTCTTCAATAGTTCTCTTCTCTTTTCTTTTTAGGAAGATGTTGATGCCTTTGAAATGAGGTGTAGGGTCCTTTTTATAGTGCCCATAAATTAGTTAAAGTTTGTTAAAGAGATTATTCTCTGAGTGATTTGGGGAATTTTCCCCACCGTCGGATTTTTAATCCAAAGGTCTCTGTTTTATAGAAGAAATCTCTTTGTTTTAACAAAAACAGAAAAGATTCCCTCAAATCTTTATTCTGTTTTTGAAATAATTTTATTTATTTATTTATTTATTTTTTATTTTATTTTTATTTTTTTTTACTGCGCAGCGCGCACTGCGCACTGCGCAGTTGCTCGCACTGCGCGCACTGCGCAGCGCGCAGTTGCGCAGAACAGTGTTTTTTTTTTCCAGAGCTTTGCTCTTATAGAGTACGCTACTTCATTTATTTTAACTTTAATTTTCTTTTTAATTTTCAAGACAGAGCTTTGCTCTGATTGGAGAAAAACAGAAGTATTGCTTTTTTTTTCCCACCTTGGAATTTAAACAGAGGTTTGCTCTGATTGAGGTAAACAAATGCCCCCCACCGTTGCGCTTACGTGGCCTCCTAACGTGAGCGCAGCGGTGGCAGACTCCGAACCGTCGCGCCATCTCTTGGAAGCTGAAAGGCCACTTGATGCCTATAAATATGACCTTTGGTCTCTTAGATGATTCTCATCTCTAAAATTTTACTTTCAGAACCCAGAGCCCTGCTCTCTTGTTTAAACACTTTTAAAAGTTCAAACTTTTAGAGAATTTTAGGTAAAAATATTAATTTTAATTAAATTAAATCAATTTTAAGAGCATTGCTCTCAATAGATCCCAGATCTAAAGAAGACCCCTTTAGGGTTTCACGAGCATTGCTCTCAATAGATCCCAGATCTAAAGAAGACCCATTTAGGGTTTCACTTAGTAGTGCTTTGCTCTAAGGGGGTCTATAGAAGACTAAGGAGAGCCCTATTAGAGTTCCATTAATAGAGCTTTGCTCTCTAAAAGATTTTCCCTGTATTTTCTCATTTCATTAATGGAGCTTTGCTCCTCCCAAATCATATAGAATAACTCTTAAGAATTCTTCATGGATCTTGGAAGTTAAAGATGGCATTTTATTCCTCGGTGCATTATATCATTTTACTTAATTAGTCTTTCTGATAATTTTGTTGATCCTCTTTCACAGGAACATTGAACGTCCACATGTATGCTCTTAACGAGATCATCTCTCATGAGGGCATCCGCCTATTTGGCTGCTCTTAAAATCGGGAGTTCACAAACGAGGAGTGTGCTGAAGTAATGAGTCGCTTCGACGCATACAACGGTCCACTGCTTTCCCGACGTTACTTTCTTCTTAAACTTATCGTGGGAGCTATCTGGGAAGCGCTTCCCCTATTCTGTTCCGGCGTGCCGCTTAGGGCGTTGGATGCCACTGAGGACAAGGTGCACTCTGTGTACCTATTGAACTTTATCTCGACGAGACGGCGAGACAGTCTTATTGACCTCTTGCACGAGATCTTTCAACATTCTGCCATATTCGCTACTTATCGGAGGGTGGAAGACATCGGGAGGGACCCTGACGCTTGTGCTCGCGAAAGGAAGCACACTAGGATGGTCCGCGAGGCTTAGAAAGTCATAGTTAGGGTCGTTTTTGAATTCCTCAATCCATGCTCTGGATCTGAGGTTATTCCATTGTAACTTTCGTTTATTGTTTCTATGACTGTAAGAACTTCGGGCAATATTAATGGAAATTTTTTTTTATCCCAGCTTGTCTTTATTATATTTCTTTGTCCCGAGTCTTTTTGCCCATGCATGAATGAATACGTCCTGAACGTTTGATCAAACGTAAATCGGGTGCTCTTTCTGTTGCTTTTCCTCTTTCTCAGCATGTCGTCACAATTAGCAGGTAATAGAGTAAGCTTCTTGATTTTTTCATGAGACAGCGAGAGCTTAGGCCGCAGGTTCAGATCTGCTGCCTAAGACTTTTCAACTCTATGAGCCGTGAGGGTCTCATAGAGATTTTTCTCCCTACGGATCGAGAGGATCTCGTAGGTGGGTTTTTCTCTTTAGGAATCGTGAGGATTCCTAAGTGTGGTTTTCTCTTGTAAGTCGTAAGGATTCTACAAGAGAATTTTTCCCTCTTACGAGTCGAGAGGACTTGTAAGCGGTTGTTTCCCTTCTTGTCGAAGTTCGATGTTGGAGAGTGAGACCCGTGGATGGTATGCAAGAGACCGTTTTGGGCCAACTTGCAGGGTCCCAGTGCTTAGGAAACAGACTTCTTTTATGCCCACTGCCTAAGGCTTTATCTCACGAGTCGAGCCGCCTCGACAATTTTTTACAAGTCGAGACGAATCGAACGTTTCTCGTAAGAACATCTTAACGTCGCATTTAACCTCTGCTCTTTACGACAGAAGCCCGTTAAGGTCGGTGGTACTTAGGGTTTTGGCCATCGTACCGTCGCATAAGCTGATATAGTCCTCGATAGGCAATCATGCTGTTCGAGTAGCCCCGCGACTGCCGTGTCTCTGATCCCTTCGGGGGCTGGACAAGACGTCTTCAAGCAATCCTCCTTGGCAGTTTGACCGTCGGAAGAGCAAGCGCTAGGAATTTGCCATGCCGCTTTTTACTTGAGGTTAGGCTCATTTTGGAGAGCCCCGATGAGTCATAACCACTCCGCGCTGGTGTGGGATGATCTCCGATAGTCTTTCAGGCTTTATATGACTTGCCGTTAAGACCCTGAAGCTAGGAATTTGGCCTTTGCTTCATTTGCTGGCATTGCGTCCTCTGTATCGAGACGAATGTCATGGTGGGAACTAGGGATTTTGCCGTGGCTCCATTTGTTTGATGACGTTGCGTCTGCTGTGTCGAGACGAACGTTGGGGCGACATCTCGTCTGCTGTATCAAGACGGACGTCGAGGTTGTCTTTAGGTTGCTGGTGAACCGTCGAGGTTTGGAACTAGGGATTTTGCCGTGGCTCCATTTTTTTAATGACGTTGCGTCTGCTGTGTCGAGACGAACATTGGGATGACATCTCGTCTATTGTATCGAGACGGACGTCGAAGTAGTGACCACTCTGTGCTGGTGCAAGATAATCTACGGTTGTCTTTCCGGTTTTATATGAGTTACCGTCAAGACGTCGAAGCTAGGAATGTGGCCTTCGCTTCGTTTGCTTTGGTGTGTCCAAATCCTGTTGGAGGACGAACGCTGGGGTTAACATTTCGTCTGCTGTATCGAGACGAACGTCAAGGTGGTGACCACTTTGTGCTGATGCGAGATGATCTCCGATTGTCTTTCCGGTTTCATGTGAGTTACCGTAAAGACGTTGAAGCTAGGAATGTGGCCTTCGCTTCATTTGCCTTGTCATGTCTGAATCCCTGCTGGAGGAAGAACGCTGGGGTCGACATCTCGTCTGCTGTATCGAGACGGACGTCGAGGTGGTGACCACTCTATGCTGGTGCAAGATGATCTCCGGTTGTCTTTCTGGTTTTATATGAGTTACCGTAAAGACGTTGAAGCTAGGAATGTGGCCTTCACTTCATTTGCTTTGTCATGTCTGAATCCCTGATGGAGGAAGAACGCTGGGGTCGACATCTCGTCTGCTGTATCGAAACGGACGTCGAGGTGGTGACCACTCTGTGCTGGTGCGAGATGATCTCCGGTTGTCTTTCTGGTTTTATATGAGTTACCGTAAAGACGTTGAAGCTAGGAATGTGGCCTTCGCTTCATTTGCTTTATCATGTCTGAATCCCTGCTGGAGGAAGAATGCTGGGGTCGACATCTCGTCTGCTGTATCGAGACGGATGTCGAGGTGGTGACCACTCTGTGCTGGTGCGAGATGATCTCCGGTTGTCTTTCTGGTTTTATATGAGTTACCGTAAAGACGTTGAAGCTAGGAATGTGGCCTTCGCTTCATTTGCTTTATCATGTCTGAATCCCTACTGGAGGAAGAATGCTGGGGTCGACATCTCGTCTGCTGTATCGAGACGGACGTCGAGGTGGTGACCACTCTCTGCTGGTGCGAGATGATCTCCGATTGTCTTTCCGGTTTTATGTGAGTTACCGTAAAGACGTTGAAGATAGGAATGTGGCCTTTGCTTCATTTGCTTACACTGCGTCTGGTGTATTGAGACGAATGCTGAGGTGGAGCTGGGATTTTGCCATCACTCCGCTTTGTTTCGACCGTGAGGTCTTTTGTTGACGTTGCATCTGCCTCCAGCTGGACTGCGGAGGAACGCTGTTGTTGACATTGCGTCTACTGTATCGAGACGAATGCTGAGGTGAAGCTGGGATTTTGCCATCGCTCCGCTTGATGGTGTAACATCTGTGTCCTGTTGGAATGAGGAGGCACACTGTTGTTGGTTTCTAGGCTGTAGACGTTGACGTCGAGACCCTGAAGCTCGGGATCTTCGTTTGCTTCATTTGTTGACATCGTGTCTGTAATATTGCGACAAATGTCGAGAAGGTCTCTAGGTTATCTATGAACCGTCGAGATTTGGCTTCGCTTTCTGGTGGAGCCTGTTGGGAAGGTATTGTTCCCTCTTTATCTGTGCCCCTGAATTGTATACAGGGATCAATGTGATTTCACCTGTAGGGCAAAAAGTTTCATTCTTTCATTTTTTTTTTATTCTTTCCGCGATGCTCTATCATTTCAGCTTTTATATCGCGAAGGTCGCGATTGCCCAATCATTTCGGCTATTTTTCGCGATGCCCAATCATTTCGGCTATTTTTCGCGATGCCCAATCATTTCGGCTATTTACTTTATTTTTACTCGCTACTTTTTATTGCGAGTTGCCCAATCATTTCGACTGTTTATTTTATTTTTACTCGCTGTTTTTTTTTATTGCGAGTTGCCCAATCATTTCGGCTATTTTTCTTTTTACTCGTGCATACATTTTTACTTGCTGATTTTGTTTGCAAGTTGCCCCATCATTTCGGCTATTTCGTATGCATTTTTTTTTATATGAGTAGGGGATTTGGGATCTGATACCAATCTTGGCATCAGCATCGCTGCGACTGGAATATTGCCAGGAGCGAATCATCATTTGCCGTGAAAGGACTTGGAATTTGATACCGGTTTAGGCATCAACATCGCTACCACTGGGATATTGCCAGGAGCGAATCATCATTTGCCTCTGTCGATGTAGAACAAAGGTGGCTTAACGACCAGGGTTAAGGTCCTGTCGACTAAGGCTTTTGACTTTATGAGCCGTAAGGGTCTCACAAAGCTATTTCTCCCTACAAGTCGTAAGGATCTTATAGGTGTATTTTCTCCTTAGGAATCGTGAGGGTTCCTAAGTGTATTGTTCCTCTGTAAGTCGTAAGGATCCTACAGGAGGGTTTTCTCCTTGTAAGTCGAGAGGACTTACAAGGGTTGTTTACCATGCAAACACATCCCTAGTCTCAGATGGGACTTAGTTAGGGAAATGTTTATTCGCGCCCGTGGATTGTATACAAGGGCCAATATAGGACCACTTGTAGGGCAATGTCGAAAGTTGTGGGGGTTGCTTAAGCACAGGTTTAGGCCTCTGTAACTTAAGACTTTCAAATCTTACGAGCCGTGAGGGTCCCATAAGAGCCTTCTCCTCACGAGTCGTGAGGATCTCGCAAGTGTATTTTCTCCTTAGGAATCGTGGGGATTCCTAAGTGTGTTGTTCCCTTGTGAGTCGTAAGGATCTCACGCAGGTGGTTTCTCCTTACAGGGTCGAGAGGACCCTATAAGTGTTTCTTAACGAGGTTGCGCCCTTTCGGGTTTTCACAAACACTCGACGGTAGTCCTGCTGTTTTTACTCACAGAGCCCTTTCAGGTTTTCATCCATGCCCATTTTGCTTGTGGACATACCGTTTTTTCTTCTTCTTTTTTTTACGAGGTCGCGCCCTTTCGGGTTTTCACGAACACTCGCCGGTAGCCCTGCTGTTTTTACTCACGGAGCCCTTTCGGGTTTTCATCCGTGCCCATTTTGCTTGTGGACATACCGTTATTATTATTATTATTATTTCTTTTTTTAAACGTCAGCCTGAAGATGCTGCGGGTTGGGAGTAGTTTAACGACGTTTCGGTCATTTGCTAGTTTTTAGGACATTGCGGTCCATCATTAGTTTAAGGACATCTCGGTCCGTTGTTAGTTTAAGGACGTTTCGGTCCGTTATCCAGTTTTAGGACGTAGTGGTCCGTTAGGCTTTCTCTATGAATGAGCATGATGCCCCCGGCGTGTCCATATTTTTCGGAGCATGCGGTCGTGGCGGGTTCACCTTCCAAATTTCGGACAACGCGAACTTGCCCTGTTGGTATTGGTCTTCAACCCAGTTTTTGAAGACGTAGCAGTCCTCGATCAGGTGACCTACTGTTTGGTGGTAAGGGCAATAATTAGGATTATTAACGTCGCCTGGCTGCAACGGACGTTTTGGATTCGGCAGATTAATGAGTCTGTTGCGCACTGCCAGCTCGAACAGTCCCCTTGTTTTATCTTGCGGAAACGAGTAAGGGCGTTCCAACTTTTCCTGGAGGGATTGCCGCTTGTTGCTTTGGCAAGCAACCGGTCTAGGGTCACCTGATTGTTGGTGAGTGCTGGCGACGAGGGCCTTTTTTCCTTTTCCTTTGTTCTTCTTGTTCGGTCCCTTGCTTACGGGGTCGGGATTTTTTCCGAGTAGCATGCGATTGCATGGCTGAACGTTCTCGCAGCTTCTCAATTCCTTTATTTTTGAAATAGGTTCCCCGAGGGAAGAGTTGGGGGTAGCTTCTTCGTCAGAGTCGCTTCCAAAGGTGATAATTTGTGATCCCTTGAAGTCGGCTATATGACAGTCGGCGGTGGCTCTTTTGCGCTCATCTATCGCATTTTTCCGATGTCCACAAGCTTCACACTTTGTTCTGTCGGAGTGTCGCTTTTGAGCGACGTACCCTTGCCACCAACAGTTAAAGGATTCGCAGTCTTCGGTAGGATGTATGATCTTCTGATGATATAAACAGAAGTTAGGGTGCATCTCTACCTCAGAGAAAGGATTTTCTTCAGAGGGCGGTAGCTTCATTCCTATTGATAGAGCTTTGGCGAACCGTTTCCTCGTCTTGAATTTGTTTTTACCCGCAGTGTATGGCTTTTGATTTGACGGGAATACCTTGGTTATTTCCAGTATGGCCATTTCATGCTCTTGATTGGCTTTTGCTTTCAGACGAATTTCATTTAGGAAGGCATCGATCAACTTGTCTGACAGCCGCGGAATTTCTGTTTCAGGGTCCGCCGTTGATTTCTCAGCGCAAGGATCCTCCTCATCATCCATCAGTGAATGAGAAATCACATGACAAGTCGCTACGTAGTCTTCGGATTCATTCGATAAGTTTTCTCCATCGTTTTCATCCTCGACGAAAGAACAAGTTGCCCCCGGCGTGTCCGTCTTCTTTGGAGAGTGCGGCTGTGGGGGGTTTACCTTCCAGCTTTCAGACAGCGCAAACTTGCCTTGCAGGTATTGATCCTCGATCCATCCCTTAAAGACGAAACAATCTTCAATTGGGTGACTTACCGTTTGGTGGTAAGGGCAATAATTGGGATTATTAAGATCGCCTGGCTGCGACAGACGCTTTGGACTCGGCAGATTAATAAGTCTGTTGCGCACTGCCAGCTCAAACAGTCTTCTCGTTTTATCCTGAGGAAATGAGTAAGGACGTCCTAGCCTCTCTTCGAGGGATGGGCATGGACGCACGTTGTTTTGGCGAGCGACCGGCTTTGAGTTGCTCGACTGTTGCTGAGCGTTGGCGACGATGATCGCTTTTCCTTTCTCATTTCGGGATCGGGTCTTGGAGGAGACGGTCTATGGCCCATCTGGTCCATTTGGGCTAATTTGTCGATCAAGGCCTGGAAGGTGGTCGGCCTGAAGAACATCATGAATTGCGAGATGGTCGCTTGCGGATCGAGAGTGCCCACAAACATGCCTACCGCAGGTGCCTCTTCTATGCGTTGTTCGCATTTCGACCATAGGTTCCGCCATCGTGTTGCGTATTGGACCCACGTTTCGCTTGGCCTTATTCTGGCATTTATCAGTGCTGTTATCGGAGTGCGTTCACTAGCACTCGCGAATCTTTGTGTAAACAGCAGCTCCATCTCTGCAAATGTTTTGATAGAGTCGTTAGGCAGCTCCGAATACCATTCAAAGGCTGTTTCTGCTAAGCTGCCGACGAATTGACGTAGCAACAATTTGTCATCGCCTCCAGTATTGCCGCATAAGGCCCTGAATTGAGCGACATGCTGATGCGGATTCCCTGTCCCTTTATATACGTGGAATTTAGGGATCGTATATCCTGGCGGGTAATTAATTTGATCATACCAGCTCGGATACGGTCGTCCGGTTCTAACAATTTGCCCAGCCGCTTCATTCGCCTGATGAACCCGGATCTGCTGAGCTATATATTCGTCTAGGTCGACTTTGGAGATTGCCTCCTCCTTGGCTGTTGATAGAGCCGGCGGAGGATTTGACGTTTCTTCCCTGTCGTTTTCAAGGACGATCGGAGGATCTTCAGCAGGAGGGTCCGGCTGTAACATCATCCCTACCATATCTTTGAAGAGGAGCGCCATCTGTTTTATGTTAGCCGCCTGCTCTGCAGCTTCTTTGTCCCTCTTTTCGAGGACTCTGTGTAAAAAGTCAGCGTCGGTTCTTGTTCTTGACGCTCATCCGAAGATGTTTCAGAGCTTTCTTTTGGCTCAGTGAGTGCAGCCATTGTAGTCATCATTTCCTGAAGCTTCTGTTGCTGCTCCTGGGCTTTCGTCACGGATCGGGTGAGCGGTCGGTGGCCCGTAGAAGTGCGGCTTTCCTCCTTTCCAGAAGCCATATAAACAGTGTGCACCACCATGCCCCCAGACTTGGGGCGTTTGTGTTCGGTGTCTTTGCGATTTGCCGAAGACACAGGGGCTTTTTGCGGCCTCCTTTTTTGAGTGATTGGAGTTAAGGGAACCGTTGTAGTGGGCACCCGAGTAGCTTTTGCTTCTTGTGGTTTGACAGAGTAATCCTTCCCCTGCCGAACCTTCATCTTTTTCTGTCGTCGGAGGCAGTCTCGATCGATCACTGACTCTTGGACCTGTCGCCAGACTTTGTAAATTTTAGAGGACAGCCGTTGAAGGGGCTGCTCTAGCTTCTTCTCTGGAATATTCTTCACAGATGAAGGAGTTCGCTTTAGCACCGCAGCAGGAGAGTTTCTGCGCACCGAGTTCAGCAACTCAAAGCTGTTCCTGGTTGGAACAGCAGTATCGATCTCCACCATTAGAGTTGGAGGAGTAAGTCCAGAGGGGGAGTTGCCCCCAGCCTTCCTCACTCGGCGCCAGTAGCGACGTCGGGCATGTCGTGCTGATGGAGTTGTTTCAGCTATAGGGGTGACCTCCTCATGCCCCCTGTGTTGGTCAGAATATACCGGTACCAGCTTTTTAAAGATCGACGTCCGTTGAACGGGGACGGCCAACCTGTCAGAAGCGGGCTTCCGAACATGGGAAGCAACCTTGGTGACTTCGCCAAGAACGGGAGTTGGAATGGCTATCCGCTTCGGTATAACGCCTTCTGGTATGGCAGGCTTCTTCATGAGCCTGTTAGAGCTCTGGCCTAGTCCGTTAAAAACTGAAGCAGTGGAGTTGGACGACCCGTTGAGAGGTGTCGCGGCAGTGGTGGGTCGATCGAAGACCGACTTATTTGGAGCTTCTTGCAATGTCATTGGGGCGTTGAAGCTCATTGATGGGAGCATGGTCCCAAAAAAAAGTCCAGTGGTGGCTTGAGCCACCTGCTCCACCGGCATTTTGAAAAGGGAGGCCGCTTGGGGCCCATAAGTCACTCCTCCAGCAATGACGGAGCGAGAGTTATCGCTGCGGACGATGCAGTTCGAAGCCATTGATCTTCTGTTTTCTGCACGGAGCAAGACACCAAATCTTAGTACCTTGAATCCACAGGCAATCACAGCAAACCGCGATTTGTTCGCGAACACGACACACGAAGTGTGGAGTGGAAAGAGAAAGAGGTCCCACCGGGCGTGCCAGAATCTGTTTCCCTCCGAACGGCGGCCCGGACTTCACGTCCGTTGCCTGAGGTTCGGGGCAGATGCTATTTGGTTTGATCCGTCCACCTCTCCGAAGATGCCAAGTTGATTTATGTCACCTGGTATCGGAGGTTTAGACGGATGCGGCCGATGTAGCAGACTTCGTCAGATTCCCCCTCAAGGTGAGGGGTTTTTGATTGTGGGGACGCTCTTCCCTGCAGGCGCAAGCCCCTGCAGTTAATTACGCTACCGCGTCGCGGTAACAACTTTCTCCTTCTCCAGAATTTCACTTCGTGTCGTGTGTGTTTGTTTTGTTTGTGATTGCCCGTGGATTGTATACGGAGACTGAGTGATGTCGTCACCCGTAGGACGTGGATTAGTCCAAATCCGTATTTAGTTAGATTTGGGTTTGGTGTTTTTAATTTAAGGATACGTTAGTCGCGTTGCGGCTAAGATCAACTTAAACATTTGTTAAGGATACGTTAGTCCAGTTTGAGACTAAGATCAACTTAACGGGACCGTTTAGATCCGACAAAAGAGCATTTGGGCTCTATTGTTCCAGTTTAGGGACGTAGTGGTCCACTTTCCAGTTTAGGGACGTGGTGGTCCATTTTCCAGTTTAGGGACGTGGTGGTCCGATATTAGTTTAGGGACGTTTCGGTCCGATATTAGTTTAGGGACGTTCCGGTCCGATGTTAGTTTAGGGACGTTCCGGTCCGATGTTAGTTTATGGACATTTCGGTCCACGAGTTTAAAGACCCCGCAGTCCATATCGATGTGTGGTCGTTGGGACCCGTCACCTCTTTGACGTCGTTGAGGAATTACAACGACGGATGTCAAAGGAGTTCGGAGATGTACCCTCGAACCGGATGTAAATTGATTTAGAAGAGCAATTTTGCTCAGTCAATTTAATTTAAGGACTTATGGCCAAAATTGGGCTAAGTCCAGTTGAAATGTTCAACATTTTATTTGCTTTTGCATTGCATTTCTTTTTTTATTTTTATTTGGGCCTTGCCCAGAAAGGATGCAGAGCATCAATTTGTTTTGGGCTCTGCCCTTTTAGGAATGATGCAAGGCATCAATTTTATTTGGGCTCTGCCCTTGTATAAAGGATGCAAAGCATCAATTTATTTGGGCTCTGCCCATTTATTGCCTTGCAATTTATTTTGGCCTGTCAGGTCATTTTGGTTTGGGCCTTGCCCTTTAGAAAATGCATTGCATTTATCAAGCGCTTTGCGCCAATCAAAAAGCACAACAGTGCAAATTTATAAGTGCAAAGCACTATTAATTTGAGAATCTTTTAGATTCAAGAACCAATGGTTCATAAAAGAAGTGCAAAGCACTATTTGATTTCTTGATCTAATTTAGATCAAAGAATAACAAGTTTTTTCCTTTTTATTTCAAGAACCAAAGGTTCATAAAAGTGCAAAGCACTATTAATTTAAGAACCTTTTAGGTTCAAGAACCGATGGTTCATAAAACAAGTGCAAGGCACTATTTTTTAGATCTAAGAAAAAACAAGTTTTTCTTATCTTAGAGAACCAAAGGTTCATAACAAGTGCAAGGCACTATTTTTATTTAGATCTAAGAAAAAAACAAATTCTTCTTGTTTTTCTTATATCAGAGAACCAAAGGTTCATAGCAAGTGCAAGGCACTATTTTTATTTATTTATTTATCTGAGAACCAGAGGTTCATAGCAAGTGCAAGGCACTATCTGTTGTGCGCACGTGCGTTGCACGTGGTGCCGCATGGCGGGCATACGTGCGTTGCACGTGGCGCACATGCGCATTATGAGGAGAAGCAAACCTTCTATATATGGAGAACAAGCTCCTTTTAATATTATTAAATATTCTCATGTGGTGCGCACGTGCGTTGCACATAGTGCCGCATGGCAGGCACACGTGCGTTGCACGTAGCGCACATGGCGCTTGCGCATATGCGCATTATGGAGGAGCATGCTCCTATCTTGGAGAACTAAGCTCCTTTGAGTATTGAATCCTTTGAGGATTTTTACTCTACCTTTCTAAGAGGTATGCCCTCTTATTTATATGGGAGTGGTAGAGAAGCCATCTCTCCTTTTCCCGATGTGGGACTAAAAAATGCATTCCCCATGTAGTAGAGCATTACTTTAGATTACACGTGTATAACACATTTGCTCATAACTTTTGATCTCGGATGAATTATGAGGCCCATAATATATCAAATCGAAGGTCTTTTCGAGATGCTTTCAATATCATCAGAATTTAGCTATTTTTCGTTCCGGAGTTTGTCAAAATACAGCTCGGAAAATACTGGTTCGCATCTTCTTCCTTAAATCACATGTGCATAGACATTTGCTCATAACTTTTGATCCCGGATGAATTATAAAGCCCATAATATATCAAATCGAAGGGTTTTTCGAGACGCTTTCAATACAATCAGAATTTATCCGTTTCTCCTTCGGGAGTTTGTCAAAAAACAGCCCGGAAGATACTGGTTCGTATTTCCTTAAGCGTATCGCTGCCATTTGATACCTTGGACTCTTTTGCGCAGAAATTTTTGGCGGGAACACGCCTATAAATAGGACCCTTGGTACTCAGATGATTATCATCTCCTTCAAGAATTTCATTTTCAGAGCCTTGCTCTCATTTTCAAGAACTTCAAGAGTTAAACTCTAGAAAAATTTTAGGTAAAAATTTAAGTTAAATTAAGTTAATTCTAATTAACAGAGCCTTACTCTCATAGATCTTTTGATCTAAGGAAAAACCCCTTTGGGGTTTCATAAACAGAGTTTTGCTCTCAAGAATCCATAGATCTAAAGAGATCTTATTTCAGGATTTCTTAACCCATGAACAGAGCTTTGCTCATTGACAATGTATAGATCTCTTGATCTTTTGATGAAGAACTCTTAAGAGTTTTTTCATGGATCTTTAAGATCCCAGAACTTTAATTCTTAGGAATTAATTTTTCTTTGATGGATTTTGCTCTTATTAAGAACTACGACTCGGAGTACAAGAAGCTTCATCTGTGGGGTAGGTGGTACAGCGAAATTATCAAAGGTCGCCGAAGCTTCTCTTGCGCGACGCCGTCGGATCCAATCTCGTCAATCTTGTACGCAGATATACCCCCGGTGAACTATGCCGTGGAGGTTGTAAATTGGAATTCGGAGGATCTTCTTCAACCTTCGATTGCTGCCATACCCGTGCAGCCGCCGGCAGCCGTGGATATTCTGGGGCGGCGCATATGCCAGGGTGAGTCGCGCCCTTGGGGACAACCCTATAACATTGGATTGACCCACGTCATTCGGCCGGGTATTTGCAGTGGGCTAGATACATTTTGTCAGCAAAGAAGGCGCATTTGCTGAAGATCGGTCTGTACCCCACAGTTTACGCCTCGCTGTTCGAGTACCCTGCTCCTCCGACGTGGTGGGTTAAGGCGTTCGTGGAACAATGGAACATCCCCACCCATACCTTTCTTCTGACGGACAGGGAAGTTTCCATCCCCCTAGAAGAATTTGCTGAGATTTCCGGTCTGCCGGTGAGGGGGGAGCACTATGAGGAGCTACTTCCTCTGGATGAATATGTCTTCGCCACCAAGCAGTTGGTAATGGACCCAACGCCGGAGAATGCTATTCAGCACCAGTTTCCGAGCCTGGTAAAGGTGCTGAATATGTATGAAAGTCTCTACTTGGAATCGGGAGGCTGGGGAGTTAGTTTCACAGACTTCATCGCCCGATTTCTTCGACCGGAGATTCTATCGCAGCGGGGCGAAAAATTTTCCAAGCTTGACAACCCTTTCGGCCTGGGCTTAGATCGTCGACCAGCTCTGGAAGACGACCAAAAGGGTTTATACCTTCCCGATGCTGCAATCATCCCTTTATCGAAAATCGCCGCTCCGGGCATCGACGAGGAGGCTTTCTTTCTCGAGTTTCTGGGGCTATGGCTGTGCTGGTTCGCGCTCCACATGCACCCGCGCTACATGAGGCCGTCCGTCTTCTACCCAGCGCATCGGATGGTGGCTGGCATACAATTGTCGATTGGAATCGCCGGGTTGGCCCACCTGTACCATGGTCTCAGCGTGGCGGCAGACGCAAATGAACCGGGGGTGCAACCCGCCAATTTCCCGATGCACTACTTTACTTCATGCATGTGCTCGGGGTATTTGGTATTCATAAGAGACCCTCGTTTTACGAGAAGTGCAGACTCCCGAGAGTTATGCGGCTGATTGGCACCTCTATTGTGAATCCGCCTCCGCGGGAGGCTAGAGGGTTGCTTCTTCGTCCGCGCACGGTCGGAGCAGGAATTTCTTTCACGGACAAGGTCATGACCATCGGCCCGGAGACCTCCAAGGCGGTGTAGGCGTTGCGTGATACTTTCAAGGACGGGGCCTCCGTATTGAAAGCCCGGGAGATTCTACATTTATACTCCATCCGGCCGGGTTTCCTTGTGTTCAGCAGAACGATGCGGTGCTTTTTATGAGGTACAACCCTCATCGCTTCGCCCAGCATTTAAGTTATAACCAAGGGGTCCCACTGGAGGCATTTTTGGAAGAGCCTGCGGCCACCAGAGAGGGGATACGGAATACATTACATCACTTCATGCGGCTAAATACGGGCTCCCATTTCTTCATTAGCGAGCCGAATTGCATTCCAAGGGCCCTCAACGTATATGGGGCTTGGTATCAGCACGCGATGGGCGCTGTTATCTGGGAAGAGAAACGGCTGCTGCTTGATCGCAAGGGTGCGCCCCCGGCCAGCGATCGCAACGTTCCCCTAAGGCGAAGGACCCCTGTCCCTCCTCCACTAAGAGGAGATGCTGGAGATGAGCCTCCACGTGTGCTAAGCCCTACGTGTGGATTGCCCCGTGATCCTGTGGACGTGCCCTCAGTGCCCCGTGCTCCCGTGGAGACGGTGAACGTGGTTTCGCCCGAATCTGGCGTGGGCTCAGATATCGGGACCCGCCATCCCAAGGTGCCCACGAAGCGTAAGCTGATTTTGGGTGCGACCGGCGCTCGTGCGCAGAAGAGGAAGAAGAAGTAGATCCTCTCTGCTGACGTTGTATTTGGTTAGGAACCTCATGCTCCTTACAGCGAGGGCTTGAGTGAGTACGGGACCAACGAGGGCTTATTTATGCCGCCAGACGACACTGATCTGGCGGCCGCCATCGCAGCTTCTGAGCGATTGGTAAGGCGCGAAGAGTGGTTGGCTAAACTCGCGCGATCGGGTAATCACAAGTTGTATTTTTCGTCATTGCGTCGTACCTCTATCATTGTTTTTGACTAACGCTTTTCCTTCTTTAACAGGCATTTCTACCGAAGAAGCCATCGTTGCTTCTCTCAAAACTTTCGAGGAGGAGGAACGACTCAGAGCATCCTTAGGCCTTGGTACATTTCAGTTTACTATGTCTCTCCTTCCATTTTTTTTATGAGTAATCTGACCCTCTTTTTGTCTTATCGCAGGGACCACAAGACCTATCCTACAAGCTGACGTGGAGATTCTTCCCGAGCCAGCTACTGAAGTCCCGGCCTCCTTGGGATTGCCGCAAGAGTCTCAACTTAAAAAGTCGATGATGGAAGATTTGACGGCTCTGGAGGCAACCCTGAACGCGGACGACAACGCCTTGCTAAAGGAGGCTTCAAAAAGGTCTGTAGCAACGGCTCGGGAGGAAAGGAAACGCTTAAGGCGCGCAGCAAGGGAGCGTAGTGTTGCTCTGGCTGCGGGAGCGTGCTCAAGCGCCGTTACTCCCGCTGCTACTCCTTCAGAGGAGCTCCCGGTCGCTTTGTCTACTGCTCATAGACAGGCGGCACGCGCAGCTCGGGAAGCCAACGGTAAATCCGTCTCAGGTAATGTGCTTTCGAGGCTTTGTTATCAAAGTTTTAAAACCGTCGGTTCTTATATATTTTGTCCTGCAGGGCCAAGTCTCACTGAAGGGGCGGCGGCAACCGTCGAGCCTGAGGGGACGGTGGAGGAGGTGGCTGCGGAACCCGAGGCGACGGCAGGCGGTGTAACCATAGTTGTTGGGCCCGAGATAGTGTCTGACAAGACAGTCAGAACTGTTATGCCCAAGAAGGCTGCCGATGCCGAGCCCGAGGTGGAGGCGGGTGAGACGGCTGCTATGGCCGGGCCTGAGGCAGCAGTGGATGAAACGGCTGCTACGGGCGAGCCTACGGCAGCGGTGGACGAGACGGCTGCGACCGCTGAGCCTGAAGCGGTAGCGGGTGAGACGACTGCTATGGTCGCTGAGCAAGAGATGGCCGCTCTTTCTCAAGAGTCGGGCGCCGCTCCGATCATCGCTCTCCCTGCTTACGGTTCCTTGTCGTCTTCCGGCGTCGCGAGCGTGACGACGGCTCCTGTAGAGTCGGGCGATGAGGCAACGGGAGGTGAGACCGTCCCAATGGAGGAGGAAGACGCCACCGTTGCATCAAGTAACGCCCTCGTCACGGCTTCGGCTGGCGGGTCATCAGGTAAATTGTTGGGTTACCGTCCCCCCTTTTTTATTCTGCAATCCTTCCTGACAGGATTTATCTTGTTTCTAACGCAGGTGCGGCTAGTACTGATGCCACTTTACCCGAGGGAGCGCCGTCAGTTACCGCCCTGACGGTGACATTTCTTTTCCTTCTTTCGCACCGTCGTAAATGCTGGAAGGTATGGATTTGTGACCCACCAGTCTTATCTTGGTTGCATAATTTATATATTGACGTTGTACTATTGCATCTTTGCAGGAGTCCTTTTTGACCACCTGTACCAGGTGCTGCATCCCCACTTCTCCTTCCCGTCGAAGCTTGCTTCATCCAGTGGCACTGGTGAATATAACTTTCAATTAATGTTCTTTCTTTTACCGATAATGAAATTATTTCTGATTTTTCTTTGCCCTGATTGCAGTGCTACAGATTGAAGGAGGAGATGTGAGCTCAGTTGCGCCCCCGGTCCTCCCGGCTTTGCCGCCTGCTGCAGCTGGTATAAATTCCATTGTTCATGAATCTCTTATATTTCTAGATCCGTCATCTGATTGTGATGTGTTTCGCAGTTGTCGCTTCGACTCCGGTCCCTTTTGAGTCTCGCATTATGATGCCGGCAGGCCCATTCTCCAGACGTTTATCCTCAAAGGGTGCTACGATGAGTCTGAGTATGCTAAGCGGATGCGTCGAGGAGCTTGACATAGAAGCTCCTACATCTGCCGCAGATTTCGCTGCCGAGGTCAATCCGATGCTGGCGAAGCTTGTAAATTTCCATAGTGAAGGCGTTGTTGAGTCTTGGGTTAATCACTGCAGGGAGATCGAGGCCTGTCTGCATCAGCTTGAATTTATGCGTCCTGCCCCCGAGACCCAGGCTTTGAACTCCCAGCGGGCCGCATGGGTTGAGCAAAGTGTTCCGTTCCTTCGCCATTTCGAACGAGAGGCAACCCTTAAGCGAAAGGAACGTGAGGCGACTGCCGCTGAATCTGCCCAACTGCGCACCGAGGTTGCGGCTAATACTGCCCAGCTGAACACCATTTTTGAAAACCTTCAACGATGTATATCATACGGGTTCAGCGTCAGGAGGCTGCCCAGCAGGAAGTTGATCAGCAACTCTCGTCCTGTTTGCAGCAATAGGCCCAAGTTGAAGCAGAGCTGGCTGTGGCAGCTGATCATGAGAACGCATTGAAAGAAGTGCGAGAACAGCTCGCGAATTTGTTGAAAACGCTTCCTTCTCAATGAAAATTTTGTATCATTTGTAATTGTGAATAAAATGTATTTGTTTCTTTTATTCTTTAACATGATGTATTTTGTACTCAATCGAATTCATGAATAAAAGATACACGTTCTTCATAATGTCTTGTGTCATTTCTCTGCTTTCTTCTTTCTTGCTGTGTTGTTTGCCGTACGATTTTAGCAAGTGCGATCCGTAGATGATATATAACTGTCAATCTTATGCTTTTTGTAGAGTGGCGATGGCTTAGAAAACAGGGTTAGGATCTGTCACCTAAGACTTTTCAACTTTATAAGCCGTGAGGGTCTCATAAAGAATTTTCTCCCTACCGGCCGGGAAGGTCCCGCAGGTGTAATTTTCTCCTTAAGAATCGTGAGGATTCCTAAGTGTGTTTTCTCTTGAGAGTCGTAAGGATCTCACAAGAGAATTTACTCCCTTACAAGTCGTGAGGACCCGCAAGTGATGGGTGAAGTTGCCCTTATCCGCATTTCACGGAGTCAGGGGTTGCTCTGGATGCTTCCCACGGGTTCACTGCCGTGTTTGGCGAGGACCAGGCCTCGCTCTGGACGTTTTCCAGGATACCTTAGTTTAAAGACATCGCGGTCGAGGTTAAGGACATCATAGTCCGTGGATTTAAAGACTCCACAGTCCGTTGTTAGTTTTAAGACATCACGGTCGAGGTTAAGGACATCATAGTCCATGAGTTTAAGGACCTCACAGTCCAATGTTAGTTTTAAGACATCACGGTCGAGGTTAAGGACATCATAGTCCATGAGTTTAAGGACCTCACAGTCCCATGTTAGTTTTAAGACATCACGGTCGAGGTTAAGGACATCATAGTCCGTGGATTTAAGGACTACACAGTCCAATGTTACTTTTAAGACATCACGGTCGAGGTTAAGGACATCATAGTCCGTGGATTTAAGGACTCCACAGTCCGTGAAATGTGTGGTTATTGGGACCCGTCACCTCTTTGAAGACGTTGAGCAATTACAACGACAAATATCAAAGGAGTGAAGAGATGTACCCTTGAACCGAGGTAAAATCAGTTTAAAATCATTATGGTTGATTGTTAGTTTTAAGACATCACGGTCGAGGTTAAGGACATCATAGTCCATGAGTTTAAGGACCTCACAGTCTGATGCTCTGGATGCATCCCACGGGTTCACTGCCGTGTTTGGCGAGGACCAGGCTCCGCTCTGGGTGCTTTACACGGGTTCACTGCCGTGCTCTGCGAGGACCAGGATCCGCTCTGGACATTTTCCACGGGGTCAGAAGTGACGTTATACGTGTTCCACGTGACCAGGAATTTGCACTAGATGCTTCCCATGGGTTCACTGCCGTGTTCGGCGAGGACTAGGCTCCGCTCTGGATGCTTCACACGGGTTCACTGCCGTGCTCTGCAAGGACCAGGATCCGATCTGGACGTTTTCCACGGGGTCAGAAGTGACGTTATCCGTGTTCCACGTGACCAGGAATTTGCACTAGATGCTTCCCACGGGTATACTGCCGTGTTCGGCGAGGACTAGGCTCCGCTCTGGATGCTTCGCACGGGTTCACTACCGTGCTCTGCGAGGACCAGGATCCGCTCTGGACGTTTTCCACGGGTCAGAAGTGACGTTATCCGTGTTCCACGTGACCAGGAATTTGCACTAGATGCTTACCACGGGTTTACTGCCGTGTTCGGCGAGGACTAGGCTCCACTCTGAATGCTTCACATGGGTTCACTGCCGAGCTCTGCGAGGACCAGGATCCGCTCTGGACGTTTTCCACGGGGTCAGAAGTGATGTTATCCGTGTTCCACGTGACCAGGAATTTTGCTCTAGATGCTTCCCATGGGTTCACTGCCGTGTTCAGCGAGGACTAGGCTCCGCTCTGGATGCTTCACACGGGTTCACTGCTGTGCTCTGCGAGGACTAGGATCCGCTCTGGACGTTTTGCACGGGGTCAGAAGTGACATAATCCGCGTTCCACGTGACCAGGAATTTTGCTCTAGATGCTTCCCACGGGTTCACTGCCGTGTTCGGCGAGGACTAGGCTCCGCTCTGGATGCTTCACACGGGTTCACTGCCGTGCTCTGCGAGGACCAGGATCCGCTCTGGACGTTTTCCACGGGGTCAGAAGTGACATAATCCGCGTTCCTCATGATCAGGAATTTTGCTCTAGATGCTTCCCACGGGTTCACTGCCGTGTTCGGCGAGGACTAGGCTCCGCTCTGGATGCTTCACACGGGTTCACTGCCATGCTCTGCGAGGACCAGGATCTGCTCTGGACATTTTCCATGGGGTCAGAAGTGACATAATCCGCGTTCCACGTGACCGGGAATTTTGCTTGTTGGTTATATCCGCATTTCACGGAGTTGGGATTTGACTCTCGGTCTTCTGTACACCGCCGAGTCATGGAACTGGGAGTTGCCGCTGTTCTGCTTCGTTTGATGTTGTGTCTGCTGGGACAAATGTTGAGATGATTTCCAGGCTATCTATGACTCATCGAGATTTGGCTTCCTCTTCTGATGAAACCTGAGAGAGGAGGAGTGTGATTCCCTTGTTGTTTGCGCCCCTGGATTGTATACAGGGATTGACATGATATCACCTGTAGGGCATAAATTTCATTTTTATTTCTTTCCGCGATGCTCTATCATTTCAGCTTTTATATCGCGAAGGTCGCGATTGCCCCATCATTTCGGCTATTTTCCGCGGTGCCTAATCATTTCGGCTATTCATTTTATTTTTACTCGCTGCTTTTTATTGCGAGTTGCCCAATCATTTCGGCTATTTTGCATGCATACATTTTTTTTACTTGCTTCTTCTGTTGCAAGTTGCCCCATCATTTCGGCTATTTCGTATGCATGTGTGACTTGCTGGCTTTTCGCCGCAAGCTTGGGATTAAACGCCGATTTCGGCATCAACACCGCTACAACTAGGATATTGCCAGGAGCGAATTGTCATTTGCCTCTGTCGATGTCGAACAAAGGTGGCTTAGCAAACAGGGTTATGGTCCTGTCGACCAAGGCTTTTGACTTCATGAGCCGTAAGGGTCTCACAAAGGTGTTTCTCCCTGGGAGTCGTGAGGATCTCGTAGGTGTGTTTTCTCCTTAGGAATCGTGAGGACTCCTAAGTGCATGTTCCCCTGTAAGTCGTAAGGATCTTACAAAAGAGTTTTCTCCTTATAAGTCGAGAGGACTTACAAGGATTGTTCATCGTGCGAATATATCCCTAGTCATGGATGAGACTTGGTTAGGGAAACGTTTATTCGCGCCCGTGGATTGTATACAAGGGTCAGTATTGAGCCGCTTGTAAAGCGGTATCGGAGGTTGTGGGGGTTGCTTAAGAACAGGTTCAGGTCTCTGTAACTTAAGACTTTCAAATCTTATGAGCCGTGAGGGTCCCATAAGAGAATTCTCCTTACGAGTCGTGAGGATCTCGCAAGTGTAATTTCTCCTTAGGAATCGTGAGGATTCCTAAGTGTATTGCTCCCTTGTGAGTCGTAAGGATCTCACGCAGGTAGTTTCTCCTTATAAGGTCGAGAGGACCTTGCAAGTGTCTTTTAACGAGGTTGCGCCCTTTCGGGTTTTCACAAACACTCGCCGGTAGCCCTGCTGTTTTTACTCACGGAGCCCTTTCGGGTTTTCATCCGTGCCCATTTTGCTTATGGACATACCGTTTTTTTTATTCTAACGAGGTTGCGCCCTTTCGGGTTTTCACAAGACTCGCCGGTAGCCCTGCTGTTTTTACTCACGGAGCCCGTTCGGGTTTTCATCCGTGCCCACTTTGCTTATGGACATACCTTTTTTTTGTTTTTTTTGTATCGGCTTTGGGATGCCACAATCCACCGTAGTTTATTGACATCTCGGTCAATGGCTGGTTTTACGACATAGTGGTCCATCATTAGTTTTAGGACGTTTCGGTCCGGTGTTAGTTTAAGGACGTTTCGGTCCGTTGCAAAGTAATCCGGTTACTACATGTAGAGTTTGGGCTTCGGAAGATAGCGAGCGGACATAGTCGTCGTCATCTATCATTTACCTAGGCCGTGACTCGTCAAGCATAGTATTTCTTCAGGAAGCGGCCGTTTATCTGTCTGAAATGTCTTTCTCCATGCATGTCCATGAGTAGATAGGCTCCACCCTGGTAGACCTTGTCTATGATGTACGGGCCTTTATAGTTCGGCTCGAATTTTCCCCGCTTGGCGCGATTGGGGATCATAGGTCTTTTGACCACCAGTACGGGTTCGCCCTGGCAGAATGTCCTCGGCCTAGTTAATCTTTCATAGGAGCGCGTCATCTTTGCTTTATAAGCTTCCAGATTTTATTGCGCTATGAGCCGGGTTTCATCGAGGGCATCAAGCTCCTCAAGCCGAAGGTGAGCGTTTTCTTCGTCTGTCAGCTCGTAATGGACTGCCACTCGTAGAGAAGGTAATTCTATCTCGAGGGGGAGTACTGCTTCTGTACCGAATACCAATGCGTACGGCGTTGTGTTTGTTGGGGTAAAAATTTACACCCCGGTTGACCGAGTCAAAGTCAAGGTCAACCCCCAAGCTAGGTGGGCCCGAGCCCAGGTCAAGCGGGCCCATGCCCAAGTCGAGCCCACGGCCAGCCTCCCTCATGCCAACAACAAAATCATGTAATAAATAATTTTTATGTAATTTTTTACACATGAATGTATGCAAAATGGGCATAAAGGCAATATTTTGTAACCCCATGGCTTATGTGCAAAAATGAAATGGCACATGAGCCATGGGATAGGCAAAAAATGCCATTTTTGCAAAGCCCAAGGGGCTATATGTAAATATGTAAGCCTATACAAGGCAAAATGATGATGAACAAAAAAAACAACTTTTTCATTCTCTCAAAAACCTAGGGTTTGTACATCTTTCCCTTTTCTGAAGGCTTCAAACCTTCTTCTTTCTTTTGAATTAAATCAAGAGTTTTACTCTTCCTTTTCCAAAACTAGATAGTTTTTCACCACAAAACCCACAAAGGGGAACTTGGATCTACCATTAGATCTCAAAAAGAAGAGATTTTTAGATCTCACATCTCTTGATCTTCAAGATCCAGCCAATAGAGGAGGAAGAAGAAGAACCCCTTTCATCAACCAAAACATTTTAGGAGTTTAACTCCACTCTAAACCCTATTTCTGGGACTAAAAGCCCCTTTTTCTCGCCAGCGCTCGAGCGCAGAGCGCCCACGTGCCGACACGTGGCGCCCTTGCGCTCAAGAACCCAGTGCTCGAGCGCAGAGCGCCCACGTGCTGACACATGGCGCGCTTGCGCTCAAGCACGGCGCGCTTGTGCTCAAGCGCCCAGCGCTCGAGCGCAGAGCGCCCACGTGCCGACACGTGGTGTGCTTGCGCTCAAGCACGGCGCGCTTGAGCGCAGAGTGCCCACGTGCCGAAACGTGGCGCGTTTGCGCTCCAGCGTACAGCGCTCGAGCGCAGAGCGCCCACGTACCGACATGTGGCGCGCTTGCGCTCAAGCGCCCAGCGCTCAAGCGCCCAGCGCTCGAGCCCAAAGTGCCCACGTGCCGACACGTGGCGCGTTTGCGCCTAAGCGCACAGCACCTAAGCGCACAGCGCTCAAGGCGCTGGCCCCATGTATCCTTTGGATGCCTTTTCCCCCCTCTTTTTTTTAATATATATATACATATGCATCCATATACACACACACACATACACCACGACACTGTCCCTGTTAGAAAAAAAATTTCTAACGGGGTGCTGCCCCGCACCCCGCAAGGGGGCTGCTAGCCCCCTTAACCCCCAGCCCGCTATCCAGGTAGCGGGACCCCCGAGAAAACTCTGCGTGGCTCCCGACATATCCAAAACCCCCTTTCAAAACACATCACACGCACAGTGCATATTGAGTTCGCATGACCAGTTTAACCCGTCAATCGGAGGTTTCCTCGCTCCAAAGGCGAGGGGTAATTAACGGCAGCTTAGTCCGCGGCTGCCGGAGATTCGGATCCCCACAATCATTAAACCCCGGCCTACCCTAGGCAGGGGGAATCTGTAATGCGCCTGACAAGCGTGCGCGTACTCCCATCTCAATGGGGTGACGAAAAACACCCTACAGATTCTGGCACGCCCGGTGGGACCTATTTCTCCTCCCATATCTTGGGTTAAGCGTTCATGTGAACTCAGTCAATATACATACCTATATTTATACTGAAATAATGCTTTTTCATGCAGGTTTTCAAGCAATCACCTTTCAACAATGTCTCCACAGATGAACTCAGCTCTTATCTCATACACGATGAAGATGGATTCCAGGACGGTCCTCCCGGCCAGTCTTGGGCGACAGTGGGAGGAGCCGCTGCTACAGTTCAGCTCTATTCTGTTCGTGCCAGCTAACGCCATTCCAGCTCCTCAAGCTCCAGCAACAGACAGACCGGTCTCGAAAGGCAGGAAACCAAATGTGGTGATCTCGAGGGCGCCCCAACCCAAACGCAAGTCGGTGTCTGAACGACTTTCCTTGGCCCCAGCTGGGGGCAAGGCCATCAACACCAACAAAGCTACAACGCGTCTTGAGCAAGCTCTTGCGGTGCCCCGAACAACTGCTCGATTGGGTGTCTTCTCTAAGCTCCCCGCTAATCGACTCACAATGGCTTCCCAGGAAATGGATGCCCGCCAAGCCCTTAAAGCTGAGAAGCTAAGGCAGAAAAGGCTCAGGTATAGAGCCAACAAAAGGGCTAGGGCTCCTGCTAGGCTGAACCTCATGAGGTTCGAAGAACAGGGTTACCCCGTCGAAGATGAGGAAATGGCTGGGTATGTGGTCCACACTGTCTACATGGTGGGCACGCGCAGCAAGAGCAAGGACGGGGCCACCACATCTCGAATCCAATCTGGCTTGAATGTGGTTGCCGCTTCCCAAGAACAGCCGCCTCCGCTGGGTGATGAAAACCCTCTCGATGAGGATGATAGGCGGAAAGACCCTTCGGTCCATGAGGAGTCGGGCTCGGAAAGCGAAGAAGAGTCGACTTTCCGCCCCAGGACCGCGGAGAAAGAGCTGCTTCAAGAGCTCCGAAAACAGCTCAGAAGAAAAGACAAGGAGATGGCCAAACTTTACTCCAAAATTGACGACTTGACGAACGTCGTCTTGCAGCTCACGGCCCGACTTGCCTCCCAGCCGCCCAATCAAGCGCAGGGCTCTGCTCGTGAACCGTGAAATGGTGTCCCAACGCAGCCAACGTCTATTGCCTCAAATCCAAAAGTGGGAGAACCGCATGAAAATCAGTCGCATCCTATCTCGGGAAATGTCTTGGCTACCGATGACAGTACCCCGCTAACTCAAGATCAAATCATAGATTTGGTTGCCAGCAAAGTCAAAACGCTGGTAGCCGAAGCTGAAGCGCAAAAAGATGTTAGCAGTAGCGGGAGACCATATCCTGCTCAATATGATCTGGTAGAATTTCCTAGCGGCTATGTCATCCCCAAATTCGGAAGATTCGATGGGACGGGAAATGCGAATCAGCACATCACCCACTTCAAAGCCTTATGCGGGAATACTGGGGGCAACGATGCGCTTCTCCTCCGCCAGTTCGTTAATAGCTTGACCGATGTTGCATTCGACTGGTACGCGAGCATATCGGATGGCTCCATTACTACTTTCGTCCAAATAGAATATTTGTTTCGACAAAGGTTCATGAGCGTCAGCGATAAGATCACCATTGCCGAGCTCGTAAGGACCAAGCCCAAGAACAACGAAAGCAGCATGAATTTTATAACCCGATGGCGCAATCTCTCCGACAAATGTGAACCGCCGATAGAGCAGGACCAATCTGTCAGTCTCCTTGTCGGAAATCTCAATAATTGGATGGCCCCATTTCTATGCACCGCGTGTAAGTGCACGGCGGCGCCCCGGCCGTCTTTCCGAGGCCAAAATGCGGAAGCGATAAATTACTTTAACTTTTGAACCGGCACTACCGCGCACAAAAATCCCGGATCGGGCCATTAAACTAGTCCTAGCTAACTAAAGAACGGGTAGAGAGATATACCGAGCGATCCGTGTCCTTCGGTCTTCTCGCCATCGTCCCGATCTCCCCGAGGAATCTCTGGTCTTCACCTCCTCGCCGGAAGGGCACCACGTCGCCGGCTTCTTTTACGGGCTCTCACCTCTAGACCGAGGCAACTCGGGCACGAAGTTGGCGAGACGACATGCCCAAGATTTGCTATAGAATGTAGTGTAGTGCTCTATGTCTCTTTGGGGTTTGAGGAAGTTGTCTTTTGTGGAGGAAATGAGATGTGAACTTTTTCTAGATGAACTTGGGGATTTTTCTAACATGAAAAGAACCAAAATCCCCACACCAAAGTTTTGGACAGCCCTCCAAAGAGCTTGGCCGGCCAAAGTGAATGGAGAGAGGAGAGTGAGAGAGGGAGTGTGTGTATCAAAAAGGAGTGAGCCAAAAACAAGAGAGAGAAAAGGGTCATCATGAAAAAGGAAATGATCACCCACTAAAACCCACACTCCATCAACCAATCATCTCATCACAAAGTCAAGCAATCATGAAGAAGTCAAGAAGTCAATGGAGGCTAAACCATCATGACACTACAAAATGCAAAGACAACCCTCCAAAATGCTTATTTGCACAAATGCAAATAAGCCCTCCTCCACCAATCTTCAGCCAATGAAAGATACAAAGAAAATTGGCTGAAACGGAAAGCTAACTGGCAACTCCAAAAACTGACCCCGTAATAAATTACAGGAAAACCCCGCTACTGTATATACATACCCGCATTTGTATTCCGACCGAATACAAATGCAATGAGACAAAATCTACACTGTGCTATACTAGGATCCGGCTTAAACCAAAGTCGGCTAGTATTATCCGTCCGATCATGGTCCGTGCAATACCGCACGTATCTGATCGAACCCTGCCATATCTCCATAAGGCCTCTACAGCGTTTCGCCCGAAACTTGAGTAACTGTCTGTGGGGGACTCTAAAGACTCGTCAATACTATGGCTGTGGATTTAACCACTAGCACGTCAGAGGTATTAGCCATACGTGACGGGCTACCAGCTATTGACCAAAAGGGATGTCGATGAGCGAACTCATCCTGACACCCTACTGAGCCTGTCAGCGACAATATCCGTACAGTCCGGTCCGTTCGTCTATGAGCATCGCATGGCGGGCCTAGGGGGTTGGTAAAAGTCAGACCCCCAAAAGCGGTACAAGTCGTGTCGGAGTGTAGCCCAGAACACCCTGAGATACTACTGGAATACCTACCAGTAAATCTCCTGCCTCGGCCGAGAGCTTTGTGTAATGGCTCTCCTAGACACAGCGCGACCTCACCCCCAATACCGGGAGAGACGAACCCCTGAAGATCCGCTCACTGCCTCCATATGGCTCGGGACTGTACCCAACTAAAACCTGTTTGCACGTCTCCTTTGAGCGTGGTAGGGTAGTAATCAAAGTACAGTGGGAACTCACACGAGACAAATGACGATCCTCAGGTCGATGAACTAACCTGTACACATGTCACCAGGGAACTGCTATCTGACGTCAGGTATAAGACCAACTAGCATGTTCCCGGCGAGTCATGTCCGGTGTACTCATAACCCAATGAGCACCTGTATACATCTTAGGTGAACCAACTGACACCAGTGGCTTGTGAGACCGGCCACCGCCCCTCGTCGGGGTCTCGACTGTATACACTAGTCTACTCTGGAGTATCGATGCCCTGTCTCGAAACTCCCACGACTAGGGACCTTTTAAGGATGTGCTTGTAGACCACCAGCTCCCACGTATATGATCGCCCTCATACTGCTGGCAGTCAAGCAAGAATCCTAGAGGCTCTATCAACGTGTAATAGCGACCTGTAAGGTCACCTAAAGCAGTACACGATGATAAAGATAAACCAGATAGCATACTATCATCTTGAGTAAGACTGTCCTACCGGAATAGGTCCTCCCTCAATCATTGCAATCACGTGCCTATGATCCAATAATTGACTCTGAGGGCACTATCTCCAACAATCTCCCACTTGCACTCAAGGCTAATTATTGCGATGTCGCATACTCATAGCCCGTGTGATACCGAACACCCAACTCCTCTACTAGTCAGTCTCACAAAGCTCGTTTGCGAAACTAATGCGTTCGAGGAATAGCCTTAGTGAGTGGATCCGCTCTAATGTTTCTTTCTATGTCTCTCTTTATCTCAAGTTCGCGGAGAAACCTATCTCCCGAAATGAGCAATACCTGTCTTAGAATGTGTCTGGATGTCTGATGGGACCTAGCTCATAAATGAACTCCAAATCCAAACTTCTTAGACTGTATCGTCAACTGAACTTAATCAGTATCCCGCGCCATGCCTCCCTCAGTATCCCCTTGGACCACCTGTCCAAAATACTGCCCCTCGTCAGAAGGAAAACTATAACTCTGACAACCTCTCTGTCATCCAGGTCACCTTGGAACTGTCTCCCGAATGAGGCTGTTGTTATCATATCCCTAGAACATCCGCTTATGTTCTAAAACTGCTTCCGATTGTTTCTCCAGGATTAGATTAATATCAACTTATTGCATCTACTGCAAAAACAACATCTGGTGTGGTACTTGACATCTCATGATTGACTCAATTGCCTGGGCAAGTGATCTGCCAATCATGCACATCCCTCTCCCCTTAAGTCTGTAAGACACCTTTAGAGAGGGTGACTCCATCACCTGCAGGTACACTACCATGCCAGGAGTCATCCATTCTAAATACTCTTAGAATGCTGTATAAGTACCCAGATTGGGAAACTACCCAAATCTAGATCTAAAACTATAGATCCAGTAACCAGAATGTCTGATATGAAATCCATTTCCTTTGTGGAGAAACCACTGTGTGACGACCAAAGTATAACCGATCGTAGTATAGGAGTTTCTTTTCCTACTCTGTGTATGTCATCCAAATACCATGACAACACACCCTACTGCCTTCTTAACAGATCGATCCCTTATTCTAATGAAGTCAAACCTATGACTGTCACATCAGAAATAGATAATCTATCTCCGCTATATCTGCTTTAGTCTATAAATAGACATAAGCCACTTGTCCACTATGCTTCCGCTGCTCCCACTGACTACGACAACCCTCTGGCAGAGTCATATAGACGTGCACTTCTAAAGCCTGTTTAGAATGATGCTATATTCATCCTCCTGCGGGGTCTCACAGTCTGGAACAACAGCAATAGAAAGTCCGGGTAAACAAGAACCTCCCTGCCACCGTCCTTGAGGCTACCGGAGTACCCCTCGGGTGCCAGAGGTTACCCACCATATCTGCGGAGTGGCCAATGGAATGTCAAACCAGATTGAATCTTTAGGTTCTTATTAAATCTTCAGTAATCATTTGCGGTTCTGGAATCACTTCCAGTTCTACCATACTCCCACTACTGTTTTCTAAAAAAAAAAACATTTTTATTAAAACTGTGGCGAGTCAAGAACAATATCACTATTGATCTTCCAGATGGTAGAAAGTCAACCCTCGTCATAGCCTGGGTCAACCCACAAACAGCCATTACAGAAACGTGCCTTGAGTTATCCAGAGTCTGGTTTTAAGCATAAGCCGGACAACTCCCCGTACCTTAACATCGTTAAGATATGAACTGTTCTGTATCCAATACAGAAACAGAGGCACTGATTTAATTGAACCAGATTCAAATCATGCAGCTGTCTCCAGTGCATGTTAACTAAATGGAAGGAGGCCGATCAGCGTTACTCAACTTAGAAATGCTTCCAATTATGAGCAACCTGAAAGAGAAGCAATTTCTCTTAATCATTACTATCAACTGAATACCACACATAAGTATCTACATCTTCGATCACCTTGAAGAATCCCGATACTTGCAACACCTGGTTCTCTACTCTATTCTTATACCTATAACTTCTCAAAACTTGGACCCTGTGTTTCTACGAAACACATGTCTAAGACCCAGAGAAGTCACAAGTAAACAGAATCTAGTACGAGTACCAACCCCTCTGTCCTCATGGACGCTGGACAACATACAATACTCTGTATAAGTCCCTTAAGTCTAATAACCCATTCCCTGTGTGTCGTAGGTTGAAAACTGTACTTATGGTTAAGAAGAATTACACCGCTGTTTAACGCTCCTTACCTAACCATCCACTGATATAGGTAAATGTCATGGACATGATTTCAAAAAGGTATATCTCACTCTATAAAAATAGACGTACAGATATATCAATTTGAAATTGGTGCATAACAGCGGATATTCAAAACCAAATATTTGTCGTCCGGCAAACAACCCAGGTGAATTCCTCAAATATCACCGATTACAACGAATTCCGATATAATGAGGATGATCACCCAGTTTCCAATAACTTACTCCCACTCATCATCTGTAAAACCATACAGATGTGAGAATCATACCTGGTAAATACATACCGTGGAGTAAGTATCTAATCGGGAAATCAGTTTTCTTTTAACAGTACACAGTGAAACTGAAACTTTGAAATGTTTCGATGGGGTATACGGGTATTCCTAGTAATGCCTCTTCCATTATCCAGATTCACGACTGTAACCGTGTAATTCTTTGCCATCTCTCCAAATCCCTTCATATGTCTTTAGTCATTACCTTCTGTACACCCCCTTAGGCCAAATGGTTTTCTTCCTTCCCTACCGTTTGGCACCAGCCTATGGTTTGGAAGAAGACTATCCAATAAGCATAATGGGTGTACTGTCCTAATCCTAGGAGCACTCGCAATGAGAGAAGGTGAAGATAAAAGACAACCGAATAAACATTATTCCTATTTCTCCTGAACCATAATCCATCCCCGAACTGGAACAAGTTCCTTTCGAGTTCGTATATAACCATACGATGGAGTATCCAATAAACTGTGGATTTTCGTAGTGATACGGAGTGTCCTGGAGAAATACAAAGGTGAAATGGGAGTGGTAATGAAATACTTGGTTTGGTCGTGAATAGCAGTCGCAATTTACTTTGCCCTCCTTCTAATCCCTTTCTTTGTCTTTACATAATACCTTCTGTACACCATCGTTATGCTAATTGGTTTTCTTCATTCCCTACCGGTCGGCACCTGCCTATGGTTTGGAAGAAGACTATCCAATTTGCGTAATAGGTGTACTATCTCCTAAACCAAGGAGTACTTGCAACCTGAGAGAAGGTAAAAGGAAAAGACAATTGAATAGTCCTATTCGTTTTCTCCAGAACCGGAAACCATCCTCGAATAAATTCCTTCGAGTTCGTATATAACCATACGATGGTTTTGTCCAATGGAAGTGGACGTTCGTAGTAATACGGGGTGTCCTGGAGAAAAGGGTAAAAGTAGGAGTGGCAATGAGGTTTGCAACTCTGACAATCCAAAAGCCAGTGTTTAAGAAGGTTCGGTCAACTTGGTCACTGAGTCATAGTCTAGGGTCGGGTCAATGGTCGCTGCCAAAGAGAGAGAGAAAAGAAACACTCAGCGTGCACTCTAACCTAGATCAGAATGGTTACCAATTTATCTAATCAGGAAACCTCCCACTGTACCATCAAATTCTCCTCCAAACCTGAAAGAAGAATTAGTCGGGATCACCCGAGGAGTAAACCAACTCATCAGTGGGAATCGGGATCTAACTTTCATCGCATGATAACGTGACAGACTTCGCTCACGTTATCACACTCCAGAAGGTATGCGCATATCTGGCAAGTTTCAGTTTCTTTAGAAACTCCCGATGTGATTTTTGCCCCATGCTCTTATGACCTTGACGAAGGCCAACAAATCATAAGTCACATGTCAAGTTCTACCCGTCATTCTCCAGGTTGATTTGAACCCACCCGTACAAGCCCTTGACGAAGGCCAACAAGGCTATACGACTGTCCCAAACCAACGCATCTATCTATGCTGCAGAAAGGCAACAAGCAGCTACCATACACTATGCCTTGACGAAGGCTAACAAACATAGCATGAATACTACTTGCTACCCGTCTGAAACGACGGAGGGCTACGAATGGTTTCTGGAGAAAAACCTTTAACGTAATGAACTTGATATCGTTGAAGGAACTGGATAGCTTTTATGAAAATATAGTGGCGAAAACCTTTGCTAAAGAGGTCACTCCCGGTGAAGGGATCTCGGCTCTTTCCTCGTAAAATGAGGTGCAGGATATTCCAACTAAATACCACGATGCAAAGCAAAAGTAAACGACTATAGTGAAGTTATTGCCCTGACGCAAACTTCTGTCCAAGGGGTCACTCCCGGTGAAGGGATCTCGGCCCTTGCCTCGTCGACTGAGGTGCTGGATATTCATAACCGAATACCACTGTGCAAAACAAAAGTGAACGTCCTTGCAATAACAGCTTTTTGAAAAATGTTCCAACAACATCAATTAGGTTTGTTTAACTTGCATTGATCCGAATCAACGCAGTCCCATCAATTGATCATACCAATAAAGAACGAAAATAATGACGTACGTATATGCCATCCGCATTCGCCACTGGATCCCGTCATTACCCGTTAGGTTAGTTAACTAACGACAGAGCGGGGACTGGACTAGCGCGGATGCAAAACATATACAACATCTACTAGTATATATATCAATATATAATATTTCGCTCAAGGCGTGATAAAATGCAACATCACAGAAATGTACAGCATCACAGAATAATAAAGATATCTGGGATCCCCGGGTTTCATAGAGCCGCTACTGAAACCCGACGTTCCCCTGGTCGTGTGGATAGCCTGTGCAATGAAATCCTAGACCCCTACGGGCGCGGCAAGTTACCCGCCAAAACCTGAAGCGAGGCAGCCCCCTTCAACAACGTGAATGGACTACCCAGCACTTCACGGAGTCCGGTAACTTGGGCACCCCTCCTGGGTCAACCTGTACCCCCTACGAGTGCGGCGAATAGCCCGCCAATTCTAGAGTGAGGCCCCCTCCGTCTCAATGCCATGAGATGCGGGCTTGTTGCCCTTTAGAACCCGGCTATCCGTGCAGCCCACCTTGGGGTAATCCTAGTACAGAAAGTAAAATATACATACAACGGGTACATCGACCTCAACCTGGTCGTGCCCCAAAAGAATAATATACAACAGGCAGTGACGGCAGTCCACATGTCGGACGCTCGCCCCGCAATATCAAATGTATATAATACAACCAAAAACTGTACTAGCATTGCACCCAGGCTATCCTCCACGACCAATCCGCAACATCACAGCACAACACAGAACATCAACGTGAATGTCACATTCGCAAATCCGTCTAACCGGACTATAGCAGTTAGACAGGATTTACCGATCAAGTGACATTCACGGTCGCAGATATAATGTAAATCTGTGAACTAATGTGTTTAAAATTTTTGATCGATCAAATTTTCATAAGTGGGCCCCCAAGCACTTAAAGAAATTCTGGGCCCAAAAAGAATGTTCCAAAAACCCTATATTCAAGTCAGGAGGCCTCTGTAAAAAATTGGTGCAGTGAACAGTAAATACGGCGGCGGAACCGCGGCGGGATGATGAGTTCATGCAACCAAATTTTTACAGAGTGCTTATATTTCCCTGAACATGCTTCTGCAACAACCTGAAAAATTTTTGGAGCCCAAAAAATTTCGACAGAAACCTGATGCTTTTGAAAATGCGGTTTTGGAATTTTGTTCGATCGGAAATGTAAACACATTAGACCAAGCTAGACTAGGTTAATAGCGTGGCTCTGATACCAATGTAAGTGCACGGCGGCGCCCCGGCCGTCTTTCCGAGGACAAAATGCGGAAGCGATAAATTACTTTAACTTTTGAACCCGCACCACCGCGCACAAAAATCCCGGATCGGGCCATTAAACTAGTCCTAGCTAACTAAAGAATGGGTAGAGAGATATACCGAGCGATCCGTGTCCTTCGGTCTTCTCGCCGTCGTCCCGATCTCCCCGCGGAATCTCCGGTCTTCATCTCCTCGCCGGAAGGGCACCACGTCGCCGGCTTCTTTTACGGGCTCTCACCTCTAGACCGAGGCAACTCGGGCACGAAGTTGGCGAGTCGACGTGCCCAAGATTTGCTGTAGAATGTAGTGTAGTGCTCTATGTCTCTTTGGGGTTTGAGGAAGTTGCCTTTTGTGGAGGAAATGAGATGTGAACTTTTTCTAGATGAACTTGGGGATTTTTCTAACATGAAAAGAACAAAAATCCCCACACCAAAGTTTTGGACAGCCCTCCAAAGAGCTTGGCCGGCCAAAGTGAATGGAGAGAGGAGAGTGAGAGAGGGAGTGTGTGTATCAAAAAGGAGTGAGCCAAAAACAAGAGAGAGAAAAGGGTCATCATGAAAAAGGAAATGATCACCCACTAAAACCCACACTCCATCAACCAATCATCTCATCACAAAGTCAAGCAATCATGAAGAAGTCAAGAAGTCAATGGAGGCTAAACCATCATGACACTACAAAATGCAAAGACAACCCTCCAAAATGCTTATTTGCACAAATGCAAATAAGCCCTCCTCCACCAATCTTCAGCCAATGAAAGATACAAAGAAAATTGGCTGAAACGGAAAGCTAACTGGCAACTCTAAAACTGATCCCGTAATAAATTACAGGAAAACCCCGCTACTGTATATACATACCCGCATTTGTATTCCGACCGAATACAAATGCAATGAGACAAAATCTACACTGTGTTATACTAGGATCCTGCTTAAACCAAATCCGGCTAGTATTATCCGTCCGATCATGGTCCGTGCAATACCGCACGTATCTGATCGAACCCTGCCATATCTCCATACGGCCTCTACAGCGTTTCGCCCGAAACTTGAGTAACTGTCTGTGGGGGACTCTAAAGACTCGTCAATACTATGGCTGTGGATTTAACCACTAGCACGTCAGAGGTATTAGCCATACGTGACGGGCTACCAGCTATTGACCAAAAGGGACGTCGATGAGCGAACTCATCCTGACACCCTACTGAGCCTGTCAGTGACAATATCCGTACAGTCCGGTCCGTTCGTCTATGAGCATCGCATGGCGGGCCTAGGGGGTTGTTAAAAGTCAGACCCCCAAAAGCGGTACAAGTCGTGTCGGAGTGTAGCCCAGAACACCCTGAGATACTACTAGAATACCGACCAGTAAATCTCCTGCCTCGGCCGAGGGCTTTGTGTAATGGCTCTCCTATACACAGCGCGACCTCACCCCTAATACCGGGAGAGACAAACCCCTGAAGATCCGCTCACTGCTTCCATGTGGCTCGGGACTGTACCCAACTAAAACCTGTTTGCACATATCCTTTAAGCGTGGTAGGGTAGTTATCAAAGTACAGTGGGAACTCACACAAGATAAATGACGATCCTCAGGTCGATGAACTAACCTGTACACAAGTCACCAGGGAACTTCTATCTGACGTTTGGTATAAGACCAACTAGCATATTCCCGGCGAGTCCTGTCCGGTGTACTCATAACCCAATGAGCACATGTATACATCTTAGGTGAACCAACTGACACCAGTGGCTTGTGAGATCGGCCACCGTCCCTCGTCAGGGTCTCGACTGTATACACTAGTCTACTCTGGAGTATCGATGCCCTGTCTCGAAACTCCCACGACTAGGGACCTTTTAAGGATGTGCTTGTAGACCACCAGCTCCCACGTATATGATCGCCCTCATACTGCTGGCAGTCAAGAATGAATCCTAGGGGCTCTATCAACGTGTAATAGCGACCTCTAAGGTCACCTAAAGCAGTACACAATGATAAAGATAAACCAGATAGCTTGCTATCATCTTGAGTAAGACTGTCCTACCGGAATAGGTCCTCCCTCAATCATTGCAATCACGTGCCTGTGATCCAATAATTGACTCTGAGGGCACTATCTCCAACACCGCGGGCCTTAAAACATTCCGAGAGCTGACCAAAAAGGTCCAAACGTTGGAACGCTCAAAGCCCGAGTCTGCTCAGGACCTTCAGTTCACAAACAGACCGAAACCTTGGAGGGATGACAACCGAAAAGGCGAAAGTTCTAACAGCACCGATTCTCTAAATAAGCAGAGACCGGGCGGAGCAAAAACTGACCAGTCTCGAGAGCCAACATTGGAGGAGAGAAGAAATAAGGTCTACTCTTTCCGAAGGGACAAGGTCCACAAAATTTTTAAAGATGCTCTGAAGAATGGCCTGCGGCTACCAGAACCAAAAAGGCTAAGTGAAGCGAACATGACTGATCATCCTAACTTTTGCCCATACCACCGAGTGCTGGGGCACACTATTGAAGACTGTTGCATCTTCAAGGATTGGGTCGAGAAACAATATAAGGCGGGAGAAATATCATTGTCCCCTGGCGTGTTAACCAACGATCAAGCTGCGACCGCCAATTTCATACAAACGGAGACCGAAGTTCTTCGTGAAACTGATTCTCTCGGACATCTGCCTTTCTCTGAAAACAGTCGACCACCACGTCATTAAACTGGGAATAATCGACCTCTAAGTCGTTAAACTGGGAATGTAAAAAGAATATATATGTGTAAATAAACAAAAAATGTGAAAATAAAAGAAACATAAAGAAAAGCGGAAATGATGGAGCAATCGCGGTAAAACAAAAATAAAACGAAACAAAAACAAACAAAACAAAGGCGAATGATGAGTCGCTCCTGGTACCATATTCCAGTGCAGCGATGCAGACGCCAACAAAAATTCAAATTTCCAAAATTCTCCCAGCCCTACGGTCAGTCCCCAAATTGACTACTATATACAATCCACGGGCTTAAATAATTCTCATCATACCCATGCCCCACCGTAATCGTCAGTTACGCGGATGGTCTCCGCCCTTGGAATTATGGTACATTGGGAAGACCCACTCATGTGTCCTCACGATGCATGAGGAGAACAAACCTTCGTGGGATCCTTACGACTCACAAGGGAAAAACACACTTGGGAGTCCTCACGACTCCTAAGGAGAAAATACACCTGCGAGATCCTTACGACTCGCAGGGAGAAAATGCTTTTATGGGACCCTCACGGCCCATAAAATTGGAAAGCCTTAGGTGATAGGGATCTAAACTTGTCTCCTAAGCCATCGCTTCCCAACCCCCAAGTGGCGAATGATGAGTCGCTCCTGGTACCATATTCCAGTGCAGCGATGCAGACGCCAACCAAATTCCAAATCCCAATGGAGAATGATGAGTCGCTCCTGGTACCATATTCCAGTGCAGCGATGCAGACGCCAACAAAATCTCGAAATTTTTACGGCCCTACGGTCTGGATCATACATCCTGCAAAACCGTATACAATCCACGGGCATAAAACAACCCCAATCTCTCCCAAGTCCTACCGGTGAGACCACATTCAAAGTCCCACCAAAAATAAAGAAAAAAAATGGCATGTCCACAAGCAAAATGGGCACGGATGAAAACCCGAAAGGGCTCCGTGAGTAAAAACAGCAGGACTGCCGGCGAGTTTGTGAAAACCCCAAAAGGGCGCAAACTTGTGAAAAAGAGATGAAATACACTCACAAAGTCCTCTCGACTTTGTGAGGAGAAAATTCCCGCGTGAGATCCTTACGACTCACAAAGGAGCAACACAGATAGGAGTCCCCACGACTCCTAAGGAGAAAATACACCTACGGGATCCTTACGACCCGTAGGGAGAAAATGCTTTGTGAGACCCTTACGGCTCACAAAATTGAAAAGTCTTAGGTGATAGGGACCTAAAACCTGTCTCCTAAGCCATCGCTTCCTGATAAACAAGCGCAAATGATGATTCGATCCTGGTACCATATTCCAGTGTAGCGATACTGATGCCAAACAAAAAAAACCAATTCCCAAATCCTTCAGGGGCAAATGATGATTTGCTCCTGGCATTATTCCAGTGCAGCAATGCAGATGCCAAACAAAAACCAATTCCCAAATCTTTCCAGGGCAAATGATGAGTTGCTCCTGGCATTATTCCAGTGCAGCAATGCAGATGCCAAACCAAAACCAATCTCCAAATCCTCTCAAAGACAGATGATGATTCTCTCCTGGTACCATATTCTAGTATAGCGATGCTGATGTCAACTCAGATCAAACAAATCAAACCAACTAATTCCAATATCGACCTTTGCGTCGGACAACAGACACTCCGTCTCGGGGATACGTCAACCAGCCGATACTCCGCCTCGGGGAAACGTCAAGCAGACACTCCTTGCCGGGGGCACATCGACAACAGACACTCCATCTCGGGGATACGTCAACCAGCCGATACTCCGCCTCGAGGAAACGTCAAGCAGACACTCCGTGCCGGGGACACGTCAACAAGCGACACTCTGCATCGGGGAAACGTCCAACACAGACACTCCGCATTAGGAAAACATCCGACAACGACACTCCGTGCCGGGGAAACGTCAAGAAGACACTCCATGCCGGGGACACGTCAACAAGAGACACTCTGCATCGGGGAAACGCCCAACACAGACACTTCGCATCAGGGAAACGTCCAACAACGGCACTCCGTGCTGGGGAAACGTCAAGCAGACACTCCGTGCCGGGGACACGTCAACAAGCGACACTCTGCATCGGGGAAACGTCCAACACAGACACTCCGCATCAGGGAAACGTCCGACAACGACACTTCGTGCTGGGGAAACGTCAAGCAGACACTCCGTGCCGGGGACACGTCAACAAGCGACACTCTGCATCGGGGAAACGTCCAACACAGACACTCCGCATCAGGGAAACATCCGACAATGACACTCCGTGCCGGGGAAACGTCAAGCAGACACTCCGTGCCGGGGACACGTCAACAAGAGACACTCTGCATCGGGGAAACGTCCAACACAGACACTCCGCATCAGGGAAACGTCCGACAACGACATTCCGTGCTGGGGAAACGTCAAGTAGACACTCCGTGCCGGGGACACGTCAACAAGCGACACTCTGCATCGGGGAAACGTCCAACACAGAAACTCCGCATCAGGGAAACGTCAAGCAGACACTCCATGCCGGGGACACGTCAACCAGCGACACTCTGCATCGGGGAAACGTCCAACACAGACACTCCGCATCAGAGAAACGTCCAACAGCGACACTCCGTGCCAGGGAAACGTCAAGCAGACACTCTGTCTCGGGGACACGTCAACCAGCGACACTCTGTGCCGGGGAAACGTCAATCAGACAATCCGTGCCGGGGACACGTCTACCAAATCGCTCCGGATCAGAGCGCCGACCTTCCATGTCGCAAAAAGGGCAGTGCAGGCTTCCTACAAAGCAGGAACCAGATCGCTCCGGGCCAGGGAAACGTCTACCATGGACACTCCGTCTCGGAGACGCATTAAGCGCCGACCATCCATGTCGTAAAAAGGGCAGTTCATCCCAAAATGTGGGGACCAAAGCAAGTCGCCTCCACGCAAAAGAAGATCCATCAATTTCATGCACACGACCCACATGTGCGGTGTGCATTCATTGATGGGGGGCAATTTGTTGGGGTAAAAATTTACACCCCGGTTGACCGAGTCAAAGTCAAGGTCAACCCCCAAGCTAGGTGGGCCCGAGCCCTGGTCAAGCGGGCCCATGCCCAAGTCAAGCCCACGGCCAGCCTCCCTCATGCCAACAACAAAATCATGTAATAAATAATTTTTATGTAATTTTTTACACATGAATGTATGGAAAATGGGCATAAAGCCAATATTTTGTAAGCCCATGGCTTATGTGCAAAAATGAAATGGCACATGAGCCATGGGATAGGCAAAATGCCATTTTTGCAAAGCCTAAGGGGCTATATGTAAATATGTAAGCCTATATAAGGCAAAATGATGATGAACAAAAAAAAAATTCATTCTTTCAAAAACCCAGGGTTTGTACATCTTTCCCTTTTCTGAAGGCTTCAAACCTTCTTCTTTCTTTTGAATTAAATCAAGAGTTTTACTCTTCCTTTTCCAAAACTAGATAGTTTTTCACCACAAAACCCACAAAGGGGAACTTTGATCTACCATTAGTCTAAAAAAGAAGAGATTTTTAGATCTCACATCTCTTGATCTTCAAGATCCAACCAATAGAGGAGGAAGAAGAAGAATCCCTTTCATCAACCAAAACATTTTAGGAGTTTAACTCCACTCTAAACCCTATTTCTGGGACTAAATGCCCCTTTTTCTCGCCAGCGCCCAGCGCTCGAGCGCAGAGCGCCCACGTGCCGACACGTGGCGCGCTTGCACTCAAGCACCCAGCGCTCGAGCGCAGAGCGCCCACATGCCGACACGTGGCGCGCTTGTGCTCAAGCACGGCGCGCTTGTGCTCAAGCGCCCAGCGCTCGAGCGCAGAGCGCCCACGTGCCGACACGTGGCACGCTTGCGCTCAAGTGCACAGCGCTTTAGCGCAGAGCGCCCACGTGCCGACACGTGGCGCGCTTGCGCCTAAGCGCACAACACCTAAGCGCACAGCGCTCAAGGCGCTGGCCCCATGTATCCTTTGGATGCCTTTTCCCCCCTCTTTTTTTTAATATATATATATACATATATATATATATATACACATGCATACATATGTACACACACACATACACCACGACACTGTCCCTGTTAGAAAAAAAAATTCTAACGGGGCGCTGCCCCGCACCCCGCAAGGGGGCTGCTAGCCCCCTTGACCCCCAGCCCGCTATCCGGGTAGCGGGACCTCCCATGAAAACTCTGCGTGGCTCCCGACATATCCAAAACCCCCTTTCAAAACACATCACACGCACACTGCATATTGAGTTCGCATGACCAGTTTAACCCGTCAATCGGAGGTTCCCTCGCTCCAAAGGAGAGGGGTAATTAACGGCATCTTAGTCCGCGGCTGCCGGAGATTCGGATCCCCACAATCATTAAACCCCGGCCTATCCTAGGCAGGGAGAATCTGTAATGCGCCTGACAAGGGCGCGCGTACTCCCATCTCAATGGGGTGACGAAAAACACCCTACAGTGTTCGTGGTTGTCTTGAACGTAGTTCGATACGCCCAGAGAGCTTCTTGCAGCCTCTCGTGCCAGTCCTTCTTATTTCGGGACACCGTCTTCTTCACGATCTTTGTTAAGGTTTTGTTGAAAGGCACAGCTAGACCGTTAGCTCGGGGGTTATAAACTGAGGAATATCTCCAGTCTATGTTGTGTTGTTGTGCGAAGCGGCTAATCTTGTGGCTTCTGTAGGCTGGCCCGTTATCGGAGATGATCCGTCGTGGAGTTCCAAACCGATAAATAACATGCGTCTTGAAGAAGTGTAGGATATTCTCCGTCTTCACTTCCCTCAGCGGTACTGCTTCTGCCCATTTGGAGAAGTAATCAGTCGTCGCCAAAATGAATCGATGCCCTCTGGACGATGCTGGTTCGATGGGGCCGATTATGTCAGTTCTCCACATTTCGAACGGCCAGCTAGCTACCGTTGGATGTTGTGGATTTGGATGCCGGTGGATGAAGTCCCCATGAATCTGGCATGAGTGGCATTGCTTCGCATAATCGTGGCAGTCCTGGATCATCGTGGGCCAATAATAACCCATCCGTTTGGTCTTCAACTTCATCTTCGGTCCGACTTGGTGAGAACCGCAGAGTCCGTCGTGAGTTTCTTGGACGACCCTTTTTGCCTCTTCAGGTCCTAGGCATCTTAACCATAAATAATCAAATGACCTCTTGTACAGAGTATCGTTGACGAAGGCGAAAGATAAGGCTCGCTTCATGAGCTGATGTTTCGAGGACGCATCTTCAGGCGTTCGACGGGATTTGAAGTAGTCTATAAAGACTTCCCTCCAATCCTCAGCCTTTTCCTGGTCTTTTGTTTGCAGGGCCGTTTGCTCGGTCATTCCCTTTTCCTCGGACGTCTCTGGAAATATTTCTGCCGGTGCGAGGACTCGACGGCTTTGAACAACGATCCTCACGTCATCGAGGTTTTCGTCAGCCAATTCTTTAGCGAGCTTGGCTAATGCATCCGCCTTGCTATTTTCCGCACGTGGTATGCTTTCCAAGGTGTAGAAAGGTATTTGGGTCAGGAGTTGCTGTACCCTCTCGCCGTACTTCAGCAGTTCTGGTTTGCACGTTTGATAGTCGCCGTTTACTTGACTAACGACCAGTTGGGAATCTCCGTATATGAAAAGGTTTTCAATCCCCATGTCAATGGCGATCTCGAGACCTGCTATCAAAGCTTCGTATTCGGCTTCATTGTTTGTCTTCGGCTCTGTCAAGGAGAAGGCAAAGCGCATTATCCCTCCTTGTGGAGTTACGAAGATGAGGCCTACACCTGATTTGATTATAGGGGTGCTTTGCTTGCGCTTCTTCATGGAAGATGCTCCATCAAAATAAAGTTCCCATCGTATATCACTCCCGTTAATCGTGTCAAACGCATGCTCATCCGGCAGTTCACAATTCAGAGGAGATTCGGCATGTATCGGATGCTCGGCGAGGAAGTCGGCGATGTCATGTCCCTTCACTGCCTTAAGAGGCTGATACGTTATTGAGAACTCCATCAAGAGCAGGGCCCATTTAGCAAGTCGCCCCGTTAATATGACCGTTGAAATCAAATATTTGAGAGGGTCCACCTTCGATATGAGATGGACTTCATGCGCCAATGCAAAGTACCGGAGTTTCGTTATCGCGAAGATCAACGCCAGGAAGTGTTTTTCGATGGGAGAATAATTGCTTTCTGCCCCCAGGAGAACTCGACTCAAGTAATAGAGAGCTCTTTCTTTACCTTGGTCATTCTCTTGTGCCCATAATGCGCCTAAGGAACCTTCAAGGGCTGTTGTGTAAAGAATAAGGGGCTTTCCCTTGACTGGGGCGGCCAGCACTGGCGGGTTCTGCAGATACTGCTTGATTTCGTTCAGTGCGCCTTGGCATTTGTGATCCCAGACGAACGGGGTTCCCTTCTTCATCAGGTGACTATAAGGACGGCACTTGCAAGAGAGATTGGCTATAAATCGCCGGATATACGCGAGCTTTCCTTGGAGAGATCACAATTGTTTGAGAGTCCTTGGCGAGGGCATCTCCATGATCGCCTTGATTTTTGAGGGATCTATTTCGATGCCTCAGTGTCGAACAATAAATCCTAGGAATTTGCCCGAGGAAACTCCTAATACGCACTTGAGAGGGTTCATCTTCAAGTTATATTGCCGAAGGCGTTGAAATACGATCTTCAGATGTTCGAGATGTTCCTCGTATGATTTGCTTTTAACCACGAGGTCGTCGATATAGCATTCGACGATTTCATGTATGAGGTCATCGAAGATCTTCGTCATGGCCTTCTGATAGGTGGCACCGACGTTCTTTAGACCGAAGGGCATCACCTTGTAGCAGAATACACCCAAAGGGGTCCGAAAAGTAGTATGCTTCTGGTCCTCAGGATGCATCTTTATCTGATTATATCCTGATGAGCCGTCCATGAAGGAGAAAAATTCGTGAGTGGACGTGTTGTCTATCATTAGCTCGGTGACCGGTACTGGGAAGTCGTCCTTCGGGCAAGCTTTATTGAGATCCCGAAAGTCTATCCAGATGCGCACCGTCCCATTCTTCTTCATCACTGGGACGATGTTGGCGATCCAATCAGGATACTGAACTTCTTGGATGAAGCCAGAGTCGATTAGCTTCTTGACCTCGGCATTGATACTCATCTCAAGCTCGAGCCGCATTCTTCTCGGCACTTTTTTGATCGGCTTGACATCCGGAGATATTGCCAACTTGTGCACAGCAATCTCTGGATCTAATCCTGGCATCTCAGAATAGTTCCATGCAAAGCAATCCCTATGCTGCATAAGCACGTCTCTCAGTGCGGCCACCCTTTCTTCAGATAGCAGCTCACTAACGAATGTCGGTCGCGGGTCATTTGCCGTCCCCAAATCAATCGTTTTGAGGTTATCTGCAGTAGTGTGTATTCCATCCTCCAGCTCTTTCGGTGCGGGTGGAAATTCTGAGATTACCTCGTCATCATTGTTTTCGAAGCACCAGGGGAGGTCATCCATATTCTCAGGCTCTTCTTTTGATAGTGTTATAATATGACAAGTACGAGCTCGCTTCCACGACCGATGTTGATCTGGTTCTACTCTCGTGGCTTTGGGTTCATGCTTCTGCGGAGGAGTTATCCTCCAACTGTCGGATAGAGCGAACTTGCCGAGCTGATATTGGTCTTCGACCCAGTTCTTGAAGGTGAAGCAGTCTTCAATAGGATGTCCTATTGCCCTATGATAGGAGCAATAGTCCGGATGAGAGACTTCGCCTGCTTGCTCGGGGTGCTTGGACTCCGGGAGTATAATCAGTCGATGTCTTATGGCGAGATCAAGTATCTTCGTTGTCTTGTCTTGAGGAAAAGAGTATGCTCGACTCATCTTCTTCATAAGGGACAAATCCGGACCGCTCGATTCCCTATCGCGTGACTTCTTGGTCCCGCTTTGTCATTGCTGAACACATTTTCCGCTCCTTGACTTGTTTCGGCCTCTGCGTCGAGCCTTTTGTACAATAGGTTGACAGGGAGGGCATTTTCATCTTTTGCGGCCTGTTGAAGAAGGCGCTGAGTCCTGGATTTCTCGTAGATGGCCATTTCGCGATTATGGTCATCTCGAAATTTTTGACCAGCTTCCCTTATAAGCTTGTCCATTTGTTCTTCGAACGACGGACTGGGCACTTTCACGTCGGGGGGCTCTTTCTGGTTCAGGGTTAGCATCCTCCCATTGAGTATCTCCTTCTTCATTAAAGTCATGTATGGCATAGCAGTCGCGGAGTAGCTCCCATTTCTTGGACCGAACATATCCAAGCCCGATTGCTCCCATTCTCCCGTTGGGCAACTTGCGTTGAGTTCCGGGGACGTTCCAGACCCTGTCATAGAACTTGGCTTTTCGAGCGGTCTGTTTGAAGGGTATCCCTTGGCGCTTCAACAGCCTTTTCAACCCTTCTGTATAGTATCTAGGCAGACGGATGGGCTGAAGCCTGTCAAGTGTAGGATCTGCACCGTACCAGATTTCCTTCTCCACTTTGGTTTCCCCGGAGCAGTAAAATAGGATCGCCTTTTCGCCTTCTCGCCTGGGAGGGACGTAGAACGTCTGGAGCTCTTCCACACTGTAGGTATCAAGCGCATCCAGTTCTTTATGATGTTTGGGTGGAACCATGGCCACTTGCAAACTTTGCTCTTCATCAGCGAATGTTCGTATTGGAGGCTGAGCAGAGAATATAGCATAGACTTCATCTTCCGAGTCGCTGCCAAAGATCAACATAGGAGCGGACGGTCCCGGTTTGTTGTACTGAGGTGGACCTGAATAAACTATCGCTTCATCTTCTTCAGTATCACTCCCAAAGACTGGAATGGTGGTGATAGCTTTGTTCTCTGGTTTGTGACATCTCTCCGTGTCTTCGAAATCTGGCAAGAAATATTTTGCATCTTCATACTTGCGGACTTCGTTCACGGAGAATGGGTTCAGCTCTCCTGTTACAGTATACTCGAGACCATCCTTAAGTATTTCATACACTGATGTTTTGTAGAAGGGATGATGTTGTACTCATGTACCCAAGGCCGGCTGAGTAAAGCGTTGTAGCATGTCTTGGCGTCAATGACATGAAATTTAATATCCGTGACAAGTAGCCCGAATCGTAATGTCAATATCACAGACCCGAGAGTCCGTGATGACTGGGAGTCAAAACCAGAGATAGTTATTTTATCACGAGCGAGATGCTGGACACTCATGCAGATTTCCCTCAACACTCGCACGTTGAGGAGATTGACGGAAGACCTATTGTCGACCAGGAATTTGCCTATCTTTATATCGTGGCAGTATCCCGAGACATAAAGGGGACGGTTGTGCTCGCACGTCCCTAGGAGGAGGTCTTCGTCGCCAAAGGTGATATCGGCTGTGTGTACTTCCTCCAGCTCGTCCTTCATCTTTTCTTCGGCGAGAAAAGCTTGGAATTGCTCTGGTTCTTGTAGCGCCTTGATCAATGAATCTCTCGCTTCTTGGATAATAAAAGGGCGTCGAGAATGCTGAGCTGCGAAGGTAACTTCCTCAGGTGCGCCAGAACGTTGTAGTCCACCTTAATCTTCTTTGGCGGGTCCTTGGCGGTCAGTTCTTTCATGACTTGGTCGTCCAGGGCGATATCTTTGGAGACCTTTTCTTTTCCCTTATCTTTTTTACTCGTAGATCCGAGATTCTTTTCTGGAAGCGTGCGATTGCGCAGCTGGATGTTTTCACAGGCCTTCGGTTCTTCCTCCTTTCCCAATGCGGATTCTTTAAAGAGGGGGCCAAGAGCCATTTCTTCGTCAGAGTCGCTTCCGAAAGTGAGAATTTGCGATCCCCCAGTGTTGACCATGCGACAGTTACCGGTATCTCTTTTATGCTCCTCAGTCGCACTTCTTTGCTCCCGCTGAGTCTTGCGTTTCATCCGCTTGAAATGTTGTCGGTGAGCAACATATCCTTGCCACCATCTTTTAAAAGTGTTGCACTCTTCGATGGGGTGTGCAATCTTCCGATGATATAAAAAGTAGCTAAGATGTGTTCCCGCTTCACCAAGAGTGTTTCCTTCGGAGGATGGTAGCTTCATTCCCATTGATATGGCTTTAGCAAACTTTTTCCTCATCTTGAACTTGTTTTTATCCGCGACAAATGTCCCTTGATTCGGCGGGGGTGTCTCGATTCTTTCATCCAGTCATCGGCGTTTGGCCTTTTCAAATGTGGCCTTCTCACGTTCCCGATCAGCTTTACTTTTCTGGAGAGCTTCATTGAGGAATGTGTCAATCATTTCATCTGACGGCCCCAGAAGTTCTGGTTCAGGTTTTGCCCCCAGCTTCTCAGTGCAAGGAGTTTCTTCATCGTCTATCGACGAGTGAGAGGTCACATGACAACTTGCTACGTAATCCACAGATTCATCCGACGAGTCTTCTTCATCATCTCCGTCTTCAAGGACATGGCCGAGGAATTCCTGGAGCGTGATTGGAGTTCGCGCTTTCTGGTTATACTCTTCCAGCGCGTCGATCCGTTTCTGCAGGTCCGTGCGCTTGTCATCAGGCTTCACGGGCTCTTTGGATCTCTTCTTCTTCTTCTTTGAAGATTTTGACGGCTGGGTGTGAGTGCTCGGGCCATCGCCACCAATCTTTGGAGTTGGGCACGGCTTCAGCATCCCTTCGATGATCTCAGGTTCCAACGGATTCTTCCATCTGATTGCCGGGCATGTCTGTAGATCATTCAACATCCTTTTGGTTTTGGCCGAAAGAGCCACCTCCCATGGAGCTTCCTCAACAAAAGAACAAGTTGCCCCCGGTGTGTCCATCTTCTTAGGAGTGTGCGGTTGTGGTGGGTTTACCTTCCACTTCTCGGACAGCGCAAACTTGCCTTGTAGGTACTGATCTTCGATCCATCCCTTAAAGACGAAGCAATTCTCGATCGGGTAACTTACCGTTTGGTGGTAGGGGCAATAATTAGGATTATTCACTTCGCTAGGTTGCGGCGGTCGCCTGGGATTCGGCAAGTTGATAAGCCCGTTGCGCATTGCCAGCTCTAACAGCCTCTTTGTTTTATCACGCGGGAATGAGTAAGGACGCTTCATTTTCTGATTGTAATAGCGCCGTCTCTCTTCCAGTTGATCCGCTAGCTTTAGGGCACTGGGCTGCTGTTGGGTGTTCGCAACGAAGGTCGCCTTCCCTTTACCCTTGTCGTTCCGCGGTTCCGGCTTCGGGGGAGACGGTCTGTGACCCATTTGATCCATCTGGGCTAGCTTAGCAATTAAAGCCTGGAACGTGGTCGGTTTAAAGAACATCATGAACTGTGAAATAGTTGCATGAGGGTCTAGGGTGTCCACGAACATGCCCACCGCTGGTGCTTCTTCGATGCGCTGTTCGCACTTCGACCACAAGTTCCGTCATCGGATTGCATATTGGACCCAAGTTTTGCCCGGCTTCACCCTTGCATTAATCAATGCCGTTATTGGGGTGCGTTCGCTGGCGCTCGCGAATCACTGAGTGAATAGCAACTCCATCTCTGCGAAAGTTTTGACGAAGTCGTTTGGAAGCTCAGAGTACCATTCAAACGCCGTCTCCGATAAGCTGTCGACGAACTGGCGAAGCAAGAGCTTATCATCGCCGCCGGTGTTGCCACAAACAGCCCTGAACTGGGCGACATGTTGATGGGGATTGCATGTCCCCTTGTAGACATAGAATTTCGGTATCGTGTAGGGTACTTTATCTGATCATACCAGCTCGGATATGGTCGCCCTGTTTTGACGACTTGGCCGGCTGCTTCATTTGCCTGGTGAACTCGTATTTGTTGAGCAATATAATCATCCAGGGCAGCCTTAGAAATGGTCTCCTCCTTGGCTGTTGAAAGAGCCGGAGGAGGGTTCGACGTCTCCCCTCTGTCATCTTCAATAATGATTGGAGGGTCTTCAGCTGGGGGATCCGACTGTATCATCATACCGACCATGTCTTAGAACAGAAGAGCCATCTGCTTTATATTGGCCTCTTGTTCCGCGGCCTCCTTGTCCTTCTTTTCAAGCATTCTCCGAAGGAACTCCGCATCAGTCTCATGTTCACGACGTTGTTCCAATGACGCCTCTAGGCTTTCTTTTGGCCTGGTGAGTGCGGCCATTGCAGTCAGCATCTCCTGGAGCTTCTGCTGCTGCTGTTCCTGAGCACTTATGATGGATCGGGTGAGTGGTCGGTGGCCCGTAGAAGCGCAGCTATCCTCCTTCCCGGATGCCATGTAAATAATATGCACCACCATGCCCCCAGACTTAGGGCGTTTGGGCTCGGTGCCTTTGACATTTGTCGCAGGCACGGGGATCTTCTCCGGCCTTCTCTTCTTGTGAGCGGTCGAAGTTGAGGGGGCCGTCGCAGTGGGCACCCAGACAGCTTTTCGTGGCTTGGTAGGATAGCTTACTTCATGTTGGACCTTCAGCTTCTTGTGCTGGCGGGAGGAATTTGGATCGATCACCGAGTCTCGGACCTGCCGCCAGACTTTGTAGATCTTGGAGGACAGCCGCTGCGGGGACTGTTCTGGCCTTGCTTCCACAACCTTCTCCAGTGGAGGAGGAGACCTTTTCAGTACAACGGTAGGAGAATTCCTACGCACCTTATTCAACAGCTCAAAGCTGTTCCCAGGTTGAACAGCAGCATTAATTTCCGCCGTCGGGGCTGGTGGAGTTAGCCCAGAAGGGGGGTTGCCTCCTGACTTCCTCACTCGGCGCCAGTGGCGACGTCGAGCATGTCGAGCTGATGGAGTTGGCTTGGTGACGGGAAGGGCCTTGTCTTGCCCTCTGTTCAAGTGAGGGGTTGTTGCCGGTGTCAGCCTATTAAAGACTGATGTCTTTTGAGTAGCAGGAGCGGGAGTTGGGATGGTCAGTCTTGTAAAGACCGACTCCTTGGCAGGAGAAGCCGCCTTGACGGCTTCGGGAGCAGGGTTGGTTACTCTCTTTGGAATAACCTTCTCTGGGACTGCAAGCTTCATTGTGGGCCCGCAGGAATTTTGGCCCGATCTGGAGAAGACCGAGCTGCTGGTGTTGGACGACCCGTTGAGAGGGGCCGCAGTGACTGTAATTCGATCGAAGACCGACTTCTTGGGAGCTTCTGGTACGGGCACGGGAGCAGTGAAGCTCGTCGGCGGAAGCATGGTTCCGAAAAACAGCCATGTGGTAGCTTGAGTAATCTGCTCCACGGGCATCGTGAACAAAGAGGCCGCTTGGGGCCCGTAGGTTATGCCCCCAGTTGAGGCAGGACGCGAATTGCAGCTGCAGTTGGAACAGTTCGAGCAGGTGAATGCCATTGCTGTTTTGCTTTTTGCGCCAAGCCAGAAACCAAATCTTAGTAACTTGAAACCCAAGGGCAACCATTAACAAACAGCGATTCGTTCGAGAATACGACACACGAAGTGTGGAGTGGAAAGAGGAAAAGGTCCCACCGGGCGTGCTAGAATCTGTTCTCCGCCGAAAGACGCGATCGGGGCGTTGGGACGTCAGGGCCTGAATTCCGAGGGCAGATTCTAATTGGTGCTATCCGTCCACCTCTCCGAAGATGCCAAGTTGATTTATGGAACCATGTATTGAGGTTTAAACGGATGCGGCCGATGTAGCAGACTTCGTCAGATTCCCCCTCGCTTAAGGGGTTTTTGATTGTGGGGACGCTCTTCCCTGTAGGCGCAAGCCCCTGCAGTTAATTACGCTACCGCATCGCGGTAACAACTTTCTCCTTCTCCATATGTTTACTTCGTGTCGTGGGTGTTTGTTTTGTGTTTGGTTGCCCGTGGATTGTATACGGAGACTAATTTGTGCTGTCGCCCGTAGGACGTGGATTAGTCCAAATCCTTATCTTTCTTAGATTTGGGTTTGAGGGGTGTTTAAGGATACGTTAGCCTTATTTGAGACTAAGATCAACTTAAACGTTCGTTAAGGACACGTTAGTCTAATTCTAGACTAAGATCGACTTAACGGGATCGTTTAGATCTGACAAGAGAGCAATTGGGGGCTCTATTGTTTAGTTTACTGACATTGCGGTCGATAATTAGTTTAAGGACATTGCGGTCCGATGTTAGTTTTAAGACATCGCGGTCAAGGTTAAGGACGTCATAGTCCGTGAGCTTAAGGACCTCACAGTCCGATGTTAGTTTTAAGACATCACGGTTGAGGTTAAGGACATCATAGTCCGGTATTAGTTTTAAGACATCATGGTCGAGGTTAAGGACATCATAGTACGGTATTAGTTGTAAGACATCACGGTCGAGGTTAAGGACGTCATAGTCCATGAGTTTAAGGACCCCACAGTCCGTGAAGTGTGTGGTTGTAGGGACCCGTCACCTCTCTAACGACGTTGAAGGATTACAACGACGGATGTCAGAGGAGTGAAGAGATGTACCCTCGAACCGGGCGTAAATTGAGTGGAAGAGCAGATGTGCTCAGTTCAATTTATATTGAGGACTTATGGTCAGAATTGGGCTAAGTCCAGTTGAAAAATGTTTAATATTTTATTTATGTTCTGCCTATTAGGCTTTCACTTGGGCTCTGCCCTTTTATAATGCATAGGATTGGGGTCTGTAATTAAATGCATAGCATTCATATTTGGCCTGTTAGACCTTTATTTGGGCTCTGCCCTTTTATAATAATGCATAGCATTTATATTTGGCTTGTTAGACCATTACTTGGGCTCTGCCCTTTTTTAATAATGCATAGCATTTTTAGTGGTCTGATAGTGCGCCACATGGCTTGTCAGGCGCTTTGCGCCAATCAAAGAGCGTAATGCGCTAGCGCATGTGAAGGTGACACGTGTTACGCTCTGCGCTAAGCGCAAGTTTGTTAGCGCACAGCGCTTTCTGAGTGTGTTGCACCAATGAATGACACTTGGCGCGCTCTGGTGCGGTGCGCCATTTCAAGAGCGCAATGCGCTGTTTTAGAAGCGCAAAGCGCAGATTATGTCTGTGGTTAACACGTGGCGTGTTCTGGTGACGTGCGCCAGTCCAAGGAGCGCAAAGGCGCATTTCAAAAGTGCAAGGCACTGTCCAATAGCGCAGAGCGCATCTTGATCAAATTAAGATCAAAGAACAAGTTGTTTGTTCTCTCAAAAGAGGTTTTACCTCAAGATCCAAGAACCAAAGTTCTTGTTCTCAACAAAAGGCTGTGCCTTTATAGATCAAATGATCTGAGAATGAAGTAAATTACTTCTTTAAATTTTTCTGATTAGATCTTTCTTTGATCTTTTTCTTTTTTATTGAAGATCTTGATCTTGTTCTTAGATCTTTGATCTTTTTAGAAGAAAATTCTTCTTTTAGTGAGATGTTTTCATCTCTGTTCTTCCAAGAATTTTAATTCTTTACCTTTAAAGATGAAGAAGATGATCTTCTTTCTTCAAAGGCTTGTCTTTCTTCTTTTTGAGATTTTTCTCAAAGTTTTTAGAGGGTTCTCTCTCTTCTGTATCTCTATATCTCTGAGACTTGGAGTCTAAGGTCCTTTATATAGGGCCAATTGATTTGTTAAGTTAGTTACAGAGATCTTTCTCTGATTGATCTGGGGATATTTCCCCACCGTTGGATCTTTGATCCTAAGGCCTCTGTTTTACAGAAGATAATCTTCTTATTTTAATAAGATTGGAAAGATCTTTCTAGAATTTTAATTCTGATTGATTAATAATTTATTATTTAAAAGCACATCTGCGTTTGACACGTGGCGCGCAGCGTAACTGCGCTAGCGCGCCTGTGTTTGACACGTGGCGCGCAGTGCAACTGCGCTAGCGTGTCTGTGTTTGACACGTGGCGCAGAGCGCAGCGCAGAGCGCAGCGTAACTGCGCTAGCACGCCTGTGTTTGACACATGGCGCGCAGCACAGAGCGCAAGGAATCTGAAGCGTTGTTTCAATTAAAATTTGAATTTTGAAACAGAGCTTTGCTCTGATTGGGGGTGCGCTGCCTTGGGCGCAGCGCTCTTGGCGCTGGCGTGTCTGCTGTTGACACGTGGCGCTCTGCGCGCAGCGCAAGTAATCTGAAGCGTTGCTTCAATCTTTGAATTTTGAAATTCAAACAGAGCTTTGCTCTGATTGAGGGAAACAGCAGGTATAGAGGCTACTAAGAGGATACCTGTAATTACTTCACCAGTTGCTTCAGCCTCTTCTGCGGTCATAGTAAAGACCTGACGCTTCAGTCCGTTGCGCTGAGCTTGCTGGAAAACTCGCTTCTGTTGGGGTAGGGGTGGTCCTCTAGCTACTGTTCTTTGCCCGTTCGGTTTATTAGCAGGTGGTGGTCGGGCTCCCTGTTGAGGCGCTCCAAGATTGGCTGGTCTGTTGTTCGTGAGTAATGGTCGTCTTCTCTATGGACAATCCCCTACGGCATGTTCCGGGGACCCACAGATTATACAGAGCTTGTTCAAACAGCGGCAATCCTTCATGAAGTGTCCGATTTTACCGCAATGGTTGCATGTGATTGCTGGTTTCCTGAAAGTAGCCGGTCCTGCTGGTCTCTTAGGTTGTGGCCTCCCGTGAAATCTGGAAGATGATCCTCTAATAACTTGATTGGCTGGCCGCTTAATGCCGGTCAATCGATCATCCTTCCTTATGCGTCTCTGAAGGTCTTCGAAGTTCCGTGCCGCCTCTAAAATTTCATCATAAGTTGTTAAGGTGGCAGAAGACATGGAGGACTGTGTCTTCAGATCAAACCCCTGTCGGAATCTTTTGGCATATAGCTCCGGGGTTGCCACCAGGTGATACGCAAACCGACTTAATCTCGCGAACTCTGAAGCGTACTCGTCCACCGATTTATCCCACATACTTCCCTGTTGGAACTGTATAAACTCCCGTTCGATTTTTAGGTGTGCTACGGCGGGGAAGTATTGAGTATCGAACCGTCGTTTGAATGTTTCCCAGTCGACGGGCTCTTTCAGCCTGCTTACCTCGGCCTCCCACCATATTCGGGCATTATCAGTGAGTTGTAGTTTGGCAATGTTCACCCACGCGTCCTTTGGAATTTGGGCGGCACCGAGGCCGTTGATTGTTCCCTTGAGCCATTCCTCAGCTTCGAAAGGAGTTTTCTTCCCTTAAAAAGTCTTAGGGTGGAGTGATCTGAACTGTTTCACCTCCGCCGCTCCTTGAGGAACTTGGACCAGTGCCTTCTTTAAAACTTCTGCTTGTTGCTGCCTACTCTCGCGCAGCTCTTGATGCAGGGCAGCCGTCTGCTGCTGCTGCTGCTCCAGTAGTCCTTGCATCATCTGTAGCATCGCTGTGTTTTGAGAAGTGGCTTCATTTTCTCCGTTTCCCCTTCGGTTGCGGTGATGGTGTCGTCCAGCCATGGATATCTGAATCAGGAGGGGTTAGGCTATAACCAGAAGAGAAAGACATAGGGTAGTAACATGCAGGAATAGTAACAATTCATGCCAAAGAGGAACTAGTAAGGAACAATAAAAACGAGAGACACGAGAGCGCAATTTGTCGAAATCAAGACTTTATTAATAATGCTAACGGGAATACAAGGAATTATTGAAAATAGGGTCCTACTTCTATACACATTTTATTCTGCTCACTAAAAACTAAGAGCTAAACAGGTGCCATTCGTCCATCAATTAGGAGGCGGAAACTGCGCGTTATTGGCTCGGCGCTTATTGATCTTTCTTGCAAAACTATAAAAGAAGGGAAAGCCTGGTACATCCCGACGGTAGAGTTGCGGAGGGGTACGACGAATACATCGATAAGCATGCCCCCGAATATAGAGGGTCTTCCCAATGAACCACATGTGTGGCCCGTATTCTCTTGGTTCTTCTTCTTCCACTGGAATTTCTTCCTCAGCGGGAGCCTCCTCTTCAGGCTCCTCCTCCTCTTCCTCAGATTCTTCTTCTTCAACGGGATCTTCCTCTCCCTCAACGGGATCTTCCTCTTCCTCAACGGGATCGTCCTCTTCCTCATCGTCATCTTCCTCTTCCATATCGTCCTTGGGGATATTTATTTAGGGACCTATTACTTCGTCGTCCGAATACCCAAGCGTAGCTTCAAAGGTGATGACTGACGTGTTGTCCTCATCCGGAAGATGTGCCATAGCCTGAGAAGGACGGTTATGGTCAGGATACAGAGATGTCAAGGAAAGGATGAGGAATGGGAAAACTTCATGAAATTGATACAAACGGATAGGATTCACAAATATAACAAGTCAGTTAACAGTTTCATTTTAGTACACAAGCCAGACCTGCATGGGCCACCACAAAAACCTATCACGCCCCACTTCCCAAAAGAAGGTGAAGAGTGGCGTGGCACGGTCCGCAACCTAACTGTATTGAAGGTGGTCTATTCAATACAGTTACGTTAAGCGTAAGAATAAATTATAGTATGCAGGGTTGTGTACAAAAATAAAAACAATAAAGCGAAAGCATTTATTTCCATTAACCAACTTTATTACATTCCAGAGAAAGAGCAAAGCAAACTGATTGGTTTAATTACATCAAAGAAAATAAAACCCTAAACAAGTGGGCAACAAAGAAAACTAATTAATCCTCCGATTCCAACTCTGCATTATCTTCATTAGTCAGTTCCTCGCCTAGATCTTCGTCATAAAACTCATCCCCATCTAACGGACATTCCAAAAGGGTAAAAGAGAGAAAGTCCGTCAGCGAGTTATACTCGGGTAGGATTGCCTCATCAGGAAATAGGAGTATAAAAATAAACAGGTGTATATAAGAGTATGATGTATGCATGCAGACATAAGGTAAGGGTGTAAATGTTTAAAATGAGCAAGCTTAAGACGTTTTGGTAAGAGGTATATATGAGCATGAGTATGTTGTAAGTTATATGTAGGAAGTATAGGTGAAGGTAATAGTTCGTATTAGTTTGTTAAATAAGGGTCCGGATGCTCGCGATTATTCCGTTGTGGCCACGGAACAACAACTGGGAAAGTGAAATGTACCGTTTCACTTCCTGGGATCATGATCGAGTAGTAGGGGAATCCGAGTTCCGAATTATCCTTGCCTAATCAAACTACCCATCCCCATGGTTGAGTATAAAGGTTCGGACGAATTAGAGTGAGTGCGTATACTTCTAGGCATGGAATTTCCACATTGTATAGTCGTCCATATATTGGACTGTTCACCCGGAATATCGGGATCTTCATATTTGTATAGTCGCCCATATATTGGACTGTTCACCCGGAATATCGGGATCTTCATATTTGTATAGTCGCACATATATTGGACTGTTCACCCGGAATATCGGGATCTTCATAAAGTATTCCATACCTAGGTCCGCACATTCTAACCCTAACCGTATCATGTTTTGTATATGTCATGTTGTCATAAACTGGAAATTTTAGAAAGTGTATTGATCTCGTTTAATATGGCCTTCCACAACCACTCGTTTTATTTTCTAGAGTTCGTAAAGTTCTTCGTCTCATCTTAGGGAAAGCTTAGTTAAAAAGAAATAATAGTGTTTTAATTATCCTTTATTACTTCTAACAAAAACCATGATATTTGAGATATTTATTATTTTGGAAAAGCATAATGTTTTACAGAAAATATCCTTTCGATAAAAGGTTGTGGTGTTTATTTGAAAATCTTTTGCAAGAGGTTTTTATTTTAAAAATCTAGTTGCTCCTAATGTTCCAAAAGGACAAGTTGTGAGGTCCTCAAATCGCCTCTTCACCGCCAATTGTGGCCAGGTAAGCACAAGTAAGGAAAGGAGGGATCCGCTCACGAATCACCGTGAGACGGGCCTTTTAAAATTACCTTTCCCACTTGTCTAGCCTAGGCACCACAAAGTCTGGTTTAGATAAACGGCCGATGCCTACAACCTTTCCTTTGTCCTAAATTGGTGTTATTTTAAAATTACCTTTTAAAGGATACTAAATATTCCTTTTGAAAAGATATCGTTATTTAAATTTAATATTTTCTTTTTTAAAAAGGTTGAGGGGGGGTTTAAAAATATTTGTAAGTAAAATATACGTATGCTGTATCTAAAATATTTATTTCACATATCATTATTTCTTATGGTTATTTAAAAAAAAATAATATTTTAATTAAACGAGGGTATCTTTTGGAAGTAACCTATTTCGAGATCATTTTTATAGTATGGGTATGTCAGAGGTAAAATGACAATTCATGGGTTATGACATTAAGCATGTGAGATTCTAGATAGTACGAGTGTGCAATATATTTTGTTTTGGGTACAGAGGAAAATTAAACACTATTTTAGAATATGGATTAACATTATCATTATCGAGGGTACAAGGAATTAGGTATACACGAATATTATAACACCATTTTAAATAGGGGTTGATGATTATAAGTTGGAACTAGGTTATTGATAGAGAAGAATGTGACAGGAAAAGGGGAGAGAGGCGGATCCTACCTTTGTTTAGAGTTTGGACGTAGACGGTGGAAGACGTAGGTTGGTACAAAACTCCGCAAAAGCTCCGCGTCCCGATTTTTCCTCGGCGATTGGGTGTAGCCGTAGCGTCGACGTTGTCGATACGAAGGCACCGGTATTTTTTTTCAGAATTTTTGGAGTTCGGTCGTGTGAGAAATTTAGGTTTGAAGGTGTCTATTTATAGGGTTCAAATGGTAACAATAAAATCCAAAAAAAATAGTTAAATCGCACGGGAAATCACGCCGGCCAATCATTGCGAATCATTCCGTTAATGATTACGCCCGCCGCCACGTTTCGTGGCCGTTGGATCTGCATCCAACGGCCCAGATCGCACCGCCAGCCCCCGCCGCCATGCCACGCGTCGCCACGCGCCTGCGCGTGTGGGGATCACGTGCTTTCGCGTGGTCCCCACCACGTGGGCGCCGTCAGCGGGTTCTGGGCCGTTGGATCTTGTGATCCAACGGTCCAGGTTAAAGGGACTTATTTTATTATCATTATTTTTTATATATAAAAATATATTTCTGTTTATTATTTTAAAAATTGGATTTGGCTTCCAAAAAAATTGTTAAAAATAGTTAAAAACACGGGAAAATTATGGAAAAATTTCAGAAAATATATTTTATTATTATCTTTAATATAAAAATAATTTTGGGCTAAAAAAAATAATATATCCATTTCTAAATTGTTAGCTAGTTATAATAATTATATTATATCTAGTTTATCTTTAAAATATTTTAATTACGAATTAATTACTTTAATTGATAATAAAAATATGTAGATTATTTTAAGGTATTATAAAATTTTATTAAAACATTTTAAGCCTATAAAAAGAATAAGTAGAATTTAGAAAATTCTTTTAATCCTATTCAATGTTCAGAAAATTATTAAAAACGCTCTTTTACTCACAAAATACGTAAATAACCACTCGATTCTAGGAATTCAAAATAAAGTTATTTTATTAGAAATCTCGACCGTTACACATAGTCCTTTACGAGCTCCATCCAACGGCGCTGCCTCAAATTCAGATCCCGATGCTGGAAGATGTACTTCAGGGTTTTTTGGTCCGTAATGATCTAACACGACTCGCCGTACAAGTAATGTCTCCAAATGTTAAGCGCAAAGACCACCGCGGCCATCTCTAGATCATGAGTAGGGTAGTTCTGCTCGTACTTTTTCAACTGCCGAGAAGCATAAGTGATGACTCTGTCGTGCTGCATCAACATGCAATCTAGACCCACTCGAGAAGCATCACAATAAACAATATAACCGCCTGAGCCTAAATATAACGCCCCACGCCTCAGTACAGATGGTATTTCCCGCTCTGGCCGAAACCGCACGGTTTTGTCCTTTAGAGCGAACCAGACCCGACCAGGGGCCACTTCCCAGGAAGTCACCCATCCCAAGACTTCCCTGGCCTAAGCACGCTTAACTACGAAGTTCTCAAGCTCCTGTAATTGAGGGCGGTATCATTACATTTATAATGCAGTTCGGTTCTCTTTCGGAATGTGTTCCGAAAATTCCCCATTGTTCTGCAGTGGGTCCCACGGACTCAAGAGATGGCCCCCACGGATTCAAGAGGTGGCCCATGTCCCCTTGGCATAACAATTGGCATGGCACTTTGTTCCGTGAGCAAGAACCGGGTCCCGACATTCTCTCCACCTTTGAACAAAGGTTCGTCCTCAAGCCACAGACCTACTACCGAGGGACCCGCATGGGCCACCATAAATATAACGCACCATGCCCCAGTACAGTTGGTATTGCCCGCTCTGGCGGAAACTGCACAGTTTTGTCCTTTAGAGCGAACCTGACCAGACCAGGGGTCACTTCTCACGAGGTCACCTATCCCAAGACTTCCCAGGCTCGAGCACACTTAACTACGGAGTTCTCAAGCTCCTGTAGTGCCGATTCACTTAAAAGGCTACTCTGTAATCGAGGGTGGTATCATTACATTTATAATGCAGTTCGGTCCTCTTTCGGAATGTATTTCAAAAATTCCCTTTTGTTCTACAGTGGATCCCACAGACTCAAAAGTTAGGCTCCATGGATTCAAGAGGAGTCCCCCGCCCCCTTGGCATGACAATTGGCATGGCATTTTGTTCCGTGAGCAAGAACTGAGTCCCGACACTGATAGCAAAGATAGAACCGGTGCAGTCGTCAAACGAGTTTTTAACTGCTGAAAACTCTGCTCATATGCCTCAGTCCATAGAAACGGAACTCTCTTCTGGGTCAGCCCGGTCATCGGTGCACCGATACAAGAGAAATCTGTATGAAATGACGTAATAACCGGCCAAACCCAAAAAGCTGCGAACCATTGTCACTGAAACTGGTCTGGGCCAATGCTGTACTGCCTCGATCTTTTTCAGATCCACTCGTATACCATCTCTTGTAACCACGTGACCTAGGAAGTCCACACTATCAAGCCAGAAAGCGCACTTCGAGAATTTGGCAAACAGCTGATGCTCTTTCAATGTCTGCAGTGTAATTCTCAAATGCTACTCGTGCTCCTCTCGACTCCTAGAGTAAACCAGAATGTCGTCTATGAATACGATGATAAATTGGTCGAGGAACGGCCTGAAGATCCGGTTCATCAAATTCATGAATGTTGCTGGGGTAGTGGTGAGCCAAAACAATATCACCAAGAACTCGTAATGCCCGTAGCGCGTCCGAAAAGCAATCTTCGGAATGTCATCATTCCGGACCCGCAACTGATGATAACCCGACCGTAAATCAATTTTCGAAAAGTATCCCGCTCGCTGGAGCGGATCGAACAAATCGTCAATGCGAGATAAAGGATACCTATTCCGCACCGTAACTCAGTTCAGCTAACGATAATCGATACACAATCTCATATTGCAGTCCTTTTTCTTAACAAACAGGACAGGAGCTCCCCAAGGATACACACTCGTTCGTACAAGTTCCTTATCAAGCAAATCTTTCAGTTGATCCTTGAGCTCTTTAAACTCCGTCGGGGCCATCCGATAAGGTTGTATAGAAATAGGCCCCATGCCGGGGATCAACTCAATACAGAACTCAATTTCGCGCTCTGGCGGCAACCCGGGTAACTAATCAGGAAATATATCAGGGACTCTCTCACAATCGGAACCTGGTCCAACGGGGCCTCTGTGGCTCCAGCATCACAAACATAAGCTAAGAATCCCCGACATCCTTTTCTCAAGAGCCTACTAGCGCAAAGAGCAGAAACCAGACTGTGAGGGGTGGCACTGCGGTCCTCCCGCACAACAAGAACTGGCTCTCCCGGAAAACAAAATCTGATCGCCTTCTCACGGCAGTCCACAAACGCATAAATAGTGGCTAACCAATCTATGTCGATACGAACGTCGAAGTCTAACATATCGAGAAGGATCAAATCAATAGATTAATCGCTATCCCCAATCCGAACGGAACATGACTGGAACACGTGTCTGGCGATAAAAGACTCTCCTACGGGAGTAAGCACAACAAGAGGCTGACCTAATAAGGACGAATCTCGATCCAATCTCGGTACGAAGTGCATGGATACATATGAGTGTGTGGAACCAAGGTCGAACAATATACGCGCGTCGAAAGAACACACGGAAACAATACCTGTCACAACAGTATTCGATGCCTGCGCATCCTGAGGAGTCAAAGCAAAAACTCTGGCATGTTCCTTACCAGCACCCTGATGCTCTTTGCCTCTGTCACCTCATCCCCTCTGAATAGGACCTCTACGACCACGACCCCTCTGAGCATCTGTCTGGAGCGGAGTAGCGACTGACGGAGGAGGAAATGCTTGTGGAGGAGGAGGTGAAGGGGGTAAAGGTGACCTGTGGAACTGCTGACCTGCCCTGATGTCTCACAGTACAATGCCTGACAAGATAGTACGAACTCCGACATTGATAACATCCAGGATATGACTGTTAAACCTGTAGGTAGGAGCTAAACAACTGGCCTTGTATCAAGCCTCGGTCACCTTTACAGCCTAGAAAGAAATTGCCATGGCCTCTGCCTGCCATACCACTACCAAACTGTCCAGAAATTGACACACCAGAATGAACCCGCTTTGATTCCGGAACAGCCGTAATCTCGGTAATACGCTCCTCCACTAGCGTGGCTGCGTCCATTGCCGCTGCATAAGTGTCAAAATGTTGGGCACCAATAGAGAGGAACAGTTGAGTATCAAGACCTCACAAAAACCTCTTGATGTGCTTCTCCTCGGTGTTCACCAAATAAGGAATATCTTGACAGCTGAGTGAACTGGATATCATACTCGGCCACGGTTATGTCAAGAGTCTTGCATAAAGACTCAAAACTGTGAGTTCGAGCATCCCCGACGCTCTGCGGAAGGAACGAGCCAGAAAACCGTCGAAAAATTGTCCCATGTTATAGGAGGAAGACCCGTGGCTCGGTCTCTCTCGATGGATCCACACCAAGTTTGGGTAAGGACTTCCATATGGAAACTAGTAAGCTCAACCGATCTCGCATTAGAACACCTTAAGGAACGAAAAATCCTGGCCATTCTATCGAGGAATGAATGTGGATCCTCTGCTGCATCTATGTCAATAAATACCGGAGGCTTCAGCCTCATGAACTGCAGTAGTGATACCTCGATAGTCCCGGTAGCGACAGGTACAACTGTCTGAGCAGTAGATAGTACCATGGTCCCGGTTCTAGGCAGAACAACATTTGACCTCTGTGCCCGGCTGTCCTCAACCAATGATCCAACCATCTGGTGCAGATTCTGAATACTCGCTTCCATCCTAGCAATCCGGCCTGGAGAAGAAGGATCGACCTGCTCCTGAGGGGTAGGCGTACTGTCCTGGTCGGTCATCGTCTCGGACGAGCCCGCCCTGATCTTGTCTCTAGCGGTAGCCCTTTGGTCGCTCGTAGTCTTTGGCGGTATGGTGGCTGGAACAAGAAACATGATTTAGTAAGAATATAGCAACCGGAACAAAAGGATGTGTGGAATCAAAGAAGGAATCATAAGACATATATTCTAAGGTCACTTAGATGGAGTATCGTATCGTGAATATGCCGCGGAATATGCACATGCAACGCTACTCTGCTTAAGCTACCTATTCCATCTACCAAGGTCATCCTAGACTCAGAAAGGTAAAACCTGGCTCTGATACCAATTTTACCACGACCCAAATGCGGAACGTGACCGGCACTTAAATCACGCAACGTCTAAATACGTAACGTAATTCAAGTAAGCCGAAAGCCCAGAATCTAAACCGTAATTAAGGTAAAGAGGTGAAATATTTTGTTAAAGAAATTTTAAGAGTAGAATGGTCATTTCAAAACCTTTTTGAAAATTGAGTTAGTATTAAAATTTTCGGGAGCATCTCCTTTGTAAAATTTGATCCAAACCGATGCATAAGCAAAAATATATAAGCATCCCCACTTAGGAGCAATCTCAATTGGTGGAACACAACCACGCAGTAAAAATATACGACGCCATAGAAGAAGGAATAGCAAATAAGAAAAGAAAACAATAACCACAACATAAACACAAAGTCGGCTCGCACGAGCACAACACCCAGAGTCACATATAATACAATCTCTCAGTCTTGTCTCTAATTCAAATATACATGTGGTAGATGGAGTGTACTAGATACAATGAAGTGTACAAGGTAGCGGACAAAAGAATACTCGCAACCCACATACAAAAGATCACGCCCAAAAGTAGTGGTGGTAGTCGTAGTATGCCCCCGCTGCGACTACACTGGATGATCGGCCCTGCAAGAAACTGTGGCACAACGGAGGTGAGTTGCAAACTCGTGAGTAGTAGATAACATCATAAGTGGTAATCGCATGCATGAACGAAACAGCGACAGATCCTAAGTATGAGGTTATAATGTTGTATAATGGTATAGATGCGACATATATGAATAAGCGAAGTGTAGTAACAAAGATATATCAAATATATGAAACTGAACATGTCATAACAATTCTAATAAGGTAAAAATAGAGATACCGTCAATAAATCATCATAAATTTTGTGTCAATTATCGACACTCGAAATCCCAATATCTCAAGTGTCATCACTCGGATCGGCCCTCATATCCATCTGATCATATAACTCTGGTTGGTATCCTCTGGATATCCGCCGAATTTCCATACTATCACTGGTAGGTAGTGTTCCCTTGCCATGCCCAACGCCTTTATATACGATCTTCTTGCCTTGGGGTACCGTACCGGGTCCACCATGTATCTGCAGACGGTGACTGTCACGCCCCGCTTTCTAAAAGAGTGGTAACGACATGTGACAAGTCCGCAATGTATTTATTTCGGGAAGGTCATTTTTCAAAACAAATACGCTAAGCATAATGTAAACAGTATAACAATGACAATAATAGACAAGGGAAAATCCAACCACTTTATATATTTATATTCCCGACTTTACAAGGTTTAAAATGATACATGATGTCTGAAATAAGAAATATAAATATAAAAGTCTAAACATGTAGCTTATAGATGAAAGCTGATAGGTACTAGAGATCGGCATGTGCTGTGAAATAGTTGTACTCCTGTTCCACCTCCTTAGTCTCTAGACCATCTGACAATCATTCCAAGAAACAAAAAAAATGGGTGTGATGAACGTCAGCGAACTAGCGCTCGGTAAGTCCCCAGAAAGGATGAGAAAGATATATGATGCATAACAGGTACAAAATGAAATAGAATACGGCATATATAGCATAGTAGGTTGTTCATATAAGAATTTTGCATTATTATATCGCCCATTCTTAATCACATTACATATAAATAGGTGTTTTTGATCCATGTCTGCTAAATAGTTGCAGATTACAGGTTCTCAGAACATTACAGTGAAATTCATGAAAAGTTGCTACAAATGTGAGACTACGACCAACAATAGATGAACCCGTATGATGCCGCCTACCAGTTCAAGGAACAAATGAAAATCAATAGACAGTTCAATGCACAAAGCACAAGGGCAGCACAAGATTCAAGACTTCAACGTGAAGCTCACGGCAAAAGTCCACATCATTTTGCACTGCTGGAAATCTGGAAGAAAATAAAAGAGATTCTGAGGAACCAAGTGAAGAAAACGAAAGGAAAAAGCAACATGAAGTAACCCTGAAAAATCGAGCCAAAGATCCTACAATATGGCCGCGGAACCGCGGCCAAACATGCATTTCTGGGCATAGTGCACGTGTCGCTGCGGGTGTCGGTGCTTTGACCCTGCTTTCTTAGGGTAGTTTGGTAAATTCATGTATGGATCAGATTGTAACCTAGGGTTTTTTTCCTATCTATAAATAGGAAAGTCGAAAGCCAAATGAAGGCATGCCTCTTTTTAATTCTTAGATTTAAATTTTTATTCAAGTTGTAATGCATTGCTAAGAGGTCATCAATAAAAGTGAGTTTTATTTTTATCTTGCATTTTTTATCTGCAATTTATTATCTGCTATTTTTATTTTGTTCTTTTGTTATCTGCAATTTATGTCATTAAACAAAAATATAAAAATGAATTTTATCGTCACTTTCCTAATGAGTGAGTAATTCTTCACTTGTTAGGGTTAGGATAGGGAAGGTTTGAGAGAAGGAAATCTCTCTCACTCCTTTCTTTGCCCATATAATTTCAAAATACGGACTCTATTTAATTCAACCACACACCGCTCATTACGGCACGCTATCCTAAATGATAGCGGTGATTCCCTAGTTAGACCGGTTGTGGTTGAATTAACTGGAGGTTAGGGCTAAGAGTTAAGAACGGACGGATAAGGACCAAAAGGAAGAAACTAAGTTTCTTCCTAGTCGTGTTAATCCCCGTTGTTGACTATTACCCTAACACCTATAGTCTTAACTAGGGCATTGATAGAAGTAAGAAGAATCCTTATTTCGAACTAACCTAATCCTAACCCTAGCAAGCCTTTAAATCAATTTAATCTCATTCTTAGATCTTAAAACAAAGCCTACCAAAAAAAGGACTTAACTTATTAGAACTTAAAGAAAAGAACATAATTTCCCTATGGATCGACTCGTACTCAACCGGCTAGCTATCAAGCGACACCGTCTTGATTGCGCCGTTGGAGGAACCACCCCAATTTTGCTTGGAATCAAAATCAACAACAATTCCAAGGCAATAACAATTTCCAGAGGCCTCCTCCTCAACAACAAGCTCCTCAACAAACTCAATATCAACAACCTTTCCAACCCCAACCTTATCAAAATCAAATGAACAATTTTGCACCAAACAACTATTTTCCTCAAAAAAAATTTGTTCCGCTAAATAACGATAAGGTTTTCTCGCTAGAACGAAGTCTGGAGGCGTTTTTAAAACAATCAACTCAATCCTCAGCCAACATCCAGTCTTCCATTCAGTCTTTGGTGCAACACACTGGGTCACATGGGCAAAGCATCAAAACCATTGAAGCCCAGATTGCACAACTGAATGCTGCTTTAAGCGAGCGAGAGAAGGGAAAGCTTCCATCTCAACCACTCCCAAATCATGGTCACCCACAAAATGCACATGTTGCTCTTGAACAACAAAACCATAATGTGAGTGCCGTGACTACATTGAGATCTGGAAGGATGTTGCACAACAATGTTGGCACTGATGATGACACCCCGGTCGCCGCTTCTTCTTCTTCTTCATCTTCTTCATCTTCAGAGCCTGTTCTCCATTCTTCACAAGGCTCTACTTCTTATACTGCTCCAAACGGATCCATATCTCACACCACGAAAACACCAGCACTGGGATCCGTTCCAACTCCGCAATATCCTCCACAAGTATTGGACTCAACAAATTTTCAAAATGTTCAATTTCCAAACAGGTTGAGATCCAATAAACAAAATCCATAAATGGAGAAGATTGTGGAGTTATTTAAACAGGTTAGCATTAATATTCCCCTCTTGGATGCAATCCAACAAGTCCCTTCTTACACAAAAATCTTGAAGGACTTGTGCACCAAGAAGAGGAAATCACAGGTACCTAAGAAAGTTTTCTTGGCTGGTGCAGTAAATGATGCTCTTACCCAACCTTTACCTCAAAAAAGAAAGGACCCTGGCTGTCCTACAATTTCAATAACTATTGGGGATAAGAACATCAACCGCGCACTTTTAGATCTTGGTGCCAGTGTTAACCTGCTTCCTTATTCAGTATATGAGCAATTAGGCGTTGGAGAGTTGAAACCCACACATTGTACTCTCCAAATGGCCGACCGATCCATCACCCATCCTAGGGGTGAGTTAGAGGATGTGTTGATTAAAGTAGGGGACTTCATATTCCCCGTTGATTTCATTGTTTTAGACACACAGCCTGTAGCTAACCCCCGGAGTCAAATTCCGGTGATACTCGGTCGTCCATTCCTTGCAACTTCTAATGCGGTGATCAATGGTCGAAATGGTTCGATGAACCTATCTTTTAGAAATATGACAATTCAACTGAACATTTATAAGTTGGGGAATCAGCCCTCTGAACCTAATGCTAAAATACTTGATGTTTGCTCGAACCAAGAGATCACCCAGGAGAACTGTGAGCTCGAAAAATTTCTGTTCGATCACAGCAATTTTGACGCCACTAGTGTGTTCCTCCTTGAATCTGATATTGCTTTCATGCCCGATAATGACTACGAGTGTTTCACTTTCTCGAACGATCTTGAACAATCACCACCCGAGTTTGAATCCTTTGAATTTTCGGATGAGTTAGCTGAACCATCCCACTCGGTTGCTTACACTCGTTTTGAACCTCTGTTGGAATCCTTCGAGTTTGAGACAATTTTACCGATTTTACCTTCAATTGTTTCGCCTCCAACACTCGAACTCAAGCTATTGCTGTCTCACCTTAAATACGCTTACTTAGGTGAGAATACGACCCTTCCTGTTATCATCTCGTCTTCTCTAGCCCCCGAGCAAGAGATAGCCCTTTTAACGGTCTTGCAAAGCAATCGGCAAGCTTTTGGCTGGACTATGGCGGATATCAAGGGGATTAGTCCCCTAATAGTTGAATATCATATTCATATGATGGATGATGCCAAGCCACCAAGGGATCCACAGAGACGACTCAACCCAGTCATGAAGGAGGCTGTTAAAAAGGAGATCGTAAAATGTCTTGATAGTGGTATCATTTACCCTATCTCTGATAGCCAGTGGGTTAGCCCCATTCATGTTGTCCCAAAGAAATCGGGCATAACGGTCATAACTAATGAGGCGAATGAGTTAATACCTACTCGCACCCAAACTGGGTGGCGGGTATGCATCGATTATAGAAAACTCAACGCCGCGACACGGAAAGACCACTTTTCATTACCTTTCATTGACCAAATGCTAGAACGATTGGCTGGGCATGAATACTATTGCTTTATGGATGGCTACTCCGGCTATAATCAAATTCCCATCGCCGAAAAGGACCAAGACAAGACCACATTCACTTGTCCTTTCGGTACGTTTCCTTACCGTCGCATGCCTTTTGGGTTGTGCAATGCACCCGCAAATTTCCAGCGGTGTATGATGGGTATTTTTTCATACATGGTGGAAAATTCTTGGAGATCTTCATGGATGATTTCTCCATTTTCGGCGACTCATTTGATGAGTGTTTGCTACATCTCGACGGAGTCCTTACCCGGTGTAAGGATAAGAACCTTACCTTAAATTGGGAGAAGTGCCACTTCATGGTACGAGAAGGTTTTGTCTTAGGACATATCATCTCGCAAAATGGCATTGAGGTAGATAAAGCGAAGATTGAAGTCATTTCCAATCTCCCTCCTCCCAAATGTGTCCGTGACATTCGAGCCTTCTTTGGCCATGCCGGTTTCTATAGACGGTTCATCAAGGATTTTAGCAAGATTGTTAGACCCTTGACTCTTTTGTTGGCCAAGGACACCATATTTGATTTCGACTCGAGCTGTATAAAGGTGTTCGAGTCATTGAAAAACTCACTTACTTCTGCTTCCATTCTTTCGTCTCCTGACTGGACGCATCCATTTGAAATTATGTGCAATGCATCTGATTTTGCCATTGGTGCTGTCCTTGGACAGCACATCAATAAGATGCCTCATGTAATTTATTACGCTAGCCGAATCTTGAACGAGGCCCAATTAAATTACATAACAAACGAGAAGGAATTCTTACCTGTTGTGTTTGCATTAGAAAAGTTCAGGCCCTACTTAATCGGCTCTCTAGTCATCGTATACACTGACCATTCAGCTCTTCGCCATCTTTTTGCGAAGAAGGACGCTAAATCTCGGCTGATACGTTGGATCCTCTTACTATAAGAGTTTGACATTGTCATCAAAAACAAAAGAGGATGTGAAAACGTAGTCGCCGACCATCTTTCACGCCTCCCTTCTTCGCCGACGCTTCAATTTCTTATAAAAGACGTTTTTCCAGATGAGCAGCTCTTGAATTTATCATGCGAACCTTGGGTCGCAGATATTGTGAATTATTTGGCCACCGGACTTATACCAAATGAATGGTCGAATCAGGACAGACTCCGATTCCTATCCCAGGTAAAACATTTTTACTGGGATGAACCTTATCTATTCAAATACTGTCCCGACCAAATTATTCGTCGGTGTGTCCTCGACAATGAATTTAAGAGCACGCTGTCATTCTGCCACGATCAAGCGTGTGGCGGGCATTTTGGCCCTAAAAAGACAGCCGAAAAGATCTTGCAGTGTGGCTTCTTCTGGCCACAACTCTTTAAAGACGCACATGATTACTGCAAGATATGCTCCTGGTGCCAACACTTGGGTCGGATATCTAGGAGAAACGAAATGCCGCTCCAACCAAAATTGGTTGTGGAAATTTTTGATGTTTGGGGGATTGATTTTATGGGACCGTTTCGCAATTCTTTTGGGAACTTGTATATTCTCCTCGCTGTTGATTATGTTTCTAAGTGGGTCGAGGCTGTGCCCAGCCGGACTAATGACAACAAGGTTGTCGTTAGATTTCTCAAAGAAAACATTTTCTCTCGGTTTGGGCACCCTCGCGCAATCATCAGCGACAATGGAACTCATTTCTGTAATAGGACTTTCGAGTCCCTAATGCGGAAATATTCCATCAATCAAAAGATATCAACGCCTTATCATCCCCAAACATGTGGGCAAGTCGAGCTTTCAAATCGGCAAATTAAACAGATATTGGAGAAAACGGTTTCCAAAAACCGTAAAGATTGGTCTCTAAAACTTATTGATGCCCTTTGGGCATTTCGAACTGCCTATAAGACCAATCTTGGCATGTCTCTGTATAGACTTGTTTATGGAAATGCTTGCCACCTTCCAGTTGAAATTAAGCATCACGCATTTTGGACGATAATAGAGTTGAATCTATCTATCGAAGATGCGGGCAGCCATAGAAAGCTGCAGTTAAATGAATTAAATAAGCTTCGGGATGAAGCTTACGAGAATGCGGTTGTCGTCAAAAATCGAACGAAGGTGTTTCACGATAAACACCTTATGCGCAAAGCATTCAAACCTGGTCAACAGGTTTTACTTTACGACACCCGGTTACATTTCCATCCCTACAAGCTTAGATCTCGATGGAAAGGGCCATTTTTGGTACGCACCGTATATCCGCACGGTACGGTCGATTTAGAAAATCCGGAGGACGGTTCACTATTTAAAGTGAACGTACATAGACTTAGACCGTTCCTCACTGCGGACCTTTCGGAGGAGCTTCTGCTATTGCAGGAGCCAATTTACATTGACTGATCTTCCTCCATCTACCTCCAAATTTTGGTTATCCAGCCATAAACAGTGGAAACACTGTTTCAAATAAGTTTGGGGATATGTCACACTTGTAATTCTATAAAAACAAAATAAAAAAATGAGAATAAAAAAATTTAAAAAAATTCCAATTTTTGGGGGTATTTTTGTAAAATTCAGTTTTAATAATTAATAAATAAATAATAAAATAAAAAAATTACAAATAAATTCCTCTTTTAAGAGGTCTTTTTTGCAAATAACCAATAAACCCCTATAAAAAGAACCCGACCCCTCTGCGGCTTTTACCAAACCCTAAAGTATTCCTCTTTGAAAACCCTAGCCGCCGCAGCAGCCAGAGCAAGGAGATCCCTTCACGCCGTCGCGCTTCCGCCGCCGAAGCCCATTCCTGCCGCGCTTCCGCCGATTGTTGCTGTCGTTGCCTTCTGAAATCTTCAGAGGAGGTTTGCACTACCTTTCCCTCTCTGTTAAAATTAAAAAAAATTCAATTTGCTCTCTGTGATGGCACCCACGTTGCAATTTGAAAGAGGCTTTTCACAAATGTTTGCACACACGGTTTATGGTAGCTATTTCAGTGAAGAGATCCGAAGGCGTGGGTGGAACCTTTTACTTTTCAACCATCCAAATTCCTTCACGCTTCCAGATCTTGTCACCCGATTTTACGAATGCATGGAGAATGGTTGCCTCTCATAACACGATTATATTAGGCTAATTTGGGGGGATAGGGAAATAATAATCGATAGGGACTTCATCCATGAAGTCACCTTAATACCTAGATTATCTATTCGTGACCAACCCCTCCGATTCGAGGACTACCTACCCTTGATGGGTAATGACTGTTCGAGGGAGCCACGCAAGGGCATTCAGGCTAGAACCCTTTTTGTGAATGTATTAACTGTGTGCCGTTGGGCAAAAAATAATATTTTTGGTAGTTCGCACAACACTACATTTTTCACACCATCCCTTCATATCATGCACACTTTGATGACTAGAAACCCTAGCTATGATATGTGCACAGTATTACTTCACTCAATTGGTGCGGGCAAGAGGGCTGCCAACTATCCATGCCCTATGTTGGTGACACAACTGTGTCGCCATTTTTTCTCTGTGGAGGAATTTGAGTTTTATATGCATGGAGGGATCCCTATTAGAGCTCTTCTTGAGGGCGTATCCACGTCCTACACACGCTTACATGATGTATGGTCGCGCACCGAGCCGACCGAGGACGTACCCGCCAAGACACCCAACTCTTGCTTGACCGCGAGCGAGGAAGAGCTTACCCCCGCAGCACAAGCACGCTTACTTAGGAGAGCCAATAGAGGGATAGACAGATTAATAGGGATGGTGACGAAGCTTGATCGGCGAGTCACAGGTTTGGAGCATGGCATGACCACCCTGCTGGTAAGAGAGGAACGATCCCGTTCAAGATCTAGGGGACAGCGAGGCCATGAGCAGTGAGGACACTGCTTTTGATAAGTTTGGGGGTGGAGATGGTTTGTAAATAGTTATCTTTGTATTGCATTTGCATATTTTTATTTTTGTACATATTTGGTTTTTTTTCTTTCTTTGCATATTTAATTCCGCATTGCATCTTTATAAAAAAAATTTAAAAAAAATTAAAAATTATATATATATATATATATATATATATATATATATATATATATATATAAATCAAATAAAAATTGAATTTTTTTTAAAAATTATAAAAACTGAAAAGTTCAATTTTGGCTAGATTTGACTTAAGTTCAACATGACGGTTGAATAGTAGGAAAAAACTAGGTTCTAAACTTAGTAAATTAAAAAACCTTAAAAATAACCTTTCTTAAAATTTAACTGTAGAAAATATATGTTCTTGTAATTTATTTAGAAATAGGCAAATTTTGAGTTCAGTTCTTGGGCTAAGTCAAAATAAGGGAAGAGTATTGAATTTTTATTTGAAGTGTAAGTTTAAAAAATAATTCTGAACCTTAAGTCAAAATTCTGAAAATATATATCCTACAACTTGCACATACACGCACCTTGAAACTTGCGATAGTAGAGGATACCTTGAAATGCTCTTGTCTAAAATCCTTAGTATGAAGGAAAATAAAATAAAAGTACAAGTGTGAGTAAAGAGATAAAAAAATGAACACTGGTTTTGTAATTACTTAAGGCTGCATAAATAAAAAATATATATAGTGAGGGTGCTTTATCACCTAGTGCCTTAGACCAACTGGTTTGGGAGTCACTGCTAAGCCTTAGGTATTGCAAGATGAGGATTTACGCCTAAATGCGCAAGCACATTTTGTAATCGATCGTTTAGTACCTCAAGAAATATTAACGGTCGCATGAAGGATGTGTGAGTAATTTCATCTAAAATTCACCAACCAAATGTACTTTGGACGATGGAGAAGAGTATGATAGCTTGAATTGAAATTCCAAATGTAGGGGTAATAATTACACACATGTATGGGTATATGATTGGGGTTTGGATGAGAGATAGGAATGAAAGATAGGGCTTATATCTTCAGTAAAGATGATAAAAATTCCCGAGTTGAGACTGCACCTTAGAAGGAAAATTCAAAAGATGCTGAAAGCTTAATAAATTTGCAGAACATATACGACCTTAAGTTAAATGAAAAGAAAGTGTGAAAAATACGGGTTGATGATTTCTAAGTTGAAGATAATAGAATTTCTTGCTTGAATACCGAATTGAAGAATGAAAGTCAACGGGCCAAATTGATCGGATTTTGTGGGTAGTATCCGCTGAAAACCCTCAGGAGACAACACTCCTACTAGGGACACCTAGAGGTTTAACGGCTTGTTACACGAGCTCAGTGCAATCGTGATTCCCTGCGAAAGTGAGGATAGGTTTTTTCGAGAATAAAATTGGTTTTGCTCGGGACGAGCTGTAACACCCGAGCCCAATGCTACTATTTTCTGTTATTGGTTGAGCATTAGATATTACTCATTTCATTTATCTTGCTTATTTGGGTCTTACTGTAAAATTTTATCTGGCTAAGTCATTCTGCATATAACAAATTTTAGCATCTAAAATAAAATTAAAAAATATTAATCTTGGCCTACTTGACATCCTTAGCCTCGTGGTAGCGTCCGTGCATTGTGTTCTCGTCCCGTTCAGTGAAACGGGCGAGTTTGGATGGCTACGTGCACGTGCGTGTGTCCGTTTTGAGAGTATGCTTTTTAATCATAAAACATTTCATTTTAAAATTTGGAACCCTCTTAAAATCCTATTATTTGAATTTCGAATTTTTGGACCCAACCCGGGCGCAATTTGGAAATGTTTCATTTGGCGCCAAAATCCCAAATTTTAATATTATTAAAACCATCACATATATTTTTCTAACTAACCTGATATCTTACTGTTCATTACCTATCTTTTAAATCTTTAAGTTAACCATATAATATTTTTACAATCTTTTATATCCTTCTCAATTTATTCTCTCAGCCAATCACAACCTCCCCTTTAACCCCGTGGGCCCCACTTTCTCTCTCTCCTTCTTCTCTCTCTTTCCACTTTCTCTCTCTCTCTACCCCTTATATATTCTCTCGTACTTCTCTTTATCATTTTTTCTCTTCTTGCTTCATGTCTCATTTCTCATTTCTTTTAACTGTTCTTTTGTTGCCGGAATTCCGTCGTGCCGATGACGTTTCTCGACGTTCCAGCGAGATACCCCGACCCGTGTGGTTCCTTTGTTCGTCGTTTGGGTTCATTCCGTGAACCGTGCGCCGTCGCGAGTTTTCCCCGCCGAAGGTTAACGTTCCGTTTTCCCGATTCGCGACCCATCGAGGCAAGGTAATCTTGCTACATGCTATATACTTTTATAATCTTCATTTTATAATGTTATACATTTGAAAATCTTATAGTTTACATATGAAATGTCGTTGAAAAATCGGATATTACAAATCTGAAATTTACTGTACACCTTATCTTATAAAATTCATTATAAATCATAGAAAAATCATTAGTATACGTTCTTTAGTTCGTTACGAAGCTAATTCAGAATACTATAACTCTATGAAATATTTACTTGCAAAATAAATTGTTTAATTAACGTAAAATGCAAATGAACACGTCTCTAAACTGCTGTCCAGGGAAATTCCAGCAGCAAAATTTCAACTTTGAATATTCATAACTTTTTGTAGGGATAACCTGAGATGCTTATACTTATAAAACTGAAAACCTTATTGAATTATCTTTGTTTTGGTATAAGATACATCTCTTTTGGAGAACATTTGTTATTTTTAAGCTATTTTACAAATTAGGGTGACGCTAAATTTCTGAACGGAACTTTCTTATGCATGGTTAATCAATACATCTTTTATAGTTACTAATCGCTTCGAATATGCTATCCATATTAATATTATTATATCAATATTTATATCACATATTGTTTAGTTGTACATCCCACATTACCATTTTACAGTTTTATAACTTTTCGGATACCCGTTTGCATCTATCGCATTTAAGATACATATAATTGCAAGCATAGATCACACTACTACATAATAATGTGATATTAACACTCCATGTTTAATAAATTGCATCCTAATTAATATTGGAACTATAAATGTAACCCTAATCGATAACTGTGCATCCATATCCTTGAAATTATATTTATTTATATATCATATTACATGTTCCAGTTTATTGTTCTGATAGTACTCATGCTTGTTTATTTATACATATACTTATGATAGTTTAATTATGAGCACCCACATGACATCTTGTGCTTCCTGACATGACCTGTTACACTTCCTACTTGACATGACATGGTACCGTGCACTCTTGACATGACATGACACCTTTATACATTACCTGACCTGTTACCTGATCTCATGCCTAATGCCGACCAACCTGACCATTCCTGCTGTCTATCCAGATAGACCTACTTTACCTGATTTTGTGTTGGCATTAGTCCTTGACTCTTGAATACCTGACCTGACATACATAGCTTGGGGGTATGGGGAAATCAAAGGTGAAACCGACTTGTAACTCAACAGTTCGATACTTGTTCTGATCAGTCTTACGGGCTTGGCCAGCCCCGGAGTGATGATGCTGACATCACTCGTCCATCCAGCTACCTATTACTGCTTAGCGGCACGTCTCGGATTCAGCCCCGAGGGCCTTGACCGTGGTCCCGGGCACGCACGGGATACTATTGAGTTACATCGACGATTCATCAATTTGATTTCAAAGACTATAGAGTAGAAACCTGATAGGACAGTTTAGTTACCACTGCACATTACCCTGCACTGTTATTTCTTAGTACTGCTTTATTCATGTTCATACCTGCATTGCTTATTACCGTGTTCATATTATATTATTGGTTGACATGACGCGCTGACGTCTGGGTTTTGCATGGCCCAGATTCTTTACCACTGTCGACGACTGAGCAGGAGTACTTCAGCCAGCAGGCTGATTTGTGAGTTCTGTAGTGGTTAGTTCATTTATTGCATTTTATTTCCAGGTGTGATCCCGTATTACGGGACGTACCTTTCTATTATTGCATTGGATCATTTGCTTCCGCACTTATTTATCATTGACTCTGGTTATTATGGATTTGGACATGTGTTAGATAGTTTGTTTATTTTGTTCTTGATATCTCTACAACCGTAATGTGACTGTGGATGGATATTTCCTACCCACAGGTAGCATGGTTGGCTATGTCACGTGCCCAATCTTGCGTACTCTGGGAAGCGGGGCGTGACACGAGCAAAAGATAAGTTTGGGGGTATTTGTTCATATAGGAATTTTGCAATATTATATCGCCCATTCTTAATCACATTACATATAAATAGGTGCTTTTGATCCATGTCTGCTAAATAGTTGCAGGTTACAGGTTCTAAGAACATTACAGTGAAATTCATGAAAAGTTGCTACAAATGTGAGACTACGATCAACAATAGATGAATCCGTATGATGCCGCCTACCAGTTCAAGGAACAAATGAAAATCAGTAGACAGTTCAATGCACAAAGCACAAGGGCAGCACAAGATTCAAGAGTTCAACGCGAAGCTCACGGCAAAAGTTCACATCATTTTGCACTGTTGGAAATCTGGAAGAAAATAGAAGAAATTCTGAGGAACCAAGTGAAGAAAACAGAAGGAAAAAGCAACATGAAGAAACCCTGAAGAATCGAGCCAGAGATCCCACAATATGGCCGTGGAACCGCGGCCAAACATGCCTTTCTGCCGCGGATCCGCGGCCGCATAGTGCACGTGTCGGTGCAGGTGTTGGTGGGTGTCGGTGCTTTGACCCGGCTTTCTTAGGGTAGTTTGGTAAATTCATGTCTGGATCAGATTGTAACCTAGGGTTTTTTTCCTATCTATAAATAGGAAAGTCGAAAGCCAAATGAAGGCATGCCTCTTTTTAATTCTTAGATTTAAATTTTTATTCAAGTTGTAATGCATTACTAAGAGGTCATCAATAAAAGTGAGTTTTATTTTTATCTTGCATTTTTTATCTGCAATTTATTATCTGCAATTTATTATCTGCAGTTTTTATTTTGTTCTTTTGTTATCTGCAATTTAGGTCATTAAACAAAAATATAAAAATGAATTTTATCGTCACTTTCCTAATGAGTGAGTAATTTCTCATTTATTAGGATTAGGATAGGAAAGAGAAGGAAATATCTCTCGCTCCTTTCTTTGCCCATATAATTTTAAAATACGGACTCTATTTAATTCAACCACACACCGCTCATTACGGCACCCTATCCTAAATAATAGCAGTGATTCCCTAGTTAGACCGGTTGTGGTTGAATTAACTGGAGGTTATGGGTAAGAGTTAAGAACGGACGGACAAGGACCAAAAGGAAGAAACTAAGTTTCTTCCTAATCGTGTTAATCCCCGTTATTGACTATTACCCTAACACCTATAGTCTTAACTAGGGCATTGATAGAAATGAGAAGAATCCTTATTTTGAACTAACCTAATTCTAACCCTTGCAAGCCATTAAATCAATTTAATCTCATTCTTAGATCTTAAAATAAAGCCTACCAAAAATAGGACTTAACTCGTTAGAACTTAAAGAAAAGAACACCATTTTCCTGTGGATCGACTCGTACTCAACCGGCTAGCTACCAAGCGACACCGTCTTGATTGCGGTATTCTTAAATTTTAAAATGCACACGCAAAATCCCTAACAATCACAGCTAATAAGTGTGTATGAGTGAACATGAGGTATGTGTCTTAATAGGTCTCTACAAGGTAATCTAACTAACATAAATTTTAGTGTGAATGTCAACCAATCTCAAGAGTATGCTCGAACCTAAGGCTATCGTCTAGTGGTAAGAAAACACAGGCCCAAAAGTAATCGGGACTTCAATTATTATTGAAGTATTTCAAACCCAACAGGCTATCGTCCAGGAGTTTGGAAACACGGGCCCTTATTAGTGAACTCATGATATACCGTTTCAGCCCGGTACCACAGCAGCATGATTTGTAATGTTTCAGTCCGGTACCACAGCAACATGATTTTGTACCGTTTCAGCCCAGTACCACAACAATATGATTTTGTATCAATGGGACTCATGAGATTCCGTTGAATTCATACTCAAACTACTCCAACACCCCGAGTATAATAGATTATAACTGTTAAATTGAAAATGCGGATTTGATTGGTTGATTATCACATGTTTTGATCGAAATCATAGATTGCAAAAGATGAAGAATGAAATCGAGTAAGTCAAGTAGAATGCGAGTCATGCCAGTTGCAATCCTGGGTCGAGTCAAGTTAGTTCGAGTAAATTGAGTTTGAGTTTAAGTTCAAGTTTAGGTTCGAGTTTAAATTCGTGTTCAAGTTTATATTCAAGTTATAATCATATCTTATTAAAAGATTTAAATGTTGAAGATCTTAAGTTCGGGAATAATCGGACAACTGTTGCACATGAACGACAGGATTTGTGTCTTTTTTCAAGACGATTGACATTGATAACTCCATTAATATGCAGCGCTATCTAACCTGGATAGGCAAGCACTCACTTTCTCCGGCTCCATGAGGCTTAAGAGAAATGATACCGCTTAAACCTATATTAATTTAGGGTCCTTAAAAATTTATTCAAGTTTGTTTATTATATATTTATATTGTTTGCATATCTCGAGGGGTTTTTATGTAAAATACTTTATTTAGAAATAAGCCTCGAGAGTGTTTTGGTAAAATATGTTAATTAAAATGCCGAGAGTGTTTAATAAAAATATGCTTTAGAATTTATGGTATTTTAGTGACAAAACCTAGCTTATAGAAATTTAGGGTATTATAGCGTAAAATCCTATATTTTAGAAAATTAAGGGGATTTGATTAGAAAAATCTAATTTAGATAATAAGTAGTATTTTATAAAAATTAAAGTTTGAATTTTTGTTTCCTTCAGGCTAAATATAATTTGATTTAAAAGATATAAACCCGATTGATTTACCTTTTTTAAGTGTTTATTTGTTTTAGATCCGTGTTAATTTTTTTATCCTTTCAAGACCGTGCTCTGTGAAGAGCTCCGTATCTCACTCCACTAAATCTAAGAATGTGATTTAACCAGCACCGATCACAACCGAGTTCCCTTAAAGAGGGTTGTAGTGGCAAAATTGCAAAAGAAAGAGTAAGGATAAATCTATTCTAATATTATATTGAGATAGTTCAAGTTGATACAGAGTATTTGTAACTTCTGTAAGATGAAGAACTAAAGATCTATCAACTCTTTCACTATGCGAAAATTGGACTAAGCCCACAAGAGCTTTCTTCCAACATACACCTATTAATTTTCTTAAACAAAATATCCACATGTTACTTCAGTTAGGCAAAAAAATAAATACAAAGTATACAACCTTATGTGATTGTCTAAAGAAGCATAAAGGAGGAACATGACTTTATATGTCATAGTAACATAAAAATAAGATTCATCAACGTAACAAAAATATCCACAACAATCAGCTAATTAATACAGAAAGCCAGTTAAACGGGTAAGGTAATAGAGGGTAGATAAAACTAACAACAGCCTTAGAAACTAAACAACACAATTGAATGTACCAAATATATCATATAGTTACTAGTAACCTACACCACCATATCACAATATCTTCTCTAATATAACTTTGATAATATCCCAATTTTTTTCACCACCACTATCTACTGCAATATACATCCCATACTCCTCCTATTCAACTCAACTTACCACAACTACATACAACTGTACACTGATCCACAAAATAACACAGCAGAAACCAACTTAAACAAAGACACTCAAAACTCCCCAAACATCTAAAAATGAACGAGACAACTAAAAATTACACTATGCAAAACTGCTTCATATACCCTATCCATCATAATTATTCGCTTTAAATAAATTATTGCAAATCCTTCAAAACTATAGTTCACTAACCATACTTAACCTACATAAAACCATACCACAATAACATAAATTGAAATTCCAGAGGAGATCGATCGAGAAACCTAGCAATCAGATCGGAAAGGGGGGGGGGGGGAGGGGGGAGGAAGAGGGAGATGGAGACTTACGGGTTATGTGAGTCGATATAACAACCAGTTCACCGTTTTGATAAAATTCAATACCGAGGTTTTGAAACTTGATGGAACCGGTGCTTCTCCAAGCTCAAGGGAAAAGAGATTTTTTTTTAATTTTTAGAATTGATCAAAACGAAATGGCTAAGCTGGGAAGGAGAAGAGATTGAGAGATATTTGTATTAAAAGAAAATTAAAACTTTTAATAATAATTTTACTTAATTATAATTTATAACCATCCTCCTAATTATGTTGGGAGTTAAAAGGAAGGAAAGTTCATTTGTATGTTGAGATTTTAAAAATAGATAAAAATAATTGCAAATCCCATGATTTGAACATGTGACCTATGGAATAACAATGCAAGAACTTAACCAATGAACTACAAGATCGTTCATGCTTATATTTAAACAAAATTAAATATATGTTGTTGTTTGAAAAGAAAGTGGGCTAAGGAAAAAAGAAAAGAAAGAAATCAAATAGAAACGTTTTGGCATGGGTTTGGGGCTTTCAAAAATTATAGAATAGGCAAAATAGAAGGAGAGATAAACTAATATATTTAATAGAGAATAAAATTTACAGGGATATCCAAAAACAAATAAATACAGTATTTTTATAAAAAGAAGAATGATATTAAGATATAGGAATTTTGGGGGCGTTACAGTGACTCATCACTTCTCGAATTGAATATAATTATAACTCAGAACCGAGAAACTTTATAGTGGATACCAAATATCATATCAAGAGAAAACCACATTTTTTTGAATGAATCCAAGTTTTAGAAAAAGTGTTGTGTGGTTTCTCAAAATCTCATGAAAACAGAAATCCCACGAAACAATATAATACAAGAATATGGTAATAATGACAAGTGTACATGATATTGGCATGATGCATGCTAGTATGATATAAGCGAAGATCTAACTACCAATATGAATATAGTACAATGCAAGATGGCGTGGCAAATTCTATAGTGTACGTGACATGTCAATTATCAAGGGGGGGTGTACATGTGAGTTTGTGCACGTACGGCATAAAACCCATTGGTAATAGTGCAAGTATCCTAACGAGGATATATCAATACGTAGCAACCAGTAGAATGCGTATGATAGTGATTATGCAATATATGAATGTGTGTGTGTGTGTGTGTGTGTGTATATGATTTGAATCTAGATATCAGGCGCTTAACGCCATCCAAACGATTCCCCCGTAGATATTAAATTTACTCACCGGAATGGTCTCGAACTACTCGAATCCGATCACCTCCTTCTCTTTCCTTAACGCATCCGAAGTCCCCGCAACCAATCTTAGCATCGAACAAAACCTTAGCACGTGAGGGATAGAATTTCGATACGACACATATATACAATACACAAACGAACTAAACTCTCACAAATTAACACGTGTGAACTTAGTGTGCTATACGTGTACAACAAACACCTAAGACTACCCCGAAAGGCCGTTAACCAACTAAAACACTAAAATGAGAGTCAGGACATCCGTATCGTACGTTAAAATATCGCTAAAAGTAAGGTAAAACGCTCCCAGATTTTTGTATACGCAAAATTGAAAAAAATTGCATATACTAAAAGTCTAATTAGAGTCTTAAAGAGCTCCTGACAAAACCATAGATCCTAACTCCCAAAATGATTCTCAAATTGCGGTCAAAACACATTTTTTGGCGGCCAAGTTTTGGAGGGATGGGCTCGGATTTCGAGGGTGCACTCAGGGCCTAATAATTATCTCCCAGTAATTGCAAAATAATTTTGAAGTTACTGCTTTAATAGCAGATTTAATTTGAAACCGTAAACATTAATTAATTACTAGTTTTCACACTAATTCAATTATCATGCTAGATTAGTGAAGTCTTGATTGGCTAAATAAGGATAATTAGCACTAAAATACTCTTATCTATCCCAGTTTAGGTTATGATTACCCTAAAAATTTTCACAACCCCAAATTCACCTCAAAATTTCACTTTAAATTTTAAAACATCACAAAACATAGACTTTAATTTAGACTAGGAGTTGTTAAGGCTAGAGTTTGATAAAATAAGATTGAGGTTGGCTTATTACCTCAAAATTAGCTTGAAGGAAGTCCTAATCTTTTAAGATGGCCCCAAGATCAAGGATTTGAGTTTCCACCATAGTTTCTTGAGAGATATAATTGATTTTTGTGGTGATTTGTGATGGATTTGTGAGATGAAATTTATTTGTCGGATTAGTTTTGAAGAGGTAGAAAGATTTTAATTAGAGAAGGTAAAGAAAAGAAGAAGGAAATGAAGAAGAAAAGGAGAGAAGAAAGAGATGAAAGAAAGAATGGCTCATAATAGCCATGTACAAAATTTCTCCATCATTTAATGCACCATCCTCTCATGTCCCCGCAATATTATTTTCTTTTCTTTTGTTTTGTTTTTCTATTCTAAAACCAAATAATTAGTTAAATGATTGATAAGAAAATATAGGTTTAATTGTCATGACTACTAAATTGTGTTTTAGTCTAAACTAACATATTGCTAATTCTATATGTGTGTGTGTGTGTTTTAAAATAAATAAATATGTGTGAAAATAATTATTAACTAAATTTTATTGAAAACCCATGTTTATCGCTAATTAAATTATAATTAACTCTAATAAATTTTTAAGATGTTACACTAACCAACGACTCTAAACTGTTTTTTGTATCAGTGAACGGTCGCTAATATGGGTTTTAAAGACCGTTTCTATTGCTTTAACGGATGCTAATACCCATATATTTTTGAATTTTTTTTTACAGAAAATGTCTCTTCCACTACAATAATGCATTTAATCACAATATAATACGCAATGTTTCGATCATAAACAAATATATAAACACGGTATATCACAAACCAATAGCATTTCCATCACAAACCATTATAAATCCAATAATTTCAACAACTAAAACAATATGAAAAACACGAAACTCTCTCCAAAACAACGCAGACAAAATTGTTTTGAATACAAATAATACATTACTTACTAAATGTCCAACAATATGAAAAACTCTCCAAATCATGCACACAATACTAGCTCACTCAACCCTACGAACCCTACAAATCTAAAACAAGTTTAATAAATACGTGAACTCAAATTATAATTTTCGAAATTAAACAACACGCTACCTACATTAATTAACGCACGTAACACTCAACCCTATGAACCCTGCAAATCCAAAATAAGTTTAATAAATATATGAACTCAAATCATAATTTTTGAAATTAAACTATGTGCTAGCTACATTAATTAACACATGTAAATGTGTACCCCACTAATTTCCACCGCTGTCTTCGCCATCAGAATCTCGCCTTGAAAAGTATCGATCCGCGTGTCCAACAATACAAAAAAACCTCTCCAAATCTCGCGCAATCTCAGCTCACTCAACCATGTGAATCCTGCAAATATAAAAAAATAAATAAATACATGAACTCAAATCATAAATTTTGAACCGACGCTAGCTACACTAACACACATACATAAATACCTCACTAACTCCCGCCACTGTCATTGCCATCAGAAGCTTCTCCTTAAATAGCATCGAGCGGTATACTGAAATTCTTCCTTACTAATTAGATACTTAGCTTATACGCTTGATTGTAACCTACAAATATCAATCACATGCTCACGCACACTCACTCATCAACAATATACTTGTGAAAGCCTATGGCTTAGGCTCAAACTTAGTTTTAAAGAGTAGAGTGTGATCCATTTTCTCCTACCGCATATTATTTTAGATTTTTTTTTCTGTTTTTCTTACATGCACATTTTTAAAAGATTAATTGAAAATTATTAACTAATATTATAACCGTAAGAGTGCTTACATACATGTATTTTTCGGTTTTGCTTATGGCGTCTAGGACAGTGGATAAGTGCTCCACCTCCAACTATCTGGAAAATCTGGCGCATCTGCTCCTCGCTGCAACCCTGGGCTGAAGAAAGCTTGAGTAAAACATAGATATCAATGGTTCTAATTTTTAAAATAGTTTACATCAAATAAACATTACCCTTCAAACACAAATTCCTTTCTCTCTTGTAATTTCAATATCCTCCCTCAATTGTGGCCTCAATCATAAATCTCACGATTCTAGTAAATATGGATAGAGAGTGAGACACAAGACACAACACCTGTCGATGTTCGATGACATACTTTCACCCTAATTCCAATTTGGGAATTGCCTCCCGATATTGTGCCGGCCAGTAACGAGATAAGAACCGCAACGACTGGGAGTGAAGTTTGACTTCACTCTCATTCAAGACGGTAACTCTTTGCTCCTACTCACGACGATTCTTATCTCGTTATCGGCCAGCGTTACATTGGCAGGCAATTCCCAAATTGGAATTGAGGTAAAGGTATGTCATCGAGCGTCGACGGGTTTTGTGTCTCGCTCTCTATCCATGTTTACTAGAATCGTGAGATTTGTGATTGAGAGCACAATTGAGAGAAGGATACTGAAATTACAAGAGAACAAGAAACTTGTGTTTGAAGGGTAATGTTTGTTTGAAATAAACCATCTTATAAGTTAGACCCAAAGATACCAAAAGAGATGAAGCGGGTACATCGAGCGTATAACTGCAATTTATACAAACCCATAGATATTTAATGAATTTTTACACTAAACTACCTTAAAAATTATACTGACACAAACAAGCATATACATAAACACGAACAAAAGTAACATGCATACCAGATGTGCGGCATGGATGTTTCACATGACCGATTAGATTATTACGGTCTATAATGTACCATCCCTGATGTGTACATTTTCTACTAATGCAAAGTTATAACCCAAAAACCCCTCAACCCTCAGGACATACAAGAATATAAAAATATGTTTGCTCATCTTCCCTGGCAGAACAAATTTTATTGTAGACCAGTTGGGCTCTCAAGACAACAGTTCCCTTATAAAAAAAAGATGAGAAGAAAGGCGATGGGAAAAATTTCCTTAATGGAGTATCACGTGCCGACACGTGATGCGACTTGGAACAAAGATTATAGGCTTTACGCTTAATTATTCAGGCTGAAATTAAGCCTCACGTGCAAGCACGTGAGAATCTATATACAAAGTATATATGCGCTTTTTAAAACAAATGACAAGTCAGGAAGGCTCACGTGTTAGCACATGATATCCTCTTTTGGCTGTTGCACATACGCAAATGAGTTTAACTCTGTGGGATCACATGCTACAGGTGAGTGGTCTTAAATGCCTTCTGAGCCGATAAGATTAAATTCTAAGTAAAGGGATCAAAACCCTATTTGGAAAATATTTCCTTAAATCTTTCTAAATAAGAAAGATTACTCTCTGTAAAACAGAGTATCGTTGGATTAAAAATCCAATGGTGATTAAAAAATCACCAAGCCACATAATAAGCTCTGTATGGGAAAATATTTCCCCAATCTTGTTAAAAACAAGAAAAATATTTTCTGTAAAACATAAGTCCTTGGATCAAAGATCCAACGGTGGATAAAATCCCTAAATCAATTAAGATCTCTCAATAAGAGATTTCTTTAACTAAATCAACAAACTTGCCTCTACTATATAAAGGACCCAAGACTTCAAGTCTTGAAAAAAAATAAAACCCCCTATAAGATTTGAGAAAAAAAAAAGAAGAGGAGTTCTCTTTTAAGAAAAGAAACCCTAGGTAAGAAGAAAGACCTAAACATCATTTTATCTCTTCTTCACCGCTCCAAGGGTTTAACTCTTTAAAAAAAAGAATATAGTTCTTCCTCTGGTTGAGCTCTGCAGAAGCAGATCTCCCCACAAGTTGAGAATTTAATTCTCATCGGGGAGATTCTGTCATGCAGACTCAAAACTTAGAGAAAATAACTAAGTTTGAAGAATTTAATTCTTCCCAACGATATAGAAATTTAATTTCTCTGATAAAAACTAGGGTTTAACCCTGTATAAGAATTTAATTCTTATAAAAAAAGGGACATGAAATTCTCAAATTTAAAATCAAGATCCCCATGCACATAAAAGAAACGATTAGCGTACAACGCTATATCAACAGATCACGTGTTCCAACGTGAGCACCTCTAACACATCTGAGGAACAAAAGGAACAACTGATATCGAGTCGCGCGATCCCACATGACCCCCTAATGGTGCTTAGCACTTATGAAAAAAAAGGGAATAAATAAAAAACAGTTCCCATTTTGGGGCGCCTCACGTGATCCCACGTGATCCCCTAATGGTGCTTAGCACTTAAGAAAGAAAAAAAAGGAATAAATCAAAGACAGTTCCCATTTTTGGGGCGCCTCACGTGATCCTACGTGACCCCCAATAATGCTTTGCACTTATAAAAGAGAGAGGGAATAAACCCAAAGAAGTAGTGCCCAATCCTCAGGCGCCTCATGTGCCACACGTGAGCGCTCCAAATTTCAGTGTTTAACACTGCTCCAGAGCCTCACATGAGAGTACGTGAGCGCCGAGCAATTTTTAGTGTTGAACACTATGATAGGCGAACCTTAGCCTAAACTAGATAAGTCTCCCGAGGCCAAAACTCTTTGATCACCAATTAACCGAGCCTTCCTATGCTCAGGCTTCCCCGAATCGATCTCAGTTCCAAAGATGAATAATGATACCCTAACAGATGGTATCTAAAATGGTATTCATTCCACCATGATCTCTCCCTTCAATCCGGAGTTTGGTTCAAGGGTACATCTCTCTATACCTCTGATACATATCGTTGTAATTCTTCAACGTCTTCAGAGAGGTGGATGGTCCCGACAGCCAACAGCTCTTGGGTGCACTCCCAAACCCATGAGCATATCCCAATGGACCGCAATGTCCTTAAACTAGCTGTAGACCATAACGTCCTTAAACTAAACCCTCACCCTAAAAATGGTGATCTACGGGCTGTAACGTCCCTAAACTAAAACGATAGAGCCCAAATGTTCTTTTGTTGGATAAAAAATGATCCCAAACCCCTGTTAAGTAGATCTTAGTCCAAGATCGGACTAGCGTATCCTTAACAAACATTTAAGTTGATCTTAATCTCAAATAAGGTTAATGATCCTTAAATCAAACCAAACCCAAATATAAGAATATACGGATTTAGACTAATCCACGCCCTACGAGCGACAACATAAATTAGTCCCCGTATACAATCCACGGGAAACCAAAAGTAAATCAAACACACACGACACGGAGTGACCTTCTGGAGCAGGAGAAAGTGGTTACCGCGATGCGGTAGCGTAATTAACTGCAGGGGCTTGCACCTGCAGGGAAGAGCGTCCCCACGATCAAAAACCCCTCGCAAACGATGGGTAATCTGACGAAGTCTGCTACAATAGCCGCATCCACCCAAACCTTCGATGCACGGTGCCATAAATCAACTTGGCATCTTCAGAAAGTTAGACTGATAAACCCAAATAGCATTTGCCCCCAAATTCAGACAAGACGATCCATCCCGGTTCGTCCCCTTTTTCGGCGGTAAATAGATTCTGGCACGCCCGGTGGGACCTTTTCCTCTTTCCACTCCACACTTCGTGTGTCGTGTTCACGAACGAATCGCGGTTTAATATGGTTGCCCCTGGATTCGAGGTACTAAGATTTTGTGTCTTGCTCCATACAGAAAAGGAGATATTGATGGCCTCCAGCTGCGCTCACTGCAACAGCAACTCTCGCTCTGCCCCGACTGTAGGAGTGGCTTACGGGCCCTATAAGGCCTCCATCTTTGCAATGCCAGTGGAGCAGGTGACTCATGCCACCACTGGATTGTTCTTCGGGACCATGCTCCCGCCAATGAGCTTCAATGCTTCAATACCATCACAAGAGGCTCCAAAGAAGTCGGTCTTCGATCGGCTTGCAACTACCACGGCCCCTCTCAACGGGTCGTCCAATTCCAACGCCTTGATCTTTGACAGACAGGGCCAAAGCTCCAGTGGGACCGCAATACCTGAAGGGGTTATCCCGAAGCGGATAGCCATTCCTGTTCCGACAGACGAAGTTGTCAACGGGGCTTCTCCAGCTAAGGGATCGTTCTTCGCAAGACTGGCCGTTCCAACTCTTGCTGCAGGCGAGGTCGTTAAAAATTCTTCTCCTACCAGAAAGTCTGCCTTCGACAGATTGACCGTTCCCTCTCAGCGGACGTCAGTCTTCGATAGACTGACACCGACAGCAGTCTCTCATCAAAGCAGGGGGCATAACGAGGTTGCTTCCATAACAAAGGTGGTCCCGTCTGCACAACGTGCTCGACGTCGCCACTGGCACCGAGTGAGGAAAGCTGAGGACAGTTCCCCCTCTGGACTTACCCCACCAGCTCCAACGGTGGAAATTGACGCTGCTGTTCCAACTGGAAACAGCTTCGAGCTGCTCAGGAGGGTGCGCAAAAACTCTCCAACCGCCTATTGAAGAAGTTTCCTCCACCAGCTGAAAGCATGACACAGGTGAAGCCGGAACAGCCTCCTCAGCAGTTTTCCTCCAAGATCCACAGAGTCCGGCGGAAAGTCCAAGACTCTGTAATTGACAAAGATTACGCTCGCCGGCTTAAGAAAACGAATGCTCGGTAAGAGGAGGACCATCCCTCCATCGTACTACGGAAGGAATCGTCTGCAAGGGTGCCTTCCGCAACGGCCTCCTCAACTTCGACCTCCCACAATAGGAGAAGGCCAGAGAAGATCCCCGTGCCAGCGGCAAATATCAAAAGCAGTGGACCCAAACGCCCCAAGTCTGGGGGTATGATAGTACACACGGTGTACATGGCTTCCGGAAAAGAGGAAAGCCGTACCTCCACGGGTCATCGACCACTTACACAGTCTGTGACAAAAGATCAAGAGCAACAACAAAAGCTCCAGGAGATGTTGACAAAGATGGCCGCATTTGCTTGGCAGAAAGAAAGCCTGGAAGCATCGTCTGAGCAGCGCCAGGATCAGGAGACCGATACGGAGTTCCTACGAAGAGTGCTTGAAAAGAAAGATAAAGAGGCCGCGGAACAAGCAGCTAATATAAAACAAATGGCACCCCTGTTCCAAGATATGGTGGGGATAATGATCCAGCCAGATCCTCCAGCCGAAGAACCTCCAATAATCGTTGAATATGACAGAGGGGAGACATCAAACCCTCCTCCGGCTTTATCAGCAGCCAGGGAGGAGACAATCTCCAAAGCGGCCCTTGATGACTACATAGCTCAACAAATACGAGCTCATCAAGCGAGCGAAGTAGCAAGCCAAGTCGTCAGGACTGGGCGAGCTTATCCAGGCTGGTACGATCAAATTAAGTACCCGCCAGGATATACGATCCCCAAATTCCATGTGTATAAGGGGACGGGCAATCCATACCAACACGTTGCTCAATTCAGAGATTTTTACGGTAATATCGGGGGCGATGATAAAACTATTGCTTCGCCGGTTTGTTTCCAGCTTGTCGGAGACGGCATTTGAATGGTACTCTGAGCTACCAAATGATTCTATCAAAACATTCACGGAGATGGAATTACTATTCACACAGCGATTCGCGAGCACAAGCGAGCGCACCCCAATCATGACGTTGATCAATGCCAGGGTGAAGCCAGGAGAAACCTGGGTTCAATACGCAATTCGGTGGCGTAACCTATGGTTAAAATGCGAACAGTGCATAGAAGAAGCTCCTGCCGTGGGCATGTTCGTGGGAACCCTTGATCCTCAGGCAACTATATCCCAGTTTATGATGTTCTTTAAGCCGACTACTTTTCAGGCCTTGATTGACGAACTGGCCCGAATGGACCAGATGGGCCATAGGCCGTCCTCTTCAAAAACGGACCTCCGGAATGAAAAGGGCAAAGGGAAAGCGACCTTCGTCGCTAACGCCCAACAACAACCGAGTGACCCGAAACTGGTTGCTCGCCAAAGCAACAAACCACGATCCCTCGAAGAAAAGTTGAGACGTCCCTATTCGTTTCCCCGGGATAAAACGATGAGGTTGTTCGAATTAGTGATGCGCAACAGGGTTATCATTTTGCCGGATCCGAGACGCCCACTGCAACCCGGTGACGTCAACAATCCCAACTACTGTCCCTTCCACAGGGAAAGTTCGGGTTGATCGAAAACTGGAGGAAAACCCGCCACAACAGCACGCTCCTAAAAAGGTGGATACGCAGAGGGCATCATGCTCATTTGTAGAGGAAGCTCCGTGGGAAGTTGTCATTTCGGCTAAAACTAAAAGAATGCTGGAGGATCTTCAAGCGTGTCCGGCGATCAAATGGAAAAGCCCGCTGGAGCCCGAGATTATTGACGGGATGCTGAAACCGCGTCCAACACCGAAATTTGGTAACGATGGGCAAAACCTCTAGGCCTCTTCGAAGAAAAAGAAGAGGACCAAGAAGCCCGTGCAGCTTGAAGACAATCGTACGGGTCTGCAAAAATACATCGACGCACTGGAGGAATACAACCAAAAGACGCGGACCCCGGTCACACTGGAAGAGTTCCTCAAGCATATTCTTGAGAATGGAGACTGTGACATTGATGAAGGAGACGGTTCGTCAGAAGAACCCGAGGATTACGTGGCGAGTTGCCACATGATCTCTCACTCGTTGGTAAATGGCAAAGAAGCTCCTGACGTAGAGAAAATGGGGGCAGAACCAGAGCCAAAATCCCTGGAACCGTCAGACAACCTGATCGACAGGCTGCTGAGTGAAGCTCTTCAAAAGAGAAAAGCTGACCGAGAATGTGAAGCGTCCATATACGAAAAGGCCAAGTATCGGTGTCAGGCTGAAGAAGCTCCGGTAATGAGAAGCCATAAAGTACCTCAACCGGATCGAAGCGCCCCTGTAGGGTGTTTTTCGTCACCCCATTGAGATGGGAATATGTGCGCGCTTGTCAGGCGCATTACAGATTCCCCCTGCCTAGGGTAGGCAGGGGTTTATTGATTGTGGGGATCTGAATCTCCGGCAGCCGCGGACTAAGCTGTCGTTAACTACCCCTCGTCTTTGGAGCGAGGGAACCTCCGATTAACGGGTTAAACTGGTCATGCGAACTCAATGTGCAGTGTTGTGTTTTGAAGTGGTTTTGGATATATCGGGGGCCTCGCAGAGTTTGTACGGGCGTCCCGCTGTCCGGATAGTGGGCTAGGGGTCAAGGGAGCTAGCAGTCTCCTTACGGGGTGCGGGGCAACGTCCCGTCAGAAAAAAATTTTAACGGGGGAGGTATTTTTAGTGCGGAGTGTGTATGTGTGTGTGTGTATAAGGGAAAAGGGGGCATCCAAAGGAAGCATGGGAGAAAGCGCTGGCGCTTTCGCTTTGGGCGCAAGCGCTTTGAGAGCAAGCGCTTTGAGCGCAAGGGCGCTAGCCCCCCACATGCCAGGCACATGGGCGCTCATGCACTAGCACTTTGGGCGCTAGAGCTTTGAGCACCAGAGCACTAGCGCCCCACGTGCCAGGCACGTAGGCGCTCGGGCGCTAGCGCTTTGGCGCTAGCGCTCTGAGCGCAAGAGCGCTAGCGCCCCATGTGCCAGGCACGTGGGCACTCGGGCGCTAGCGCCCCACGTGCCAGGAACGTGGGCGCTCGGGCGCTAGCAGTTTGGGCGCTAGCGCCCCACGTACCAGGCACGTGGGCGCTCGGGCGCTAGCGCTTTGGGTGCTAGCACCTCACGTTCCAGGCACGTGGGTGCTCGAGAGTCAAAAGGGACTTGGTCCCTGCAATGGGAGTTGTACTCCCAGAAAGGGGCGCACGTGAGGCGCTCGGGAGGCAAAAGGGACTTGGTCCCTGCAATGGGAGTTGTACTCCCAGAAAGGGGCACTTATTATTTTGTATATATGTATGTGTGTGTGTGTATATATATATATATATATATATATATATATATATATATATTAAACACCTAAGACATTTTGAAGCTGATGAAAGGGCTTCTCCCCTTGAGCCCTGGGTCTTCCCCAAAGTGGGGTTTCTGGAGATGGGTCTCCTTCTTCTTCCTGTCATTTGGCCGGATCTTGGAGAAAAGGGGTGAGATTCCCCTTTTTGAGATCTAATGGCAGATCCAAGTTCCCCTTTGTGGGTTTTGTGGTGAAAAACTATTTAGTTTTGGAAAAGAAAGAGTAAAACTCTTGATTTAATTCAAAAGAAAGAAGAAGGTTTTAGAACATTCAGAAAGGGGAAAGAGGCACAAACCCTAGATTTTTGAGGGGAATGAAAAAAGTATATATTTTATTCATCATCATGTTGCCTTATATAGGCTTACATATTTACATATAGCCCCTTGGGCTCTACAAAATGGCATTTTGCCCATCCCATGTCTCATGTACTATTTCTTTTTGCACATAAGCCATGGGCTTACAAAAATTTGGCTTTATGCCAATTTTGTTTACATTCATGCATAAAAAATTACATAAAAAATATTTATTACATGATTTCATTTTGGCATGGGGAAGGGCCGGCCGCTTCATGTTCGGACTCGACCTGGGCATGGGCCCACTTGGCTTGGGGTTGACTTTGACTTTGACTTTGACTTGGTCAACCGGGGTGCAATTTTTGACTTCAACAGCCCCTTCCACCAGCAAGAGCAGAATCAAGATAAGGAAGCAGTTCGCCAAAGCTTTGTCAATGGGAATGAAGCTGCCACTTTTCAAAGAAATTACTTCCGGGAGTATGTGCCCTGATGAAGCAGATGTACATCCGAACTACTGCTTGTACCATTGGAGGGTCACACACCCTACCGAAAAGTGCAATGCTTTCAAGAAGTGGTGGCAGGGATACATTGCCCATCGACGACACTTCAAGCGGATGAAGCGCAAAGCTCGTCGGGAACAGAGAAACACGACAAATGAGCATAAAGGAACAGCCGGCAACTGTCATATGGTTGATACCATTTTGACAAAAGGAAAATCTCAAGTTCTTACCTTCGGGAGCGACTCTGACGAAGAAATAGCCCTTGGCCCTCTCTTCAAGGAATCCACCTCCGGAAAAGAAGAAGAGACGAAGAACTGTGAGAACATCCAGCTGCGTAACCGTACGTTGCTTGAAAAGAATCTCGGGCCCTCAAATAAAGGTTTGGGCAAAAGAGACAAGATGATGGAAAAAGTCCCTGGGGAGATTGCCCTCGATGATAGAGTCGTCGAAGAGATCATAGCCAAGGACCCGTCTAAGAAGAACAAGGTGGATTACAATGTCCTGGCACACCTGAGGAAGATACCCTCGCAATTGAGTATTTTGGATGCTCTTCTCTTGTCTAAAGAGGCACGAGATTCCCTGATCAAGGCGTTACAAGAGCCCGATCGGTTCCAAGCTTTTCTTACGGAAGAAAAGATGAAGGACGAGCTGGCAGAGGTTCATGCAGCTGACATCACATTCGGCGATGAAGATCTCCTTCTCGGAACGTGCGAGCACAACCGTCCTCTGTATGTCATTGGGTACTGCCACGATATCAAGATAGGGAAGATTATGGTTGACAACGGGTCCTCCGTCAACCTTCTCAATGTGAGAGTGTTGAAGGAGATTTGCATGAATGTTCAACACCTGGCTCAGGACAAAATTAATATCTCCGGGCTCGACTCGCAGTCATCACGGACGCTTGGATCCGTAATATTGACATTACGCTTCGGGATTCTCGTCACTGACATCAAGTTTCACGTCATCGATGCTGAGACTTGATACAATGCTTTGCTCGGTATGCCTTGGTTACATGAATACAACATCATCCCTTCTACACAACATCAGTGTATGAAGTATTTCAAAGACGGCCTCGAGTACACAGTTACAGGGGAACTAAACCCTTTCTCCGTAAATGAAGTCCGCGAGTATGAAGACGCTAAGTACTTTCTACCAGACTTCGAAGACACGGAAAGATGTCGTAAATTGGAGAATAAACAGAAAGTCGTCGCCACCATCCCGATCTTTGAGAGCGATACCGAGAAGGATGAAGAGATAGTCTTCTCGGGGCAACCCCAAGGCAGCAGGCCAGGACCATCTACTCCTATTTTGGTCTTTGGCAGCGACTCTGAAGATGAAGTCAACACAGTATTCTCTGTTCGTCCATAAATGCAAACCTTCACTGGAGCTGATCAGAGTTTACAAATTACCATGGTTCCACAGCGACATTATAAAGAACTCAGTGCGCTAGATACATACAGCGTGCAAGAGCTGCAGACCTTCTACGTCTCTCTTAGGCGGAAAGATGAAAAGGCGATCCTCTTCTACCAGTCCACGAAGCCCAAAGTGGAAAGAGAAGTCTGGCATGGCGCCGAACCTGCGCTCGACAGGTTTCAACCAATCCGTCTGCCCAGATACTACGCAGAGGGACTGAAAAGGTTACTGAGATGCCAAGGCGTACACTTCAAACAGACTGCTCGACAATCCCAGTTCCATAACAAGATTTGGGGCATTTCCGGGACTCGGCGAAAGATGCCAAACGGGAGGATGGAGACGACTGGGCTTGGATACGTCCAGTCCAAGAAATGGGAGCGATTCCATGGCTGCCATATTATAAATGACTCCGATGGAGAAGGGAATGCTCGTCCAGGTAGCGCTGGTATTGAACCAGAGCAAAATCCCGCCGTAAGAATACCAAGTTCATCATTCGAAGAACAGATCGACAAGCTAATAAGGAAAGCGGGTCAAAAGGTTCGGGATGATCACAGTAGTGAAATGGCCATTTACGAGAAAGCCAGAACGCAACGTTACATTCAGCAGACTATGGAGGATACCGATGCCCTTCATCCCCAGCCCGCTGTGCATTCTCGTGGTAAGAAAAAAGCCTGACATAGAAGCAACAACAATGTGAATAACTGGAACGACATCCAAAAACAACGAAGCGGATCCAAGAAGTCGCGCGATCGAGGAAAGGTCCGCTGGAATTCATCGCTGATGAAAAAGATGGGTCGGGAATATTCTTTTCCCCAAGACAAGACAAGGAAGATATTCAACCTTGTCATGAAGCACCAAATGATAATGCTCCCGGAGTCTCGGCACCCTGAGCAAATAAACGAGGTCTATCATCCGGCTTATTGCTCCTACCACCGAGCAATAGGACATCCTCTGGAAGATTGCTTCACCATCAAAGACTGGGTCGAAGACCAGTATCAGCAAGGCAGGTTTGCTCTGTCCAAAAATTGGAGGGTAGCCCTACCACGGAAGCATAAGCCAAAAACCTACACTACGAGGGTAAGTTCATATCAACATCGAGCTTGGAAACGAGCCCATACCTGCCACATGATAACATTCTCAAAGGAGGGAGAGCATGAGAATGTGGACGACCTCTCCCAGTGCTTCGCAAATGAAGATGGGGACGAAGTGATCTTAGAATTCCCACCGGCGCCAAAAGAGCTGGAAGATGGAATATACACCACAGTGGACAATCTGAAAAGAATCGACTTAGGGACGGCAAATGAACCAATGCCAACGTTCATTAGCGAGCTGTTGTACGAAAAGCTGGTGACTACACTAAAAGACGTGCTTATGCAGTATAAAGACTGCTTCATGTGGAACTATTCCGAGATGCCGAGACTAGATCCAGAAATAGCTGTGCATAAACTGGCTATCTCGCCGGACGTCAAGCCAGTCAAACAGGCGCCCAGAAGAATGCGACTCTGTTCACCGCCGGAAACCGGGAAGAAGAAACGTCTTGCCTGAATCTGGGGGCAGATGCTATTTGGTGCTATCCGTCCACCTCTCCGAAAATGCCAAGTTGATTTATGGCACCATGTATCGAAGGTTTAAACGGATGCGGACGATGTAGCAGACTTCGTCAGACCCCCTCGTTGATGAGGGGTTTTTTGATTGTGGGGACGCTCTTCCCTGCAGGCGCAAGCCCCTGCAGTTAATTACGCTACCGCATCGCGGTAACAACTTTCTCCTTCTCCAGATGGTCACTTCGTGTCGTGGGTGTTTGTTTTTTTTTTGGTTGCCCGTGGATTGTATACGGAGACTAATTTATGTTGTCGCCCGTAGGGCGTGGATTAGTCCAAATCCGTATCTTCTTAGATTTGGGTTTGGGGGTTGGGTTTAAGGATACCTTAGTCTCAATTGGGACTAAGATCAACTTAAACGTATGTTAAGGATACGTTAGTCTAATTTTTCGACTAAGATCAACTTAACGTGATCGTTTGGATCCAACAAGAGAGCAATTGGACTCTATTGTTTTGTTTAGGAACATTGCGGTCGATTACCAGTTTAAGCACATGGTGGTCCAAGGTTAAGGACATCATAGTCTGTGGGTTTAAAAGGACCCCACAGTCCAAGGTTAAGGACATCATAGTCCATGGGCTTAAGGACCCCACAGTCCAGGTTAAGGACATCGTAGTCCATGGGCTTAAGGACCCCACAGTCCAGGTTAAGGACATCGTAGTCCATGAGTTTAAGGACCCTACAGTCCAGTTTAAAGACGTCATAGTCTATGGAATGTATGGTTGTCGGGACCCGTCACTTCTCTGAAGACGTTGAAGGATTACAACGACATATATCAGAAGGGTTCAGAGATGTACCCTTGAACCAAAGTTGATTGGGAGATCTGTAGTCCAATTTGGGACTAAGGTCTGTTAAAAAATTTATGAGCATATGGGCTCAGTTGATATGAGTTGAGGACTTACGGCCAATATTGGGCTAAGTCCAATAAATGTTTAACATTTTATTGTTCTGGCTATTGAGCCTTTATTTGGGCTTGGCCCTTTTAATAATGCTGAGCATTAGATCCTGACATTTCTTTTTGTCTTGTATTGAATGCATAGCATTCATTAGAACAGTGTGTGTTCTGACAGTGCGCCACGTGGCGCGCCAGGCGCTTTGCGTCAATTAAAGAGCGCATTGCGCTTATGCCAAGTAGCGCACACGAAGAGGACACGTGTCACGCTCTGCGCTATGCGCCATTTTATAAGCGCATTGTGCTTTCAATTTATGAGCGCGTTGCGCTAGTTTAGTGGCGCACTAGTGAATGACACGTGGCGCACTTGGTGCTGAGCGCCAGCCCATGAGCGCAGTGCGCTATTTCAGAAGCGCAAGTTGCATACGTGATTGACACGTGGCGTATTTTGGCGCCGAGCGCCGATCCAAGGAGCGCAAAAGCGCAGTTCATGAGTGCAAGGCACTTTTCAGTAGCGCAAAGCATATTTGATCAAATTTATGATCTATGAACAGATTTATGTTCTTTTTAAAGGAGGCTTTGCCTCAAAATTCAAGAACAACAGTTCTTATCTTGGAAAGGGCTTTGCCTTTGTAGATCAATGATCTGTGAATGAAGTAAATACTTGTTTTGTTTTTATGATGAGATTTTTTTATCTCTTTTTTATCAAAGACCTTGGTCTTTTGTAGATCTATGATCTTTTAAGAAGACAATTCTTCTGTTTTAATGAGATGATTTCATCTCTTTGTTCAAGAACCATTCTTTTTACCTTGAAGAAATAATCTTCTTTTGCTAAAAGCTTGCTTTTCTTTCTTTGAGTTTTATCAAAGTTTGTAGGTTTTTTTTTCTATATCAGACTTGAAGTCTTGGGGCCTTTATATAGGGCAAATTGATTTGTTAAATCAGTTAAAGAGATCTTTCACAGATTGATTTGGGGATGTTTCCCCACCGTTGGATCTTTGATCCTAGGACTTCTGTTTTGCAGAAGATAATTTTCTTGTTTTTAACAAGATTGGAAAGATCTTTCCATAACAGAATTTTAATTCTGATTAATTAATGATTTATCATTATTATTAGATCTTTTGATCTAACGGTGGGGAATTTTATAATTCCAGCGCTGGCGCACCCGTGCTTTGCACGTGGTGCGCTGCTCAGAGTGCAGCGCACTTTGCGCTAGCGCACCTACGTTTGACACGTGGCGCGCAGCGCATCTGGCCCTAGCGCATCCTTGTTTGACACGTGGCGCGCAGCGCACCTAGCGCTGGATCTGAAGCGTTGCTTCAACTTTTAAATTTTGAATTTTAAAACAGTGCTTTGCTCTGATTGGGGGAAACAAATGCCCCCCCCCACCGTTGTGCTCACGTGGCCCACATGTGAGTGCAACGGTGGCGACATCTGCGCCCTTGGATCAATTCAGAAGTTGAAGAGGCATTTCAATGCCTATAAATAGGACCTTTGGTCTCTTAGATGATTTTCATCTTCTTCTTTGAGAACTTTTATTCAGAGCATTGCTCTTCTGTTTCAGAACTTTTCAAGAGTAAAAACTCTGTTAAAATTTTAGGTAAAATTTAAATCTTTTAATAAATTAGGGTCTTACCCATTAAGAAAGCCTTGCTCTTCATAGATTTTTGATCTAAAAAAAACCCATTTAGGGTTTCATTAACAGAGCTTTGCTCTCCTGAACATGTAGATTTTTTTAATCTCTTGTGAAGAACTCTTAAGAGTCTGTTCATGGATCTTGAAGATAAAAAAAAATGAAATTTTATTTTTGATGGATCATCTTCTCAGAGCAAGGCTCTTCTTGAGGAATTTTATTCCTTCATCATTAGACTTTGACAGATGTCTGTCTAGTGAAGAGCGCTGCTCTCAATGGGAGTTTTACTCCTCTGCCCGAGGGATTTCTCTAATTTAATGAGAATCTCTTGAGAATTTCCTCTTTTAATGACAGCATCTTCCAATGATGAGGCTGTTTTATTAATGATGAACTGTCATCTAGATTTTGTGGGACCCCTTTGGTCCCTTTTAACTGCATTGCAGTGCGGTACGGACTTATAGTACTTTGTAATAGAATTTAATTTATAGCATGGGCAGCTGAAAATTCACTCTTTTTCGCGCAGGCATTATGTCTTCCGACACCTCCTTCCCGTTCATTCGCTCAGAAGGCGGGTTCCGTGAAGCACCCGTTGACCGTAAGGTTTTTGCGTTGATAAAAGACCATGACCCGGAGCACAAGAGTCTTCATTTATGGGGTAAATGGTATGACCAAATTATCATGGGCCGACGAAGCTTTTCCTGTGCGACGCCCTCGGAGTCTATTTCAGCGATTGCTTATGCAGATGCGCCTCCGATAAATTACATTGTGGAGGAGGTCAACTGGACTTCGGGAGGTCTCCTTCGACCTTCTATTGCCGCAATACCCTTGCAGCCGCCGGTAGCTTTGGACGTCCTAGGGCGACGCATATGTCAAGGCGAGTCGCGTCCTTGGGGACAGCCATACAATGTGGGACTAACTCCCCGTCACCTAGCCGGATATTTGCAGTGGGCCTGGTATATCTTATCGGCGGGGAAATCACAGTTGATGAAGCTTGGATTGTATTCTGCCATTTATGCTTCTTTGTTTCAATATTCCACACCCCCTACATGGTGGATCAGGGCATTTCTGGAACAGTGGAACATTCCAACCCACACCTTCCTCCTGTCAGATCGAGAAGTCTCCATTTCTTTGGAGGAGTTTGCAGAGATCTCAGGTTTACCCATTAGGGGGGAACATTATGAGGAATTGCTTCCCCGGGATGAGTATGTTTTTGCTACCAAATCCATGGTAATGGGTCTTACTCCCGAGAATGCTATTCAATACCAATTTCCAAGCTTGATAAAGGTGTTTAATATGTATGAAAACCTCTCTCTCGCATCCGAAAGTCGTGGAGTTAATTTTACGGCTTTTATTGCTGATTTTCTTCGTCCGGAAATGTTGAAGGAAGAAGTCGATAAATTTGCCAGTCTTGACGACCCCTTCGGCTTGGGTTTAGGCAATCTGCCGGCGGCGGAGGTAGACCAGAAAAGCTTCTTTCTTCCTGATACCCCGGTCATCCCTTTTACAGAGCTGGCGGCTCCTGGGATTGATGATGAAACGTTCTTTTTAGGGTTCCTTGGATTGTGGCTGAGTTGGTTCGCGCTTCCCATGCACCCTCGCCGCATGAGGTCGTCCGTCTTCTATCCTGCGCATCGAATGGTTGCCGGGATACAAGTGGCTGTGGGGATTGCTGGGTTAGCCCATATGTACCACGGCCTCAGCTTGGCAGTTAATACTACTGAGCCAGGGGTGCAGTCGGTAAATTTCCCGATGCATTATTTCATGTCATGGCTCGAGTTACACGTGCTAGGCGTCTTTGGCATCCACAAAATACCGAGTTTTTATGACAGGTGCAGGTTCCCTCAGATCATGCAACTGGTTGACGCTTCTATCGTGACTCCGACGCAACGGGAAGCTAGAAGCTTGCTTCTTCGCCCGCGCACGGTTGGGGCTGGCATGTCTTTTACTGATAAAGTTTTGACTATCGGCCAGGAGTCGGGGAAGACGGTGATATCCTTACAGGACATATTTAAAGATGGGGTCTCCGTCTTGAAGGCTCGGGAGATTCTTCATCTGTACTCCATCCGGCCGGGCTTTCTTATATTCAAGATGAATGACTCGGCTTTATTCATGAGGTATAACCCGCATCGCTTCACCCAGCAATTAGGTTACAATCAGGGCGTCCCACTTGAGGCTTTTTTGGTCGAACCTGCTACTTTTGAAGAGGGAATCCGGAGCGCACTGCATCATTTCATGCGCTTGAACACAGGGTCCAACTTCTTTATCAGCGAGCCGAGCTGCGTCCCAACGGCCCTTAATGCATACGTGGCGTGGTATCAGCATTCAATGGGCACCGTCATCAGGGAGGAGAGACGATTGTTTCTCGATCGCAAGGGTGCAGTGCCGGCTGGTGATCGAAATGTTCCTCTGAAGCGACGTAACATTGTTCATGCTCCCTTGAGAGAGGTCACTGTAGTTGAACCTCCACACGTGCTAAGCCCTACATGCGGGTTGCCCCCATCCAGTGTGCCTGAAAAAGAAGTGGTTGCCGCATCCCCCGAGTCGGACGCAGGAAAAAGAAATTGGGACTCGTCGTCCAAAGGCGTCTACCAAACGCAAACTCGTGTCATCGGCTCCCGGCACCCGCCCTCAGAAGAAGAAGAAGCAAGTACTTTCTTTGGACACCATATTAGGCTCGACGCCCCCTGTTCCATTTAGCGAAGGCTTGAGCGAATATGGGACCAACGAGGGTTTATTCGGGATGCTTGATGATACCGATTTAGAGATTGCCATTGAAGCTTCCAAACAATCGGCCGCCCTCGAAAAGGAATTGGCCGCCCTTGCGCAGTCAGGTTTACTTTATCCCTATCTCTCCACTGTTTATTTCACTCTTCTTCTTTTTTTATCATACTTTGACTGACGCTTCCTGTTTTAACAGGTGCCTCTACAGAAGAAACCATTGCCGCTTCGCTTAAAACCTTTGAAGAGGAGGAAAGGCTTCGCGCCTCATTGCCAACAGAGGCTTCGCTTGAACGACCGATGATGGATACCGTAACGGTTCCGGAGGTAAAACCTAGCCCTAGTGATAATATCTCCTTGGCGAAGGTCCTGAAGAAGTCTCCTCTCCCTATCAAAACCGAGAAGCAGCCCAAAAAACATACGGCCAGGGGAAAGAAGCGATCTTCTGCAATCACTAGCTCTAGATCAAAGCGGGGGAAGAAGACCGTTACTAATCCACCAGAAGATGGTCTTCTTTTTCCTGGTTCATCTGCCGAGGAAGCCGTACAATTGGCTGAGGCTATAAGACGCTCACAAGACGAATCTGAGAATGTGAGGATCCCGAAAAGGCCTTACCCTACCGTCATCTTTTATGAAGACCCTCCGTGGATACGGCGACTATTCATAGGCCCTCTGGAAAAATGGGGTGAAAGTGCTCTTAAGCAGGTTGTATCAGCCGACGCCGAGGATGCACTTTCATTGTGGACTGGTGGCCACGAGTCTACTCTCGAACCTCGGAGAGCGTACCTCCTCAGGAAGGAGCGTCGGCTTGAACAAGCCATACTAAAAGCTCCCTTGCGCATCGGTATGTTCATGCATCTCTTTGTAATATTTTGTATTGCTTGTGTGTGTGTGTGTGTGTGTGTGTATATCCTTATCCTCGTACAAACTTTGCAGGGGCTTCGGCGATGGCAGAGAAGCTGAGTCCAAGTCGCGCCCTGACTATGGACTTCGCAGATAACCCCGATGAGGCACTAATTAGTGTGGAGGGGGTTGACGCCATTGTTGTTCCTACGACGGAGCTTCCCTTAGTGATTCCTGCTCTCCGGGTGATTGCTCCTCCGGAAGTGGCACCTTCATTGGCTGGGGATCCAATGAATCTTTCTGGGGATGGCCCGGCGACTGTGGGACAGGTGGTCAAAGCCACTGTCGTTTCATTGGAGCGTATAGCGATGGTCACTGCTTCTCCACCGGACGTTATTATACCGGCCGACATCCCTGATGATGTGCTCGGGAATACGGAGGAGGGTGAGGCAGTCGCTGCATCCAGTGATGCCCTTGTCGTGGTCTCGACTGGTGACTTACCAGGTAAATTTCAGGTTATTGCCTTCCATTTTATTTTGCAATCCCTTTTCTACCTTTTCTGACGGTACTTTTGTTTTGAATGCAGCTGCGATGGGCGTTGAGGTCGCGCCACTCGAGGAAGCGCCACCAGTTACCGCTTTGACGGTGACCGCCCCTCCATCTTCTCTTATATCTTCTCAAATGCTGGAAGGTATGGGTTTGTGATAACTTTAAATTGGGGAAAACATCTTTCGTGTACTGACCATGTATCATCGTGATCTCGCAGGAGTTCTTCTTGATCATTTGTATAAGGTGCTGAACCCGCACTTCTCTTTCCTATCGGAGATCGCTTCATCTAGTGGCGCTGGTGAGTATCTTTTCTAGACGACGTCCTTTCTTTAACGGGCAGTCACATTATTGCTAATCCCTCTTTGTATTGCTTATAACTTTACAAATCGAAGGCTGGGACGAGGCTATCGTTGCGCCACCAGTACTCCCAGCTCTGCCCCCTGTTGCAGCCGGTATAGTAGACTCTATTTTTCATGTATTTTCCTTTATTTCTTGAGCCGTCATCTAATTGTGATTTGTTTTGCATCGGTCACATCAGCTCCAGTCCCGTTCGAGTCTTGCGTCATAATGTCGGCCGGACCCTTTTCCAGACGTCCATCCTCGAAAGGCGGCGTGAATAGTCTGCGCATGGTGAGCGATTATATTGAGGAGCTCGACGTGGAGACTCCTACATCTGCCGCGGATTTTGCCGCGGAGGTTAACCTAATGCTGGAGACGCTTGTAAACTTCCATAATGAAGGCGTCATCGAGTCTTGGGTTAACCACTGCCGGAAGATTGAGGCTTGTCTGCATGAGCTCGAGCTTATGCGTCCTGCTCCTGAGATTCAGGTTTTGAACTCCCAGCGGGCTGCATGGGTTGAGCAGAGTGTGTCCTTCCTCCGCCATTTCGAACAAGAAGCGACCTTGAGGCGGAAGGAACGTGAGGAGGCTTCCGCTGAGTCTGTTCAATTGCGTGTCCAGGTTGAAGCGAACGCCGCGCAACTTAGAGCTGTCTTTGATGCCTTGCAGCAGTGTATTTCGGACGGGCTTGTATTGAGGCAGAAGCTCGACTCTATCGAGCGGATTGTGCAGAGTCGCGAAGCTGCTCAACGGGAAATCGATGAAAAGATTTCATCATGCTTGCAGCAAAGGACTCGAATCGAGGCGGAGCTAGCCGCGGCGGCTGATCATGAGAAGGCGCTAAAAGAAGTGCGAGAGCAGCTGGCGGACTTGTTAAAAACGCTTCCTTCTCAGTAGCAATTTTGGTACCATTTGTAATTTTGAATAAAATGTATTCATTCTTGTATTCTTTCATATGATGTATTTTTCACCCGATTGAATTCATGAATAAAAGATACATTTCTTTCGTAATGTCTTGTGTCATCTTTCTGCCTTCTTCTTTCTTTTGTTATCAGCATGTCGCCTTAGCAAACATAGCCGGCAGATGACAGGGTGAGCATCTTGTTTTGGCTTCTTCGAGAGGTAGTGATGGCTTAGGAAGTAGGTTCAGTTCTGCTGCCTAAGACTTTTCAACTTTATGAGTCGTGAGGGTCTCATAAAGACTTTTCTCCCTACGAGTCGTGAGGATCCCGTAGGTGTATTTTCTCCCTAGGAATCGTGAGGATTCCTAAGTGCGTTTTCCCTTATAAGTCGTAAGGATCTTATAAGAGAATTGTCCCTCCTACAGGTCGAGAGGACCCGTAAGCGGTTGTTTCCCTCCTTGTCGAGATTTGGCTTTGGAGAGTGTGGCACGTGAATAGTATGCAAGAGTCCGTTTTAGACTGACCTGCAGGGCCCCAGAGCTTAGGAAACAGGTCCTTATCCCCATTGCCTAAGGATTTTCCCTACGAGTCGAGACGAATCAAGAAGTTCTCGCAAAGACACTAATTTCCTCACAAGTCGAGACGAATCGAGCAGTTCTCGCAGGAATTTCCTAACGTCACAGTTAACTCCTGCTAATATAAGTTCGTTAGGGCCTGTGGTACTAGGTTTTTTTTTACCCGTCGCACCGTCGCGTTGGCTGGTGTATTCCTCGACGCATAATCTTGCTGTTCGAGTAGCCTCGCGACTGTCGTGTCTCTGATCCCTTCGGGGGCTGGACAAGACGTCTTCAAGCAATCTTCCAGGTGATATTACCGTCGAAAGAGCAAGCGTTAGGGATTTTTCCATGCCGCTTTTTACTTGAGGTTAGGCTCATTTTGGAGAGCCCCGATGAGTCATAACCACTCCGCGCTGGTGTGGGATGATCTCCGATAGTCTTTCAGGTTTTATATGAGTTGCCGTCAAGACCCTGAAGCTAGGAATTTGGCCTTCGCTTCGTTTGCTGGCATTGCATCTGCTGTATCGAGACGAATGTCGCGGTTGTCTCTAGGTTGCTGGTGAACCGTCGAGGTTTGGAACTAGGGATTTTGCCGTGGCTCCGTTGTTTGATTGTCGCGTCTGAATCCTGCTGGAGGAAGAACGCTGTGGTGACATCTCGTATGCTGTATCGAGACGAACGTTGAGGTGGTGATCACTCCATATGGGATGATCCCCAGTAGTCTTTCAGGTTTTATATGAGTTACCGTCAAGACACTGAAGCTAGGAATTTGGCCTTCGCCTCGTTTGCTTTGGCGTGTCCGAATCCGTCAAGACCCTGAAGCTAGGAATTTGGCCTTCGTCTCGTTTGCTTTGGCGTGTCTGAATCTTATTGGAGGAAGGACGTTGTAGTGACATTTTGTCTGCTGTATCGAGACGAACGTCGAGGTGGAGCTGGGATTTTGCCGTCACTCCGCTTTATTTCGACTGTGAGGTCTTTCATTGACGTTGCATCTTCCTGCAGAGACACTGATTTCTCTGTGGGTTAGCGCAAATCAAAATGCTCTCGTCAAGGACACTGATTTCCCTGAATCGAGGTTTTTTGCCAAGGACGCTGATTTCCTCGGAGTTGAGATGAATCGAGGTATTCCTGCAAAGACACTGATTTCTCTGCGGGTCGACGTGAATCGAGATGCTCTCGTCAAGGACGCTGATTTCCTTGAATCGAGGAGGTTGCTAAGGACACTGATTTCCCTGGGATTGGTTGACTTGTTTTCGAGACAGAGTCATTGGATAACATATTTCCAAGACGGGATCATTTGATGACGTGTTTCCGCGACGGGGTCATTTGGTGACGCTGGGTTGTCTATGAACCGTCGAGAGTTAGAACTCGGGACTTTGCCGTGGTTACGATTGATGGTGTAACATCTGTGTCCTGCTGGAATGAGGAGGCACACCGTTATTGGTTTCCGGGCCGTAGATGTGGCCATTGAGATTTGGAACTAGGGATTTTTCCATGGCTCTGTTTCGTTGCGACTCTGAGGTCGGTTGTTGATGTCATATCTGCATCTTGTTGGAATGAGGAGAAACATCGTTGGTGATCTCTAAGTTGTCGATGTTGACGTCGAGACCCTGAAGCTAGGGATCATCCTTTGCTTCGTTTGTTGACATTGCGTCTGCAATATGCAACAAGTGTCGAGATTGTCTCTAGGTTGTCTATGAACCGTCGAGATTTGGCTTCGCTTTCTGATGGAGCATGGTGGGAAGGTGTTACCCTCCTTTTTTGTTTGTGCCCCTGGATTGTATACATGGACCGACGTGATTTCACCTTTAGGGCAAAAAGTTTCATTTTTTTTATTTCTTTCCGCGATGCTCTATCATTTCAGCTTTTATATCGCGAAGGTCGCGATTGCCCAATCATTTCGGCTATTTTTCGCGGCGCCCAATCATTTCGGCTATTTATTTTATTTTTACTCGCTGCTTTTTATTGCGAGTTGCCCAATCATTTCGGCTATTTTGAATGCATACATTTTACTTGCTGATTTTGTTGCAAGTTGCCCCATCATTTCGGCTATTTTACATGCATGTGTGGCTCGTTGGCTTTTCGCTGCAAGCCTGGAATTAGACCCGATTTTGGCATCAACACCGCTACAAATGGGATATTTCCAGGAGCGAATCATCATTTGCCTCTATCGATATCGAACAAAGGTGGCTTAGCGAACAGGGTTAGGATCCTGTCGATTAAGGCTTTTGACTTCATGAGCCGTAAGGGTCTCATAAAGGTATTTCTTCCTGCGGGTCGTGAGGATCTTGTATGTGTGTTTTCTCCCTAGGAATCGTGAGGACTCCTAAGTGCATGGTCTCTTATAAGTCGTAAGGATCTTACAAGAGTATTTTCTCCTTTTAAGTCGAGAGGACTTACAAGGGCTGTTCACCGTGCAAACATATCCCCAGTCACGGATGGGACTTTGTTAGGGAAATATTTATTCGCTCCCGTGAATTGTATACAAGGGTCAATACTGAACCACTTGTAGGGCAGTGTTGGAGGTTGTGGTGGTTGCTTAAGAATAGGTCTAGATCTCTGTAGCTTAAGACTTTCAAATCTTATGAGCCGTGAGAGTCTCATAAGAGGGTTCTCCTTACGAGTCTTAAGGATCTCGCAAGTGTAATTTCTCCTTTGGAATCGTGGGGATCCCTAAGTGTGTTGCTCCCTTGTGAGTCGAAAGGATCTCACGCAGGTGGTTTCTCCTCACAAGGTCGAGAGGACCTTGCGAGTGTCTTTTAACGAGATTGCGCCCTTTCGGGTTTTCACAAAACTCGCCGGTAGCCCTGCTGTTTTTACTCACGGAGCCCTCTCGGGTTTTCATCCGTGCCCTTTTTGCTTATGGACATACCCGTTTTTTTTACCACGACATCCTGAGGATGTCGCGGGTTAGTAGTAGTTTAACGATGTTTCGGTCATAAGTCAACGTACGATTACGTAGCTAGATTTTGCCGCACATCTTCGCATGTTTTGTGTCGGAGGTGGATTCCCTGAAGAGAGGGCTGAGGGCGATTTCTTCATCAGAGTCGCTTCCAAAGGTGATAACTTGCGATCCCTTGGTGTCGGCTATGTGACATTTTCCAGCAGCTCTTTCGCACTCATCTGTCGTGCTTTTCTGTTCCCGACGAGCCTTGCGCTTCACTTGTTGAACGTGTCGTCGATGGACAACATATCCCTGCCACCAGTTTTTAAAGGCTATGCACTCCTCGGTAGGGTGTGCAATCCTCTGATAGTATAGGCAGAAGTTAGGATGTATGTCCGCTTCATCAAGACGTATATTGTCAGGAGAATTTCCTTTGAGAGAGGGCAACTTCATTCCTATTGCCAGGGCCCTAGCGAATCGTTTCCTTACTTTAAGCTTGCTTTTGCTGGCGATAGGGATGTTTTGCTCCAGTTGGGGTGTCTCGACCTTTTCCTACAGTCGTCGGTGTTTGGATTTTTCGAATATAGCCAGTTCACGCTCTCGATTGGCTTTGTTTTTCTGACGGGCTTCGTTCAGTAGCAAGTCGATCATCTCGTCAGATGGTTCCAAGGGTTTTGGCTTCGATCCTGCCCCCAGCTCTTTCATGCTGTCTTTTATCGACGAGTGCGTTTCTTCATTAGTTAATGCCGGATGAGAGATCATGTAGCAACTTGCCATATAGTCCTCAGATTCTTTTGACGAGTCATCCCTATCGTTATTGTCGTTATCTCCGTTCTCAAGGATATTGTTGAGAAATTCTTGGAGTGTGATCGGGGTCCGCGCCTTCTGGTTATATTCTTCCAAGGCGTCAATCTATTTTTGCAGGTCTGTATGGTTGTTATCAAGCTTCACGGGCTTTTGGGTCTTCTTCTTTTTCTTCGAAGACTTTGACGGCCGGGTGCGAACGCTTTGACTATCACCACCAATTTTTGTAGTTGGGCACGGTTTCAGCATTCCCTCAACGATCTCGGGTTCCAGTGGATTTTTCCACCTGATTGCCGGGCACGTTTGGAGATCCTTCAGCATTCTTTTCGTCTTTGCCGAAAGAACAACTTCCCATGGGGCTTCCCTTATGAATGAGCACGATGCCCCCGGCACGTCCACCTTTTTAAGGGCGTGAGGTTGTGGCGGGTTTCACCTTCCAGTTTTCGGATAATGCGAACTTGCCTTATTGGTATTGGTCCTCAATCCAGCCTTTGAAGACGAAGCAATCTTCGATTGGATGGCTTACTGCTTGGTGGTAAGGGCAGTAATTAGGATTGTTGACATCACCTGGCTGCAACGGACGTTTTGGATCCGGCAAATTTATGAGCCTGTTGCGCACTGCCAGCTCGAACAGTCTCCTCGTTTTATCCTGGGGAAATGAGTAAGGACGTCCCAGTCTTTCCTGGAGGGATGGGCGTGGATGCACGTTGTTTTGGCGAACAACCAGCTTTAAGTTGCTCGGTTGTTGTTGAGTAGTGGCAACGAAAGTTGCTTTTCCTTTCCCCTTTTCATTCCGAGGATCCGTCTTTAATGGAGATGGTCTATGGCCCATCTGGTCCATTTGGGCCAACTTGTCAATCAAGGCCTGGAACGTGGTCGGCTTGAAGAACATCATGAACTGGGAGATGGTCGACTGAGGGTCAAGGGTCCACATGAACATGCCCACTGCCGGCGCTTCTTCGATGCGCTGTTCGCATTTCGACCATAGGTTCCGCCACCGAATTGCATGTTGCACCCACATCTCTCCCGGCTTTACTCTGGCGTTGATCAATGCCGTGATCGGGTGCGTTCGCTGGCGCTTGCGAACCGTTGACTGAATAGCAACTCCATTTCTGTAAACGTTTTGACGGAGTCGCCGGGAAGCTCCGAGTACCATTCAAAAGCTGTGTCTGCTAAACTACTAACGAACTGGCGAAATAGAAGTTTATCATCACCTCCAGTATTGCCGCAAAGAGCCCTGAACTGAGCGACATATTGATGGGGATTTCTTGTCCCCTTGTACACATGGAATTTGGGGATCGTATATCCCGGCAGGTAACTTATTTGGTCATACCAGCCTGGATATGGTCGTCCAGTTTTAACGACTTGGCCAGCCGCTTCGTTCGCTCGGTGAGCTCGTATTTGTTGAGCTATATAATCATCGAGCGTGGATTTTGAGATGGTTTCCTCCTTGGCTGCTGACAAGGCCGGCAGATGATTTGACGCTTCTCCTTTATCATCTTCAATAATGATCGGAGGGTCTTCAGCTGAAGGTTCCGGTTGTAACATCATCCCGACCATGTCTTGGAAGAGAAGCGCCATTCGTTTTATGTTGGCAGCTTGTTCTGCAGCTTCTCTGTCCTTCTTTTCGAGGACTCTGCGTAGGAAGTCAGCATCGGTTTCTTGTTCGTGACGCTGCTCTGATGATTCCTCCGGGTTTTCCTTTGGCCCGGTGAGTGCGGCCATTTGCGTCAGCATTTCCTGAAGCTTCTGTTGTTGCTCCTAGGCTTTGGTCACGGATCGAGTGAGCGGTCGGTGACCCGTCGAAGCACGGCTTTCCTCTTTTCCGGAAGCCATATAAACTGTATGCACCATTATGCCCCCAGACTTGGGGCGTTTGGGCTCAACGTCTTTGCAATCTGTCGTAGTCACGGGGGCTTTCTCTGGCCTCCTTCTCTTTTGAGCAGTTGACGTTGAGGGGTCCGTTGTAGCCGGCACCCAGGTGGTTGTCGTCCTTCGTGGCTTGCCAGGACGGTTCTCTTCCTTCTGAACCTTCAGCTTTTCCTGTCGGCGAGGGTAATCTTGATCAATCACCGACTTCTGGACCTGTCGCCAGACTTTGTAGATTTTGGAGGATAGCCGCTGAGGGGGCTATTCCGGCTTCGCCTTCAGTGTATTCTCCACGGATGGAGGAGATCTTTTCGGTACGGCGGCAGGAGAGTTCCTGCACACCTTGTTCAGCAATTCAAAGTTGTTCCCGGTTGGAACAGCAGCATTGACTTCCACCGTTGGGGCTGGTGGAGTTAGCCCAGAGGGGGAGTTGCCCCCAGCCTTCCTTACTCGGCACCAGTGGCGACGTCGAGTGCGTTGAGCTGTTGGGATGGTTTCAGCTTGAGGGGCGACTTCGTCTTGCCCCCTGTTCAGGTGAGGCACTGTCGATACCAGCCTCTTGAAGACCGATGTCCATTGAGTAGCGGTATCCAATCTGTCAAAGAAAGACTTTTGAGCAGGAACGGGAGCCGGAATGGGAGCCGGAACAGTCTGTCTTATGAAGATCGACCCTTTGGCAGGAGAAGCCGCCTTGACGACTTCGGGAGCAGGGATGTCTATCCTCTTCGGAATAACCTTTTCTGGAATTGCAGGCTTCATCATGGGCCCGCATGAACTTTGGCCCAATCTGGCGAAGACTGAGGCGTTGGAGCTGGACTACCCGTTGAGAGGGGCTGCTGTAGTTGCAAGCCGATCAAAGATCGATTTCTTGGGAGTTTCTTGTGTTGGTATAAAGCTCATTGGCGGGAGCATGGTCCCGAAACACAATCCAGTGGTGGCCTGAGTGAACTGTTCCACCGGCATCGTGAAAAGGGAGGCCGCTTGGGGCCCGTAAGCTATGCCTCCAGATGAGGCGAAGCGTGAGTTGCAATTGCAGCTGGAACACTTCATGCAAGTAGACGCCATTGTTTTCTGTACCCAGCAAGACACCAAATCATAGTACCTCGAACCCAAGGGCAACCATTAACAAACCGCGATCCGTTCGCGAACGCGACACAGGAAGTGTGGAGTGGAAAGAGGAAAACGTCCCACCGGACGTGCCAGAATCTGTTCATCGCCGGAAACCGGGAAGACGAAACGTCTTGCCTGAATCTGGGGGCAGATGCTATTTGGTGCAATCCGTCCACCTCTCCGAAGATGCCAAGTTGATTTATGGCACCATGTATCGAAGGTTTAAACGGATGCGGCCGAAGTAGCAGACTTCGTCAGATTCCCCCTCGTTGATGAGGGTTTTTTTTTATTGTGGGGACGCTCTTCCCTGCAGGCGCAAGCCCCTGCAGTTAATTACGCTACCGCATCGCGGTAACAACTTTCTCCTTCTCCAGATGGTCACTTCGTGTCGTGGGTGTTTGTTTTGTTTTTGGTTGCCCGTGGATTGTATACGGAGACTAATTTATGTTGTCGCCCGTAGGGCGTGGATTAGTCCAAATCCGTATCTTCTTAGATTTGGGTTTAGGGGTTGGGTTTAAGGATACGTTAGTCTCATTTGGGACTAAGATCAACTTAAACGTATGTTAAGGATACGTTAGTCTAATTTTTCGACTAAGATCAACTTAACGGGATCGTTTGGATCCAACAAGAGAGCAATTGGGCTCTATTGTTTAGTTTAGGAACATTGGGGTCGATTACCAGTTTAAAGACATGGTGGTCCAAGGTTAAGGACATCATAGTCTGTGGGTTTAAAGGGACCCCACAGTCCAAGGTTAAGGACATCATAGTCCATAGGCTTAAGGACCCCATAGTCCAGGTTAAGGACATCGTAGTCCATGGGCTTAAGGACCCCACAGTCCAGGTTAAGGACATCGTAGTCCATGAGTTTAAGGACCCCATAGTCCAGTTTAAAGACGTCATAGTCTATAGAATGTATGGTTGCCGGGACCCGTCACCTCTCTGAAGACGTTGAAGGATTACAACGACATATATCAGAGGGGTTCAGAGATGCACCCTTGAACCAAAGTTGATTGGGAGATCTGTAGTCCAATTTGGGACTAAGGTCTGTTAAAAGGTTTATGGGCATATGGGCTCAGTTGATATGAGTTGAGGACTTACGGCCAATTTTGGGCTAAGTCCAATAAATGTTTAACATTTTATTGTTCTGGCTATTGAGCCTTTATTTGGGCTTGGCCCTTTTAATAATGTTGAGCATTAGATCCTGACATTTCTTTTTTTTCTTGTATTGAATGCATAGCATTCATCAGAACAGTGTGTGTTCCGACAGTGCGCCACGTGGCGCTCCAGGCGCTTTGAGCCAATTAAAGAGCGCATTGCGCTTATGCCAAGTAGCGCACACGAAGAGGGCATGTGTCACGCTTTGCGCTATGCGCCAGTTTATAAGCGCATTGCGCTTTCAATTTATGAGCGCGTTGCGCTAGTTTAGTGGCGCACCAATGAATGACACGTGACGCACTTGGCGCTGAGCGCCAGCCCATGAGCGCAGTACGCTATTTCAGAAGCACAAAGCGAAGTTGCATACGTGATTGACACGTGGCGCTGAGCGCCGGTCCAAGGAGCGCAAAAGCGCAGTTCATGAGTGCAAGGCACTTTTCAGTAGAGCAAAGGGCATTTGATCAAATTTATGATCTATGAACAGATTTATGTTCTTTTTAAAGGAGGCTTTGCCTCAAGATTCAAGAACAACAGTTCTTATCTTGGAAAGGGCTTTGCCTTTGTAGATCAATAATCTGTGAATGAAGTAAATACTTCTTTTGTTTTTATGATGAGATCTTTTGATTTCTTTTTTATCAAAGACCTTGGTCTTTTGTAGATCTATGATCTTTTAAGAAGATAATTCTTCTGTTTTAATGAGATGATTTCATCTCTTTGTTCAAAAACCATTCTTTTTACCTTGAAGAAATAATCTTCTTTTGCTAAAAACTTGCTTTTCTTTCTTTGAGTTTTCTCAAAGTTTGTAGGGTTTTTTCTCTATATCAGACTTGAAGTCTTGGGGCCTTAATATAGGGAAAATTGATTTGTTAAATCGGTTAAAGAGATCTTTCTCAGATTGATTTGGGGATGTTTCCCCATCGTTGGATCTTTGATCCTAGGGCTTCTGTTTTGCAGAAAATAATCTTCTTGTTTTTAACAAGATTGGAAAGATCTTTCCATAACAGAATTTTAATTCTGATTAATTAATGATTTATCATTATTATTAGATCTTTTGATCTAACGGTGGGGAATTTTATAATTCCAGCGCTGGCACACCCGTGCTTTGCACGTGGTGCGCTGCTCAGAGCGCAGCGCACTTTGCGCTAGCGCACCTACGTTTGACACGTGGCGCGCACCGCAGAGCGCAGCGCATCTGGCGCTAGCGAATCCGTGTTTGACACGTGGCGCGCAGCGTACCTAGCGCTGGATCTGAAGCGTTGCTTCAACTTTTAAATTTTGAATTTTAAAACAGAGCTTTGCTCTGATTGGGGGAAACAGGCTCGAACTCGAGATGAGTGTCAATGCCAAAGGCAAGAAGCTAATTGACTCTGGCTTCATCCAAGAAGTTCAATACCCCGACTGGATCGCTAACATTGTCCCAGTGATGAAGAAAAATGGGACAGTACGCATCTGCATGGACTTCCGGGATCTCAACAAAGCTTGCCTGAAAGATGACTTCCCGGTACCGATTACCGAATTGATGATAGATAACACATCCACTCATGAAGTTTTCTCCTTCATGTATGGATCTTCAGGGTATAATCAAATAAAAATGCACCCTGAAGACCAAAAGCACACCGTCTTCCGGACTCCACTAGGCATATTCTGCTATAAAGTGACGCCTTTCGGTCTGAAGAACGCCGGCGCTACCTACAAGAGATCCATGACAAAGATCTTCGATGACCTCATACACAAGATTGTCGAATGTTATATCGACGGCCTCATAGTGAAAAGCAAATTATATGAGGAGCACTGGGGCATCTAAAAATAGTGTTCCAGCACCTTCAGAAATATAATCTGAAGATGAATCCTCTGAAATGCGCATTTGGAGTATCCTCAGGCAAATTCCTAGGATTCATCATCTGACACCGAGGCATCGAAATAGACCCATTGAAGATCAATGCGATCATGGAAATGCCCACGCCAAGAACTCCCAAACAACTGCGGTCTCTCCAAGGAAAGCTCGCGTATATCCGACGGTTCATAGCTAACCTTTCCTGAAAATGCCTCCCCTACAGCCATCTAATGAAGAAGGGGACCCCGTTCATTTGGGATCGTAAATGCCAAAATGCGCTAGACGAAATCAAGCAATACCTGCAGAACCCGCTAGTATTGACCGCTCCGGTCAAAGGAAAGCCCCTCATCCTGTACACAACAGCCCTTGAAGGTTCTTTAGGCGCGCAATGGGCACAGAAGAACGATCAGAGAAAGGAGAGAGCCCTCTACTATTTGAGTCGAGTTCTCCTGAGGGCAAAAAACAACTACTCCCTCATTGAAAAGCATTGCCTGGCATTAATCTTCGCGGTAACGAAGCTCCGACATTACGCCTTGGCACATGAGGTCCATCTCATATCAAAAGTGGATCCTCTCAAATATTTTATGTCAAGTGCCATACTAACGGGAAGGCTTACCAAATGGACCATCCTTCTGATGGAATTCTTGATAATCTATCGACATCTCAAGGCAGTGAAAGGTCAGGCCATCGCCGACTTTCTCGCAGAGCATCCGATACTCTCTGACTCGCCTTTAAATTGCGAGCTGCCGGATGAATATGCGTTCGACACAATCGACGGGGAGAAAGAAGAGAGTGATACCCGATGGGAACTTTATTTCGAAGGAGCATCGTCTATGAAGAAGCGAAAGCAAAATATCCCCATAATCAAAGCCGGGGTAGGCCTTATCCTCGTGACTCCGCAAGGAGGAATAATGTGTTTCGCCCTTTCCTTAACAGGGCCAAGGACAAACAACGAGGCTGAATACGAGACTCTGGTAGCAGGTCTCGAGATCGCCATTGACATAGGAATTGAGAACCTCCTCATATATGGAGACTCCCAGCTGGTCGTTAGCCAAGTAAAGGGCGACTATCAGACATGCAAGCCAGAGTTGGTAAAATATGGCGAAAGAGTGCGGCAACTGCTGACACAAATCCCCTCCTACGTCCTGGAAAGCATACCGCGGACGAAAAATAGCAAGGCAGATGCGTTAGCCAAGTTCGCTAAAGAAATGGCCGACGAAAACCTCGATGACGTAAGGATCATTGTGCAAAGCCGTCGGATTCTCGCACCAGCAGAAATATCTCCTGAGTCGTCCGAAGTAGAGGAAGCGACCAAACAAGCGGCCTTCCAAGTAGAGGATGAAGAAAAGGCTAAGGATTGGAAAGAAGTCTTCATAGACTACTTCAAATCCCATCGAATGCCCGAAAACGCATCTTCAAGATATCAGCTCATGAAACAAGCTCTGTCTTTCGCCTTCATCAATGATACTCTATATAAGAGATCATTCGACTGTCTGTGGTTGAGATTCCTGGGACCAGAAGAAGCAACGAGTGTCGTCCAAGAAACTCACGACAGAGTCTGTGGTTCCAATCAAGCTGGGCCAAAGATGAAGTTAAAAATCAAGAGAATAGGTTACTATTAGCCCACAATGATTCAGGACTGCCTTGAATATGCAAAGCAGTATCACTCGTGCCAGATTCACGGAGACTTCATCCATCAGCATCCGAATCCGCTACACCCAACACTAGCAAGTGGCCGTTCGATATGTGGGGAACCGATATAATCGGGCCTATCGACAAACATCATCCAAGGGACATCGGTTCATATTGGCAACGACCGATTACTTCTCCAAGTGGGCGGAAGTAGTACCGCTAAGGGAGGTGAAGACGGAGAACATCCTCCATTTCTTCAGGACACACGTCCTCTACCGGTTCGGCACTCCGCGACGGATTATCTCTGATAACGGGCCAGCCTACAGAAGCCACAAAATCAGTCACTTCGCACAGCAGCATAATATAGATTGGAGATATTCTTCAGTCTATAATCCCCGAGCTAACGGTCTAGCAGAGGCTTTCAACAAAACCTTAACTAAGATCATAAAGAAAACGGTGTCTAGAAACAAAAGGGACTGGCACGAGAAACTGCATGAAGCTCTCTGGGCGTATCGAACCACGTTCAAAACGGCCATGAATACAACGCCATTCGCGTTGGTATTCGGCACGGAAGTGGTACTTCCCTTGAAGATAGAGCTACCCTCTCTACAAGTAGCAGTTCGATACGAGCTGACGGATGAAGAAAATGCCTATCTTCGGCTTGAGGAGCTCGATGCCCTCGATGAAACTTGTCTCATGGCACAGTAAAACCTAGAAGCTTACAAAGCAAGGATGACGCGCTCATACGAAAGACTAATTAGGCCAAGAACACTCCACCAAGGCGAACTCATGCTAGTCGTAAAAAGACCTATGATCCCCAACCGTGCCAAATGGGGGAAATTCGAGCCAAACTATGAGGGCCCATACGTCATAGACAAAGTTTATCAAGGTGGTGCCTATTTGCTCATGGATATGCATGGCGAAAGACCCTTCCGGCCAATAAACGGCCGCTTCCTTAAGAAATACTACCCCTGAAAAGTCACAACTCATGTTAACGATAGATGACGACGCACATGTCCGCTCGCTATCTTCCTGAGTCAGCACTCTGTAAGCAGTATCCGGCAAAACTTCGCCTCGAAGCTATCGACCGGGATGTCCCTAAACTAACAATGGACCGTAATGTCCTTAAACTAAATGCGTCGACTCAAACACGGCGATAGTGGAATTCAAGTCCACAGGTTCCAGCGGCAAAGACTGCAACTCAAATCCCGCTGCCTACACAGCTACCCCGGTAGCGAAGTCCCACAGCGATCGCAAAAAAAAAGCGGTACGTCCACAAGCGAAATGGGCATGGATGAAAACCCGAAATGGCTCCGTGAGTAAAAATAGCAGGACTGCCGGCGAGTTTGTGAAAACCCGCAAAGGCGCAGACTCGTAAAAACAATTCATGCACACTTGCAAGGTCCTCTCGACCTTGTAAGGAGAAAATACCTGCGTGAGATCCTTACGACTCACAAAGGAGCAACACACTTAGAGATCCACACAATTCCTAAGGAGCAAATACACCTACGAGATCCTCACGACTCGTAAGGAGAATTCCCCCCTACGAGACCCTCACGGCTCATAGGATTCAAAAGCCTTAAGATACAGGGACCTGAACCTGATCTTAAGCCATCACACTCCCAAAGATGCCCTACAAAGCGGTTTAATATTGACCATTGTATACAATCCACGGGCATAAATAAACGTTCCTTCACCCAGTTCCACCAATGGCGCAAAATTTCCCCATTTGGTGAACAACACTTGTAGGTCCTCTCGACTTGCAAGGAGGAAATACTCTTATGAGATCCGTACAACTTACAAGAGAAGACATCACATAGGAATTCTCACGACTTCTAAGGAGAAAATACACCTACAAGATCCTCACGACTCATAGGGAGAAACACCTTTATGAGACCCTTACGGCTCGTAAAGTCGAAAAGCCTTAGTCAACAGGATCCTAACCCTGTTTGCTAAGCCACCTTTGTTCAAATCGACAAAGGCAAATGATGATTCGCTCCTGGCAATATCCCGGTAGTAGCGATGCTGATGCCTAAATCGGTATCAAATTCCAAGCCCTTTCACGGAAAATGATGATTCGCTCCTGGCAATATTCCAGTCGCAGCGATGCTGATGCTAAGGTTGGTATCAGACTTCGAGTTCCATACTTGCAATAAAAATCAGCGAGAAAAAATGCATATGAAATAGCCGAAATGCTGGGGCAACTCGCAGTAAGAATCAGCAAGCAAAATGTATTCATATAAAATAGCCGAAATGTTTGGGCAACTCGCAATAAAAAGCAGCGAGTAAAAAGAAAAACAGCCGAAATGTTTGGGCACTGGGAAAAATAGCTGAAATGATAGGGCAATCGCGACTTTTGCGATATAAAAAGCTGAAATGATAGAGCATCACGGAAAGAAACAAAAAAAAGGATGAAACTTCTGCCCTGCAGGCAAGTCCACATCGACCCATGTATACAATCCATTGGCGCAAACAAAAAAGGGGTCCATATTTTCCTACCAGACTCCATCAGAAGGAGAGCCAGGTCTTGACAGAAACTCAAATGAGACCTGAAAGCAGGATGCAGATGCAACGTCAACAACCGACCCTAGGGTCAAAACAACGGAGCCATGGCAAAGTCCCTAGTTCCAAGCCTTGACGGTTCACAAAAAACCTAAAGACAACCTCGACATTCGTCGCAATATTGCAGACACAAAGTCAACGAACAAATCAAAGGAAGATCCCTAGATTCAGGGTCTCGACGGCAACATCTACAACCTAGAGATCACAACGGCGTTCCTTCTCACTCCAACAGGATGCAGACGTGACGTCAACAAAATAGAGCCACGACAAAGTCCCTAGTTCCAAGACTCGACGGTTCATAGACAACCTAGAGGCAACCTCGACATTCGTCGCAATATTGCAGACACAATGTCAACAGGTGAAGCAAAGGAAGATCCCTAGCTTCAAGGTCTCGACGACGACATCTACAGCCTAGAGATCACAAAGGCGTTTCTTCTCCACTCCAGCGAGATGCAGACGCAACGTCAACAACCGACCCCAGGGTCAAAAAAACGGAGCCATGGCAAAGTCCCTAGTTCCACACCTCGACGGTTCACTGACAACCAAGAGACAACCTCGACAGTCGTTGCGATATTGCAGACACAATGTCAACAAACGAAGCAAAGGAAGATCCCTAACTTCAGGGTCTTGACGGCAACTCAAATGAGACCTGAAAGACTATCAGAGATCATCCCACACCAGTGCAGAGTGGTCATCACTCATCGGGGCTCCCAAACTGAGCCTAACCTCAAGTGAAAAGCGGCATGGAATATCCCTAAACGCTTGCTCTTTTGACGGTAATATCACCTGGAAGATTACTTGAAGACATCTTGTCCAGCCCTCGAAGGGATCAGAGACACGACAGTCGCGGGACTACTCGAACAACAAGATTGCATATCGGGGAATATATCGGCCAACGCGATGGTACGACGGGTAAAAAACCCTAGTACCACAGACCCTAACGGACTTCTATTAGCAGGAGTTATCTGTGATGTTAGGACATCCTTGCAAGAACATCTCGTTCGTCTCGACTCGTGGGGAAAATAATGTTCCTGCGAGAACTTCTCGACTCGTCTCGACTCGTAGAGAAAAGCCTTAGGCAACGGGGATATCAACCCGTCTCCTAAGCACTGGGGCCATGGATCCATGGGCCACACTCTCCGAAGTCGAATATCGACAAGGAGGGAAAAAACACTTATGAGTCCTCTCGACTTGCAAGAGGGAAAATTCTCTTGTGAGATCCTTAGACTCTCAAAAGAAAACGCACTTAGGAGTCCTCACAACTCCTAAGGAGAAAATACACTTACGGGATCTTCTCGACTCGTAGGGAGAAAAAGTATTTATGAGACCCCCACGGCTCATAAAGTTGAAAAGTCTTAGGTGACAGATCCAAACCTGTTTCCTATGCCATCGCTGCCCTACCAGGAGGTCAAGATAAACTATCCACGGGCCACATTTGCCAAAGTTACATGTCACTGAAATAAAGAAGCTATTTACGGTTCCTCACGATGCGAATGAGATCCTTATGGCTCACGGAGGCGATGAACACTTAGAACTCCTCACGATTTCTAGGGAGAATATGCTCCCCCGACGGTAATATAACCTAAGAGATTATCTGAGGACGTCTTGCCCAGCCCTGAAGGGATCAGAGACATGACAGTCGCAGGGCTACTCGAATAGCAAGAGTGCGTATCGGGGAATATCATCGATCACGGACAAGAAGACTATCTGGAACCAAATGGAGCCGATGAGGATAGGAGATCCTCTACGAGTCGAGAGCTCGTGCAGCACCATATCACATTGGTCATCCGTAAGAGTAGGGTTCATCAAGCGGGCAGCAAAACGAGGAACAATTTCCTCAATAGGCACCTCCCATAGCTGCCGGCGAGCACGTGGATGATTACAAGCTATAGCTCTTCTCTGTTAAAATGATTATCTGAAAGTGAGAGAGAAGCGAAGTATTGCTTCAGATTATGCAGGGAGATATTTAAGTCTAGGCACAGAAAAGGTTGTGCATGATGGACTATTTCCAAGCTCTGTTAAAAGAATGCATTGGGAAAGAGAAGCTTGACTCAGGAAAAGCAGAGAAAAAAGGTGAAAAGACACCTTCAGTAACGAGGCAGCGTCTCACGTGCCTCGCATGTATGACACGGGGACCCCAGCATTATATATATATATATATATATGAGTAACTACTACTTCACATTAGGCACCTATGAGCAGTGGTATAAAAGAAAAGGAAGTTTTGCCATTCATATTTGGAAAAAATTTATACATCGGTGATAACAATAAACAAAATATCATCAAAATGTTTACAATGGTAAGACACTGAATCCCGGACATGGATTTAGGAATTCAGAAGCAAGGCCGAGTAAAATGCTTCTGGCTTCTCTGACCATTTTCTTATGCATTTTCTCACGAATGCAAGCGTCGGGATTCCCGCTGATATCGTCCGTCCTCTGGTAGGCAGAGATTATCGTCATCTGTTGGAAGACCTGATGCAAAATATCGATAAGATCATCTCGCCGCCTCTTCGAGATCAAACCTATCAGATATACTGAGTGCACCTTGTTTTCGGCATCATCAAGTGCCTCAAGCGGCATGGCCTCGTTAAATTCAGGAAGTGCCTCCCAAATCGCCCCCACGATAATTTTCAAAAGAGCGGAACGACGGGGCAGTAGTCGGCTGTTGTATTCATTGAAGCGACGCATCACCTCAGCGCATTGGGCATTCATAAACTCCTGGCCTTGACAGCGACCTTGGACACGAATATCTTCATAAGAGATAATCTCGTCAAGATCATACAGATAAACGGGCATAGTATCTGGAATGAAAATTCAGTAATTCAATAGCAATTAAATATCAAGATTCTTAAAGTCTAAGTGGTGACGTTCCATCCTTGATGGGGCAGTCGCCCATTAAGGAGGGAATCCAAAATGGTTTCTCATTTAATGAGAAAGCTCATTGGGCTAAGATGTTAAATTCCCTCGAGGGCTATGCTCTACAAACAGAATTCACATCTGCCAACTTTATTAAGAGGGGAATGAAATTCCCGAGGGGCCCTCTTGATCTTCAGAGCTAAGCTCTTTGGTGACGAATTAAATTCCTTTTAAGCCGTGGAATTAAATTCCACCCCATGATGAGGAAACGAAAAATAAAATTACAATGCCATGAATCCTTAAAGATCAGAGGAAGAATACCCAAGACATTGAAGTTTATTACTCAAAGATCACGCTCTAAGAGATGGGTTTCAGAAGAGAGCAAAGCTCTTATGGTGGATTTAAAATCTAGGAAAAATTTTTAAGAAAAGAGTTACTTTGTTATTCATGATCTTTACCTAAAAATGTTTCTTTTTTCTAACAGAGTTTAACTCTGAAATTTCAATGGGCAGAGAACTAAGCTCTGAAGAAGATAATTAAATTCTCAAAGAAGACAAGGAAGGAAGAAGATGAAAGAACAGTGGCTTCCCAAAGACAAGACCCTTGCAATTATAAGACGTGGCGAGAGCGGTTCATCTACCCATTCTCTTAGGCAATCCAACGGTTATAAAGGTGATAGCGTTGCACTCACGTGCAAGTCACGTGAGAACAACGCTGTGGGGGCATTTGTTCCCTTATAAAAAAAAGAGAAGAGAAAAAAGGCGATGGGAAAAATTCCCCTAATGGAGCATCACGTGCCCACATGTGATGCGACTTGGAACAAAGATTATAGGCATTACGCTTAATTATTAAGGCTGAAATTAAGCCTCACGTGCAAGCACGTGAGCATCTATATACAAAGTATATAGGCGCTTTTTAAAACAAATGACAAGCCAGAAAAGCTCACGTGTCAGCACGTGATGCCCTATTTTGGCTGTTGCACATACACAAATGAGTTTAACTCTGTGGGGTCACGTGCTACACGTGATTGGTTTCAAATGCCTTCTGAGCAGATAAGACTAAATTCTAAGTAAAGGGATCAAAATCCTATTTGGAAAATATTTCCTTGAATCTTTCTAAACAAGAAAGATTACTCTTTGTAAAACAGAGTACCGTTGGATTAAAAATCCAATGGTGATTAAAAAATCACCAAGCCATAGAATAAGCTCTTTATGGGAAAATATTTCCCTAATCTTGTTAAAAACCAGAAAAATATCTTCTGTAAAACAGAAGTCCTTAGATCAAAGATCCAACGGTGGATAAAATCCCCAAATCAATTAAGATCTCCCAATGAGAGATTTCTTTAACTAAATCAACAAACTTGCCTCTACTATATAAAGGACCCAAGACTTCAAGTCTTGAAAAAAAGAAACCCCCCATAAGATTTGAGAAAACAAAAAAGAAGAAGATGAGTTCTCTTTTAAGAAAAGAAATCCTAGGTAAGAAGAAGGACCTAAGGATCATTTTATCTTTTCTTCACCGCTCCAAAAGTTTAACTCTTTTAAAAAAAAGAACTTAGTTCTTCCTCTGGTTGATGTCTGCAGAAGCAGATCTCCCCACAAGTTGAGAATTTAATTCTCATCGGGGAGATTCTGTCATGCAGACTCAAAACTTGGAGAAAAGAACTAAGTTCGAAGAATTTAATTCTTCCCAAAAATATAGGAATTTAATTCCTCTGATAAAAACTAGGGTTTAACCCTGTATAAGAATTTAATTCTTATAAAACAAGGGACATGAAATTCTCAAAACTAAAATCAAGATCCCCATGCACATAAAAGAAACGATTAGCGTACAACGCTATAGAAACAGATCACGTGTTCTCACGTGAGCACCTCTAGCACCTCTGAGGAACAAAAGGAACAACTGACATCGAGTCACATGATCCCACGTGACCCCCCTAATGGTGCTTAGTACTTATGAAAGAAAAAGGGCAATAAATCAAAGACAGTTCCCATTTTAGGGCGCCTCACGTGATCCCACGCGACCCCCTAATGGTGCTTAGCACTTATGAAAGAAAAAAGGGGAATAAATCAAAAACAGTTCCCATTTTTAGGGATCCTCACGTGATCCCACGTGACTCCCAATAATGTTTAGCACTTATAAAAGAGAGAGGAAATAAACCCAAAGAAGCGGTGCCTAATTCTCAGGCGTCTCACGTGCCACACGTGAGCGCTCCAAATTTCAGTGTTTAACACTGCTCTAGAGCCTCATATAGGAGCACGTGAGCGCCGAGCAATTTTTAGTGTTTAACAATATGATAGGCCAATCTTAGCCTAAACTAGACAAGTCTCCCGAGGCCAAAACTCTTTGATCACCAATTAATCGAGCCTTCCTATGCTCAGGCCTCCCCGAATCGATCTCAGTTCCAAAGATGACTAATGATCCCCTAATAGATGGTATCTAAAATAGTGTTCATTCCACCATGATCTCTCCCTTCAATCGGGGGTTTGGTTCAAGGGTAAATCACTCCATACCTCTGATACATGTCGTTGTAATTCTTCAACGTTTTCAGAGAGGTGGAGGGTCCCGACAGCCAACAGCTCTTGGGTGCATTCCCAAACCCATGAGCATATCCCAATGGACCTCAATATCCTTAAACTAGTTGTAGACCGTAACGTCCTTAAACTAAACCCTCACCCCAAAAATGGTGATCTACGGACCGTAACTTTCCTAAACTAAAATGATAGAGCCCAAATGCTCTTTTGTTGGATCAAAAATGATCCCAAACCCCCGTTAAGTAGATCTTAGTCCAAGATCGGAGTAACGTATCCTTAACAAACATTTAAGTTGATCTTAATCTCAAACAAGGTTAACGATCCTTAAATCAAACCAAACCCAAATCTAAGAATATACGGATTTAGACTAATCCACGCCCTACGGGCGACAACATAAATTATTTTCCGCATACAATCCACGGGAAACCAAAAGTAAAACAAACACACACGACACGGAGTGACCTTCTGGAGCAGGAGAAAGTGGTTACCGCGATGCGGTAGCGTAATTAACTGTAGGGGCTTGCGCCTGCAGGGAAGAGCATCCCCAGGATCAAAACCCCCTCACAAACGAGGGGGAATCTGACGAGGTCTGCTACAACGGCCGCATCCGTCCAAACCTTCGATACACGGTGCCATAAATCAACTTGGCATCTTCGGAGAGGTGGACGGATAAACCCAAAAAGAATCTGCCCCCAAATTTAGAAAAGATGATCCATCCCGGTTCGTCCCCATTTTCGGCGGTAAACAACAACAATATCAAAAATTTGATATAAATTTTGATTTGGTTTATAGATGAAGTTACAATTTAAAAATATAAACGGTAAATCATATACAACAAGATTTTGAATCATTAAATTTACAAAATACAAGCTAGAAATTAGAATGAATATATTTGTAAAATATTTTATATGCGGACACACACACATATATACACACTCACACATACACGCGCACGCTCACACACTCACACATACACGCACTCATACTCACACATTCACATACGTACGCGCGCGCGTGCACTCACACATATGCACAAACACACATGCGTGCACGCACTCGCTCACACACTCACACATACCCTCAAATACCTAAAATTCATCTTACCCTAAATTCATCTAATAATTTCTTATAATCCATCTTATCCTGAATTAATCTAACAATCATCACAAATATCACAAACACCTAGTAGTGAGGTATAATTTGTATTTAGAGTTTATAATTTGTTATTAAGTTTTATAAGTTGTTATTAGGGTTTGCTTAGAATTTTTAAATTCTTCAATTTGTACAACTTATCATCACAAATTTCATAATCTAATATCCACATGTAATTGAAAAACCCTAACATTCACATTTAATTTCAAAAACTCATAACCTAACATCCACATCACAATTTCTTAACCTTACATCAAAATTACATCACAATTCGTAACCTAAACTTACAATTCATAACCTAACATCCATATTTAATTTTAAAACTAATAATTGGAGGAGAAAAACCTTAAATTTTGATCGAATTTTGAACACCAGCAGCAGCAGCAATATACCTAAAAAAATTAGATAAGAAAAGGGAATTTTTGGAAGAATTGGGGAAAAATGAAGAAGGAAATCATCTTTTAGGGTCAAATTCGTGGGCTGTGAAAACTTTAGGGAAGAATGGGAGAGAGAAAGTCATCTTGCAGGCTAAAAGATCAGAGAACAATATGAATCCACCAGCAATAAATCATACATGACAAAAAAAATTGAATCGTTAAATTTACAATCTAGAATGAATTTGTGAAATATTTCATATGTGGGCGCATACACACACATATATACGCACTCACATACTCACACATATGCGCACGCACGCTCATACACTCACACACTCACATATATGCGCACGTACGCTCACACATACACTCGCTCATATACGTATGCGCGCATACACACTCACACATACGCACAAATACGCACATGCGCGAGCGCATATACATGCGTGTGTGCACACACACTCGCACACAAACACTCTTCAAATTTCTTTGCCAAATTCTTAACTTTCACATCCATAATCTTAAAACCGATCAGCCACTCTTTAAATTCTCCATATTCTCCATTTTAAATCCTAAAACACAACACCAAACACATTCTTCAATATCTCATTCTAAAACCCAACACCAAACACATTCTTTAATTTCTTATCTTTGATTCTTCATATATCCTAAAACCCAACACCCTATCCTGAAACTCAACACCCTATCAAAGATTTTCATAACCCAATTTCACAATTATTTGATTTAATTAAAAAAAGTAATAAGCGGAGGGGAAAAACCTCCAACTTTTGACCGGATTTAGTAACGAGGATGGCGATTTCGAGCTCCAACTGCAGCAATAGCTTAGGAAAAAAATTTAGGGAAGAATTGGAAAAATTTTAGTAGGAATTTGGAAGAATTGGGGGAGAAGGTGGAGAGGGGGGCGAATTGGGAAACCACGCGGGTGATAATTGGGAGGGGTCTTTGTGGCTGTAATATCTATGGGTATTAGCGACCGTTTTATATGGTCATTAATACTTAATACATGGTCACCAAAATATTGACGACCATTTATTAGAGACCGTATATTTTATACGGTCTCTAATACCCTATTAGAGACCATATATAAATGAATGGTCCCTAATACCCCGTCCCTAATATGCACAGTTTCTAGTCATGTGTAGTTGCGAATTACGGATGCTATAGCTGCTTATTTGCTATAAACACATACATCTCCTTGAACTTCACATACAAATAGACTAGACGTATATAAAGTCAGCTGTATATAACTAATTGTCTACATTAAGAAAATCCACATGTCAAGCTACCAAAATTACTTATTTATTGATCTAGTGGAAATTGGTCCAAATAAATCTCAAATACCGACGTGCACATCAAATATTGCACCCGTCTCTGAAACTAATCCATGCTAAGGGCTAATGATGATGCTCACAAGTGGTATTTCCTCAGATTACGACACGTGGTGGATGACGTGTCCCGAAGGCTACGGAGGTGGCATAAATAAGTTGTATTAGGGGCGTTCCTCGGGACCTCGTCTCCAAGGACGTATCCGACCTTTCAGGAGACCTCCCTGAGTACTCTCCACCTTCACCTGGCAAACGGCCAACAGCTCGTCTCCAAGCTTCCTCGGTCTCCTTGCTTCTCTCCGAGCCATCAGACAGGTGGAGCTTCCTCGGCTTCCCCGATCAACTAAGAGCGCGGAACCCAAGCGCCCTCACAACGGCTCCGCGTATCCCGCTAGGGCGAGATATCCGCCTCCCCATGTTCCGTGTCCCATGCTAGCGGATCCCCCATTAATGGGCGTATCCCGCCATTAATTGCAAGGATAATGCAGGGGCGTAACTGACGGCGATGATCTCGCGCCTGCTCGCTCCATGCGACAACTATATAAACCCCTCTTCCAGACGACTCGGGTAACTTGAACTTATTTCCAATACGCCGTTACTCTGCACCTATTTCTCGGCACTAACTTGATCGTCGGAGGGTCCTACGGTGGTCACCCACCCCAGGATTTCCTTTGCAGATAGCTCGGTGTAAACGCCAACCCATTGAGATCCACACGCTCAATAACTCTCAAACCAAATCTCAACCGTCAAAGACCTCCATCACAGGATCGACGGAGGACAACATCTGAAGGAGATCACAGCATCCATCAGTTGGCGCCGTCTGTGGGAAGCTTCAGAAGCTTCTCCACCCCTAAAAGTTGATTTTCCATCTCGGCCCAATGGCGAGCGACAACCGCGACGATCCAAATACGAGCCGCCACAATGGAGACAGGAGCGGCTCGTCTCCCCTCCTAACGCCATCAATGCCTTATCCGCTCGGATAGACAGGATCACATCGCTGGTGGATGCCCTCGTCCTTTTTCAAGCGGCGGGCCTTACCCATCAAACCGATGTTCTCCCTCTTCGGGATAACGACGTCCGCAAAAGGACGGATGGGAATGCTCAAGCCCTCGATCTCACTCATGCTCATCTCAGCATCACCGAGCGTCGGCGTGCCGACTTCGGACACCGTGACTCGCATGCGGCGATTGATTCCATGACCCGCTGGGAACCGTACAGCTCCACGCCCCGATCCCAGGGAAGGCTGGGTCGTCGCTCCGATGCCCGACGCACGCTCTCTCCCTCTGAGGAGGTATCGATCAGCTCGCCTGCTTCCAGGCATGACCGAAGACCTCACTCTCGCCGGGATCGCACGAACGGCAAACGTCGAAACTACTCGAGAAGTTCCTTGCCCAAGAATTTGAGAAATTTGATAGAGCGGAATCGGAGCCGCACCATTGCGCAGACCCGGAGCGGGGGTAGCCACCACTCCGACTGTGCAAAATCCTAGGGGTACCACCACCGACTTGAAGCCCTCGAAAAGAAAATCGAAGGCATACGACGAGATGGCTATGCGTCCGGCGAAAGGGCTACGTACTCTGCTGACTCACTAACAAAGCCCTTTACAGAAGAGCTGATGGCCGAGCACGTCTCGTCCAGGAACAAGCCACCAAAAGTGGCCCTCTTAGACGGGAAGTCCGACCCGAAAAACCACTTGGACGCTTTTACGGCGGGCATGAGCTTCCAAGATAACTCAGACGCAGCTCAATGCCGAGCTTTTCCCGCCACCTTGATCCGAGCCGGCCAGGACTGGTTCCGAGGGCTTGCACCGCGCTCTATCTCTATCTTTGAAGAGCTAGCTACCGAATTCCTCGGTCATATAACCGACAACAAAAGAGGACAGTCAACTACTTATTCACTATCAAGAGCGAGGACAAGGAATCCTTCAAAGGGTATGTCACCCGCTTCTACAATGCCTTCCTGGAGGTACTCGAACCCCGCGACGAAATGGTCATCACTGCGCTGAGGTCGGGTCTTAGGCACAAAGAGTGGCTCCGCTCTTTTCCATTGGCGCAGCCTAAAACCATGGCCGAAGTAAAAGCCTGGACCGAGCGAGAAATCCAGCTAGAGTCAGAGGTAAACTCAAACCTGTCCCGAGCCGACCAAGCAGACCGAAAAAAGAGGGACAGGGAAGAGAAAAGGAAAGACGATCGTCCGAGACCTTATTCCCCGAGGTTCCAGAAATACACCCTTCTGAACATTTCCCAAGCCGAGCTGTTGGAGGAAGCTAAGGGCGAGAGGTTCTTCAGGCTCCCGCCGCTACCCGAAGCACGTGCAAACGGCTCCGATGCCCGTATTGTGCCTATCACCAGACGCAAGGACATCCGATCGAGGATTGTAAACAACTGCGCGATTACATCGAAGAGGCGATCCGCTCCGGTCACTTAACGAAATACTTGCAAGACAAACGTCAAGCAGATATGGGGCAAGCTGACCAAATTACAGCTGAAGAGCTGACAATATGGCAGATCATGGTCGTCACCAACTGACCCATGTCCGAGCAACAAGGACACCATCCGAATCCATTCATTTAATACGGGAGAGTTTAAATTAAATTATTGAATCTGTATTTTCTTTAATCATAAAGATTCTTGCTTCCCTGCAATCTGAACTGCTTCTCTCTGTTTCCATGCTATAACTCCCTGCAGGGCCATCGAGTAGCTTCCTGCTCGATCCATCCGCAGTGGGTAGCTTCCTGCCCAACAACACAATGGATCTAAAAGCCCTCATCATGAGGCCACCGAGTATCTTTCTGCTCGATCCATCCGTAATGGGTAGCTTCCTGCCCAATAACGTTGTGGATCTAAAATCCTTCATCATGAGGCCACCGAGTAGCTTCTTGCTCGATCCATCTACAGTGGGTAGCTTCCTGCCCAACAACGCTGTGGATCAAAAGCCCTCCTCACGAGGCCACCAAGTAATTTCCTGCTCGGTCCATCCGCTGTGGGTGATTTCATGCCCAACAACGCTGTGTATCTAAAAGCTCTCATCACGAGGCCACCGAGTAGCTTCCTGCTCTGTCCATCCGCAGTGGGTAGTTTCCTGCCCAACAACGTTGTGGATCAAAAGCCCTCCTCATGAGGTCATCGAGTAGTTTTCTACTCGGTCCATCCGCAGTGGGCAGCTTCCTGCCCAACAACGCTGTGGATCTAAAAGCCTTCATTACGAGGCCAACGAGTAGCTTCCTACTTGGTCTATCCACAGTGGGTAGCTTCCTGCCCAAAACGCTGTGGATCAAAAGCCCTCCTCACGAGGCCACCGAGTAGTTTCCTGCTCGGTCCATCCGCAGTGGGTAGCTTCCTGTCCAACAACGCTGTGGATCTAAAAGCCCTCCTCACGAGGCCACCGAGTAGCTTCCTGCTCGGTCCATCCGCAGTGGGTAACTTCCTGTCTAACCACACTGTGGATCAAAAGCCCTCCTCACGAGGCCACCGAGTAGCTTCCTTCTCAGTCCATCCGCAGTGGGTAGCTTCCTGCCCAACCATATTGTGGATCAAAAGTCCTCCTCACGAGGCCACCGAGTAGTTTCCTGCTCGGTCCATCTGCAGCGGGTAGCTTCCTGCCCAACAACGCTGTGGATCCAAAGCCCTCCCACCGAGGCCACCGAGTAGATTCATGCTCGGTCCATCCGCAGTGGGTAGCTTCCTACCCAACAACGCTGTGGATCCAAAGCCCTCACCACGAGGCAGCCGGGTAGAATCGAGTGATACCGACTTTCCTACACTTGACTATCAATAGGTTCATACTCGACGCGTGATCGCAACCTCAACTCCGGGAAAAGGGAGGATACCGACCTTCCTACACTTGGCTATCATTCGATTCAGACTCGATACGCGATCGCCACCTCGACTCCGGGGAAAGGGAGGACACCGACCTTCCTACACTTGCAGAATAAAGATTCGAATAATGAAAAGTATACGAGCTAAAGTACTTGCAGATTAATCAAATATCTGAGCGAAAAAGTACACTTTATTGATGATCAAAATTACGTACAAAGGTATTATGAGCTCATCAGCCTTACAAAAATGCCCCAAGGCTTACAAAAATCCTAAAACGAAAAAAAGGAGAAGGGGGGATAGCTCAAGCCACCCGCTCGGCCGGGATCTCTCCCTGCTCGACGCCATTACCATGGACCAGAATGGTGACCTCAGGGTCAGCGCTCCTGCCGACGGCCTCGCCTCCTACGGCCTTCTCGGTGCCTCTCCCCTGCGGCGCTTCCTCTGCGAGGGGGTACTTTGCTCGGAGCTCACGGTCGACGAACTCCGGCATAGACTCCTTGATGGCGTCGAGGGTGCTGTGCCACACGACGGCCAAGGATTCGGCGAGATCAAGGTAAAATTGATTGGACGCCTTATAAATCCTCCACGGCCTTCACCGCCTGGCCCTCAGCAAGCTTTGCCGCGTCTAAGGCCGCCCCAGCATCCTTCTTGGCGGTGTCCCTCGACCTCTTCATCCCGTTGTAGAGTTTGTTCGTCTCCTCCAACTTGGCTAGGATAGCCCGGTTGGACTCGTTCAGGAGCCAATGGGACTCCTTCAGCTTAGAGGTCGTCAGTCCCTCCGCGACCAATCTCCAGTCGAGGGCGGCCTCCTTCTCCTCCGCCAGCTGGAATTGGAGGCAAAGTTCTTTCTCTTGCGAAGAGAATTCGCCCGCCTTCTTCATGGCCGGGGCTACGTCCCCGGACTCCATGGCAACGAGGAGAGCGCAGTGATGAAGGACCTGAAGAAGATAGCAAACGTGTTAAAAAAGCTAAAAACCGAGGAAATAAAACATAAGGAATTTTTAAGAAAGGCTATATACTGACCTGAACGGCCTCCTGCGCTATTGCGGCCACCTGGACCTTTATGGTTCCCCGGGGAATCTTCATCCCGGCTGCCGCCTCCATGTCCGCCAGCAAGCTGTCGACCACGGATAGCCCCGAGGGCACCTCAATGCAGAAATCGCCCTCTGCACTGGAATCCCGATAGGGGTAGCCGAGAGACCACCCGGTTATGTCTCTTGAGGGGGACCTCGGCGGGCACCTCTTCCTCCTCCCTCACCCGGGGCACCGAGCCCCGCACGTGCTTCTCACCCCCCTATGGCACTCCTCCCGGACTGGAGGTACTGTGGAAGGTTTGGGCGGAGGTGTTTGCCTTGGGGCCGAGCTCGAACCGGGGTGGGACGAGCTTGCGCTCCAGCCTTCTTTCCTTGGGTCTTGGCGGCCATGGCGGCTAGAATTTTTGATCGGTCCATGAGCTCTGCAAAAAAGAACACACAAACAAAGGGGGTTAGCGACACTGAAATGGCAAAGGAAATTTAGTAAAGTCTAAACGGGTCGTCGAAAGCCCTAACTTACCCAAGAAATGCGCAGGACTGAGCCCAGCCCAGCTTAGTACCTGCTCGGAAAGCAGTACATCCGCTCGCTAGATCGGTTCCCATTAGGACACCACCCTCGTCTCGGGGGAAATCGACCGCTTTGCTCTCGGGAAGTCGGCCCTGTTCCACTGTGTAGGCACATGCTAATCCTCGCCCTCTGGTGGCCCGACGAATACATACTTCTTCTTCCATTTATGGATGGAAGAAGCGACGACCACTACCCCCGACCCGGTCGCCCCACCCTTACGTTTTTTAAACAAAATGTATACCCAGCTCGGCTCCTCCTTACCTGTACCGGGGTGATTTTTGTAACAAAGGAAAGACACGAGGAGGGTCAAACTGAAGGGGATCTGATCTAATTTCAACCGGACCAGAAACCTGAAGAGGATCCTCCATGAGTTCGGCGCTAGCTGGCCCGAGATAAGATTGAAGCAACGAAGTACCGCACTAATCTCAACTGAGAAGGGCAGACGCATTCCTGCCCGGAATTGTAACAACTCCAATTTTAGTGTACATAAAATTCATGTAAAGTTAATGTATACTTGGGGTATTTACATTTCCTATGAGTACTATAAGTATTTGACTTACTTTTGAACAGCAAGAAGGAGCTTGCAGCTTATTGGTAAGACCTTGCACTGCTGAACCAAAGTACCAGAGTTCAAATCCCATCAACCACACATTTTTTTAATTAAATTCTTTTAATCTTTTAGAAAACAAAAGGTATACACGTGCACAATCAGTAAAACCAAGAGTCACAACCTAAATAAACATGTCCACGAGAGTAGACCAAGCGTCAGGGACACATGGCGCCAAGATGAGCCCCGACTCGCCCGACTTGGGCCGGCGAACTCCTTGACTCGGCTGGCGCCGCCGGTCCAACTCGGCCCAAATCCAAAATTTCTTCAACCCTGACGACTCTTGAACTCCCCCCATAACCCCTGTATTATTTGTTTTTACTGCACATTTACAGAGCACAATATAACTCATATTTAATCCATTTTTATTACAAATTTTAATACACCCTTTCACTACCCTAAACCCTAAATTTTCCTATAAATACCACCCCTCAAATCACCACCCTCACTCACAAATCCTTGCCCAAACTCTCAAGAAAATTCCCAAGACTTTTTGTGTGCAAGTGGAGTTAGCAAAAGGGCGAAGCTCCGAAAAACTTCCGACGGCAATCCGAGGAGATTCCGAGGACGAAATGACGCACCGGAACCTCCCACCTCTTTCTCATTCTCTCTTATAGTCTAATAACCTGTAATCCCCTACTTCTCCTTCTTTTCTCTATTCTAAAAACATTTTAAAAAAAACCCGACGGAAGCGGAGTTAATCCAACTTCCGATTCGGTTTTTCCTTAAAAAGTTCTATTTTTCTTAAACACAATAATACCAAACTCTTATGTCATGACCATTAAAAATTAAAGAAGACAATAGAATAAGTTTGACATCAAAATAATAACCGTATCAGGTTTTATTCCATTTTTACATTAAAATACCTTCATGTTTCATTTCGATATACTTGAACTTTTTAAACCGTATTACCTTAGAAAACTCATAAGGTAATGAGCTATCCCCTCATAACACACATATCTAACATAGCACGATGAAATTTGGGAACATAGATTTGGGAAAAATACGACTTTACACATAACTACCTCCGACTTATAAAAACCTTTTTTTACAAGATGTGTATTTTAACAAATCTTTGCAATTGAGCCTCTACAACCCATTTTTGGGAACCCGTTCGGTATAGTGCGGATTATCTCACATCCTCGGGCCTAGTAGAGTGAGATGCAGACCTCCACAAGGAGCATACGATCTCGAAAAATTTAAAATACAATTTTCTTTAGAAAATGTGATTTCTATTATAAATAAAACTTATATTTTTAATAAATAAATATATATGTAAGTAATATCAAAATATCTATTTTTAATATTTATAATATTCCACATTTCCAAAATTCAAGAAAAACATCTCATTTATAAGAAAATACCATACAATTCCAATATTACAAATAAATACCATATATTATGAAATTAAGTTTTATTCGGTTGAAATGTCACATTGATAAAATATACATCCATGAAAACTCTAAAGACGATAATAAAATACTTGAAATGTATTTTGAAAATTATACAAAATTATTTTTATATAAAACCCCTCAAGTTATACTAAATTACAATAAGGACCCTAGTAAACATAGATTTAAGCGAGACCAGTCTCTTGAGCCTCACGGAGCCGGAGATATGTGTTCTTGCGTATTTAAGGTAGATAACTTAACAAACGGTGTTATCAACACGGTAATTGTCTTAGAAAAAGACACAAATCCTGCCGTCCATATGCAGCAGTTACCGATAGCACCATAACATAATTCAGGATTCAATTTCTTTTCTAATTGTCTGACTCAGACTGAGTCTCGATATAATCAATCTGAATTGAATATGATTCAAGTATAAACTGCAATTCAATATGAATCTATATATTCAGTCTGTTCAATCTATGTTGGCCGAATCGAACCATGGATATACATCCATCTACATGATTCTCCAGTTACATCCATTTACTGATATCATGGTTTCGTCAAGTCATCCATCTATATACAATATACAATTCAAACAATACATATATATAATCAAGACATCGCGGGGTTTATAAGGGGTAGACTGGTACGGAAGGTGTTAGAAGTGGTACGAGACTGTAACCATAATACACCTAACCTGAATTCAATTGTCGTTGTAACGTGGCTGAACGGTTCCTTGTGCTCCGTATACCTTAGTCTCCGGATTAGTGGGACTCCTCTCGTATACACTGGCATTCTTCTGTACCAAGCTACAAACAATAGCGTTAATACTAAATACAACATTATAACAATATACTCTCTATTCTGTCTATTCCATTCTTGTCTACTTACGGGACTTACCGAGCGATTTGTTCGCTGACGACATTCTCTTTCTTATTCTTCGGAATGTCGTCAGGTGATTCTGACTCACTGGAATCAAGCCCACCAATGAGAATTTGGACCGGCTAGCTTTCGACCCAGAGCTTTAGATTCCTTGTACACATTTACATTCTGTATTTTCCATTTCTGTTATGCCACTGTTTAGGCATTGATTTCCATTCCATATATTTACTTTTCAGATGTATTGTAAAAAGAATATTAATAAATAAAGTTGTTGTTCATTTATATTTTGTCTCTTGTGTACATTACATTTTATATTGCTTAGATACGTTTGGCGTGTTTACTTCAGAGTAAATACGTAGCGGCCTCGTCGTGTCCCCTTCACCGTATACCGGGAAGCGGGGCGTGACAGGAATACTTCCAGATACAGGGCAACCTTCTTGCCCTGCACCTGATCTGCCCGCTCATCTTCACTAGCCAAACGAAGGGAATAATTAGAGGGAACTTGGAATCGAGTCCGGATATCATAAAGCTCGACCATGCGATTCAAGATAGAGGGTGCATCACGGGTGTTCCCGATGCGCACCTTAGGAACCCTTTTTGCCGCCCGACGACGAGTGACAAGGGCGGCCCTGACTCTAGGGGAGAACCCGACACAGAAGACGAAGAAGAGGAAGAACCCTTTTGGTTATCTGAAGCCGAAGAGGAGGAAGACCTACTGAACTTGGCCCCAGCAACTGGAATCTCATCGTCTGACTCTACCCCTACTACATCTACAGACACCTCGGAGGAAAACATCTCACCTGATTCAAAGAAAGGGACTCGCCGAGAAAAAACCAACAGAAGATCCGATCTATGCGGAGGAGCTCCGAGCAATCTTCAAGCAACCAAAGAAAATTAAGGCAAAGTGTTGGCCCTAGGATGGTTCCCACCTATTTATACACCCCAAAGAGTGCATTCTATGGCCTAGATCGACTCTCGCCAAAACGAAGCGTCGCGCCTGAAACGGCCGTCGAGGCTCCACGTGGCGGACGACCATTGGGGTCGTCTCTTCGTTTTAGGGGTTAGGGACAGCTTGTCACGCCCGCCAATCGACGACCGACGCGTGGCTCGTACCCCAACTGACGAATCGACTCAAACGGCGCCCCCTGTTTAAAATGCAATCATTTCACTAATCCGCTGACGCCATCGGAGATACGCGCGAAAATTCAGGCGCACGACAAGACGACACGTGGGCCCAAAGATCGAAACGACGCAACCGCCAAACACCATGTCGTTCCCGGGCGATCCACATTATAATTCTCGGCGCCAAACTGAGCAGAAGAAAAACCGAGAAGGCCACTCTTGACCCGACCCATAAATAGGTCGGAACGAGAGTCGGGGGCTAATGATAATGCTCACAAGTGGTATTTTCTCAGATTACAACACGTGGCAGATGACGTGTCCCAAAGGCTGCGGAGGTGGAATAAATAAGTTGTATTAGGGGCGTTCCTCGGGACCTCGTCTCCAAGGACGTATCCGACCTTTCAGAAGACCTCTCTGAGTACTTTCCACCTTCACCTAGCAAACGGCCAACAGCTTGTCTCCGAGCTTTCTCGGTCTCCTTGCTCATCTCCGAGCCATCAGACAGTCCGAGCTTCATCGGCCTCCGTGCTCGTCTTCGAGCCATCTGTCGGGCCGAGCTTTCTCGGCTTCCCCGATTAACCGAGAATGCGGAACTCAAGCGCCCCCGTAATGGCTCTGCGTATCCCGCCAGGACGAGATATCCGCCTCCCCACGTTTCGCGTCTCACGCTTGCACATCCCCCATTAATGGGCGTATCCCGCCATTAAATGCGAGGATAACACAGAGGCGTAACTGACGGCGATGATCTCGCGCCCGATCGCTCCATGCGACCACTATATAAACCCCTCTCCCAGATGACTCAGATAACTCGAACTTATTTCCAATACGCCGTTACTCTGCGCCTATTCTTCGGCACTAACTTGATCGTCGTAGGGTCCTACGGTGGTCATCCATCCTGGGACTTCCTTTGCAGATAGCTCGGCATAAACGCCAACCCATTAAGATCCACACGCTCAACAACTCCCAAACCAAATCTCAACCGTCAAAGACCGCTATCGCAGGATCGATGGAGGACAATATCTGAAGGAGATCACAGCCTCCATCAGCCAGCCTGATGCTGATTTTGAACCTAGCTAACTGTGGTTTCGTAGAGTTCAAACAGTGTGTGTTCCTGCTTCATCATTTTTTCGAGGACAAGTATTATATAATATATATACACACACCGACTGACAGTAGGACGGGTAGAATCATGTGCAGTAGAAAACAAAACGTTTCTACATGCAATCATAAAAAAAGATGCTTAGAATTTGTTGGTGGACACTTCATATATTCAATAATGGCATGCAAGTTGTTTGGAGGAGACCAAATTCCTAGTTAGTGGAGTCGCTCCATGAGTGAGTGAGCATGAAATGAGCCACTGCGAGAGTAGTGAGCAAAAGGCGCGCTCCTCCTCCTCTTCTTTATTATAAAGGAGCCTTTTGGCATTGATCGCCAACAATTTTCTCAGAGAGCAATGAATTGTTTGCAAAAGAGAGGAAAAAATATGATGAACAGTAGTTATATGTATTAGGCTTCGGTCCCGCATACAACACAAAGTTGAAGAAAAAAAATTATCCAACAAATCAGGACCGTTCAAAATTAACCGCTGCTTAAGTACTTTCGAACCCTATCTTCCACCAGAACACATCTCTGTCTTCCTCAATGAGATTTTTCGAAGTGGTTATGGTATATTTTTATTTCTCTGTTTACATATGCTATCATGTCTATTAATCCAGCCTATGAGTGGACTATCAAAGCAGAAGAAGGAATGGTAGTGGAAGCAGACGAATAAACAATAGAACTAATTGATTTATGTTATAAAATCGATTCAAAAAACAATAGCATATCTAGCAGCAATCGCAATTCAAATCACATGAAAAAATGCCCAATTTACATATGAAAACACTAACAAAAAACCCTAAATAAATAATAAAACCTATAGTAATTAAAGTAATTAATTTGCTTTATGAAATCGATTAAAGAATCGAGAGAATATCCAGTAAGAATCGCAGTTCAAATCATAACAAAAATCGCCGCATTTCGATCTCAAAACATTAAACTGCTGAAACTGCTGGAGCGATTTCCTCTTTTATATATGATATGAACTGCAATTTTAAGTAGCGGTTAAATATTTTAATGTAGCGGTTAAATCTGAGCCGTTTATTTTAACCGTTACTTAAATGCATCGTTTAAAATAAACGATTCAGATTTTTTGAATAAATTAATTTATCCAAGGCTATATATTATTCCGGTCAATACATATTTTATATATGAGAATAATGGAGAAAAGAGGCCATAGGAGGGGATTTTCTCCTATGGCGTCGAAATAATACAACCCCTACTATTTTTTCCGACGATCGGCATCTATTATCATCATCATTATCATCTAAGATGTGGGTACACCAAATTTCATGTGATTCCACCACTTTTTCACCGTTGAATTAGTAATGTAAAAAGTTCTATTGTCGGTAAACCATTAATTTTGAACCCACTAAATCAACGGTGCAAAAATGGTATAATCACATGAAATTTGGTGTATCCACATCTTAGATGATAAAGTTCACGGAGGGTGCATTTTTCCGGCGCCATAGGATGAAATCCCCTCTTATGGCACATTTCCTCCATTAACCTCTTTATATATATAGATAGAGAGAGATTAATGGAAGAAAGAGGCCATAGGAGGGGATTTCCTCCTATGGTGTGGAAAAAATACAACTTCCGCCATTTTTTCCGACAATTGCCACCCATCATCATCATCGTTATCATCTAAGATGTGCGTACACCAAATTTCATGTGATTCCACAACTTTTTCACCGTTGATTTAGTGGGTTCAAAATTAACGGTTTACCGACAATAGAACTTTTTACATTACTAAATCAACGATGAAAAAGTTGTAGAATCACATGAAATTTAGTGTACCCACGTCTTAGATGATAACGATGAAGATGATGGGGGCCGATCGTCGAAAAAATTGGTCGAGGTTGTATTTTTTCCACGCCATAAGAGGAAATTTCCTTGTTTGGTCTCTTTTCTCCATTATTCTCATATATATATATATACACACGCGCGCACCGTGAAAATAAGCAATTATACACCCGGTGAAAATAAGCAACAAAATCTATCACTTTGCCTGTGAAATGGCATGCACAGGATGATTGCATATCACGTCATGTCCTGTACAAACTCACATCATGTTGTCTTCCTTAAAGGGAGGCTCCTTTAACCGACTCACACTCATCCACACATTCACCACACTAGCCAAAACCTTTAAGACAGGGGTTTATGCACTGCTAAGAGACAGCATGAGGTATGTAAGTATTGAAAAATTATACCTTACGCCGGTCATATGGGTACAGTCATTTGAGGAAAAAAAAATAGAACTATGGATTTTACCTGCAGTCCGTCTAAAAAGTCTCTGAAAAATTTCATTTCTCTATCTCTCATGCCCTGATGCATTACATCGATCGGGTTTATCGAATAATTTTTCATGTATGCAAATCCCAATCTCAGGTTGCATGTAAAAAGATTTTTTTTACCTTCTTTATTTGCTATGGACATTTGAATAAAGGATCACAACTAGATATGATCGACCATAACCAATTATTACTTTATTATATTTTAAGTGGAAATAATTCAAATGAACATGGGTTTCTATCTTTGTCCTTGTCATACCATCGCTTGAGATTGTGAATCCATGAGCCAAACAATCCAGACATATACGTATCAACTCAATAGGACTTTGGATATATACATGCTTATCATGCTTTGTTGAGGCTATGATCGTAGCTAGCCATTATGACTTGACCACTGGATATACTAACATGTAACGGATAATATTTGTTCCTGGTGTAGATGTGCTTGAACCATGTGGATTAATCCTATTTGTTAGAGAGTGGTGAACCAACAAGCGGAACTAGACTTGACATACGCCTACAACATCTACAACACGAAACCTAAATGATCACTTAGGAAGAAAAAATTATTTATTTACGATTGAAACTTGAGATTCAAACAAAATTGTTTACTATCTCCACTAACAAATTTGTTTTTGCAAATGCCAAGCTAGCATCGTCCTCAATCATGCTTAAGAGAATCTATGGTCAAATCAATGATCATCAAGCACTAGCCTCTATGCTCCATGCCCTGCCTTTCAATCATGTTTAAGAGAGTGAGAGTGAGAGTGAGTTTAATTAGAGCACAGTAGTTCATTTGACCAATTGGTTGCAAATCAATGAAGATGAGAGATTACATCATCATGGGACCCACAGTGGGGATCATGAACCCTGTCACACTTAGAACAATCCAATCTGAAACTAAAGCTAACAAAATATCATGGCATTGTCACAACTTTATCTTTTTTACGTACATTCCTGTTGTCTCAGATCTTTGCCTGCAAAAAGAGAGGCGTTCATGAATGAAAACATGTGAGCAGGCATGAAGTTAGGCGTGCCCAAATGGCTTGCTATCATCTTTGGCGTGGGAGTTTTGCCTGTACAAAAATATACAGTTTGGCATTATGACAAGTCCATTTGTATAGGTATATATTTAACATTTTGGGTTTAGTTTCATACTTTCATGATTTGGATTATCTTTCATTCGATCATATAGAGCAGACCAAGCTATGTATGTGCCAGGTTATGTAGCTTTTTCCATCTATACATGTGATGATGCTCGGTACTGAGCACTCTCCAGATCATGACACGTGACAGATGACGTGTCTCAGGGCTTGCGAGAAAGGAGTAAGAACGGTATGTTGAAGACGCGCCCCGGGCCTCCTTCCCGAGGATGATCCCGACCCTCGGTGGCCTTCCAGACCACTCCTCTGCTCGTCTTACAAATAACCATTGGCTGGCTTCCGAGCCCTCCTTCACGCTGAGCTTCCTCAGCCCTCCCAGCTCCCCTCGAGCTATCACATGAACCAAGCCTATTTAGTCTCCCGTTCGCTTCCGAGTCTCCTGCCGAGCTCAGCTTCCTTGATCTCATCGGCCGACCCCGAGCACCGATCATAGGCGTCTCCGCCACGGCTCCGCGAATCTCGCCTGGCACGAGATATCCGCCGCCCACGATCCCGTGTTCCACGCCATCTCGTTCCTCCATTAACGAGCGCATCTCGTCATTAATGGGAAATCCCGCCTTTCACGCAGGCGTAACACCATGGGCGTAACGGCCGGCATGAATCTCGCGCCCGCCAGCCTACGGCTGCCACTATATAAACCCCTCTCTCAGACGACTCAGGTAACGCAAATTTACCCTAATAGGCCGCTACTCTGCCCATCTAGCCCGTCTAACTTGATCATCGGAGGGTCCTCCGTGGCATAACCACCCAGGGACTTCCTTCCAGGTAGCTCGGCTTCATCCACTTCAAGCCCATTGAGATCCACACGCACAAAGGGGAAACCCTCAGATCCAATCTCAGCCGCTCGTCACCACTCACTACAGATCAACGGAAGGTAACATCTGAAGGAGATCCAGAGATCCATCAGTTGGTACTGTCTGTGGGAAAATCATCTAGTTCCACTCAAGGAAAGTTCAACTTCCGATCTCGAACATATGGCGAGTGATCACCGCGACGATCCGAGCTTCAGCCGTCGTCCTCCCCACAACGGAAATGCGGGTGGACCCCCTCCTCCCCCGAACGCCATTCACGCCCAATCGGCTCTAATAGATCGGCCCGCGTCTGTCGTGGATGCATTTGTCCGCGTCCAAACGTCAGGTCAAGCTTCCCAAGTCGCCGTTCCCCCACCACAGGAGCGACACATGGAGAGAGAAGACACTACCCATGTTGGCACTTCTGGGCGCCACCTCGCTGTCTCGGGCAGCCACAGATCCCCCGTGGTTACCAACTCGATGACCCGGTGGGCGCCTCACAGCTCCACACCGAGGTCTCTAGCCAGAGCACCCTGCCCCTGAGGCCCATCGCGCTCCTGTCCCTTCTGAGAAGGTGTCGGTCGGCTCGCCCACTCCCAGGCATGATCGGCGCCCCCTCCCTCGATAGGGTCGCGTGGACTGGACTCACCACGGTAGCTCGAAAATGACCTCGCCAGGGGACCTAAGGAACCTTATCGAACGGAACCGGAGCCGCGGTCAGGCGCAAGTCGCCAGTAGCAAAGTCCATAAATCAGAGTATGCCGAATCGTCGGGATACCACGACCGACTCGACGCCCTCGAAAAGAAGATCGAAGGCATGCATCGGGAAAATCAACTTTCAAGCGACGGGGATAAATATGCCACCAACTCGCTCACGAAGCCCTTCACCAAAGAGCTACTCTCCGTCCACGTCTCCTCCCGGAACAAGCCCCCGAAGGTCTCCCTCTCCGGCGGTCACCCTCCTCGATATTAACGCATCTCGGAAGGTCGAGTATAGCCCCGCGGCACCGAGCAACTTCCCTTCTCAGTCTATCCTTAGCTGGTAATCTCTTATCCAACGACGCCAAGGATCAAAGCCCTCACCAAGAGGCAACCGAGCAGCTACCCTGCTCTCGGTCCATCCTTAGCAGGCAACTCCTTGCCCTCCCGCACTAAAGATCGAAGCCCTAACCAAGAGGCCACCAAGCAGCTTCCCTGCTCGGTCCATCCCTGGTTGGTAATCTCTTACCCAACGACGCCAAGGATCTAGGCCCTCATCAAGAGGCCACCGAGCAGCTTCCCTACTCGGTCTATTCTTGGCTGGTAATCTCTTATCCAACAACGCAAAGATCAAAGCCCTCGCCAAGAGGCAACTGAGCAGCTACCCTGCCCGGTCCATTCTTAGCGGGTAATTTCTTACCCACGTATGCTAAGGATCAAAACCCTCACCAAGAGGCCACCGAGCAGCTTCCCTGCTCAATCCATTCTTAGAGGGTGACTTCCTACCCATCTTTACTAAGCGATCACCACCTTGACTTCGGGACCATGGAGATACCGACCTTGCACCGGTCTTTGCACACTTGGCAAATGGTTGAGTTCAACTCGACGTGCGATCACCAGATGAAGGATCGATCTCCGACCTAACACATCATGAAAGAAGTACCGCGCAAACGGAGATTTTATCACAAACAAAGGCAAAATATGTACGCAAAGAACACTACAAAATAATTTCATTCACTAAGGTCGGAAGCCTTTACAGAGGTATTATGGGCTCCCCAGCCTTACAAAAACGCCTGTAGGCTTACAAAAATTTAGCGCAAAAGAAAGTAAGAAAGCGAAGAGATTCAGGCCTCGGGGTCCGGGAGAACTTTGATGAGCTCCGCTTCCACCACGATGGCCGGGATGGCGGCTGGTGAGTCGGCGCCCACCGTAGGGGCCTCGATGTCGGGAGCCGGGGTGACCGACTTCTCCCCGACGCCCCCTCCTGGGGCCTTTTTCCCCAACGCCCCCGCCTGAGGCCTTTTCCCCGGCAACGCTTCTAGGGGCATTCCCCTGCGCCTCACCCTCAAGGGGGTACTCACCCCGGAGATCGCCGTCAGGAAATTCCAGCATCTTGTCCTTGACCGCGTCGAGGGCCTCATACCAAATGAGGGCATCGGCTTCAGCGAAGTCGGTGTAGTACCGGTCCGACTTCTTGTAATTATCCACCGTCTTCGCTGCTCGGAGGTCGGCACGCCTAACTCTTTCCTTCATCGTCTCGTTCTCCCTCTTGAGGGTACTCGCCGTATTCTTCAGGGTGTTGACAAGAACCCTGGTATCTTCCAACTTGGCCTCGGTGGCCTGGTCGGACTCCCTCAAAACTCAGACAGCCTCTCGGCAGTTGGCGATCTCCCGATCCCCGGCCGCCACCCGGTCTTCGAGGACGGCGGCCCTCTCCTCCGCCGCTTGCAACTCAAGCCTCGAACTCTCCTCCCGCGAGGAGGACTCACCCGCGATCTGTATCGCCGGGGCAATTTCCTCGTCCTCCATGCTGACAACGAGGGCGCAGTGCTGGAGGACCTGAAGAAAACAAAGGAGGGGTTAAAAAGAAAAAGGGGGTGCCCGATCTTGCGAACAAAAAGTACTGAATAAAAACCCGAGTGGGGACCGAACACTAACCTGCACGGCCTCCTGGGCTATGGCCGCCATTTGGGCCCTGAGGGTCCCCCGAGGGATTCTGCCCCCGGCCAACCTTTCCATCTCCGAGAGCAGGCCATTGGCGACGGAAAGCCCCGAGGGCACCTCGAAGTGGAGCTCCCCTCAGATCGTTCGGTATAACCTGTAACACCCGAGCCCAATGCTACTAATTTCAGTTACCGTTTGAACGTAGTGTGGCACTTATTTCATTTATCTTGCTTGATTGTTACGTATTGTAATTTTACTCCGTCAATTCATTTCTGCATATAAAAATTTATGACATCTAAAATAAAATTAAAAATATTCGTCATGGCCTGCTTGACACCCCTAACCCTATTGTAGCATCCGTGCATCGTGTTCTTGTCCCGTTTGGTGAAACGGGCGAGTTTGGACGGCTACGCGCACGTACGTGTGTCCGTTTTGGGGGTATACTTTTTGATTGCAAAATACTTCATTTTAAATTTTGGATCCCGCCTAAAATTTTCTTATTTCAATTTTGAATTTTTGGACCCGACCCGGGCGCAATATGAAAATGTTTTACTTTGCGCCAAAATCCAATTTTCTAATATATTTTAAAACATCATATATAATTTATTTAACCGTATAATATTTTATATAATCCTAAATCTTTTATTTAAAATTTTCCCTAACTTCTAATCCCTCTCCCCAGCCAATCCCCTCTTTCTTTTTAAACCCGTGGGCCCCGCCTCTCTCTATCTCTCTCCTCTCTCTCTCTATCTATCTCCTCTCTCTCTCTCTCCTCTCGCTAACTCTCTCTCTCTCTCCCCGTATCTCTCTCTCTCCCCCCATATATCTCCCCCCCCCTCTCTCTCTCCCCCATATTTACCTCTCCCCATATTTTTCTTAACACGAACCCAACCCCACGAGAACCCTACCGCCGTCTCCCTTGCCGCCGTAGCCCCAACGCCGACACTACCATCACCGGCCTCCTCGCCTCCTCGCCCTCGTTGCCTCCATATCCATCTCTTCTCCCTCCTTCATCATTTTTCCCGTGCCCCTGCACCAGCACCGCGGCCACCTGCACACCCCTGCACGCGTCTGCGCCGCTGTGAGTCGCCGCCGGTGACCTCGTCCCCGTGTCCCCGGCCCTCGCGCACACCCCTCGGTGAGCCGGCATCCCCTCCTCTTTTCCTTTCTTCTTTCCTTCTCTGTTAATATTTTCTTGATCGGCAGATTTCTTTCGCTGTCGTCGTAGGCCACCGCCGGAGCTCCGTCGACGTGGTCGACCGTCACCACCCGTCCCACAGATCCTCGTGAGCATTCCCTTCTCCATCCTCCTTCCCTTCTTCTTTATTTTCTTTCCTTTTCTTGTTGCAATCTTGATCGTTCACTGGTTTTGCGTCTTGCCGGAATCCGGCTGTGCCGGCGACGTGTCCCGACGTTCCAGCATGGTACCCCGACCCGTGTGGTTCCACTGTTCGTCGTTTGGGTTCATTCCGTGAACCGTGTGCCCGTCGCGAGTTTTCCCCGCCGACGTTTTACGTTTCGTTTTCCCGATCCGCGACCCGTCGAGGCAAGTACCCCTTGCTACATGCTAAACAATATTTCCATACATATTAATGACACCCTAAACCTATAAATTTAACTTTGGTACGATCATTTCTCTTTTTCGTGTTCAATATTGTTATATAACATTTTATCTTTCAAACTTGGAACCTAAATATGTAGATATCATTGCATCCATGAAGTCTTAACTTGGTAACATGATCAAACGGCTATAATTGTCATACTGCATTCTTATAATGTTGAAATCATCTCTGTGACACAATTGATAATTGTACTGCTAATTGAATGAATCTGCCTATTGCTTAATTCATTGCTTAGACCATGCTGTTGATAACCATGCTTGATTATGTAACTGAGTATGAGTACACCCATGATATTGTTTACATCTTGACCTGACTTGCTACATACATATTGATTGACCCGACATGGTACCGTATACTGCTTGACTTGACATGATGTACCATGACCTGACCCGTTACCTGATCTCGTGTCTAATGCCAACAAACCTGACATGTAGTCCTCATGGACCGTTCCTGTTGTCTATCCAGACAAACCTGTTTACCCGATCCTGTATTTGCATTAGTTCTTGATTTCGAAATACCTGACTTGACTTACACATATAACTTGGGGGTATGGGGAAATCAAAGGTCAAACCTGACTTGTAACTCAACAGTTCACTACTTGTTCTGATCAGTTTTAGGCTAGGCCAGCCTTGGAATGATGATGCTGACATCATTCATCTGTACACATTCCTGTTTGGTGCCTAGCGGCATGTCTCGGTTTCAGCCCGAGAATCTTGGGGCCGTGGTCCCGGGTATGTACGGGATACTATTGAGTTATATCGATGATTCATCAATTTGGTTTCAAAGACTTTAGAACAGAGAACCTGATATAACGGTTTAGTTTACCCACTGCACACTACCCTGCACTGCTCTGATTTATATTATTGTTACCCCTGCTTTATTCATGTTTATATTCGCATTGCCTGTTTATTATGTTATTACTTGATGACTTGACGCGCTGACGTCCGGGTTTTGCATGGCCCAGATTCTATACCACTGTCGCAGTCCGAGCATGAGTACCTCAGCCGATAGGCTGAGCTGTGAGGGTCAGTAGTAGCTAGTTTTCTTTCCTGCATTTATTTCCTGATGTGAGCCCGCATTATGGGACATACATTCCAGTTATTTTGTATTGGATCTTTCGCTTCCGCATTTTATTATTCTTGACTCAGATTATTTTGGATTATGGACATGTTTAGATAGTTTTATTTTGTTCTTGATATCTCTACAGCCGTAATGTGACTGTGGATGGATACTTCCTACCCACAGGTAGCATGGTTGGCTATGTCACATGCCCATTTTAGCGTACTCTGGGAAGCGGGGCGTGACATGGTTCTTTTGGTATCAGAGCCATAGGATAGTCGGGTTGATTTTTTTTGTAGTTGGGTATTGTACCCAATACACGAATCAGAATACCCGTGTTTAGGAAACATGTCCTGCCACCTTGCCGTTTTACCATTCTTGAATCATATTCTTCCTGATTATATATTTTACGATGTGCAAACTTCCTTTGCATATCGACTCGAAACCTGATTCCTTGTTATCTCTAGGACTTAGGCGACTTGGGTGGAGTTATGTAATTGTGGCTATGATGTCGCGGCATAGTTACATTGCGGCACTCTATTTAAGTATCTTGGAGTTCTAGCCTTGATCTATATTTTAAATCTATCATCATGCTAATGTTGGGTGTTTTGATTTCAGGAATATGGCAGATAAGAATTTGAAGATGTATCAAAGGCGTGTGGACGAAGCCGCCATGCTTGGAGTAATAAGAGGAATGCTGGAGAATCAAAAGAAACAGACCGAACTGATCCAGCAGCAAGCGGAATCGTTTCAGGAAGGTTTGCAGATCGTTCAGCAGTCTGTGAACAATGTTGGAGCTAAACCAGTTGACCGTGTAGGGACCGTAGCAGATTTCAGACGTTTGGGTCCGTCTACATTTACTGGTTTGGAGGAGCCGTTGCCAGCGGAGCAGTGGCTAGTTGACACAGAGAATTTGCTTATTGCGGCACAAATTCCAGATGAGAAAAGAGTTGACATGGTACGCATTCAGTTAGTGGACTACGCCCGAGAATGGTGGCTTGTGGAAGAAAACTGCTTGCCCAAGCCGATCAAGTGGGCGGATTTTTCAAAGAGTTTCCTGGAGAAGTTCTTCCCGCGGACTGCACGGGAGGAAATGGAAGAGAAATTCATCGGGCTAAAGCAGAAGGGAGCACCCATGGATGTGCATGCAGCAGAATGGACAAGACTCAGTAAATTCACTGGACCTTTAGTTGCCAACGATGCAGACAGGGCACGAAGGTTCATGCGCAGCTTGGACGTGGACATCCAGAGGCAGATTGTCTCTCTGGGTTTGACCACTTTCTTACAAGTACTTGCGGCAGCCCGAGAGCAACAAAGTTTATCTGGGATGAAGGGGAGTTTGCAGCAGACAGCAGTTGCGGTAAGGAAGCCAGCATTTGTACCAAACCGAGCTCATGGTCGCAGAGGTATTCCAGTGGACCGTCGAGGTATAGCACCCATGAAGAAGCCTATTGTCGTCGATCGAAGAAAGAGCATGACCTGTAACAATTGCAATTTACCTGGCCACATGCAAAAGGATTGTCGAAGGAGGCTGGGACTCTGTTTGGTTTGTGGAGCGGCAGATCACGCTGTCAACGCTTGTCCGTCGAAGGTTCGTACGAGGGATGATTTTCAGAAGCCTCCGCAGAGACCGTTCCAGGGACAAAAACAGTTGACTCAAGAACCTAATCAGGCTCGAGCTTTTACCTTGACAGCTGAAGAAGCTAAGGCGTCAGGAGAAGTTGTTTCAGGTACTCTACTCGTTCGTGGTTTTCCCGCATTAGCGTTATTTGATTCTGATGCATCGCATTGTTTTATGTCATCCAAGTTTTTAACTACACACTCGATTGACTACACGACCCTGTCTAGTTTCTGGGACATACACACTGGGAATGGGAAGATCATAGCTAGTAAAGAATGTAAAGATTGTACAGTTGTTGTGTGCGGACGAGAGCTTTTTGCAGATTTCTTGGTGATTGATACAGGCAGCTACGAAGTCGTCTTGGGAATGGATTTTCTTGGCACTTTCCACGCTCACATTGATTGTAGAGCAAGGAAGGTAATTTTCCAGATTCCCGGACATCCCGAATTTAGCTTCACTAGAGGAAGCAGTTCTGTCGGGCCAGTCGAGTTTAGGGCTAGGCCGACAAACAATATTCTTGCAGCAATGGAAGTTGATAAAAGTAAAGAACCGGCTCTTGTTCGTGATTTTATGGACGTGTTTGAAGATATATCAGGTTTACCACCGAGGCGAGACGTGGAGTTCGCAATTGATCTTATTCCTGATGCAGCGCCAGTATCCAAAGCATATTATCCAATGGCACCAGTAGAGTTGGAAGAAGTCAAGAAACAGGTTGCTGAATTGCTTGAGAAGGGTTGGATTAGAAGCAGTAACTCGCCTTGGGGAGCTCCAGTTCTTCTAGTAAAGAAGAAGGATGGCACAAGAAGGATGTACATCGACTATCAAGAATTAAACAGGGTAACAATTAAGAACAAGTACCCGATCCCTCGCATTGGCGAACTTTTCGAGCAGCTTAGTGGCGCGAGGGTATTCTCGAAGCTGGATTTGCGATCCGGATATCATCAGGTCCGAGTGAAAGCAGAAGATATTTGCAAAACGGCGTTCCGAACTCGGTATGGACATTACGAATACTTAGTGATGCCCTTCGGAGTAACGAATGCGCCGGCAGTATTCATGGACTTGATGAACCGAATCTTTTCATCATTCTTGGATCAGTTTATTGTGGTGTTCATTGACGATATTCTGGTTTACTCGAAGAGTTTTGAAGAGCATGGTGAACATTTGAAGATCACACTGCAAACGTTGAGACAAGAGAAGTTATATGCGAAGATGAGTAAGTACGAGTTTTGGCTGGAGGAAGTAAAGTTTTTGGGGCATTTTGTGTCTGGCGATGGAATCGCCGTCGATCCCGATAGGATTGCAGCAGTACGAGATTGGCCGATTCCAAAGAATGTTGCGGAGATAAGAAGCTTTCTTGGACTCGCCGAGTATTACAGGAGATTTGTGGAGAACTTTGCTCGCCTGGAAGAGCCGTTAACCAAGCTTACGCGCAAAGAGATACCTTTTGTATGGACGGACAAATGTGCGTTAGCTTTCGAGACGTTGAAGCAGAAATTGATAACCGCCCCTATTCTGACCGTGCCAGACAATTCCGGAGGATTGGTGATTCACAGCGACGCATCTGGGAAAGGATTGCGATGTATTTTGATGCAACATGAGAAGGTTGTAGCGTACGCATCGAGACAGTTGAAGACCCATGAGAAGAATTATCCAACTCATGACTTGGAGCTTGCGGCTGTGATTTTCGCTTTGAAGATTTGGAGACACTACCTTTTGGGCGAAAGGGTCGAAGTTTTTACTGATCATAAGAGCTTGAAGTATGTGTTCACTCAGAAGGAGCTTAATATAAGGCAACGTAGATGGTTGGAACTGATGGCTGACTACGATCTTGATCTTAAGTACCATCCAGGAAAGGTTAACATCGTGCCGGATGCGCTTAGTCGGTTACCAGCAATTCAGGTGTTAACTACGCAGAAGGAGATCGTTGCAGATTTTCGAAGATTTGACTTAGAGGTTGTGCTACCGCATTCTACGGGACAGTTGATGCAGCTGCAAGTACAGTCATCGTTGATCGAGAATATTAAAGCAGCACAATCGCATGACCTTAGACTGCAAAAGTTTCGAGAACAGGTTGAAGCCGGACTACGAACAGATTTATTGATCCACGAAGATGGTTCATTGAGGTATGGTAGCCGTTTATGTGTACCAAAGGGAGATATTCGTGAAGAGCTTATGAAGGAGGCACACAGTTCAGCTTATTCTGTACATCCAGGAGGCACAAAGATGTACCGAGATATTCGACAGCATTTTTGGTGGGAAGGCATGAAACGGGAGATTGCTCGCTTTGTGGCAAAGTGATTGGTGTGTCAGCAAGTTAAGGCTGAACATCAAAGGGTTGCTGGTTTATTGCAACCACTTTCGATTCCTCAGTGGAAGTGGGAACATATAACCATGGATTTCGTGACGGCTTTACCGCAGAGTCCAAAAGGCAACAATGCTGTATGGGTGATTGTTGATCGATTGACCAAGGCAGCTCACTTCATTCCTTTCCGGGTTGGTCAATCAACAGAGATTTTGGCAGAGCGGTACATGCAAGAGATTGTAAGATTGCATGGAGTACCAGTGAGCATTGTGTCCGATCGGAACACTCGGTTCTTATCACACTTCTGGAGGAGTTTACAGGAAAGTTTAGGGACTCGACTGAAGTTTAGCACAGCTTATCATCCTCAAACTGATGGTCAGTCGGAGAGAACAATCCAAACTCTTGAGGATATGTTGAGAGCATGCATGTTGGACTTCAAGGGGTCATGGGAGGATCATCTACATTTGGTGGAGTTTTCTTACAACAACAGTTTTCAGGCAACTATCCAGATGGCTCCGTTTGAAGCTTTGTATGGTCGTAAATGACGTTCACCTATTTGTTGGGACGATGTCGGTGAACGAAGATTATTGGGACCAGATTTGGTTGTGCAGACAGTTGAGAATGTTAACACTATCAGAAATCATATGAAGGCAGCACAAGACCGACAGAAGAGTTGGGCAGACACGTCAAGAAGACCTCTAGAGTTCTCCATGGGTGATTTGGTATTCTTGAAGATATCACCGACTAGAGGGGTGATTCGTTTTGGAAGTCGAGGAAAGCTTAGTCCTCGATTCGTTGGACCCTTTGAGATCTTGGAGCGTGTTGGTGAGGTAGCGTATCGTTTGGCGTTACCGCAGTCCTTGGCGAATGTGCACGATGTGTTTCACGTATCTCAACTCCGTAGGTATGTTCGAGATGAAACGCACGTATTGGATCATTCGGAGCTAACAGTACGAGAAGACTTGACTTTTGAGGAGCGACCGATTGAAATCGTGGATCGAAGGGAAAAAGTTCTTAAGAACAAGGTGATCCCTCTTGTGCTTGTTTCTTGGGGTAATCGCTCGCATGGAGAGTCTACTTGGGAACGAGAAGATGAAATCCGGCAGAAGTTTCCTCACCTTTTCTTGTAGTTATCTATCTTTGTATTCTTAGAATTTCGAGGAAGAAATTCTTTTTGTAGTTGGGTATAATGTCACACCCGAGCCCAATGCTACTAATTTCAGTTACCGTTTCAACGTAGTGTGGCACTTATTTCATTTATCTTGCTTGATTGTTACTTATTGTAATTTTACCCCGTCAATTCATTTCTGCATATAAAAATTTATGGCATCTAAAATAAAATTAAAAATATTCGTCATGGCCTGCTTGACACCCCTAACCCTGTTGTAGCGTCCGTGCATCGTGTTCTCGTCCCATTCGGCGAAACGAGCGAGTTTGGACGGCTACGCGCACGTACGTGTGTCCGTTTTGGGGGTATGCTTTTTGATTGCAAAATACTTCATTTTAAATTTTGGATCCCGCCTAAAATTTTTTTATTTCAATTTTGAATTTTTGGACCCGACCCAGGCGCAATTTGGAAATGTTTTACTTTGTGCCAAAATCCCATTTTCTAATATATTTTAAAACATCATATATAATTTATTTAACCGTATAATATTTTATATAATCCTAAATTTTTTATTTAAAATTTTCCCTAACTTCTAATCCCTCTCCCCAGCCAATCCCCTCTTTCTTTTTAAACCCGTGGGCTCCGCCTCTCTCTATCTCTCTCCTCTCTCTCTCTCCCCCCGCTAACTCTCTCTCTCTCTCTCCCCCGTATCTCTCTCTCTCCCCCCATATATCTCTCTCCCTCTCTCTCTCCCCCCATATTTACCTCTCTCCATATTTTTCTTAACACGAACCCAACCCCACGTGAACCCTACCGCCGTCTCCCTCGCCGCCGCAGCCCCAACGCCGACACCACCATCGCCAGCCTCCTCGCCTCCTCGCCTTCGTCGCCTCTACATCCATCTCTTCTCCCTCCTTCATCATTTTTCCCGTGCCCCTGCACCAGCACTGCGGCCACCTGCACACCCCTGCACGCGTCTGCGCCGCTGTGAGTCGCCGCTGGTGACCTCGTCCCCGTGTCCCCGGCCCTCGCGCACACCCCTCGGTGAGCTGGCATCCCCTCCTCTTTTCCTTTCTTCTTTCCTTCTCTGTTAATATTTTCTTGATCGGCAGGTTTCTTTCGCTGTCGTCGTAGGCCACCGCCGGAGCTCCGTCGACGTGGTCGACCGTCACCACCCGTCCCACAAATCCTCGTGAGCATTCCCTTCTCCATCCTCCTTCCCTTCTTCTTTATTTTCTTTCCTTTTCTTGTTGCAATCTTGATCGTTCACTGGTTTTGCGTCTCGCCGGAATCCGGCCGTGCCGGCGACGTGTCCCGACGTTCCAGCGTGGTACCCCGACCCGTGTGGTTCCACTGTTCGTCATTTGGGTTCATTCCGTGAACCGTACGCCCGTCGCGAGTTTTCCCCTCCGACGTTTTACGTTTCGTTTTCCCGATCCGCGACCCATCGAGGCAAGTACCCCTTGCTACATGCTAAACAATATTTCCATACATATTAATGACACCCTAAACCTATAAATTTAACTTTGGTACGATCATTTCTCTTTTTCGTGTTCAATATTGTTATATAACATTTTATCTTTCAAACTTGGAACCTAAATATGTAGTTATCATTGCACCCATGAAGTCTTAACTTGGTAACATGATTAAATGGCTATAATTGTCATACTGCATTCTTATAATGTTGAAATCATCTCTGTGACACAATTGATAACTGTACTGCTAATTGAATGAATCTGCCTATTGCTTAATTCATTGCTTAGACCATGCTGTTGATAACCATGCTTGATTATGTAACTGAGTATGAGTACACCCATGATATTGTTTACATCTTGACCTGAATTGCTACATACATATTGATTGACCCGACATGGTACTGTATACTGCTTGACTTAACATGATGTACCATGACCTGACCCGTTACCTGATCTCGTGTCTAATGCCAACAAACCTGACATGTAGTCCTCATGGACCATTCATGTTGTCTATCCAGACAAACCTGTTTACCTGATCCTGTGTTGGCATTAGTTCTTGATTTCGGAATACCTGACTTGACTTACACATATAACTTAGGGGTAACAGGAAATCAAAGGTCAAACCTGACTTGTAACTCAACAGTTCACTACTTGTTCTGATCAGTTTTAGGCTAGGCCAGCCTTGGAATGATGATGCTGACATCATTCATCTGTACACATTCCTGTTTGGTGCCTAGCGGCATGTCTCGGTTTCAGCCCGAGAATCTTGGGGCCGTGGTCCCGGGTATGTACGGGATACTATTGAGTTATATCGATGATTCATCAATTTGGTTTCAAAGACTTTAGAACAGAGAACCTGATAGAATGGTTTAGTTTACCCACTGCACACTACCCTGCACTGCTCTGATTTATATTATTGTTACCCCTGCTTTATTCATGTTTATATTCGCATTGCCTGTTTATTATGTTATTACTTGATGACTTGGCGTGCTGACGTCTGGGTTTTGCATGGCCCAGATGCTGTACCGCTGTCGCAGTCCGAGCAGGAGTACTTCAGCCGACAGGCTGAGCTGTGAGTGTCAGCAGTAGTTAGTTTTCTTTCCTGCATTTATTTCCTGATGTGAGCCCGCATTATGGGACATACATTCCAGTTATTTTTTATTGGATCTTTCGCTTCCGCATTTTATTATTCTTGACTCAGATTATCTTGGATTATGGACATGTTTAGATAGTTTTATTTTGTTCTTGATATCTCTACAGCCGTAATGTGACTGTGGATGGATACTTCCTACCCACAGGTAACATGGTTGGCTATGCCACGTGCCCATTTTAGCGTACTCTGGGAAGCGGGGCGTGACATAACCTTTCTACCCTCTTTGTAGTTTGTTAGTTTAGCGTTAATGGCAGATCTGGGTTATAGTATGCGATAGCGCCAGTTATAAAAGTTTTTGTTCCGCATTTGGCGTCAGATTGACGGTCGGGGCGCTACCGTAGACTTACATGGTATCAGAGCCACGCCATCAAGCTTTACTAACTTGTTCTAACGCGTTTAAAATATCGATCGAACGGATTTTCAAAAATCGCAATTTCCAAGTCTAAAGTTTCTGTCGATTTTTAAATTGGTCTAAAAATCATTTTGAGCATCTCAGAAAATCGAGCAGGCTTTTATAAGAATACTGGTGAAATTTGGTCAACTGTTGACTCCAAAGCGCCGCGGAACCGCCGCACAAACCCTAGTTTGGTCGCGGTTCCGCCGCCGTTTTAGAGCTACAGTGAACCATTTTTCTACAGTAGGTTCTTCATGGGAAATTGTGGCTTCTGGAATATATCTTTTGGGCCCGGTGTTTTTTACTGTACAGCAGATGTACGTGGGGCCCACTTCGGGAAATTTTGTCGATCGAAATTTGAACATGTTAGTTTACAGTACTTACATTATATCTCCGACCGGGAATGTCATTTGAGCGGTAAATTGCGTCTAATTGCTATAGTCCTTTAAGACGGATTTGCGAACGTGACATTCGCGTTGATGTTCTGTGTTGTGCTGTGATGTTGCGGATTTGTCGTGGTGGATAGCAGTGTGCAATGATAGTGCAATTTGAGTTTATTTGTACATTTGATATTGCGGGGCGAGCTTCCAAAATGTGGACTGCCGTCACTGCCTGTTTGTATAATATTCATTTGTGGCACGACCGGGTTGAGGTCGATGTACCCGTTGTACATATTTTTCATTTCTGTACTAGGTTTCACCCCGCGACGGAGTGCACGGATAGCCGGGTTCTGGGGGGCAACAGGTCCGCATCTCATGGCATTGAGAGGCAGAGGGGCCTCACTCTAGAATTGGCAGACTATTCGCCGCACTCGCAGGGGGTACAGGTTGACCCAAGGAGGGGTGCTCAAATTACTGGATTCCGTGAAGTGCTGGGTGGTCCATTCACTTTGCTGTAGTAGGGGGCTGCCTCGCTTCAGGTTTTGGCGGGTAACTTGCCGCACCCGTAGGGGTCTAGGTTTCATTGCACAGGCTATCCACACGACCAGGGGAACGTCGGGTTTCAGTAGCGGCTCTGTGAAACCCGGGGATCCCAGATTATCTGTATTGTTCTGTGATGCTTATTACTTTTCTGTAATGTTGCATATTATCACGCCTGGAGCGATTATTGTATATTGGTATATATACTATTAGATGTTGTATATGTTTTGCATCCACGCTAGTCCAGTCCCCGCTCTGTCGTTAGTTAAGTAACCTAACGGGTAATGACGGGACCCAGTGACGAATGCGGATGGCATATACGTACATTTTATTTTCGTTCTTTTCTGGTGTGATTATTTGATGGGACTGCGTTGATTCTGATCAATGCAAAGGAAAACAAACATGTTTGGATGTTGTTGGAACAAATTTAAAAAGTGTTATTACAAAGATGTTTCCTTTTGTTTTACATAGTGGTATTCGGTTGGAATATCCTGCACCTCATTCGACGGGGCAAGGGCCGATATCCCTTCACTGGGAGTGACCCCTTGGGCAGAAGTTTGCGTCAGGGTAATAACTTCACTATAGTCGATTACATGTTGCTTTGCATCGCGGTATTCAGTTTGAATATCCTGCACATCATTCCACGAGGAAAGAGCTGAGATCCCTTCACCAGGAGTGACCTCTTTAGCAAAGGTTTTCGCCACTATATTTTTATAAAAAGCTATCAGGTTCCTTCAACAAGATCAAGTTCATTACGTTAAAGGTTTTTCGCCAAAAACCAGCCGTAGCCCTCCGTCATTTCTTATGGATGGTCAGTAGTATTCAAGCTATGTTTGTTGGCTTTCGTCAAGGCATAGTGTTTGGTAGCTGCTGGGGTATTCATTTGTTGCATAGATAGATGAGTTGGTTTGGGACGGTCGTATTACCTTGTTGGCTTTCGTCAAGGGTATGTACGGGTGGGTTCGAATTAACAAGATAATGACGGGCAGAACTTGACATGTGACTTATAATTTGTTGGCTTTCGTCAAGGTCATAAGAACATGGGGTAAAAATCATATCGGGAGTTTCTAAAGAAACTGAAACTTGCCAGGCATGCGCATACCTTCTGGAGTATGATAACGAGAGTGGATTCCGTCACGTTATCATACGATGAGAGTTGGATCCCGATTCCCACTGATGAGTTAGTTTACTCTTCGGGTGATCCAGATTGATTCTTCTTTTAGGTTTGGAGGAGAATTTGACAGTACAATGGGAGGTTTCCGGATTAGATAAAGTGATAACCATTCTGATCTAGATTTGAGTGCACGCAGAGTGTTTCTTTTCTCTCTCTCTTTGGCAGCGACCTTTGACCGACCCTAAACTATGACTCGGTGACCAAGTTGACCGAACTTTCTTAAAATACTGGCTTTTGGATTGTCTATGTTGCATAAGTCATTGCCACTCCTTCTTTTACCCTTTGCATTTCTCAGAACACCCGTATTGCTACGGACATCCACTTCCATTGGATAGATCCATCGTATGGTTATATACGAACTCGAAGGGAGTTCTTCGAGGATGGATCCAGGTTCAGGAGAAATAGAATTGGTTTATTCAGTTTCTTTTATTATCACCTTCTCTCAGGTTGCGAGGGCTCCATGGTTTAGGAGAGTACACCTATTACGCTTATTGGATAGTCTTCTTCCAAACCATAGGCAGGTGCCGAAAGGTAGGGAATGAAGAAAACCAATTAGCCTAAGTAGGGTGTACAAAAGGTAATATGTAAATACAAAATAAAGGGATTAGAAAGAGGGCAAAGTAAATTGCGACTGTTATCATTCACGACCAAACCGCGTACTTCATCGCCACTCCTATTTCACCTTTAAATGAATAAGGTATTATTCAGTTGTCTTTTATCATCACCTTCTCTCAAGATGTGAGTACTCCTCGGTTAAGGAGGGTACACCTATTATGCTTACTGGATAGTCTTCTTCCAAACTATAGGCTGGTGCCGAACGGTAGGGAAGGAAGAAAACCATTTAGCCTAACAATGGTGTACAGAAGGTAACGACTAAAGACAAATAAAGGGATTTGGAGATATGGCAAAGAAATATACGGTTACAGTCATGAATTGGATTATGGAAGAGGCATTACTATGAATACCAGGATACCCCTACGAAACATTTTCATATTTCAGTGCATTGTTAATGGAAAACTGTTTTCCCGATTAGATACTTACTCCAGGGTATGTATTTACCAGGTTTCATTCTCACATCTGTATGGTTTTACAAATGATGAGTAGGAGGAAGTTATTGGGGATTAGGTGATCATCCTCATTATATCGGAATTCCTTGTAATTGGTGATATTTGAGGAAATCGCCTGGGTACAGTTTTCAACCTACGACGCACAGGTTTTGAGTTATTCAACTCAGCGGATTTATACAGAGTATTGTATGTTGTCCAGTGTCCATCAGGACAAAGGGGTAGGTCCTCGTACTATGTTCTGTTTACTTATGACTTCTCTAGTTTTTAGACAAGTGTTTTGTAGAAATACAAGGTCTAAGTTTTGAGAAGTTGTGGGTATAAGAATAAAGTAGAAAGCCAGATGTCGCAAGTATCGGGATTCTTCAAAGAGATCGAAGATGTAGATACTTGTGATTGGTATTCAGATGATAGTAATGGTTTGAGAAACTTGTTTCTATTTCGGGTTACTCATAATTGGATGGATTCTTAAGTTGAGTAATACTGAAAAGCCTCTCTCCATTAAGTTGATATGCACTGGAGACAGCTGAATGATTAGAATCTGGTTCCAATTAAATAAGTGCCAAAGTTTCTATATTGGATATAGAATGGATCATATCTTGACAATGTTAAGGTACGGGGAGTTGTCCGGCTTATGCTTAAAACCAGACTCTGGATAACTCAGGGCACGTTTCTGTAATGGTTGTTTGTGGGTTGGCCCAGGCTATGACGAGGGTTGACTTTCTACCATCTGGAAGATCAATAGTGATATTGTTCTTAACTCGGCACAGTTTTAGTAAAATGGATTTTTTCAGAAAACAGTAGTGGGAGTATGGTAGAACTGGAAGTGATTCCAGAACCGCAAATGATTACGGAAAATTTAATAGGTCCTAAAGATTCAATCAGGTTTGACATTCCAATAGCCACTCTGCAGATATGGTAGGTAACCTCAGACACCCGAGAGGTACTCCGGTAGCCTCAAGGACGGTGACAGGGAGGTTCTTATCTATCCAGACTTGACACTACTGTTATTTCAGGCTATGAGACCCGGCAGGAGGATAAGTATAGCGTCGTTCTAAACTAGTTTTAGAAGTGCACGTATATATTATTCTGCCAGAGGGTTGTTGTGGTCAGTGGGAGCAGCGGAAGCATAGTGGGCAGGTAGCTTATGTCTATTTATAGACTTAAGCATTTATAGCGGAGATAGATCATCTAATTTTGATGTGACAGTCATAGGTTTGACTTCATCAGAATAGGGGATGGATCTGTTAAGAAGGTAGTAGGGTGTGATGTCCTAGTATTTGGATGACATACACAGAGTAGGAAGTAAAATTCCTACACTACGATCGGTTGTACTGTGGTCGTCACACAGTTGTTTCTCCAGACAGGATATGGATATAATATCTGATATTCTGGTTTCTAGATCTATGGTTTTAGATCTAGATTTGGGTAGTTTCCCAATGTAGGTACTTTGACAGTATTCTAATAGTTTTTAGAATAGATAACTCCTGGCATGGTGGTGTACCTACAGGTGATGGAGTCACCCTCTCTAAAGGTGTCTTATAGACTAAAGGGGAGAGGACTGTGCATGATTGGCAGATCACTTGCTTAGGCAATTGAGTCAATCGTGAGATGTCAAGTACCACACCAGATGTTGTTTTTGCACTAGATGCAATAAGTTTGTATTAATCCAATCCTGGAGAAACATAAGGAAGCAGTTTTAGAACATAAGTGAATGTTCTACGGATTTGATGACGGCAGCCTCCTTCAGGAGATGGTTATCATTCCAGGCTTCAAAGGTGACATGGATGACAGAGTGATTGTCAGAGTTATAGTTTTCCTTCTGACGAGGGACAGTATTATGGACAGGTGGTCCAAGAGGATACTGTGGGAGGCATGGTGCGGGATACTGATTAAGTTCAGTTATCGCTATAGTCTAAGAAGTTTGGATTTGGAGTTCATTTATGAACTAGGTCCCATCAGATATCCAGACATATTCTAAGACAGGTATTACTCGATTCGGGAGATGGCTTTCTCCGCGAACTTGAGATTAAGAGAGACATAGAAAGAAGCATCAGGGCGGATCCACTCACTGAGGCTATTTCTCGAACACAAGAGTTTTACGAACGAGCTTTGTGAAACTGATTAGTAGAGGAGTTTGGTGTTCGGTATCACACGGGATGTGAGTATGCGACATCGCAATAATTAGCCTTAAGTGCAAGTGGGAGATTGTTGGATATAGTGCCCTCAAAGTCAATTATTGGATCGCAGGTACGTGATTGCAATGATTGAGGAGGACCTATGCCGGTAGGACAGTCTTACTCGAGATGATAGTATGCTATCTGGTTTGCCTTTATCAGTCGTGTATAGGTTCAGGTGACTGATCACGATTACACGTTAATAGAGCCCTTAGGATCTTGCTTGACTGCCAACTGTATGAGGGCGATCATATACGTGAGAGTTGGGTAGTCTATAAGCACATCCTTAATTGTGGCCCCTAGTCGTGGGAGTATCGAGACAGGGCATCGATACTCCGGAGTAGACTAGTGTATACAGTCGATACCCCGACGAGGGGCGGTGGCCGGTCTCACAAGCCACTGGTGTCAGTTGGATCACCTAAGATGTATACAGGTGCTCATTGGGTTATGAGTACACCGGACATGACTCGCCGGGAACCTGCTAGTTGGTATTATGCATATCGTCAGATAGCAGTTCCCTGGTGACATGCGTACAGGTTAGTTCATCGACCTGAGGTCGTCATTTATCTCATGTAAGTTCCCACTGCGCTTTGATTTCTATCCTACCATGGCTCAAAGGAGTCGTGCAAACATGTAGTTTTTGGGTACAGTCCCGAGCCACATGGAGGCACGTGAGCAGATCGGCAGGAGATTCGTCTCTCCCGGTATTGGGGGTGGAGGTCGCGCTGTGTCTAGGAAAGCCATTACACCAAGTCCTTGGCCAAGGCAGGTGAGAATTACTGGTAGGTACCCCGGTAGTTTCTCAGGGTGTTCAGGGCTTGTCTCCGACAAAACTTATACCGCTATTGGGGGTCTGACGTTACTAGCCCCCTAGGCCGGATATGCGATACTCATAGAAGAACGGACCGGACTGTGTATACATTGTCACTGTTAGGCTCAGTAGGGTTTCTGGATGAGTTCGCTCATCGGCCTCCCTTGAGGTCAGTACATGGGCAGCCGTTACGCACAGCTAGTGCCGCTGACGGCTTGTGGTTAAACCCACTGCCAGGGTACTGACGAGTCATTAGAGTCCCCCACAGATAGTTTCCCAAGTTCGGGCGAAACGTTGTAGAGGCCGTATGGTTTTATGGCAGGGTTCAGAAAATGCACGTGCGTTTACGTACGTGTCATATTTCGGGCAGATAATACTGGTAGGCTTTGGTTTATGCCGGATCCGAGTATTATACTTAGTAGATATAATATCTTTGTCTCAGTTGCATTTGTATTCGGTCGTAATACAAATGCGGGTATATTTATACAGTTACAGGGTTATCCTGAAATTTGTTTCAGGATCACTTTTGGAAGTTGCCAGTTTCCAGTTTTCTATCAGCCGTATTTAACATTCGGTTAAATGCGGATTTATCTTTTCTTGAGATGAGTGTGGAAGCTTCTAGATGATGACTAGAATGGTGACTAGGATGGTGAGGTGGCTTAGTGCATTAATGGAGCATTTATGAGTTGATGACTATGTGTTATGAATCATCGTTTCTTTAAATGAGTTCATACTAGGTGTTTAGGTGAATCATTCTCTTCATTAATTGTTTTGGTCACCCCCCTTCTTCTACACTCACCTCCCCCCACTCTATATATGGCCGGCCCCTCCCCTCCTCCACACTAACACTCACTAGGTTGAAAAGATTATGATAGATTTGTGTATGGAAATTTCATAGCTCCTTTTATTCCATCTCCTGATTCAAATGGCAACTTCATTAACCGTTCGTCCATGGCTTTGGACGAAGCTGTAGGGTGTTTTTCGTCACCCCATTGAGATGGGAATACGCGCGCGCTTGTCAGGCGTATACTACAGATTCCCCCTGCCTAAGGTAGGCCGGGGTTTATTGATTGTGGGGATCCAAATCTCCGGCAGCCGCGGACTAAGCTGCCGTTAATTACCCCTCGCCTTTGGGGCGAGGGAACCTCCGATTAACGGGTTAATATGGTCATGCGAACTCAATGTGCAGTGTACGTGTGTTGTGTTTTGAAAGGGGGTTTGGATATATCGAGAGCCATGCAGAGTTTTTACAGGGGCTCCGCTACCCAGATAGCGGGCTGGGGGTCAAGGGGGCTAGCAGCCCCCTTGCGGGGTGCGGGGCAGCGCCCCGTTAGAAATTTTTTTCTAATAGGGACAGTGTCGCGGAGTATGTGTGTGTGTAAATATGTATACATATGTATAAAGATACATGTATATATATATAAAAAGGGGAAAAGACATCCAAAGGATGTGTGAGGCAGCACCTTGGGCGCTGTGCGCCCAGGTGCTGTGCGCTCAGGCGCTAGAGTGCCACGTGTCGGCACGTGGGCGCTCTGCGCTTGAGCGCAAGCACGCCACGTGTCGGCACGGGGGCGACTTACGCTCGAGCGCAAGCGCGCCACATGTCGGCACGGGGGCGACTTGCGCTCGAGCGCTTGCGCTGGAGCGCAAGCGCGCCACGTGTCGGCACGGGGGCGACTTGCGCTCGAGCGCTTGCGCTTGAGCGTAAGCGCGCCACGTGTCGGCACCGGGACGACTTGCGCTCGAGCGCTTGCGCTCGAGTGCAAGCGCGCCACGTGTCGGCACGCGGGTGCTCTGCGCTTGAGCGTCAGCGAGAAAAAGAGGCTTTTAGCCTAAAAAAATTTCTCGGAAGAGAAATCAGAGAGGAGTTGGACTCCTGAGTGTTTTTTTTTTTGGGTTTAGTGAACGATGTTCTTCTTCTTCCTCCTCTGTTAGTTGGATCTTGAAGATCAAGAGATATGGGATTTCTAAAAATCTCTTCTTTTTGAGATCTAATGGAAGATCTGAGTTCCCCTTTATGGGTTTTGTGGTGAAAAACTAATTTGTTTTATAAAAAGACGAGTAAAACTCTTGATTTAATTCAAGAGAAAAAAGAAGGTTTTGGAACCTTGAAGAAGGAGAAAATATCTCAGATCTGAAAATTTTTGAGAGAGATAGAAAAGTTGTTTTTTTATTCATCATGTTGCCTTTTATAGGCTTACATATTTACATATAGCCCCTTGGGCTTCACAAAATGGCATTTTGCCTATCCCATGGCTCATGTGCCATTTCATTTTTGCACATAAGCCATGGGTTTACAAAAAATTGGATTTATGCCCATTTTGCATACATTCATGCATAAAAAATTACATAAAAATTATTTATTACATGATTTTGTTGTTGGCATGGGGGAGGCTGGCCGCGGGCTCGACTTTGGCATGGGCCCGCTTGACCTGGGCTTGGGCCCACCTAGCTTGGGGGTTGACCCTGACTTTGACTCCAACAAAGTGCCCCCCATCAATAAATGCACACCGCACATTTGAGTTGTGTGCATGAAATTGATGGATCTTGAAGTTGGACTTCGAGGTGGAACATCATTCCAGGGGCGGAGCATCATCCTGGGGAGTATGATTCTCGGGGATCGGAGCATCATTCTGATTCGCGGAGCATAATTCCAGATATCGGAGCATCGTTCCGAAGGGGGGAGCATAATTCCAGGGTTCGGAGCATCGTTCCGAAGGGCGGAGCATAATTCCAGAGATCGGAGCATCATTCCAATTCGCGGAGCATAATTCCAGATATCGGAGCATCGTTCCGAAGGGTGGAGCATAATTCCAGAGATCGGAGCATCATTCCAATTCGCGGAGCATAATTCCAGATATCGGAGCATCGTTCCGAAGGGTGGAGCATAATTCCAGAGATCGGAGCATCGTTCCGAAGGGCGGAGCATGATTCAGGATTCGGAGCATCATTCCGAAGGGCGGAGCATGATTCTAGAGTTCGGAGCATCTTTCCAAAGAGCGGAGCATGATTCCAGAGATCGGAGCATCATTCCGAAGGGCGGAGCATGGTTCCAGGGATTGGAGCATCATTCCGAAGGGCGGAGCATGATTCCAGGGATCGGAGCATCATTCCGATGAGCGGAGCATGATTCCAGGGATCGGAGCATCATTCCGATGAGCGGAGCATCATTCCAGGATTCGGAGCATCATTCCGAAGGGCGGAGCATGATTCCAGAGTTCGGAGCATCTTTCCGAAGAGCGGAGCTTAATTCCAGAGATCGAAGCATCGTTCCGATGAGCGGAGCATGGTTCCAGGGATCGGAGCATCATTCCGAAGGGCGGAGCATCATTCCAGGGATCCGAGCATCATTCCGATGAGCGGAGCATCATTCCAAGATTTGGAGCATCATTCTGAAGGGCAGAGCATGATTCCAGGGATCGGAGCATCATTCCGACGAGCGGAGCATCATTCCAGGATTCAGAGCATCATTCCGAAGAGCGGAGTATGATTCCAGGGGTTCGGAGCATCATTCCGAAGAGCGGAGCATGATTCCAGTGGTTCGGAGCATCATTCCGAAGGGTGGAGCATGATTCCAAGGGTTGGAGCATCATTCCGAAGAGCGGAGCATGATTCCAAGGGTTCGGAGCATCATTCCGAAGAGCGGAGCATGATTCCAGGGGTTCGGAGCATCATTCCGAAGGGCGGAGCATGATTCCAGGGGTTCGGAGCATCATTCCGAAGAGCGGACCATGATTCCAGGGGTTCGGAGCATCATTCCGAATGGTAGAGCATGATTCCAAGGGTCGGAGCATCATTCCGATTTGCGGAGCATAATTCCAAGGATCGGAGCATAATTCCAGGATTCGGAGCATCATTCCGAAGGGTGACAGACATTCTAACCGAAGCATAATTTCGATGCGGAGGTTGATTCCCAGGCGAAGCATAATTCCGACAGAGAAGGCAAATACTCCGAGGCGAAGCATGATTTCGACATGGGGTACATTCTGAGACGGAGCATGATTCCGGCGCAAAGCTTGTCGGTTGACTTGATTCCGAGGAGAAGCATAATTTCGACAGGGAAGGAAGGTACACCGAGGCGAAGCATCATTTCGACACGGGGTGCACATTCTGAGACGAAGCTTGATTCCGACGCAGAGCTGGTTGGTTGATTTGATTCCGAGGTGAAGCATAATTTTGACAGGGAAGGAAAATACACCGAGACGAAGCATGATTTCGACGCGGGGTACACTCTGAGACGAAGTATGGTTCCGACGCAGAGCTGGTTAGTTGATTTGATTCCGAGGCGGAGCATAATTCCGGCAGGGAAGGTAGATATCCCGAGGCGAAGCATGATTTCGACATGGGGTAAATTCTGGGACGGAGCATGATTCCGCCGTAGAGGTTGTTGGTTTTATTTGATTTGGGTTGACATCAGTATCGCTACACTGGAATATGGTACCAGGAGCGAATCATCATTTGTCATGAGAGGATTTGGGGATTGGTTTTTTTTTGTTTGGCATCAGCATCTCTGCACTGGAATATGGTACCAGGAGCGACTCATCATTCGCCGTTGGGGTATGGGATTTGGAATTTGGTTGGCGTCTGCATCGCTGCACTGGAATATGGTACCAAGGGCGACTCATCATTCGGCACTTGGGGGTTGGGGAGCGATGGCTTAGGAGACAGGTTTAGGTCCCTATCACCTAAGTCTTTTTAATTTTATGGGCCGTGAGGGTCCCATAAAAGCATTTTCTCCCTACGAGTCGTAAGGATCCCGCAGGTGTATTTTCTCCTTAGGAGTCGTAAGGACTCCTAAGTGTGTTTTTCCTTAGTGAGTCGTAAGGATCCCACAAAGGTTTGTTCTCCTCATGTATCATGAGGACATATGAGTGGGTCTTCTCAATGGAGCATAATTCCACAGGCGGAGACCAGCCGCGTAACTGGTGATTGCGGTGGGGCATGAGGGTGATGAGAATTATTTGAGCCCGTGGATTGTATACGGTAGTCAATTTGGGGACTAACCGTAGGGTTGGAAGAATTTTGGGAAATTGGATTTTGGTTGGCGTCTGCATCGCTGTACTGGAATATGGTACCAGAAACGACTCATCATTCGCCTTTTTTTTGTTTTTGCACTTTTTGTTTTACCACGATTACTCTATCATTTCAGCTTTTCTTATCGCGAAGGTCACGATTGCCCCATCATTTCGGCTTTTATTCGCGGTTGTCCCATCATTTCGGCTTTATTTTCATCTTTATTTTACTCGCTGATTTTTATTGCGAGTTGCCCCATCATTTCGGCTTTATTTTCATCTTTATTTTACTCGCTGATTTTTATTGCGAGTTGCCCCATCATTTCGGCTTTTCTTTATTTTCCTTTTATTTACACTTTTTTTTATACATACATTTTTTTTACATTCCCAGTTTAACGACTTAGAGGTCGACTATTCCCAGTTTAATGACGTGGTGGTCGATTGTTTTCAGAGAAAGGCAGATGTCTGAGAGAATCGGTTTCACGAAGAACTTCGGCCTCCGTTTGTATGAAATTGGCAGTTGCAGCTTGACTGTTTGTTAACACGCCTTTGGACAGTTCTATCTCTCCTGCCTTGTATTGCTTTTCGACCCAATCTTTGAAGACGAAGCAGTCCTCAATGGCATGACCTATCACTTGTGATAAGGCAGTATTTGGGGTCGTCGGTCCTATTCGCTTCCTGCGGTCTTTTTGACTCTGGCAGTTATAGACCGTTCTTCATGGCGTCTTTGAATATTTTACGGATTTTGTCCCTTCTGATGGAATAGACCTTATCCAGCTTCTCTTTCAGTGGAGATTCTCCTCCCTCTCCGAACATTGGCTTCCGAGGCTGGTTGGCGTTAGGCCCGCTCAACCCTTGCTTATTTAGGTTAGCCGAGGTATTGAAAGATTCAGTATCGTCAGAACCTCCGCCTTTGTGATTTTCGTCCTTTCGGTTTCTCCAGGACCTATTGTTATTTTGGGAGTCAGAGAAGGACTCCTGCTTTGAGCGTTCCAACATCTGGACTTTTCTGGTCAGCTCTTGGAATGTTTTGAGACCCGCGGTATATAGAAACGGGGCCATCCAGTTGTTGAGATTTCCGACAAGGAGACTGACAGATTGGTCCTGCTCTATCGACGGTTCGCATTTGATGGAGAGATTGCGCCATCGGGTTATAAAATCCGTGCTGCTTTCGTTGTTCTTGGGTTTGGTCCTTACGAGCTCGGCAATGGTGATCTTATCACTGACGCTTATGAACCTTTGTCGAAACAAAGATTCTATTTGGACGAAAGTATTAATGGAGCCATCCGGTATGCTCGCGTAGCAGTCGAAAGCAACATCGGTCAAGCTATTAACGAACTGGCGGAGGAGAAGCGCATCGTTGCCCCCAGTATTCCCGCATGAGGCTTTGAAGTGGGCGATGTGTTGATTCGCATTTCCCGTCCCAGCGAATCTTCCGAATTTGGGGATGACATAGCCGCTAGGAAATTCTACCAGATCATACTGAGCAGGATATGGTCTCCCACTACTGCTGATATCTTTTTGCGCTTCGGCTTCGGCCACCAATATTTTGACCTTGCTGGCAACCAAATCCATGATTTGATCTTGAGTTAGCGGGCTACTGTCATCGGTAGCCAAGACATTTCTCGAGATAGGATGCGACTGGTTTTCATGTAGTTCGCCCACTTTTAGATTTGAGGGAATAGACGTCGGCTGCTTTGGGACACCATTTCCCGGTTCACGAGAAGAGCCCTCCGCTTGATTGGGCGGCTGAGAGGCAAGTCGGGCCGTGAGCTGCATCACGACATTCGTCAAGTCATCGATTTTGGAGTAGAGTTTGTCCATCTCCTTGTCTTTGTTTCTGAGCTGCTTTCAGAGCTCTTGAAGCAGCTCTTGCTCCACGGTCCTGGGGCGGAAAGTCGGCTCTTCTTCGCTTTCCGAGCCCGACTCCTCATGGACCGAAGGGTCTTTCCTCCTATCGTCCTCATCAAGAGGGTTTTCATCACCCACCAGAGACGGCTGTTCTTAGGAAGCGGCCACCACATTCAAGCCAGATTGGGTTTGAGATGTGGTAGCCCCGTCCTTGCTCTTGCTGCGCGTGCCCACCGTGTAGACAGTGTGGACCACATACCCAGCCATTTTCTCATCTTCGGCGGGGTAACCCTGTTCTTCGAACCTCATGAGGTTCAGCCTGGCAGGAGCCCTAGCCCTTTTGTTGGCTCTATATCTAAGCCTTTTCTCCCTCAGCTTCTCGATTTTGAAGGCTTGGCAGGCATCCGCTACCCGGGAAGCCATTGTGAGTTGATCAGCGGGGAGCTTAGAGAAGACACCCGATCGAGCATTTGTCAGGGGCACCGCTGGAGCTTGCTCGGGACGCGTTGTGGCTTTGTTGGTGTTGATGGCCTTGCCCCCAGCTGGGGCCAAGGAAAGTCGTTCAGATACCGACTTGCGTTTGGGTTGGGGCGCCCTTGAGATCACCACATTTGGTCTCCTGCCTTTCGAGACCGGTTTGTCTGCCACCGGGGCTTGAGGAGCTGGGATGGCTCCAACTGACATGAACATAATAGAGCCGAATGGTAGTAGCGGCTCCTCCCATTGTCGCCCGAGACTGGCCGGAAGGATCGTCTTGGAGTCCATCTTCATCGTGTAGGAGACGGGAGCTGAGTTCATCATCGAAGACATCGTCGGAAGGTGATTGCTTGAAAATCTGCATGAAAAAGCATTATTTTTAGTATAAATACAGGTATGTATATTGATTGAGTTCGCATGAACGCTTAACCCGAAATATGGGAGGAGAGATTAGTCCCACCGGGCATGCCAGAATCTGTAGAGTGTTTTTCGTCACCCCATTGAAATGGGAATACGCGCGCGCTTGTCAGGCGTATACTACAGATTCCCCCTGCCTAGGGTAGGCTGGGGTTTATTGATTGTGGGGATCCAAATCTCCGGCAGCCGCGGACTAAGCTGCCGTTAATTACCCCTCGCTTTTGGGGCAAGGGAACCTTCGATTAACGGGTTAAGATGGTCATGCGAACTCAATGTGCAGTGTACGTGTGTTGTGTTTTGAAAGGGGGGTTTGGATATATCAGGAGCCAGCGCAGAGTTTTTACGAAAGTCCCGCTACCCGGATAGCGGGCTGGGGGTCAAGGAGGCTAGCAGCCCCCTTACGGGGTGCGGGGCAGCGCCCCGTTAGAAATTTTTTTCTAACAGGGACAGTGTCGCGGAGTATGTGTGTGTGTAAATATGTATACATATGTATAAAGTATGTGGAAAAGTCGGATTGGATTGATAGGAATAAAATGGTTGCGGAACTTGGGTAGGAGTAGGATCAATATTATGATAAGAAGAATATTGATATGGGTTGGTTGGTTGGCTATTTTCAACAGACATCTTATATGCCACAAACCGCATATCAAACTCTTCTCCGGACAAGGGTGGTGATGGTTGATATTGGTCCGGGTTGAAACTTTGGCCTCTAGACCTAGCTATGTGCTCAGCAATGGACATTCGTCTAGGGGCTTCCTCACTCTGGGTATGAACTGAAACAGGTGTAGGATTAGGATACGGTTGATAAGACCTAGACTGAGGTGGCCAACTGCTTCTTCCTGCTTGTTCTATATGATCTCTTAAGGACATGGAAGAGCCGGACGGTATACCGAAGGGATTTCGAAAACAAGAGATATCTGGTTATGGACAGCAAAGCTCGGCAAGTGTTCTTCTGTCTAGGCCACCCATTATAAGAAGAGAAGAAGGGGGGAGGGGTAAAAAGGAGAGAAAGTAATTGGTTTGTTTTGAAAAATGACGGATTTATACAAATCACACAAAAATGCACAACCCTACAACTATGGTTACCTAGGTCCAGTCTCTAGACCGCTCATAGACTTCCAAAGGACAAGCCCCAGGATCAATCCTCTACCGCCTATGTACTACCCTTGTAGCCAGGTAAGTGCCAGGTAAGTGCCAGGTAAGAGGGAAGGAACCACAGTAGTGGGCCTAATTAAAAGCCACTAGCCTTTGACACACTTTCCTAGACACTACAAAAGTAATGCGGATAAGCGATAGATTACCCACGACCTTTCTCTGTCCTTATTGAGCGCGACAGTCTTTAGAGTATGGTCTAGATATTTTTTTAAATTAATGTAGGGTTGATGCAGATGCTCGGTTTGTAATTTGTGGGGCTTAGGAAGGGTGATGAAATCCCCACCTAATCTTGATTTGGTCTTTGCCCCTTAAAAATCCGTATTAAAATATGCAAAAACAAACCGCAAAACAAAACTTTGCAAAATGATTTTTGAGCGGCGATATTTTGCAAAGAATCCTGCAGAAAATAGATTTTATTGGATTTGAGAGGAGAGAGAAGGAGTTAAGAAAGATACCAGAGAAGTGTGAAACCCTAGATCTCCTGTTTCCTCAAGTCCGTGACTCTACATTCCCTCGCAAAATTCACACACAAATCGTTAAATATGCAATTTACAGTTTTGTTTTAATAATGATATGAATCGTCTAAGAATTCAACACAAATAGCAAGAATAAAAAATTACGCACGTATCCCCGGCAACGGCGCCATTTGATTGATGTGAAAAAGTGTTTGTAGAATAACCGCAATCAATAACGGTGTTGCGTGTAGCTAGACCGAGATGAGTACGGGTCGTCCTCAGGGAAACGTTGAATATTTTACTCTTACTTTAGATGTGTTGAAAAAGAGAGGAGGAATAAAGAATTTTGTGAAAAGATTTCTAGATCTACTTTAAGCAAGAATGCAAAATATATAGATCTAGATTATTTTAGGAATGTAGTTAATATAATAAGAGGGCTTGTAGGATTCGTTAGGATTTAGTAGTTATGGATGATTAATTAAAAGTTACCCTTTTTATCCTTTAATAGATTTAAAACTAGAACGACAGTGATGCGTGTAGATTAGGGTTTCTGGAGGGAAAAGGAATCCCACTCTTAACCCTTATCTCGCACGGAACTCCGTTCATATCCGGCCTTTACCAGAACAATCATTAATCTAATCTCTAATCGCGGTCGGAACTAACAAAAAATTGTTAGCGCACCTGATTAGGATGTTAATGATTCTTTTGATAAAGTTCATAAACTTTATAGGACTTAAAAAGGGTTTGGGGATGTTCATCATCCGTTAGCCTACCCTAATCCTACGAACCCTAACAAGCGGAGAATTACTTGTGCATGTTGGGAAAAGAAGATGAAAAGACAAAGAGGGAAAACATAATGTAAAATGCAAAAGAATTGAATAAAACAACTACCTTTATTATTCAACTTGAACAATCTACACGTTATTCCTTAGAAAATGATTACAAAAACTTGGTTTGCTTCTCGAACTCTTCCGAAGGAGGTAGATGAACAGTTGATGATCAGCCTAGATGCGTGAGCCGTCTTGGACTTCGTGATCTCTTTGGCTTGATGCATTTTAACTTTAGCCCTTGGTCCTTTATATAGCCCTCAAAGAAGAAAAACTAGTTACCATATATGGTGACTTCCTAATATAGTATTGATTTTATGATTTTGGTAGATTTTTGATCCTGACATCTTAAACATCTTAATCTCTTGACCTGAGCTAAATCTTGCACAATATCTCCATGAATAATGTTAGTATTATTTATTAAATTAGAGAGAGTATTTTAATCACTATATATGGTAATAAATCTTTAAGAAACTTGATTAAGAATATTTAATATGCTATGCACTTTATATGGTAATAAATCTTTAAGAAACATGATTAAGAATATTTGATATGATATGCATATTTTCAATTACTAAAATATTATATAAATATAAAATGCCTATATTTTCCTTCATAATATTAATTATAATATATAAACATATGGAAAATAGTATTTTGCAGATAAATCCAAATATATTTAATATTTATAATAAACATCTTTTATTATTTAAGAAATGTAAGGAAAATACTTATACCAAAGTGCAATATTTTCAACTGAACAAATACCCCCAAACTTAACCTTGATCGTCCCGAGCAAACTAGTTATTCAAGAGAAAGAGAAAAAGAAAAAGAAAAACCTAAATAACACACTTTCGTAGGCAAACACGATTGCACTGAGCACGTGCAACAAGCCGTTAAACCTCTAGGTGTCCCTAGTAGGAGGAGTGTTGTCTCCTGAGGGTTTTCAGCGGATTACACTCACAAAATCCCATAATAAAAGGAAGATGGTGAAAGTTACATATAAAGATAAGAATTATAAAAGAAAGACTTTGAAAATCAGAGTTTCCAACTACACTAGTTTTCGGTTGTCATGAGCCCTATCTTAATAGTCATGAAAAAATGTTAGAAATCACATCATCCCTCAATAAAAACATCGTATTTATTCTTCATTCCTACCTTTCATCCAAACATCGATCATATACCCCTACGTGTGTGAAATGGACATCCCTACACTCGGAGAATTCAATTCAAGCTATCATACTCTTGTCCATCTACCTCAGTACTTTTTAACTTGATGAATATTTAGATTTGCTCACATATTTTCATGCGACCGTTAATACTTCTTGAGGTACTAACCGACCAATTACTCATGTGCTTGCTGATTAGGTGATAATATCTTCCTCGTCTTGCACCACCTAAGGCTTAGCAGTGACTCCCAGACCAGTTGGCCTTAGGGCACTAGGTGAAGAGGCACCCTCGCTATATTTTTTTATTGCTGCCTTAGCGATAACAAAACCAGTGTTCATTTTTCTTTTCACCATTTTTATATTTTCTTCATTTTTTTTTCATTTCCTTCATACTTTGGCTTTTAGACAAGAGCATTTCAAGGTATCCTCTACTATCCCAAGTTTCAAGACGTGTGAAAGTGCATATAGTAGGGTATCAACATTCAAATGTTTGGCTTCCAGAATAGAAACTATTTTTCAGACTTATTTTTATCCTCAGATTAGTGACTTCCTTCATCTTACTAACCCTTGGAACAACAGCTCATAACTACTTATTACCAGTTCGTTTAAGAAAACTTCTAATTTTCTTGGTTTTCTTAAACTATTCCTATCTTTTGGATGTAATTTTTCACTTTCTACTCTTTTGTTATAAAAGAAATTTTTTTAAAATTGTTGAAAATGTTGTGCTTATGCAAAGTATGATGCAAATTGATATGTAAATAAGCACAAACCTCCCCCAAACCTGTTTACAGCAGTGTCCTCACTGATGTCATCCGTTAAGCTCAAAAACTTGTAGACTTGGGAGGAAATTATTAATGGGGGAAAGAATATATGAAAGTGAAAATGCTCCCCCAAACTTATTTTTGGCTCACAAATTTGAGGACAAAAGTTATGTTCAAGAGCCAAAAATATAAAACCCCCCTCAAACATGAGTTAGACAATATGAAGTATTTTAAGAGGGGGTGAGTCATTTGATCAAAATAAAACTTTACAAAGACCAAACGTTAACACCAACCATTCAAAAATTTTATCAGTATATCGTAAAGGTTGGTGGAAGAATGTGTTGTATCGAGTCAAGAAAAAGTAGGGAAGAGATAAGAGGTGGTTTGGAAAGGGTTTGAAATTAGAGAAAAGAAAGAATGAGGATGAATGTGAATGATTAGGAAGAAGGAATGGTGACGGTTCAACCTCTATAGGTGGAGATTGATTAATCACAAAATCCGTATTGATTAAAAATTCAAGTTCGTCAGCAAAAAGTTCTTCAAAACTTTTATCAATGGTGTGATTGAACATTTTGCCGTCAAAGAGTTTTGTGCCAGAATTTATCCTACTTGATTCAAAAATTATTGAGGTAGAGGACTCGAAAAACTCATCTACTTCATTTTCAAAAATATCCAAGTCAAGTTGCATTTCTGGTATTATTGAACTTGAATTAACGGATTGTGATTCATCAAAACTCACTGAAACTATAGGAACAGAAGAAGAACCGGAGAAAGTAGAAGGTGAAATGGGTAAACAAATTGGTGTGTCGAGTGTTGCTGAACCAGATGTGGAAGATGGAGGCTGTATTTCGGTCTGATCATCGGGTATACCATTATCATCAACTTCAAGACATATTTGGGATTCGGGAAGAATTAAAGGCTCAAGATGATGACCACAAGGAAGTGAAAGGATTTGATGAATTGGTGGGACAAAATCATCCAAAATTTCGGGTTCATCAATCAATATATCCCCAACATCAATCACCTCATTCAAGTGAAGGTTAAAATTCTCAAACACCTCATCAAAAGTATGGTTTTCAATCAGATTTGGTTCAAAAGTGGAGGTGTAGAGATCACAAGGGTTGGGTATGGTTTCACTTGAAATGGACCCTTCACAGTTGGGTAAATCAAACACTACAAAGTCACACAACTTATCAGACATTGTACTTGATGAATCTATGAAACTGGAGTTGTGGATTTCAGTTTGGAATGGGGAGGTTTGATTAGAAAGGGTGTACAGTTCTGTCTTATTACCCAAATCCTTCCTAATTTGGTTCGACAGTTCCATAAATTTTTCTAATGTCTGCTCCAGACTAGTCTTGGGTTGATAAGGGGTTTCAGTATAAGATTGAAATTCCTGTGAATAATTAAAACTCCCAAATGACTGATTAGAAGAACTGTCTAGAGTAGGTGGAAAAGTCGGATTAGATTGATAGGAATAGAATGGTTGCGGAACTTGGGTAGGAGTAGGATCAATATTATGATAAGAAGAATATTGATATGGGTTGGTTGGTTGGCTATTTTCAACAGACATCTTATATGCCACAAACCGCATATCAAACTCTTCTCCGGACAGGGATGGTGATGGTTGATATTGGTCCGGGTTGAAACTTTGGCCTCTAGACCTAGCTATTTGCTCAGCAATGGACATTCGTCTAGGGGCTTTCTCACTCTGGGTATGAACTGAAACAGGTGTAGGATTAGGATACGGTTGATAAGACCTAGACTGAGGTGGCCAACTGTTTCTTCCTGCTTGTTCTATATGATCTCTTAAGGACATGGAAGAGCCGGACGGTATACCGAAGGGATTTCGAAAACAAGAGATATCTGGTTGTGGACAGCAAAGCTCGGTAAGTGTTCTTCTGTTTAGGTCACCCATTATAAGAAGAGAAGAAGGGGGAGGGGTAAAAAGGAGAGAACATAATTGTTTGTTTTGAAAAATGACGGATTTATACAAATCACACAAAAATGCACAACCCTAGAACTATGGTTACCTAGGTCCAGTCTCTAGACCGCTCACAGACTTCCAAAGGACAAGCCGCAGGATCAATCCTCTACCGCCTCTGTACTACCCTTGTAGCCAGGTAAGTGCCAGGTAAGTGGGAAGGAACCACAGTAGTGGGCCTAATTAAAAACCACTAGCTTTTGACACACTTGCCTAGACACTACAAAAGTAATACGGATAAGCGATAGATTACTCACGACCTTCCTCTGTCCTTATTGAGCGCGACAGTCCTTAGAGTCTGGTCTAAATATGTTTTAAAATTAATATAGGGTTGATGCAGATGCTCGGTTTGTGATTTTTGGGGCTTAGGAAGGGTGATGAAATCCCCACCTAATCTTGATTTGGTCTTTGCCCTTTAAAAATCCGTATTAAAATATGCAAAAACAAACCGCAAAACAAAACTTTGCAAAATGATTTTTGAGCGGCGATATTTTGCAAAGAATCCTGCAGAAAATAGATTTTATTGGATTTGAGAGGAGAGAGAAGGAGTTAAGAAAGATACCAGAGAAGTGTGAAACCCTAGATCTCCTGTTTCCTCAAGTCCGTGACTCCACATTCCCTCGCAAAATTCACACACAAATCGTTAAATATGCAATTTGCAGTTTTGTTTTAATAATGATATGAATCGTCTAAGAATTCAACACAAATAGCAAGAATAAAAAATTACGCACGTATCCCCGGCAACGGCGCCATTTGATTGATGTGAAAAAGTGTTTGTAGAATAACCGCAATCAATAACGGTGTCGCGTGTAGCTAGACCGAGATGAGTACGGGTCGTCCTCAGGGAAACGTTGAATCTTTTACTCTTACTTTAGATGTGTTGAAAAAGAGAGGAGGAATAAAGAATTTTGTGAAAAGATTTCTAGATCTACTTTAAGCAAGAATGCAAAATATATAGATCAAGATTATTTTAGGAATGTAGTTAATATAATAAGAGGGCTTGTAGGGTTCGTTAGGATTTAGTAGTTATGGATGATTAATTAAAAGTTACCATTTTTATCCTTTAATAGATTTAAAACTAGAACGACGGTGATGTGTGTAGATTAAGGTTACTGGAGGGAAAAGGAATCCCACTCTTAACCCTTATCTCGACACGGAACTCCGTTCATATTCGGCCTTTACCAAAACAATCATTAATCTAATCTCTAATCGCGGTCGAAACTAACAAAGAATTGTTAGCGCGCCCGATTAGGATGTTAATGATTCTTTTGATAAAATTCATAAACTTTATAGGACTTAAAAAGGGTTTAGGGATGTTCATCATCTATTAGCCTACCCTAATCCTACGAACCCTAACAAGCGGAGAATTGCTCGCGCATGTTGGGAAAAGAAGATGAAAAGATAGAGAGGGAAAACATAATGTAAAATGCAAAAGAATTGAATAAAACAACTAGACAATCTACACTTTATTCCTTTGAAAATGATTACAAAAACTTGGTTTGCTTCTCGAACTCTTCCGAAGGAGGTAGATGAACAGTTGATGATCAGCCTGGATGCGTGAGCCGTCTTGGACTTCGTGATCTCTTTGGCTTGATGCCTTCTAACTTTAGCCCTTGGTCCTTTATATAGCCCTCAAAGAAGAAAAACTAGTTACCATATATGGTGACTTCCTAATATAGTGACTTTCCATGCCTGGATTCTGAGTCCCTGTCAGTATTGATTTTATGATTTTGGCTGATTTTTGATCTTGACATCTTGAAGATCTTGATCTCTTGACCTGAGCTAAATCTTGCACAATATCTCTATGAATAATGTTAGTATTATTTATTAAATTAGAAAGAGTATTTTAATCACTATATATGGTAATAAATCTTTAAGAAACTTGATTAAGAATATTTAATATGCTATGCATTTTATATGGTAATAAATCTTTAAGAACCATGATTAAGAATATTTGATATGATATGCATATTTTCAATTACTAAAATATTATATAAATATAAAATGCCTATATTTTCCTTCATAATATTAATTATAATATATAAACATATGGAAAATAGTATTTTGCAGATAAATCCAAATATGTTTAATATTTATAATAAACACCTTTTATTATTTAAGAAATGTAAGGAAAATACTTATACCAAAGTGCAATATTTTCAACTGAACACCGACCATCGGTGGCCTTCCAGATCACTCCTCTGCTCGTCTTACAAATAACCATTGGTTCGCCTTCGAGCCCTCCTGCACGCTGAGCTTTCTCAGCCTTTCCAGCTCGCCTTGAGCTATCACATGAGCTAAGCCTGCTCGGTCTCCCGCTCGCCTCCGAGCCTCCCGCCGAGCTCATCTTCCTCGGTCTCTTTGACCAACCCCGAGCACCGATCACAGGCGTCTCCGTCACGGCTCCGCGAATTTCGCCTGACGCGAGATATCCGCCGCCCACGATCTCGCGTTCCACGTCATCTTGTTCCCCATTAACGAGCGCATCTCGTCATTAATGGAAAATCTCGCCTTTCACGTAGGCATAACGCCAGGGGCGTAACGTCCATCGTGAATCTCGCGCCCGCCAGCCCACGACTGCCACTATATAAACCCCTCTCTCAGATGACTCAGGTAACGCAAATTTACCCCAATAGGCCGCTACTCCGTCCATTTAGCCCGTCTAACTTGATCGTTGGAGGGTCCTCAGTGCCACAACCACCCCGGGACTTCCTTGCAGAAAGCTCGGCTTCATCCACTTCAAACTTATTAAGATCCACACGCACAAAGGGGAAACCCTCAGATCCAATCTCAGCCACTCGTCACCACTCACTGCGGATCAACGGAAGATAACATCTGAATGAGATCCAGAGATCCATCAACATAGGTCTGAATGTCAACTTAGGAACATATGTGCTGGGTCATGGAGAGAGGCAGAACGATTAGGGCAATAGTCCATATCCGAGACAAACTAACATATATAGATTCGAGTTTGAATTCATATATACTACAGTCTGAGATAAAATTTAGCAAGCTGTATTCAAGCGACTGATGTCAAGAGTTGGATTTGAGTCCTACTTTGAATTATTTCTAAAACATGAAAAATTCTTTGGTTCGAATATTTCAAGTCCATACCTTATGGAGTATATTTTTAAGATACAATAATTTAATTCAACAAGTCATATTACTAAAATATCCTTCATAGTTAACCAATTTGTATTTTGATGGTAAAGTTTCTTTACGGTTTAGCAAAAGGTCTGTGGTTGCCGATGAAGGCACTCAACCGATATGGGTTATGGGGGTTCAAACCCCGTATGCATCAGGCTATATTCTGTTATAATTCAAAAAAAACACAAAAAGAAGAAGCGAGTGTCCGTTATACTCATAAACATAAGCATGTTTGGTAAATAAAAAGTGAAAAAGCATAGGAAAGTGAGAAAGAAGATAATTTTCTTTGTTTGGTGATAAAGAAGGGGGATACAAAGTAGTGAGTGTAAGTAGACGTTCGTGCTCGTGCCGCAAACTTACGGTCAAGGAGAAATGCAAAACGAAAATTTTAGCCAATAGCGCAAGCTTCTACGACATAAAGATCGATACCAAATATTAAACTAGCAAACATAGAAGAAGTTTAACTACTCGGTTAAATGATACAACCTTTGTAGTCATGTCTTTCGTCTTCAAATCCACTTCTTGAGCTCCTTAGAACTCCAGAAACGAGCTTTGATACCGATCTTCCTTTGTCGAAGATGATTCACCCGAAGGAAGCCTAACTTAGACTCTAGCTTCATGCTAGACAAACTAAGTGAAGTAACTCACAAACTCAGCTTGCTAAGTGAAGTGTGTAAATGATGTAATGAAGAAATCTCTTTGAATTCTCTCTTTTTCTTTTTCTTTTCTCAACTTGGAAAAATCGATAGAAGAGGAAAAAGAAGCAAGTAAGCATGGATAAAAAAAAAAGCTTCTCTTATTTCTTTCTCTTTTCTTGATCTTTTAAATTAAGTGAGTGGATTTGTGACTCACTAGTGTGAGTCACAAGTCCACACACTTCTTAAAAGATTCAAGAAGAGATGAGAGAAAATAAGAAGCCAACTCATTTGTGCGCGCGCACACACACACACCAATACAAGTATATGCTAAAAATACATATATCCATATTCGTATCAAAATACATACTTCCATATTCGTATCAAAAATACATACACCCGTATTCGTATAAAATACGAATATCCGTATTTATATCAAGATACAAATACCCGTATTTATACAAATACCCATATTCATATAAATACCGTATTCGTATCAAAATACAATACCAAAAGAGAGATACCAAAAGAGATATAATACTAGCCCACATTTCATCTGAATGTGATAATCTGGTTATTTTTCAAACCGGCTAATATTAACAAAATATCCTATTAAAAGTACGTGTACAAAAACACGTATTTAATCGAACCTCCGTATGTATCAAAATAATATCGTTTCGCTTGAGCTGGTAGACCCTCTGTGTGTGACTCAATACGTTAGTAGTAAGTTTAACCACAAACACGTCAGTAGCACTAGCTGTACGTAACGACTACCCATGTATTATATGAAAGGAAGGTCGACAAGCAAACCCATTCGTATCACTAGAATCTCTATATAATCTGGTATCTTCGTCTGAAAGTGTCGCATACCGGGTCTAGAGGGTAGAAAAAGTCAGACCCCTAATAATCTGATAAGTTGTGTTGATGTGGCTCAAAACCATCCCGAAAACTACTGATCTCACTATCAGTAAATCTCGTCTGCCTTGGATAAGGTCTTATGGTGATGTCCAATCGATCACAGCGCGACATCGACTTCCTATACCGGGAGAGACGAATCCCTTGTATCGCTCACTGCTCTCAAGTGCTTCGGAACTGTACCCAACTAAATCTGTTTACACGACTCGTTAAAGCCGTGGCAGGATAGTACAGTAGGAACATACTCGAGATAAATGACGATGTCGGGTCTAAAAACTACTCTGCACCTATGTCACCAGAGAACAACTATATGACGACAGGTATATTGCCATCTAGAAGTTCTCGGCGAGTCCGTCCAGTATGACTCATACCCTAATGAGCACCTGTATACAATCTTTGGTGCAGCACACCAATGGCTGTGGGACCAACCATCACCCCTCATCGGGGTCAAGATACGTATATACTGGTCTATTCTGGAATATCGATGCCCAATCTTGATACTCCCACGACTGATACATTTAAGGATGTGCTTATGCACTGCCCAGCCCCCACAAGTACGATTGTCATCATAACGCTGGTAATCAAGTAAAGATGCTATGAGTTTTATCAACATGCAATAATGAAATGTAATATCTAGTATATATGTTAAAATAAAGATAAACCAAATAGCATACTATCATATTGAGCAAGATTGTCCTGTACGTATATATTACTAACATTCTATACAATAAAGGTCTCTAGGACATACACATCCAACAGTGAGCACTTTATTTATCGCATAGGATTAGGCTGAAAGTCAGGGTTGGATATGACCCGAACCTTCAAGGACGTTTATATTTTACAATATGCTTATCCTCTACAATATGATATTTCCAAGGTTTATATTTTGGCATGTTGTACTCGTCCGAACCTTCAAGGACGGTTTAAAATTAGTTACAAATTTTTTAGATCGGGTATGGGTTCAATATAAAACCCGTCCGTCTGAACCCTATACCCAGCTTGAACCAAATCCGTTTCTTAAATTCAATCCAACTCGAACCAAAGTGTACACCTTATTAATTTATTGTGTATTTAATTTATAATTTATAATTCAACATCATTTCTTTAATATGTAAATTTTACAAATATATTTTGCCACAGGTTATATCTTTTCGATTATTTTGATGATTTATAACAGGCCAGGCCTTAAAAATTGAAAACCGACCTTCCCGCTTAAACCTGAAAACTTTCCTGGTACCTGAAGTTTCGTATTTAGGTATAATAAATTGGAAACTCCTTGGGTTTAGACAGATTTCGAGTCGGGTATAGAAATTATCAAAAACCCGTCCAACCCGCCTCAAGTGAAGAAAGAGAGTTTTTATGCTATATTTTAAAAAAAACCTTTACCTTGAAAATTTAGGACAAAACAAACAATCCCCACTACTTTTTCATAATTTTCATTTTATTTTCCTACTTTCTTAGTTTTGAAATAGGTTTGGGTTTCATTTATTTGTTACCAATATTTTGCACGTGCGATGTAAGCTTGTATTAAATAAAAGCATGCTGATGTGAGTATTTTCATTCGTTGTATATATTTTTGTTACTTTAACTACATGTTTTCAAAGTATCATTTCTCTTAACTAAATGTCATCAAAATTATTTTTTAATCTTGTCTGTTTGATGCTAATATGGATTGACATGAGTAAAACGTGAAAAAAAATAGATGGGGTGGACCTTCTTAGATTCAAAGATTTTCCTCATTTTTCCAAATTATTAATTTTGAATAAACATGGGAGCACCACGTGGTGCCCAACCTCTTTGCATGATAATATGATAATAGTAGAGATTATAACTTTTCTCATTTTTATAATTCCAATGAAATGTTTTATTGGGCCAGGGTAATCCTATTTATTCTCAAGACAAATAGGACATGGGCCAACCGCCAGCCCATAAACAAACAGATCCGGATCTGAAATCCCACTCACGAAAGGTGGAGTGTCCCGATATATCAACGAAGCTAAACACGAGACGGATCCAAATGGCCTAAGCGGCGCTCCGAGCCGCGCCTCTCCGCCGCTTTTCTTCTTCGTCTTCTTCTCCAAAAACCCTAATCGATTCTTCGTTCTCAATTCCCCATTCTCAAGGCTCTGAGACCCATTACCTCAAATCAAATGGGTCCTCAGGCGAGACGCTCACCGAATGTTTGATGGATTGCCTCTTTAAAATTTCTCCATTTTTGATGGGGCCGATGTCGTTACAGGGCTGCGGCGATTGAACGAAGAGGGTGTATGATGCGCTCATGTTGGTGAAGGTGAGCATGGGCTTCTGTTGGGTAACTTGTGTTTTTTGCTTGCTTTTTGTAATTGGGATTTGTGTTGTTGTTGTTGTTGTTGATGATGATGATGATGTCGGGAGCTGATGTTGGAGAAGGGAAGAGGAGGCCGTTTAATTATATCGGCATTGTTGTTGTTGTTGTTGTTGTTGTTGTTGAGTTTGGAAAGAAAGTTTGTGCATGATTTGTTGCCGCACTTATTTATATAGACTAAATTTATTTCAAATCTTTGGTAGTAATTTCAAGAATTTGTTCCATACAAAAGCAATGCTGATACACACAGACTAGTGATTCCGCCATTTGACATTTTGTTTTCTGTAAGAAACAAAGACTGGAGATTAACATGAGTGACGCATTACAAGATGTATTTGAGAGTTGTTGTGACAATTGACCTCATTTTAACTGGGTGATCTGAGTTCAACCAATAACAAAACCTAGTTTGAGTTAAAATAAGATGCTACCAATTGACGAGGGGTTGTTTTAAACAAGCCTTTTCAGTTGCACACAGTGATTCACACACAATGTTTAATAGACTAACTATGATACAAAATTCTGGATTGTTGGAATGATATTAAATTTATCAATATCTCATGACATACTCAATGTATCTCGAGATTCAATTATGATGTTCAGGAAAATGAATATATATTCTGTATGTATTGGCAAGATAAATATGTTATATGATGCAGGTTGCGTATCTTACTATATGATGCGTATTTTACGGTACACGAGATCTTATGATATGCTGAATAAAATTCTACACTGGTTTTAATACTACTTTGAAAATGTTTAGGTTTAATTAACAGTTTGCGAGTCGTACAACGGACCTATGATATAAACAAGTACAGGACTTCCATTTATGTTTTGATTTCTTTTATCTGCCCAATGCTAAAACTGCAATATGTCCCTAAATCCTATTTCAAACTCGCAAACTGCTAAATCCTCGCTTTACAATAAGGCGAATTTAACTTTATGTAGAAAATCGATCACAAAAGATGCATTCCTTTTTTTTAAACCAAATATACCAAGTTATTTTTTTGCCTCTAAATTTGTAGCATTCTGGATTTTATATTATTAATAACACTTAAATTATTTTAGTTATTCTGGATGTTCTCTTTCTTATCCTAAATGTAATTCTACTTGAGAAATATATATTTAAAATATATGAATAAATGTTTCTCGTGTTATGGAACGCCCGAAAATCAACCACGACAAATTATATTACATATGGATGATGGAAAGTTCCTTTTTGGGCAAATGCTTGTGTGAAATTTGAACTTAAAGTTGTAGTTTATGTGTCTCTGCTTTGATTCCTTTTTTTAAATATATATTAAAGCCAAAAATGGTACTGATATTGAATTGAATTTACGATAAAGTGTGCTATTGCAGGTAGCTGTTTTGGATTTTGATGTGGAGTTTGGATGTATGCTTAAGTGGAAATTCACCACAAGGTGATTGTTTTATTTATTATTTCATTTTTCTCAATTTCAAGTTTCCATTTTTTCTTTATAATCTCGTTCAATACTACTTTCCTGTCTTTTCATTAGATACTAGATTATTGTTTGTGCACCAGCAACCCCTCCCCATCATCTTTGCATCTAAAAGAAAAAAACTTCTACATTTAAAAAAAACCCAAGCAATTGATGGAGCAATGATTACGGGTCTTATTTTAGGGTTCATGGATGGATTTCTGTATAATGTTGCATCTGAAAGCATGCACAATAGTACTTTTGTTACATGCAACTGAGAAATATTGAACTCTTAAACCTATATTGAACTCAAATTATAGGCAACAGTGCCAAGACTTAGTAAATTGCAATGTGTAAACCTAGTAGCATTCAAAATCAATTCTAACACCGCCAAAGCTAATAAACTACTATTTTAGAAAGTGAATAAAATCTAGGGTAAATTATCAAAAAGCCCCCGCCCCTCAGAACTTGTGTAAAACCCCTTGGGCTTTTTGGTCTTGTCAAAAAACCCTTGGGCCCATCTTAACCTTCCGGTATACAAGTTGCCTGTAATATCTAAGTAGTTGCCTGTAATATCTAAGCAATGTGAGGGATAAATGGGCCTAAATGAAATCCATCCCAGGTTTTTTTTAACAAAGATTTTCAAGAGCAGGTCCTTTCCAACAATTTCGAAAATTACAGGGTTTTTTGACTACTCCCGAGCGCGCCGAGGGCTTTTTGACAATGCACGCTAGAATCTATCATATATTCATAATAGTTCACCAGTCCTTCTCATAAGCCTTCCTCATTCCACAGCCCTAACTTTTCTTATATCAGTATCCTCTTATTAGATTTAACTCATGTACGAGTTCTATCTTGATAGTTAAGTAGCTTCCTAGACTGGTGAAAGTATGTGAATGATTTTCTAGATTTTGGTATTGATAATATAGGGACGGTAGGCAACTTTCTTTTCTATATTCAATATGAACGTGAAAACCGGTTAGAAATAGAAATGTCGCCTATAAGATATTGGTGCCTATCTTTAGAACTGACATAATATAAACCAAATTTCCTAAACAAGTATGCAAATTTTCCTTTAGCATATTGATATGCTATGACATTCAACTTTCTTTTCGGAACTAACCTCTCTATTCTTCATTGTCATTAGCTTTTTCCTAATCCTTTTTTTTATCCTCGACTACACTATCATGCTTGAGATGATCTGTCATTTGGATATCTCAATATCTTTATCAGCGGCATCTTTCTTATGAGCTTGTTTTTACATGTATGATTGACATGGGCAACAACTACTTTCTCACTATCAACTTTTTGCTTAGTTTCGTGTCCATGCATACTGCTTATCATCACCAACAATTTTAATTGTTCAGACATCTGTTTCAACGGTACTTCAAACTATTCCATATTGTTTTGAATCTTCTCCATCTTCTTTTTAACCTATTCCATCCTTGTTTCATGGAGTTTGCATCTACTCCGTTTCTAGCAACCATCAGACAATGTCAGATTAAGGCTCTGACACCATTTGATGCGGGATGGGGATATGGAATAATAGAACCATAAGCTTTATAGAAGGGTTGTTCGTCCAGAATCCACTGAACCGTTGGGAAAATTGGAATCCGTCAATGCGGATGAATAGTTATATTAGCTAAAAGTCTGAATGCAAAAAGGTTACAATAAGAGCTTTTATTTAGTGAAATACTTCTAGACTTAATAGAGTCAACTAAAATCAAATCTATTATAATTATAAGTTAATAAATTGCACTTCTACACCTAATAAGAATAGAATCAAGTTTAGCTCTATTAAAACTAAATAGACTACTATCTTAAGAAGGATATAAATCTACTTTAATATTTGACCAAGTCTTCTCCAAGACTTTCTTTAATTCAGAGCCTTAACTTGCCCTACACCACTTTGAGTTTGGAAAGAATTTTTATCCATGGATTGTTGCAGGACTTATTGATGTAAGCTAATCTTAAGAAGGGTGAAATAACATTAATTGAAAATTACAACATACTGAAAACTCTCAAAGGTAAGTTCAAGCTTGTACCCCTTTTGGTTGCCATATAAAAGAAATGCAGATATACATGGACTGATGGACAAGGGTGGTTAGAGATTTTTATTTTCAGTAAGAAACAAGAACCATCAGATTGAAGATAAACACGAGTATCATATTATTACAAGATGTATAAGAAAGTGGTTCTAATAATCAATTCCATCTTAAGTGAGTGATTTGAGTACCAAATCTATTTTTGAGTTGTAAAGAAGCTTCCATCAATAGTTGATTAATGTTCTATTATATACTTGTTTAAGTTGCACACAAACATCACCCTTCGATGACTTTTATCCTTTTTAAGGGGAAAAATAACTACGCTACAAAAGTGTTGAGTATTCTACCCATTTTCAATTTGTTAACCGTCCTAGAACTAAAGTTAAATTTCATCAGCCAATTTGGAAATTGACTCAATGCTAGACTTGCCAATGGCCATGGTATATGATCTTTGATTAATTATTTTTGAGAAATTAGCGTAACAAATTTCAGTCTGATGGTACAAACTATAGCAATCATGCAAGATGCAGTGGAAGATTAAATGTACTAACCTAGGCAAGGGCTTGTTCTACTCCAGGCCTATTTCATTTAACACTTGGTTGCAGATTAACAGTAACGTTACCAATGAGGAAGTCGATTACATTAAATCTTCATTTAACATTCTACCATGCATTAAAAACCTTTCCTATAGTTAAGCTTCTAGTCAACAACTCTCTTATAACTAGTGTATGGTATAAAATGAATATGACACATGCTATAAGTGTGTTGTGCATCGCCTTTAGCGCACCGTCTTTGCTTGGATACCTAGACAATGAAACCTTATTCTTGGGAATGTATAAAGACATTGAAACCTTAGTTGCAAGATTTCATATAATGATAAGGTGATGTGTGACAGAGGCATGTATAGTGCCACGATAATGCACTATCCTTAACAACACTGAGGTTCAATAATTAATTCAGAGCTAAATGTCAAGAATAAGTCGTTCCAATGAATTTTTTAAGAAACTTATTCAGACAAGGAGCTGCAAGACTTCAGATGATGCAAGTTATTCTATTTAGCAAAACCGATCTCAATATAATCCCTAGAACAAGGTCCAACGGGATATCTACTTTTGCAAAGAAATAAGATGGTGTAACCCTGAACTATTTAACTCAAGCAAAAAAGTCGCCAATAAAATATCTGAGATATCATGTTAGATCTTTAAATTTATTCATACAAAACTTGTTAAGGTTTATTCTCATGTATTCAACGCTCGTAATTTACATCGAGAGTGTGTAAATGGCTAAACAATGTTTTTATATGTCAATATATCAAATGGAATGAAGTGGTACTTAAATAGCCTAGATTGATCCAAATTCGACAGGTATTCAATGAAAATTAGACCCACAACCACAAATTAAGTTGCCTTTTGAGATATCGTGTTCCATGCTAATATATTACATAATGCATGCTCAAGGGAACAAGTTTGGTTGTACATTTGCAGAAGATAGACTTGATGGAATTTGAATCAGACTTGAGTCAACTCAATCAAACAGTCGAGTTTTTGGATGCATAAAATGCATTCTTGGTGTTCTGCATGCATTATCATATGAATATGCATATTTTCTTCTATCCGGTGGCCCTTATATGGGTCATTTCATTACATATCAGGTTTTGTAGAACTATTTCAAAGAATTCATGCTATAGGTTTCTTTTTAAAATGCTTTAATGCTCTGATACATCTTATACTGTATATTAGGGAAACTTCTTCATGAAGCACAGCCAGAGCTGATGGAGGCCTCAATTCAGGCCTCCTGATGACAGTGACAATGGTAGATTGCAAGCTTTATCTGGCGAGGAATCAATATCAATTGAAGATGGAGAAGATACGGCATGATATGCTGACAAGGAGTACGATGTGCCCTCCATACTATTTTGTAAAGTTTAATATATCTATTGCAAGAGATTTGGGGATAAAATGTGATGATTCTATCTCATCATCTCTTTATATATAGACAACTACTTATTACAAATATACCTTTCATCACAAATTCATCACAACCGTCCTATATTTATTCTAACACTCCCATTCAAGTTGGAGCATATACATCACAAATGCCGAACTTGTCATAAATAAAGTGCACACGTGATCTCCCATGAGATTTAGTGAACAAATCGGCAAGTTGGTTCAACGAACTCACATGAATTGTATCAATGACCCCATTCTCAACCTTTTCACGAAATGACAATCAACTTCAATATGTTTTGTTTGTTCATGGAAAACGGGGTTGTTCGTAATATAAATCGCAATCTTGTTATCACAGTATAGCTTTATAGGTGTAGGAAGACCATATCCAAGCTCTGTAAGAAGAAATCCAATCCACACCAATTCACTTGTGGTGTTTGATATGAATCTATACTCCGACTCAGCACTGGATCTAAAGACCACTTTGTTTTTTTACTTTTCCAAGAAACCAAATTTCCTTCAACAAACACACAAAAACCAGTGGTCGACCTCTTATCATCGGGAGACCTTTCCCAATCGGCATCTGTGAAGCCTGTGACCTTGGAATGCCCATAATCCTTATAGACGATACCTTTCCTTAGGGCACCCTTTAGCTATCTCAAGATACGGAGAACTGCATGAAGGTGAGCCTCACGATGATTAGACATAAACTGACCCACCACGCTAAATGGGAATGCTATAGCAGGATGAGTGACGGTTAGGTAGTTAAGTTTACCGACTAACCTCCTGTGCCATTCTAAATCAGGAACAGGCTCCCCCTGACCCATAAAGAGTTTCACATTTGGATCCATAGGGGAATCGATAGGTCTACAAGCAGACATACCGGCCTCTAAAAGTATATCAAGCACATATTTTCGCTGAGTGGCGAAAATCCTTTCCTTCGGTGATCTCGATACCTCAATACCTAGAAAGTAATTCAACTCTTCTAGGTCTTTGGTGCGGAACTGTTTCTGAAGATGAGCTTTTAAGTTAGAAATCCCTCTCTCATCATCTCCTGTAATAACAATGTCATCCACATAGACGACCATAAGGATCCTCTTTCCATCGCGATATCGATAGAAAACAGAGTGATCACTATCAGACCTTCGTAAACCAAATGTCCTAACAATATCTATCAGTCTCCCAAACCATGTACGTGGAGACTGGTTGAGGCCACACAACGACCTCTTGAGCTTGCAAATAAGCCCAGACCCCCTGAGCAACAAAGTCACGTGATTGCTCCATATATACTTCCTCCTGTAAGGTGCCATGTAGAAATGCATTCTTCACATCAAGTTGATGTAAAGGCCTATGATAGGTGGCAGCCAACGATAAAAATATGCGAACTGAGGTCATCTTGGACACATGAGAGAGTTTCATCATAATCAATTCCGTAGGTCTGTCAATATCTTTTTGCCACTAAGCGAGCTATGATCCAAGCAAATGAGCTATCAGGATTCAACTTCACAGTATATACCCACAGACAACCGACTGCGTGCTCTCCAATGGGAAGGTGAGTAAGATCCCACATGCCATTAAGGCGTAAAGCTGGCATTTTCTCATCCACGGCTCTCTTCCAACCAGGATGAATCAGGGCATCAGATACTGAACTGGGAAGAGAGTAAGAATCTAAGGATGAAATAAATGCATGATAAGAAAGGGTCAATCGTGCATAGATGACATGATCACTGGTGGGATATCGAGGAACAATAGTTCGAGTGACTTTCCTGAGAGCAATTGGAACATCTAACTCGGAGGGATCTGAAACCATAGGGGTGACTGGAGGCGTTAAAGCTGGAGGCTGTTGTACCCGTAGGATATACACCTGAGCAACTTGTTCTCGCATTAACTCCTTGGTTTGATCCACAGAAGGTCCAGTTAAAACAGGAGTAGGTGGGATAGCCAAAACATCAAGTTCATAAATAGGAAAATACTCTCGAACAGAAAAAGAGGAATAGGTGGATGAAAAATATGGAACGTTCTCATGAAAAGTAATATCTGCAGATATGAACATTCTATCTAACTCCCGATCATAACACCTATATTCCTTTTGGTCCTTAGAATATCTTAGAAAAACTCATCGAATATATTTTGGATTTCCCAGGACGATGATCATAAACAAAGCAGGTGCAACCAAACACTTTAGCAGGTAGAGAAAGAGCGACTTCGAAGGAAACACGACAGTATAGGGTATCCGTCCCCTCAAAATAAAACTTGGCATGCGATTAATCAAGTGGCATGCAGTAAGAACAATATCGTCTCAAAAATGTTTTGGAACCCACATATGAATCAACAACGTACGTGTAATTTCTAACAAATGCCAATTTTTTCTCTCGGATAGCCCATTCTTTTGAGGGGTGTAAGGACATGAAGACTCATGAACAATTCCAAAAGAGTCTAAGAATTGCTGAAAATCTGAACTGAAGTATTCTTTGGTATTGTCAGTTCGCAAAATTTTAACAGTCGTATCAAATTGATTTTTAATCTCAGAAACAAAAGATTTAAACAGTGAATACTTCAGCTCTAGATTTTAGCAAATACAACCACGTCACTCTAGAAAAGTCATCAATAAAAGTCACAAAATAACGATATTCACGATTTGATACAATAGGACACAGACCCCAACATCAGAATGAACTGTGCTAAACAAATCAGTGGTCTTATTGTTAACTCTAGGAGGATAAGAAGCACAATGATGCTTTCCCATCGCACAAGATACACAATCAAGAGAAGATGGATGGCTAAGAGAAGTTACAGGTTTCTTAAGGTTCTCTAAATATGGATGACCTAAGCTATTGTGAACCTCAAGAGGAATTGTAGACATGGAACAAGCTGTAGGTGTGCTCCTATCAAGGTAGAATAAACCTCCATGCTCATGTACCGAACCAATCACCTCTCTTGTCTTCAGATCCTGCATAATACAACCAGAAAGAGAACATTACTGAACATTTCAAAGAGTGCACAAGTTGACCAACAGATAATAAACTGAATGAAAATATCGTTACATAAATAATTGAAAATACAGATAAGGATGGAGTGAGACGAGTGGATCCAACACCTTTCACTTTAGATGTAGAACCATTGGCTACGATGATAGAACTATTATATGAAGCGGAAGATAATGAAGTGAGTATACCTGACTTTCCAGTCATATGATCTGATACACCTGAATCTATGATCGAGGATGTGGGAGATGCTACAGAGATAAAACAACTATTACCTTTACCCTTGGCCATAACAGATGCAGCCTGTGACGATGATGATATAGAGCCCCAGAGAGAAGACTTAGCAGCTGTGATAACTCCTCCCCAGTAAGACTCTCGGGTGTGGCCATTGAGGCAGATGTCGAGGCTGAAAAAATTGAATCAGATATAGCAACTCCGGCAGTAGGTCGAAGCTCGGGATGGAAAGTGTAGCAATAATCTCGAGTGTGGTTAGGTATCTCACAGTGAGTATAAAAACGCTCACATCTCTCCCTGTCGGCCATTCCTCTGCCTCCTCGACCTCCACAACCCTGAATGCCCCGTCCTCTTCCTCCAACAAAAGGTACATGAGAGGCAAGAGTTGATATATCATCAACGGCTTTCATAGAGATTTCAAAAACATCATTAGTCATGGTAAAGGGGAATGCGGCCAGGATGGCTCTATGCGTATCTGTAAGAGTAGGAACGTGCGAGACTCCCAAAATTTGTGGGCGAATAGTCAAAAATTCTGGGCCAATGACCTTTAGAAATGTCATCATTATCATCGGCTCATGTTGCCTTCTTCTCTTATTGACATCAATTGCAAGAGGGAAAATGGAGAGCAACTCAGCCTCTAGTCGCTTGAGCTTACCATACACAACAGATATAGATTATTTTTAATTATTTTCATACACAGCTATAATTCTGGAATTTTAGAATTAAAAAAGCAGCTTTGAGAAGCTTACCTTTTTCACTCTGAAGCCCATACTTTTTTCTTAATGGCTTACAGTTGACCTTTTAGCGTTTTGCTATATGATTTACTTGTATATGCATTGCATAAAATGCAATTGAGGCTTTGTATTTGGTGAACTGACCTTGCAATCTAGATTTGTAATTATAAACATATTAACTTGTGTATATTCCTCTTTCTTATATAAGACAATTGTGAAACTTTAAAGAGTTGGTTCGCAGTACAAGATAAAGATGCTTGGCCTTTTGAATTATTATTGGTATCGGATGCTTGAGGACCTTCCTTGCTCATGCCATGATATTTTTAATAGGTGGGCTTAGTTATCTGACGACATGATTCCCTATCATTAACCACATTATTGTTTGCATTTCAGCATTTCCCTTCTTATAATACACTAATAAAAGTATTCTTAACACTCCCATCTCTAAGAATGCTTGCTATGATCGGCAGCTTTTAGTCTGAAAAATCTTGGTTCAAATATCCGAAAAGAGTATTAAGTTAGCTAGGAGTGCGTTGATAAGGTACTATACTATTAACATAAGCTGTTACAGTTTCAAGCCTTGAGAAGTGGAAAAATAATTTCATACCTTTACGTTTGAAAAATAAACTCAATAAACAAACATACCATTTCCCCCTATTAAGACGTCAACAACATAACTTTCTGGTAAAAGAGCTTCGTGATGAAGCTTCAATTGTAACCGGACTCAAAATGAATCAAAGAAAGCTTTTGGAAAGTATGCATGTTACCTTTTATTGTTGTAGTACATCGTGCAAATGATATAAAGTTTGGAGCAATATTCCTTTCATCTACCATTATGGGATACCTACTGTGTACTTAGATAAGCTTTACATAGAAATTTCCAACAGGAACTGCGAAAACAACTTGTTCGGCGAGTATAATCAACCGAAGAAGGCTTACGGAATGAAGAAAGTGGGTACTATAAGTGATTCCACTTTGACCGGAGCAAAGAAACCCCTGCTCCCTAGCGAAGAAATCATTGGCAGAATAAAGCAAGTTTGTCTTCATATCATTGTATATATCTATATCTAAGCTTCTCATGTTGCACAAGCAAAGCATCTAAGAACAAAGTCGCATTCACAACCAAGCAATTTTGTGCTCTAATAACCAAAGTGGGTGCTAGTGGTGGTGGGTCACCTGAGACCTGTGGTTATCGAAAGCATTGACAATATGATTGGTCGGTCAATTTCTTACTTGTTTCCCTTTCTTTTCGTCACACCAATGATCAAAGAATAATATTGGACTTTATTTTGTTTTCTTCATTAATTTGTGAGAAATTCTCACTTTTTCCTGTAATAGCAAGATACTACCCTTACTTTTCAGCTCTACTAGGCATTTTTTTTCTTTCCTAAAATTTTCTAAATACCCCTTGATGAAGTGTGAAACATGCAATGCTGGTATTGTAAAAGTTAGTATGGTATCCTGCAATAGAGGCAAAACTAAAATTTGGCTTTCTTTATTATCATCGTGTTTCTTCTTTCTAATATGCTTTTAGCTCGATAGCGATTTTTTTGAACAGGTCCATGGAACCAAATTTTCCCATGAATAGCATGATACAGTACAGAACAAAACCATGACTATCATGACCGAGACATCGCTCAATTCCATCTCAAGGTGTCGAATGCAGACCTCGACTGTTTGAGTTCACAAGACCTCAAGGTTAGAATCAGTTCTTTATAGATGAGTGCCGGTGATATGATCCAAAGGTCGGAAAGTAGATTCTTATAGAGAACCCGATGGCTACATCTCATGTCCTGTTCTGCGATCAATCAGAATTTTTTTTTTGTTTCACAATAAATTTCAATCATTAAAATTTTAGATTACATGACAACAGCCTTTTAAACTTTAGCTCATTAAAATTTCAGCAGATTTTCATCTTTAGCATTAGGTAGCCCTGTTTCTTTATCCCCGAGTAGGCTGCACTGCTTCCCACCTCCATACTGCCCCCATGAATCCAGAAATAGTGGCTTTACATATCTGAAATCAAAACCCATCAGCAGCAACTGTGTTTATATACTCATTTTACTAAGATTTTTTAATTGCAGTTCCAGCATATACTCAAACCAGCAAATCGATATGGGGTCGCTGCTTAATCATTATTAAGATAATTAAAAACTGCAAATGGAGAACTTCCTCATTTTGGGACATGAAAGAGATATCTTTATAACTTGTTTGATTATTCTTCTTTAAAATAAAATGAAAATGGGTTCTCTTTTCTCTTTGTTGCAGCCTTGAGCCATGGCCGGACGTGCTTGGAGATGGGACTCGGTCACAAGGTGCATGCCTGCACATCAAAACAAGGTTAGTGACATCTTAATCGAATATTTCCAATTATGACCCGTTTACATTGAAGAGATTTTAAGATTATGGTAAGCAAAATTGTACTTATGTTTGTGTTTTTATCATGATAATCGATTATTGTTGACTAATTTGGATGAGTATGAACTCTGAAAAAAATGAATAAAATATGAGCATACAACCCAAACATGGTGAGCTAATATAATCAACAGAAGGGACTGTCATAGCCACCACCTTATGACATAGTCCAATTATAATATTGAAAGGATAACCTATCTTAATTGTGATGATATGAATTTATAATAGAGCACGCGCAATATGAAATTATTAGTGATCATGTAGGATGCAACCTTGTTGAAATGAATGGCAATTAGATGCCAGATCAGCATGAGCCGTAGGCCCCACCTGCAGCCAACTTTTTGCTGATGTGGCTCCTTGCTAGCTGCTGGCCACATGTTCCGATTGTGATTTTTTTGCGCTTGTGTGGTGCATATAATAGAGCAGCATCTTAGTCCATTTTGTTTTTTACTTTAGTTTTATCAAAATGCATTCCCATTTGAGATTTATTTCAAATAACTGAGATTGTATTATGATCTATAGCTTTCTTCTCAAATTTATGTAGTTTTGTTGGGGTTGGATTGTGTCTTGTATTTTGGTCGAGCAACATAAGGAGTCCGTTTTTTATTTGGGCCAAGGGACAAGACCATCTATTGCTGCGAGCAATCAATAGAGATAATGTTAGGATTATCTTTGTGATCATTACATGTCTGATGATGAGTGTTTGCCCCTCTACCTTTTTGCGGCATGAGACCTAAAATGAAAGGGATGACATTTTTTGTGTATACCGTTATCTTTTCTTATCACGAAGAATTTCCCATGTTATGCCATGTGGATGATCAAAGTAGGGTCACGACCACATTCTTGATGCATGTATATCTTAGGAGGTAATTTGGGTTATTGCATCGTGATTTTTCTGCTTAGAAACAATCAAATAGGCATCAAATTTGCATTGGTGGTAGTAAATTCAAAGCTTATAACCTTTTATCCTCGAGTCTTGTTAAAAAAAAAGTTTCTAGGTTAAGCCTCTATGCTATTCGAGTTAAGTTAGCAAACTAGTTATTTGCACTGCAAGAGTGGATGTATATTAGGTAAGTTGCTAGTTAAATAAACCAGTAGTATTCATGTGCAATGCACGTATTTAAGAACATGTTTAACATACATATAAAAAGAACACAACACTCATTTTATTTACATCATTTAAGTATTAGAAATGGAATTATTTATATCTTTTGTGAAGGCAAAACAAGGGTATGAGCAGGTTAAATTGAGATTATATATAAAAAAGAGTAGGTTAAAATGAACAATACAAATAGCAACAAAAGAAAATAATAGAAAATTTTATGTTGATCATGTTCTTTCCTTTTAGTTATGTTTTGCCTTTCTTTTGTCTGTTATACTGATGACGCTAGCATGTTCTCCTTGATTATGAAGTACAACTTTTTTCCCCGCTTACTTTCTTGTATTTCTTGAAATTTATTGAGCTGCAAATTAATGGGACTTCTCATGCGGGTTGTCATTGTAACAGCAGAGATATTATGCGATTCAAATATTGATGTTTTCTGTTCCATTGTATTTTCAAATATTGAGGTTTTAGAACAAAGTTGCAGAGATTTGAACTTTGAATTCAAAAGAGGATATAAGAAAAATAAATGTGATGATAATATGAACATCTTGAAGGGGGAATAAATTAATAGAAATAAAAAGCAGACACTGATGATGTTAGCTAAAATTTGAAGTTTCCATTCCATCATAACAGGAGAGGAGAGATGAGGGAAAAGAATAATTTTTATTTATAAATTATATGATGTATGATGATATTAATATGGAAAATAGATAAATTTAGCGCATGTGCAGTACCCGAAAAAAGATCTAAGTCAAAATCTGGGTGACCAAGATGCTTTGTCTTGATTCTCGTTTCAAGTTATGGTGCGTAGAGCACGATGGTCTGTTGCACATGGGTTCACAAGTTATTATGCGGTAGACTTTGGAACGTGATCTCCAGAACCCAAAAGGCGGTTGCGGCACCAAATATCTCATTTTCCCAAGTATTACTTAACAATAATCAAATTCCAAAGAATTATTAGACTAATCAAATTTCATGTTAGGTTATTTAGTAAACAATATATGTTTACCGCAGTAGCATTCTTCTGGTGCCTTCATTTTGGCAATGGCTGACTAAAGGTTTAGGTGCGACGCCCACTAGATTTTCAGAAATTTCGTACGTTTTCACATGGTTTATGGTCGGTTAGAAATATAATTAATGAACCCAAGGTTTTTTTCGACCTAATCTATTTACATGAGAGAGAGAGAGAGAGAGAGAGAGAGAGAGAGAAACTTTTCAAACCTCCAATTTTTTGGAGTTTAGCAGGGTTTTTAGCCATTAAGACATTTTGAGACCGAGGTTTGGGAAATTCTATGGAAAACTCTATTTTTATTGTTAAATAAGGTATATTTTCAAATTTTGAAGTTTAGCATTGAAGCCTTTACGGTTTGCCAGTGTTGCCTGCCAAAGGAGGCCATAATAATGGTGTACCTTTGCTTTTTATATAAATCATTTTAGACTCCCATTAGGCCCAGTTAATGAAGCGAATCGACGCGCTTCGTTTCGTCATGAAGTGAATAAAATTCTCTTGGTGATGACGTGGGCGAATTCGGCGAATCGATTCGTTTCGCCGGCTGCGAATTGGCGAAGCGAGCGGGTTCCCAACTTTTCCGGCCGTGCTTCGTCGTAGTTCGTCACGCCTAACTCGCCAACTTGCCTCGTTTTGTCTCGGGAATCACCACAATTTGCCACGAATCGACAAGACTCGTCGATTCGCCTCGTTAACCGGTTCGCCACGAATTCTCTTCGAACTCGCCGTCCCACGTTCACAAACGGCCGTCTGCTCGACCAATCGCCTCGCCTCGTCTCGGGTTTGCTTTGCCTCGCCTTAGAATTTCCATCCAACGGCTCTTAACGGTCGGATCTAGGTGAAACAAGGCGAATTTCGATTAGCCTCGTCTCGTAACGGCTAGAAACGGGCAAAAAATTCAAAAATTCCTCAAAACCTATAAATATCCTCCAAACTCCATTTCTTCTCATTCCAAACTTTTTTCTCTTCCAAAAAAAATAATTCCATCTCTTTAAAAAAATTTAATCTAAATCTCTAATACTATTGTGGCAATTTCCATCTCTCTAAAGAATAGAAGCACCAATCCGATCCTCCGACAGTCCGACTCCGAGTTTTCGAAGCTCCGAGCCTCTGATCGACCCGATCTTCTCTCTTATTTCTTGTTTTTAATTTATTATTTCTACTCTAACACTTTTTTTTAACATTTAGTTAAAATATTGAAATGGAAGGTTCATCATCCGATACACATCAAACCCAAATTGCTCATCCCGAACGACAAGCGGAAGGATCCACCCATACATCTAGAGAAGCTAAAAATCGTGCGACGACTAGTGATGTTTGGGATCACTATAAAATTGAATTTAGGGACGGTGTTAGATACGCCGTTTGCAAGTATTGTGGCAATGCATATAAACACAAGGATAGTGCCGCTACCGGTAGTTTGAATAAACATGCAAAAAAAAACACTTAGAAGTCCCGGCCGGTTCCTCCACTGCACTAACACAAATTGTTTTCGCCGGTCAAGGTCTTTTTCAATATAATCATAATTTAAATGTTTCAGAAATGGCAAGATATGTTATGGCAGATGAACATGTTCTCAGATTCGGAGAAAGCGCGGTTTTTGAGTGGTAGGTTCAAACGGCGTTGCAGCTGGTATTCAAAAGGGTGTCGAGGACTACGTAGATCTGTGTTACTGCACATTGGATCGATTCTGACAGGTTTTTGCTAAAAATAATTATTGCTTTTAGACAATCTCCATACCCGCATAGTGCTTTTTATATAACTTCTGAAATTAGATCTATTTTCGAGGAATATCATTGTATAAATAATTTTTTTTCTATTTCTATAATACTAGCAACAATAATTCTACTATTGCTGAACTCATTAGGCCATGTAAGCCAATTTGCAGTGGTCGTTTTTTTATATCGTTGTGCATGTCATATACTTAACTTTGCCGTACATGATGCATATACCGTATGCAATACAAATAATCAAACAATTAAAGATGCATGTGGGTTTATTAGAAGTTCTGGAAAAAAGAAAAGCTGAATACAAAACTAGATGCCTTGCTGCAGCTGTAAGGCTGTCTCTTAAAAAAGATATGACCACTAGGTGGAATAGTATATGTGACATGCTTCGTACTGCATTAAAGACCGTCAGAATTATTAGCAACATGTGGAATGAACAAATGCCTGTAGAAAACCACTTAACACCCGATCATTGGACGGTTGCAGATCATTTTAAAGATTTTCTTATGACTTTTAAAATAGCAACCGAACGATTTTCCGTACTTATACCCTCACTTCTCATATTCTTGTCTCTGAATTGTATAATATAGCTAATTGTTTTACTAATCACGTCAAAAATCCAATACCTCACCATCCGATACTTACCATCCTAGCTAAGATTTCTAAATATTTCTCTGAAATTCCAATTATTTAATGTTTATATTCGGTAATAGACCATAGAATTAAATTAGAAGGTTTGGAGTCTCTTTTAACCGGGTTCTACACGGCCATGAGACATGGTGTAGATGTTGATGCCTATATTAGTATCGTTAGAAGTAAGGGTGTAGCCGAGCCGAGCTTGAACGAGCCGACCGTTGTCCAAGCTCAGCTCGGCTTAGATTATGCTAGCTCAAGCTCAGCTTGGGTTCGTCTCGAGCCGAGCAGGTCTGGCTCATGTTCGGCTCGTTAGCTTACCGAGCCTTAAATGAGCCAAAGTCGAGCTCGGATTCTATTAAGCGATCTCTGAAAGGAAAACGACAAAGAGACGTTTGATGAAAGCTGAAGATCGGTCAATGGCCATTATAGGGGTTTCAGAAGAAAACATGAAAGTATTTTGTAAGAAGCTAGGTCGAGGACAACAATCATAGAGCCTAAGACCCAATGCTCCGAGATATGGAAAGATTAAAAAAAATTAATATCAAGAGTATGAAACGGGTCTAAGTGTTGGGTTTTATATTCATCTCAGTTGCACTTTATATTCTGCCGCTTAATTGAATTAAGTGTCCTGAGAGTTGTATAGAATCTGCCCTATATTACATATTACTTTTTTTTCCAAACTGTTTAACCGAGTCGAACTCGAGTCAATACCGAACGAGCCTGGCTGAGCTCGAATTCGGCTGGTTTAATAAATGAGCCATACTTTCTAGCTCATGTTCGACTCATTATTATCTTAAAAACTATCTAAGATGCCTTAAATCTTACCCTCGGATTCGGGGTAAGATTCCAATAATAGCTTTTTGACTTTCTTAAGTCACCAAGCAAGTATTCACAGCTCCAGACGGGGGAAATGAAAGCAGCAGAATTCGTTATCTCTCTTCCTTCCCATATGTTCAATCTTTTTTTAGCGGTTTCCTCATAAATCTTTCTCATTAATGCAACCTTCATTTTGCTCATTCATGGAGTTGTATCGAGTTTGAACGAGCTGATATCAAGCTGAACCCTAATCAAACCCAAGCTGGCTCGTTCAATTACCACCCCTAGTTAGAAGTAATTTAGATGAAGTGTTTGATTTGTATGTTGCATGATTTTCTTCTAGTATAACTAGTAGGCCACCACCCTCAACTAGTTCGCAGGCTTCGACTCTAGGTTTAGCACTTATTCAACAGAAGAAAAGGGCAAAAGGCCCGGCAACCTCATCATCTTCATCTTTAAACGAGTTATCAATATATTTACAAATTGACTCAGATGTAGATTTAACTATAGATGATTTTGATATTTTAGCCTGGTGGAAAAGCCACGGACATTTGTATCCGGTGCTTTCTACTATAGCCTGTGATTTACTAACTGTTCCAGTGTCCACAGTAGTATTAGGAAATGCTTTTAGTACATGTAGCAGGATATTAAGCGAGAATAGATGCAGCTGGGCGCACGACACAATGGAGTGCATGATTTGCTCGCAAGATTGGGAAGCAGCAGCTGTCAGAAAACAAAATGCAATCACTTTGGACTCGAATTATCTACCTAAGGAGCTTCCAGGATCAGACGTGACCAACACCGAAGGAGGAAGAACCACAACCGGCGCCGACGAGTAGTGAGCAAGATCTGTAATAGTAGAAAAAGAACTACGTAGACCCGATTAACTCTTATTGAGATCAATATTTTGAAGGGATACGTAGGCAGCCCGAGTGGGTTCGGTCTTTAATGTAAAAAAAATAATAAATTGTATAATGAAATTTTAGTTTGATTAAGATTTTTTTAATAAAAAAACTTGTTTAAATTTCAAAATTTTAAACCTAATTTTAATTTTTAATTTAAAAAAAAATAGCAACCGAGCCAGGTTTTTCGCCTGGCTCGACGAATTTGCCTCGTCTCGCGAGCTGGCGAGGCGAAGCGTGCGGGTTCTGGCTTCGTTATTGTTGCCCTCGCCTCGCCTAGCCGGCGGAGCGAGAAAAATTCGCTTTGCCGGCTAGGCGAAACAAATGAATTCCGAAGCGAGTTGCTTTAACTTGCTTCATTAGCCACGCCTAACTCCCATCCTTTCCCATATCATGGTGTTCAATATAAAATAGGGTAAATAGTAAAAAAGCCTTCGGCCTGCTCGAAGTTGTCTAAAAACCAATAATATTTTCAAAATATATAGAAATAGTAAGGTCCCTAGTGCTCGTGCCGCAAGACTTGCGGTGAAGACGGAAGCAAAAAAAAAAAAAAAATAGCGACCAATACCCTAGAATCGATTCCAAACACTAAACTAGATATCATAGCATACAAGGTTAGAGAGTTAGCTACCTTTGTAGCATGTCCGCGCAATTGCGGAAGACTCCTGCACCACTTCATGAACTCTAGCTTGGCTCCATAATCGTTGGGAACATGTTTGCAAGCCGATTTTCCTCGTCGAAGATGATTCACACTCTAGCTTCATAACAAAATCACAAGTGAAGCAACTCACACTGCAAGCTTGCTAGAAATGGAATATGAGTGATGTAGCGAGGTTAATATCTTTTTTTTTCTTTTCTAATTTTCCTTTTCTCTTTTTAGAAGATCACAAAGAAGAAGAGATGAAGAGGATGAGGATGTAATTATTCTCACCAAAACAGATCCTTATCTTTCTTTTTTTTATCCTTTTGTGAAGAGTGAGTGGATTTGTGACTCATGAGCATGAGTCACAAGTCCACACTCTTCACAATACTTCTAAGAAGAGAGGAGTGTACACACACATACATATTTACATCCGTATTCGTATCAAAATACATATACCCGTATTTGTATCAAAATACGATTACCGTATTCGTATAAAAATACGAACACCCGTATTCGTATTGATATAAAAATACCCATATGCGTATTGAGATACAAATACCCGTATTTATACAAATACTCATATTCATATAAATACCGTATTCGTATCAAAATAAAATACCCAAAAGAGAGATACTGAGAGATATACTACTAGCTCACAATGATCCAGCTATCTTTCAAATCAGCTAGTATTATCAAAACGCCCGATTAAAGCACGTGCATTAAATACACATATTTAATCGAACCTGAGTGCGTATCAAAATACACACATACTATATCGTTTCGCCTGAACCGGGAAACCCTCTGTGTGTGACTCTAAATATCCGACAATACGCTGGTAGTGGGTTTAATCTCAAGCACGTCAGTGACACTAACTGTACACAACGGCTACCCATATATTGAACGGAAAGAAGGTCGACAAGCAAACTAGTCCGTATCTCTACTGAGCCTGTGAGTGACAATCTCTGTACAGTCCGGTCTCTTCGTCTAAGAGTGTCGCATACCGGGTCTAGGAGGTGGATAACGTCAAACCCTTAATAACCCGATAAGTCATGCCGGTGTCAAGCCCATTACCAACCGAGAAACTACTTATCTTCGATTAGTAAATCTCATCCGCCCTGGCCATGGACTTATGGTGATGGTCAACCGAACACAGCGCGGCATCGACTCCCTATACCGGGAGAGACGAATCACTGACGATCGCTCACCGCCTCTATGTGGCTCGGGCGCCTAACTAAAATCTGTTTGCACGACTCAGTAGAGCCGTGGTAGGGTAGTAATATAAGTACAGTGAGTACTCACACAAGACAAATGACAATCTCAGGTAAACAGACTACCTGTACTCATGTCAACTGAGAACTGCTACCTGACGATATGTATAATACCATTTAGAAGTTCTCGGTGAGTCTGTTCGGTGTACTCACCTCCCGCGAGCATATGTATACAATCTTAGGTGCAACACACTATAGTTATGAGACTTGCCACCGCCTCTCGTCGGGGTCTAGAAACGTATACACTACTCTACTCTGGAATATCGATACCCAGTCTCGATACTCCCACGACTAGGGACATTTAATGATGCATTTTTGGACTACCCAACTCTCAGTAGTATGATCGCCATCATAATTCTGGTTGTCAAGTAAAGATCCTACGGGCTTTATCATTATGTATTAACGACACGTAATAACCAGTAAAACGTATACACATCAATGATAAAGACAAATCAGATAGCATACTATCATCTCGAGTAAGACTGTTTTATCTGTATAGTTCCTCCTTCAACTATCATAATCGTTTACTTTCAATTACAATAATTGCCTTGAGGATACTATAGCCAACAATCTCCCACTTACACTTAAGGCCAATTATTACGGTATCGCATACCCACAGCGCGTGTGCTATCGAATACCCAACTTCTCTACTAACAACTTGTGTTTTCAAGAAATGGTCTCAATGAGTAGATCCGCTACAATACTTCTAACTTTCTCTCTCTATATCTCAACTTCGCGGAGATCAAATATCTCCCGAAGTGAGCGATACACTGCCTTAGAATTTTTCTGGATACCTGATGGGACCAAGTTCATAAATGAACAATTTTATCCAACAAACTTCTTGTGCTGTATCATCCGCCAATCATAATCAGCAACCCGCGCTATGTCTAGCTCAGTATTCTTCTTGGAACTCCGTCCAACATACTGCTCCTCAGAAAATGATAAACTTATAGCTCTGATAGCCACTCTGTCATCCAGATCACCTTGGAAGATAGAACCGGTAATCGCCTCTTGAAGGAGGCGGCCATTACCATATCCTAAGAACATCTTGATGCGTTCTTCACTGCTTCCCTTTGTTTCTTCAGAATTGGATTAATATCCGCTTACTACAGCATGTGCAAAAGCAACATTTGGTCTGATACATGACATCGCATGATTGATTCAATTTCCTAAGCAAGTGATATGTCATTCATACAAGTTCCTCTCCTCATCAATCTAGAAAACATTTCTTTAGAGAGGGCGACTCCCTCACTTGTGGACACATCACCACGCCAGGAGTCCCCATTCTAAAATTCTTTAGAATGGTGTCCAAATACTCAAATTGGGACACTTTCCAAATCTAGATCTATCGACATAGACCCAGTTACCAAAATCCCTGATATATTATCCAACTCCTACGTGGAGAAATACATGTGACAACCACAGTTGGACAGATTATATTATAAGAACATTGCTTTCTATCTGAGGTATGTCATCAAAATACCAGAACAATACTCCATACTTCCTTCTTACCAGGTTCATCTATTGTTTTGATGAAGTCAAATATTTTGACTGTCACATCAAAACAGATGATCCGTTTCCTCTATGCCTGCTTTAGTCTACAAATAAACATAAACAACTTGCACACCTACTGCTGCTCCCACTGACTACGACAACCTTCTGACAGATTCATATACACGTGCACTTCTAAATTTCCGTTTAGAAAGTCGTTATAGCCATCCACTTACCAGATCAAATAGTCATGAATAACAGCAGTGACAAACAGGGTCATCATCACCATGATGCTGACCTTCCTGTCACTGTTTACGAGGAAACCGAAGTACCTCTCGGGTGGCTGAGGTCACCCACTAAATCTGCGGAGTGGCTAATGATTTGTCGGTCTAATTGAATCTTTAGGTCCTACTAAATTTTCAGTAACCGTTTGTGGTTCTGCAATCATTTCCAGTTCTACCACGCTCTTCCAGTTCTACCATGCTCTTACTAAATTCTTTTGCAAAAAGAAGTTCTTTTTATAAAAGGTGGCGAGTCAAGAACTATGCAACTATTGATCTTGCAAATGATAGAAGTTAAACCCTTGCGAAATCTTAGGATAACCCACAGACTGTTATTACTGAAGCGTTTCTTGAGTTCGTCCGGATTCTTCTTTTAAACAAAAACTGGACAACTCCATATCTTAACAATCATAAGATATGTTACCATTCTATGTCCATATAGAATCAAAAGCACTAATTTAGATGGAACCAGATTCAAAAAGTTGTGCAATTTTGTCCAGTGCATATCTCTTGAATGGAAAAATGCCATATAACATTATTCATCAAGGGTGCATCCACGGATGAGTAATCTGTGAGAGAAAGAATATCCTCATTATTACTATGACGAAATACCTAGCATAAGTATCTACATCTTCGATTACTTCGAAAAATCTTGATATTTCCAACGTTTGGTTCTTTACATTATTCTTATATCTATGAACTTCTCAAAATTTTTGGACCTTGCATTTCAATGAAATACATGTCTAAAATCAGAAAAGTCATAAGTAAATGGAATACAGTACGAGTAGCAACCCCTTGTCCAAACGGACACCGAACAACATACATTATCATGTATAAGTCCCAGTTGAGTTTACTAACTCAAACTACATGTATTGTAAAATTAGAACTGTTTTTCTGTTAAGGACGTCTATACCGTTATTCAATGCACCTTACCTTATCCGCAACTGATAAAAGTAAACGTTTAGAACATAATTTTCAAAAATTATATCTCACTTTATAAAATAAAGATACAGATATATCATTTTTAAAAATTGGTGCATAACAATGGTTATTCAAAACCAAATATTTGTCGTTAGGCAAAACCAGGTGATTTAATCCAATATCTCCAATTGCTACGAATTCTGATATTGAGGATCAAATCACCCATTTCCCAATATTCTACTCTTTTTCAGTATCTGTAACGCCATACAGATGTGAGATCCCAATCCGGTATACATATACCCAGGAGTCAGAATTAATTGGAAAACAATTTTCAATTACAAATACACAGAAAACTGAAACATGGAATGTTTCAAGGGGTGGCCGGGTATTTCCAGTAATGCATTTTCCAATGCCCAAATTTACCACAGTAGCTGTAATTTTCTTTGTCCTCATTTCAATCTTTACATGTCTCTACATCTTACCTTCTGAACCATACTTATGCTAGTTGGTTTTCTACTTTCTTTACCTTCCAGCACCAGTCTAAGTTTTGGAAGAAGATTATCCAACAAGTGTAATGGTGTACTCTCTTTATACAAAGAGCTCTCAACTTAAAAGAAGGTGGAGAATGGGAGACAACTGAATTATATCAAAAGTACAATTCAATTTCTCCAAAACCCGTGTCCATCCTCATCTGAAGCAACTTTTTCGAGTTCGTATATAACTATACGAGATGGCCATTCTAAGCAATATGGATATCCGTAGTGATACAGAGTGTTCTGAAGAAGGCAAAGGGCAAAATAGGAGCGGTAAGGATATATGCGACTTAGTCGTGTGAATCATGACAAACCAAAGCCAGATTTGTAAAAAAATGTTCGGTCAACTTGGTTTATGAGTTTTAGTTTAAGGTCAGTCTTGGGCCGCCGTCACACAGAGAGAGAGAGAGAAGAAACACTCAGCATGCACTCTATTAAGTTTAGATTGGTTAATTACTTTATCTAATCAGGATAGCTTCTACTGTTTTTTTGAATTCTTTTTCAAATCCTAAAAGGAGAACTAGTCGGGATCATTTATATCTTACAAGTTTGCTAACCGTTCAGCCATGCCGGTATTGATACTCCGAGGGAGGCTTCTCGTGCTTTCGTACGGACCTAATTAAATAATCCCGTTTCCGCAGAGGCATAACTCCGTTAACACCTTTCTAAAGATCTAATGGGTTAGTTAGTTGTGAAGTGAAAATCTCCCGAGAGTAATACCTACTTATCAGTGGGAATCGGAACCCAACTATCATTTTGTGATAATTTTGACGGAAGCTGACCAAAATTACCACACTGCGCAAACTTGGTAAGTTTCCTTTATATTTGAAACTCCCGCTATGATTTTGCCCAAGCGTCTTATGACCTTGACGGATGCCAATAAATCATAAGTCGCAAATTAAGTTCTACCCGTCATTGTCCTGATTAATTTAGACCCATCCGTTCTCGCTCTTGACGGATGCCAACATGGCTATACAACTGTCCTAAATTAATGCATCTCTATGTTGCAGAAAAGTAACACAAAGCTATCGTACACTATGTCTTGACGGATGCCAACAAACACTACACGAATATTAGACGCTACCAGTCTGAGATGACGGAGGGCTACGGCTGGTTTTTGGCGAAAACTTTTAACGTAATGAACTTGATATCTTTGAAGGAACTCAAGCGGTTTGAAAAGGAGTGGTTTAGGCTCCGGTTTTAAAACAATTGGTTTTGTAAAAAACCGAGTGGTTTTATAAATTGGTTCCGACAACATCATTTATGTTTGTTTTCCTTTGCATTAAACATATAATGCGATCCCATCTTTCTATGTTCCTAAGCCACAACAGAAACAACCAAAAATAGCATACTTTTATATGCCATCCGCATTTGCCACGGGGTCCTGGGTCATCATCGTAAGGTTACTTAACTTACGGCAGGGTGGGGACATGGCTAGCGCGGATGCAACACACACACACACACACACACACACATACACACACACACACATATATATATATATCACAGGCAAGTAATAAACATTACATGCATCCGATAGATAACAAACAAGATGGAATAGCGGATAAACTAGAAGCCCCATGTTTTGTTTTGAGCTGCAAACAAAAACCAACGTTTCCCAGTCGTGTGGATAGCCGGTACAATATCGAACCATAATCCCTGCGAGTGCGGAAAGTTACCATCCAATTCTAGAAGGCAACCTACACTCAATGTCATAAGTTGGTCACCCGACACTTCTTGAAATTCGGTAACTTGAGCACTCCTCCGTGGGTCAGAGCTATACCCCTTATAAATGCAGCGAGCAACCCGCCAATCCGACGAGAATGAGGTGGCCCGGTCTCGATTCGACGAGATGGTCACTTGCCGCATTCTCGAATCCAGCTATCCGAGCACTCCGTCACGGGGTATCCTAGTACAAGTAATGAAATATATACAATGACGACCTCAACCCAGACGTGTCTTAAAAAAATATACATCAAGCGGCAATGACGACCACAATCCGGCCGCTCGTCCCGAATAAACAAAAACATGAAACAAAACTGTACACACAAATCACACGAGGGGTTATCTAATCACGACAACTCGTCTAAACCACCACAAGATACACACACACATACACACACACAAACCAACATAACAAGTAACCAGTGTGCAACCCCAATACACACACACACACACACACACACACAAACCAACATAACAAGTAACCAGTGTGCAACCCCATCTAATCGAATATATAGCAATTAGACGATGTTATCAAACACAAATAAAGATACAGATCATAAACGATACTTTAATTGAAATCTGGGGCAAAAAGAAGTATACCAAAAATCAAGTTTCCTAATTTCCAAGCCACCACAAAAACCCAGAGCCCTAATTCAAATTTTGGGGCGTAAAAAGCGGCCAAAACGAATAAATAGGCGGCCAAATTTTTGATCGAGGTCATCGGGTTTTGTACCATGTTTTCTTGCTCAAATATTAGTCGTCTGCATTAGTTTAAAAAATTTTTAGAGACCATTTTGAAAAATAATAGAAACTTGAAAATCAGAAACTTGATATGGTTAAAATTTCGGTTTCGAATCTATAGCACCGTCTACAACTAGTTAAAGTGTTTGGTAATGCTCTGATACCACTGTAAGGTCTCTAGTGCTCGCGCCACAAGACTCGCGGCGAAGGCGGAAGCGAAAACAAAAACTTTTAAGCAAGCACTAACGACCAATACCATAGAATCAATTCTAAACACTAAACTAGATATCATAACATATAAGGTTAGGGGGCAGGCTACCTTTGTGGTTTGTCCGCGCAATTGCGGAAGACCCCCACACTACTCCATGGACTCTAGCTTGGTTCCATAGTCGTCGGGAATATGCTTGCAAGCCGAACATCCTCGTTGAAGATGATTCACCCGAGAGAATCCGATAACAAGCTCTAGCTTCACAACAAAATCACAAGTCAAGCAACTTGTACCCCAAGCTTGCTAGAAATGGAGTGCGAGTGATGTAGTGAGATTGATCTCTTTTTTCTCTCTTTTCTTTTTCTTCTCTTTTTAGAAGATCATAAAGAAGAAAGAGTTGAAGACGATGAGGGTGTAATAATTCTCACCAAAACAAATCATCTTTCTTCTTTTTATCCTTTTGTGAAGAGTGAGTGGATTTATGCTTTATGAGCATGAGTCTACACTCTTCACAATACTTCTAAGAATAGAAGTGAATGGAATGTGTACAAATACACACAAAAACATAAACACACACTTACACTCGTATTTGTATCAAAATACATATATCTGTATCCGTATTAAAATACATACAATCGTATCCGTATAAAAATACGAATACCCATATTCGTATTGAGATAAAAATACATGTATTCGTATTGAGATACAAATACCCGTATTTATATAAATACTCGTATTCGTATAAATACTGTATTCGTATCAAAATATAAATACTCAAAAGAGAGATAATAAGAGATATAATACTAGCTCACAATGATCCCGCTATCTTTCAAACCTGCTAATATTATTAAAACGCCCGATTAAAGTACGTACATCAAATACATGTATTTAATCGAACCCGAGTGTGTATCAAAATACGCGCATAGTATATCGTTTCGCCTAAACTGGGAAACCCTCTGTGTGGGACTCTAAAGACTCGACAATACGCCGACAGTGAGTTTAATCACAAGCATGTCAGTGGCACTAGCTGTACGTAACGGCTACCCAGGTTTTGAATAAATGGAAGGTCGACAAGCAAACTCGTCCGTATCTCTACTGAGCCTGTGAGTGGCAATCCCCGTACAGTCTGGTTTCTTCGTCTAAGAGTGTCGCATACCGGGTCTAAGGCGTAGATAACATCAGACCCCTAATAACCCGATAAGTCATGCCGGTGTCAAGCCCATTACCAATCGAGAAACTATTGATCTCCGATCAGTAAATCTCATCCGTCCTTGGCAGGGATTTATGGTGATGGCCAACCGAACACAGTACGACATTGACTCCCTATACCGGGAGAGACGAATTCCTGACGATCGTTCACTGTCTTTATGTGACTCGAAACTGTATCCAATTGAAATATGTTTGCACGACTCAGTAGAGCCTTGGTAGGATAGTAATCTAAGTATAGTGGGAACTCACATGAGATAAATGACAATCCCAGGTCAACAAACTATACCGGGAGAGACGAATCCCTGACGATCGTTCACTGTCTTTATGTGACTCGAAACTGTACCCAATTGAAATATGTTTGCACGACTCAGTAGAGCCTTGGTAGGATAGTAATCTAAGTATAGTGGGAACTCACATGAGATAAATGACAATCCCAGGTCAACAAACTACCTGTACTCATGTCAGCTAAGAACTGCTATATGACGATAGTTATAGTACCATTTAGAAGTTCTCGGTGAGTCCGTCCAGTGTACTCACCTCCAGTGAGCACCTGCATATAATTTTAGGTGCAACACACCATGGCTATGAGACCTGCCACCGCCCCTTTTCGGGGTCTAGAAACGTATAGACCAGTGTAGTCTGGAATATCGATACGCAGTTTCGATGCTCTCACGGTTAGGGACATTTAAGGATGTGCTTATGGACTACCCAGCTCTCACTAGTATGATCGTCATTATAACTTTGGTTGTCGAACAAAGATCTTACGGGCTTTATCATTATGTATTAATGACACGTAATAACCAGTAAAACGTATACACATTAATGATAAAGACAAATCAGATAATATACTATCATCTCAAGACTGTTTTACATGTATCGGTTCTTCTTCAACTATCATAATCGTCTACTTTCGATTACAATGATTGCCTTGAGGGCACTATAGCCAACAGAAAAGGTCTTCTGTTCAAAATCTTTGTGTAAAACTTTCTGGACCGTCTTTCGTTGAGGTCTTTATTTTTTGCAAGGCTCTTAGACATTATTGGCAAATGATATAAAGGGGTTTTTAATTGGGCAGCGGGCCAGGGCTTTTTGACAATTTATTTACCCTGTAAAATAAGCTAAAGTAGAATTAAAACAAAAGTTAATTCCTTCAATAAGTTGCCTATCACCTTCCCTTTCCTCTTTGTCCTTGGTATCTTCCCAAGAGCCATTCCTCCCTCAACACCCCTCATATCTATCTCTCTCTCTCTCTCACACAACGTGCTCTCTGCTGCAGTACTTTCCTTATTATCCAGCAGCCTCTAGCTACCAAACAATATCTTTGCCGACATTGAACGAACCCAATCCATTCCCCTATATCAAAATTCTCTTTCTCTTCTTCTTCTCCTCTTCCTTATTGCAACCTAAATATCAATCCCCATAACCAAAAAAATGTCCCCATTTCACCTTCCCCTCTATATTCTCCTACTTCCTTCTCTAATTTCCTCGGTTCTGTCGGCAACCTTCACCATCAGCAACAACTGCGACTACACGGTGTGGCCCGGCATTCTCTCCGGCGCCGGCACTGCCCCCTTGTCCACCACCGGCTTCTCCCTCCATCCCGGCGAGTCCCAGTCCCTCCAGGTCCCTGCGGCCTGGTCCGGCCGCCTCTGGGGCCGCACCCTCTGCTCCACCTCCACCGGCAACTTCGCCTGCGCCACCGGCGACTGTGGCTCCGGATCCCTCCAGTGCTCCGGCAGCGGCGCCGCCCCTCCCGCCACCCTCGCCGAGTTCACTCTCAACGGCGACCGGGACCTCGACTTCTACGACGTCAGCCTCGTCGATGGCTACAACCTCCCCATGCTCATCTCCCCCAAATCCTCCTCCGCCAACGGCAGCTGCAGCAACACGGGCTGCGCCGCGGACCTCAACGGGTCGTGCCCGAAGGACCTCAAGGTGGTGACCCGGTCCGACTCCGATGACCCCATCGCCTGCAAGAGCGCCTGCGAGGCCTTCGGCACAGCCGAGTACTGCTGCAGCGGCGCTTACGGCAACCCGGACACGTGCAAGCCCACGCCGTACTCGCAGGTGTTCAAGACGGCCTGCCCGAGGGCCTACAGCTACGCCTACGACGACGGCACATCGACCTTCACCTGCGGTGGAGGGGGCGATTACGTCATCACGTTCTGCCCAAGGGCCGGGAGCGAGAAAGACGGGAAAAGGAACCAGCCGGAGGCCGCGGGCGTTCCGGTGATCAACGAGAGCATGGTGTTTCTCAGCGGCGACGAGGTCGGTAGTGGCGTTTCAAGCGTCGCCCCTTCGATGATATCATCGATGGCTGTTTTGGTTCTTGGGGTTTTATGGTGGTTGATTTGATTTTGAAAACACTTCCTATTTATGTGTACCAGAATGGATGAATTGGAAGCGGTTGGAATCGGAAAATTTGGATTGCTTCTCTCCGACGACAATCGAACAATCGAACGGCTGTGAATTGTCGTGATTGTTTTAGTATAAAAATATACAACTTTTAATTAAAATCATTACTGAAATGCATTTTAATTTGACAAGTGAAAAAGGTTGATATTTGTTGAATGTTCTGATGAAGACATGAGCTTTTTGTAGGGGAATATACTCTTTGCATTACGCTGCTTTGTGATAATAAATAAATACTGCTTTAAATATATAAGTGATTATATGAAAGGATAGTGATTTAATAAAGGGCGAGGCTAACTGCTAAGCTACATCTAGGTAATTAGTCAGGTCCTACTAGGATTCCATTAAGTTGGGGGAGCTGTCTACGTGGCTACTAGAGCAATTTTGGTTAAGATATTGATAAGTTAAGCCGAGTTGTGAATCGATCTGGCTTTTTCTCGTTTAAGGTTAGCATCACTTGCATTTTGGCACACGCGTTGCATATAATTAAAACTGATAACCGATCAAGAATGGATAAAATTGTTACTTTGTTATTTATAAACCGGATGTTGTTAAACTAAGCATAGGTTTTAAATGATATGGCTTTAGCTCGTTTAAGGCTAGTCTCATATGTTGGCATTCAAAGCTTTGTTCATTTGTCTCAAATTTGAATTGAGTATTAAACATCAACCTTTTGATGTTCTTTGGATGTGACAAATTTGAACTCTATGTGCCCCTTTACAATCAACTCGCTTAGAATTAGGACTACCCCCTTAAAATATCAAAAGTTATTCTATGTATGGTAGAATTCATAACTCATATGAAAATATAGAGCTGCTAATCCATTGTATTATTATTATACCACTCTGCAGCGGACACAAACAGTAATCATTCACTTGAACACTCCGTCCGAGACGCTAGGGTTGTGTCCGTCGAATTTAGACATGTCCGACACTTCTAATTGTATAGGGGATTGAGAAATAAGAGTGTGTGTGTATGTGTGGATGACTTTGATATTTATGAGGATGTTAGAATATTAAATATTTCAAACCTTTCCTTTCAGTACCGGAACCTCGCCCCTTTTCGTTTTCCTTTTCTTGAACGAATTTCGGGATCTTCCGTCGATTCTTCTTCATTTTGCAAGGCGTGTAGGCGGATTGACTCATCAAGTTCCTATTGAAATAGGATCTATACAAGGAAAAGCACTTGCCATTCGTTGGTTATTAGGGGCATCCCGAAAACGCCCGGGTCGAAATATGGCTGTCAAATTAAGTTCCGAATTAGTAGATGCTGCCAAAGGGGGCCATTTCCAATCCCAACTTCAAAAACCGACAGCACGAATAGTTTCTGCTAGAATCGACCCATGGGCGGAGGCAGGGGTCCCCCTAAGCCTAACTTCGGTCTTTCCTCTCGTTCGTATAGAAGATAATGAAGTGAGCCTTTTGAGTTTAGTGACAGTTCATCAAAACAATTGTCCGACGATTGCTAAACCGACCACGAAAAAGATCAAAAATCGGGGGAGTTTTCTTGCAGAATCCGTTTTCTTGCTGAGTTGATTCCGGGTCCAGACGGATTCCAAATCAACCTATTGAAGAGTGGGACCTCCTCATCTACGTGGAAAAAGTCTTCTAGTCTCTCCGGTCACCAAGGATGATCGCCTGCACAACGAGCTCTTGCTGCTCCGTCCGCTGAATTCAAACTTGTTGACGCGGAGACAAAGGACAGTGGCTGATTTGTGAGCTGAGAACCCTCTTTTTACCGAGTCCGAGTAAGTTCAGGTCACAGATATGAGTGAAATTCACTTTTCTTATAAAGCCTACTCGGCTATTGGTCTTCCGGTCCGGCTTCCTAAACCCACCGGGTCCCTGACCATGCGAATCTAGGATTCAACCTTCGCATCTCACTCGACTTTTTTTCTGGGAGAGCCCATAGAGAACTCAACGGTATCTTCTTTGTTGTTGCTTCAATAACTTCAATAACAAGTATTTTTGCTGGGAGAGCCCATAGAGAACTCAACGGTATCTTCTTTGTTGTTGCTTCAATAACTTCAATAACAAGTATTTTTGATTTGATATAAATCTTTACTCCTACAAAATTTAGTCTCACATCGTTATATATATATATATATATATATATATATATATATATATATATATATATATATATATAAATAATGAAGGAAAGAGGCCATAGAGAGGATTTTCTCCTATGACATCGAAAAAAATACAATCTCCATCATTTTTTCCGACAACCGGCATCCATCATCATCATCGTTATCATCTAAGATGTGCATACACCAAATTTCATGTGATTCCACAATTTTTTCACCTTTGAATTAACAATGTAAAAAGTTCTATTGTCGGTAAACCATTAATTTTGCACAAACTAAATTAACGGTGAGAAAATTGTATAATCACATGAAATTTGGTGTATCCACATCTTAGATGATAAAGATGGACGTGATGTATGCCGATCGTCGAAAAAAATCATGGAGGATGCATTTTTCCGACGCCATAGGCAACTTACCTCCATTAACCTCTCTCTCTATATATTGTTTGTATTTTGTTTTTTTAACTCTTAATTATAGTATTGTTGTGTGTTTAACTTTTAGTTATATGTATTCATTTGTATTCAAGAGAACTTATAGTGTTACTCCTTTTCAATTTGCCCCGTGTTCATGTCCGAGTCGGTGCTTCGTAGAGCTAAACTTATCTGGTTCATTAAATTAGATTTTGAGACAAAAATCCAACAATCATAATTTTTTATGTTGCAATTCCATTTTTCGGACATAATTTTCAAGTTAATTTAAGGGGCCGCCAGTGACACTAAAACATGTCTTCTATGAATATCTACATTTAAAATCATCTAAAGTAATTATGTTTTCATATCTAATGATATATTCCAATCTCCCACATGATCCGACCTTTGTTTCCCCCTATTACTATTTTTGCGTGAAAGCAGCAATTATATGCTAAAAAACTTTAAGCATTTAATCTGCAGCCTTCATATCCTCTGATAACATTTTCACATTATAATATATCTTCACTCATACATTAGAGTTGAGATTTTATTGAGAGGAATAAAGTTGTGTTGCCAGCCAGCCAAAGTCTTTAGCCTTCCATCATCCTTTTTGTCCAAATAAGAGCTTCTGAATGAAGCATTAATAGTATCAGCATTCTAATGATATGAAAGTCTCAAAGTGATTGAATAATTTGTAGATAAAACAATGGTATGATTCTCTTTTTCTATTAGTTTTCTTTTTGACAACCAGGACTCAAAATAGACTTGTTTTTGGTTGATTAGGCATGTCTTTATAAGCTGTACAATATTGGACCAAAGCAATCCCAGCTAGATTGCTGCTTGGGGTATGTTTGGCTATTGGAAAGGGTAAATGGGTAAAGGTTAAAGAAAGTAGAAAGCAAGAAAGTCATAGAAAAGTGAAATGGAAATAAAGCATTAATTTTTGTTTGTTTTGTTAAAAATAAAGTGAGAAAGAAGTTAAGTTGGCGCTTATGCGGCAATCGGCAATGGAAAGTAAACTTGGATTGTTTGGTTGAAATAGTAAAAAGTAAAAACGTATGAAAAAATAGATAGTAGAATATTATGGAATAAAATAATCAACTTTTTTTTTAAACTTTCTTTCACTTTCTAAGGTTTTGGGGAGAAAGTGAAGGAAGGAAAAAAAAGATGATGCCCCAAGAAAGTGCAATCCACTTTCCACCCAATTTTTAGCATACCAAATAAGTAAAGTGAGAAAGTAATATCAATTTCTCACCTTTCTATCTGCTTTCTTAGTGCCAAACATGCCCTAAAGAGAAAGTAGGGATGAAAATGATTCCTTGTGTTATGTTTAGACTTATTTATATCGAAATTTATTAATTACAACATATAATTCTACACTTTATAAACTCCAACAACAGTTTTGTTGTTGCCGATAATGGTTCCACCGTTATTTGTTGAGATGACGGTAGTTAGGTAGTGCAATAACATACTCCGAGATCTTGCCTGAAAACCAAGATGGCGGCGAGGATTTCTTCGTCGTCATCCCTCCGACGCTCAAGTTAGTATCATGAGGACAATAAGGAGTTATGGTTTGTGGGATTGAAATGATGTAGCCCTATTAGGGTTTACCTCATAGTTTTTATATACGCCTCCAATGGATAATTCCGTCTTTTTTGTCGAGACAGTTCACTCTGCCCTTGGCGCAGGGTGGTGGATGTCAAATGACTTCCTACCGTCTTTTTCTCATAACATTGATTTATACCAGTCAGATACAATAGCTTTTAGTGTACGGAGACGTGGCGTTTTTGATCGATGGGCGCATGTCCCTGTTCGTCTTTTAGTTATATCAAGTTTCATTCATATTATTAACCCCATTTATTTCACCTTTCCGATGCTAAGTGGTGAAGTGACATGGAAAGATGCCATTTGGCTTGACTTGCACTCCTTGGAATTAAGCTTAAAGGCTAATGAGTTTGCCAAATTCCAATTAGATACATATTAACTTTGCTCATTTTCAACATGTTTTCACTTGATTCCAATATGATTTCGCTTTATGACATTCTCTTGATGATTGGGATGTGTCTCTAAATGCGTGATTCTTTGTAAATTACAAAGACTAAAACTGGAAGCATGTATGATTCTTTGCAAATGATTGATCAAAACCTTACATGTGTTCTATTGCAATTGAATAGGGTACTTCTTTCCTACATAATTTTTAAAATGTTACATTCGATTCTCATGTATAAATAACAACACGTAGCATCTCTTATTTATGATAGCATCTTGTCATTTTTTACAAGATGAATATACCAAAATTTTGCTACTCCTTTTCCATTTATATAAATTAGAATGTACACCTTATAAATGCTTACAAGTGATGGATACGTGAAGCTCCAAAACCTTGTGATTGTGCTTGGTTGTTCTCATGTGGTGAGCTATATTTGAAAGTTAACAATCCTTCACTTAGGGTTTTCAATATCGAAACTTGTAAGGCTCAAACATATTTTTACTTCCAAACAGATAAAATAGTTGATGGTACATATATAAGAAATGTGGTAGAATTGGGGAAATGAAATTGATTCCAGAAAGAATATATCAATGCATCCATTAATTCGAGGAAAGGGAAGAGAACAAGGTTTGCATTTGATTATATTGGTTAGACCAGATAGGTTCACAACCAAAACTTAGGTGTGAGGTCGCTTTTCGTGTATGCGAATATCAGAGTTTAAAATTACGGAATCTTAGAATTTTGTAGTATTAGATATCTCAATCAACATTTTGCAATAAGAAAGCGATGAATACGAGTCGTACTCAGTGAAACAGTGATAACAAATGATGCTTTAGATGGACTATTAAAGAATGATTTCAAAGATTGTTTTGAGTCTGTTTATAATTACAATAAAGAATTAAAGAATAGCTTACTAGAAATGAGAATCGGATACCAATGAATAGTTATAATCCTTATACTTCTCCTTCAATCCATATCCTACCAAACATGGGTTGTCAACCTGTATTTAATAAGTTAATACCTTAACTAGTTACTAACATGATATTTGTGAGCACGGAATATCAAATACAGACCAGTTAAAGTGGTGGAGCATAAACTGTCAAAACACATCAAAGCAAGCAACTAATTGGAATTGTGATAAAAATAAACTAAAGAGGTGTGGATTAGGAAGTGAACAGTGTGCAAGTATAGGTAAACCTTTCATGCACTTGTCCATTGCCTTGGTTAGATAACTTACGTGTATGTGCTAGGCATTCCAAATATAAGAATCATCACCTAAGTTTCCTTATCCTTCCACTTCTCTAATTTATTACCAACCTTCATAACAACCATCACGGCATATTCCCATTGCTGAATATTCAAGTACGTAATCGAGATATCTGAGTTTGCTTGTGACGAAATTCAATTCTTGTATGATAGCGGATTAAAAAATAGTTAGTGAATCAAAACCATCATTAAAATACCATCATCTCATCTTATCAAGTAAAAGAATTACTAGCTAGACATGAAAACAATACAAGAACTCATAGAAGAAATAAAACAACAAGAAATCAAAGAAACATGAATTGAAAAGAACAATCATAAAAAATAACAAGCTAATTAAATAAGAATTAAAAGACATGAATTAAAACTAAGTTAAACTTCCTAAATAAACACTTGCTCTGATTTAGAACACTTGCAAAGCTTGAAGAAGATGAAGAATAATATTAATGACTATTTACAAACTAAAGTTGCACTAAAATACCCTAAACTATCAACTAATCTAGAGGAACTCTCATTACAAATGCTTGCCTATTGATCAACTATTCAACAAGAAAAATTTCACCAATCCAGGAGACTAATTGGACAATGCTGGAAACGTGGAAAAAGATCGAGGCCATTTGGAGCTGACTGGGCCGACTGGGGCGGTTTTGTGATTGATTTGGGCGGGTCAATTTTGGAGTTTGGGCTCCAGCTTGCTGGAGTGCTTGAATGACACCATTTTAGGATTTTTGGTATACTTTACATTGGCCAATTCACCGTGGAATGCGCTCGGGTTTTTCTGGTCAACAAAGTAGTTCGGTTTGACTGTAGTTCTTTACTATTCAAACTCACACATGGTTTTTACATTTCCACTCATTTTTGCTGCCCAAAATGAGTTTCCATTGTTAGATAAAACAAGAGAGAGATTCCCTTGTCCATTTCTAGAAGCACTTGGAGTGCACGTAGTTGATTAGAGTGGTCGTTGCACGTGTTTTGCTTGTTTTGTCGTTCGTCAGCCGTTTGAACCTGAAACCGTATCAAATGTGCGTGTTTCGCATCAATTGTGATCCATACCCCAGCAAACCTGTAATCCTGTACTCAATAGAAGTCATAGGGTTAATAACACTTGTTTATTAACAAAACGATACAGAATGGACGATATTATAAGCAATAAAACATGATGAAAAAATACTCTCAAACTCATATTTTGCTTGTCCTCGAGCAGAACTTTATTTCAAACAAATAAAATCCTAACTTACTTTCGCAGGCATCGCAATTGCACTTAGCATGTGTAACAAGCCGTTAAACCTCTAGGTTAGCCTAGAGGACGGGTTTTGTCTCGTGAGGGTTTTCAGCGGATTACACCCACAAAACCAGGATCTCGTTAGTTTATGCAAAATCTAAGTAGCTAACATATAAACATGAACTGAACACGAGTATATAAGGAAACACCTAAACATAGTAACACGTCTCTAAAGACCAAACAATACAATAAGGCCTCAGCAATGTGTTTGTTCTACTCTCGATATATGATAGAATATTCAAACTCATATATTAAATACACATGCTCAATATCTTGATGTCAGTCTCCAACTGGCATACTAACCTCACATCCTCTACTATAAACAATCCTGGGTAATCTCAAGCAAAATTATTATATTAGGGCTGAAACTCAAGAATTTACAATATTCCAATATTCCAATCATCATATCAAAGTAAAAATAGACCAATGATTCAAACATGAATTACAAAAAAACAACTACGCAAACTAGATAGGAATTTGAATCTGAAACAAAACTTGCAAACTTATAAAGATGGTGTCATTTTCATTTTATATATCAACTAGCTCTTTAGCCGACAGGTAAATACATATCGGAGGTCAAGATTATCTCTACACAAAGAACCGTCAGGACTTTTAACTCGGTGAAGACACTTGCTTGTCGGGGTGTAGAAAAGAGACATATCCACACACATATACCCCCTAACTTGTGATTCATTTCATATTATTTTTTCTTTTCCTTTTTCTTTTCGACCCATCCTTTTTCCAATATAGGCAAGCAAATAAAGAATCTCTTACAAACATTTACCTAGGTAAACCGGTGCTTAAAACAACTTAATATCATGTAAGAAATCAATGGAACCAATAAAAAACTATGATATGAATTGATGAATAAACTAAACTACCGAGCCAGTATCCTAATACATAAAGAAGCAAGAGAGTTTGGGTCATTGTTTCAAAGGAATGGGATTTTCATACAGTTAACGGTGATTAATCTAAGCTAGTAATCATAGTGTCGATTATAATAAAAATGGGTTAAAATATTTGAATTTGTAAATCAAGAGAGTAAAACAATCAAATAAGCTCATCATTAGCCTAGAGTAAGTCATTTTGAGAGATATATATGTTAGGCTTTAGATTTTTTTACAAGTTCCTATTTACGTTTACTAATTTAGACTTTACATTTACTAACTTGATCAAAACTTTTTATATTTTTGTATTTCTATATTTTTTTCATTTTTTTTGTTGGTTTTGAATTTTTCTATCTTTTTTTTTTGGATTTTTTCATTTTTAAAGCGAGAAGCAAACATGCAATGCGGCTATACGCAAAATAAATGAAAAATAAAGAAAGGAAAATTACATAATTGCAATAAACATGCAAATGCAACTAAATGATGCAGATAGATACGATATATACAATGAAGGTGGAACCCACCTCACCCCCAAACTTGAGTTCGACGGTGTCTTTATCGTCGGCCCTTGCCTTTCCTCAAGTGGTACGTCGTGATTATCATCAGCTGCTGTGTAACATTTTAGAATTTCAAAAGTTTATTTTAGAATTTTATGGTATAATGAGTTTTATTAAAATGATACCAATTATTGGATTGGGTTTTCATAAATTGGTATATATATGTATATATCCATACAATTTGTGTTAATAAAACCAATATTTTCTCTTCCTAATTATTTCTTAATTGGGCATGATAAGCATAATTAATATTAGCTGTACTTTTTCTTTTTATTTCTAAATTTGATTTATTTGGAGAGAGAGACATGGGCCCACCATGTCTACTTATGCCATCTCCCTTCTCTCTTCTCCTCATTTCTTCACCACTCTTCCTCTCACTACTCTCACTCTCCCTCAAACACAACACCAAACAAATCTCTCACAATTCATCTTCTCAACACCAAACTCAACTCCTTCAAGTTGGAACATATCAAGTGTTCAAGTTGCTCCATACAAGTTTTGGATCTCCTCTTTTGCTCAAATCTCCAAAGAAAACCATTTGGTCTCAAGTTTCAAGTGTTTTTGCATGAAAATCTATACATTTGCATTCAAATCATGTTTTTATAGTTTAAATCTTGCAAAAATAAGTTTTTAAACGTATATTTGTAGTTGTAGTATGTTAGGTCAAGTTTTCTTGTTATTACTGTAGGGTTTCCCAGTGCCCGCGGTGCAGCGGAAGCGCGATTGGTGAACAAAAATTTCAAGCAAACACGAAGAAACCCTGAACCTAGAATCAATCCAAACGCCTAAATTAGCAAACCAAGCATACAAAGATACAGAATACTACCTTCGACGTGTGTCCAACCAATCGTGGAAGACCCCTTCAAGTTCTATGTATTCTGTCCGGATCGTGTTTGAGTGGCGACCATCCTTGCCGAAGAAAATCCACCTGAGGGAAACCGATCCATGCTCCGGCTTCACCTAGTGAAACAACCGACGCTTCAAGCTCGCTACGAATGAATGGGGATGTAAGAATATTCTCACTATCCTTTTCTCTCTTTTCTAAGCTTAAGTGAACTATCTAGAAGAGGGAGGAGGAGGTGAAGAAGAAGCCATGGAAAATGGCTAAGTCTTTTGTGTAGGAAAAAACTAGCAAGCATGGGAAAAAATGGCTTGATTATTTGCAACCATGAAAGAACAGTGAATCCAAATGAAATATATCATATAAAATCAAGCCATACCTCTCTACACCATACTTCTTTACACCTCATCCTCTACCTCATTTTTGATTTTCTATAAAAGAAAAATCAATAAATGAAGTGTCCATCTTCTAAAACAAATTCCGTATAAATTTGAATACAACCCGGTATATGTATTAAAATACATACACGCGCATTCGTATAAAAATACGAATAGCCAAGAGAGAGAGAGAGAATGAATAGTGAACAATAATACTAGAATATACATATTGTATATATATATAAATTATTAAATCAAAACCTGATTTAATAATCCGGCTTAATCTTAAGCCGCTGGTATTATCAACCGTCCAATTAAAATCCGTGTATTCTGTATACGTATTTAATCGGACACCTTTTATGCACTAACATACGTTATCTACATCATATCGTCTGAACCGGGAAAACCCTCTGTGTGAGACTCTAAAGACTTGACAATACGCTGGCAGTGGTTTACTGGATAAATCCAAAAACTACAAGCATGTCAGCGGCACTAGCTGTACGTAACGGCTACTTAGATATCTGTCGAAAGGGAGGTCGACAACCCAGTCCGTCCGAACCTTACTGAGCCTGAATGTGACAATTTTCGTACGGTCCGGTCGTCACATACCGGGTCTAGGGGGTGGAAACATCAAACCTCTAATAACTTGATAAGTCATGTCGGAGTCAAGCTCATCACCAACCGAGAAACTACTGAACTCATATCAATAAATCTCATCTACCGTGGCCACGGATTTAAGGTGATAGCTTACCGAACACAATACGCTATCGACTCCTAATACCAGGAGAGGAGAATCCTCGACAATCGCTCACTGCCTCCATGTGGTGGGACTGTACCCAACTAAGACCTGTTTGTACAACTCTTTTGAGTCGTGGTAGGATAGTAATTAAAGTACAATGGGAACACACACATGACAAATGACGATCTCAGGTCAAAAGACTAACCTCCACTAATACCATTCGAGAACTTCTATCTGACGATAGATATAATACCATCTAGAAGTTCTCGGCGAGTCCGTCCAGTATACTCACCTCCAGTGAACACCTGTATACTATCTTAGGTGACATAACACCAATGTCTTATGAGTCCAACCACCGTCCCATGTCAGGGTCTCGAAACGTATACATTAGTTTACTCCGGAATATCGATGCGTAGTCTCGATACTCCCACGACTAGAGATATTTAACGATATGCTTATGGACTACCCAACTCTCACGTATATGATCGCCATCATAATGCTGCTAGTCAAGAAAGAATTTTACATGCTTCATCATTATGTATTAGCGACATGTAATAACAAGTAAAACATGTACACATCAATGATAAAGATAAACCAGATAGTATACTATCATTTTGAGTAAAATTGTTCTAGCTGTATAGGTCTTCCTTTAATTATCATAACGCATGCCTGCAATTACAATAATTGCCTTGAGGGTACTATATCTAACAATTACAACTTGTTGGGTTTGATTGAGTTGGAAAATTGTTAAAGGTTTTGGTATTAAAGTGTTTTGCAAACTTTAGATTTTCGAGCAGCAAATTTTCTTCTTCAGACGTCTGATAGTTGTTCTTTAGACGTTTGCGTTCTATCTGTTTTAAATTCATGTTGTTACCAGACGTTTGAGACTTGTTCTTCAGACGTCTACTCTTTCTCCGGGCTTTCCTCTGTATCTTCTTCAGATGTTTGTATATTGTTCATCAGATGTATGTAATCTCTCTATAACTATTTCATGTTGTTTTTCAGACGTATGATTTTTGAGCTTCAGACGTTTGTCTTTTCTCTGTCTCTGTGACGTCTTCTTCGGTCATTTGAGCTTAGAGCTTCAGACATTTGATATTCTTTTTGGCTTGATTAACTTGAGTTTTGCGCCGTATTTAGTTTGCTTGGGTTTATATTGACTTTAATGGAGTTTTCTTGAATGTTTATGATTATTATTGATTATAAGGTCAATTGCGGAGACTCTCGAGTCGGCGAGGAAGTGCAAGGTTATCGTAGGCTTCGATTAGCTCAAGCCACATTATTGTGAGTAAATTAGCATCTACATGGGCGAAATCGGGTGGATGGCGTATAACACCCCCGTGAAACATTTAAATTTATATTTTATGCAATTGATACGCTTATTGTGAATATGCTTGGTTTACCAATACTATGTTTCTTTTTCTTTACTATACTTTCGCGAACCCAATTGTTAGAACACTTGCACAATTACTCATGATTATCAAACGGTATCAACACAAACTCACATGCTACATGTACATATCATTAGTAACTGCCATAACATGTATACACTAGAACACTTGTACATTTACTAATAATTGCTGTGCCACGGGTAGAACTTGCCATATTTTACATATTGCAGTATGATCAACGTTATGTTTATGTACGCGACTAGAAATCCGTACTGATTGTTAGGCGAGTACGCGACTAGAGGTCCGTACCAGTCGCTGTGCGTGTACATGACTAGATGTCCATACCGATTGATGAGAGTGCGTTGACGAGATGTCCACACCAGTCTCCGTGTGCGTACATGACTAGATTTCCATACTAATTGCTATGTGTGTACGTAGACTAGATGTCCGTACTAATTGCTATGTGTGTACGTGCACAAGATGTCTATACTATTTGAACTATGTGTTTGCGCATGTAGATTAGTATTCCGTACTGATTATTATTAAGCGCATTATATTATTTATCATAACATTTGGAATTATTGAAACGAGGTGATGATTTTGATTCAATGGAATATTGGTTCCGTACTGGATGAAGTATTGATGGTTAGCTGAATACGACATTTTATTTTTGACTCGCTGGGTCTTACTATTTAAACTCAATTGGGAGATTATGAAAATACTAAGGTTATACTTATTTCTAAAACTAACGATTCGTTCCATATTTTAAAACTATAATACAAAAGATGCGCTGCTGGTCATCAAAAGGGATATCTATTTTTAGAACATCGCAGTCTCCTTATATCTAAACAACGTTTTGTTCTATTTTAAACTATAATTAGATTATTCGGAAGTATTTATCCATTTACAATGCCCATTAATGCCATACTTGCTTTACTTATTATTTGTTTATGCCATGCATGCTTTACTTATTACTCGTTTATGCCATGCTTGTTTTACTTATTACTCGTTTACGCCATGCTTGTTTTACTTATTACTCGTTCACGCCATGCTTGGTTTACTTATTATTCGTCTACGTTGTGCTTTCTTATTATTTGTTTACGCTTTGCTTGCTTTACTTATCATCTGTCTACGCTGTGCTTGCTTATTATTCGTTTATGCTATACTTGCTTTACTTATTATCCGTTCACGTTATGATTGTATTATTAGTTTGTGCTACGTTTACGTTATCTGTTCACGCTACAATTATATTATTTGTTTGTGTTGTGGGTTCCACGAACTTGATGTTTTTCTGAGATTTTGAGAAACTGCATGATACTATTTTATAAAACCTGGTTATGTTTTCAAATTGCGGTTTACTCCTTAGTAGATTGTTCGTCGCAAGCGCATGGTTGTTGTAGTAATGCGTTTACGGATCGATCCACAAAGAGGTGTATTTAACTAATTTAAATGCAAGTTCAAAAAGAGAGAGTTGAATTAAGAACTACTTAGTTAGGAATTAAAAAGCAAATATTTAAAGCAATTTAAAAGAAATATGGGTTTTTATAAAGAGAAGAATCTAGGGTTTTTGTATTGGTATGGTTGAATTAAAAAATACTACTTAGTTTCTTTATCTGTTTCTAATATGATTTCTATTACTTTAAATAAAAGCATAAGTTATATTAACATAATTAATAATATTCTATCAATTATAAAAGATCATTTAGATATCATATTAAAAAATTAGTTCTAGGTTATTAAAAATAATGACCTTGGTTGAATTTATTTTAATCAAAACCATATCTTTACCGTCTCTAATTAGGATTCTAACTTATCAAATCTTCATCATCCTAATTAGTTTTTAGGTGTATTACATATCCCTAGATCCATTCAAATTGTCATTTATCCTTATTAAAATCTAGTTCATATGATGAAAATTTAAAAGAAAGGAATTAAAATAAATTCATATCAAGCACAAGAATAAGAAGAGATAAAATATCCAACCATAGAATTAAAAGCAAATACAAAACCCTAGAAAAATAATTAGTTACCCGTGATATAAATAAAAACTAAATCTTTATTAATGATCATAAGGCAACTTACAATTGACTTGATCTTTTCTCTCTAAAAAAACCCTAGATTTGAATGATATGGAAGAGATAATGAAATCCTGAAACCCTAATCTATATAGGAGTTTATATAGTATTTCGGGAGAATTGGAACAAACTATACATAATAACTAAAAAAATACAAATCGTCGCTCAAAATCCCAACTTCCCAGTCTGATAAATTTCGGCCGGAATGGGCCTTGAGATGGATTCGGCCGACATTTTGGCTCCTACGGTAATTTTTCTTCTTTGCTGATATTTGGATCGATTTCTAGATTTCCAAAGTTTGTTTCAATTATGATAATCGCTCTTCAGTTTTTCCGATTATCTCCATGAAATACATTCTACGTACACGATCTTCATTTTAGCGCACTTTTCCGTCATTTTGCAATTAAGTCCTGTAATCTGTAGTTAATGACAAGAACACCCAAAAAAGCATAAAATTTAACTAAACCACGCCTACTCCTATAAAAGAAAATAAAGGAAACAAAAATAGCAGAGTGAAAACTAAATACAAAGATAGGAACATATAAAAGAAAAAACTTGAAAATAAGAGTTTCGAACTACACTAGATTTTCTGTTTTTATGAGCTCTATCTTAATAGTCTTGAAAAGATGCTGGAATCACATCCTCCCTCAATTAAATATCGTCCTAGTCATCCTCCCTACCTCCCCATCAAATATCGATCATATACCCCTACGTGTGTGTATAGGACATCTCTACACTCAGTGAATTCAATTCAAGTAATCATATCCTTGCTCATAGCTCCCTAGTACTTTTTAGTCGATGATCAAATTGATGGATTTGTTCACACACTTTTCATATGACCGTTAATGCTTCTTGACGCACTAACCAACCAATTATCGAATGTGATCACTTAATTGGCGTAATTAGTAATATCCTAATCTTGTAACACTTCGGGCTCAGCAGTGACTCCCAAACCAATTGGTCTAAGGCACTGGGTGATAAAGCAACCTTGCTATAATTTTTTTATGCCCTAAGTAATCACAAGACAATTTTCATTTTTATGTGTTTTTTCGTGTCATTTATCTTTTGTTGATAATTATATTTTTCCTTCGTACTTAAGGCATTATAGGCAAGGAGTATTTTAAGGTCTCTTTTATTATCCCAAGTTTTAAGATGTGTGTATGTGCATATGGTAGGGTATCAACGTTCAGAAGTTTTGACTCAATAATATGGGCTATTTTTCAGACTTATTTCTATCTTGGAACAACATCTCATGACCACGTATTACCAACTTTATTCTAAAACATTTAATTTTCTTACTTTTGTTAAATCTCTTCATCTTTTTTATATTAGAAAATCTAAAATAAAATGAAAAGAAAAACCTAAATAATAATAATAATTTTTTATTAAAAAAAACTGTTACAAAACCACCCTCACACTTATGTTAAACAATGTCCTCATTGTGTCAGAGTACGTACCTTGTTATACCCGCATAGTTATGCTTATCTTTTCTGAAATCTTCCCTGTTTTAAATTCTTGATTTCTACAAAAGAAGATGTGGGTGTATATTTTGGTATCCAAACTTTCTTGAGTTTATGGGGGTTTGTTTTGGCGACCCATTTCAAATTGGGATATAAAGATATATTTCTTTTCAACTCACAAGAATATGCAAAGTGAACATATGCACCACAATGTGACAAGTGTGATTAGATGTATCCATGGAACTAGATTTATGATTAGAATAGTGGCTAACAAACTTAGATGAAAAAGATTTTTGAAAATTTGAAGTTTTAAAATCAAAATCACCTTTATTTAAAAAGTTTTTCCCTTTGTTCGGGAAAGGATCAACATTTTCCCTTTATCAATGCGTCTTGAGAATTATAGTATAATTTTAAATAATTAATTTTGCTTTTAAAAGTTGAAATCAACTTTTCATGATTATTCCTTAAAACATCCCATGACAAAATTAAATCTTCATTTTCAATTTGTAAAGCAGTAATAGTTTTTTTATTGAATATCAAATTTTGAAAGAAATTTAATTTTCTCCTCCTCTAATTTATCAATTTGTGAAAGAAAATCATTTTTCTCGTTTTCTAATCTATCAATCAAAACATTATTTTCGCTAGTAAAATTTTTAATCAAACTATTATTTTCTTCTTTCAAATAATTACAAGATAAAATCAAGTTCTCTTTTTCGTTTTTCAAAAATTCATTAAAAGAAGTCAATTCTTTTTTCTCATTTTCTAACAACAAAATTTGGTTTTCAAGAAAACTATTTTGAGACATTACCATATTAAGTTGATGATGAAGACTAGGAGAAGTATCATTAAGTTGATAATGTGTATCAACAAATGAAGAATCGCTCTCATCGTCATCACTATTAAATACATCCCCTCTAGATATTTCTTTTAATTTTTTCAACCCACCATCCTCAAAGTTACCTATCTCATCGTAAGAAACTTTTTGAATTAAGCGGACTTCATGATTCTGATCATACATGTCGTTTTGTTGGCTTCCTAAGTTAAAAATATTTAATTCTATTTTAGGGTTTCCAAAGGAAAGCTGCATAGAACCATTGTGACAGTTGATCAACGCGTTTGAGGTGGCTAAGAATGGTCGATTTATGATCACCAGAATTTGATTTCCAGGGTTTGTAACAGGTTGTGTTTCTAAAACAATAAAATCCACAGGGAATATAAATTCCTCTATTTTAAGTAACACATTCTTGATTTCACTCTTCGGTATTTTAATGGATCGGTCGACCAACTATGAAGTAACCTTCGTAGGTTGAAGATCTTCCAATCCTAGCTGTGCATAGACTGAAAAAGGTAGAAGGTTTACACTAGCGCTTAGATCAAGTAAAACTCTATTAATGACTGTAACTCCTATGATATAAGAAATTCTAGGATAACCGGGGTCCTTATACTTTATGGGCTTTGCATTACGCAGGACGTCACTAACATTACCTGCTAGAAAAACCTCCTTAGGCACTTGTGTTTGCCTCTTTTTATTCCCTGGGTCTTTAAGAAATTTAGCATATGATGGAATTTAGTCAATCTTGTCTAGGAGAGGTATGTTGATCTTGACTTGTTTAAATGTGTCCATCATCTTCGCCATTTTAGCATCTTGCTTCTTGGCCTTTAAACGTTTTGGATATGGTGCTTTAGGCTCAAAAGGGGTATCTATAGAAGATGGATGGAATGTGGGTGTTGATGTAGGAATTGATGCTGGCTGTGTAGGAATATCAGGCGTTTGTTGCTCGTCATTAGCCGATATCTCAACAGAATTATCGGGCATCCTACCCTGGTTATCAACCTGTTTTGCCGATCTCAACTTTGTTATAGCATTCATTTGAGTGGGATTTGTTATTGGTTGGCTAGGTAAGGTGCCTAGCTCACGTCCTCCTAATGCTGCAACTAGCTGGCCAATCTGTCTTTCCATATCGGTCATTGATTGTTTAAGGTGTAATTTCATTTTGCAGAAGGGTGTTCACTTGTTGTTCAACATTATTAATCCTATCATTCTCATTTCGATACCCTTGATGTGGATACTGTGTGTTAGGTTGCGTAGGGTTGGGTGGAGGACATTGTCTTAGGTTTTGTAATTGTTGGCTAGTGTTGCCTTAATTCCATTGTAAATTAGGGTGGTTCCTCCATTCTTGATTATAAATTTAAGAATAAAAAATATTATAGTTATTACGTTGGTATGCAGCATTTGCGGTTTCTTTCCCTTGGGGATGTAGGGTGTTTTTCGTCACCCCATTGAGATGGGAATACGCGCGCGCTTGTCAGGCGCATTACAGATTCCTCTTGCCTAGGATAGGCTGGGGTTTATTGATTGTGGGGATGCGAATCTCCGGCAGCCGCGGACTAAGCTGCCGTTAATTACCCCCTCGCATTTGGAGCGAAGGAACCTTCGATTGACGGGTTAAACTGGTCATGCAAACTCAATGTGCAGTGCGTTGGTGTGTGTGTGTGTTTTGTTATTGTTCCATTTGTTAAAAAAAAGATATACATATTTTTCTATATAAAAAAAAATAAGTAAATAAATATTTAGAGAATTTTTTAAAAATTTATTATTATTTTTTTAATTTTAAAATATTATTTATAATTTATTTTTATTTATTTTTTTATCTTTATTTAAATAAAAAAGGGTTAAATAAAGAAAAGAAGGAAGAAAGAAGAAAAGAAAGAAAAAAAAGATTTTTTAAAAGGGGGGGGGGGAGAACCTAGGCTCCCATTTAATGGGAGCCTCCCCTCACATGCTAGCATATGAGGCATGTGACCCCTCACATGCTAGCGTGTGAGGGGGGTTACATGCTAGCATGTGACATGGAGGGTCACATGTTAGCATGTGACCCCTCACATGCTAGCATGTGAGGGGGGAGTCACATGCTAGCATGTGACCCCTCACATGCTGGGGGCAAAAGGGCTTCAGATTTTTTTTACATGGAGTTCAACTCCAAAAGATTTTAAAATAGGGTTTTAACTCCAAAAAAAGATTTTTATTGTGGAGTTAAACTCCAAAAGAATTTTTATTATGAAGTTAAACTCCAAAAGAATTTAAATGGAGTTGAACTCCGAAAGAATTTTAAATGTGGAGTTAAACTCCGAAAGAATTTTGTATGGAGTTAAACTCCGAAAGAATTTTGTATGGAGTTAAACTCCTAAAAAGATTTAATGCGGAGTTAAACTCCAAAAAAAAAGATTTTTACTGTAGAGTTAAACTCCAAAAGAATTTTTGTAGTGGAGTTAAACTCCAAAATAGCATGTGAGGGTCACATGCTAGCATGTGACTAGCATGTGAATGTCACATGCTAGCATGTGACGCCTAGCATGTGAGGGGGCCAAAAGGGCTCCCATTAAATGGGAGCTCTCCCCCTCGCGTGCTAGCATGTGATGGGGGCAAAAAGGGTTCCGAAAATTTAATTTTTTTTAATTAATTAATTAATTTTTTAATATTATTATTTTTTTTTACATAGAGTTCAACTCCCAAAGAATTTTTTTTGGTGTCAGAAGTGGGAGTTAAACTCCAAAAAAAAGATTTTTATTTTGGAACTCCAAAAGAATTTTTGTTTGTGAAGTTAAACTCCAAAAGAATTTAAATGGAGTTGAACTACGAAAGAATTTAAAATGTGGAGTTAAACTCCGCAGAAAAGATTTTTACTGTGGAGTTAAACTCCAAAAGAATTTTTGTAGTGGAGTTAAACTCCAAAATAATTTTTCTGGTGGTGGAGTTAAACTCCAAAATAATTTTTCTGGTGGTGGAGTTAAACTCCAAAAGATTTTCTCCTTTCTCTTTTGAGGAGAAACCCAAAATGGGTTCTCTTGAAACTCTAAGATCTAGATCTTGGATGATATAAAAAGAGACCCTTTTTGTTCTCTTGATGGAGTCTTGGGAGGTGAGTTTATGGTAAAACTTTGTTTAGTTTTAAAAAAAGGATAACTAAGCTCTTGATTTATTTGGAAAATGAAAAGAAAGAGGAAGAACTTGAAAAAGAGAGGGTGTAGGGACAAACCCTAGTTTTTTGAGGGAGTTAAAAAGTCTATGCTTTATTCATCATCATGTTGCCTTATATAGGCTTACATATTTACATATAGCACTTTGGGCTTTACAAAATGGCGTTTTGCCCATCCCATGGCTCATGTGCCATTTTCTTTTTGCACATAAGCCATAGGCTTTACAAAAATTTGGCTTTATGCCCATTTGCTTACATTCATGCATAAAAAATTACATAAAAATTATTTATTACATGATTTTTATTTCAGCATGGGGGAGGCCGGCCGCTTCATGTTAGGCTCGACCTGGGCATGGGCCCACTTGGCTTGGGGTTGACTTTGACTTGGTCAACCAGGGTGCAATTTTCGACTTCAACAAAGTGCCCCCCATCAATAAATGCACACCACATATGTGGGTCGTGTGCATGAAATTGATGGATCTTCTTTCGCGTGGAGGCGACTTGCTTTGGTTCCCACTTTTTGGGATGCACTGCCCTTTTTATGACATGGACGGTCGACGCTTGACGCGTCTCCGAGACGTAGTGTCTGTGGTAGACGTTTCCCTGGTCCGGAGCGATTTGGTTCCCGCTTTGTAGGAAGCCTGCACTGCCCTTTTTGCGACATGGACGGTCGACGCTCTGATTCGGAGCAATTTGGTTCCCGATTTTTGGGAAGCCTGCACTGCCCTTTTTGCGACATGGACGGTCGACGCTCTGATCCGGAACGATTTGGTTCCCGATTTGTGGGAAGCCTGCATTGCCCTTTTTGCGACATGGACGGTCGACGCGTCTCCGAGACGGAGTGTCCGTGGTAGACGTTTCCCTGGCCCGGAGTGATATGGTTCCTGCTTTGTAGGAAGCCTGCACTGCCCTTTTTGCGACATGGACGGTCGACGCTCTGATCCGGAGCGATTTGGTTCCCGATTTGTGGGAAGCCTGCACTGCCCTTTTTGCGACATGGACGGTCGACGCTTGACGCATCTCCGAGACGGAGTGTCTATGGTAGACGTTTCCGTGGACCGGAGCTATTTGGTTCCCGCTTTGTAGGAAGCCTGCACTGCCCTTTTTGCGACATGGACGGTCGACGCTCTGATCCGGAGCGATTTGGTTCCCGATTTGTGGGAAGCCTGCACTGCCCTTTTTGCGACATGGACGGTCGACTTGATCCCGAGACGAAGCATAATTTCGACAGGGAAGGCAAATACACCGAGGCGAATCTTGATTTCGACGCGGGATACACTCTGAGACGAAGTATGACTCCAATGCAGAGCTGGTTGGTTGATTCGATTCCGAGGCGGAGCATAATTCCGACGAGGAGGTCGGTTGTTGATTCCGAGCCGAAGCATAATTCCGACAGGAAAGGCAGATACACCGAGGCGAAGCATGATTTCGACACGGTGTACATTCTGAGACGAAGCATGATTCCGGCGCAGAGCTTGTTGGCATACTTGATTCCGAGACGAAACATAATTTCGACAGGGAAGGCAGATACACCGAGGCGAAGCATGATTTCGACACGGGGTGCACATTCTGAGACGAAGCATGATTCCGATGCAGAGCTTGCTGGTTGACTTGATTCCGAGGCGGAGCATAATTCCGACGAAGAGGTCGGTTGTTGATTCTGAGCCGAAGCATAATTCCGACAGGAAAGGCAGATACGCCGAGGCGAAGCATGATTTCGACACGGTGTACACTCTGAGACGAAGCATGATTCCGACGCAGAGCTTGTTGGCAGACTTGATTCCAAGACAAAGCATAATTTCGACAGGGAAGGCAGATACACCGAGGCGAAGCATGATTTCGACACGGGGTGCACATTCTGAGACGAAGCATGATTCCGACGCAGAGCTTGCTGGTTGACTTGACTCCGAGGCGGAGCATAATTCCGACGAGGAGGTCGGTTGTTGATTCCGAGCCGAAGCATAATTCCGACAGGAAAGGTAGATACGCCGAGGCGAAGCATGATTTCGACACGGTGTACACTCTGAGACGAAGCATGATTCTGGCGCAGAGCTTGTTGGCAGACTTGATTCCGAGACGAAGCATAATTTCGACAGGGAAGGCAGATACACCGAGGCGAAGCATGATTTCAACACGGGGTGCACATTCTAAGACGAAGCATGACTCCGACGCAGAGCTGGTTGGTTGATTTGATTCCGAGGCGGAGCATAATTCCGGAAGGGAAGGTAGATATTCCGAGACGAAGCATGATTTCGACACGGGGTAAATTCTGGGACGGAGCATGATTCCACCGCAGAGGTTGTTGGTTTGATTTGATTTGGGTTGACATCAGCACCGCTATACTGGAACATGGTACCAGAAGCGAATCATCATTTGTCATGAGGGGATTTGGGAATTGGTTTTGGTTTGGCATCTGTATTGCTGCACTGGAATAATGTCAGGAGCAACTCATCATTTGCCCCGGGAGGATTTGGGAATTGGTTTTTGCTTGGCATCAGTATTGCTACACTAGAATATGGTACCAGGAGCGAATCATCATTTGCGTTTGTTTATCAAGAAGCGATGGCTTAGGAGACAGGTTTTAGATCCCTATGACCTAAGGCTTTTCAATTTTATGGGGCCGTAAGGGTCCCATAAAGTATTTTCTCACTACGAGTCGTAAGGATTCCGTAGGTGCATTTTCTCCTTAGGAGTCGTGAGGACCCCCAAGTGTGTTTTTCCTTTGTGAGTCGTAAGGATCCCACGAAGGTTTGTTCTCCTCATGCATCGTGAGGACACATGAGTGGGTCTTCCCAATGGAGCATAATTCCAAGGACGGAGACCAACCGCTGGACTTGTGATTGCAGTGGGGCATGGGTATGATGAGAATTATTTGAGCCCGTGGATTGTATACGGTAGTCGACTTGGGGACCAACCGTAGGACCGGAAGAATTTTGGAAAATTGGATTTTTGTTGGCGTCTGTATCGCTGCACTGGAATATGGTACCAGGAGCGTCTCATCATTCGCCATTGGGATTTGAGTTTCGGACGGCGTCTGCATCGCTGCACTGGAACATTGTACCAGGAGCAACTCATCATTCGCCGTTGGGACATTCAGAGTTGTGGACGACGTCTGCATCGCTGCACTGGAATATGGTACTAGGAGCGGCTCATCATTCGCCGTTTTGATTTTTTTGTTTTGTTTTTGTTTTTGTTGTTTTTTTTGTTTTACCGCGATTACTCTATCATTTCCGCTTTTCTTATCGTGAACATCGCGATTGCCCTATCATTTCGGCTTTTATTCGCGGTTGCCCCATCATTTCGGCTTTATTTTCATTTTTATTTTTACTCGCTGATTTTTATTGCGAGTTGCCCCATCATTTCGACTTTATTTTCATTTTTATTTTTACTTGCTGATTTTTATTGCGAGTTGCCCCATCATTTCGGCTTTTCTTTATTTTTCTTTTATTTACACATTTTTTTGTTTATTTACACACACACACACACACACACACATATATATATATATTTACATTCCCAGTTTAACGACTTAGAGGTCGACTGTTCCTGTTCCCAGTTTAAAGACTTAGCGGTTTATCATTCCCAGTTTAACGGCGTGGTGGTCCTTACTGATGCTGGTCCTTGAGGCCGATCATTCTTTGGTTCGTCGTTTTCAAATAACGGCACATGTCTGGAAGGATTGGATTCCCGAAAGGCTTCGGTCCCCATTTGTATGAAATCGGCGGTTGTAGCTTGACGTTTTGCTAACACGCCTTTAGACAGTTCTATCTCTCCCGTCTTGTATTGCCTTTCGACCCAATCTTTGAAGACGAAGCAGTCCTCAATGGCATGACCTAGCACCCTGTGATAGGGGCAATATTCTGGGTCGTCGGTCATATTCGCTTCTTGCGATCTCTTTGATTCTGGCAGTTGTAGACCGTTTCTTAGGGCGTCCCTGAATATCTTGTGGACTTTTTCCCTTTTGAAGGAATAGACTTTTTCCAGTTTCTCTTTCAGAGGCGATCCCCCCCGGCGTATGTATCGGAGGGAGTGGAGGCTGATTGCGGCCGTTTTTCGCGAAGGCGCTCCGCTCTTAGGTTGAAAGGGATATCAGTTGGCTGCCTCCGGGTATCAATCCCTGGTTTATGAACCAAAATTTGATTCTGCTGTAATTGCAATCGGGCAACTTGGGTCGCAAGATCTGCCGCGACGTTTGCCAATTCGTCGACCTTGGACTGTACCTTGGCTAACTTCTCATCCCTGTCCTGAAGCTGCCTTTGAAGCCATCGGAATAACGCTTGTTCTGTAGTTCCGGCTATGACAACCGGGTCATCTTTATTGCCCGAGCTCAATTCTGCAGGAACCACGGGCTCCTCTGGCTTATCGGCCTGGGCGGGCTCTTCATCACTTAGATCGAACCGATGCTGGGCAGCATCAATCATATCATCACCATGGCTGTGAAGAAGAGGAGGATTTGTTTCTTCATGTCCGACCATATAGACAGTGCGAACCACATACTAAGCCATCTCTTTATCTTTGGCGACTGATTTCGCGGAGCGGTCCGGGCTTTGGAAATTCATAAATTTTAACATGGCCACAGCCCTAGCCCTTTTGTTGGCTCTGTATCTGAGCCGCTTCTGCCTCAGCTTCTCTGCCTTGAGCGCTTGACAAGCTTCTGCTCTTCGGGAAGCCGCCATAGGCTGAGTGATAGGGAGGCTTGAGAAGACACCCAATCGAGCAATTGTCAGAGGCGCCGCTGGGGCTTGCCCGAGATGCCTTGTTGCTTTGCTGGTGTTGATGGCCTTGCCACAAGTTGGGGCCAAGGAAAGTCGTTCAAACACCGATTTGCGTTTGAGTTGGGGCATCTTCGAGACCGCCACATTTGGCCACTTGCCTTTCGAGACCGGCTTGTTTGTCGCCGGGCCTTGAGGTGCAGGGATGGCATTAGCCGAGACAAACAGAATAGACCCAAATTGTAGCAGCGGTTCTTCCCACTGTCGTTCGAGACTTGCCGGGAGGACCGTCCTGGAGTCCATCTTCATCGTGTATGAGATGGGAGCTGAGTTCATCTTTGAAGACATTGTCGAGAAGTGATTGCTTGAAAACTTGCATGAAAGAGTATTATTTCAGTATAAATATAGGTATGTATATTGACTGAGTTCGTATGAACGTTTAACCCGAAATATGGGAGGAGAGATTGGTCCCACCGGGCGTGCCAGAATCTGTAGAGTGTTTTTCGTCACCCTATTGAGATGGGAATACGCGCGCGCTTGTCAGGCGCATTACAGATTCCCCCTGCCTAGGATAGGCTGGGGTTTATTGATTGTGGGGATCCGAATCTCCGGCAGCCGCGGACTAAGCTTCCGTTAATTACCCCTCGCATTTGGAGCGAAGGAACCTCCGATTGACGGGTTAAACTGGTCATGCGAACTCAATGTGCAGTGCGTTGGTGTGTGTGTGTTTTGTTATTGTTCCATTTGTTAAAAAAAAGATATACATATTTTTCTATATGAAAATAAATAAATAAGTAAATAAATATTTAGAGAATTTTTTAAAAATTTATTATTATTTTTTTAATTTTAAAATATTATTTATAATTTATTTAAATAAAAAAAAGGGTTAAATAAAGAAAAGAAAGAAGAAAAGAAAGAAAAAAAGATATTTTTTAAAAAAAGGGGGAGAACCTGGGCTCCCATTTAATGGGAGCCTTCCCTCACATGCTAGCATATGAGGGGGGCCACATGCTAGCATGTGAGGGTGGTCACATGCTAGCATGTGACATGGAGGGTCATATGTTAGCATGTGACCCCTCACATGCTAGTCACATGCTAGCATGTGAAGGGGGTCATATGCTAACATGTGACCCCTCACATGCTGAGGGCAAAAGGGCTTCAGATTTTTTTACATGGAGTTCAACTCCAAAAGATTTTAAAATAGGGTTTTAACTCCAAAAAAAGATTTTTATTGTGGAGTTAAATTCCAAAAGAATTTTTATTGTGAAGTTAAACTCTAAAAGAATTTAAATGGAGTTGAACTCCGAAAGAATTTTAAATGTGGAGTTAAACTCCGAAAGAATTTTGTATGGAGTTAAACTCCTAAAAAGATTTAATGTGGAGTTAAACTCCCCAAAAAAGGATTTTTACTGTAGAGTTAAACTCCAAAAGAATTTTTGTAGTGGAGCTAAACTCCAAAATAGCATGTGAGGATCGCATGTGACACATGCTAACATGTGGAGATCATATGCTAGCATATGACTAGCATGTGAATCTCACATGCTAGTATGTGACCCCTAGCATGTGAGGGGGGCCAAAAGGGCTCCCATTAAATGTGAGCTCTCTTTCTCACGTGCTAGCATGTTATGGAGGCAAAAAGGGTTCCGAAAATTTATTTTTTCTAATTAATTAATTAATTAATTTTTAATATTATTTTTTTTTAATGTTATTTTTTTTACATGGAGTTCTACTCCCAAAGAAATTTTTTTGGCGTCAGAAGTGGGAGTTGAACTCCAAAAAAAAAGATTTTTATTTTGGAACTCCAAAAGCATTTTTGTTTGTGGAGTTGAACTCCAAAAGCATTTAAATGGAGTTGAAATAATTTTTATTGTGGAGTTGAACTCCGAAAGAATTTAAAATGTGGAGTTGAACTCCGCAGAAAAGATTTTTACTGTAGAGTTAAACTCCAAAAGAATTTTTCTGGTGGTGGAGTTAAACTCCAAAATAATTTTTCTGGTGATGGAGTTAAACTCCAAAAGATTTTCTCCTTTCTCTTTTGAGAAGAAACCCAAAATGGGTTCTCTTGAAACTCCAAGATCTAGATCTTGGATGATAAAAAAAAAAAAACCTTTTTCTTCTCTTGATGGAGTCTTGGGAGGTGAGTTTATGGTAAAACTTTGTTTAGTTTTAAAAAAAGAAGAGCTAAGCTCTTAATTTATTTGGAAAATGAAAAGGAAGAGGAAAAACTTGAAAAAGAGAGGGTGTAGGGACAAACCCTAGTTTTTTGAGGGAATGAAAAGGTCTATGCTTTATTCATCATCATGTTGCCTTATATAGGCTTACATATTTACAAATAACCCCTTGGGCTTTACAAAATGGCGTTTTGCCCATCTCATGGCTCATGTGCCATTTCTTTTTGCACATAAGCCATAGGCTTTACAAAAATTTGGCTTTACGCCCATTTGCTTACATTCATGCATAAAAAATTACATAAAAATTATTTATTACATGATTTTTATTTCAGCATGGGGGAGACCGGCCGCTTCATGTTAGGGCTTGACCTGGGCATGTGCCCACTTCGCTTGGGGTTGACTTTGACTTTGACTTGGTCAACCAGGGTGCAATTTTCGACTTCAACAGGGGACTGCTTAGAAGCGGACATTTTTCCGAAAGGTGGAAAGGGTCTTGGAAGTTAAGACATAGAGAGGGTTGGTTAACTTGTGTAACATGGTTGGGGGCAGTTGTAAGCTTTTCCATAAACTCTCTGATGGTCGCTAGCTCAGCTTGTATGCCAATGGTTGCTTCCGCTGTGTGTATCCCTCCCTTAGAAGTGGTTGCACCTTTTTCACTACTACTATCCAACTGAATGATCTTATCGGAAAGTTCCTCTAGAAAGTTCCATACACCGTCCTCCATCTTCATCATAAAGTCTCCTTCATCATAAGTTCCTCTAGAAAGTTCCTTCACACTTGCCTTAGTCACTACAAAACAAACAAAGATAAACAATAAATTACCTACAACCCTCTCTTATCCTAATTGAGCGCGAATGTCCTTAATGGGTGGAGTCTAGATATTTTTTAATTAATGGGGATGAATGCGGATGCTTGGTTGTGATTTTTGGGGCCTAGCAAGGATGATGAAATCCCCACCTAGTCTTCATTTGGGTTGTTGCCGCTTAGAATCTTTTTAAACATGCAAAATAAAATGACAAAAAATCTAAAACAAAAAAAAAGAAAGCTAAAACTAGTTTTTTTTATTTATTTTTTTATGCGGCGCAAAGAAATCTGTAAAAACTGTTAGTTGGAATAAAAAGAATTAGGGAAGTACGAGATCATACCTAAAGTCAAGAGATTTGCCTCGATTCTGCTGCAAGTTTGGCACTTTTATCAATAATGGAACAAATTTCTAGAATATGCACGAGAATTGCAAAAAACGGCAATTAAAAGTTTTGGAAAAAGCCAAAAAATTTCGGCTGATTATTGTTTAATTAGGGTTTCGGCCGAGATTTTTGAAGCTGGGTGAAATCGCCAAATTGCCTCCTGCTCGTCTTGATCTGCTCTTCGTGGAAGTTTGTCTCGATTCCTGAAATTAGGCACAGAGAATTCTCAGAATCAAATCTAATAAAATAAATCTAAATTAAACTAAAATTTAAAAAAAAAACTAAAACTTAAATCTAAATTAATTAAATAGTACGCCTTCCCGGCAACGGTGCCAAAAACTTGTTCGTTATAAATTAAATACCGTAAGTGCACGGTTGTTATAGCAATGCGTTTACGGGTCGATCCACAGAGAGGTGTATTTAATTAATTTAAATGCAAGTATAGAAAGAGATAGTTGAATTAAGAACTACATAGCAAGGAATTAAAAAGTGCAAATATTAAAAGCAATTTAAAAGAAAGGTTGGTTTTTATAAAGAGAAGAATCTAGGGTTTTTGTATTGCTATTTTTCTATTGTTGGTTTAAAAAAATACTATTTCTTTTCTTTATCTATTTCTAATATGTTTTATGTTACTTTAAATAAAAGTATTGGTTATATTAACATAATTAACAATGACCTATCAATTATGAAAGATCATCTGGATACCATATTAAAAACTTAGTTCTAGGTTATTAAAAATAATGACTTAGGTTGGATTTATTTTAATCAAAACCATATCATTATCATCCCTAATTAGGTTCTAGTTTGTCAAATTTTCATCATCCTAATTAGTTTTTAGGTGTATCACCTGTCCTAGATCCATTCAAATTGTTAATTATCCTTATTAAAATCCAGTTCTTATGATGATAACTTAAAGGAAAGGAATTAAAATAAATTTATCATCAAACACAAGAATAAGAAGAGATAAAATATCCATCTATAGAATGAAAATAAATACAAAACCCTAGAAAAATAATTAGTTACTCATGATATAAATAAAAACTAAATCTTTATTAATGATTATAAGAGAACCTATAATAATTGACTTGATCTCTTCTCTTTGAAAAATCCTAGATTTGAATGCTATAGAAGAGATAATGAAATCCTAATCTATATAGGAGTTTATAGTATTTCGGGAGAATTGGAACAATCTATACAGAATAACTAAAAAAATACAAATCATCGCCCAAAATCCCAACTTCCCAGTCTAATAAATTTCGGCCGAAATGGGCCTTGGGATGGATTCGGCGGACTTTTTGGCTCCTGGGACAATTTTGCCTCTTTACTGATATTTGGCTTAATCTCTAGGATTTCAAAGTTTGTTTCAATTGTGATAATTTCTCTTTAGTTTTTCTGATTATCTCCATGAAGTATATTCGCACACACGTAATCTTCAGTTTAGCGCACTTTTCCGTCTTTCTACAATTAAGTTCTGCAATCTGTATTTAATGACAAGAACACCCAAAGTAGCATAAAATATGAAATGTAAACGATAAATGTGATAAAAATGTGCAATAAATTGCACTAATCATTGATGATTGTATGTCCACCATGAGTTTTTTTTATGAATTTATGGATGTGTGATATCCGATACCGAGGGGGAGAAACCAGTTACGGATACATGGTGGACCCGGTAAGAAACCAAGGGGCAGGAACTCCGCATGGAAGGATGGGGAGCCTAGCAAGGTTAGTCAAGACCGGTGATAGATTGGAACACGGCGGATATCCAAAGGATACTGACCAGGGTTATATAATGAGATTGAAAAGAAGGCTGATCCGAGAAATGACGCCTAAGATATGTTGAGATTCCGCGTGACGATATTTGACGCAGGATTTGATAGTTTTATTGATGATGTTTTTCTATTGTGTGTGATTCGTATGACGCGCTTACATTTTCTTATGCGATATACATGTTATCACACATTATGTTAGTCTTGTACTCCATGTTTTTTAGGTAGTACGTGTATACATATGATTTCTACCTTGTAGTGTCTTTCTACACATGAGTTGACAACCCACCCTCGTTGTGCCATAACTTCTTGTAGGACCGATCGCTTGGATTAATAACGGATTCATTGGCTCATTTCTTCCCTTTTGAGGCATGATCGCTTTTGATAGGTGAGTTATGAAGTCTTATCGTAACCGCCTCTTATGTACTTGTCTTTTTATGCATTTCCTTATATTTTCTTGTGTTCTTCTTCGCCTTGAACGTCGTGTATCATTGCATGGATTGTGTCTCCATCGTGTAGGCGTCGAGCTTACTCTTGTGTGGGGAAGCTTTTATATTTATCATTGTACATGAAATTTCTTTCAAATTTACAAAGATGCTGTCGGATTTTTTTAAAAAAACGACATGCTTTTCAAATGTTTTCAAACAAACTTACTGCTTTTATTTTTACTACAAATCTTTCGAAACAAGATTTATTTCATTTTATAAATCTTTTCTTAAAACTTCACCTCTATTACTTTAAATTTATAGGTTTTGATTTTTGTTTAGGCTTACTTGGGTTACGGTGGGGTCCTATGGATTTCACGTGATTCTTATGCCGGTCACGTGCCTTTTCAGGTCGTGACATGTTGGTACATCGATATTTACTCCAAACAACTCTTCCTTATCTCATCATAGTTTTGACATCTCTTGATGAGGTTGATTGTCATCAATCATATGTGCGTTGGGTTACCGAGGTCCTGGGTTAGGAATTGTTTTAGACGGAAGTTTTCCTTTCTCCCTTTTGCTTAGAGCTGCACTCAGTTGTGCAATTTGCGTCTCAATGCATGTATTACTCTGCATTTGATTGTTCATGAAAGACTAGAGGGACGTGTTATGTTCATCAACTCCTAAAGACTTTTTTTGAGTGTTGATACTCCCCGATCATTGACACCAGACACGACGAAAGAAATGCTGTACGGAGCGAAGTTGTTGTTCGTCGGTGGAGCAAACGAATTGTTGATTGGCGAGTTCTGGAATTGATGTTGAAAGGGTGGTTGGAGTTGCTGCTGCTGTGGTGCTTATGGAGGAACTGGTTGTTTTTGAAATTGATTGTTCGATTGGAACTGCTGATTTGTCGATTGATTCTGGTTCCAATTGAAATTCGGATGGTTTCTCTACCCTGGGTTATATGCTGAAGAGTATGGGTAATTTCTCGGCTGCTGGTTTTAAGTCCAAGCAACACTAATGTGTTCTCGTCCTTAAAACGTAGGATTCAAGGGACACTCTTAAGTCAGATGCGTCGGATTTGAACAACAGGCACACACTGGGCGGAAGACTGAGACAGTTGGGAAGAGGAGTGCGGGTGGGATAGCATCGGTCTTGTAGAGCGATGCACTGAACTGAAGTTGTCTATTCATCACTCATCTCGCAAGATGTGAAAGAAGGTGAAGAAATGGAAGGATTGGAGGAAGACACGTCGACTATAGAGCCGACGAGTCTAAGTTGACACGAACTAATCGGCCTTTGGAATCCCGAATCCAATCGCTCATGCACCGGTCCTAACTCTTTTTGGTGTTTTTTTCCTTTCGAAATTAGAGAGCAAAAGAACAGACGTTAAATTTTTCTTTGTTTTTAATATTGCAATATTTTTTGTTTTCTTTTTGAAAATTTTATTTTGGTTTTAAAATATTTACAAAATAACCCGAATAGCATAATTCTTAAACACCGTTTCCTCGGCAACGGCGTCGTTTTTGTTGAGGTCTCTTTTCACGCATGCGAATATCAGAGTTTAAAAATACGGAATCTTAGAATCTTGTATTAAATTTCGCTATCAACATTTTGCAATAAGCAAGTAATGAATACGAGTCGTCTTCAGGGAAACAGTGATGACGAACGATGCTTTAGACGGACTATTAATGAATTGTTTCGAAGATTATTTTGAGTTTGTTTATATTTAGAATAAAGAATTAAAGAATAACTTGTTAGAAATGAGAGTCTGATACCAATAAATAGTTATAATCCCTATACTTCTCCTTCAATCCATATCCTACAAAATACGGGTTGTCAATCCGTATTTAATAAGACAAGCTCTTAATTAGTTACTAACATGATGTTTGAGAGCACGGAATATCAAACACAGACCGGTTAAAATGGTGGAGCATAAACCATCAAAACACACCAAAGCTAGCAACTAATTGAAATTGTGATAAAAATAAACTAAAGAGATGTGGATTAGGAAGTGAACGGTGTGCAAGTATAGCTAAACCTTCCATGCAGTTGTCCATTGTCTTGGTAAGATAACTTGCGTGTATATGCTAGGCATTCCAAATACAAGAATCATCATCTAGGTTTCAATACCGTTCCACTTCTTTAATTTATTGCTAACTATCATAACAATCACTTACGGCTTATTCCCATTGCCGAATATTCAAGTCTGGAATCGAGAGATCCAAGTTTGCTCGTGACGAAATTCAATTCTTGTATAATAGTGGATCAGAAAATAGTTAGAATTAAAACAATCATTAAAATACCATCATCTCATCCTAACAAGTAAAAGAATTACTTGCTAGGCATGAAAACAATACAAGAACACATGGAAGAAATAAAACAACAAAAAATCAAACAAACATGAATTGAAAAGAACAATCATAAAGAATAACAAGCTAACTAAATAAGAATTAAAAGACATGAATCAAAACTAAATTGAACTTATCAAATAAACACTTGCTCTGATCTAGAAAACTTGCAAAGCTTGAAGAAGATGAGGAATAAAATTAATGGCTATTTACGAACTAAAACCGCACTAAAATATGCTAAACTATCAACTAATCTAGAGCTACTCTTATTACAAATGCTTACCCATTGATCTGCTATTTATAGAGTTTCAACCAGAAAAATTTCACCAACCCAAGAGACTAATTGGACAATGATGGAAATGTGGCAAAAGAACGAGGCCATTTGGAGATGACTGGGTCGACTGGGGCAGTTTTTTGACCGACTCGGGCCTGTCGATTTTGGAGTTTGGGCTCCAGCTTCCTGCAGTGCTCCAATGACACCATTTTAGGATTTTTGGTATACTTTACATTGGCCAATTCACACTGGATCACTCTCTGATTTTTCAGGTCAACAAAGTAGTTCGGTTTGACTTTGCTTCTTTACCATTCAAACTCACACATGTTTTTACATTTCCACTCATTTTTGCCGCCCAAAATGAGTTCTCATTGCTGGATAAAACAAGAGAGAGATCCCTTTGTCCATCTTTAGAAGCTCGTGGAGTGCACGTAGTTGATTAGAGTGGCCGTTGCACGTGTTTTGCTTGTTTTGTTGTTCGTCGGCCGTTTGAACCTGAAACCGTATCAAATGTGCGTGTTTCACACCAATGGTGATCCATACCCTAACAAACCTGGAATCATGTACTCAATAGCAGTCATAAGGTTAATAGCACTTGTTTATTAACTAAACGATACGGAATGAGCGATATTATATGCAATAAAACGTGATGAACAGTAGGTCCTCTTAAAACATGCCTATTTTACTTATGGAATCAGATATGAACAAAGATTGAGCTGCCATCGACATATATGTATGATTGGATGGCTGAAAGAATCAATGTTGGACTTATTTATAAATGGACATGATCACAAGCTCTTTTTTCATTTTTGTATAAAAACGAGAGCTAGACGCTGCCGCATTTCATTAAAAAGAATTCTAACGAAACTACAAGTAAAAAAGGTGGCTGATGCCCAAATATCCAGAATAAAGTCATCGTGTCAATCCAAACAACAATCTCATGAATTGATCTACTTTTATTATTAAAGATTTTGTTGTTTCGATCTTTTCAAATCAGCCAATAAGTGGCTGACGTCCAAATATCCCAAAACTTTAAGTCTATTGGCAGGGACGGATTTGGCACTCTAAGGCCCCCAAAGGTAGTGAAAGTTATCAGGCAAAGCCTACCGACCTAGCCTTCAACATGGCCTCCGATACCCTAGATGACGCTGGACACCGTATGGAAAGATGATCAACCGTCTCGGTTTCTTGTCCCCGCAATTAACCGGACCTGCCCATTTTCTTTTAAGCATGTTATCCTGTCACAAGCTTTTTCTTTTTGTTGGCTTCGAGGAAAACAAGCCTCACATGGTATCATCACCATAGATTTTAGGTTTGTGAGGCCAAAAGCAACACGCCTAATTGAAGAGGATAACTACCAGTTTAAGACACAAAATTAAACGGTACAATTGGGTACGTAGACCATCTCTAATTGATTGCACGAATTGATGAAACCATTAACCATTTTTAGGTTCAGGTCGCGATCAAGCCCACCCCGCTTTGAGTCAGACCCGACAACGAATGCCCCTCCCACTCTTATTACTTTTTTTAAATATTATTTCTTGTTTCATTTAATCTTAATTTGTCAATAACAAAAAAAAAAGGTTGTTCAAGGATGTGGCTGACCCCTCGACACGATCCTAGACACGATTAGCTTGTTTTAAAACCATGCGCTGCACGTGCAATATTTGAGTCATATGTTGTATAGCCGGCAAACTCCCTGCTTCCATGGGTAAAAATAAAACCATTTTTACTCGAAAACAGAAAGGTAGTGAAATTGGTAATGGTTTATAACTTTAATCTGTTGTCATCTGGCAAACAAACTATGAAAAGGGTTACAATTGCTCTCGGTTTATAACCGAACGATATTTAAATTAGATACATGCGTATATTGCATATGAACCTGTTATTTGTATCGAAAAGATAAAATGTCTAGTGGTTGAGGTCTGAACTTAACTTTCTTTTATATATTTGGCACCTTAAGTATTCTCTCTCTCTCTCTCGTCTAAGCTTCTCTTTGTAGAAAAGAGAGAATGAGGAAAATAAATAAGCTTTTGGGAAGAACAAACAATTTATCGTCATTTTCCTCAAAATTTAGTACGAGTGTTAGCTTATATGTATCTTTCAATGCCTTTTGGAAAAATTAGACTTGGGAGGATATTATGAAAGGTGCTCATCTTTTATATGTGTTTAAGATAAGAAAGGACCCTCTCTGAGATGGCCTTGAGTCACTCGACTTAAAAAGTATCAAAATCTTAATACACTTAATTTAATGATGTCATTGGAGGTTGTTGGACTCAAAAATGTCAAAAATGACCTAATATGAACAAATTTTATTGTCCTTGGTTCTTTTATAAGTAAAACTAAATTAATTGGTTTGCATACAACATCAAATATGACTAAATTTTATTGCCCTTGCATTTTTATTAAAGTCACTAGTACAAAGATGGCTTGTCCCTACGGATAATAAAATCCATATGGGCAATTTTATGTTGTCCCTATGGATTATCCCGTAAGGACAACTAATGCCCCTACAGATTAATCCATAAGGGCATATATAAATAAAAATTTGTTAAAATTTAACATTTGCAGTTGATTATATGGTGCCGCAAGATAAGGCCCTGCGGTTATATCTGTAGGTGCAGAGTCGGGGATTTAAAAAAAAATAAAAACCAAAATTTTCCCCTCCCCGTTTCCACAGAACCTTAATTCCCCAACTAATTTCCCCCCAAAATTTCCCTGCTCTCGTCATTTCCGACGACCTCGTCGCCTCCTACCTCTCGTCGCTTTCTCCAACGCCATCATCACCTCCTCATTCGTTGTCACCTTTGACCTCCTACGACCTCCAACACCGTCTCAATTACCTTCAGCGCCGTCTCAATCACGCCCTCCTCGTCAATGTCGATTGCCTCCCTCTTCATCAACGTTGTGCTCTTTTCCCTGTTCCTCGTCACCGTCGAAATTCTCAACCGGTTAGTTAATTTATTCAATTTAAAATTTTATTTTCCTAAATTGAATTTGGTGGGTAGGGCTTTAATTTGAGAATTTTGGATTGTGGTGGTGGTCAGTGGTGGGTGATGGTGGCTGTGGTGGTGGGTGGCGGCGGCTATGACGGCGGATGCGCTTCAATATGGGGTTGTTTGGGGATGTGGGTGGCGGTGGTGCCTGTGGTGGTGGCTGTGGTGGTGGGGAAAGGGATCAGGGAAGGTCGACGGGGGCCGGGTAGGTCGGGTGAGGGGCCGGGAAAAGTAATTTTAGATGAGATTGATGGTGATGCTGAGGGGAAGAAGAAGAAGAAGATTGCTTGTGGGTTAGGGTTTGATTTGGTTTGGTTAGGGTTATGATTAGGGTTAGAGTTAATGGTTAGGTTTAAGTTTATGATTAAGGTTAGAATCAGGGTTATGTTTAGGGTTTAGTGAAAAAACAATAGCTAAGGGTAGTTCGGTGAAGAATTTATAGAGGGTTAGGGTTTGATTTGGGTTGGTTAGGGATATGATTAGGGTTAGAGTTAATGGTTAGGGGTAAGTTTATGATTAAGGTTAGAATCAGGGTTATGTTTAGGGTTTAGTGAAAAAAATAGCTAAGGGTAGTTCAGTGAAGAATTTATAGAGGGCAAGTGTTAATTAGGTTTAGGGTTAGGGTTAAGATAATTAAGGTTAGAGTTAAGAGTGAGAGTTATGGTTAGGGTATTTTAGTGTTAGTGTAAGTGTGTGTGTGTGTGTGTGTGTGTTTTTGTGATATATGATGATGATGATGTGTGTGTGTGTGTGTGTGTGTTTGTGATAATGTTAATGATGATGTGTGTGTGTGAGAGAGAGAGAGATAATGTTGATGATGATATATGTGTGTTTGTATGTGTGCGTGCGCGCGTGTGTGTGATAATGATGATGATCTCTCATATTAAATAAGGACCTTAATTTTAAACTTAAGACCAGAACGAAATCCAAAATCTTAAACTTAACACCAGATCCAAATCCAAAATCTTAAACTTGATTAAGAAAATTCTTAACTTTAAAAAACTTTATCCTAAATTAAAAACTTTAAACAATTGAAATTGAAACGTAAACGTAAAACCAATATAAGTTAAATTTTATAATAAGTGTATATATGATAATCGATGATAATATAAAATTTTCATATACTCATCGATAGTCATATGTGAAAATCAAAGCGCGCTTTAGTCCCCGTCTATCGGTTAACATACGTTCGATATTCGTCGTGACATAAAAATATACGAAACTTGTTAAATATCGGACGGTATCGTTCAGTGCTAACAACCGTTGCATAGTTTATATGACGAGAAAATTCAATCGTATGATAACCGATAGATTTGTCCAGTTTAGACAAGTTAGGAATGTATAAAGCAAACACCTGTATTCACTTGTGTTTTCATTCATTTCGAATTATTTCATCGGTACTTTTTCGCTGGTTCTCCGTGTACAAATATAGATTAGATATTCATTTCAATGTTATTTCATAACTTTGAAATGATTATCTATTCTATTACAGTGTGCTTGGAGAGCAGCGGGGAGGTGCTGCTGAAATTTTCTCGAAACGGATGAAAGCACAAGCGAATGAGTGTCTGCTCTATACATTCTTAATGGGATAGAAGTCTTACCCCCGACAGCTGAAACACGCACATACAACACGAATACACAACACACATACACAAAGCACATACACACTAACAACCCTACACCTAAGCGAAATCATAAATTGAAATACACATACACAGAATACAACTCATACTTAGGTATTTTCAAACATAATTTTGTTAATCAATAATTTATCTTTTTCAACGACAAACTTGCCCTTCCCATTTTTTTCTTTGTCAATAACCATCCCGTCCTTAGATTTCTCAATATAGTCACCATAAAAAACCAACTTGCATAACTTACAATTTATATGTTATACAATCTAATATGACCCATGAGTACATTAGAGTTAAGGACTGGATGTACGTGGATTGGCAACAACGCATGCAATCTATGTTTGTCGCAGGAGTTGCTGCTTTCATTGAATTTGCACGCGCACATAATAAGATCGTGTTAGAGAAGATTCTCTGTTCATGCGATAGATGTGGCAAGAAGTACTGGCAGAATGTAGAAATCGTAGAGTTTCACATCGTTAAACATGGTTTTACTAGACCTTATACAACTTGGCTATATCCTGGGGAAGATGAAGAAGAAGACGGTAATGCGGCAAAAGAAGAAGAAGAAGATAGTAATGCGGCGGAAGAAGAAGAATACATAACTTTTTTCCAGGAGAAGAAATGTAGAATATGGTAGAGGCTGCCCTCAGTGATAGTAATCCTACCGAAGAAAATATTCCTTCCGGTCAAGGACCGTGTACGGATAAATATGAAAAGTTCATGAATGATGCTAGAAGACTAATTTATGAGAATGCAAAGTATTCCACCCTATCATGATTCGTCCAACTTTTCTAGATTAAGTGTCTAAATGGATGGAGCAACAAGTCATTCACGATATTTCTGAAGTTCCTGAAAGATTTTATGCCCTCGAGAAATAACGTGCCTGAGAGCTGGTATGAAGCCTAGAAAATGATGTCTGATTTGGGTATAAACCGGGAGAAGATTCATGTATGTCCCAAAGATTGCGTGTTGTACTGGAAAGAGATTTCAGATTTGAAAAAGTGTCCAACTTGCGGAAATGTCAGGTATAAACCGAAAGTATATGATAAGAAGCCATATATACCTGTCAAGATAGCACGATATTTTTCGATAACACAGAGGCTGCAAAAGGCTATTCAGGTGCAAGAAGACAGCTGAAGTAATGATTTGGCATCACTGTGCTACTCCAAGCGAAGATAGAAAAATGATTCATCCAAGAGATTCTCCGGCATTAAAGGATTTCGATAGGAGTCACCAATTATTCAGTAGTTTTTCTCGCAATGTCAGGCTTGGACTAGTTAGTGATGGTTTCTGCCCATTCAACTATATGGCTAGAAACCACAGCACATGGCCCATTGTAACGATGGTTTATAATCTGTCGTCTTGGTTGGTTATGGATCAATCTTACTTTATGATACTTCTTCTTATTGACGGACCAAACTCACCAGGAAATAATATCGACGTCTATCCCCGACCTCTGATCGATAAGTTAAAATCTTTATTCATTGATGGTGTAAAGATTTACGATGCAAACACATACAATTTTCACGATGCGTGCGACTTTAATGTGGACAATTAATGAGTTTCCTGCGTATGGAATGCTATCAGGTTGGTCCGTACATGGTCACAAAGCATGCCCTTACTGCCATCAAGATACAACATCGAAATGGTTTAATTTTAGCAGAAAGATTTGTTATTGCGGTCATTGGCGTTTCTTGCCACTAAACCATCCCTACAGGTTAGACGATGCTCACTTCAATGGTCATCAGGAGCTTCTTGGGCCTCCAGCCTCATTGTAGGACGTGATTGCTCAGTGGGATGGTTACAATAACATGACCATCGGGATAGATCCGGCAAAACTGGAAAACCACCATACTGGAACAAGTTAAGCATTTTCTACGAGCTTCCGTACTGGTCAACAAATTTAGTGCGTCATTGTCTGGATGTCATGCACATAGAGAAGAGAGTATCCGAGCACGTACTTAATTTGCTTCTTTATAAAGACGGAAAATCGAAAGACAACCTTCGTGCTCGGATGGATCTTCAGAACTGGGAAATTAGAAGTGAATTGCATTCTAAACCGATAGCAGGAAAACCAGGCAAGTTTGTACTTCCCAATACCGTGTATCACATGTCATAACCGGAGAAGAAAAGGTTTTTGCAGGTGTTGCATGATTTGAAAGTTTTCACAGGTTTCTCAGGATCATTTAGTAAGAAGATAAATATTGTGAAAGGTAAGATCGATAGGCTGAAAAATTATGATCACCATGTTATTATGGAGCACCCCATTAGCCTTCAGGACTTCCTTTCCTGAATCGATTGGTCTGGTAATCAATAACTTTTGTTGTTTTTTAGGGAATTTTGCGCTAAAACCTTGGATGTTGTGACGCTGGAGAATCTAGAAAATTCTATTTCCTTGATACTATACAAGCTTGAGTGTATTTTTCCGCCGTCGTTCTTCGATATCATAATACACCTGACGGTCCATCTTGCAACCGAGACTAAGTTTGCCGGACCGGTATAATATCGATGGATATATCCCGACAAAAGATGCGTTGAATTTTTCGTTTCACACATTTTGTAAAATTATTGTTGTCTTATATGCCCGTATTTATTTATTTAACATATTTTTCTTTAGGTAGCTCTACGCTCTAAAAAAGTATGTACGCAATAGAATTCGACCAGAGGGTTCTCTCATGCAAGGTTATCTTCTAAACAAAATAACCATATTTTGTTCCCGCTATCTGGACGAGAACATTGAGACGAAATTTAACCGGCCTCAGAGAATTCAGGACGGGCCATATGGTAAAGCTGATTATAAGAGAGTAGATTCCATGTTTATCAACAAGATATATTGGTTTATCCTCCTCAATAGCGTATGTTTTAAAGAAATTAGAGAGTAAGTTTTTTTGGATTGATTGTTATATTTGTGTGTGTGTGTATGAAATGATATAATGCTGATATCATAATTTATTGTTAAGAACAGAATTCATATTGATGAGGTACGTGAGGGGTATTCTGATTAGAATGATGAACGATTGTAAAAATATCATCAGGATATTTTTGCGACTGGGTTGCAGATCATATAAGTTGTTTGAATAACATGTTTTTGCGACTAGTCTTAATTTAAACTTATATCGTTATGTATTTGCCGTAAAATTTGTTTTGTTAGATCTACGATCCGAACTTGTTTGCATCATTAGAGAGAGACTCAAGATATTTAGCCTGGTTTCTTAGCATGAAGGTTGCATACTATAAAGGATTCGGTGTTCTTGAATACAAATTTGAAGTTAATGATATAGAAACACCTCGAACCACCCAGAATAGTGGGCTTGTGACTGTAGGATTGGATGGTGTGATTTATTATGGATACTTAAATTGCATACTTGGTATCCAATATCCCGGACGATCAGAACCGTTTTATATATTTCAGTGTATTTGGTACGATACACGAACCGATACGGATAAGTGGAGAAACAGTTTCGGGACTTGGAAAGATGAATATAGATTAACTAGTGTATACACTTTTCGATTTTACGGTCAGGACGGTCCACTTATTTTTCTGTAACAAGCGTTTCAAATAAACTACTCACAGTGCTTGAAACATCCGGGATGGAGTGTCGTATGCCGTTGGAAACCCGTGGATGTTTACGATGTTTCAGAATTCGAGGATCGTATGGAGGACAACGATGATGATGAAGAAGAGAGAAGACTTAGAGTGCTCCGACTGTCTGTCTTCAAAGACGGGTTGTCTTCAGCTGATCGTGAAGTTGCGTGGGTTATAAATGATATCGATGATGAAATACTAATAGATTTGTCTAATGCGTTTACGAAACGAAAAAGTTATCAGTAATGTTATATTATTACTTCACATTTTCTATGATCTATACATATATTGCATGCATTTGTAATGATTGTACTTTTATCTAGGTCTGGTAATGACGCTAAGAGCAGCGAGGGGCGGTAGGAGCACCAGCCGGAACAGCGGCAGAGACAGAGCAGTTCTGTCATCCGAGGAGCTGCGTAGGGAGCTCTAGAGGGTTGGTCTTTCACCTCCGATCCGTACCCCCTTCGGACGACTCCTTCCGTATGGACTGTGCCACACCTCCAGGTATATTGTACACATATTCATTTCGAATGTAATATTATAGATATACACGCACATTCATTTTAAAGTTACATATATAGTCAAATTTTAATTGTCTAATTGTAGGTGGTGCATTCACATCCGAGGCAGATGCTACTACCACACCAGCAGATATGTTTATATATCATATATTGCATACATATTGATTTAGAATGTTATATTATAGATATATGTTCAGTTGATAAAACTGCACTTTTAATATGACATTTTCCTTACTATTTATATATAATAAAAGATGTTTATTATAAATATAACACATATAAGGGTTTATCCGTAAAAATACTATTTTCATGTGTTTATATATTATAATTAATATTCTGAAGGGAAATGTAAGCATATAATATTCATGTAATATTTGGTCTATTTAAATATGCTTACCTTATTAAATATCTTTGACCAATTCTCTTAAAACTAAAATATCATGACAAATGATTAAGATAATATCTCAATAAAAACAAATTCTACTAATATTATTTATTGAGATAATCATGCAGGAATTATATCATGACTGAAGTTTGAAGGAAATCTAAGTTGGCGAGATCAAATCTGCTGAAGATATTCAAGTAAATTGAAGAAACCAATTCTGACAGAAACGTAGAAAAGATTTTCAAAGTCTAGATACTCAAAAGATCACCAAGTACTACAGAGATGATGCCCCAGAAAAATGAAGCCCTAAATCCCCAAACCAACCGCGGATCTGGGGCCAAACCTACCTAATGACCGCGGTTCCGCCGTACTTCTGAGGAGTTGGGATTTTGGATTTTTTTGGGTAGGATCTTAACAACTAGTTGCCTTATTAGGAAACTAGAGATTCTGACTCTGTGACTATAAAAAAGGACCGAAAGCCTCTTGGAAAAATCATCAAACCGACGCGATCACGAAGTCCACGGTGGCTCACGCATCCAGACTGATCATCAACAGTTCATCTACCTCCTTAGAAGAGATCGAGAAGCAAACTAGGGTTTTGTAATCATTTTCTAAGGAAATAAAGTGTACTTGATCTTGTTGATTAATAAAGGTAGTTGTTTTCTTATATCATTTTGTTTTTCTGCATTTTACATTATGTTTTCCCTCTCTATCTTTACTTTTCCCAACATGCGGGAGTAATTTTCTGCTTGTTAGAGTTCGTAAGATTAGGGTAGATTAATGGATAATGAAGATCCTTAAACTCTTTTTAAATCCTATAAAGTTTATAAACTTTATCAAAAAAATAGTTAACATCCCAATCAGGCGCGCTATCAATTCATTGATAGTCACGACCACGATTAGAGATTAGATTAACAATTGCTTTGGTAAAGATTAGACATGAACGAAAATCCATGTCAAGATATGAGTTAAGAGTGGGAACCCTAACTCCAGAAATCCTAATCTACATGCATCACTGTCGATCTAGTTTTAAATCTATTAAAAGATAAAAGAGTAATCTTTATGTAATCATCCATGACTACTAAATCTTAAAGAACCCTACAAGCCCCCTTCTACTATAAAACCTACATCCGTAGTTAATCTAGATCTATATTCTGCATCCGTGTTTAATGTAGATCTAGAATCTACAACCATTTTTCACCATTTTTTATTCTTCCTCTTTTTTTTCTCAACACGCCTAAACTAAGATTAAAAGATTCAACGTTTCCCAGAGGATGACCCATACTCATTTCGGTCTAGTTACACGCGACACCGTTATTGATTGCGGTTAACTACTACACATAAATCAAAGATCAATCAAATAGCGTCGTTGCCAGGGATACGTGCGTAATTTATTTTTCTTACTATTCATGTTGAATTCTTATTCGATTCATATCATAAACAAAACAAAACTGTAAATTGTATATTTAACGATTATTGTGTGAATTTTACAAGGGGATCTGGAGTCACAGAATTGAGGAAACAGAGAGCCAGAGACATTCATCAAGATCCAGAGGAGCACAGTAGGCCACGTAGCAAAAATCATCACGAGATCCCTCCACTTCACGGCAGAACCGCGACAAATAAGCAAAAGTGCGGTGGAAGCGCGGCGGATTTGAGGGATTAGGGTTCCAGACTTCTCTAGTAAATTTCTCAACTCTTTCTCTCTCTTCTGAAAACCTATAAAATATCTTTCCTGCATGATTCTTTGCAAAATATCGCCGCTCAAAAATCTTTTGCAAAGTTTTGTACTTTGTTTGTTTATTCATATTTTAATACGGATTTTAAGGGGCAAGACCAAAATTCAGATTATGTGGGGATTTTATCACCCTTTCTAAGCCCCACAAATCATAAAACGAGCATCCGCATCAACCCTATATTAATTAAAAAAAAATTAGACAAGACTCTAAGGACTGTCGTGCTCAATAAGGACAGAGGAAGGTCGTGGGTAATCTATCGTTTATCCGCATTACTTTTGTGGTGCCTAGGAAAGTGTGTCTAAGGCAAGTAGTTACTTAATTAGGCCCGCTATTTTCGGTGATTCGTATAGCGGATATCTCCCACTTACCTGGCCACAAGGGTAGTAAAGAGGTGATAGAGGATTGATCCTGCGGCTTGTCTTTTGGAAGTATAGGAGCGGTCTAGAGACTTGACCTATCTAACCTTAGTTCTGGGGTTGTTTGTGAATTTTTGTGTGATTTGTCTTAAGTCCCACTTTTTCAAAAACAAACCAATTTTAAAACACATACATGCTACTACTTGCGCTAAATCCGCTTAGTGCATGCTCGGCTGGACACGGGATTCTAGTCCCCGTCTTGTCCGCGTTCCTGCTATCGACTCTGAAGTCGGTGCTTCTTCATCTTCTTTTCCCCCACCATCCACCACATCGACCGAGATAGACGGTACTCCATCAAATTATAATACCACCCTGCCACCGCCCGTAGGTGAGCAGAATCCATCACGCATCTCTCTCCAAGAAAGATGCTATCCTATACGCAGTCCACTTCCTACCTGTCTATCCATTCCATCAGCCAACGAGGATAATTTTGAAATTAAACCCTACTACATCAACTTGTTGCCCAAATTTCACGGGCTCGAGTCTGAAAACGCATACGTTTTTATCACCAAATTCGAAAACGTATGCGCAATGATGGGTACTTCACAACTGTCCGTGGATGCTATGCGCTTGCGTCTTCTCCCATTCACTTTGTGCGACTTGGCAGAAAATGGCTTTATAATACTGCCGCACACTCTATTACCAATTGTGATGAATTCGTGATAGCATTCCTTAAGAAATTTTACCCAAATCATAAGACCGTCCGTGTTAGGAGCGAAATCAACCAGTTCACCCAGCTTCTTAATGAACCATTTTGGAAGTGCTTTGAACGTTTCAAAGATTTGCTTGTCCAATGTCCTCATCATGGAATACATAGATGGGATCTGTGCCGAATTATATATGAAGGCATTAATCCAGCAACAAAGCAGATGCTTGAAACAATGTGTCGATGTAATTTTATGTCCAAAGACGATGGTGAAGCCTAGAAATATCTGGAAGATCTCGCTGAAAACACTGTGGGAAAGCGTTAGACCACCTTCATCTAGAAGAGGTATTCACCAGCTCGATGTTTCCATCGCAGTAAAAGCCGAAATGGCAGCGATGAAAAAGAAACTCGACGCTATTGAAAACAAATTCTCATCAGTCTCCCTAAACCAGGTAACACTTCCCAAAACCCTATGTGGTTGCTGTTCCGATCCATCACACTTGACGGAAGAATGTCCTATGAATGCACCGTTTCAAGGTCACGAGCAAACTAATGCTACTTTTCAGCAGAGACCTAGAAACGATCCTTATTCTTCCACATACAATCAGAGATGGAGGAATCATCCTAATTTTGCTTGGAACCAAAACCAACCCCAAAATCAAAACCAGTTCCAAAGCAATTACCAAAGAGCTCCTCCACAGCAACAGCAACCACCACCACAGAGTCAGCACTCCTTTCAATCGCAACCTGTTCAAAACCCGGCCAATAATTTTTTCCAAACGACCGGTACCGATAACTCCTCTTCACTCGCACAAACTTTGGATTTGTTTATGAAACATTCCATCCAAATGTCGACTGATATGAGGTCTTCTATTGATTCCATAAAGAAAGACTCTGCCTCCCACGATGAGAGTATTAAATCAATAGAAGCCCAAATTGCACAGTTGAATGCCGCGATGAGTGCGAGAGAAAAAGGGAAACTCTCATCTCAACCCCTACCGAATCCTGGCCACTCAAAACATCATAATGTGAGTGTCGTTACTACGTTGAGATCGGGAAGAGTGATGGATAACCGAGTGGGTGAACAAGTTGATGACGTTAGTGATACCAATGATATCCCGGCTTCTACTTCTTCCCCTAATTCGTTTAGTCTCCCACCTACTTCCGAGCCTATTCTACGCTTCCCACAAGGCTCGAACCCTCAGCCCACTTCCTCGAATCTATCTAAAGCGATCCCCACTCCAATTTTGGGATCCATTCCATCCCACAATCTTCTCCAATATTGGACCCAACTCTTATCGATAAAGCTTTGTTTCCAAACAGATTAAGGGCCAACAAACCTAACCCACAAATGGAGAAGATTATGGAAATATTTAAGCAAGTTAACGTCAATATTCCTCTTCTAGATGCTATTCAACAAGTCACATCTTATGCAAGAATTCTTAAAGACTTGTGCACTAGGAAGAGAAAAACTCAAGTGCCGAAAAAAGTTTTCATGACGAGTAATGTTAGCACAGCTTTTACCCAGCAAATACCAAAGAAACGTAAGGACCTTGGCTGTCCTACCATCTCTATTTCTATTGGGGGTAAAAATATTAATTGTGCTTTACTCGACCTTGGCGCTAGCGTTAACTTACTTCCATATTCCGTATATGAGCAGTTAGGGATTGGAGAGTTGAAACCCGCCCATTATACTCTCCAGATGGCAGACCGATCAATCACCAAACGTAGGGGTGAACTAGAGGATGTGTTAATTAAAGTCAGGGAATTTATATTCCCTATGGACTTTATTTTTTTGGATACACAACCTGTGGCTAACCCACGTAACCAAATCCCGGTGATACTCGGTTGACTTTTCCTAGCAACTTCCAACGCTGTAATTAATTGTCGTAATGGTTCTATGAACTTATCCTTCGGGAAGATGACAATTGAACTTAATATTTACAAGCTAGGAAGTCAACCATCTGAACCTTCTGCTCATTTGCTTGATGTCTGTTCTATCAAAGAGATAGCTTCCGACAGCTGCGAAGCTGAAGCACTTTGCTATGATGATCTCGACAACACTAGTGCGACATTGATTGATTTGGAAAATTCTTATAGTGAGGATATCTTCGATGAGTCAATCTCCGAGTTTGAATCCATTGACTCGTCGCAAAAGTCAGTAGCACTTTCCGAGTTAATATCCAATGCAAGTTATGAACCTCTTAGGGAGTCCAAGCATCATTCCCTTACCCCACCTTCTATTGTCTCTCCGCCAATACTAGATCTCAAACCATTGCCTTCTCATCTTAAATATGCATATTTAGGTGAGAATGAGTCTTTACCCGTGATCATATCCGCTTCCCTAGTTTTAGAGCAAGGGAACGCACTTTTGGCGGTGTTGAGATCAAATCGGCAAGCATTTGGTTAGACAATAGCTGACATCAAAGGGATTAGTCCCTTAATTGTTGAACATTATATACATCTGATGGATGAAACCAAGCCAACCCGAGACCCACAAAGACGGTTAAATCCCGTTATGAAGGAGGCGGTAAAGAAAGAAATCGTCAAGTGCCTAGATAGTGGTATAATTTACCCAATATCTGATAGCCAATAGGTAAGTCCTATTCACGTGGTCCCTAAAAAGTCTGGCATCACGGTCATAACTAATGAGGCTAATGAGTTGATCCAAACACGCACCCAAACCGGATGGCGCGTATGTATTGATTACAGAAAACTCAATACCGCAACGAAGAAAGATCACTTCCCTCTACCTTTCATTGACCAGATGTTAGAACGATTAGCTAGACATGAATACTATTGTTTCTTGGATGGATACTCTGGCTATAACCAGGTCCCCATCGCCGAAAAGGATAAAGATAAAACCACATTTACTTATCCTTTCGGTACTTTTGCATATAGACACATGCCCTTTGGGTTATGCAACGCTCCTGCTACATTTCAACGGTGTATGATGGGGATATTCTCAGACATGGTTGAGAATTTTCTGGAGATATTTATAGACGATTTCTCCATATTTGGGGACTCCTTTGAGGATTGTCTTCGTCATCTTGACGCGGTTCTTACCCGCTGTAAGGATAAGAACTTAATTTTGAATTGGAAAAAATGTCATTTTATGGTCCAAGAAGGTATTGTCCTTGAACATATAATTTCACGAAAAGGCATTGAGGTAGACAGAGCTAAAATATATGTCATTCACAACCTCTCTCGTTCCAAATGCGTCAAAGATATACGATCCTTTCTTGGTCATGCAGGATTTTATAGGAGATTCATTAAGGACTTTAGCAAAATTGCTAGACCCTTAACTCTTCTTTTGGCCAAGGATACTACATTTCACTACGATTCGAATTGCGAGGCTGTTTTTGAATCGCTTAAAAGATCTCTCACTATAGCCCCCGTTCTATCATCTTCGGATTGGAACCACCCGTTCGAGCTTATGTGTGATGCATCAGATTTTGCTATTGGTGCAGTCTTAGGACATCACATTGATAAGATACCACATGTAATTTACTATGCAAGTAGGACCTTGAACGACGCACAAATTAATTACACAACTACCAAGAAAGAACTCTTGGCAGTTGTATTTGCATTAGAAAAGATCATGCCCTACTTGATTGGCTCGTCAATAGTGGTTTATACTGATCACTCCACTCTACGACACCTTTTATCTAAGAAGGATGCGAAGGACAGGCTAATACGTTGGATCCTGTTGTTGCAAGAGTTTGATCTTGTCATCCGGACAAGAGTGGATGTGAAAACGTAGTAGCCGACCATCTTTCACGCATCTCTTCTTCACCAACGTTGACCGTGCCGATAAATGACTCATTTCCTGACGAATAGCTCTTGACCGTATCCTACGAACCATGGTTCGTGGATATTGTGAATTATCTAGCGACGGTACTCGTTTCTAGCAATTGTTTGAAATAAGACAAACTTTGATTTCTATCCCAAGTAAAACACTTTTACTGAGATGAACCTTATTTCTAGTATTGTTCCGATCAAATAATTCGCAGATGTGTCCCTAATGATGAATTTAAGAGTGTGTTGTCATTTTGTCATGATCAGGAAAGCGGTCATTTTGGTCCTCGAAAAACGGCAGAGAAAGTTTTGCAATGTGGCTTTTATTGGCCAACACTATTTAAAGATGCATATGATCATTGCAAAACTTGTCCGCGGTGTCAACACATGGGTCAGATTTCACGAAGAAATGAGATGCCGCTCCAACCTATCTTGGTTGTGGAAATATTCGATGTTTGGGGTATTGATTTTATGAGCCATTTTCCTAACTCTTTTGGGAATTTATATATCTTGATAGCGGTTGATTACGTCTCGAAATGGGTGGAAGCAATACCGTGTCGCACTAATGACAACAAAGTTGTCATTAACTTCCTTAAAGAAAATATCTTTTCGCGATTCGGACACCCTCGCGTTGTAATTAGCGAAAACGGGACGTATTTCTATAATCGGCTTTTTGAGGCTTTGATGCGGAAATATGCTATCAACCACAAACTTTCTACGCCCTATCATCCCAAAACAAGCGGGCAAGCTGAGATCTCGAATAGGCAAATCAAACAAATTTTGGAGAAGACGGTTTCTAAAAACCGTAAAGATTGGTCAACAAAATTGGCGGATGCTCTTTGGGAATTTCGTACCGCTTATAAGACCGATCTTGGTATGTCTCCATACCGCCTTGTGTTTGGGAAAGCATGCCACCTTCCTGTCGAGATCGAACATAAGGCAATGTTGGCTATCAAAGAGCTAAACTTCGATTTTGATAAAGCTAGCAGCTATCGGAAGCTGCAATTGAATGAGCTAAACGAACTCCGCGATGAAGCTTACAATAATGCGGTGATAGTAAAGAACCGGACTAAAGTGTTCCACGATAAAAACCTTTTTAGAAAAACTTTCACACCGGGACAACAAGTCTTTCTTTACGATTCCCGTCTCCATCTTCATCCGGGTAAGCTTAAATCTCGTTGGAAAGAACCTTTTGTGGTGCGGTATGTACACCTGCACGGGGCAGTAGAAGTTGAAAATATAAAAAACGGTTCAAATTTTAAAGTAAATGGGCATAGATTAAAACCGTATTTCTCTGCTGACCCAGCGGAGGAGCTCCTGTTTTTACAGGAGCTACTTTATCATAACTAAATTCCTCCGCCTTACCTCTATGTTTCGGTAACATTGTATCATTTTAAGAATGAGGGTGAGTGAAAAAAGGACTCAACTGAATATCTGTGCGTGCCAAAAAACAAGTTTGGGGGTAGTCTTCATTTAACTATTATTTTACCCTTATTATTGTCTCTCCCCAAGTCTACAGATCTATGCTCTCCAAGGACAACATTGATGAGGACACTGCTGAAAACAAGTTTGGGAGGGGGGAGGTTTGTATTCACTAAATTATCTTTGGCACTGGGCATATATAAAAAAAAGTTTTTATAATAAAAGAGTAGAAAGTGAAAAATTATATATGAAAGATATGAATAGTTTGAAAAAAACAAGAAAGTTAGAGGTTTTCTTAAGCAAAACTAGTAATAAGTAGTTATGAGCTGTTGTCCCAAGGGTTAGTAAGATGAAGGAAATTGCTAATCTGAGGATAAAAATAAGTCTAAAAAATAGTCCTTATTCTTGACGCCAAACATTTGAACGTTGACACTCTACTATACGCACTTACACACATCTTGAAACTTGGGATAGTAGAGGATACCTTGAAATGCTCTTGTCTAAAATGCTTAGTATGAAGGAAAATAAAATAAAATATAAGTGGTGAAGAAAAAAATGAACACTGGTTTTGTAATTACTAAGGCAGCATAAAAAAAATATAGCGAGGGTGCTTTATCACCTAGTGCCTTAAACCAACTGGTTTGGGAGCCACTGCTAAGCCTTAGGTGTTGCAAGACGAGGAATTACACCTTAATACGCAAGCACATTTTGTAATCGGTCGATTAGTACTTCAAGAAGTATTAACGGTAGCATGAAAGATGTGTGAGCAATTTCATAAAAAATTCACTGACTAAAAAATACTTTGGAAGATGGACAAGAGTATGATAGCTTGAATTGAATTCTCTAAGTGTGGGGATGTATTTTACACACACGTAGGGGGTATATGATCAATGTTTGGAAAAAAAATTAGGGAGGAAGACTAAAGGCTATGTTTTATTGAGGGATGATGTAATTTCTAACATTTTTTCATGATCATTAAGATAGGGCTCATAGCAACCGAAAAACTAGTGTAGTTGGAAACTCTTATTTTCAAATTCTTTCTTTTATAATTCTTATCTTTGTATGTAAATTTCACTATCTTTCTTTTATTATAGGATTTTGTGGGTGTAATCCGCTAAAAACCCTCAGGAGACAACACTCCTCCTATTAGGGACACCTAGAGGTTTAACGGCTTGTTGCACGTGCTCAGTGCAATCGTGTTGCCTACGAAAGTGTGCTACTTAGTTTTTCTTTTTTCCTTTTCTCCTTTTCTTGAAAAACTAGTTTGCTCGGGACGATCAAAGTTAAGTTTGGTGGTATTTGTTCAGTTGATAAAACTGCACTTTTAATATGACATTTTTCTTACTATTTATATATAATAAAAGATATTTATTATAAATATGAGACTAATAAGGGTTTATCCGTAAAAATACTATTTTCATGTGTTTATATATTATAATTAACATTATGAAGGGAAATGTAAGCATATAATATTCATGTAATATTTGGTCTATTTAAATATGCTTACCTTATTAAATATCTTTGAAAAATTCTCTTAAAACTAAAATATCATGACAAATGGTTAAGATAATATCTCAATAAAAAAAAATTCTACTAATATCATTTATTGAGATAATTGTGCAGGAATTATATCATGACTGAAGTTTTAAGGAAATCTAAGTTGGCGAGATCAAATCTGCCGAAGATATTCAAGTAAATTGAAGAAACCAATTCTGGCAGAAACGTAGAGAAGATTTTCAAAGTCTAGATACTCAAAAAATCACCAAGTACTACAAAGATAAAGCCCCAGAAAAATGAAGCCCTAAATCCCCTAACCAACCGCGGATCTGCGGCCAAACCTACCTAATGGCCGCGGTTCCGCCGCACTTCTGAGGAGTTGGGATTTTGGATTTTTTTGGGTAGGATGTTAACAACTAGTTGCCTTATTAGGAAACTAGAGATTCTGGCTCTGTGACTATAAATAAGGACCGAAAGCCTATTGGAAAAATTATCAAACCGACGCGATCACGAAGTCCACGACGGCTCACGCATCCAGGCTGATCATCAACAGTTCATCTACCTCCTTAGAAGCGATCGAGAAGCAAACTAGGGTTTTGTAATCATTTTCTAAGGAAACAAAGTGTACTTGATCTTGTTGATTAATAAAGGTAGTTGTTTTCTTATATCATTTTGTTTTTCTGCATTTTACATTATGTTTTCCCTCTCTATCTTTTCTTTTCCCAACATGCGCAAGTAATTCTCCGCTTGTTAGGGTTCGTAGGATTATGGTAGATTAATGGATGATAAAGATCCTTAAACTCTTTTTAAATCCTATAAAGTTTATAAACTTTATCAAAAGAATAGTTAACATCCTAATTGGGTGTGCTATCAATTCATTGATAGTCACGACCACGATTAGAGATTAGATTAACAATTGCTTTGGTAAAGTCTAGACATGAACGGAGATCCATGTCAAGATAGGGGTTAAGAGTGGGAATCCTATTCCCTCCAGAAACCCTAATCTACGTGCATCACTGTCGATCTAGTTTTAAATCTATTAAAGGATAAAAAGAGTAATCTTTATGTAATCATCCATGACTACTGAATCTTAAAGAACCCTACAAGCCCCCTTCTACCATAAAACCTACATCCGTAGTTAATCTAGATCTATATTCTGCATCCGTGTTTGACGTAGATCTAGAACCTACAACCATTCTTCACCATTCTTTATTTTTCCTCCTTTCTTTCTCAACACGCCTAATGTAAAATTAAAAGATTCAACGTTTCCCAGAGGACGACCCATACTCATTTCGGTCTAGCTACACGCGACACCGTTATTGATTGCGGTTAACTACTACACATAAATCAAAGATCAATCAAAATACACATATTATTTTTGCAATTACTTATATAATCAATTTTTTATTGTCTAATTGTATGTCGTGCCACCACATCCCGGGCAGAGGCCACTCCTGCACCTGCAGGCATGCTTATATATCCTATATTGCATGCATATTGATTTAGAATATTATATTATAGATATGCACATATTCTTTTTTCAATTACTTATATAATCTATTTTTGATTGTTTAATTATAGGTGTTGCCTCCACATCCGGTGCAGAGGCCACTCCCGCCACTTCCGTACCCTCCGCGTACTCAGCAGGTTAATATTCTTATATATTAGAATTTTTTCACAAAAGAGACGATGACTTGGACACACTAGCCTATCCAAAGGGCCCAAATTTGACCAACAATTACCGTTATGAATTTAGGATTTGTATATATCTCTATTTTCATAATGTAAATGATTTAAGCTCTCAAATAGTTTTACCTTTTTGGTGGATATAGTCATCCTTTATTTTTATGAAAATTAGTTTTTTCATTTTACAGATTCTCTAAGAATAATCATAAATTTCATGTAATTTTATCGTCGATATTTATTTTCTAGTTGGAGGGGATGCATTCACGTCCGGGTCATCGGTTGTTCCTCACCAGAGGAACTATCGTCCCGCTCGTGCTGCTGCCCCGACTCAGGTTTATGCTGCTGTCGCCGGAGGTATATATCGCACTTGCCAACTGAAACAGAATTGATGACTCTTGTCGAACTACACAATCTCAACGTCGGTTTACCAGCCCTGTCAGAAGTGCTTTCCGTTCCGCTCGCGAAGGCTCCTCCGCTCTCTCCACTTAGTTTACTTGTCGATATTACTGGCTCCGTTCACTCGCGAAGGGACCACTCTCTCACTTAGTTGTTAAAGAAAACTCAAACAAGGCTTTCTTACTTGCTTGCAGAAAGGCAGCGCCTCAAGCGCCGGGGACCCTCAAGCGCCGGGGGCTAGTGCGGACCAAAATCCAGCCGAGAGAGGGCAGCCTTTAGAAACAACAGGTTGGGAAACCAAGAGAACGCTTCGCGTTTTCTTATCTTCTTCCCGTAGGAGTAGCACAAAAAGAGGGATTAGCATTATTGATCCCATGAGAAACCACTAACACCTTCCTCGTTGGGGCTCCGCGCACTGGGAAAAGGCTTCCGTGTAAGTACAGAAATAAACCGACCACTAGTTACAAAGTTAACATAAGGTATCGAGAGGTCCTTCACAGTCAGGTGTGATGCAATTGCCCCTATTAGTTAAGTAAAAAAGACGAGACAAGCAAGCAAGACCGGGTATCTAGCCCTCGGCAATTGATAGCTAACCCCTACCTGCTGAGTTGCTCTCTTTGTTGCTTCTTTAACGTCTAGGTTCTCAACGCCTTAAGTCCGGGTTGCTTGCTCGAGTGAATGATCCCATCGCTCACGATAAGGATGAAAAGTAGGGCAGGTCTAGCCATACGGATAGTTGAAGTGGATTCTCCTAAGAGAGGATGGATTATGGGAGTGTGTGACTTGAACTATTGATTGGGCCATGACGATATATGATTTTATCCGCCACGTTGGAACTCACAACCAAATGTGTCTCCGCCTCCAACCACTACACAAGTCCCCCTATGTAGCATAGGATAGGCCGGTTCGCACTCGTTTACCCTTTTGACTCGTTGCCTTCTGTAATAAGTATGGAGTCAAGAGATTTTCAACTCTTGCCCGCTTAGGGGGCGGGTGAAAGGCTCCATCGGTCGATATCTCGTCGATGGGATCGTATCCGTGTTATGTCCGAGAAGCCTGGGAAAGGCGGAATGCCTTTGGAGTTTTGGTTGATTTGAAGAAGATAGCAGTTCGTGAACTCTATTTTGGCGACTCTACTGGTCCCGAGTCGCTTCCGAAACAATTTTCGTTAATTCTTGATTTCTAAATACCATTTTGTCTTGATATTGCTTGTATATATATTTATCTTGTAGATGCAGGAGCCACACTCAGAGAGGGGGACTCGAGGGCCGAACCGGTACCACAGGCTGAGGCCCGATAAAGTTAAGGGGAGGCACCATCCCTCCTCTTCTTTACCCCCGATTATCGCTACATCGGCGATTATGCCGAGAAGTTTGGCCAGTATATGGACGATGAGAGCTGCATCCAAAAGAAGTATTCTCTTCACGTTGAGTGGGGCGATCAACACCGGCGTTCTTTTGCCTTCTTCTGGGATCATACTCGGATATTAATATATATTTTTCTTCGACTTATCAAATAAATTTACTATTATTTAACGCTTATAATTTAAATAAATTATTTTCTTGTATTTGTACTTGGATTACGACCTTTAGCCTGTACCCGACCCTGATCACTTTGACAGAGTGCTCGATCTTTACTCTCTTTACCTGGGCCTCATGAAGAACATGCAATCTAAGGTCTGATATAATAGGAACGAGCTGAAGATCGATTGCTACATGCGACTGCCGGCGACCCCCGAGACGGAAAGAGCGGCTCTCCTACATTCTTCGGCGTTTGCCAGAGTCGACGTAGATATATAGCCTCTTTTGTGCTTGTATTATGAGTCTGAGCGCAAACAGGTTTGTAATTTAAATGTAATTCATCATTTAGTATATAATTTATTTTTTTGTTGCTTAATTAGAAAACTAAATCTGATTGTGTTGTGCAGAAATAAGCTGATCAAAACAAGGAGAATAAAAAGTCCTCGAAAAGGGGGTCATCTCAGTTACACAGGTGGCTTGAGGAATATTACTCGTGCCATGGAGGTCTCGGTAAATTACAATATAACTATTTTGATATAATGCAATATTAAAAGTTATTTTATAATATATATAAATTTTTTGCGAATTGCAGAGAGCACAGATCCTGGCGCATGGTGGTACACCGAGCGTGTTGACCGCGTATCTAACCGTCCATGACACCTCGACAGATCCCGCCGTGGGCGAGTTTCGATTTCCTGACACTGCTACCCAGGAGTATTGCGTAAGTGTTAATAATTCGAATGAATTTTTTTTTGATAATTTCAAATTTATATGATATACTTATGTTTTATTGCTTAACATGGGTGTAGGAGCGGATGGTGGAGCAGGCGGAGACATCGGAGGTTGATTTCAGTGGACAGATCGATCTGATCATATTGATCCCAGTCTTAGACGCCGCACATGGATGGCATCACAGAGATTGGGAGAGAGGCCGGGGACTTTGCCCTAGTAGAGTCCATATGAAGTGGGTCTCTACTCCGGCGGTTACTTCCCTTACTCCCGTGAGCGACGTCTGGAGTATGATGTTGCCGCATTGAAAACCACCGTCGAGGAGTTGAAGGAGATGTTGGTACGCATATTACTTATTAGAAAAATATTATATCACATTATAAATAGTAGCATATGCAATATTAGTAACCTGAGCTTAAATGGTTTTAGACTTAAGTTTGATTAATTAGACTTACATAAAACTATCTAAACTGAACTCTATAATCATGACCATGCCACATCATTCTTCATTTTGGAGTTTAAAAAGTTATGATTATCTAAACTCAAAACTTGAGAAGAAAACATTGCTTTGTAAACTAGATAACTCTAAAACCAAGTATTCAATCAAAGCTAAACAATTAAGGAGAGATACGGGCTTACAAGTTAGAGTGAATATCATTTCTACCTCCATTTAAAATAAACCACGGTTTTCCAAACTAGATATCCAAACTAGTCCTAAGTCCTTAAGTATTCTTAGATTGAGGGGAAAATATATAGCCCTGAATTTATGGAATTTCAATATGTATAAATTCTCATATATAACAAATGAATTTCAACAAAACGTGTGGAATCTCAACAAAGCATATATAAATTCGCGGTTTTGCAATAAACCGATATTGATACGAATTCGACTAAAATCTAGTATACCGTTCTTACTCGTTTATTACTCAAACACAAAATTTTATAAATTTGACAGGCTATTTCGGCTGCGGCTCCACATGCCTCTCCTTCGGTTGTGGCTCTGCAAACCACTATCTCGGCTGCGGCTGTGCAGGACATTCCTATAACTCCACGGCCCACTCAGATTTCTGCACAGACCACTTAGACTCCTGCACAGACCGCTCCTTCATTAGTCGGGTTTTTATCAACCCAAGGCTGCACCGAGAAGAAGATGCATCCGATTACGTCGTTTATTAGAGGTGAAGGAGCTGGACCGAGCTAGAATATATTTATTTATATTTTTTAGGATGGATGTACTTATTTGTTACATATTGTATATTTCAGACGATATCGGTAGTTGTTTGGATGTTTTCGATGATTTTAGATTGATTTTGTATTTTATTTGGTTATTTCTTTTACATATTATACGTGAGATGTTGTCTATGAATATTTTTGTATTTGGCTATATGATATATATTATTGTGTACAGGAAGGGAAAAAGACAGGAAGTTCCTTTTTAAAAAAGAAATCTTGATATAATGTCCCTACGGATTAATCCGTAGGGGCAACTGTTGCACCTACGGATTAATCCGTAGGGATAATTATTACCCCTACACATTTATCCGTAGAGACAAAATATCATTATATCTGATATTTTGTCACTATGGACTCAGTAATATGAACAAATCTCGTCCCTACAGATTAATCCGTAGGGGCATTTGTACGGTCCCGCGTATAACTCTGTAGGTACAACTATTTCATTTTTTTAACAGAAAAATTTTAAAAAAAAGATTATGTCTTTACAGAATAATCCGTAGGGATAAATGCCCCTGCCATTTAAGCTGCAGGAGAATTTTTTTTTATTCTATAGAAGCATGTTCAGGGTAAAGACTCGTATCTACGGCCTTTGCATCTATGGAGCTATTTTAGGTCTCTACGGATATATCCGTAGGGGCCACCCGTTTGACCCTAAGGCTAAATCCGCTGGGACGGATGGATATTGTAGTAGTGAGTATTCACGGGTGTTAGATGGTTTAGTTTATTAGTACTTATTATGGGTTTTTTTTCTTTGCTTGGTTGGATGTATGTTTCTGTATTGTTTGGAGAATATGCACTCCTACTTCAAACCTTTTTGAGGATGATGCTTACGCTTCTGAGCTCGGATATGGTTAGTTTAGTTGCTCTTTGTGAGAGCCATTATAGCTTAGTGGCTAAATCTTTTTATGGGTGACCAAAAGGTTACGGGTTTCAGCCCGCTTGCATCTATGGTCTATTGTTATCTAGTTCTTTTTCATCAAAAATAGGATAAAGCATGAATTAAGACGTCATGAAAATTTGATACAATTTTACAATCGTGTGTCTTGATATCTGTTAATGCTATATTAATAAAGTTTGTCCGGAAATAATATGTATGAAAAATGATTGTCATAAATAATGTACAATTAGGTTCCTTCAAATTATCCTACTCGGAAAAAAAATAGAACAAGGAAAAAAAACGTAAATTTGTGCTATAGAATCAAGAGCAACACGCATTTCCGATAGGCTATTTCATACTGAAAGTACCCAAAATCAATTATATTAGAGAACTGGATAGAGTCGATGAAACTGTAATCAAAAAGAGATTTCATTGAACTTATGAAATAAAAGCATATATTATACAATTACAAAGTAGAAGTTAGAGATATAAGAACCAGATTGTAAAGGTGATCAATACAAACAAATCTTAAAAAATAGTCAAATAACTGATTCGTCTTTCTTACCAAAGAGATTTACAGGAACCGTTAATTTTTGGGTTTATTTACATATAGGCCTACTAAAACATTGGTATTCTGATAAACATCTCTTAAAACTTCATATCTTTAAATGCATCCCCTAAAACCCCTCCGTTGACTAAAAAATCATCCATTTTCTTATGTTAGTTAGGATGAAAAGTTAGATTTGGGCTAACATGATGAGTTATAAGATAAAAAGACTTATATACACTTGTCATTATTGAAGAAACCTACATCCTTACCCATTTTCAAGCAAAACCTATCATTCTCACTATTTCCAATTCTCAACTTTCAAAATCCATCCCCCTAAACGCAAACCCATCTTGCGCTCTTCTAATTCTTCAATACAAAACCCATATTCTCTTATTTAAGCCTTCACAAGGATTAGCTAGTAACACCCTCCGCCCGCATCCAAATCCAATGCATAATCCATTTTACTTTTATTCTAAAATCTTAAATGCTAAACCCATATTTTCTTCTTTAGCCCTCCATAATATTACTTGATAATTTTTCTCGCGCTTTCTCACTCTTCAATGCAAATATAAAGCCATTCACTACTACAATTAGGGGTTGTCCCTACGGATAGAGGAATTCGTTGGGGCAACTTTTTATTACTCATACGGTTTACACTATAGGAGAAAACAATGTCCCTACGGTACCCACCGTAGGGGCATAAATAAATTAAAAAATATTAAAATGTACTCTTTTTATTTGGCCCTACGATACCGCAAAAGAAAGCCCATAGAATCGTAGGGGCAACAAAGGGTTATTTAAAAAAAATAAAACTAAGTAATTTCCCGCCATCCCCAAAAATTTCCCACCGATTTTATCTTTTTCGCGCCCTCGTCGATCAAGCTCGTCCTTCATCGTCGACTTCCTCGCCCCTCGTCGTCGACTTTCTCGTCGCCGATCAAGCTCGTCGACGAGTGATTGGATGCGGAAATGTGTGTATGTATGTTGTAAATAATTGCAATCAAGACGGTGTCGCAAATAGCTAGCCGCGATGAGTACGGGTCGTCCGCAGGAAACATGAATTCTTTTCTTGTTTTAAACGAGTTGATAAAAGAGAGGAGTGATTGTTGTCGTTTTATTTTAAGACGGATAGAAAATTTATGATAGAAACACTTGTAGGGTTTATAGGACTCGGTAGTTAATAATGAAGATTTATAAATGTCTCTTTTTATTTTTTAATAGTTTAAAATTTAGAGAGATAGCGATGACTGTGGATTAGGGTTCTTATAGAGAATTAGGGTTTCCCACTACGACCCTTGTCCTTCCATTGATCGCTATTTATCTCAAGCCCGATAAGAGGGTTAGGGTTAACATTTATTTTGCTAAAATTGATAGCGCCCGATAAGAGGGTTAACATTTATTTTGCTAAAATTGATAGCGCCCGATAAGAGGGTTAACATTTATTTTGCTAAAATTTATAAATATCAAAATGTCAAAAGAAGTTTAAAAAATGTTTCATCCATTATTCTACCCTATCCTACAAACCCTAACAAGCAAGAAATTACACATTCATGATTAGTAGCGATTTAAAAGAGAGCTTGAAGATGAATGAAACTATAATTAAAAGTGCAGAAAAGTGATGCGTAAAATTAATGCGTAAAGTAAAGGCAAAAGAATAAAAACAAAAACTAACTTTATTAATCAACATTGCATTACAATTTTTCTCTTTCAAAAGTAGAGTACAAGAATCCTAGTTTCGTTCTAGATCTCTCTCTTTATGGAGGTAGATGAATAGATGATTAGATGGTATAAGATTGATTCTCAAATGCATAGCTCTCGGTCCTTTATATAGTCTCTAAAACTAGAAACCTTAGATGCCATATGGGAGTAGATGTATTTACGATAATGTCCCCAAAATCTCAGATCCAACGGCCACTAAAGGACCGCGGATCTGCCGCCCATTTCCACGTCCGACCGCGGTTCCGCTACCATATTGATGGTTTAGGTTTTTGGATTTTTTCTGGCTTTTCTTCTTGATATTTGGAGATTTTTTTGATATATAGATTCTGAAAATATTGCTCTGATTCTTTACTGTTGCTAAATTTCTCGATTTACTTCTAAAATTTGGCAGATTCGGTTTCGATATCCCGATTTGACTTGGATCTCCTACATAGATTTCAGACCTGAGCCAATATCTGCACAATATCTCAAATCAAATTATTAGTAGCATTTGGTATTTTTGAGATATTATTCCAACCATTTATATGATATAATATCTTAAGAATATTGATTAGGAATATTTGATATGATATGCATATTTTAATATAAATGTGTTATTTAAATATTATATGCATGTATTTTCTTTAATTTTATTGATTGTAATTAAAGAAACATATGATAATAATTTTTTTTATAAATAAACCCACATATGTTCTTTATTTACAATTAACACATTTTAGTACTTAACAATAATAGGGAAAATATCCATACAAATGTGCAATATTTTAGAGTAATCAAATTTCCCCAAATTTATCTTTGATCGTCGCAAGCAAACTATTTATTAAAAAGAAAAGGAAAAAATCTAGCATACTTTCGTAGGCAACACGATTGCACTTAGCTCTTACAACAATCCTTTAAATCTCTAGGTGCCCCTAGTAGAAGGAGTGTTGTCTCTTAAGGGTTTTCAGCGGATTACACCACATAATCCCAAATAAAGGAAAAAAGACAAAAGTTACACGCAAAGATAAAGAACATATAAAAGAAAAACTTGAAAAGAAGAGTTTCAAACTAATCTAGCTTTCTAGTTGTCATGAGCCCTATCTTAATGGTCATGAAAAGATGTTAAAAATCACATCATCCCTCAATAAAATATCGTCTTTAATCTTCCTCTTTACATTTCCTCTAAATATCGATCATATACCCCTACGTGTGTGAAAGAAATCACTACACTTAGAGAATTCAATTCAAACTATCATACCCTTTATCCATATACCTTAGTACTTTTTAGTCGGTAATATTTTAGATGGATTTTCTCATATATTCTTCATACGACCATTAATACTTCTTGAGATACTAACCAACCGATTACAAAATGTACTAATTTCTTAAGGTGTAATTAGCAATATCCTAGTCTTGCAACACTTAAGGCTTAGCAGTGACTCTCAAACTAGTCGGTCTAAGACACTAGGTGATAAGGCACTCTCGCTATATTTTTTTTGCTGCCTTAAGTAATTACAAAACTATTGTTCATTTTTCTGCACCATTTATATTTTATATTTTTGTTTATATATTTTTTCTTCATACTGAGGCTTCTAAACAAGAGCATTTCAAGATATCCTCTACTATCCCAAGTTTCAAGACGTGTGCAAGTGCATATAGTAAGGTATCAACGTTCAGAAGTTTGGCCTCAAGAATATAGACTATTTTTCAGACTTATTTCTATCCGCAGATTAGTTATTCATTTCATCTTACTAACCCTTGAGACAACAGCTCATGACTACGTATTACTAGTTTCGTTTTAAAACATCTAATTTTCTTGCATATCTTAAATTTTTTTCCTATCTTTCATATGTATTTTTCACTTTCTAACTTTTAATTTCAAAATAAAAATTATTTAGTGCTTTTATTTTTGTAGTATAATGCAAAATGAATAAGCACAAACCTCTCCAATACCCCCAAACTTATTTGCAGAGTGTCCTTGCTGATGTCATCCTTTAAGCTAAAAACTTGTAGACTTGGGAGGAAAAGTTCTCAATGATTTGTAAAGAAGACAAGAGTTAATGACAGTGAAATCCTCCCCCAAACTTATTTTTGGCTCACAATCGTGCAAAAATTTTCTTTTCTTTCAAGAGCCAGTTATTTTTCTTCTTCCCCCCTAAACTTGAGTAAAACATTGTTTTCATTACTAAGTATTTAAAATCATAAGAGGGGGGGGGTAAATATTATCGGTCTGCACAAAGCTTTACAAAGACCAAAAGTTAAAACCAACCATTCGAATATATTATCAATGTAACACCATGATTGGTAGAAAATCATGTTACAAATAGACATGAAGAAGTGGGGAGAAACTAAAGGTGTAATTGAATGGTTTTACGTCTCGGTTGGTAGAGACGAAACAGTGATGGTGGATGAAAACGAGAATGTGAAAGATAAGAAATTGGTGAAATATTCGTATTCTCATATGTGACTAGAAGAATGGATGGCGGTTCAGCTTCTTCGGGTGGGGGTTGATTTATCACAACATCCATGTCTTTAAGGAATGCGAGTTCTTTAGCGAAATATCTTCAAAACTTTCATCGATATTCCGAATGATAATTTCATCTGAAAGAAATGTATGATACTCGGACTCCATAAGAGGTTCATATCTAGTGTAAGGGGTTGACTCAGATAGGTCGACTAACTCATTCGACAAGTCAAAGGATTCGAACTCGGGGGTGGACTTGTCGTCAGAAGGGTCCTCACTCATATAATGAATAGCTGGATCAAATAATAACGCACTAGTGGCGTTGGGATCATTATCGGAAAGTAAGACCTCCTCAAATTCACAACCGTTGGAACTTATCTTGTCGATAGAACATATATCAATTATATGAGCAGAAGATTCGAAGGGTTGACTTCCTATCCTGTAAATGTTAAGCTCGATTATCATCTTCCCAAAGGACAGGTTCATGGAACCGTTACGACAATTGATTATCGCGTTGGAAGTTTATAGAAAAGGTCGACCTAGAATCACCGGAATTTAGTTCTGTGGGTTTGCCACATGCTGTGTATCTAAAACTATAAAGTCCACAGGGAATATAAATTCCCCGACTTTGATCAACACATTCTCTAGCTCACTCGTAGGGTGGGTGATAGATCGATCGTCCATCTAGAGAGTGCAGTGCGCAGATTTTAACTCTCCTATGCCTAATTGCTCATAAACAGAATACGGGAGCAAGTTAACACTAGCACCTAAATCGAGTAGAGCGCGATTGATGTTTTTTCCCCCAATAGCAATAGATATTGTAGGACAATCGGGGTCCTTATGTTTCTTAGGCACATGTTGGGTAAGAGCATTGCTCATATTCCTCGCTAAAAAACCTTTTTAAGCACTTGAGTTTTCTTTTTCCTAATCCACAAGTCTTTAGAATTTTAGCATAGGATGGAACTTGTTGGATAGCATCTAAGAGAGGAATATTTATGTTTACTTGCTTAAAAATTTCCACAATCTTCTCCATTTGTGGCTTTGGTCTGTTGGGTTTCAACCGATTTGGAAAATGAGCTTTATTAACAAGGGTTGGGTCCAACACTTGTGGAGAAGTTTGTGGGGATGGAATGGATCCCAAAATTGGATTTGGGGTTACCTGAGATGGTAATTCATTCAAGGAAGTGGGCTGAGAGTTCGAGCCTAGTAAAGAAGGAGAATAGGCTCGGAAAACGATGTTGGATTAGACGAAGTAGGAGTAGAAGTAGTAGCCAGGGTATCATCTAAATTATCAACTTGTTCACCGACCTGGTTATTCAGCATTCTTCCCGATCTCAACGTAGTTATGACGCTCTCGTTATGATTTTGTTGGTTAAGGACGATGTTAGCGTTTTGTGAGTGGACGGGATTTAGTTGATGTTAAGATGGAAGTTTCACTTTCTCTCTCTCACTCATTACGGCATTTAACTGTGCAATTTGTGCATCTATCGATTTTATGCTTTTACCGTGAAAAGCAGTGTGTGGCATTAGCGTTTGGATAGAAGATGTTAAATTAGCCGTCGTTTGTGTGGATTGTTTAATAAACGTTTCTAAGCTTCTTTCGAGTGCAAAGATTTTATCAGTACCGGCCGTTGGAATATTAGTCTGTGGTTGAAAAGAATTATTATAAGGGGCAAAATTATTGGTCGGGTTTTATAAAGATTGCAGTTGAAAGGGCTGCTGAATTCGTTGTGGTGGCTCTTGTTGCTGTGGGGAAAACCTTTGATAGTTATTTTGGCTTGGGAACTAATTTTGAGTTTGAGTTTGGTTTTGGTTCCAAATAAAATTAGGATGATTCCTCCATCCCTGATTATATGTGGAGGAATAAGGACCGTTTCTAGGTCGTTGCTGAAAAGCAGAATTAGTTTGTTCTTGACCTTGAGACGGAGGATTCAAATGACATTCTTCCATTAAATTTGATGAGTCAAAACAGCAACCACACACGGTTTTGGAGAGCGTAACTTGGTTTAAGGAGCCCGAAGAAAATTTGCTTTCCATAACTTTGAGTTTCTTTTGCATCATAGCCATTTCGTCTTTCACTGCAATGGAAACGTTGAGCTGATGGATACCTGTCCTAAATAAAGACGATGTGGTTGTTCTAGTGCTCTCCCATTGTAATGTATGTCTGGTGAGATCTTCCAGAAATTGCCACGCTTCACCGTCGTCTTTTGACATGAAATGATATTGACAAATGGTTTCTAGCATTTTTTGTAGCTGGATTGATACCCTCATACATAATTTGGCAAAGTTGCCATCTGTCAATTCCGTGATGAGGGAATTGGACAAGGAGATTTTTAAACCGTTCAAAGTATTTCCAAAAGGGTTCGTTGGGAAGTTGGGCAAACTGGTTAATCTCGCTCCGAATACGGGCAGTATTGTGATGAGGATAAAATTTCTTAAGGAATTCTTTAACGAATTCATCCCATTTAGCGACAGAAAGTGCGGCGGTGCTATAAAACCACTTTTCTGCGAGATCGCACAAGGTAAAAGGGAGAAGACGTAATCGCATAGTATCCTTTGAAAGTTAGGTGGTGCTCATCATCACACATATGTTTTCGAAATTGGTTATAAAAACGTATGCATCTTCAAATTCAAGCCAGTGAAATTTGGGCAACAAGTTGATGAAGTGGAGTTTAATTTCAAAATTATCTACATTGGCTGGTGGAAGAGACAGACACGTAGGAAGGGGTCCGCGTACGGGGTAGCATTTGTCTTGCAGAGTGATGTGTGGTGGATTTTGCACACCTACGGGTGATGGCAAGGTGCTGCTGTTAAAAGCCGATGGAGATCCATCCATCTCAGGAGATGTGGTAGGTGGAGGAGAAATAGAAGATGAAGAAATACCGACTTCGGAGTCGACAGCAAAAACATGGAGTAGACTGGCACTAGAATCCCGTGTCCAGCCAATCATGCACTAAGCGGGTTTAGTGCACGTGGCAGCGTGTGATATGTGTGAGAACGATTTTAAAAAGGCTTGTTTTGAAGAAAAAAAATGTCGGAAGTGAGGCTTGACTCAACCAATCACAAAAATGCACAATCAATCCCTAGGGCTATGGTCACTTAGGTCGAGTCACTAGACCGCTCCTAGACTTTCAAAGGATAAGACGTAGGATTAATTCTCTACTACCTCCTTATCAATCTTGCGGCCAGGTAAGTGGGAGGTATCCGCTATACGAATCACCGAAATAGCGAGCCTAATTAAGTAACCACTTTTCTTAGTCACACTTGCCTAGATACCACAAGAGAAATGCAAATAAGCAATAGATTGCCCACAACCTTCCTCTGTCCTAATTGAGCGCGACAGTCCTTAGAGCCTTGGTCTAGATATTTTTTATTAATGTAGGATGATAGTATGCTCGTTTCTGATTTGTGAGGCCTAGGAAGGGTTATGAAATCCCTACCTAATCTGAATTTGGGTTTATTGCCCCTTAAAGTCCGGTTTCGATATGCAAAACAAACCGAAATTAAAACACGCAAAAAGATTTTTTTTAGCGGCGCTGTTTGCAAAGAATCCTGCAGGTAAAATTAGATTATTGGAGCTTTAGAGGAAAGAGGAAGGCAATAGGAGAATACCAGAGAAGATTGGGGGCCCAATTCTTGGTTCCGCCGCCTAATACCTACTTTGGCCGTGGTTCCGCCGCCTCTTGGCAAGATCTTCTGGTCAAATTTCTTCAGGGCACACCACTACTCCTTTGGTCCAAGTTAAACGTCTCTGAATCTCTGTTGACTTACTCCAATTACTCCAGATGTCCTTACAAAACTCACACAATAATCGTTAAAAACACAAGAAGCGGTTTTGGTTCTCTTTTATTTTATATTTCTGGTTTTTACACTAAATCAACCTAAATAACAAGAAAATTAATTACGACCATTTCTCCGGCAACGGCGCCATTTGATTGGATGCGAAAAGGTGTGTATGTATATTATAAATAACCGCAATCAAGACGGTGTCGCAAATAACTAGCCGCGATGAGTACGAGTCGTTCGCAAGGAAACGTGAATTCTTTTCTTGCTTTAGACGAGTTGATAAAAGAGAGGAGTGATTGTTGTCGATTTATTTTAAGACGGATAGAAAATTTATAATAAAAAGTCTTGTAGGGTTTATAGAACTTTGTAGTTAATGGATGAAGGTTTAGAAATGACTTTTTTTAATCTTTTAATAGTTTAAAACTTAAAGAGATAGCGATGATTGCGGATTATGGTTCTTAGAGGGAATTAGGGTTTCCCACTACCGACCCTTGTCTTTCCATTGATCTTTATTTATTTCAAGCCCTTAACAAAATAAGTATTAACTAATCTCAAATCGTGGTCGTGACTATCAATAAATTGATAGCGCACCCGATAAGAGAGTTAACATTTATTTTGCTAAAGTTTATAAATATTAAAATGTCAAAAGAAGTTAAATGATATTTCATCCATTATTCTACCCTATCCTATAAACCCTAGCAAGTAAGAAATTACACGCTCATGATTAGTAGCGATTTAAAAGAGAGCTTGAAGATGAATGAAACCATAATTAAAAGTGCAGTAAAGTGATGCGTAAAATTAATGCGTAATGTAAATGAAAAAGAATAAAAACAAAAATTACCTTTATTAATCAACTATTGCATTAAAAATTTTCTCCTTCAAAAGTAGCGTACAAGAACCGCAGTTTCGCTCTAGATCTCTCTCTTTATGGAGGTAGATGAATAGGTGATTAGATGTCATAAGATTGATTCTCAAATGCACAGCTCTCGGTTCTTTATATAGTCTCTAAAACTAGAAACCCTAGATGCCATATGGGAGAAGATGCAGTTACGATCATGTCCCCAAAATCCCAGATCCAACAGCCACTAAAGGACCGTGGACCCATCGTCCATTGCCACATCTGACCGCGGTTCCGCCACCATATTGATGGTTTAGGTCTTGCGATTTTTTTCTGGCTTTTCTTCTTGATATTTGGAGATTCTTTTTATATATAGATTCTGAAAATATTGCTCTGAGTCTCTGCCGTTGCTAGATTTCTCGATTTGCTTCTAAAATTTGGCAGATTCGATTTTGATATCCCGATTTGACTTGGATCTCCTACATAGATTTCAGAGCTGAGCTAATATCTACACAATATCTCAAATCAAATTATTAGTAGCATTTGGTATTTTTGAGATATTATTCCAACCATTTATATGATATAATACCTTATGAATATTAATTAGGAATATTTGATAATATATGCATATTTTAATATGTATATTTTATTTAAATATTATATGCATGTATTTTCTCTAATTATATTAATTATAAATGAAGAAACATATGATAATAATTTTTTTACAAATAAACTCACATATATTCTTTATTTACAATTAGCATTTTTTAGCACTTAACAATAATAGGAAAAATGTCCATACAAATGTACAATATTTTAGAATAATCAGCGAGTTCCTCCTCCATCGCCGTCGATCGAGCTCGTCGTGGAGTTCCTCGTCGCTGCCAATCGACATGGAGGTCCTCGTTGCCGCATCCACTTGTTTCCTGATTTAAAATCAGAAAAGCTTATGGGAAAAGCTTCAGAAGGGGGCCACGTGCTTACACGTGACCAGCAGTCACGTGTTGACACGTGACATATAAAAGCAGCGGAAAAGGCACATTGGTTCCCTGATCAAGTCAAGGAAAAGGCTTCAGAAGAGGTCACGTGCTCCCACATGACCAGGGTCACGTGTTGGCACGTGACGCTCAAAGCAGCAGACTCGTTCTCCAGTTGAATCAAGGAAAGAGGCTCCAGACAAGGGTCACGTGTCCGCACGTGACCAATAGTCACGTGTTGACACGTGATGACTGAACAGCAACCAGAAGACAGAGAACAAAAAGAAAGAGGAAGGCTCGTTCCAAGGGGGTCACGTGGTCACACGTGACCGGCTTTCAAAGCCTGTTTTGTTAACAGAATTAAATGCTGAAGGAGATTCAAATCTTTCCAAAGGAAAGTGATTATCTGGAGCCGATCGAATTAAAGATTCAGAGGTGATTAAATATCATCTATCTATGGGAAAATCTCGGGTTTGGAAAGATTTCCCCTTTAAATCTAACCGAAATAACAAAGGAGAATCCCTGGATTTAAAATCCAATGGTGAATAAAATTCACCCAATAATCCGAAGGTCAAAAACGAATGATGGATGCAAATCAAATCTCTCAATGAAGATTCGTCAAAAACTAATTGACTCGGCTGCTTCTCCTATAAATAGGAGCCAAGAGATACAAAAGAAATATATACACAGAGGGAGAAAAAAGGAGAGAGCCTTGATACTTTGAGGAATTTGGAGCTTCTGCAAAGGAAAACCCTAGGTAAGAAAGGGAAGGCTTTTTGAAAGAGGGAGAATTTAATTCTCAACAGAGTTTAACTCTGATATATAAAACAGAAGAACATATTCCTTCTCTCCTTGATAGAGGATCTGCAAAGTGCACATCTCCCCTTTAGGTTGAGAATTTAATTCTCAATGGGTTGAGATCCTGCCATGCAGATCCGAAACATAGAGAGGGAATGGAAATATGGGAATTTAATTCTCACAGAACTATAGGAATTTAATTCCTTTAAGATAAAAGTAGGGCTTGACCCTGTGTTATGGGAATTTAATTCCTTCAGAACAAAAAAGAAAAAGGGTTTAACCCTAATTAAGAACCTAGCTCTGTTGGAACAGCGGGGATTTAATTCCCTTGAGCATAATTTAACAGAGAATGGGAATTTAATTCCTTAAAAGCTTTTATTAGGGTTTAACCCTATTTAGTTCTTCACATATATGAGGAATTTAATTCCTACAGAAAATTCAGAGTCTAACTCTATTCAGAATATAAATCTTCAAAAGGAAGTAGTAATTTAATTCCTCTGAAATTACTGTCGGGGTTTAACCCTACGAGGAATTTAATTCCGGGAAAAGATTAACAGATTCTCTAAACAACATACATAGAGGCAGGGTCACGTGTCACCACGTGACCCCCTCCAAGAGATCTACAGAAAACCCCTTTGAGGCAGCACCCCACGTGACCCACGTGACCCTCGGCAGAAGCTTTAACATATAAGCATTTAAATGCCCTTCACGTGAGGGCACGTGACGCGATAATCTCAGCGGAATAAATGAAGGAAGGGCGCTCTCACGTGTTGCCACGTGACCCCTCTTGCCTTAGTGTTTAACACTAAATTGGAACTCTTGAATACAGTATTGAAACACTATTGGGCCTTAGTGTTCAACACTAATCAAAGAACCTTATTCGCAGTGTTCAACACTGATTACCTTAGTATTTAATACTAATTTGAGATCTCCATTGCCAGTGTTCAACACTGATCTGTTTTAGTGTTTATGATAATTTGAAAGCCATGTTGCTAGTGTTTAACACCAATTATCTTTTAGTGTTAAACACTAACTTGTCAACCTCATTCCCAGTGTTCAACACTGATTGCTCTGTAGTGTTTAACACTAGGCTTTGGCCCAACTGGCTAAATGGATAGAGGCAAAGCCTCTCCTTCAATGGACCAACAAGAAGCCAATATTCCAGACATAATAAGACTTAGCTCAAGCTAGGCCATGAATCTTCAATTCGTAATTAACTGGGCTAATGGGCTCATAACATAATTAATCGGTCTTGATCCCAAATTGGGCCAAGGACTACTTAAGCCATTCCGGTTCTAGGGTACATCTCTTCACTCCTTTGATACTTGGCATTGTAATCCCTCAATGTCTTCAAAGAGGTGACGGGTCCCGACGACCACCCATGATATGGACTGTGGGGTCCTTAAACCCATGTCTAATGCAAAATTCCTGGTTACGTGGAACGCGGATAATGTCACTCTTTGACCCCGTGGAAAACGTCCAGAGCGGATCCTGGTCCTCGCAGAGCACGGCAGTGAACCCGTGTGAAGCATCCAGAGCGGAGCTTGGTCTTCGCCTAGCATGGCAGTGAACCCGTGTGAAGCATCCAAAGCACATACCGGACTGTGGAGTCCTTAAACCCATGGACTATGACGTCCTTAACCTTGACCGAGATGTCTTAAAACTAACAATGGACCGCAATGTCCTTAAACTACCCATGGACCGCAATGTCCTTAAACTACCCATGGACCGCAATGTCCTTAAACTATAACAATAGAGCCCCATGTGCTCTTTTGTCGGATCTAAACGGTCCCGTTTAAGTTGATCTTAGCCTCAAAGATGGCTAACGTATCCTTAAACCTTCAAACAGACTGGACTATGAATCCCCCCAATTAACTCTGGCTCGAGAGTACATCTCTGAACTCCTCTGACACCCGTCGTTGTAATCCCTCAACGTCGTCAGAGAGGTGATGGGTCCCGACGGCCACACACATACGATGGACCACTATGTCCCTAAACTGGAACAATAGAGCCCAAATGCTCTTTTGTCGGATCTAAACGATCACGTTAAGTTGATCTTAGCCTCAACGTTAGACTAATGTATCCTTAACAAACGTTTGAGTTGATCTTAGCCTCAAGTATGGCTGACGTATCCTCAAACCAAACCCCCAAACCCAAATCTAAGATAAACACGGATTTGGACTAGTCCACGCCCTACGGGCGACGACATAACTCAGTCTCCGTAAACAATCCACGGGCAACAAAACACGAAACAAACATCCACGACACGAAGTGACCAGCTGGAGAAGGAGAAAGTTGTTACCGTGATGCGGTAGCGTAATTAACTGCAGGGGCTTGCGCCTGCAGGGAAGAGCGTCCCCACAATCAAAAACCCCTCAAATGAGGGGGAATCTGACGAAGTCTGCTATATCGGCCGCATCCGTCTAAGCCTCCGATGCACGGTGCCATGGATCAACTTGGCATCTTCGGAGAGGTAGACGGATAACACCAATTAGCATCTGCCCCGAACCTCAGGCACGGACGCCCGAGTCCAGGCCGCCGTTCGGAGGGGAACACCACTTCTTCGAGCTCCATTTTCCCGGCTTCCTCCACCTCGTCGAGCTCTTAGCCTCCACCTCCTCGAGCTCTTTGCTGCCGGCCGGTCTTTGGCATAAAGGTGAGTTTATTTAATTTGAAATTGAATTTTCCTTAGTTTTGTTTTTTTATTTCTGTAAAGTAATTAGGAATTTAATTTATAATTTTTTTTTGTTTTTGGTGTTATTGTTGTTGATTTTAGGGTTAGGGTTATATGGCCGGGTTAATTAGGGGTTAATTTGTATTATATGGTGATGATTAGGGTTAAGGTTAGGGTTAATTAGATTAATTTGGGTTAATTTTGGTTTAGGTTAGAGTTAATTTGGGTTAATTAGGGTTAGGGTTTGGGTGATGATTAGGGTTAGGGTTAGAGTTAAGGTTAATTTGGGTTAATTAGGTAAAATAGCGTTGGTGATGATTAGGGTTAGGGTTAATTAGATTAATTAGGGTTAATTTTGGTTTGGGCTAGGGTTAATTAGGGTTTGGGTTTGGGTGATGATTAGGGTTAGGGTTAGTGTTAGGCTTAATTTGGGTTAATTAGGTAAAATAGGATTGGTGATGATTAGGGTTAGAGTTAATTAGATTAATTAGGATTCATTTTGGTTTGGGTTTGGGTTAATTAGGGTTAGGGTTAATTTGGGTTAATTAGGTAAAATAGGGTTGGTGATGATTAGAGTTAGGGTTAATTAAATTAATTCGGGTTAATTTTGGTTTGGGTTAGGGTTAGGGTTAATTTGGGTTAGGCTTTGGGTGATGATTAGGGTTAGAGTTAATTTGGGTTAATTAGGTAAAATAGGGTTAATTTGGGTTAGGGTGTTGATTAGGTTTAATTTGGTTTAATTAGGTTAATTTTGGGTTAATTAGGGATAATTTGAGTTAGGGTGATGATTAAGGTTAATTTGGGTTAGGGTTTAGGGTGTACTAGTTCTTTCAGTAGGATACTCGATGATAACGTAAACATAAAACTTTACCGTAAACGTAAGAAAATTTTACCCTAAACTAAAAATTTCAAACCCTTAAAAACGAAACGTAAATGTAAAATCTATTCAAATTAAATGTTCAAGTTAAAACCAATATATGATACTCGATGATAATATGAAATTTTCATATTCTCATCGATAGTCATATGTGAAAATCAAAACACGACTTAGTCCCCGTCTATCGGTTAACATATGTTCGATGTTCGTAGTGACATAGAACTATACGAAAGTTATTAAATATCGGACGGTATCATTCGGTGCTAACAACCGTCGTGTAGTCTATATGATGAGAAAATTCAATCGTATGATAACCGATAGATTTGTCCAGTGTGGACAAGTTAGGAATTTATAAAGCAAACACCTGCATTCACTTGTGTTTTTATTCGTTTCGAGTTATTTCGTTGGTACTTTTCCGCTGGTTCTCTGTGTACAAAAATAGATTAGATGTTCATTTCAATGTTGTTTCACATCATTGAAATGATTATCTATTCTATTACAGTGTACTCGGAGAACAGCGGGAAGCTGCTGCCGAAATTTACCCGAAACGGATGAAAACACAAACGAATGGGTGTCTGCTCTATACATTCTTAATGGGATAAAGCCTTACCACCCACAGCCGAAACACACACATACAACACGAATACACAATAAATGCACACACAAAGCACATACACATTAACAACCCTACACCTAAGAGAAATCATAAATTGAAATACACATACACAGAATATAACTCATACTTGGGTATCTTCAAATCTAACTTTGTTAATCGATAATTTATTCTTTTCAACGACAAAATTGCCTCTACGGATTTTCTTCTTTGTCAGCAACTATCTCGTTCTTAGATTTTTCAATATAATCACTATAACCTACAATTTATATGTTATACAGTCTAATATGGCCCATGAGTACATCATAGTTAAGGACTGGATGCACGTGGATTGGCAACAACGCATGCAATCTAAGTTTGTCATAGAAGTTGCTGCTTTCATTGAATTTGCACGCACACATAATAAGATCGTGTTAGAGAAGATTCTCTGTCCGTGCGATAGATGTGGGAATAAGTTCTAACAGAAGGTAGAAATCTTAGAGCTTCATATCGTTAAACATGGTTTTACTAGATTTTATACAACTTGGCTATATCATAGGGAAGAACAAGAAGGAGGTAATGCGGCAGAAGAAGAAGGAGAAGACGGTAATGCGGTGGAAGAAGAAGAAGACGATAACTTCTTTCTAGGAGAAGAAATGGAGGATATAGTAGAGGCTGCACTCGGTGATAGTATTCCTACCGAAGATGACATTCCTTTCGGTCAAGGACCGCGTGCGGATAAGTTTGAAAAGTTCATGAATGATGCTAGAAGACAAATTTATGAAAATGCAATGTATTCCACCCTATCATGGTTCGTCCAACTTTTTCAGATTAAGTGCTTAAATGGATGGAGCAACAAGTCATTCACGATACTTCTGAAGTTCCTGAAAAATTCTATGGTCCCGGTAAAGAACGTGCCCGACAGCTGGTACGAAGCCCAGAATATGATGTCCGATTTGGGTCTGAAGTGTGAGAAGATTCATGCATGTCCCAAATATTGCGTGTTGTACCGGAAAGAGAATTCAGATTTGAAAGAGTGTCCAACATGCGGAAAGGCCAGGTATAACCCGAAAGAATCTGATAAGAAACCCGATATACCTATCAAGATAGCACGATACTTTCCCATACCACAGAGGCTGCAGAGGACATTCAGGTGCAAGAAAATAGCCGAGGCAATGATTTGGCATCACCGTGCTGCTCCAAACGAAGATGGAAAAATGAGTCATCCAAAAGATTCACCGGCATGGAAAGATTTCTATAGGAGGCACCAAATATTCAGTAGTGATCCTCGCAATGTCAGGCTCGGATTGGCTACTGATAGCTTCTGCCCATTCAACTGTATAGCTGGAAGCTACAGTACATGGCCCGTTATAATAATTGTTTATAATCTATCGTCTTAGTTGGCTATCGATCAATCCTATTTTATGATGCCTCTTCTTATTGACGGACCAAACTCACCGGGAAACAATATCGACGTTTATCTCCGACCTCTGGTCGATGAGTTAAAATTTTATCTATTGATGGTATAGAGACTTACGATGCAAACACAGATACAACCTTCACAATGTGTGCGGTTTTAATGTGGAAAATTAATGACTTTCCTACGTATGGAATGCTATCAGGTTGGTCTGTACATGGTCACAAAGCATGCCCTTATTACCATCAAGATACAACATCGAAATGGTTGAATTTTAGCAGGAAGGTTCGTTATTGCGGTCATCGGCGTTTCCTGCTACTAGACCATCCCTACAGGTTAGACGCTGCTCACTTTAAAGGTCATCAGGAGCTTCTTGGGCTTCCAACCTCATTGTCCGGAGATGACGTGATTGCCCAGTGGGATGGTTACAATAATGCGACCTTCAAGATAGATCCAGAAAAACAGGTCAAATCACCATACTGGAATAAGTTAAGCATTTTCTACGAGCTTCCACACCGGTCAACAAATTTAGTGCGTCATTATCTGGACGTCAGGCAAATAGAGAAGGGAGCATCCGAGCACGTACTCAACTTGCTTATTTGTAAAGACGGAAAATCGAAAGACAATCTCCGTGCTCGGATGGATCTTCAGGATTGGGAAATTAGAAGTGAATTGCATCCTAAACTGATAGCGGATAAACCAGGCAAGTTTGTACTTTCCAATACCGTGTATCATATATCACAACCGGAGAAGAAAAGGTTCATGCAGGTGTTGCATGGTTTGAAAGTTTCCACAGGTTTCTCAGGATCATTTAACAAGAAGATAAAAATTGTGAAATGCAAGATCGATGGTCTGAAAAGTCATGATCACCATGTTATTATGGAGTACTTTCTCTCATTAGCCCTCAGGACTTCCCTTCCCGAATCGGTTGGTTTAGTAATTAATGACCTTTGTTGCTTTTTTAGAGAATTGTGCGCTAAAACATTGGATGTTGTGACGCTGGAGAATCTAGAAAATTCTATTTCATTGATACTTTGCAAGCTTGAGCGTATTTTCCCACTGTCGTTCTTCGATATCATAATACACCTGACGGTTCATCTTGCAACCGAGCCTAAGTTTGCCGGATCGGTACAATATCGATGGATGTATCCCGTCGAAAGGTACGTTGAATTTTTCATTTCACGCATTTTGTAAAATTATTGTTGTCCTATATCCCCGTATTTATTTATTTAACATATCTTTTTAGGTACCTCTACACTCTTAAAAAGTATATACGCAATAGAAATCGACCAGAGAGTTATATCATGCAAGATTATCTTTTAGATGAAGTAACCATATTTTGTTCCCGCTATCTGGACGAGAACATTGAGACGAAACTTAACCGGCCTCAGAGAATCCAGGACGGGCCATATGGTAAAACTGATTATAAGAGAGTAGACACTATATTTATCAACAAGATATATCGGTTTATCCTCCTCAATAGCGTATGTCTTGAAGAAATTAGAGAGTAAGTTTTTTTCGATTAATTGTTATATTTTTGTTTGTGTATGTATGAAATGATATAATATTAATGTCATAATTTATTGTTGAGAATAGAATTCATATTGATGAGGTACGTGAGGGGCATCCTGATTGGAATGATGAACGATTGGAAAAATATCATCATGATATTTTTTGTGATTGGGTTGCAGATCATGTAAGTTGTTCGAATAACATGTTATTGCTACCAGTCTTAATCTAAACTTATCGTTATGCATTTGCCGTAAAATTTATTTTGTCAGATCCATGATCCGAATTTGTTTGCATCATTAGAGAGAGATTCAAGATATTTAGCTCAGTTTCCTAGCATGGAGGTTGCATACTATAAAGGATTCGGTGTTCTTGAATACAAATTTGAAATTAAAAACGTAAAAACATCTTGAACCACTCAGAATAGTAGGATTACGACGGTAGGATCGAATGGTGTGATTTATTATGGATACTTAAATTGCATACTTGGCATCCAATATTCCCGACGATCAGAATTGTTTTATATATTTCAGTGTATTTGGTACGATACACGAACCGATACAGATAAGTGGAAAAACAATCTCGGGACTTGAAAAGATAAATATGGATTGACTAGTATGAACACATTTCGATTTTACGGTCAAGACGGTCCATTTATCTTTCCGAACCAAGCGCTCCAAGTATACTACTTGCAGTGCTTGAAGCATCTGTGATGGAGTGTCGTATGCCATTGGAAACCCAGGGATGTTTACGATGTCTCAGAATTCGAGTATCGTATGGAGGACAGCGATGAGGATGAAGAAGAGAGAAGACTTAGAGTGCTCTGATCGTCTGTTTTAAAAGACGGGCTGTCTTCGGCTGATCATGAAGTTACGTGGGTTAGAAATGATATCGACGATGAAATCCAAGTAGATATGTCTAATGCGTCTACGAAACGAAAAAGGATATCAGTAATATTATATTATTACTTCACATTTCTACGATCTATACATATATTGCATGAATATGTAATGATTGTACTCTTATATAGGTCTGATGACGACGCCGGAGCAGCGAGGGGCGGCGGGAGCACCAGTTGCGGCATAGGCAGAGCGGTTCTGCTGCCCGAGGAGCTGCGTAGGGAGCTCCAAAGGGCTGGTCTTGCACCCCGATCCGTATCCTCTTCGGATGACTCCTTCCGTATGGACTTTGCCACACCTCCAGATATATTGCACGCATATTCATTTTGAATGTAATATTATAGATATACACACATATTTATTTTTAAATTACTTATATAGTCAATATTTAATTGTCTAGCTGTAGGTGGTGCGTCCACATCAGAGGCAGAGGCCACTACCACACCTGCAGATATGTTTATATATTCTATAGTGCATGCATATTGATTTAGAATGTTATATCATAAATATGCACACATTCTTTTTGCTCTTACTTAGATAATCAATTTTTGATTGTCTAGCTGTAGATGGTGCCTCCACATCCCGGGCAGAGGCCACCACCGCACCTGCGGGTATATTTATATATCCTATATTGCATGTATATTGATTTAGAATGTTATATTATAGATATATACATTCTTTTTGCAATTACTTATATAATCTATTTTTAATTGTCTAATTATAGGTGGTGCATCCACATCTGGCGCAGAGTCCCGCCACTTCCGTACCCTCCGTTCAGTCTGCAGGTTAGTATTCTTAAATATAAAATATTTATTCATTTTACATATCCTCGAAGAATAACCATGAACTTCATATAATTTTATCGTCAATTTTTATTTTCTAGTTGGAGGGGATGTGTCCGCGTCCGGGTCACCGGCTGTTCCTCACTAGAGGAACTATTGTCCCGCTCATGCTGCTGCCCGGGCCTAGGCTCGTGCTGCTATTGCCGGAGGTATACATCACACTTCAATTTTCGTTAATCCTTGATTTCTTAATATCGTTCTGTATTAATATTTCTTGTCTTGATATTTCTTGTAGATGCGGGACAACCCCATCCTGAGAGGTGGACTCGAGGGCTGAATCAGTCTCATAGGCTGAGACCCAATAGAGCTAGGGGGAGGCACCATTCCCCTTCTTCTTTACCCCCAATTATCGCTATACTGGCGATTGTGCCGAGAGGTTCGTCCAGTATATGAGGGATGAGAGGCGCATCCAAAAGAAGTATCCCCTTCACGTTGAGTGGGGCGATCAGCACCGGCGTTCATTTTCCCTCTTCTGGGATCAGACTCGGGTATTAATATATATTTTCATTTGACTTATCAAATAAATTTATTATTATTTAACATTTGTAATTTAAATACATTATTTTTTTTGTATTTGCAGTCGGATTACGACTTTCAGCCTGTACCCGACCCTGATCACCCTAACAGAGTGCTCGATATTCACGCTCTTTATCTAGGCCTTATGAAGAACATGTAATCTAAAGTCCAATATAATAGGAACGAGCTGAAGATCAATTGCTATTTAGTATGGCTGGCGACCCCCAAGGCAGAGAGAGCGGCTCTCTTACATACTCCGGCTTTTATCAGAGTCGACGTAGATACATAGCCTCTCTTGTGCCAATATTATGACTCTGAACGCAAACAAATTTATAATTTAAATGTAATTCATTGTTTAGTATATAATTTATTTTTTAGTGCTGCTTAATTAGAAAACTAAATCTGATTGTGTTGTGCAGAAACATGCCGATCAAAATAAGAAGAATAGGAAGTCGGCGAAGAGGGGTCGTCCCCACTTACACAGGTGGCTTGAGAAACATTACTTGTGCCTAGAGGTATCGGTAAATTACAATAGATCTATTTTGATATAATGTAATATTAAGAGTTATTTTATAATATATGTAAATTTTTGGCGAATTGCAGAGAGCTCAGACCCTGGCGCAGGGTGGTACACCGAACGTAATGACCGCGTATCTTGCCGTCCACGGTATCTCGACAGATCCCACTACAGGCGAGCTTCGATTCCCCGATACTGCTACCCATTAGTATTGCGTAATTATTAATATTTATTCTAATTCGAATGAAATTTTTGTTTTGATAAGTTCAAATTTAAATGATATACTTATATTTTAATGGTTAATGTGGGTGTAGGAGCGGGTGATGGAGCAGGTGGGGGTATCGGGGATCGATTTTATCAGACAGACCGATCCGATGCTACTGACCCCAGTCCTAAACGCTGCACACGGAGGGCACCACGGAGGTTGGGAGAGAGGCCGGGATTGGATCCTAGCAGGGCCCATATGAAGTTGGTCTCCACTCCGGCGGTTAGTTCCCCTACCCCCGTGAGCGACGTCTGGAGTATGATGTTGCCGTCTTGAAGACCACCGTCGAGGAGTTGAAGGAGATGTTGATACATATATTACTTAATAGTAAAATATTGTGGTTGAAGAAGACGCCGCACATTATAGATAGTAATATATGCAATATTAGTAGCTTGAGCTTATTTGGTTGTAGACTTCGCTTTGATTAATCATACTTACATAAAACCATCTAATTAAAATAAACTACGGTTTTCCAAACTAGATACTCAATAAAAGCCTGATATAATGTCCCTACAGATTACTCCGTAGGGGCAACTGTTGCACCTACGGATTAATGCGTAGGGGCAAGTTTTGCCCCTACACATTTCTCTGTATGGACAAAATATCAGAATATCTGATATTCTGTCCCTACGGACTCAGTAACAGGGGCAAAACTTGCCCCTACGAATTAATCCGTATGGGCATCTATCTGGCTCTACGGATAAATCCGTAGGAACAAGTATTTTATTTTATAAACAGATAAATTAAATAAAGATTATGTCCCTACGGAATAATCCATAGGAATAAACGTCCCTACGGAATAATCCATAGGGATAAATGTCCCTACGGAGTAAGGTATAGGGGCAATTATTATCCCGTAGAGGCATGTTAAGGACGAAGATTTGTACCTGCGGCCTTTGGACCTACGGAGGAATTTTATGTCGCAAGCGATTATTGTAGTAGTGATTAAAAGGACAACTTTGTCATTTTAGATCACTAATGGAGATTTCTACCGGTATTATGGATGATAATTAAGTATAGCGGTCAATTTAGTTTAATTAAGAGTTTTAGATGGTGTATTTAGAAATATGAAGTTTTAGGGGGTGTTTTTCAAAGCAACAATATTTCAGAAGGCCTATCTTATAGAAGAAAAGTGTAGTGTATGAAACACGCTGGCATTTCGTGCAATCCAAAGATACCAACGTAGTGCTGTATGGAATCTCTCATTAATTAGGGTTTGGATTAGGCCTGACTGCATATAGATTTGGCAGTTGACCTGTATCTTTATATATCCATTGAATTCAAAATTTTCAATGTAGAAGTTGTGAATCCCCATCTCAAAACCTATGTGAAAAATGCATCTCTCTCTCTCTCTCTCTCTCTCAAAAAGGGTGATGCTCTTGTTTATGCAACTGATAATGACTTGAACCTGATGATGCTTCCTATTTTCTTACATGTATACACTTGCATGCATGTGTAATTAAATTATTGAACTAAGTTGATTACAACTGGGTTGATTAAGATGGTCAAATTAGAGCCACCCTTTTTTGATCAAGTACATATTAACATGTTTTAGTCCTAGAAAATCATTTTGGTCGTATATATTATATTTATCCTGAGGAGTTTACAATATTATATATTCTAGTCTTAATCAAGCATATCAAAATCAAAAATTTGTTTTGTGTTGAACTTGTATACTCAATCTATAAGTTCAATTTTGAAATAGTAACGAGGAGTGTTGCGTATACAACACTTAGAGAACTGATTAAACTGATTGAGTGTGTTTATCGTATGATTAAAGCGTATAGACGCGGACAAGGCACCTTGCGTTTTTAAATTGTATTTTAGAATTTTAGCCTGACCGTTGTGTTTCAGTTTTTCTTCCTTCCTTTTTGGTTGATGAAAAGAATCACTATAAGAAAAACACATCTATTTCGTCGGGGGTTTATTTCGTCGGCTATTATCTGACGAAATAAACCACCAATAAACCAAAACTGCAAAGAAATTGTTTAAAAATTTAATTGGGTTATTCCGTCGGGTATTCACCGACAGAATAACTCAATTAAATATAAAGGCTCGGATTTGGGATAACATCCCCTTTTCCCAAACAAAAAAAACCTTATCTCCCAAATTCCCTCCTCTTCCAGAATTCCGACCTTCTCCTCTTCTCCTCGCCAGCGACGATCGGCCCCCCCTCCTCCTCCTCCAAGCGCAGTCCCCCTCTCCATTCCCCTTCAAGCCGCCGATCCCCTCCTCTTCCTCCTCCTCCAAGCCGCTGTAACCTCCTCCTCCAAGTGCAGGCCTTCCTGTCCCCCTCCAAGCGTAGGCCCTCTCTCTCTTTATATGTTTCTATCTCATTGTAACTCTCTCTCTCTCTCTCACACACACACTCACTACTCACACTCTCTTTCGCAGCCGCCATCGTCTCCTCTCTTCAACACTAAGCCCTAACTATCACCTCCTCCTCCTCCCTGATGACCCGCTATCGCCTCTTCTGAAATCAAGCCGTATCACCTTAACTGTTTAATTTTCAAATGGAAAATTATAATTTCTTTAGTTAAATTTTTCTTTAATTAAATTTTTTGGGTGATGATGGATTGGTTATTTGTTTGCTTATGTTGTAATGGTGAGTGTGGATATTTCTTTGGTTGATAATGAATTGGTCGGTTGTGGTTAGAATGTTAATGGTGGATGTGGTTATTTGCTTGGTTAATATTGTGGTGAGAGAATTGCTGTGAGAATTGTTGATGAAGAGGTAGATTGTGGTGAAATTGTTGATATTGTTGCATTGTTATTGATTTATAGAAAGTATTGTTGGTTACTTTTGGTTTTTAAAAAGAGAAAAACAGTTAGGGAAGAAGGAGGAAGGGGAGGCAAAAGGAGATGAAGGAGTTGGGATAGAGAGAGAAGAGAGAGGAAGGTTTTAGAAAGTTGAGATTTTTTTTTTCTGAAATAGAAGAAGTTGAAAGCTATGTAAGAAGCAAGATGCTCAACATATTTAGGTATTTGTTCTTTTCTAACAAATGACTTATGGAAGCCATTTTTCCTTTCTTGCAAATTATAATGGGAACATGAATAGATTTAACTATTTCTTTAGGTGATTTGTATGATTTTTCTTTAGGCGGTAATAATGTTGAAATCGAATAATTTGATAGGTTTATAAATAAAAAGATGAATTTGAATCTCAAGCTTGATGTGAAACCAAAACGATATTTTGAAAAACAAAACCATAAGTTGCAATGATTTTTTTTTAAAAACATATGAATTGAACCTTGAACTTTTGAATAACAAGAGAATACAAAGTAAAAAACGGGCTGCTCCTACTAAATACTTCAATAACCGACCATATCGAAACGATAACGATCAAAACTAATCTAATTAAGTGTATGATACTCGATGATAACAAAAAGTAAACGAATACATATCGTCATCGAGTATCTCACATTGATAAAATATCGTGTTTTAGAACCCTTCTACCAGTTATATACGTACGGTTATTTTCGTGACATAAAACTACGCGTGGGTTGTCAACCTACCTTAATCGTTCTTTGTTGACAACCATTTCGTAGTTAATTTATGCAATGAGAAAACTAGAAAGGTCGAGACATGAAGCGAAAGGGAAGAGAAAGTTGGTTTTTTATGGTAACTGCATTGAGAAAGCTAGGAACAAGATGGTTATTGACAAAAAAGAGAATGTGAAGGACAAGTTTTTACCCTCGACATCCAATATTGAACTGTTAATATCGTCGGTCACGATAAATCACTCAAATGTATCAACGAGGGCGACTTGCTAAAAAGAAGACCAAGAACACGGGGACCCATTTTCCTCACCTGGAGACTCAATCTCTTCAGCATTCTGGCAAAGAAATTTCATGCATAAATTTTGAAATGATGGAACTCTCTTTCCCAAAAGCTTGAGCTTTCTATCATTTGAAGGAATCCACTGAATTTTCGCCTCAATATCATCATCTTTCTTAGAAGAAGAATTCAACTCTTGAGTTATGAGCATTTGCTATCGGTCCCTGATAATCTTCATAGCCATCGAGAATGGGTCCGGTCAATCTTCCTTCTGATTCTCGTTCTGCAGTAAATCCTCTTCTTGCTTTTCATTCTCAGACCTCTCTTCTTATAACGACCCTAAATTTTCTATAAATTTAAATTATCTTTTATTGTTTTCCTTTTTGAATCCGGCATATATTTAATATTTGTTAAATATGTGTAAAGAACAAGCTTGCAGCCCATTGGTTAAATCTCTACACTGTCGTCCTAAAACCAACATGTTCGAAACTTGGGTCTTGTAATTATTTTTATCTATTTTTTAAACCCTCTCATAACCTACAAATGAGATCTTTCATTTCATTTTCTTTGTAACTCTCAAAATGAATTCATAATAAATTAAAATTATTATGAAGAGTTTCTATCACCATTTAACCAAGTTTAATCTTTCTTTTAATACAAATAACTCTCTTCTTCATCCTACTTTAGCCCATTCCTTCTTGATCAATTCAAGAAAATCCTTTTCCTTTGAGCTTCGAGAAGCACTAATTCTCTCAAGTTTCGAAGTCTCGGTCGAGGCTTTTTATCGCATTGGCGATACGGTTGTTACACTGTATTACAATATCTTGTAAGTCCCCTTCGTCTCTCTCTTTCTCCTTGAATCTTCTCCTCTTGCCATGTCGTCATTGATGCCATACTTGTTCTGCTCCGATTAGTCCCATGATGAAGTAATTTTTGGCAAGTTAAAATGTTTGATATAAATAACTTAAGTTTAGTTTTAAAATATTATTGCCTACAATAGTTGATTACATGTTAACTAATGTTATTTTTAACGGTTAATCATGATCGGCTCATATGATTTCTTCACATATGTTAACTCATGTTTTTGTCGCTGAAATTTTAATCATTTATATGAAATTTTATATAAAAGAAAACAAAGTTATAAATAAATACCATGGTGTTTGATTTTTTCTCAAAAAACTACCATAGCAAAACCTTTACCTTTGAATTAATTTTTAGAAATTAATTGTGATATCCGTAAATCCCAAGAAAATTTATTAAGACCTTAGACACATTTATAGGAGTGCTGGAAAAATTTCAGATTTGATCGATTAACGATTTAAGAGTTACGTAGTTTTTATTCAATGTTTTTAAATCCAGAAAAATGATTTTAAGGGTTTTCTTCGAGTGGCCATAACTCTGTTATAGGTGATCCAAATTAAGTGTTTTAAGATATTTTGGATATCTAGATCGAAAAATTTATATTTTCTTGGTTATAAGGTTATCCTTAGAATCGACATAGAATTTAGAAAACTGCATTACAAGATTAAGTGATGAATCTAGACAAAATTTGCCCTGATTCGCACACTGTTTTTAAATTGGACATAATTTGAGCTTTCGATGTCGGTTCGGGACAAACTTTAGATATATAGATGCATAATTGACAGACTTAGAACTTTACTATATACTTGGTAACCCAGAAATGAATATAATAACCCGATATATGCCTGGCAATACACCCCGTAGTTGTTGTCCATAAATCCAAATTTCTGTTTTAAACTCTGATATTAAAATAACTATAACTAGAGTTTCGATAATCCAAATCGAGGGAAACTTAGTTGTTTGGATAAGTAAACTGAAATAACTATAAGTTTCTAATAATGATAGAAACGTGAAATCGACAGAAATTAACTCAAACTGTGCTTTAAAAATGTGTGACGGTGCTGGACAGATTCTGAACTATTATGCGCGACGATACGAAAAAGGGAATATCTCCCAAACCAGTATTTGTATTTAGACGAGACTTGGAATCATGTTTTCATAATACTTATGGCTATATTTTTCGTTTATATTCCGAATTCGATTGATTTGAGTAATTATTCGTACATAACACTTCTTTACAGTATTGTTTTTGGTCGTTACTTGAATAATATACTTGTCTAATCTCAAACTATATAATTCCCCATTTTATTGTATTTACATGACTTGTATGGTAAAACCCATTGCATGCTTAACTCGACTTGACTCGAAACCATGAATATATAATGAATTAACAAGAATTCTTGAACCCGACTTGAAATTTGAACTTGTACTCTCTCTCTCTTATGTATTCATAGATTTCGGGCAAGATTTGTAACTTAAACTATAAATTAAAATATGCGGGATATAAGGGGTAGTTTGGTAAAGAATATATGTCGTGGCACGAGAGTCCACTAAAAGACACCTAACATGAATATCCTGTGCCGTTGTCCCGTGTGTTTTTCATGGCCTTGTATTTCTTGTGCTGTGGGTTCGTGGGTTTGACGGACCACTCTCTTATAAATGTACCTTTCTTATTGAACTATAAACAACCATGCTAGAATAGAATATCATGTTCATATACATTGTCATGCTTAAAATATATTAACCTACTCATGTCTAATTAATACTCTTACATGTTCACCACTACACTAGATTCATGTTCTTCTTAAATACTTGTCTTTTATCACACTTTACCTCCATAATCTTTTTGAGGCTTACCGAGCGAAAGTTCACTGACACATTCCACATGTTTTCTTTCTATTTTTGGAATGTTTATCAGGTGACTTAGAGACAGAGAAGGTGGAACCGACTGAAGAGGAGTACTCCCAGCTAGCTTTACAGACCGACTATTAGTTTTTTCTGCACTTATTTCCAGTATGCCATTATTTAGGCACTTTCCAGTTATTGTATCTTTTATTTCAGATATCCGTACTTTGAATTTGAATGTAAATAAAGTTGATGTTGAATTTTAATTACTTTTGCTAATTCTTACATGTTGTTACATTGCTTAAAAATGCTTAACGTATTTATTAAGGGAAATGGCATTCTCGCAGTAAATCCATTGCGGACCTCGTAACGTGCCGTCGTCTTTTGGGAAGCGGGGCGTAACACTTCTTCAGCTTTAAAGAGAGCATATTCAGGGATCAATTTTATAGCTAAGTTCCTCTCTGTTTCTTTCCGAGACATTGTTGCCCTACTCGTTGTCACCTTCCTTCCCCTTCTCCGCTTTACTGATCCTTCCCCAACTTCTTGTGACAGAACTTGGGTATCTTCAAACATAATTTTGTTAATCGATGGTTTATCTTGTTCAACGACAAACTTGCCCTTCACATTCACTTCTTTGTCAATAACCATCACGTTCTTAGCTTTCTCAATGCAATCATCATTAAAAACCAATTTTCTCTTACCTTTCGCTTCATACCTTGACTTCTCTAATTTTCTCATCGCATAAATAATGAGATGGTTGTTAACGAAGAACGATTAACATTCGAGATTGACAACCCATGCTTAATTTTATGTCACGAAAATAACCGTACGCATATAATTGATAGACGGGTTCTAAGGCACGATATTTTATTAATGTGAGATATTTAATGACGATATTTTTTGGTTTGCTTTTTGTTATCATCGAGTATCATACACTTAATTAGATTAGTTTTGATAGTTATTGTTTTTGGGGTAAAAATTTACACCTCTCTTGTTCAAAAATTTGAAGTCAAAATAAAAAATCAACCCCAAGCAAGCGGGACCGAGCCTAAGTATGCGGGACCGAGCCCGAGCCAATTTGGCCCAAGCCCAAGCATGAAAGGGGCCGGTCCAAGCAATGAAGGAACAAAATTATGTAATGATTAAATATAAATGTAATTTTTAGGAAGTAAATGTAATTAAATGGGAAAGAAGCCAATTTTGTAAAATCGCATGGCTTATGTGCAAAAAGAAATAAACACATGATATGGAAAAAGCACAAGTGCTATTTTGTAAAGCCCAAGGAGGTTATATGTAAAATGTAGTCTATAAAAGTCAAACATAATAAGAAATTAATAACAACTTGATTCTTCTTATATCGTTTTAGGGTTTTGTGCATTATTCTTCTTCAAGATTTTAAACCATATTTTTCTTTTTCTTTTGAATTAATTCAAGAGTTTAACTTTTCTTTTCTCAAAACTAATTAAATTTTAGCCATAAATCTATTGAAATGAGAGTGATCCTCCAATCAAAATCCCAAAAGGGAAGATTTTTGCCATGTTCTTCTTTCTCCTCAAGATCCAATTTGAGAGAGAGAAGAAGAGAAACTCATCTCATAAGGCTCCATCAAGAGAAGAAAAGAGATCCTTTTTCATCATCTAAGATCCAATATCCAAATCTTGAAGTTTCAAGAAAACTCATTTGGGTTTCTTCTCAAAAGAGTGAGGAGAAAGATCTTTGGAATCCAAATCTCCAAGAAAAAATTATAATAAAATTGTTTTCTCTTAGGAGTTTCACTCCATATAAAATCCTTTGGGAGTTTAACTCCGAATAAAAATTTCTTTGGGAATTCAACTCCATTAAATGTCTTAGGAGTTTAACTCCTTCAAATCCAAAAATAAATGTTTTGAGAGTTTAACTCTTCCAAATCCAAAATAAATGTTTTAGACGTTTAATTTCTCCGAATCCAAAATAAAGTTTTTGGGAGTTTAACTCCAAATAAAAATATATTTTAGAAGTTTAACTCCTAATTATCTTCAAGAGAGTCCAATTCTAAATCCAAATCCATTGCTGCGGCTTAGCCCCTCTTTTTTACCTGCGTCATCGCGTGTGCTAGGCGTGCGTGCCGCGGACGCCCCCGGTAACTCGCAACGTACCTGCCGCGGTGGGCCGCCTCGTGCCCCCCCCCCCCCCCCCCCCCCCCTCATGCCCTCATGTGAGGGGTCCGTTCCTCACTGAGGGGGACTTTATATTATCACAGTAAGGAAACACTAAATTTTTATATATCTCTAAATTAAAAACGACAAGCCTTGTTTATAGCTTCCGTCATATATTTGGAACTATTTAGATATTAATCTAACTTTAGATGACATCTATATTCCAATTGTATGACTTTTTATCAGACTTAGCGAATAGTTTAAAATTTGCAATTGAGCAACAAACACTCTAAAGCTATCATGAAAAAGGCAAAAAGAGGGATCCCGAGTCATATGCTATTTTGAAGAAAATAGCACCATGCTATTTTCTTCAACCGTTCAGATTTATCCAAAAATCAAATCAACGGTCGAGGTTTGTATAAAATAGAAAGGCCTTTGGTGTTGGTATATTGCACATGGTTTACACGTGTGATGTGTGGCCAAAATTGCATAATAGCATGAGTGCTATTTTTTTTTTTTTTTGTATTGTAGGGACTCTGAATCCCAAAAAGAGTCACTATAATAGGAAAACTAATTGCAGAGGTGCCCTGCTTGGATCATGGCCACACATCCTACGTGCAAACCTCGTAGGATATACCAATACCAAATGTCTCTGTTTCACATAAATCTCGGCCGTTGATATCTATTTTGGATGAATCCGGACAGTTCGATCCAATAGCATGGATGCTATTTTGGAGATAATAGTAGGACCCGGATCCATGAAAAAGCCTGCAGCATAGTTGCTTGTTCAAAATAGTAGTGCAAATACATCCAAAATGGGCATTAACCCCAAAATAATACGGCATCGAAGCGTACAAATTGTCTCATATATGCAACCTAAACTAAGAAATTACCTACCAATTCACTCAATCTAATTCCAAAAATATCTTGCATCATATTCAACCATATAATCCAACTTCCACTATTCCCAAAAATTCTTTTAGTGCAGTCATGTCCGGTTATAAAAGAGAAAAATAATAGAACCATAAAATTGTCCGAAAATTTTCATCTCTTTCTTTCTCATGTTCTACCACTCAAGCTGCTTTAAAGTGGATGCCGATTTGCTAAAAATAAAGAAATGAATTGATTAACTCTTTATTTTCTTTTGCTTCCTATCTTTGGGAAAAATGGAACCACTAGTCGAATTAAAACATATCACAACTAAATGCCGAATAAATCGAGATGGAATGAAATGTATGAAGGGACACTTGACTCATAGTGGGCACCTGGGAGAAATTCACCGGCTAGTGTTTTCAGAGGAATCGGAGATTTCACTTAATGGTTTCCACCTTGAGCAAGCTATTCTTAATGTGAGTTATATAAGCAAAAGATAAGAACCCACAGGACCCCACAAAGGTATACTTTTATAATCCAATAAACCCTAATACTTATTTTTACCTGTATCACTGACTTGAGCCTCGGAGAGACACACTAGAGATAATCCGACATGGGGTTTTCCCCTCAACTTAGTTTCGGTGTTGGCCAACTTTTGACCACATCAGATGCACTAAACCCTGTAGGCTTGCTATACTCTCTACTAGACGGTTTAAAGCGTAGCAGAAGCAATAATTTTAATTTTCAAGTGAGCTATAGCAAGCACATATAGTATCAAGACCAATGAATATAACTTGCAATAATAAATGAGAGCAATATCTACAAGTTTGCGAACTACAGCATTTTTATCGTGTTGACCGCCTCTCATTGGACTCCGGCTACACTCCAAGACTCCGGGATCGAGCTTGAATGTAGACTTCCTTGTAAAAGATGCTCCACCTTGAGCTTTGCCTAACACAAACTCCAACTTCACAAATTAGATGTATATAAAGAAATTTTCTACACTAATTCGCTAAAGAGGTGAAGAAAGAAGATGTAGATTTATTTGCTCACTAATTTTCTTTTCTTTTTCTTTTTCTTTTTCGTTTTCTTTTTCTTTCTCTTTAAATGAAAACTTAAGAAAGAGAGAGAGTGTGTGTGTAACGACTCTGAAATCTCTGTACAAAATTAACTTGTTTAATATATAGAAAGGGTATTTCAGCCTGATTAGGTGTTATAAGTTATTTTTGTTCAATAAAACAAAGAAGCAACTTGTAGCTCACTAGTAAAGCCTTTACACCGCTATGATATAGCCTATGTGTTCGAATCCCATTAGTCTTAATTATTTTTAATATTTTTCTTTTTAAATTTTCGGAAGCCCAAGAGTTGCACGTGCAATACATGGAGAATTGAAAAGTTTCAGAAAAATCAAACGGAATAAATGAGAAGTTAACACAGAATAATACACATGCCCAAAATCACGAGCCACGTGGCCTCAATCCAACCAACGAAATCTCCCTTTTAGCCACTACCGGCAGTCGAGATGCCCCCAAATCCCTCCATTCTTTACCTGTGCACCTCTTTAGCTCCCCTCTACTCCTCTGTAATGTTTCATTTCTCTGAATTAAACCAGAGATCCTTCATTTCTCTCATTAATCCAATTTAAATTCTTTTTAATTCAAAATTTCAATTCACACACTCTCGTTTCATCCCTATAAATACCACACCACTCTCTATCTCTTCCCTATTTTGAATTTTTTTTAAAAAAATTCTCTAAATTCAAGAAGGGTTAAATCTAGTCAAGCAGAGTTAGGAACCAAGTCCCTTCCGTTGAAGACAAGAGCCTTTTCCTGACGATACCACGATCTCCAAATGCTTCCTCTCTCTCTTTTCCTCTCTTATTAGCGCTCTAAAATCGTAAGTCCCTATTCTTCCGTTTCATTTCGATTCACATCGCATTCTAAAATCATATCGACAGAGTGGAGTTAACACGTTATCCTCTCTTTATGCAACTTTTGCACCTTTACTATATTTAATATTTCACTCTAAAACTCTAATATCATTTTAACATATTATTCACATTTTTTACCTTTTCATGTAATTAGAATTTCATGTGAAATAAGTTTATAACAAACTTTTTCATATAAATGCCATGAACTTTAAATACAACCCTTTAATCGATAATTTGCATATATCCCTCAAAAAAACTCACGGGGTGATGACCTGCCCCATCACATATACTATGGTTTCATAGCACGAAGTTTTTAGATGTAGGTTTAATTTAAAGAATACGGTTTACAATAAAATACCATCGCTTTTACAAATAAATACTTTTAATCGATATTTTTTAGATCATTTACAATTGCGTCTCTACAACTCTTTCAGAGGAATCTATCTACGGATGGTGCGGGTTATCGCATGCCTTTAGGATAGTAGAGTGAGATACAGAACTCCTCACGAAGAATTCGGTCTTGAAAGGAAATAAAAAAATACAGTTTAATGAAATACGACTTTTCAAAATAAATTAAAACTTTCGAAAAATTTATATAAAATTATGAATCTGTATTTTCAATAAAAACAAATTGTGAAAATTATCTTTTAAAATGAAAAGAATAAAGTTTTAAGAAAATACCACCAAGTTTCCAAAAGCAATAGTTTTCATAAAAATAATATAAACTTTTAAAATTTAGGTTTCATCGCTAAATTACTACTAAAACTAAAATATATTTTTATAAAAAACTCTTAATATTATAAATCACTGTCGAGGCTAATTTTTAAATAATATTAAAGTATTTTCATAAAAACCCCTCGAGATATGCAAACAATGTAAACAATAAGAATAAATTTATAAGGATCTTAGTAATATAGGTTTAAGCGGTATTATTTCTCTTGAGCCCTAAGGAGCCGGAGAAAGTGAGTGCTTGCCTACTCAGGTTAGACAACTTTGCAACTTAACGGAATTATTAATGGCAATTGTCTTGGGAAAAAACACAAATTCTGCCGTCCATGTGCAACAGTTGTCTGATTACTTCCGAACTTAAGAATTTCAACTGTTAAATCTATTCACAAAAAAATGACCATAACCCGAATACAAACTCAAACTCGAATCCAACTCAAAACCAAACTTGAACACTTGATCTTGAACTTGAATATCCAAATTTGAAATTGAATAATTGACTTGACTTGATCAAACCATGAATATAACTTTACATGAACTTGACATGAATATATGATTATAGCTTGAGCATGAATTTGTACTCTAATATTCATGGTTTCGGTCAAGACATGTTAACTTGAACTATAAACTACAATACGCGGGGATAAAGGGTAGATTAATACGGAACGTACATCGTGGCACGAGAGGTCGCTTTAAAAGACATCTATATGAATTCACGTGCCGTTTTCTCGTGGGTTATGACACGGCCTTATACTACATGTTACCATAGTCCACGGGGTAAGATGGACTCCTCGCGTATACATGAATACCTTATTTACCAAATTACAAATAACTATGTTAGAATAGAAATCTTATACCTGTAAATGAATATGTTTAGATACTCTCACATACAACCTTACATATTCACTTTTACTTGGTGTCTATTCACTTTATATACTATCAGTCATCCTCATTTAGTTCTTTTGGGGACTTACCGAGCGCTACTTCGCCGACGACATTTCTTTCTATTTTTTTCTTTAGAGTATTCGTCAGGAGGACCAGACTCTGCGGAGATAGAGGCGAGCCCGGAGGACTTGGACCAGTTTGCTGTCCAGCCAGATTACTAGCTCATGTCTGCACTTATTTTTAGTATGTCATTGTTTATACAATTTGTTTTATCATTTATCTTTTTATTTCAGACAGTTGTATATAAAATTGAATGTAAATAAATTTGATATTTCATTTTATTACTCTTGTCATTCATACACATTGTTATATTGCTTAATTACGCTTAACGTATTTTCATAGTAAATACGTTGCGGGCTTATCACGTTACCGTTTCCGTCTACTGTGAAGCGGGGCGTGACAATAAGGATGAGAATGAGACGCGAACAAAAAACTAGTCATACTTATCTCAAACATAAGATAAAGAAAAGTCTAAAGAATTCTAAAGAATTTTATATTCGCCTCTTTAGAAATGACTCATTTCCTTTTTAAAAAATAAAAAATTGATTTTGTTCTCATCCAAAACTTTATGTCTCATACACACAACTTTCATGTATCAACATACATGAAAATATACTTATATCATATACAAATATAAATAAAGAGAAGAAAATAATAAGTAAACATGACATTAGTTTATATATATATATATATTAAATTAACACTTGATTTAATAATCCGGTTATATTAGTATATATACCAGCTAATATCATAAGACGCCCGATTAAAATACGTGTATCAAATACACGTGATTAATCGAAATGCTGCACGTATCCCCATACGCACTCTATATCGTTTCGCCTGAGCTGAGAAACCTTTGTGTGAGACTCTAAACACTCGACAATACGCTGGTAGTAGGTCAGGATCATATCCATAGCCCACAAGTATATTAGCGGTACTAGCTGCACGTAACGGCTATTCAGGTATTGAGCGAAAGGAAGATCGACAAGCAAACTCATCTGAAATCCTATAGAGCCTATCAGTGACAGTCACTATAGAGTTTGGTCTCTTCGTCTGAGAGTGACACATACCGGGTTTGGAAGGTATAAACCATCAAACTCCCAATAACCCAATAAGTCGTGTCAATATCAAGCTCATAACCATATGAGAAACTACTGATAACACTTATCAGTAAATCTCATCTGCCTTGACCAAAAACTTATGGTTATAGTCGATCTGGCACAGCACGACCTCGACTCCCTATACCCGGAGAGATGAAATGCTTTCAATCGCTCACCGCCTTCATGTGCTTTGGGACTGTACCCAACTAAAATCTGTTTGCACGGCTCTTAAAAGCCGTGGTAGGCTAGCAATCAAAGTACAGTGGGAACACACACAAGACGCTATGACGATCTCATGTCTACAGACTATCCTATACTCATATCACTAGAGAACTGCTATCTGACGATAGGTATGATACTATTTAGGAGTTCTCTGATGAGTCCGTCCAGTGAAACTTATTCTCCAATGAGCACCTCTATACAATCTTTGGTGTTAAACACCAATGCCTATGAGATCAACCATCGCTCTGGTCGGGGTCAAGAAACGTATACACTAGTTTATTTTGGAATATTGTTACCCGGTCTCGATACTCACATGCATAGGGACATTTAAGGATGTGCTTATGGTCTGCTCAGGTCCCACTAGTATGATCCCTATCATAATCACGGTATAAAAGCAGAGATCCAACGGGTTTTATCATTATATATTAGGGATACGTGATAACGAGTAAAACGTATACATATAAATGATAAAGACAAACCATATATCATACTATCATAGTAAGATCGTTCTCCGTATAGGTCCCCTTCAATTACAACAATTGTTTTGAGAGCACCTATATCCAACAAACTCGATATACTGCATAATTACACCTCACCTGGAATTTTCATGAATCCATGATCATCAAAATCTCGCAACTCACGCAAATTATAAGAAGTTCACCAACTCCCCTCACATTTCAATTCCCCCAAATTTCCTGAACTTGTCTACGTGCAGTTGAACCTAATGTTTTTAGATTTAATGAAACCAACTGAATTGACCGTGACCTTTCACCCTTCACCAAATTTTGAGCCAAAAATAGTTGAACCCCACCGTTTCATCAACCTTCGAATTGCAACGTTTCCAGCTTCTCACCCATTTCCGTTCTGTTCCGTTTCATTTTTCGCGGTCTAATCTCGTAATTACCTCCGTGAATCACGAAGCCGCATCGACCACGTGTCGCTAATCCTTTCAATGGGCTCCCTACCCATCAGTCTCCAGGCCCAGGTCCAACTGGCAGCTCCCATTTTCTTAATTTCCCCAACCTATTTTTATTTTTACACAAAACGTAAAATATACATATTTTACGCCTCCTTCCTCCTTCTATTTATAAGGGTCTGTTTGGTTGCAGGATTATGGATTTGGATTTACGGTTTGGATTGTGGAATTCTAGGATTCCATAATTTTGTTTTTGGTTGATAGATTTGGTTTCTAGGATTCCTTTGTTTTTTATGGGGGGCCCACCACAAAACAAGGATTCTTGAATCCTAAAATATTTCAAGAATTTTCAAGGATTTGGTACTATTCAATATACTTTTAGATGGAACCCGTGTATTTTATTTATTTAATAATCCTCTCTCTATTTATCTCTCTTTAAAATCCTCAAATACAAACCCCACTTTATTTTCACCAACCAAACAAAAATTACAAGAATCTACAAATCAAATACTAGGAATCTAAAACCTACCAAACAACAAATTACCAAATCCAGAAATTTTAACCGTATTATTTTGGAATCCAAATATCATATTCTTGCAACCAAACAATAAATTCAAGTGTCTTTTTCTTCTGAATTCATCTCCTCGCTGAACCCAAGAAGAAACTTGCCGAAATTACCCTCAGCACTATCATTAAAATAAGATCTCAGTGGGACCCACCCCCATCCTCTATAAAATACTAGGTTCAAGCAACAATAAGATCCCGTTAATTTGCACCCAACAGCACCAATGGCGATTCATCAAGTTCTTTTCATCTTCTCCCTTCAAATCTTGAGGGTGTTTTCTGCAACATTCACCATCAGCAACAACTGCCAGTACACGGTGTGGCCCGGCATTCTCTCCGGCGCCGGCACCGCCCCCTTGTCCACCACCGGCTTCGCCCTCACCTCCGGCGAGTCCCAGTCCGTCCAGGTCCCCGCCGGCTGGTCCGGCCGCCTCTGGGGTCGAACCCTCTGCTCCACCGACGCCGCCGGCAAGTTCACCTGCGCCACCGGCGACTGCGGGTCTAACACCCTCCAGTGCTCCGGCAGCGGCGCCGCCCCGCCCACCACCCTAGCCGAGTTCACCCTCAACGGCGCCGACAACCTCGACTTCTACGACGTCAGCCTCGTCGACGGCTACAACCTCCCCATGCTCGTCGTCCCTCAGGGCGGCTCCGGCGGCGGCAACTGCAGCTCGACGGGATGCCTGGTGGATCTGAATGGGTTGTGTCCGTCGGATCTGAAGGTGACGCAATCGGACGGCGAGGGTGTCGCGTGCAAGAGCGCTTGCGAGGCGTTCGGGTCCCCGCAGTACTGCTGCAGCGGGGCCTACGGGAACCCGAGCACGTGCAAGCCGTCGCCGTATTCGCAGTTCTTCAAGAACGCTTGCCCCAGGGCGTACAGCTACGCGTACGACGACGCTACTTCGACGTTCACTTGCGCCAACGCGAACTATGTGATCACATTTTGTCCCAGCACGGCGAGGTATATATATGTGTGTGTATCTCAATATATGTATGTTAAATCTGAAAAAAATATGTTACAATCTATTCGATCGATTTGTAAACAGGATGGACTGAATTTGCGTTCATTGTTTGCTTTAATTCGCAGTCAGAAATCGGGGCAGAACAACAGCAACAATCCGCAAGCAGCATTACCGTTGATTAACAGCACGATGGTTTTCTTGAGCGGCGGCGACGACTACACCAGCGGCGGCGGCGGCGGCGGCGGGGGTTCGAGCACGAGCCCGATTGCGATGTGGCTGATGGTGCTTGGGCTGACGTGGAGATTAGTTGCAAGTGGGTCCCACTAGCGTGGGAGATATGGAAGTTGTGGGCGGCTGATTTGTCGACCGTTTTCTGGGGGAATCTTTTTCTATGGGGGAAGATTCGGTGCAAATTGGGGAAAAGAGCTGAGCTGAGAGCGGGTTATTGTTTTATTTTTAATTAATTTTCATTATTTTTAAGAAGCAATGCTTTCCTCCATGAGAAATGCTTAACCTACCGGACAACCCACCGGACTTGAAATCTTATCATAATCTATTCAAGAGACAAATATCATGGGCCGACCTATTTAGCAAAAGTATATAGATTTGTCTCTTGGATAGAATATGGGATTGGGAGGGAGGGTTTATTGGTTAATTGATTGATGGCTGGCTCTGATAGGGACGTTAGATGTAGAGAGCACATGCAATTGGGCGCGGCGCATATGAGGTTAGAGTAGGAGTTACTAGAGTTCCATGTATTGGTTTGTATTAGTTTGTATTCCTTGCGTTTGGAATGTATATAACTAGAGTTTGTGTTTGTTCTTTGCATTTTATGTCCCTCTGAAGAATTGATGCTTCATTTTCTCATTTGAGAAATGCTGTCAATGCTATGTTTAAATATCTTATACTTTCAACACATATAATTTGTGCTAAGCAGGCGACAACCAGCATAGAATATAGTCTGATCACAATAAAATAAATCCTAAATAAATTATGTTATTTCTTACTTCAAAAAGAATTGATATTGGTAGATCCATAAGCATTTTGATTTTTGTTACATTAGAGTTTGACATACCGAAATCTCGAAGCTAGCATTACTGTGATGTAAAAAAAAGTACGTGTTTTTGTGAAAATATTATGACAAAGTAAATGAACCTTGAATTCTCATCAGACATGCCCATGCATGACCTTAGCGTGCACGCCCTCGATTGTGATTAATTGAAATGTTCAAGTTCTTGTAGTTTTGTGCTAAACCCTAGCTAAATATGAATAGGAGGCATTGCCTAGTTCCAAGATGTGCTTCCAATATGGTTGCCTGAGTACAAAACTCCTTAAAATTATATCTTGTCGATCCTCCGATGCGTGAAACTCTGATTTTCACATCAAAGCTCGTGCTGCTTCTTGATCGTGTAAACTAAAGATGAGTGCTATGGCTCGCTAGTTTGTTTGTTTACACTAGTCCTTCCTAGTGTTTGGGATGCAACAAATGTGGAATGTTTTGAGTACTTTATATGTATGTGTAGGCACGTGTATATATATAGTGATGGAAGATATAATATCACATGGGCAGGCAAGCAACATTGCATGCGATTCAAACTAGGACTTGCATTGAGGAGCCAGGGACAGGAATGAGGTGGAGCCAGGTCACAGTTGGAGCTTTAAGCTATTAACAGGTCAAATATGAAGCAAATCCTTTTGTTTTCTTCTTTTCTACCCAAATAAATAAATAAATAAGATAGGAGTGAGACCCACATTATCCACCAAAGATACAAATAGTTGGCGTGCAGCCCACCGACACAAGTCGGCTTTCGACTCTCTCATGCTTCCTTTGTTTGACAACAGTGCTAAGTAACTGAAACAACCTCCTCCCCCATATGCATTAGGCATGAATTTTACGTAGAACTAGTAAGCGCCTAAAACGGATTTATACAGCCAACCTCGAAGAACTAGTATAACAATATGTTATTGTAGATTATGATACAATAACATTAGAATATTGCAGATCATAAGTATTGCATACACGCTTGACGGTACGTGGAACATGGAGAAGAGAATTCTTTATAATTCCTCTCGTGTATATTTCATCGCGTGCATGTATGTACTTAGTTTTATACATATTATTAAGTCGAAGATCTTCTATAGGACCTCGCACATCTACTCGATGTTGTCCTTTTGCCAACCACCTTATCCCCCTTAATTAAAGGCTCGGTCCCATGAATCATCCACTAATTAGTTTCTTTGCCACCCATTGAATTAACATAATTCATTAACTAAGAATTAATTAATTGCCATTTGCGAGTAATTTTTCTCATGAGTTTGCCTTGTGGTGCGATCTAATTGGATGATAAAATAACAATTTCTTCAATGGTACATATTTTTAAACAGCGATGGAGATATCTAGCTACCACTACAAAATTCTAAAAAAGACTGGAGAAAAAAGAGAAAAACCAAATAAGCTCAAGGGCACATCAATGATTTTGTTATTAGAAATGAGTGGATTTTACTATTTTGAATATTCTAACAAAAGAGCGTGACAAATTTGAGTTAAGATTTTGTCGAAAAGAAACCAATGCCCTTATCTAACAATAGTCTAAGAATAATTAATGCTCACGTAGAATTGGATTAAGTAGTCAAAGTAAGCTACTAATCTTGTGGGTGAATTGAAATAATCATCATATTCAATATAAGGAAAGTCCCCTTAATAGGCGGATTGGAATAATTTTGGTTTAACGAGCGAATTAATTAATTAACTATTTAAATTCATAATCAACATCAAAGATTGGTGAAGAATGAGATAATAGGTTGGGCGGCTGCTTGTTAAATTGAATGTGAGTCATGGTTTGGACAAAACACGTAGGCATTGTTGGCAACCTAGGGTCATATATGTTGTATATATATCGTATATCACTAAGATAAGATTTCATGTGCATTACAAAAAATGTGGAGCGGGCTATGGTTATATAGTTAAGTGAAGCTATCAACCAACTTTTAACTAACAAGAAGCAAACATGGCAATTTGAGCGAGCAACTTTTGTAGGGGAGAAATAAAGAAGCAAAGTGAATCTAGTAGACACTCAGAGTCTCACTCTATGCATGCATGTGTTAAGATTGCTCGAAGTAGGACAAAGGTCATGAGCTCAATAAGAAAAGGTACATCTGGTGTTTTCACTATTAATAGTTGTATCTGATGATGCTCAATATTGGCGATCTTCAAGATCAGGACACGTGGCAGATGACGTGTCCCAGAACTCAGAAGAAAGGGCCCACAGGGGCCGACCAGGCCACTCCTGTACCCGACATGCAAGCACAAGCTGGCTCTCCTCAGAGCCCTTGGAAATTGGCCTCCTCGGCCTCTCAGCTCGCCCCGAGCTGCCACAGGACGAAGACTCCCCGACACTCTCGCTCATCCCCGAGCTCCCCAGCCGAGGCCATTTTCCTCGGTCCCTCCGACCGACCAACTCCACCACTCACAGGCGTAACCGCCGCTCCGCAAATCTCGCCATACGCAGATTCTCCGCCGGCAATATCTCACGTTCCACGCCATCACGATCCCCATTAACGGGCGATCCGCTCTTTACGCGGGCGTGACGTCGGGAGTGTAACTGCCGGCGAGATTCTCGCGCCTGCCGCTGCGCGCTGCCGCCGCTATATAAACCCCCATCACAGAGGGGTCAAGTAAGCCATTTTTACCCACTTAGTCGCTACTCTGCTCGGATCTCGTACTAACTTGATCGTCGGAGGGTCCTCGGTGGTACCAAACCACTCCGGGACTTCTTTGCAGGTACTCGGCGTTGACTCCTCAAAACCACCAATCTCCTCAAAACCCATTGAGACCCACACGCAACAGGAGATCACCTCCAAGATCCACCGGGAGATCGACGAAAGATAACATCTGACGGAGACCCGAAAAGGACCCCTATCAGTTGGCGCCATCTGTGGGAAACTAAACTCCACAGAAAAACAAAGTTGGCCTTCCGATCTTCATCCACATGGCAAGCGACCACCCTGAAGATCCAGGTACCAGCCGCAGCCACCCCCTCACCTGAGGCGCGGATGAACCTTCCCCGACGACCATCATCAACGCCCTCGCCAGCCGAATAGATCGGCTACAGTCCCTCGTGGAGGTGCTCTTCCGTGTCCAAGCGGCTGGGTCAGGGCCCCAGATCACCGCCCCTCCACCTCCAGAAGGCTCTGCCCTCGTCGGCATGGCTGACCACCGGCAGGCTACGACCCCTGGCCACAGATCTCACGGGCCGATACTCCGTGAGGCCCGCTGGGCGCCCCACGGCTCCACACCAAGATCCGCCGCCAGAGCGCCTCGCCTCGAGCCTCTTCGCGACCCTTACCCCCCCTGAGGAGATGTCGGTCACCTCGCCTATCCACAGGCATGATCGACACCCCCTCCCTCGACGGGGTCGCACAGAAGGTGCTCGCCACGAAGGTTCGAGGGCCACCTCGCCCGGGGATTTGAGGAACCTCATCGAGAGGAATCGGGGTCGCGCCCAGACGCAGGTCTCCCACGGCAGAGGCCAGGGATCACAAGGCGCCAAATCTTTGGGGTAGCATGGCCGACTCGACGCCCTCGAAAAGAAGATCGAGGGTATGTGCCGGGAAGGTCACCTCTCGGGCGACGGGGCTAAGTACGCCGCCGACTCGCTCACCAAGCCGTTTACCGGGAGACTGCTCGCTGTCCACGTCTCCTCGTATAACAAGCCCCCAAAGGTCTCTCCGTTCGACGGGAAAACCGACCCGAAAGACCATTTGGATGCTTTCACCGTGGGGATGAGCTTCCAGGACCATTCCGACGCCGCCCAGTGCATGGCCTTCCCAGCCACCCTCATCCGCTCTGGTCGGGACTGGTTCCGAGGACTCGAGCCTCGCTCAATCTTGACCTTCGATGAGCTGGCTACTCAGTTCCTCAGCCACTTCGTTGGGAACCGTCGGCAGAAGCGCACGGTCAACTATCTCTTCACAATTAAGAGCGGGGACAAGGAGACATTCAAGGATTACATCACCCGCTTCTATAACGACCTCCTCGAGGTCCCCGAGCACCGGGACGAGACCGTCATCACGGCGTTCAGATCTGGTCTTAGGCACAAGGAGTGGTTGCGCTCCTTTGCGTTGGCACAGCCTAAGACCATGGCCGAGGTCAAGGCGTGGACCGAGCGCGAGGTTCAGCTGGAGTCCGAGGTGAACGCGAATCTCCCCTGAGCAGAACGGTCCGACCAGAAGAAGAGGGCTCGGGAAAGAGGCCGGAGCGTCAGCAGCCCTATCACTCGAAGTTCCAGGAGTACACCCTGCTCAACGTATCCCTCGCGGTGTTACTAGAGGAGGCCCAGGGCAAGGGGTTCTTCAAGTTCCCTCCAATCCGGCGTCAGGCTTCGAAGCGAACCCGGGGCCCTTACTGCACCTTCCACCGGACGCTGGGCCACGCCACAGAGGATTGTAAGCAACTCCGAGACTACATCAAGGAGATCATCCAATCGGGGCACCTCGCCGCCTACTTGAGGGACAAACGACAGGCCGACCGCGAGCAGGAGCAGCGTCCCCCTCCCGCCGAGCTGACCATCGGCCAGATCATGCCCGTTTCGGCAGATGACCAGTCCGATGCTCAGAGAGCCCCGCATCCGGTGCCGAGCACGGAGATCAACAAGCCTCCGGGGAGCTCGGGCCGCGCTAATAAGGTCATCTATTAGTATGTACTTTTCTTTTGGGGCAATGTAAACACTTCCTAGGGTCTGTTGTTAATAAAGATCAATGGAATATTGCGAAAAAGAATGAAAGATCTTATTTATTCAAAAAAGGTATTATGGGCTCCTCAGCCATACATACAAAAGAAAAAGAAAATTACAGCAGCGGGGGAAGGGGGTGCAGAGAGTACTGCTCATGGTACTCGGTAAAGATCTCCGCCAGCCGAGGCCTCGCGAGATCCAATCTCAGCCCTCGATCCCCCTCCCCCCCGGCGCGCGTTGACCCCGAGCCTCAGTTCGTAGCACTCACGGACGAGCGCCACTGAGCGAGCCAGCCGATTCGCGGAGATCAGGCCGAAGCGCCTCAGAGACCGCAGCTTGCCCACGGCCTCGTCAGAGAGCTACTCGGACAAGGGGTTGTAGAGCCCCGGCGACGCCCTCCAGATGGAGTACATCAGCAGCTGCAGCAGGGAGGAGCGTCGGGGGAGCAGCCGGCCGAAGTGGTCTTCGATACTCCCATAGACCAACTGCACCGTGTCTTCGGTGCAGTTCTGGTCATAGAGGTATACGTCTTCGAAGTGGATGATTCGGGGATGATAAAGGGGAAGTCTTGCATTCTTAATGATCTGTTTACGAAGAAAGGAAGGACCAATGCTCCTTCAACCTTATATAGCCCACTGCGCCCCAACGGAACTCAACGGTCGCCCACTTTTGCCCAAAAAGTCGTTTCCACGCGGCGATCATCGAGTCTTCTCTGGAGGAATTGGAATGACGCGACCTTGGCGCTTCGCCTCCCCCCACATTCAATGCGCATGCTACGCGCACGTTCACCGCGACCGTTCCTGTTCCCCATACCTGCAACTGGATGGTCGGGCGAAACCTTATGAAGAATCAGCCGAGCAGCTACCCTGCTCGGTTATGTTGGATATAGTGCCCTCAGAGTCAATTATTAGATCACAGGCACGCGATTGCAATGATTGAGGGAGGACCTATGCCGGTAGGACAGTTTTACTCGAGATGATAGTATGCTATCTGGTTTATCTTTATCATCGTGTACTGCTTTAGGTGACCTTACAGGTCGCTATTACACGTTGATAGAGCCCCTAGGATTCTTGCTTGACTGCCAGCAGTATGAGGGCGATCATATACGTGAGAGCTGGGGTCTATAAGCAAATCCTTAAAAGGTCCCTAGTCGTGGGAGTTTCGAGACAGGGCATCGATACTCCAGAGTAGACTAGTGTATACAGTCGAGACCCCGACGAGGGGCGGTGGCCGGTCTTACAAGCCACTGGTGTCAGTTGGTTCACCTAAGATGTATACAGGTGCTCATTGGGTTATGAGTACACCAGACAGGACTCGCTGGGAACCTGCTAGTTGGTATTATACCTGCCGTCAGATAGTAGTTCCCTGGTGACATGTGTACAGGTTAGTTCATCGACCTGAGATCGTCATTTTTCTCGTGTGAGTTCCCACTGTGCTTTGATTACTACCCTACCACGCTCAAAGGAGACGTGCAAACAGGTATTAGTTGGGTACAGTCCCGAGCCACATGGAGGTAGTGAGCGGATCTGCAGGGGTTTGTCTCTCCCGGTATTGGGGGTGAGGTCGCGCTGTGTCTAGGAGAGCCATTACATCAATGTCCTTGGCCAAGGCAGGAGATTTACTGGTATGTATTCCAGTAGTATCTCAGGGTGTTCTGGGCTACACTCCGACACGACTTGTACCGCTTTTGGGGGTCTGACTTTTACCAACCCCCTAGGCCCGCCATGCGATGCTCATAGACGAACGGACCGGACTGTACGGATATTGTCACTGACAGGCTCAGTAGGGTGTCAGGATGAGTTCGCTCATCGACGTCCCTTTTAGACAATAGCTGGTGGCCCGTCACGTATGGCTAATACCTCTGACGTGCTAGTGGTTAAATCCACAGCCATAGTATTGACGAGTCTTTAGAGTCCACCACATACAGTTACTCAAGTTTCGGGCGAAACGCTGTAGAGGCCGTATGGAGATATGGTAGGGTTCGATCATATACGTGCGGTATTGCACGGATCATGATCGAACGGTTTATACTAGCGGGCTTTGGTTTAAGCCAGATCCTAGTATTGTACAGTGTAGATTTTGTCTCTTTGCATTTGTATTCAGTGGGAATACAAATGCGGGCATGTATATGCAGTCGCGGGGTTTTCCTGTAATTTATTACGGGATCAGTTTTCTGAAGTTGCCAGTTTGCATTCCGTTCCGGTCAGTTTTCCTTTGTTCCTTCACGGCCGGATACTTCTGATGGAGGGGCTAATTTTCAAGTTTGCAAATTAGCATTTGTGGAGGGGTTTCTTGCATTTGTGGCATTATGATAGATTTAGCATCATGAGATTCCATTTTATTCTTATGCTTTGCATTAATGAGATAAGAAAAGATTTGAAATGGTGTGACTTTTATTCCTAGTTTTCTTCACATCTCTTATGGTCACCTTGAGTTATCCTACACTCACCTCCCTTCTTGATTTTTTCTCCACCAAATTTCATATAGGGGCCACTTTTGGGAGAGTTTTTTTTTCTTTCATTTTAACGTGTGGACATTTATCATCTTATAGCTTGTTAAAAATGAGAGCACCATTATTCCCTCCAAAGTTCTTTCTCTCTTTACCTCCATCAAAGGCAACTTCTACCCGCAAGAGACAAAGCGATTCTACACTTGTCTACAGTATTCCTTGGACGCGTCGGCTAGCCAACTTCGCGCCCGAGTTGCCTCGGTCCAATGGTGGGAGCCCGTAAAAGAACCCGGCGATGTGGTGCCCGTTTCGACGAGGAGGCGACGACCGGAGATTCCGCGACGAGATCGGAGTGGAGACGAAGACCAAGGACAAGGATCGCTTGGTATAGCTTCTCTACTCTTATTCTAGTTTGCTAGTATTAGGTTAATGGCCCGATCCGGGATTTTTGTGCGTGGGCCGGTTTTCTAGTTTGAAAAGCTTTTCGTTTCCGCATTCCGGCGTCGGATTGACGGCCGGGGCGCCGCCGTGCACTTACATTGGTATCAGAGCCACGCTATTAACCTAGTCTAGCTTGCTCTAATGTGTTTACAAGTTCGATCGATCGGATTTTCCAAAAACCACATTTCTATGTCGCACTTTCTGTTGATTTTTTCCTTGCTCTAAAAATTATTTGGTACATTGTAAAATTATGTGCAGGGTTTTTTTTATGAATTCTGTGAAAATTTGGTATGCTGATGTTACTGTAGCGAGGTGGTTTAGCGGCCAAAACCACGTTTTAGCCGCGGAACCGCCGCCGTTTTGTGGCCAAACCGTACCAAATTTATACAGTGGTTTACTGACATGGAAATAGGGTTTCTGTTATATTCTTTTTGGGCCCAAATATTTTTGAGTGCTACAGTTGTGCTTGGGGCCCACTTCGGTAAATTTAATCGATCGAAATTTTTTAAACATATTGGTTCACAATATTTACTTTATATCTGCGACCGTGAATGTCATTCGATCGGTAAATCCAGTCTATCTGCTATAGCCCTTTTAGACGGATTTGCGAACGTGACATTCACGTTGATGTTCTGTGTTGTGCTGTGATGTTGCGGATTGGTCGTGGGGGATAGCCTGGATGCAATGGTAGTACAGTTTTGTTTTATATGTACATTTGATATTGCGGGACGAGCGTCCGACATGTGGACTGCCGTCACTGTCTGTTTGTATATTATTCTTTTTGGGCACGACCGGGGTGAGGTCGATGTACCCGTTGTATATTTTACTTTCTGTACTAGGATTACCCCGCGGAGGGGTGCACGGATATCCGGGTTTTAGAGGGCAACGGGCCCGCATCTCATGGCATTGAGACGGAGGGGGCTTCATTCTAGAATTGGCGGGCTATTCGCCGCACTCGTAGGGGGTATAGGTTGACCCAGGAGGGGTGCCCAAGTTGCCGGATTCCGTGAAGTGCTGGGTGGTCCATTCACGTTGCTGAAGGGGGCTGCCTCGCTTCAGGTTTTGGCGGGTAACTTGCCGCGCCCGTAGGGGTCTAGGATTTCATTGCACAGGCTATCCACACGACCAGGGGAACGTCGGGTTTCAGTAGCGGCTCTGTGAAACCCGGGGCTTCCAGATATCTGTATTGTTCTGTGATGCTGGTTACATTTCTGTGATGTTGCATTTTATCACGCCTTGAGCGAATATTATATATTTATATATATACTAGTAGATGTTGTATATGTTTTGCATCCGCGCTAGTCCAGTCCCCGCTCTGTTGTTAGTTAAGTAACCTAATGGGTGATGACGGGACTCAGTGGCGAATGCGGATGGCATATACGTACATCATTATTTTCGTTCTTTTGTGGTGTGATCAATTGATGGGACTGCGTTGATTCGGATCAATGCAAGCTAAACAAACCTATTCTGATGTTGTTGGAACATTTTTCAAAAAACTGTTATTGCAAGGGCGTTCTCTTTTGTTTTGCATATCGGTATTCGGTTATGAATATCCAGCTCCTCAGTCGACAAGGCAAGGGCCGAGATCCCTTCACCGGGAGTGACTCCTTGGACAGAAGTTTGTGTCAGGGCAATAACTTCACTATAGTCGTTTACTTTTGCTTTGCATCGTGGTATTCAGTTGGAATATCCTGCACCTCATTCCACGGGGAAAGAGCCGAGATCCCTTCACCGGGAGTGACCTCTTTAGCAAAGGTTTTCGCAACTATATTTTTAAAAGCTATCCAGTTCCTTCAACGATATCAAGTTCATTACGTTAAAGGTTTTCACCAGAAACCATTCGTAGCCCTCCATCATTTCAGTTAAATATTCGGTAGTATTCAAGCTATGTATTTTGACCTCACGCCAAGGCATAGTGATTGGTAGCTGCTGGATATTTATCTGTTGCATAGATAGATGCGTTGGTTTGGGACAGTCGTACTACTATTTTGGCCTACGTCAAGGGTATATACGGGTGGGTTCAAATTAACCTGGATAATGATGGGTAGAACTTGACATGTGACTTATGACATTTTGACCTCACGCCAAGGTCATAAGAGCATGGGGCAAAAATCACATCGGAAGTTTCTAAAGAAACTGAAACTTGCCAGATATGCACATACATTCTGGAGTGTGATAACGTGAGCGGATTCCATCACGTTATCATGTGATGATAGTTGGATCCCGATTCTCACTGATGAGTTGGTTTACTCCTCGAGTGATCCCGACTAATTCTTCTTTCAGGTTTGGGGAAGAATTTGACGTTACAGTGGGAGGTTTCCTGATTAGATAAAGTGACAACCATTCTGATCTAGGTTAGAGTGCACGCTGAGTGTTTATTTTCTCTCTCTCTTTGGCAGCGACCATGACCCGACCCTAAACTATGACTCGGTGACCAAGATTAACCGAACCTTCTTTAACACTGACTTTTGGATTGTCAGAGTTGAAAACCTCATTGCCACTCCTACTTTTACCCTTTTCTCCAGGACACCCCGTATTACTACGAACGTCCACTTCCATTGGACAAAACCATCGTATGGTTATATACGAACTCGAAGGAATTTATTCGAGGATGGTTTCCGGTTCTGGAGAAAACGAATAAGACTATTCAGTTGTCTTTTCCTTTTACCTTCTCTCAGGTTACGAGTACTCCTTAGTTTAGGAGATAGTATACCTATTACGCTTATTGGATAGTCTTCTTCCAAACCTTAGGCTGGTGCCGAACGGTGGGGAATGAAGAAAACCAATTAGCCTAAACGGTGTACAGAAGGTATTAAGTAAAGACATATCAAGGGATTAGTAAGAGGGCAAAGTAAATTGCGACCGCTATTCACGACCAAACCAAGTATTTCTTCGCTAACCCTAAATCACCTTTGTATTTCTCCAGGACACTCCGTATCACTACGAAGATCCACAGTTTATTGGATACTCCATCGTATGGTTATATACAAACTCGAAAGGAACTTGTTCAAGTTCGGGGATGGATTCTGGTTCAGGAGAAATATGAATAAGGTTTTATTCAGTTGTCTTTTATTTTTACCTTCTCTCGGGTTGCGAGTGCTCCTAGGATTAGGGCAGTACACCCATTATGCTTATTGGATAGTCTTCTTCCAAACCATAGGCTGGTGCCGAACGGTAGGGAATGAAGAAAACCATTTGGTCTAAAGGGGTGTACAGAAGGTAACGACTAAAGACATATAAAAGGATTTGGAGAGATGGCAAAGAATTATACGGTTATAGTTGTGAATCTGGATAGTGGAAGAGGCATTACTAGGAATACCGGGATACCCCATCGAAACATTTCAATGTTTCAGTTTCACTGTGTACTGTTAAAAGAAAACTGATTTCCCAATTAGACACTTGCTCCAGGGTATGTATTTACCAGGTTTGATTCTCACATCTGTATGGTTTTACAGATGATGAGTGGGAGTAAGTTATTGGGAATTAGGTGATCATCCTCATTATATCGGGATTCGTTGTAATTGGTGATATTTGAGGAAGTCACCTGGGTTGTTTGCTGGATGGCAAATATTTGGTTTTGAATATCCGTTGTTATGCACCAATTTCAAATTGATATATCTGTACGTCTATGTTTATAGAGTGAGATGTACCTTTTTGAAATTATGTTTATGACATTTATCTATATCAGTGGTTGGTTAGGTAAGGAGCATTAAACAGCGGTGTAATTCTTCATAACCATAGTACAGTTTTCAACCTACGACGCACAGTGAATGAGTTATTAGACTCAAGGGATTTGTACAGAGTATTGTATGTTGTCCAGTGCCCATTAGGACAGAGGGGTTGGTACTCGTACAATATTTTGTTTACTTGTGACTTCTCTAGTTCTTAGACATGTGTTTCGTAGAAATGCAGGTTCTGAGTTTTGAGAAGTTATAGGTATAAGAGTAAAGTAGAGAATCAGGTGTTGCAAGTATCGGGATTCTTCAAGGTGATCGAAGATGTAGATACTTGTGTATGGTATTCAGTTGATAGTAATGATTAAGAGAACTTGCTTCTCTTTCAGGTTATTCATAATTGGAAGCATTCCTAAGTTGAGTAACGCTGATCGGCCTCCTTCCATTTAGTTGACATGCACTGGAGACAGCTGCATGATTTGAATCTGGTTCAATTAAATCAGTGCCTCTGTTTCTATATTGGATATAGAACAGTTCATATCATGACATTGTTAAGATACGGGGAGTTGTCTAGCTTATGCTTAAAACCAGACACTGGACAACTCAAGGCACGTTTCTGTAATGGCTGTTTGTGGGTTGACCCGGGCTATGACGAGGGTTGACTTTCTACCATCTGGAAGATCAATAGTGATATTGTTCTTAACTCGCCACAGTTTTAACAAAAATGGATTTTTTCAGAAAACAGTAGTGGGAGTATGGTAGAACTGGAAGTGATTCCAGAACCGCAAACGATTACTGAAGATTTGATAAGAACCTAAAGATTCAATCTAGTTTGACATTCCATTAGCCACTCCGTAGATACGGCGGGTTACCTCAGGCGCTCGAGAGGTACTTCGGTATGCTCAAGGACGGTGGCAGGAAGGTTCTTGTTTACCCAGACTCTCCATTGTTGTTGTTCCAGACTGTGAGACTCGGCAGGAGGATGAGTATAGTGTCGTTCTAAACTAGCTTTAGAAGTGAACGTCTATATGACTCTGCCAGAGGGTTGTCGTAGTCAGTGGGAGCAGTGGAAGCATATTGGACAAGTGGCTTATGTCTATTTGTAGACTAAAGCAGATACAACGGAGATAGATCATCTGTTTCTGATGTGACAGTCATAGATTTGACTTCATCAGAATAGGGGATGGATCTGTTAAGAAGGTAGTAGGGTGTGATGTCCTGGTATTTGGATGACATACACAGAGTAGGAAGTGATATTCCTATGCTACGATCGGTTATACTTTAGTTGTCATACAGTAGTTTCTCCACATAGGAATTGGATCTTATATCGTACATTCTGGTTACTAGATCTATGGTTTTAGATCTAGATTTGGGTGGTTTCCCAATCAGGGTACTTAGACAGCATTCTAAGAGTATTTTGAATGGACGACTCCTGGCATGGTGGTGTACCTGCAGGTAATGGAGTCACCCTCTCTAAAGGTGTCTTACAGACTAAAGGGGAGAGGGATGTGCATGATTGGAAGATCAATTGCTTAGGCAATTGAGTCAATCATGAGATGTCAAGTACCACACCAGATGTTGTTTTTGCAGTAGGTGCAATGAGTTGATATTAATCCAATCCTGGAGAAACATTCGGAAGCAGTTTTAGAACATAAGTGAATGTTCTAGGGATACGATAACGGCAGCCTCCTTTAGGAGACGATTATCATTCCAGGCTTCCAAGATGACCTGGATGACAGAGTGGCTGTCAGAGTTATAGTTTTCCCTCTGACGAGGGGCAGTATCTGGACAGATGGTCCAGGTGGATACTGAGGGAAGGCATGGCGCAGGATACTGATTAAGTTCAGTTGACGATACAGTCTAAGAAGTTTGGATTTGGAGTTCATTTATGAGCTAGGTCCCATCAGATATCCAGACATATTCTGAGACAGGTATTGCTCATTTCGGGAGATGGCTTTCTCCGTGAACATGAGATAAAGAGAGACATAGAAAGAAATATCAGAGCGGATCCACTCACTAAGGCTATTCCTCGAACGCAATAGTTTCGCAAACGAGCTTTGTGAGACTGACTATTAGAGGAGTTGGGTGTTCGGAATCACACGGGCTGTGAGTATGCGACATCGCAATAATTAGCCTTGAGTGCAAGTAGGAGATTGTTGGATATAGTGCCCTCAGAGTCAATTATTGGATCACAGGCACGCGATTGCAATGATTGAGGGATGACCTATGCCGGTAGGACAGTCTTACTCGAGATGATAGTATGCTATCTGGTTTATCTTTATCATCGTGTACTGCTTTAGGTGACCTTACAGGTCGCTATTACACGTTGATAGAGCCCCTAGGATTCTTGCTTGACTGCCAGCACTATGAGGGCGATCATATACGTGAGAGCTGGGGTCTATAAGCAAATCCTTAAAAGGTCCCTAGTCGTGGGAGTTTCGAGACAGGGCATCGATACTCCAGAGTAGACTAGTGTATACAGTCGAGACCCTGACGAGGGGCGGTGGCCGGTCTCACAAGCCACTGGTGTCAGTTGGTTCACCTAAGATGTATACAGGTGCTCATTGGGTTATGAGTACACCGGACAGGACTCGTCGGGAACCTGCTAGTTGGTATTATACCTGACGTCAGATAGCAGTTCCCTGGTGACATGTGTACAGGTTAGTTCATCGACCTGAGATCGTCATTTGTCTCGTGTGAGTTCCCACTGTGCTTTGATTACTACCCTACCACGCTCAAAGGAGACGTGCAAACAGGTATTAGTTGGGTACAGTCCCGAGCCACATGGACGCAGTGAGTGGATCTGCAGGGGTTCGTCTTTCCCGGTATTGGGGGTGAGGTTGCGCTGTGTCTAGGAGAGCCAGTACATAAAAGTCCTTTGCCAAGGCAGGAGATTTACTGGTAGATATTCCAGTAGTATCTCAGGGTGTTCTGGGCTACACTCCGACACGACTTGTACCGCTTTTGGGGGTCTGACTTTTACCAACCCCCTAGGCCCGCCATGCGATGTCATAGACGAACGGACCGGACTGTACGGATATTATCACTGACAGGCTCAGTAGGGTGTCAGGATGAGTTCGCTCATCGACGTCCCTTTTAGTTAATAGCTGGTGGCCCGTCACGTATGGCTAATACCTCTGACGTGCTAGTGGTTAAATCCACAGCCATAGTATTGACGAGTCTTTAGAGTCCACCACATACAGTTACTCAAGTTTCGGGCGAAACGCTGTAGAGGCCGTATGGAGATATGGCAGGGTTCGATCAGATACGTGCGGTATTGCACGGATCATGATTGAACGGTTTATACTAGCGGGCTTTGGTTTAAGCCAAATCCTAATATTGTACAGTGTAGATTTTGTCTCTTTGTATTTGTATTCAGTGGGAATACAAATGTGGGCATGTATATGCAGTCGCGGGGTTTTCCTGTAATTTATTACTGGATCAGTTTTCTGAAGTTACCAGTTTGCATTCCGTTCCGGCCAGTTTTCCTTTGTTCCTTCACGGCTGGATTCTTCTGATGGAGGGGCTAATTTGCAAGTTTGCAAATTAGTATTTGTGGAGGGGTTTCTTGCATTTATGGTATTATGATAGATTTAGCATCATGAGATTCCATTTTATTCTTATGCTTTGCATTAATGAGATAAGAAAAGATTTGAAATGGTGTGACTTTTATTCCTAGTTTTCTTCACATCTTTTATGGTCACCTTGAGCTATCCTACACTCACCTCCTTTCTTGATTTTTTCTCCACCAAATTTCATATAGGGGCCGGCCACTTTTGGGAGAGGGTTTTTTTTTCATTTTAATGTGTGGACATTTATCATCTCATAGCTTGTTAAAAATGAGAGCATCATTATTCCCTCCAAAGTTCTTTCTCTCTTTACCTCCATCAAAGGCAACTTCTACCCGCAAGAGACAAAGCGATTCTACACTTGTCTACAATATTCCTTGGACGCGTCGGCTAGCCAACTTCGCGCCCGAGTTGCCTCGGTCCAATGGTGGGAGCCCGTAAAAGAACCCGGCGATGTGGTGCCCGTTTCGACGAGGAGGCGACGACCGGAGATTCTGCGACGAGATCGGAGTGGAGACGAAGACCGAAAGACACGGATCGCTTGGTATAGCTTCTCTACTCTTATTCTAGTTTGCTAGTGTTAGGTTAATGGCCCGATCCGGGATTTTTATGCGCGGTGGTGCCGGTTTTCTAGTTTGAAAAGCTTTTCGTTTCCGCATTCCGGCGTCGGATTGACGGTCGGGGCGCCGCCGTGCGGTCCCGGGAAAAGGATCCGACCCCTGCTCCCCGGGAAGATTCAGGCTCAACTAAAGGATCCCTAGAACCTACTCCTATGACATCTACAGATTCCACGAAAGAAGACATCTAACCTGGAGAAGAGGGATCCTCAGGAAACGAAAGCAGAAGAAAGAAGACGAGCGCCGAGCAACAAGGGCTTATAGCGAGGAAATATGAAGGAATAGGGACCCTGGAGTGGGCTCCACCCCTATTTGTTTCCGCAATCGCACTCATCCAAGGGCGCCCTTCATTTCCCGCCAAAACGCCTCCTCGCGTCCGACGGCTCCGATTGCTCCACTTGTCATTCCCATACTCGACCGCACCCCATCAGACGCCGTAGGTCTGCACACGTCGCGTCGGTCAACCGATGCTTGACACGTGAATTGTCGTTTCAGTGGCATGATGCACGAACCGGCGCACCTTCCTTAAATGCAGAGACCTCACCCTGATTCGCTGGCAGAAAAGACAGCTGACAGCCCGGGGACGCGTCCCGACGAAACCTTAGGAGAGAGCTCGCCCCGGGCGGCCCGACAGTCCACTCCTGACCCGACCCGCTAGTTGGTCGGGACAAGAGTGGGGGGCTAATGATGATGCTCAATATTGGCGATCTCCAAGATCAGGACACGTGGCAGATGACGTGTCCCAGAACTTAGAAGAAAGGGCCCACAGGGGCCGACCAGGCCACCCCTGTATCCGACCTGCAAGCACCAGCTGGCTCTCCTCAGAGCCCCCTGGAAATTGGCCTCCTCGGCCTCTCAGCTCTCCTCGAGCTGCTACAGGACCAAGACTTCTCGGCCCTCTCGTTCGTCCTCGAGCTCCCTAGCCGAGGCCATCTTCCTCGGTCCCTCCGACCGACCAACTCCACCACTCACAGGCGTAATCGCCGCTCCGCAAATCTCGCCATGCGCAGATTCTCCGCCGGCAACATCCCACGTTCCACGCCATCACGATCCCCATTAACGGGCGATCTGCTCTTTACACGGGCGTGACGTCGGGAACGTAACTGCCGGCGAGATTCTTGCACCTGCTGCTGCGCGCTGCCGCCGCTATATAAACCCCTATCACAGAGGGGTCAAGTAAGCCATTTTTTACCCACTTAGCCGTTACTTTGCTCAAATCTCGTACTAACTTGATCATCGGAGGGTCCTCGGTGGTACCAAACCATCTCGGGACTTCTTTGCAGGTACTCGGCGTTGACTCCTCAAAACCACCAATCTCCTCAAAATCCCTTGAGATCCACACGCAACAGGAGATCACCTCCAAGATCCACCGGGAGATTGACGGAAGACAACATCTGACGGAGACCCGAAAAGGACCTCCATCAGTATCTTTCTTCTTCTTTTAAGTATAGGTTAATCTCACTACCATATAAACCTTGAGCACTTATTTATATAATTCTATACTAACTTTATCAAAAATAAACTCTTTGAGTTTCACCATTATTTTTACTTTTATTTAAAATGTACTTGATACACCTACAAGGATCTCACAAATGAGCTCGAGTGCGTATAGGGTTACGAAGGATCGATCAATCCTCTACCAATCCAGAGAATCATCAAATCTACACCTGCACATACTATTGGCCCAATGGTCCATCGGGTCCATACTTGCATGCGCGCTGCCATAAGGAGATTCGCGTGTCGTGATAGATGGCAATAAACTAATACAATTAACAGTTAAGCGGGTAAAACTTTATCAAGTAGGAGCAGGAGATACGCGTGTGTATATATAAGTAATCATACCAAGATCTACCATCACTGCTCCAATAAGAGGTTGCTCCTACGGATAAAGTTGTAGGGGCAGAGCACTGCTCCTACGGATATATTCGTAGGAGCATAAAAATACACTGTAGGTGAAGACCGCAGGTGCAAGTTTTCGCTCTGAACATGTCCCTACAGAGTAATAATTGCCCTTACGCTTTACTCCGTAGGGACATATTTTCCTACGGCTTACACCGTAGGGACAAAAATATTTATTTAATTTATCGGTTTATAAAATAAAATACTTGCCCCTACAGATTACTTCTTACGGCCTGAATATACTCCTACGGAGTTCTTCGTAGGTCCAGATAAAAGCCCCTACGGATTTCTCCGTAGGTCCAGCTAAAGGCTTCTACGGGGTTATTCGTAGGTCCAGACAAACGTCCCTACGGATACATTCGTAGGGGCAAGTTTAATGCCTGTTACTAAGTCCATAGGGGCAAAATATCAGATATCCTGATAATTTGCCCCTACGGCTAACCGTGTAGGGGCAAACGTTACACCTACGGATTACTCCGTAGGTGCAACAGATGGCCCTACGGATTAATCTGTAGGGACAAAATACTAGGGTTCTTTTTTTAAAATGGGCTTCCTATTTTTTCCTCGTCCTGTGCACAGTAATATATACATCATATAACCAAATACCGCAGTATTCATAATCAACATCTCACGCATAATATATAAAAGAAATAAACAAACAGAATACAATATCAATCTAAATCATCGTGAACACGCAAACAACACCAATATCGTCCAAAATATATACAATATGTATCATATAAGTACATACATCCTTAAAATATAAAAAAAAAGCCATCTTAACTCGGTCCAGCTTCTCCACCTCTGATAAATACCGTAATATGACGCATCTGCTCCTCGGTGCAGCCCCGAGCCATCAAAAACTCGACCAATGAAGAAGCGGACTGTGCGGGAGTCTGAGCGGGCTGTGGAGCTGCAGGAGTGGTCTGCGCAACCGCAGCCGAGATAGTGGCTTGCGGAGCCACAACCGAAGGAGATGCATGTGGAGCCGCAGTCGAAGCAGACTGTTGCATCTGTTTAATTTTTTGTGTAATAAACGAGTAAGAACCGTATATTAGATTTTAGTCGAATTCGTATCATTATCAGGATATTGCGAAAACCCAATCTAAGAATACTTATGACTTAGGGCTCGTTTGGATATCTAGTTTGGAAAATCGTAGTTTATTTTAATTAGACAGTTTTATATAAGTATGATTAATCAAAACTAAGTTTACAACCAAATAAGCTCAGGATATTAATGTTGCATATGTTCCTATCTACAATGTGATATAATATTTTACTATTAAGTAGTATACGTACCAACATCTTTTTCAACTCCTCGACGGTGGTCTTCAAGGTGGCAACATCATGCTCTAGACGTCGCTCACGGGGGTAGGGGAAGTAACCGCCGGAATGGAGTCCAAGCTCATATGAGTCCTGCTAGGACCCAGTCCCCGGACTCCCTCCCAACCTCCGTGGTGCCCTCCGTGTGCGGCGTTTAGGATTGGATCCAGCAGCATCGGATCGGTTTGTCCAGTAAAATCGATTCCCTAGCTTTTGGTACACTTTCTTTCTACCCTAAATTGCTTTCATTTTTAACATTTACCGATTTACGCATTGGCGAATCTTCCAAGACAGCCATTTTCTGAATGTCTTTTGTTTGGTAGGTCCGCGGTATCGAAAATCTACCACCTTTTTCATCGTCTATGTTAAACAAATTTATTGAGGTTTATGGATTATTTACTCTATTAATACACATACTAAAAGGACATGCGGTTTATAATTAAAATACTCTATAACATGAAAATTAGATTCTAAAATTTAGGCTATTAATTATATATGAAATCTTATCAGTAAACTATACTCAGTTTTCTATATTATTCTGACCTTTTTAATCTTTTTCATTCATAAGCTACCAAATATAGTCGAAATTATTCATTTATCTAATCGAGTGAAATCAAGTATTTTCTTCAGTTTAATCTCCTACTACCTGAAATGTATAATTGGGGACTTCATCCAACCTCCCCAAAGTCATAGATTACCATTTTAAGGAAAAGCATCACAAAGCTAATTAATTAATTACATATCACAAAGTTAATTAATGGTTATCCAAAAACTAGCTAGGGTTTCACTATCTAAAAGGTGATGGATTAAGCAATAAGATGATCTTTAAATGTTTGCCACTCACCACCATGCATGGCCTCCGTAAATCTACAGTTCCTTGTACTTTTTCTCCATATATTTTTATATAAATATTATCCTCAATATTTTTTTCTAATTATTTTCATATAATTTTATATATATATTTTTTACCTAATCTAAAACCCTAATCTAATTTTCCTAACCTAAGCCCAGCCCAAACCCACACAACCCGACCCGACCACTTCACTTTCCCTCTTCCTCTCTTTTCTCTCTCTTCCCCATTTCTTTTAAACTCAACGGCTCTTTCTCCTTTTCTCTTGCACTCGCCCCTGACCTCATCCTCGCCACGCCAACAAACCCCATGATCTCGGTGGCCACCTCCTCCATCTCCTCAACATCTTCTCTCTCCTCCCTCGTTTTCTCTCCCCAACGCCGTCCTCCTCAATCGCAACGGCGCTCGCAAGATCCGCCCCCCACAATCCTGTCTCACTTTCAATAACCACCGAGCCCCTCACCATTTGATGGAGGTCCTTTTTGGGTCTCCGTCAGATGTTGTCTTCCGTCGATCTCCCGGTGGATTTTGGAGGTGATCTCCTATTGCGCGTGGGTCTCAATGGGTTTTGAGGAGACTGGTGATTTTGAGCAATTTAGCGTCGAGTACCTGCAAAGAAGTCCCGGGGTGGTTTGGTAACACCGAGGACCCTCCGACGATCAAGTTAGCACAATATCCGAGCAGAGTAACGGCTAAGTGGAGTAGAAAATGGCTTACTTGACCCCTCTGTGATGGGGGTTTATATAGTGGCGGCAGCACGCAGCAGCAGGCGCGAGAATCTCGTCGGCAGTTACGCTCCTGACGTCACGCCCGCGTAATGAGCGGATCACCCGTTAATGGGGATCGTGATGGAATGGAACGTGGGATGTTGCTGGCGGAGAATATGCGCATGGCGAGATTTGCGGAGCGGCGGTTACGCCTGTGAGTGGTGGAGTTGGTCGGTGGGAGGACCGAGGAAGATGGTCTCGGCTGGGGAGCTCGGGGAAGAGCGAAAGGGCCGTGGAGTCTTGGTCCTGTGGCAGCTCGGGGCGAGCTGAGAGGCCGAGGAGACCAATTTTCATGGGGCTCTGAGGAGAGCTAGCTTGTGCTTGCAGGTCGGATACATGGGTGGCCTGGTCGGCCCCTGTAGGCCCTTTCTTCTGAGTACTGGGATACGTCATCTGCCACGTGTCCTGATCTTAGAGGTCGCTAATATTGAGCATCATCATTAGCCCCCCACTCTTGTCCCGACCAGTTAGCGGGTCGGGTCAGGAGTGCACTGCCGGGCCGCCCGGGGTGAGCTCCCTCCTAAGGTTTCATCGGGACGTGTCACCGGGCTGTCAGCTGTTTTTTCTGCCAGCGAATTAGGGCGAGATCTCTGCATTTAAGGAAGGTACGCCGGTTCGCGCATCCTGCCACTGAAGCGATGGTCCACGTGTCCAGCCTCGGTTGGCCGACACGACGTGTGCAGACCTGCGGCGTATGATGGGGTGTGGGAACGACAAGTGGAGCAATCGGAGCCGTTGGACGCGAGGAGGTGTTATGGCGGGAGATGAAGGGCACCGTTGGATGAGGGTGATTGCGGTGATAAATAGGGGTGGGACCCACTCCAGGGCCTCTACTCCTTCGTAAGTCGATTTCTTCTAAGTCTTGGCTGCCCGGTGCTCTTCCTCTTTTGGGTTGGATACATGGTTCATTCCCACTCATTGGGTTTTTCGTTCCGGAGGGAGGCCGGCGGTGTGGCCGCGCCCCCAGCAGGCTCACGCCTTGCGCCGAATGTTCCGCTGGTGATAGGGCCGTCCGCTTCATTGATGGCTCCTGGTGATCATTCATCTGGCGGCCAGAGACGTCCACGGTCATTCGAGCCCCAGACGAGAGATATAGGGGAGGGCGAGGACGAGGTCCCCCTTAAAAGGAAAAGGACGATCTCTCGTGGGCCGCCGTCGAGGGTTTATGAGGGGATTTCCGCGCAGGAGGGTGATACCGTCTTCATGGCTCTGTAAGGTTACTAGGCATTGTCACAATAGTCTATAAGGCATCAACCATGCCCGATTTAAAATTTAGACGTGCCGAACAACCTAAAGCGAGGATTTTTGCTAGATAATTAGGGTTAAACATGCAAGTAAATATCTTTACTTCTAAGAGTTAGGGATTACAACCTTTGTAGTCCGTTCCTTCACTTTTAAAGCTCCGTGTTGAGATCCCTTCGCTGCGATCATCGAGTACCCGGACTCAAGAGAGGCTCCATAAAGAGAAAGATGCAAACTTGCTTCCGATCTTCAATAACTAAGATGATCTACCTTGAAGAAACTCAAACCCAAGCTTTTGCTTTGCTAATCAAGTATTAGCAAAGCAAACATCCTAATCTAAGTGGCTAGAATAGATGAGAATGATGAAGTAGGAATTTAGCACTCATTACTCATTATCATCACTTTGCAAAAAGCTAGAAAGATTTATCAAGAGGAAGAAGAAGAAGAAGAAGAATCTATTTGTGATGAATAATGAAATCAAGTGTGAGGTTAGAATTGCAACCATGGGTTAAGAATCAAGACTTAACCCATGTAGAGAAATAACCATGGTAAAGGGTTGGGTTGGGTTAAAGAAATATCTATGCAAAATATCTTTTCTTAAAACAAAAGCAAAGCTTCTAGAAGTTTCAAGAAAGCTTAACCCTAATCCAAACCCTAACCATGTTTAAACTCCAAAAAACATTTTGCATTTATAAGCTTAACTTGTTACAATATTATATATCACATATACAATATTTATTGTAAAAAAATAATACAATTAACATATATCACATATATATTAATGTATTACCCGAGTGAGAAAAAAAATCTTTAAGTGAGCTTATATTAGTTAATGTAATTTAATATATCAAATATATAATTATACATTAAATAGTCGAATCAACACTTGATCCGATAATCCGGTTATTTCACAAATAACCGACCAATATAATCTGTATCAGTTTAACGAATCAACACTTGATCCGATGACTCGGCTATATCATATATATACCCGGCCGATATCTCATATCGCAAGAATCTAATACGGTATCACATACACGTATTGTTCTCGGTCCCGCATATATCACATATGTGCTCCTACTCCGTTTTGCCTGAGTCAAGAAACCTCTGTGTAGGACTCTAAAGAATCGTCAATACGCCGGCAGTAGGTGATGATTAGATTAAACACCCACAAGCTGCAAGCGGTCAGCTAAACGTAACAGCCACCCAGGTATTGAGCGATCAGAAGATCAACAAGCAAGTCTGTACATTCTCCTGTGAATCCAATCAGTAACACTCTCGTACAGTCCGGTCTTTTCGTCTGATATGTCGCATATCTCGCCTAGGGGTAGTAAACCTCAGTCCCCAGTAGCTTGATAAGTTGTGTCGATATTAGGTCCATAACAGTTCGAGAAACTACTGATAACACTTACCAGTAAATCTCAGCAACCCTGGCCAGGTATTTCCAGTTATAACCAATCGAACACAGTGCAACATCAACTCCATATACCGGGAGAGACGAAACCCCTCCTATCGCTCATTGCCTCCATGTGATTCGGGACTGTACCCAAAAGCCACATTTTTGCACGCCCTCTTGGACGTGGTATGATGGAAATCAAAGCACAGTGGGAATCACACAAGAATCTATGAAGATCTCGGGTTTACAGACTAACCTGTACCAGTGTCACCAGAGAACTGCCATCTGACGTGAGGTATAATACCATCTGGGAGTTCTCGGCGAGTCCGTCCAGTATACCCAGTCTCCACTGAGAACCCGTATACCTTCTTTGATGTCAAACACCAGTGGATATGGGATCATCCATCGCCCATCATATGGGTCAAGAAGCGCATACGCTAGTCTACTCTGGAGTATCGATGCCCTATCTCGGTACTCCCACGACTAGGAACATTTGAAGGATGTTCTTGGCGACTACACTGTCCCCACTAGTATGATCTGCATCATAGTCCTGGTAGTCAAGTACTCATCCTAAGGGCTTTATCAACATGTAACATAGAGACAATCAGAGTACATGTTAAGATAAAGAGTAACCAGATAGCATACTATCATGTCGAGCAAGAAAGTCCTCCCTATATATGTCCAAGCATCCACTACAATATACAACGTATGTACAGTAATGGCCTCTAGGGCATACATATAACTAACAATCTCCCACTTGCACTAGGGCCATCTGTTGTAGTATCTCATACCCAACAATAAGCCGTGGTTGAAGTATCTCATACTCAACCATCCCCTAAAAGTCTCTACTGGGAAATAGGCCTTTGTGACTGGATCCGTGCTGTTGTCCTCTGTGTCTTCTCTCCTAACCTCGATCTCCCTGGAGATCAACCATCTCTATGATCAGGTGATACTGCCTAAGAATATGTCTGGATCTCTGATGGGACGGGTGTTCCTTGGCATAAGCCACAACTCCATTGTCACACAATGGTAGGAACGAAGTTCATCTCATGAACTAAAATATATATCCAGACTGCCTCTTTGGTAGCATCCTTGGTAACGATGTATCTTGCCTTTAATCGTCTAGTAAGTCACGGTATCTAGCTTGGAACTCTTCCAACATACCGTCCCTCCACTGAGGGTAAAGACAATGCCTGCGACTGACATTCAGTCGTTCTTATCACCCTGGAACCTTTCCAGTGATTCTCTCCAGGATCGATTGATACCATCTTACTACAACTAGTGAGAATTCTAACATCTAATTAGATCTATCTCATAGATCCATAACTTAGGATTTAGGAGGTATCATTTTGATCCTATATGGAGAATTTTTGTGATAAGAGGACATTGACCGAGCGTAGCATAGGAAACTTCTTCCTTATCAAAAGTATGTCATCCACGTACTATACAAGGATCACCACCATACTCCCTACTACCTTTTTGTATATACTTGTTTCATCTACTATTTTGATGAAGTCAAACTCTTTGACTAGCACATCAAAACAGACGTTCCAACTCCACGATACCTGATTTATCCTATAAAACATCTTGCCCACGTTTCCGCTGCTACCACTGTTTACGAAGCCCTCTGGCTGTGTACTTATAGATGCTCTCTTCCAAATCATCATTTAGAAAAGTTGTCATGAAACCCAACCGCCAGATATCGTAGTCATGGTATGTAGCCGTGGCAAGTAGGATCTGGATGGACTTAAGCATAGCTTTGAAATTCTCAACTTTTCCATGTACACCAAGTAATCTTCTGAAGATATACTTGCTCCTGATGGGGATTTAACTTCAGATAAAGCAACCAAAGTCCATACTTTGTTGGTGTATAAGGATTCCATCTCAGATCACTAAGCATCCAGTCATGCTCACAGAGTCCCCACTCCTGATGGCCTGCTCGAAACTAGTTGGGTCATCATCTCATGATGCAATCCTTGCTCCCACTGTCATAGAGAAACCGAAGAATCTCTCAGGTGGATGAGGAACCCTACCAGATCGGCGGAGAGGCTGAGGTTCGTTGGAAACTATTGAATCCTTTGGTTCTACCAAATCACCAGCTGCAATTTGTATAGCTGGAACTCTTTCCAGTTCTACCTCATGACCACTAATTTCTTCACAAGAAATTCCCTTTCACAAAGGTGGCATGCTGAGAAAAAAAAACACCTTTTGTTCCCCAGTTTGGTAGAAGATATTCCCATGCGAATGCTTGGGATATCCAACAAACTTCCAAAGAACTGACCTTGCTTCGAGCTTGTCCGTATTTTGCTTTTAAACATAGACAGGACAACCCCAAATCTTAACATCTTTAAGAGATGGGATTTTCCTATACCATATCACATATGGAGTGGTAGACATCTGATTTGGTTGGAACCCTATTCAATAGGTATGCAACTTCTCAAGTGCATAACCCCAAAAGAAAATAGGCAACTCAGTAGTACTCATCATAGAGCACACCACATTTCATAGGGTGTGATTTCTCCGCCCCGATACACTGACGTGCTGTGGTGTATACGGATGAGTAATGTTGAGAGAGAATCTCATTCTCCTTTAGAATAGTCCAGGAATTCCGTGCTCAAGTATTCTCCTCCTTGATCTCATCAAAGGACATAATACTTATACCCGTTTTTGGTTGTCTACTTCTAACTTATATTCTGTGATTATCTCAAAAGTTTCAGACTTGTGTTTCAACATGAACATATGTCTGAATCTTGAAAGATCATCAGTGAATGTAATGAAGTACAAAGAACCGGTCATGGCATTGTAGACATGGGACTTTCATACATCAACATGTATTAATCCCAAGAGTTCACTAACTCTTTCTCTGTTTCTAATAAACGGAGTTGTGGTCATCTTATCTTTGTGACATGACTGGCAAGTTTTACAAGATGTAAATCCAAACTAATTTAAATATGCATCTTTATGTAACTTCAGCTAGTCGGGTCGCATTGATATGACCTAGTCTACAATGCCTCAAGAAGGTTTCGTTCATTTCTGAACTCTTCCTCTTGTGTGTGTTCTGTACGTTAAGAACTGTAGTTTGATTTAGAACGTCTATACTTTTAGATAACGTGCCTGAACCGATCAACTCTTGATATAGGAAATGTTCAAAACATTATGCAACAACACAAAATTATATCCTTCTTTACTAATAAAGAGACTGATATGATGTTGTATATCAGGTTCGGTATCTAATAACATTCGTTCAGAATCAATGTATTCTGGTAATACAGGATGATAACTGCCAACAGTCTTGGCTGCAACACTTGCATCATTTCCAACTCTTGAAACTTATCACCCGTTCTCAGTTCTCTACCTATCTGTAGCCCATGTAACAAATTACATTTGCGGGATCCTGATCCGGTATCTCATACCCAGGACGTAAAGGATACTGAGAAATAGTTCTCGGTAATGAACACACCCGAAGAAGATGTATCAGCACACACTTTCTTCGTTTGGGTGGCACGGGAATTCTGGTAATCCCCTATTTCCTGCTCTGTCTTATAACAATTATAATTAGGAGCGGGACCAACGTTCCCTAGCGCAGTATAATAAGCGGGTTCCGTCAATACATCCGTATTATTATCTTGATTAAGGCGTGACATAGTCGCTACCTGGAGAGAGATAGAAGAAAACACTCAGCGTATGCTCTTGCAAGATTAGATTGGTTATTAATATATCTAATCAGGATGTCTCCCACTGTTTTAGTCAAATCTTCCTTCAAACCCTAAAAGGAAAGACTAGCCGGGATTAATTACACCCTACAAGTTTGCCAATCTTTCAGCCAGGCCAGTGCCGTTACTTTGAGAGAGGTTCCCCGCGCTTTCGCACGGACCTAATTAAAGTAAACCTCGTTTTCCCAGAGGCATAACCCCGTTGACACCTTTCTAGACACCTACTTGATCGGCTAATTGTAATGTGTAAAACTCTCTCAGGAGTAACTCTTACTCGCAGCGGGTATCGGGATCCAACTATCTCATAGAAAGTATGCAATCTCATTGTAAATTTCAACACTTGAAATTCCCAATAATATTTTGCCCCTAGCAACTTATGACCTTGGCTAAGGTCAACAAATCATAAGCGCTAGCCAAGTTCAACCCGTCATTTCCCGATTGAATTAAACCCACCCGCACGACCCTTGGCTAAGGTGAACAAAGTCACACGACTACCCTAACTCAATCGCATCATATGCTTATGCAGATAAGCATAAATAGCTACCGCACACTACGCCTTGACTAAGATCAACAAACGTAGTACGAATACTAAGTAGTACTTATCTGAAATGACGGAGGGCTACGATAGGTTTTTAAGAAAACTCTTTGCGTAATGAACTTGATATCGTTGTAGAATTGAGTGATTTTAAATGGAATGTTTTTGAGGCCTTTTCTAGTTTTGCTAAAGAAGTCACTCCCGGTGAAGGGATCTCGGCTCTTTCCTCATCGAATAAGGTGCAGGATATTTCACAAATATCACTATGCAAAGAAAAAGCTTTAAAAACAATCAAAAGACAAACCAAGTTTGTAGCATCTGCTAGTTTCGCTAAAGAGGTTACTCCCGGTGAAGGGATCTCGACTCTTTCCTTATCGAATAAGGTGCTGGATGTTCTACAAGGAACACCGCTATGCAAAGCAAGAACTAGAGCTACCAGTTTTTGAGACAAGTTTCTACAACATCTTTAGGTTTCTTTTAGTTTCATTAATCTTATTAATGAAGTCCCATTTTATTATGCTTCACAAGCATCACATTTGAAATGAAATCAGCAATATAACATATATCTCATATATATAATATAAACATTCGTCTCATGCAGTAATATGATCTCATCACAGAACATTGCAGCAGAAGATAACATATGAAATGTTGGATATACTAGGATGTCCGTGTTTTATGCGAGCCTGTATAAAACGCGGATTCCACGGTCGCGATGAATAGCCAAACCCATATCCCTAGACCCCTACGAGAGCGGCAAGTAACCCTGCCAGTTCTAGAGTTAGGAGACCCGGTCTCGACACCTCGAGATGGCCTCCCACTGGACCCTAGAACCCGGTTACTTGTGCTCCCCTTCTTGGGTCTACCTAATGCGGAAAAGTAAATAATATACAATGGTGACATCATCCTCAGCCCGGAAGTGCCCCAATAAAAGAATATTACATACAATGAATTTTACATGAATGAAAATAAAAAACCTTATCTCACATAAAACCCCCGGCTATTCAAAACGCGACGATCCAATATAACATATCACAGCAACACATAATATCTCATATCATCAACGTAAGCAAGTATGCATATCCCGATTGTCGTTGATGTATAGCAACGAAGCTAGCGATACACCACATACTACGCTTAAGGTCACAGAAAAGAAAGTGTAAAACTACAACAGTTGGAATCCGCAACCTCCTTAGACACCGCATGCCTAACCAAATGAATTCCTTAGACATCGCATGCCTAACCATTATAAACCCCGCATTTTAGTCTCGATCTCGAAAACACTTTTCAATATCAAGTCGGGCAATTCAACAAGATTCCCGACATCTTGATCGAATGCTCGTCGCAAACTTTAGTAGACGGCCGCACCCCCGGATGCCGTCGACGAAGTGCACTAAGGCGGAACACCGCTGCCGCGAGCACCCGAACGGATGCTTTTGGCGACGGGGTTCTCCTACAGTCACTTGGTCGGGGCTATGGGGTGTGGCTATCTATTAAGTTTACCCGGCGAGTATCCGCGTACGATACGTGATTGGGACGGACTTTTGATCACATCAAAATCCCATGGCAACCGATCAAATGAGACTAAACTACTAGATTTATAACATTCAAATTAGTTATCTCATAACTACTTGTGGATTCCAAATATTGTATCACATTCCAGATAAATAGACAATGTTAAACTTTCCGATCAAATAAACAAACACCCAAGATTTCCCAAATAGCTCAACACTTGAGCGGAGTTCAAAAAGTATCCATCACATGCCACAGTACTAATGGTCCAGCCGTAGAAGGGTCAAACCAATGCCTCACATGTGGCAACGCCGTACTGCCCCAAACCCTAAGGTTTAGAGGCGGTTCAGACGGTCACATAATCGAGTTAAGGTTTGTATTCTTCTAGATGGTCCATCGCATTACTTGCATGACTATGAATGTTCTTTAATTAAGGAAAAAATCCAACACTTTGAAATTTTCCGGCAGGGGAAAAAGTGAGTTATTGATATCCATTCGAACTTTTTAACACGTTCTAAATTACCCGGAAAAACTTAAATGAAGTTAAACTTTCCGATCGAATCAACGAATTCTAAAGGATCTCCAGAACACTCAACACTTGAGCAATATTAAAAATTCCCAGAAGCACTTGGTAACACCTACGGATCAACTGTTGGAAAAACGATCCCTCAATCCTCAATCCTTGCCGCGGAACCGCTGCCAATACCTTGGTTTGGCCGCGGTTCCGCGGCGCTTTGATGGATTCAAGGGTTCGTTTTTCGCCAGTATCCATAAAATTACCTGCTTAATTTTCTGAGTATTTTTAATACAGAAAAAAATCAACATTTTAAAAAATTTCCAGAGAGGGGGTAAAACACGATGTTTCGGGGTTCGATCGGACTTTTAACTTCGTATACACATCGCCTAATGCTCTAGCTAGGCTCTGATACCACTATAAGGTTACTAGGCACTGTCACAAGGGTCTATAAGGCATCAACCATGCCTGATTTAAAATTTAGACGTGCCGAACAACCTAAAGCGTGGATCTTTGCTAGATAATTAGGGTAAAACATGCAAGTAAACATCTTTACTTCTAAGAGCTAGGGATTACAACCTTTGTAGTCCGTTCCTTCACTTCTAAAGCTCCGTGTTGAGGTCCCTTCGCTGCGATAATTGAGTACCCAGACTCAAGAGAGGCTCCATGAAGAGAAATATGAAAACTTGCTTCCGATCTTCAATAACTAAGATGATCTACCTTGAAGAAACTCAAACCCAAGCTCTTGCTTTGCTAATCAAGTATTAGCAAAGCAAACACCTTAATCTAAGTGGCTGGAATAGATGGGGATGATGAAGTAGGAATTTAGCACTCTTTTGTTTTCAATTTATCACTCATTATCATCACTTTGCAAAAAGCTAGAAAGTTTTATCAAGAGGAAGAAGAAGAGGAATCTATTTGTGATGAATAATGAAATCAAGTGTGAGGTTAGAATTGCAACCATGGGTTAAGAATCAAGACTTAACCCATGTAGAGAAATAACCATGGTAAAGGGTTGGGTTGGATTAAAGAATATCTATGCAAAATATCTTTGCTTAAAACAAAAGCAAAGCTTCTAGAAGCTTCAAGAAAGCTTAACCCTAATCCAAACCCTAACCATGTTTAAACTCCAAAAAACATGTTGCATTTGTAACCTTAACTTGTAACAATATTATATATCACATATACAATATTTATTGTAACAAAATAATACAATTAACATATATCACATATATATCAATGTATTACCCGAGTGAGAAAAAGAATCTTTAAGTGAGCTTATATTAGTTAATGTAATTTAATATATCAAATATATAATTATACATTAAATTGTCGAATCAACACTTGATCCGATAATCCGGCTATTTCATAAATAACCGACTAATATAATCTGTATCAGTTCATTGAATCAACACTTGATCCGATGACCCGGCTATATCACATATACCCGGACGATATCTCATAACGCGAGAATCTAATACGGTATCACATACACGTATTGTTCTCGGTCCCGCACATATCACATATGTGCTCCTACTCCGTTTTGCCTGAGTCAAGAAACCTCTGTGTTGGACTCTAAAGAATCGTCAATACGCCGGCAGTAGGTGATGATCATATCAAACACCCACAAGCTGCAAGCGGTCAGCTAAACGTAACAACCACCCAGGTATTGAGCGATCAGAAGATCAACAAGCAAGCCTGTACATTCTCCTGTGAATCCAATCAGTAACACTCTCGTACAGTCCGGTCTCTTCGTCTGATATGTCGCATATCTCGCCTAGGGGTGGTAAACGTAAGACTCCAGTAGCTTGACAAGTCGTGTCGATATTAGGTCCATAACAGTTCGAGAAACTACTGATAACACTTACCAGTAAATCTCAGCAACCCTGGCCAGGGATTTCCAGTTATAGCCAATCGAACACAGTGGAACATCAACTCCCTATACCGGGAGAGATGAAACCCCTCCTATCGCTCATTGCCTCCATGTGATTCGGGACTGTACCCAAAAGCCACCTTTTTTCACGCCCTCTTGGACGTGGTATGATGGAAATCAAAGCACAGTGGGAATCACACAAGACTCTATGACGATCTCGGGTCTACAGACTAACCTGTATCAGTGTCACCAGAGAACTGCCTTCTGACGTGAGGTATAATACCATCTGGGAGTTCTCGGCGAGTCCGTCCAGTGTACCCAGTCTCCACTGAGCACCCGTATACCTTCTCTGATGTCAAACACCAATGGATATGGGATCATCCATCGCCCATCATATGGGTCAAGAAGCGCATACGCTAGTCTACTCTGGAGTATCGATGCCCTGTCTCGGTACTTCCACGACTAGGAACATTTGAAGGATGTACTTGGCGACTACACTGTCCCCACTAGTATGATCTGCATCATAGTCCTGGTAGTCAAGTACTCATCCTAAGGGCTTTATCAATATGTAACATAGAGACAATCAGAGTACATGTTAAGATAAAGAGTAACCATATAGCATACTATCATGTCGAGCAAGAAAGTCCTCCCTATGTATGTCCAAGCATCCACTACAATATACAACGTATGTACAGTAATGGCCTTCAGGGCATACATATAACTAACAGGCTCCATCTAGGCTCTCCGTCGCTGCCGGCCTGCTCGCCGGGATGGAAGAGTCGGCCGGGGGAAGGCTTCCACATGGCATCCTGAGGGTCCAAATGGAGGCCATAGCCCAAGGGGTGGTCCAGGTACGAGCTCTTCTATGCGTTGTTTTTTTGACCTTTCTTTCTTTGGCTCGAGCGTCTCCAAGTTTCTCATCCGTTTCCCGTTAGGTCCTTCAACACCGCGCCCTCGCTATTCGTATGGAGGCCGAGGGGGCGTTCCACGCGCCGAGGCTGTTGGGATTCCTTAGCACCTAGCCTAGGGTTTTGCAAGCATCACAAATGCCACAACAAAAATTCAAGGGGGTGCTAAGCAATCAAACTCATAATCATGCTAGAAAACCAGGGTAACCAAAACAAGTAATCTACATTACAAAGAGAAGTGAACAAAAATACAACCTTTGTAGATCCGGTCCTTCACTTCTAAAGCTCCGTGTTGACGTCCCTTCGCTGCGATCATCGAACTCCCGGACTCTAGTATAGAATTCCCCGGAGAAATGAACAAGCTTGCTGGTAGACTTCGAGACCGAAGATGATCTACGTCGAGATGACTCAAACTCAAGCTAACCCTTCACTAGGTCAAGAACTTTGTGAAGAGAACACCCTAAACTAAATGGAAAGTAGTAGACGATGATGAAATAGGAAGTGGGTTCACTTTAGATTTTTGATTTCTCACTTTGTTTCTTCACTTAGAAAAATCTAGAAAGCTTTTTTCTTTTGGATGAAGAAGAAGAAGAAGAATGAGAATGAGAACTCAAGTGAAGATAATTATGATCAGTTATGTAACCATGGGTGAGTTAGTATCATCCACTAACCTTTGTAGAGACTAAACCATGGTTTAAGCTAATGGTTTGGTTAATAAATATCTTTAGTAAAACAAAGTGTGTGGAATTTGTCAAAGATACTTTAAGCTTCATGAAGCTTCAAGTCAAGACAAAGAAAACCACCATTTTGAATTACAAAAATAATAAAAACCCTAACCATTATCTTAAATATGGTGTAAGTCATACACACACCCAAGTTTGCATGTATCATCAAGCATGATACAATCATGTACACAAACATATATCACATATACATTATGTGCACATCAAGTGAGAAAAGCAATCTTAAGTGAACCAATACTAGTTAATGTAAAGTAATATATCAAATATATAATTATACATTAAATCATTAAATCAACACTTGATTTAATGATCCGGCCATATCGCGTATAATCGACTAATATCTAGTGTATCAAAATATCGAATCAACACTTGATTCGGTAACCCGGTTATATCGCATATAACCGAACGGCGATACAAATCGCGAGAATAGAATACAGTATCACATACTGGTATTATTCTCGGTCCCGCACATATCTCATATGCGCTCCTATTTTTTTTCGCCTGAGCCAGGAAAGCTCTGTGTAGGACTCTAAAGACTCGTCAATACGCCGACAGTAGGTGATGATCATATCAGACACCTATAAGCCGCAAGCGGTCTTCTAAACGTAACGGCCACCCGGGTATTGAGCGATCAGAAGATCAACGAGCAAGCCTGCTCACACTCCTGCAAATCCGATCAGTAACACTTACCGCACAGTCCGGTTTGTTCGTCTGATATGTCGCATATCTCGCCTAGGGGTAGTAAACGTCAGACCCCAGTTGCTTGATAAGTCATGCCAATGTAAGGTCCATAACGAGCGTGAAACTACTGATAACACTTACCAGTAAATCACATCAACCCTGGCCAGGGATTTCTAGTTATGGCCAGTCGAGCATAGCGCAACATCAACCCCCAATACCGAGAGAGACGAATCCCCTCATATCGCTCATTGCCTCCATGTGACTCGGGACTGTACCCAAAAACCACTTGTTTGCATGCCTCAGTAGAGCCGTGGTAGGGTGGAAATCAAAGCACAGTGAGATACACACAAGACTCTATGACGATCTCGGGTCGACAGACTAAGCTGTACCAGTATCACCAGAGAACTGCCATCTGACGTGAGGTATAATACCATCTAGGAGTTCTCGGCAAGTCCGTTCAGTGTACCCTGTCTCCACTGAGCACCTGCATACCATCTCTGATGTCAAACACCAATGGATATGGGAACATCCATCGCCCATCACATGGGTCGAGAAGATATACGCTAGTCTACTCTGGAATATCGATACCCCGTCTCGATATTCCCACGACTAGGAACATTGAAGGATGTACTCATGGACTACCCATGCCCCACTAGTATGATCTGCATCATAATCCTGGAAGTCGAGTACACATCCTAAGGGCTTTATCATCATGTAACAGAGAGACAGTAAGTATACATGTTAAGATAAAGAGCAACCAGATAGCGTACTATCATGTCGAGCAAAAAAGTCCTCCCAATATATGTCTCAGTATCCACTATCATATACATCTCATGTACAATAATGGCCTCTAGGGCATACATACAACTAACAATCTCCCACTTGCACTAGGGCCATCAAGTAGTAGTGGTTGTAGTATCTCATACTCAACCATCCCATAAAAGTCTCTCTCTGGGAAAGGCCTCAGTGAGTGGATCCGTCGTGTTAACCTCTGAGTCTACTCTCCTAATCTCGATCTCTTGGAGATCATCCATCTCCATGATCAGGTGATACTGCCTCAGAATATGTCTGGGTCACTGATGGTACCCGGGGTTCCTAGGCCAAAGCCACACCTCCAGTGTCACACAATGGTAGGAACCTTGTTCATCTCATGAACAAATATACACCCAGACTGCCTCTTTGGTACCATCTTAGATAGCGATGTCTTCAGCCTTTATCGTTTAGTTTGCCACAGTATCTAGCTTGGAACTCTTCCAACATACCGCCCCTCCACTGAGGGTAAAGACAATGCCTGCGACTGACATTCAGTCATCCTTACCACCCTGGAAGCTATCCAGTGATTCTCCCCAGGATCTATTGATACCATCTCACTATACCTAGTGAGAATCTTAACATCTATTTAGATCTATCTCATAGATCCAAAACCCAGGATTTAGGAGGTATCACCTTGATCCTATATGGAGAATCCTTGTGATAAGAGGAGATTGACCGTGCGTAGCATAGGAAACTCCTTTCCTATCAAGAGTATGTCATCTATGTAGAATACGAAGAATACCACCATACTCTACTACCCTTTTCGTATATACAAGGTTCATCTACCATTTTGATGAAGTCAAACGCTTTGACTACCCCATCAAAATAGATGTTCCAACTCCGCGATGCCTGCTTTATCCTATAAAGCATCTTGCACACGTTTCCACTTCTCCCACTGTTTATGAAGCCCTCTGGCTGTGTACTTAAAGACGCTCTCTTCTAAATCAGTATTTAGAAAAATAGTCATGACACCTAACCACAAGATATCGTAGTCATGGTATGTAGCAATGGCAAGTAGGATCCGGATGGACTTAAGCATAGCTATTGTAAAAAAGGTTTCATCATAATCCATACCTGGTCAATGACGAAAGCCTTTTGCAACAAGTCTAGCTTTGAAAGTCTCAACTTTTCCATCTACACCATGTAATCTTCTCAAGATATACATTCTCCTGATGGGGATTTAACCCTTCAGATATAGCATACAAAGTCCATACTTTGTTGGTGTACATGGATTCCATCTCAGATCACTTAGCATCCAGCCATTCTTACAGAGTCCCTACTCTTGATGGCCTGCTTGAAAATAGTTAGGTCATCATCTCATGATGCAATCCTTGCTCCCACTGTCATCGAGAAACCGAAGTATCTCTCAGGCGGATGAGGAACCCTATCAGATCGGCGGAGAGGCCGAGGTTCGTCGAGAACTATTGAATCCTTATTCAATAGGTATGCAGCTTTACAAGTGCATAACCCCCCAAAAGGAAATAGGTAACTCAGTAATACTCATCATAGAGCATACCATATCTAATAGGGTGCGATTGCTCCACCCCGATACACCGTTGTGCTGTGGTGTATACGGAGGAGTAATGCTGAGAGAGAATTTCATTTTTCACTAGAATAGTCCAAGAATTCCATGCACAAGTATTCTCCTCCCTGACCACATCAAAGGATATAATACTTATTCCTATATTGGTTCTTTACTTCTATCTTATATTCTTTGAAGTTCTCAAAAGCTTCAGACATGTGTTTCAACAGGAACATGTGTCCGAATCTTGAGAGATCATCAGTGAATGTAAGGAAGTATAAAGAACCAGTCCTGACATCTGTAGACAGGGGACTTACATACATCACTATGTATCAGTCCCAAGAGTTCACTAACTCTTTCTCTGTTTCCAGTAAACGGAGCTGGAGTCATCTTATCTTTGTGACATGGCTGGCAAGTTTCACAAGATGTAAATTCAAACTGATTTAAATATGCATCTTAATATAACTTAGCTAGTCGGGTCGCATTGATATGACCTAATCTACAATGCCTCAAGAAGGATTCGTTCATTTCTGAACTCTTTCTCTTGTGTGTGTTCTGTACGTTAAGAACTGTAGTTTGATTTAGAACGTATATGCTTTTAGATAACGTGCCTGAACCGATCAACTCTTGACATAGGAAATGTTCAAAACATTATCCAATAATACAAAATTATATCCTTCTTTAGTAAATAAAGAGACCGATATAATGTTGCATATCAGGTTCGGTATCTAATAACATTTGTTCAGAATCAATGTATTTTGGTAATACAGGGTGATAACTGTCAACACCTTGGCTGCAACAATTGCACCGTTTTCAATTCTTGAAACTTATCACCCGTTCTCATTTCTCTACCTATATGTAGCCCATGTAATAGATTACATATCCGGGATCCTGATCCGGTATCAAATACCCAGGACGTAGAGGATACTGAGAAACAGTTCTATGTAATGAACACACCCGAAGAAAATGCATCAACTTGCACTTACTTCGTTTGGGCGGTATGGGAATCATGGTATTCCCCTATTTCATGCTTGGTCTTATAACAATTATAAGTTGGAGCGGGACCAACGTCCCCCAGCTCAGTATAACAAGCGGGTCTGGTCGATACATCCATATTATTATCTTGATTAAGGCGTGACATGGTCGCTACCTGGAGAGAGAGAGAGAGAAGAAAATACTCTGCGTGCGCTCTTGCAAGATTAGATTGGCTATATATTTTATCTAATCAGGATGGCTCCCACTGTTTTTATCAAATCTTCCTTCAAACCTTAAATGGAAAGACTAGCCGGGATTAATTACACTCTACAAGTTCGCCAATCTTTCAGCCAGGCCAGTGCCAGTACTTTGAGGGAGGTTCCCCGTGCTTTCACACGGACCTAATTAAAATAAAGCTCGTTTTCACAGGGGCGTAACCCCGTTGACACCTTTCTAGACACCTACTTGATCGACTAATTGTAAAGTGCAAAACTCTTCCAGGAGTAACAATTACTCGTAGTGGGTATCAGGATCCAACTATCTCATAGAAGGTATGCAATCTCATTGCAAATTTCAACACTTGAAACTCCCGATAATGGTTTTTACCCCTAGCACTTATGACCTTGGCTATGGTTAACAAATCATAAGCACTAGTCAAGTTCTACCCGTCATTTCGTGATTAATTAGACCCACCCACATGACCCTTGGATAATGTCAACAAAGTCACATAACTTTCCTAACTAATCGCATTATATGCTGTGTAGGAAGACATCACTTAGCTACCGCACACTACGCCTTGGCTAAGGTCAACAAACGTAGCACGAATACTAAGTACTCTACTTCCTAAAATGACGGAGGGCTGTGGATGGTTTTTAAGAAAACCTTTAACGCTTTGAACTTGATCTCGTTGTAGAATCAAATGATTTTAAATGGAGTGTTTTTGAGGCTTTTGCTAGTTTCAATAAAGAGGTCACTCCCGGTGAAGGGATTTCGGCTCTTTCCTCATCGAATGAGGTGCAGGATATTCACAATATCACTATGCAAAGCAAGAACTAGAAAAGTAATCAAAAGACAAAACCGAGGGTTGTAGCATCTACTAGTTATTTCTAAAGAGGTCACTCCCGGTGAAGGGATCTCGGCTCTTTCCTCGTCGAATGAGGTGCTGGATATTCTACAAGGAATACCGCTATGCAAAGTAACAACTAGAGCTACCTGATTTTTGAAATTCGATTCCACAACATCTTTTAGATTTATTTTTCTTTCATTAATCTCATTAATGAATGTCGCATCATTTAAGTCACCTAAACATCACAGATAAATACAACGTACGCTTATGCCATTTGCATTCGCCTCGATGTCCCGTCATGCACCGTTAGGTTAGGTAACTAACGGCAGAGCGGGGCAGGGCTAGCGCGGGTGTAAAACATAAGCAACGTCTATATAATATATAATATATACTATATACAGTATCTATCTCTACATATCAAATGATCACATCACAGATATCGCAGCAAAAAACAACATATGAAATATTGGATATACTAGGATGTCCGTGTTTTATATTGAGCCTATATAAAACACGGATTCCACGGTCGTGATGAATAGCCATACCCACATCCCTAGACCCCTACGAGAGCGGCAAGCAACCCTACCAATTCTAGAGTTAGGAGACCCGGTCTTGACTCCTCAAGATGGTCTCCCACTGGACCCTAAAACCCGGTTACTTGTGCTCTTCTCCTTGGGTCTATCCTAATACGGAAAAGTAAATAATATACATCAACGGTGACATCTTCCTCAACCCGGAAGTGCCCCAATAAAAGAATATTACATATAAGTTTTTACATGAATGAAAATGAAAAACACTCATCTCACATAAAACCCCCCGGCTATTCAAACACGACGATCCGATATATCATATCCAGCAACACATAACATCACATGTCATCAACGTAAGTAAATATGAGTATCCCAATTGTTGTTGACGTATAGCAACGAAACAGGCGATACGCCACATATTACACTTACGGTCGCAGAAAAGAAAGTGAAAAACTACAACAGTTGGAATCCGCAACCACCTTAGATATCACATGCCTAACATTATGAATTCCTTAGACATCGCATGCCTAACAATTATAAACCCCGCATTTTAGTCTCGATATTGAAAACACTTTCCAATAATCAGTCGGGCAATTCAACAAGATTCCCGACATCCCGATCGAATGCTCGTCGGAAACTTTAGTAGACGGCCGCACCCCCCGATACCGACGACGAAGTGCACTTAGGCGGAACACCGCGGCCATGAGCACCCGGACATATTCTTTTTGGCAACGGAGTTCTCCTATAGTCACTTGGTCGGGGTTATGGGGCGTGTCTATCTAGTAATGTTACCCGGCGAGTATCCGAATACACAAAGTGATTGCGACGGACTTTTGATCGCATCAAAATCCCATGGCAACCGATCAAATGAGACTAAATTGCTGGACTTATAAAATTCAAAAATTGTTGATTCCAAGTATTGTATCATAATATACTAGACGATGTTAAACGTTTCGAGCGAATCAAACAACACCCTCATCTCTCATTGAGCTCAACACTTGAGCGATGTTAAAGTACCCAAAACATGCCTAAGTACCTAAGATCCAGCCGTAGAAGGGTCAAACCAACGCCTCACCTATGACACCGCGGAACTACGGCAAACCCTAGGGTTCAAGCCGCGGTTCCGAGGGCATAGAATCGAGTTAAGGTTTATGTTCTTCTAGAGGGTCCATAGAGTTACTTGCACGAACATTGAATATAATTAACTTGGAAAAATTCCAACACTTGGAAATTTCAAAGGGGCTTATGGGGTGATGTTTGAATTTCGTTCGAACTGTCAAACATAGCCTAGGTTACCATCACAGTGTTAAATTATACGACTACGAAATACTCCGTTTTGGTCCTATAACCAAATTTACATCACATGAAAATTTAGACCAAGCAAACAATACCTGAGACCCCAAAATGAGCACACCAGAGCACAAAACAAAAACGACACACATTAGAGCCTCAGGGGCCGGCCTCCTCGGTTTTAGTGGGAAAGTGCTCGGTTGAAATCCGAGCAATGGGTCTCGTTTTTGTTCTGTGCACTATAGGTATCACATACATGACTCTGCACTTGTTTGCAAAATTTTTACAGACCTTTTGAAAATCAACAGAGAGTATGAACTGCAGGGTAACAGAAATTGCAATACGGATTTGTTTCGTTTTCGTATTATATCTAATATCGTCTAAGTTTCTAGTTAGGCTTTGATACCATGTTGGGATTCCTTAGTACCTAGCCTAGGGTTTTGCAAGCATCACAAACGCCACAACAAAAATTCAAGGGGGTGCTAAGCAATCAAACTGAGAATCATGCTAGAAAACCAGGGTAACCAAAATAAGTAATCTACATTACAAAGAGAAGTGAACAAAAATACAACCTTTGTAGATCCGGTCCTTCACTTCTAAAGCTCCGTGTTGACGTCCCTTCGCTGCGATCATCGAACTCCCGGACTCTAGTATGGAATTCCCCGGAGAAATGAACAAGCTTGCTCGTAGACTTCAAGGCCGAAGATGATCTACGTCGAGGTGACTCAAAATCAAGCTAACCCTTCACTAGGTCAAGAACTTTGTGAAGAGAATATCCTAAACTAAATGGCAAGTAGTAGAGGATGATGAAATAGGAAGTGGGTTCATTTTAAATGTTGATTTCTCACTTTGTTTCTTCACTTAGAAAAATCTAGAAAGCTTTTTTCTTTTGGATGATGAAGAAGAAGAATGAGAATGAAAACTCAAGTGAAGATAATTATGATCAATTATGCAACCATGGATGAGTTAGTATCATCCACTAACCTTTGTAGAGACTAAACCATGGTTTAAGCTAATGGTTTGGTTAATAAATATCTTTAGTAAAACAAAGTGTGTGGACTTTGTCAAAGATGTTTTAAGCTTCATGAAGCTTCAAGTCAAGACAAAGAAAACCACCATTTTGAATTACAAACGAAATAAAAACCCTAACCATTATCTTAAATATGGTGTAAGTCATACACACACCCAAGTTTGCATGTATCATCAAGCATGATACAATCATGTACACAAACATATATCACATATACATTATGTGCACATCAAGTGAGAAAAGCAATCTTAAGTGAACTAATACTAGTTAATGTAAAGTAATATATCAACTATATAATTATACATTAAATCATTAAATCAACACTTGATTTAATGATCCGGCCATATCGCATATAACCGACTAATATCTAGTGTATCAATATATCGAATCAACACTTGATTCGGTAACCCGGTTGTATTGCATATAACCGAACGATGATACAAATCGCGAGAATAGAATACAATATCACATACTGGTATTATTCTCGGTCCCGCACATATCTTATATGCACTCCTATTTCGTTTCGCCTGAGCCAGGAAAGCTCTGTGTAGGACTCTAAAGACTCGTCAATATGCCGGCAGTAGGTGATGATCATATCAGACACCCACAAGCCGCAAGCGGTCTGCTAAACGTAACGGCCACCCGGGTATTGAGCGATCAGAAGATCAACGAGCAAGCCTACTCACACTCTTGCAAATCCGATCAGTAACACTTACCGCACAGTCCGGTCTGTTCGTCTGATATGTCGCATATCTCGCCTAGGGGTAGTAAACGTCAGACCCCAGTTGCTTGATAAGTCATGCCGATGTAAGGTCCATAATGAGCGTGAAACTACTGATAACACTTTCCAGTAAATCACATCAACCCTGGCCTGGGATTTCCAGTTATGGCCAGTCGAGCATAGCACAACATCAACCCCCAATACCGGGAGAGACGAATCCCCTCATATCGCTCATTGCCTCCATGTGACTCGGGACTGTACCCAAAAACCACCCGTTTGCACGACTCAGTAGAGCCGTGGTAGGGTGGAAATCAAAGCATAGTGGGAGACACACAAGACTCTATGACGATCTCGGGTCGACAGACTAAGCTGTACCAGTGTCACCAGAGAACTACCATCTGACGTGAGGTATAATACCATCTGGGAGTTCTCGGCGTGTCCGTTCAGTGTACCCAGTCTCCACTGAGCACCCGCATACCATCTCTGATGTCAAACACCAATGGATATGGGAACATCCATCGCCCATCACATGGGTCGAGAAGATATACGCTAGTCTACTCTGGAATATCGATGCCCCGTCTCGATATTCCCACGACTAGGAACATTGAAGGATGTACTCATGGACTACCCAGGCCCCACTAGTATGATCTGCATCATAATCCTGGAAGTCGAGTACACATCCTAAGGGCTTTATCAACATGTAACAGAGAGACAGTATGTATACATGTTAAGATAAAGAGCAACCAGATAGCGTACTATCATGTCGAGCAAGAAAGTCCTCCCTATATATGTCCCAGCATCCACTATCATATACATCTCATGTACAATAATGGCCTCTATGGCATACATACAACTAACAGAGGCCGGTAGAAGCGTTTCCTTCAGAGGTCGAGGCCCTGCGGCGTGACCTGCGTCTGGAGAGGGCGAGGGCCGATGTCCTGGCAGCCTGAGCAGAGGTTGCGGAGCTCTCCAATTCAGCGAACCGCGGTGCCTATCATCGCCTGAGTGCATCCCACCGGGTTGTCGAGAGGAAGCTGGCGGATCTGGCCGATCGTCTCGCGGCCATGGAGAAGGAGAGAGATGCCAGCAGGGGGGATGCCGAGGCGGCGCTTCTGGTGTAGGGTTGTTAGGCACGCTCACAAGGTTCTACGAGGCATCAACCATGCCCGATTAAAAATTTAGCCATGCCGAACAACCCGAAGCCGGATCTTTAAACTAGAGTTTAGGCGAAAACAAGCATGTTAAACATTTCAACACTAAGTGAAAGAGATTACAACCTTTGTAGATCCGGTCCTTCACTTCTTAAGCTCCGTGTTGAAGTCCCTTCGCTGCGATCATCGTGTTCCGGACTCTCGAGAGGTTCCACGGAGAGAAAGATGCAGTCTTGCTTCCGATCTTCGATACAAAGATGATCTACCTTGAAGTTTCGTTAACACAAGCTAACACTCATAATATGAAGTGAACACCCTCATCTAAATGGCAAGGATAGATGAGGATGATGAAGTGGGATTATTGCTCTCATTTGTTTTCTTATTCTCACTCATTTTTCATCACTTAGAAAAAGCTAGAAAGCTTTTTCATGAAAAGAAAGAAGGAAGAAGATGAACAATATGATAAGAATCCTTTTGTGATGAATAATGCAAAGGAGATAATGATGAACAATGCAACAATGGTTGACTAAACCTTTGTAGAGAATTAACCAAGGCTAGGGTTTGGGTTAGGTTAAGAATGAGTCACTTGAAAATATCTTGCACAAAACAAAAAGAAAAACCTTCTAGAATCAACTAGAAGTCTTAACCCTAATCCAAACCCTAATCATGTTTAAACTCCACAAAACATGTTGCATTAGTTATCATATCATGTTACAATATTATATATCACATATATAATATTTATCGTAACAAAATAAAATAATACAATTAACATATATCGCATATATATCAATGTATTACCCGAGTGAGAAAAAGAATCTTTTAGTGATCTAATATTAGTTAATGTAATTTAATATATCATATATATTATTATACATTAAATTATCGAATCAACACTTGATCCGACAATCCGGCTATATCGCATATAACCGACTAATATTTATCCGTACCGATTCATCGAATCAACACTTGATCCGATGACCCGGCCGATATCAAATATCGCGAGAATAGAATACGGTATCTTATATCATATTATCCTCGGTCCTGCACATATCACATATGTGCCCCTACTCCGTTTTGCCTGAGTCAAGAAACCTCTGTGTAGGACTCTAAAGAATCGTTAATACGCCGGCAGTAGGTGATGATCATATCAAACACTCACAAGCTGCAAGCGGTCAGCTAAACGTAACAGCCACCCAGGTATTGAGCGCTCAGAAGATCAACAAGCAAGCCTGTACATTCTCCTGTGAATCCAAATAGTAACACTCCCGTACAGTCCGGTCTCGTCGTCTGATATGTCGCATATCTCGCCTAGGGGTGGTATACGTCAGAACCCAGTAGCTTGATAAGTCGTGTCGATATGAGGTCTATAACAGTTCGAGAAACTACTGATAACACTTACCAGTAAATCTCAGCAACTCTGTCCAGGGATTTCCGGTTATAGCCAATCGAACACAGCACAACATCAAATCCCTATACCGGGAGAGACGAATCCCCTCCTATCGCTCATTGCTTTCATGTGATTCGGGACTGTACCCAAAAGACACCTTTTTTCACGCCCTCTTGGACGTGGTATGATGGAAATCAAAGCACAATGGGAATCACACAAGACTCTATGACGATCTCGGGTCAACAGACTACTCTGTACCAGTGTCACCGGAGAACTGCCATATGACGTGAGGTATAATACCATCTGGGAGTTCTCGGCGAGTCCGTCCAGTGTACCCAGTCTCTACTGAGCACCCGTACACCATCCTTGATGTCAAACACCGATGGATATGGGATCATCCATCGCCCATAATATGGGTCAAGATGCGTATACGCTAGTCTACTCTGATATATCGATGTCCTGTCTCGATACACCCTCGACTAGGAACAGTTATAAGATGTACTCGTCGACTACCGTGGCCCCACTGGTATGATCTCATCATAGTCCCAGTAGTCGAGTACATATCCTAAGGGCTTTATCAACATGTAACATAGAGACAATCAGAGTACATGCTAAGATAAAGTACAACCAGATAGCATACTATAATGTCGAGCAAGAAAGTCCTCCCTATATATGTCCAAGCATCCATTACAATATACATTGTATGTACAGTAATGTCCTCTAGGGAATACATATAACTAACAATCTCCCACTTGTACTAAGGCCATCTGTTGTGGTATCACATACCCAACAATTAGCTGTGGTTGAAGTATCTCATACTCAACCATCCCATAAAAGTCTCTGTTCCCCTCCGAAAGGCGGCGCACAGGACCGCGATGTCCTGACGCTGAGATTCGGGACAGATGCTATTTGGTTTTATCCGTCTACCTCTCCGAAGATGCCAAGTTGATTTATGGCACCGTGTATCGGAGGTTTAGACGGATGCGGCCGATGTAGCAGACTTCGTCAGATTCCCTCTCGCTTGAGGGGTTTTTGATTGTGGGGACGCTCTTCCCTGCAGGCGCAAGCCCCTGCAGTTAATTACGCTACCGCATCGCGGTAACAACTTTCTCCTTCTCCAGAATTTCACTTCGTGTCGTGTGTGTTTGTTTTGTTTGTGGTTGCCCGTGGATTGTATACGGAGACTGAGTAATACCGTAGCCCGTAGGACGTGGATTAGTCCAAATCCGTATTTACTTAGATTTGGGTTTGGTGTTTATAGTTTAAGGATGCATTAGTCGCGTTGCGGCTAAGATCAACTTAAACGTTCGTTAAGGATACGATAGTCCTGTTTGAGACTAAGATCAACTTAACGTGATCGTTTAGATCCGACAAAAGAGCGTTTGGGCTCTATTGTTCCAGTTTGGGAGATTCATAATCCAATTTGGGACTAAAGTCTGTTTGAAGGATACGTTAGCCATTTTTGAGGCTAAGATCGACTCAAACGTTTGTTAAGGATACGTTAGTCCAGTTTGAGACTAAGATCAACTTAATGGGATCGTTTAGATCCGACAAAAAAGCATTTGGGCTCTATTGTTCCAGTTTAGGGACATAGTGGTCCATAGCATTTATGGCCGTCGGGACCCGTCACCTCTCTGACGTCGTTGAAGAATTACAACGATAGGTGTCAGATGAGTTCAGAGATGTACCCTTGAACCAGAGTTGATTTGGGGTTTTATCATTCATTTAAATGTCTAAGGATGCGTTAGCCGTGTTTGGGGCTAAGATCAACTTAAACGGGACCGTTTAGATCCGGCAAAAGAGCATTTGGAAGCTCTATTGTTCCAGTTTAGGGACGTAGTGGTCCACTTTCCAGTTTAGGGACGTGGTGGTCCATCGCCAGTTTAGGGACGTGGTGGTCCGAATTCCAGTTTAGGGACGTCTCGGTCCGATATTAGTTTAGGGACGTCTCGGTCCGATATTAGTTTAGTGTCGTCTCGGTCCGATATTAGTTTAAGGACGTCTCGGTCCGATATTAGTTTAGGGACGTCTCGGTCCGATATTAGTTTAAGGACGTTTCGGTCCAAGAGTTTAAGGACCCCGCAGTCCATATGGGTGTGTGGTCGTTGGGACCCGTCACCTCTTTGACGTCGTTGAGGAATTACAACGATGGATATCAAAGGAGTTCGGAGATGTACCCTTGAACCGGATGTGGATTGGTTTTGGAGAGCCGTTTTGCTCAGTTAATTTAGTTTAAGGACTTATGGCCACGATTGGGCTAAGTCCAGTTAAAAATGTCCAATATTTTATTTGCATTTGTTTTTATTTTTATTTGGGTTTTGCCCAGAAAAGATGCAGGGCATCAATTTGTTTTGGGCTCTGCCCTTTATAAATGATGCAGAGCATTAATTTCATTTGGGCTCTGCCTTTGTATAAAGGATGCAAATCATCAATTTATTTGGGCTCTGCCCATTTATTGCCTTGCAATTTAAATTGGCCTGTCAGGTCATTTTGATTTGGGCCTGGCCCTTTAAGTAATGCATTGCTTTTGTGCAAAGCACTGTTAATTTGAGAATCTTTTAGATTCAAGAACCGATGGTTCATAAAAGGAGTGCAAAGCACTATTTGATTTAGATGTAAGAAAAAACAAGTTTTTTCTTGTTTTTCTTATCTCAGAGAACCAAAAGTTCATAAAAGTGCAAAGCACTATTAATTTAAGAACCTTTTAGGTTTAAGAACCGATGGTTCATAAAACAAGTGCAAGGCACTATTTGATTTAGATCTAAGAAAAAACAAATTTTTTCTTGTTTTTCTTATCTCAGAGAACCAAAGGTTCATGAAAGTGCAAAGCACTATTAATTTAAGAACCTTTTAGGTTCAAGAACCGATGGTTCATAAAACAAATGCAAGGCACTATTTTATTTATTTATTTATTTATTGTTGAAGATCCATGATCTTGTTCATAAGAGAATTTTCTCTTCTTTTAAAGGTTTTTACCTTTTATTTTATTCTTCAAGAGTTCTCTTCTTTTATTTTAGCAAGATCTTCATCATTTTGAAATGAGGTCTGGGGTCCTTTTTATAGTGCTCATAAATTAGTTAAATTTGTTACATAAATATTTTTCTGAGTGATTTGGGTAATTTTCCCCACCGTTGGATTTTTGATCCAAAGGCCCCTGCTTTACAGAAGAAAATCTTCTTGTTTTAATAAGAACAGAAAAGATTTATTCTGTTTTGCGCAACTCCCCCAGCGCGTGACACGTGTTGCGCAGCTGTGCTTGCGCAACTGCGCAGACACGTGTCGCGCAACTGAATTTTATTTTTTTTCCCGCAACTGCACGCGTTGACACGTGTCGCGAAGCGCACTGCGCAGCTGCGCTGACACGTGTCGCGCAACGCACTGCGCAATTTTTTTTCCTATGCGCAACTGTGCGCGCTGACACATGTCGCGCAGCGCACTGCGCACTGCGCAAATTTATTTATTTATTTATTTTTTTGAACTTTGCTCTGATGGAGTATGCTATCTTGGGCGCTGCGCTCCTTGCGCTAATGTGTCTAATTTTGACACGTGGCGCTCTGCGTGTAGCGCAGGGGATCTGAAGTGTTACTTCATTTATTTTAACTTTAATTTTCAAGACAGAGCTTTGCTATGATTGGAGAAAAACAGAAGTATTGCTTCTTTTCCCACCTTGGAATTTGAACAGAGCTTTGCTCTGATTGGAGTAAACAGATGCCCCCCCACCGTTGCGCTTACGTGGCCTCCTAACGTGAGCGCAGCGGTGGCAGACTCCGAACCGTCACGCCATCTTTTGGAAGCTGAAAGGGCACTCGATGCCTATAAATAAGACCTTTGGTCCCTTAGATGATTCTCATTTCTAAAATTTTACTTTCAGAACTCAGAGCCCTGCTCTTTATTTTCAAGAACTTTAAGAGTTAAATTCTTAAAACTTTTAGGTGAAAATTTTAATTTAGATTAAATTAAATTAAATTAATTTTCATTGATAGAGCCTCGCTCTCAATAGATCCCTGATCTAAAGGAAACCTATTTAGGGTTTCACTTAGCAGAGCTTTGCTCTACAGGTCTTAAAGGGATCTAAAGAGAACTAAAGGGGACCCTACTAGGGTTCCATAGAGCTCTGCTCTCTGAAAGATTTTTCTTGGATTTTCTTAATTCATTAATGGAGCTTTGCTCCTCCTAAATCATATAGAAGAACTCTTAAGAATTCTTCATGGATCTTGGAACTTAAAGATGACATTTTATTCCTCAGTGCATTATATCGTTTTGGTTAATCAGTCTTCCTGATAATTCTGTTGATTCTCTTTCACAAGAACAATGAACGCCCACATGTATGCTCTTAACGGGATCATCTCTCATGAGGACATCCGCCGACTTGGCCGCTCTCAAAATCGGGAGTTCACAAACGAGGAGTGTGCTGAAATAATGAGTCGCTTCGACGCATACAATGGTTCACTGCTTCCCCGACGTTTCTCTCTTCTTAAACTTATCGTGGGAGCTATCTGGGAAGCGCTTCCCCTATTCTGTTCCGGCGTGCCGCTTAGGGCGTTGGATGCCGCTGAGGACAAGGTGCACTCTGTGTACCTATTGAACTTTATCTCGAAGAGACGGCGAGACAGTCTTATCGACCTCTTGCACAAGGTCTTTCAACAGTCTGCCATACTCGCTGCTTATCGGAGGGTGGAAGACATCGGAAGGGACCCTGACGCTTGTGCTCGCGAAAGGAAGCACACTGGGATGGTCCGCGAGGCTTGGAAAGTCATAGATAGGGTCGCTTTTGAATTCCTCAATTCATGCCCTGGATCTGAGGTTATTCCATTGTAACTTTCGTTTATTGTTTTTATGACTGTAAGAACTTCGGGCAATATTAATGGAATTTTTTTTTTATATCCCAGCTTGTCTTTATTATATATCTTTTGTCCTGAGTCTTTTTGCCCATGCATGAATGAATGTGTCTTGAATGCTTGATCAAATGTAAATCGGATGCGCTTTCTGTTGCTTTTCCTCTTTCTCAGCATGTCGTCACAATTAGCAGGTAATAGAGTAAGCTTCTTGATTTCTTCATGAGATAGCGAGGGCTTAGGCCGCAGGTTCAGATCTGCTGCCTAAGACTTTTCAACTTTATGAGCCGTGAGGGTCTCATAGAGACTTTTCTCCCTACGGATCGAGAGGATCTCGTAGGTGGGTTTTTCTCCTTAGGAATCGTGAGGATTCCTAAGTGTGGTTTTCTCTTGTAAGTCATAAGGATCCTACAAGAGAATTTTTCTCTCTTACGAGTCGAGAGGACTTGTAAGCGGTTGTTTCCCTCCTTGTCGAAGTTCGACGTTGGAGAGTGAGACCCGTGGATGGTATGCAAGAGACCGTTTTGGGCCAACTTGCGGGGTCCCAATGCTTAGGAAACAGGCTTCTTTTATGCCCACTGCCTAAGGCTTTATTTCACGAGTCGAGCCGCCTCGACAATTTTTCACAAGTCGAGACGAATCGAACGTTTCTCGCAAGAACATCTTAACGTCGCATTTAACCTCTGCTCTTTACGACAGAAGCCCGTTAAGGCTGGTGGTACTTAGGGTTTTGGCCATCGTACCGTCGCATAAGCTGATATAGTCCTCGATAGGCAATCGTGCTGTTCGAGTAGCCCTGCGACTGCCATGTCTCTGATCCCTTAGGGGGCTGGACAAGACGTCTTCAAGCAATTCTCCTTGGCAGTTTGACCGTCGGAAGAGCAAGCGTTAGGAATTTGCCATGTCGCTTTTTACTTGAGGTTAGGCTTATTTTGGTGAGCCCCGATGAGTCATAACCACTCCGCGCTGGTGTGGGGATGATCTCCGATAGTCTTTCGGGCTTTATATGAGTTGCCGTCAAGACTCTGAAGCTAGGAATTTGGCCTTTGCTTCGTTTGCTGGCATTGCGTCTGCTGTATCGAGACGAATGTTGCGGTGGGAATTAGGGATTTTGCCGTAGCTCCGTTTGTTTGATGACGTTGCGTCTGCTGTGTCGAGACGAACGTTGGGGTGACATCTCGTCTGCTGTATCGAGACGGACGTCGAGATTGTCTCTAGGTTGCTGGTGAATCGCCGAGGTTTGGAACTAGGGATTTTGCCGTGGCTCCATTCGTTTAATGACGTTGCGCCTGCTGTGTCGAGACGAACGTTGGGGTGACATCTCGTCTACTGTATCGAGACGGACGTCGAGGTTGTCTCTAGGTTGCTGGTGAACCGTCGAGGTTTGGAACTAGGGATTTTTCCGTGGCTCCATTCATTTAATGGCGTTGCGTCTGCTGTGTCGAGACGAACGTTGGGGTGACATCTCGTCTGCTGTATTAAGACGGACGTCGAGGTGGTGACCATTCTGTGCTAGTGCGAGATGATCTCCGATTGTCTTTCCGGTTTTATATGAGTTACCGTCAAGACGTCGAAGCTAGGAATGTGGCCTTCGCTTCGTTTGCTTTGTCACGTCCGAATCCCTGTTGGAGGAAGAATGCTGGGGTTGACATTTCGTCTGCTGTATCGAGACGAACGTCAAGGTGGTGACCACTCTGTGCTGGTGCGAGATGATCTCCGATTGTCTTTCCGGTTTTATGTGAGTTACCGTAAAGACGTTGAAGCTAGGAATGTGGCCTTCGCTTCGTTTGCTTTGTCACGTCCGAATCCCTGTTGGAGGAAGAACGCTGGGGTTGACATTTCGTCTGCTGTATCGAGACGAACGTCAAGGTGGTGACCACTCTGTGCTGGTGCGAGATGATCTCCGATTGTCTTTCCGGTTTTATGTGAGTTACCGTAAAGACGTTGAAGCTAGGAATGTGGCCTTCGCTCCGTTTGCTTTGTCACGTTCGAATCCCTGCTGGAGGAAGAACGCTGGGGTGACAACTCGTCTGCTGTATCGAAACGAACGTCGAGGAGGTGACCACTCCATGTGAGATGATCTCCGGTGGTCTTTCAGGCTTTATATGACTTGCCGTTAAGACCTTGAAGCTAGGAATTTGTCCTTCGCTTCATTTGCTCACACTGCGTCTGGTGTATTGAGACGAATGCTGAGGTGGAGCTGGGATTTTGCCGTCACTCCGCTTTGTTTCGACCATGGGGTCTTTTGTTAACTTTGCATGTACACCCTGCTGGACTGCGAAGGAACGCCGTTGTTGACATTGCGTCTGCTGTAACAAGACGAATGCTAAGGTGGAGTTGGGATTTTGCCGTTACTCCGCTTTGTTTCGACCGTGAGGTCTTTTGTTGACGTTGCATTTGCCTCCAGCTGGACTACGGAGGAACGCCGTTGTTGACATTGCGTCTACTGTATCGAGACGAATGCTGAGGTGGAGTTGGGATTTTGCCATCGCTCCGCTTGTTTCGACCGTGAAGTCTTTTGTTAACTTTGCATGTACACCCTGCTGGATTGCGAAGGAATGCCGTTGGTGATCTCTAAGTTGTCGATGTTGACGTCGAGACCCTGAAGCTCGGGATCTTAGTTTGCTTTATTTGTTGACATCGTGTCTGTAATATTGTGACAAATGTCGAGATGGTCTCTAGGTTGTCTATGAACCGTCGAGATTTGGCTTCGCTTTCTGATGGAGCCTGTTGGGAAGGTATGGTTCCCTCCTTATCTGCGCCCCTGGATTGTATACAGGAATCGATGTGATCTAACCTGTAGGGCCAAAAAGTTTTATTCTTTCATTTTTTTTATTCTTTCCACGATGCTCTATCATTTCAGCTTTTTATATCGCGAAAATTGCGATTGCCCAATCATTTCGGCTATTTTTCGCGGTGCCCAATCATTGCGGCTATTTTTCTTTTTACTCGCTGCTTTTTATTGCGAGTTGCCTAATCATTTTGGCTGTTTATTTTATTTTTACTCGGTGTTTTTTATTGCGAGTTGCCCAATCATTTCGGCTATATATATATATATATATATATATATATTTTTACTCGCTGTTTTTTATTGCGAGTTGCCCAATCATTTCGGCTATTTAATATGCATTTTCAGCTCGCTGATTTTTATCGCGAGTGTAGAACTTGGAATCTGGTGCCAATCTCAGTATCAGCATCGCTACAACCAGAATATTGCCAGGAGCGAATCATCATCTGCCATGAAAGGACTTGGAATTTGATACCGATTTAGGCATCAGTATCGCTACAACTGGGATATTGCCAGGAGCGAATCATCATCTGCCTCCGTCGATGTCGAACAAAGGTGGCTTAGCGAACAGGGTTATGGTCCTGTTGACTAAGGCTTTTGACTTCATGAGCCGTAAGGGTTTCACAAAGGTATTTCTCCCTACAAGTCGTGAGGATCTTGTAGGTGTATTTTCTCCTTAGGAGTCGTAAGGATTCCTAAGTGTATGTTCCTCGGTAAGTCGTAAAGATCCTACAAGAGGGTTTTCTCCTTGTAAATCGAGAGGACTTACAAGTGTTGTTTGCTGTACGAGCATATCCCTAGTCACGGATGAGACTTTGTTAGGGAAATGTTTATTCACGCCCGTGGATTGTATACAAGAGCCAGTATTAGACCACTTGTAGGGCCATAACGAAAGTTGTGGTGGTTGCTTAAGCACAGGTTTATGTCTCTGTAACTTAAGACTTTCAAATCTTATGAGCCGTGAGGGTCCCATAAGAGAGTTCTCTTTACGAGTCGTGAGGATCTCGCAAGTGTATTTTCTCCTTAGGAATCGTGGGGATCCCTAAGTGTGCTGCTCCCTTTGTGAGTCGTAAGGATCTCACGCAGGTGGTTTCTCCTTACAAGGTCGAGGGGACCTTATAAATGTCTTTTAACGAGGTTGCGCCTTTTCGGGTTTTCACAAACACTCGCCGGTAGTCCTGCTGTTTTTACTCATGGAGCCCTCTCGGGTTTTCATCCGTGCCCGTTTTGCTTATGGACATACCGTTTTTTTTATTCTTTTTATTTTCTTCTTCTTCTTTTTTTTTACGAGGTCGCGCCCTTTCGGGTTTTCACGAACACTCGCCGGTAGTCCTGCTGTTTTTACTCACGGAGCCCTTTCGGGTTTTCATCCGTGCCCTTTTTGCTTATGGACATACCGTTTTTTTTGTTTTTTTTTGTTTTTTTTTTCTCGTCAGCCTAAGGATGCTGCGGTATTAGTTTAAAGACGTTTCGGTCTGCTATTAGTTTAAGGACGTCTCGGTCCGCTATTAGTTTAAAGACATTTCGGTCCATTGTCGCCGTATTTGAGGCGAATATCCGGTTTATTGACTTTTCGGTCTATGAGTCCTTCTCCATGAATGAACATGATGCCCACGGCGTATCCATCTTCTTCGGAGCGTGCGGTTGTGGTGGACTCACCTTCCAGTTCTCAGATAGCGCAAACTTGCCCTGTTGGTATTGGTCTTCAACCCAGTTTTTGAAGACGTAGCAGTCCTCGATCAGGTGACCTACTGTTTGGTGGTAAGGGCAATAATTAGGATTATTAACATCGTCTGGCCGCAATGGACGTTTTGGACCCGGCAGATTGATGAGTCTGTCGCACACTGCCAGCTCGAACAGTCCCCTTGTCTTATCCTGCGGAAACGAGTAAGGACGTTTCAACTTTTCCTGGAGGGGTTGCCGCTTGTTGCTTTGGCAAGCAACCGGTCTAGGGTCACTTAATTGTTGTTGAGCGCTGGCGACGAAGGCCGTTTTTCCTTTTCCTTTATCCTTTTTGTTCGCTCCGTTGTTTGAAGGGTCGAGATTTTTTTCGAATAGCGTGCGATTACACGGCTGAACGTTTTCGCAGCTCCTCAATTCCTTTATTTTTGAAATAGATTCCCCGAGAGAAGGGTTGGGGGTAGCTTCTTCGTCAGAGTCGCTTCCAAAGGTGATAATTTGTGATCCCTTGGAGTCAGCTATATGACAATCGTCGGCGGCTCTTTTGCGCTCATCTATCGCATTTTTTTGACGTCTACAAGCTTCACATTTTGTCCTGTCGAAGTGTTTCTTTTGAGCGACATACCCTTGCCACCAACAGTTAAAGGATTCGCAGTTTTCGGTAGGATGTATGATCTTCTGATGATATAAACAGAAGTTAGGGTGCATCTCTGCCTCAGCGAGAGTATTTTCTTCAGAGGGCGGTAGCTTCATTCCTACTGACAGAGCTTTGGCGAACCTTTTCCTCGCCTTGAATTTGTTTTTATCCGCAGTGGATGGCTTTTGATTTGACGGGAATACCTTAACTTTTTCCAGTATGGCCATTTCACGCTCTTGATTGGCTTTTGCTTTCAAACGAATTTCATTTAGGAAGACATCGATCAACTCGTCTGATGGCCGTAGAATCTCTGGCTCAGGGTTTGCCATTGATTTATCAGCGCAAGGAACCCCCTCATCATCCGTCAGTGAATGAGAAATCATATGACAAGTCGCTACGTAGTCTTCGGATTCATCCGATAAGTTTTCTCCATCGTTTTCATCCTCGACGAAAGAACAAGTTGCCCCCAGCTTGTCCGTTTTCTTTGGAGAGTGTGGCTGTGGTGGGTTTACCTTCCAGTTTTACGACAGCGCGAACTTGCCTTGTAGGTACTGATCTTCGATCTATCTCTTAAAGACGAAACAATCCTCAATCGGGTGACTTACCGTTTGGTGGTAAGGGCAATAATTGGGATTATTAAGATCGCCTGGCTGCGACAGACGCTTTGAACTCGGCAGATTAATGAGTCTGTTGCGCACAGCCAGCTCGAACAGTCTTCTCGTTTTATTCTGAGGAAACGAGTAAGGACGTCCTAGCCTCTCTTCGAGGGATGGGCGTGGACGCACGTTGTTTTGGTGAACGACCGGCTTTGAGTTGCTCGACTGTTGTTGAGCATTGGCGACGACGATCGCTTTCCCTTTTCCTTTCTCATCTCGGGAATCTGATTTTGGAGGAGACGGCCTATGGCCTATCTGGTCCATTTGGGCTAATTTGTCAATCAAGGCCTGGAAGGTGGTCGGCCTGAAGAACATCATGAATTGTGAGATGGTCGCCTGCGGATCGAGAGTGCCCACAAACATGCCTACCGCAGGTGCCTCTTCTATGCGTTGTTCGCATTTCGACCATAGGTTCCGCCATCGTGTTGCGTATTGGACCCACGTTTCGCTTGGCCTTATCCTGGCATTTATCAGTGCTGTTATCGGGGTGCGTTCACTAGCACTCGCGAATCTTTGTGTAAACAGCAACTCCATCTCCGCAAATGTTTTGACAGAGTCGTTAGGTAGCTCCGAATACCATTCAAATGCTGTTTCTGCTAAGCTGCCGACGAATTGACGTAGCAATAATTTGTCATCGCCTCCAGTATTGCCGTATAAGGTCCTGAATTGAGCGACATGCTGATGCGGATTCCCTGTCCCTTTATATACGTGGAATTTAGGGATCGTATATCCTGGCGGGTAACTGATTTGGTCATACCAGCTCGGATACGGTCGTCCGGTTCTAACAATTTGGCCAGCCGCTTCATTCGCCTGATGAACCCGGATCTGCTGAGCTATATATTCGTCTAGGTAAACTTTGGAGATTGCCTCCTCCTTGGCTGTTGACAGAGCCGGCGGAGGATTTGACGTTTCTCCCCTGTCGTCTTCAAGGACGATTGGAGGATCTTCAGCAGGAGGGTCCGGCTGTAACATCATCCTTACCATATCTTGGAAGAGGAGCGCCATCTGTTTTATGTTAGCCGCTTGCTCTGCAGCTTCTTTGTCCCTCTTTTTGAGTACTCTGCGTAAAAAGTCAGCGTCGGTTTCTTGTTCTTGACGCTCATCCGAAGACGTTTCAGAGCTTTCTTTTGGCTCAGTGAGTGCAGCCATTGTAGTCATCATTTCCTGAAGCTTTTGTTGTTGCTCCTGGGCTTTCGTCACGGATCGGGTGAGCGGTCGGTGGCCCGTAGAAGTGCGGCTTTCCTCCTTTCCAGAAGCCATATAAACAGTGTGCACCACCATGCCCCCAGACTTGGGGCGTTTGTGTTCGGTGTCTTTGCGATTTGCCAAAGACACAGGGGCTTTTTGCGGCCTCCTTTTTTGAGTGATTGGAGTTAAGGGAGCCGTTGTAGTGGGCACCCAAGTAGCTTTTGCTTTTTGTGGTTTGACAGAGTAATCCTTCCCCTGCCGAACCTTCATCTTTTTCTGTCGTCGGAGGCAGTCTTGATCGATCACCGACTCTTGGACCTGTCGCCAGACTTTGTAAATTTTAGAGGACAGCCGTTGAGGGGGCTGCTTGATTAATCCAAAAATTTGTAGTTTACCGCAATCAGAAACGGCGTCGCTTCGCAGCTAGCCGGTGAGTACGGGTCGATCCACAGAGACGGGTAAATTCCTTTTATGTGTTTTAACGAGTTGATTCAATTTGTCGTTTTGGGTTGGTTTATAACAATCTAAAATACTGGATCTAATTAATCTAATTAAGAATCTTGCTAGGGTTAGGCTTAGGGGAAATTTTGGAGATTAATGTTTTTCATCACCGCTTTCAATGCCATCTTTTTTTAGATCTATTAGGTGTTAAGTTAATTATCAATAAAGTGGATATGAATCTTTTGGGAATATGTTTCTTCCTCTAGATTCGTATCCTTCCTTTGTTGGTAATCACCTTAACCCCCACGGAAAACGCGCGCAACCGGCCCTTTATACTACGGTTCATCGTTACCTCGATGGGTAGGATGCCGCAGGGAGCGGTTGTGCTCGTATGCTTGGAGTTCTAATTCATTAGGTTAAAGTGGCATTGAAAGGGGTGAGAGATCTCATCTCTCAACCCTTTCCCTAAGGCCAACCCTAACAAGCGAGGAGACTACTCGCTCATTAGGGGATGAGAAGACCAAAAGAAACATAAATAAAATACTTACTAGGTTGACGGCTCCCTCCAAACAAGAAGAACAAATCTGAATTTTGCTTTCAGAAATTCTGAATTTTATTGATTGAAAAGAGGCATAGGGTTTTACAGATCTAAAATTACAATTTATAGGAAAATAGGAAACCTAGGGTTACAGACTCTCGCACATGCAAAATTACAGATTTGACCCCTAAAAATCCCAACACCCGCACCGTCGCACCGACCCAGAGATTTTCCACCGACACGGGCATTTGATGGCCGCGGAACCGCGGCGCCAGGCTAGGTTTGGCCGCGGTTCCGCGGCCAAACTGAGGATTTAGGCTCTGTGATTTTAGGGCTTTTTCTTTGGCTTCTTGGGCTTTCTCTTTTTACTCTTCTTTTCTCTGTTGGACTTCTGGATCTTCTCCAGATCTCCAGTGAAGACTTGTGAGGATCTTTTGACCATTCACTTGACATTTTTGGACCTTGCAATGTTCTTCGACTAGGCTTTGACTAGGATCCGTCTACTTGTTTGTCAAAAGTCCCTTTTTCTGTTGTTTTGTGTCTTTTTCACTGTATTTGCTCCGGAAACCTGTATCCTGTAATATGCAACAAACGTGCGTCAAGAGTACCTGTTTATTTATAAAAAGGGTAAGAATAGGGGAATGATAAATGCAATATTATGGTCTGAACAAATACCCCCAAACTTACCTTTTGCTCGTCCTCGAGCAAACTTATTATTTATTCACTAAAATCCTAACCGCACTTTCGCAGGGAAACGCGATTGCACTGAGCACGTGCAACAAGCCGTTAAACCTCTAGGTGTCCCTAGTAGGAGGAGTGTTGTCTCCTGAGGGTTTTCAGCGGATAATACCCACAAAATCCTATCAACTCTGCCCATTGACTTTTGTTCTCCAATTAGGTTTTCTAACAAGGAATTCTATTATCTTATACTTGTAAATTATCCACCCACATTCTTCACACTTCCTCATCATTTAACTTAAGATTATATATGTTATGTAGATCTACTTGGCTTTCGGCATCTCTTAAGTTTTCCTTCTAGGGTTTCCATCTCCACTTAGGAATTTTCTATCAACTCTATTAAAGATACAAATTTTATCTTTCATTCCTCTCTCTTATCTAAATTCCAATCACATACCCCTACGTGTGTGTATAGATCACCCCTACACTTGGAAATTCAAATCAAGCAATCGTACTCTCGTCCTTTGTCCAAAGTACTTATTAGTTGGTGAATTTAAATGAATCTTGCTTACACATCCTTCATGCGACCGTTAATACTTCTTGAGGTACCAACGACCGATTACAAGATGTGTTTGCACTTTAAAGCGTACTTCCTAGTCTTGTAACACCCAAGGCTTTAGCAGTGACTCCCAAACCAGTTGGTCTAAGGCACTAGGTGATAAGGCACCCTCGCTAAATATTTTTCTATTTTTACAGCCTTAGGTAATCACAAAAACCAGTGTCCATTTTTTTCTTTTCTTTATTCACACTTTTTTTTCTTTTATTTTCTTCGTACTAAGGACTTTAGACAAGAGCATTTCAAGGTCTCTTCTACTATTCCAAGTTTCAAGGCGCGTGATTGTGCAAATTGTAGGGTATACGTTTTCAGAATCTAGACTTAAGCTAGGAACTATTTTTCAAACTTATACTCTAATAAGAACATCAATACTCTTCCCTTGATTCGACTTAGCCCAAGAAGTCAACCCAAAATTTGCCTATTTCTAAATAAACTACAAGGCATATACTTTCTACCGTTAAACTTTAAGGAAGGTTATTTTTAGGGTTTTTAATTTACTAAGTCTAAAATCTAGTTGTTCCTAACCAGTTAACCTATTTGTCAAACTCAAGTCAAATAAGCCAAAATTGAATACGATAATTTTATAATTTTTGAAATTTTTCAAATTTTTATGGGTTTTCAAATAAGTATGCAAATGCAAAAATATGTACAAATGAATGCGAAGGAAGAAGACGTACCGAGCATACCCCCAAACTTGAACTTGACAGTGTCCTCACTGTCATGCTAAACCAAGAGGGTCAAACTACCGGCACTCCCCTGCTTATTTATTTATAGTTTTTTTTATTGTCAAGAAAACAAAAATATATACAAAAAGGCCCTCCCCCAAACTTCATTTAAACTATGTTAGACATTACTGCCAAACTTTGCATCGGCCAAAAGTTAACACCAACCATTTGAAAAATTTATCAGTAAAGAATATTGGTTGGTGGAAAAATAAGTTGTGGTGGTCCGCAAAGAATTGGGGAAGATAGAAGTAGTGGTATGGGAGGTGTGGAGGTAAATATACAGGTGATGGTGATGCATCGAAACGAGAATGGAAATGATCAGCAATCAGTGGAGTGTTGGCATTCTCGTACCTTATTAAAAGAAATGGGGGTATTTCAACTTCTAAGGGAGGAGGTTGACTCACCACAATACCCCCAAGATGTTCCTGTGGGTCCTCTATTGACATGGCATCATCCATCAATTGTGTATGATATTCACTTATGAGGGAACTTATCTCCTCGATGTCCGCCATAGTCCAACCGAAAACTTGCCGCCTATCTTGTAAGACTTTTAAAATAGCGTTCTCTTGCTCGAAGGCTAGAGAGGCTGATATGATAATGGGAAAAGTCTCATTCTCACTTATGTAAGCATATTTAAGGTGAGGCGGTAAGGACATTAGTTCGAGTTTCGGAGGCGTAAGAATCATTGCGGAATCTACCTCGAACTTAAAGGACTCCAACACAGGTTCGAAATCACTGCAAACAACCGATTCGGATGGTTCGACTAACTCATCCACAAATTCAAAAGACTCATATTCGGGCTGTGAGTCGTCGTCATCCGAAAAAGTGAAACATTCATAATCAACATCGGTTGTGTCAACGGTAGTAGGCTCAAGGAGAGACGCACTAGTGGCGTCAAAACTGTTTTCATCAAATAGAAATCTTTCAAGCTCGCAGTCCTCCTGCGTGATTTCGTGAATAGAGCAAACTTCTCGTGTACTAGTTTTAGGCACGGGGGGCAGACTTCCCATCTTATAAATATTAAACTCACTAGACCTCTTTCCGAAGGATAGAGTCATGGAGCCATTGCGACAATTTATTACAGCATTGGAAGTGGCCAAAAATGGTCGACCAAGAATCACCGGAATTTGGTTTCTTGGGTTAGCAACAGGTTGTGTATCCATAACGATAAAATCTACGGGGAATATGAATTCCCCGACTTTGATCAATACATCCTCTAGTTGACCCCTTGGATAGGTGATTGATTGATCAGCCATTTGGAGAGTGCAACGAGTGGGTTTCAACTCTCCAACCCCTAATTGTTCGTACACGGAGTAAGGAATCAGGTTAACATTAGACCCAAGGTCTAAAAGTGCTCGATTAATTTTCTTATCCCCAATTGTGATTGAAATAGTAGGACAGCCGGGGTCCTTTCGTTTTTGGGGTAAGGTTTGATGGTGGTTAATAGCATTGCTCACTGCACTAGCCACTAGCACTTTCTTGGGTACTTGGGATGCCTTTCTCTTCGAGGTGCGCAAGCCCTTTAAGATTTTCGCATATGAAGGGACTTGTTGGATAGCATCCAAGAGAGGTATATTTATGCTAACCTGCTTAAATATCTCCACAATCTTCTCCACTTGTGTATTTGGTTTATTAGGACTCAACCTATTTGGGAATGGAGCATTCTGAAAATTTGTTGAGTCAAAAGTCTGTGGAGTAGAATGTGGAGTAGGAACGGATCCTAGTGTGGATGTGTTCGTGTTGTGAGAAATGGGTCCGTTCGACTCAGAAGAAGTAGAGCCGTGTGAAGGGTGGAGAATAAGCTCTAAAGAAAAAGGTGAAGAAGGAAGTGAAGAAAATGAAGAAGGGGAAGAAGAACCACCGGCGGGGATGTCATCACTAGTTCCCACATTATTTTGCAACTCTCTTCCGGATCTCAACGTGGTCACCGCATTTACATTGTGATTATGATATGCGTTTTGTGGGTGACCGGGATTGGGCAATGGTTGAGATGGAAGCTTTCCCTTTTCTCTCTCGCTTAACGCAGCAGTTAATTGTGCAATTTGTGCCTCAATAGATTTGATACTTTGATCGTGTGAGGCATTGTTATTCATTAAAGATTGAACATAACTTTCAAATCTTGCTGCGGATTCTGTAGATTGCTTAAGAAATGCATCTAGACTTTTTTCGAGCGAGGTAACCTTATCATCATTTGGTTGAACCAAATTGTTCGTTTGATTTGTATAAGGTTGTTGTTGGAAAGGTTGCTGGTTTTGAGTTTGTAAGGGTGCTTGTTGTTGTTGTGGAGGAGCTCTTTGAAAATTGTTATTCCCTTGGACTTGTTGATTTTGGTTCCAAGCGAAATTTGGGTGACTCCTCCACCCCTGATTGTATGTCGAAGAGTACGGATCGTTTCTTTGTCGTTGCTGAAATGCAGCATTGACTTGATCCTGTCCTTGAATAGGTGCATTATAAGGACACTCTTCGGTTAGATGTGATGGATTAGAACAACAAGCACAAACAGTTCGTGTGGGTAGAGTAGGGGCAGGAGAAGTCGATGAGATTTTTGTCTCAATGGCTTCTAGCTTTTTCATAAGTGAGGCCATCTCGGCCTTCATAGCTATCGACATATCTATTTGATGTATGCCTGCCCTAGATTGACCAACTGAAGAAGATGATGTGGTCTTGGTACTCTCCCACTGAATTGTTTGCTCACTTAGGTCCTCAAGAAACTGCCAAGCTTCGTCGCTAGACTTGGAGAGAAAATGACCTTGACATATTGTTTCTAGCAACTGCTTCGTTGCTGCGTTCAATCCCTCGTATAATGTTTGGCAAAGTTACCAATTTTCTATCCCATGATGAGGGCATTGAACAAGTAGGTCTTTAAATCTCTCGAAGCACTTCCAGAATGGTTCGGACGGAAGCTGTGAAAATTGTATAATCTCGTTTCGGATTCTAGCAGTTTTATGATGAGGGTAGAACTTTTTCAGAAAAGCTCTCACAAACTCGTCCCAATTTCTAATGGAATGTGATGCGGTGCTGTATAGCCACTTCTCGGCTAGGTCACATAAGGTAAAAGGAATGACCCTTAGCCTTATTGCGTCATCACTTAATTGGGTTGTCTTCATCATGGCGTAAACGTTTTGGAATTTATTAATGAAAATATATGCATCTTCGGATTCCAAACCATGAAACTTAGGCAGCATATTGATGAAGTGTGGTTTTATTTCAAAATTATCCCCATTCGCCGGTGGGGGTGAAAGACATGTAGGTAAGGAAGTGCGGACGGGGTAGAAGAGATCCTGGAGCGCGACTCGTGCGGGCGCTACAACAGGCGGAAGATTCGGGTTATTCACACCTGGCGGAGGTGGAATCATTCCCGTTGGTAGGGTATAGTTGGGGTCGTGTCCCGACATACCTTCGAAAGAAGAATTTGAAGATGGAGGTAAGGAGATGGAAGGAACGTCGACGAAGGGTTCGTCGAAAGGTTCGTCGGTCGGTACCAACGAAACACGGACTAATCGGACGTTAGTATCCCTAGTCCAAAATGACATACACTAAAGGGTAGTGCAGTCAGAAAAAATAGAAAAACAGAATGTGGGGGTAAGATAACGTCAATGAAGGAGAAATGGTGGAAGTGAGGTGCAAGTTTTCTTAACGGCAAGTTGCAAGTTTTGAAAGGATTTTTCTTTATTTTTTTATTGGAAAGTTTTGCAAGACGGTTTTAGAAAATGGGACTCGTGACACAAATGTATCAACCACACATGCACAATCAGGCCTAAATCTAGGGTTGCCTAGGTCTGCTAGACAGCTCCTAACTAGGGCTAGAAATAGGACCTCAAACCGCCTCTTCACGGACAAATACGGCCAGGTAAGTGGGAAGGAACCACCACTACAGTGGGCCTAATTAATAACCACTAGCCTAGACACCGCAAAGTCGGTTAGGATAAACGGTCGATGCCTATACTAGTCCTTTTCCTATTGAGCTCGATGTCCTTAGGTCTAAGTCTAATCTTTTTTTAATTAATTGTGGTCGATGCAAAATGCTTTAGGTGTTTTCTGGGGTCCTGGGAAGAGTGATGAAATCCCCACCCAATCTGAGTTTGGTCAATTAGCCCCTTAGAGTCCGGTTAAATTATGCAAAACAAATAAAATTTCACTTGCATTCAATTTTTTTAGCGCGGCGCAAGGAAACCTGCAGAAAATCTGTTATTGAGAAGGGGGAGAAAGACTCTTTACGCAAAGAATTCCTGCAGAAACTTTTTACAGTGGAAATATGGAGGTTGCAGAGGAGAGAGAGAGAAAGCAAACCATGTAATTTTTATGCGCTGACGTGGCAGGGGTGCGGCGGATCCGCGGTCTGGGACCCTATTTTGCGGAGGAAACGCGGCAGAATTAGGGTTTCAGGTTCTGAAAAAAAATTGTACTGCTTCTCTGTCCAAATTCTCCTCTGTTCTTCTGCACCAACTTCTGTTTTGTTCTTCTGTAAATTTCCAGATTTGCAATCCGTCGCTATTCCTGCAAGATTCAAACAATAAACCCTTCAAACAGATCAAAATTGATAATTTTGTATTTTTTTATATTTTCAGATTTTTATAATTTTTTTAAAATTTATATCAACCCGAAAATTCACAAAAAGAAAGATTACGCCGTCCCCGGCAACGGCGCCATTTGATTAATCCAAAAATTTGTAGTTTACCGCAATCAGAAACGGCGTCGCTTCGCAGCTAGCCGGTGAGTACGGGTTGATCCACAGAGACGGGTAAATTCCTTCTATGTGTTTTAACGAGTTGATTCAATTTGTCGTTTTGGGTTGGTTTATAACAATCTAAAATACTGGATCTAATTAATCTAATTAAGAATCTTGCTAGGGTTAGGCTTAGGGGAAGTTTTGGAGATTAATGTTTTTCATCACCGCTTTCAATGCCATCTTTTTTTAGATCTATTAGGTGTTAAGTTAATTATCAATAAAGTGGATACGAATCTTTTGGGAAGATGTTTCTTCCTCTAGATTCGTATCCTTCCTTTGTTGGTAATCACCCTAACCCCCACGGAAAACGCGCGCAACCGGCCCTTTATATTCATCGTTACCTCGATGGGTAGGATGCCGCAGGGAGCGGTTGTGCTTGTATGCGTGGGGTTCTAATTCATTAGGTTAAAGTGGCATTGAAAGGGGTGAGAGATCTCATCTCTCAACCCTTTCCCTAAGGCCAACCCTAACAAGCGAGGAGACTACTCGCTCATTAGGGGATGAGAAGACATTATAATTAAAAGAAACATAAATAAAATACTTACTAGGTTGACGGCTCCCTCCAAACAAGAAGAACAGATCTGAATTTTTCTTTCAGAAATTCTGAATTTTATTGATTGAAAAGAGGCATAGGGTTTTACAGATCTAAAATTACAATTTATAGGAAAATAGGAAACCTAGGGTTACAGACTCTCGTACATGCAAAATTACAGATTTGACCCCTAAAAATCCCAACACCCGCACCGTCGCACCGACCCAGAGATTTTCCACCGACACGGGCATTTGATGGCCGCGGAACCGCGGCGCCAGGCTAGGTTTGGCCGCGGTTCCGCGGCCAAACTGAGGATTTAGGCTCTGTGATTTTGGGGCTTTTTCTTTGGCTTCTTAGGCTTTCTCTTTTTACTCTTCTTTTCTCTGTTGGACTTCTGGATCTTCTCCAGATCTCCAGTGAAGACTTGTGAGGATCTTTTGACCGTTCACTTGACATTTTTGGACCTTGCAATATTCTTCGACTAGGCTTTGACTAGGATCCGTCTACTTGTTTGTCAAAAGTCCATTTTTCTGTTGTTTTGTGTCTTTTTCACTGTATTTGCTCCGGAAACCTGTATCCTGTAATATGCAACAAACGTGCGTCAAGAGTACCTGTTTATTTATAAAAAGGGTAAGAATAGGGGAATGATAAATGCAATATAATGGTCTGAACACTGCTCTAGCTTCTTCTCTGGAGTATTCTCCACAGGTGAAGGAGTTCGTTTCAACATCGCAGTAGGAGAGTTTCTGCGCACCTTGTTGAGCAGTTCAAAGCTGTTTTTGGTTGGAACAGCAGCATCGATCTTCACCATCGGAGTTGGAGGAGTAAGTCCAGAGGGGGAGTTGCCCCCAGCCTTCCTCACTCGGCGCCAGTAGCGACGTCGGGCATGTCGTGCTGATGGAGTTGTTTCAGCTATAGGGGTGACCTCCTCATGCCCCCTGTGTTGGTCAGAATATACTGGTACCAGCTTTTTAAAGATCGATGTCCGTTGAACGGGGACCGCCAACTTGTCAGAAGCGGACTTCTGAACATGGGAAGCAACCTTGGTGATTTCGCCAAGAACGGGAGCTGGGATGGCTATCCGCTTCGGGAAAACGCCTTCTGGTATGGCAGGCTTCTTCATGGGCCCGATGGAGGTCTGGCCTAATCCATTAAAACCTGAAGCAGTGGAGTTGGGCGACCTGTTGAGAGGGGTCGCGACAGTGGTAAGTCGATCGAAGACCGACTTCTTTGGAGCTTCTTGCAATGTCATTGGGGCGTTGAAGCTCATTGGTGGGAGTATGGTCCCAAAAAATAGTCCAGTGGTGGCTTGAGCCACCTGCTCCACCGGCATTTTGAAAAGGGAGGCCGCTTGGGGGCTATAAGTCACTTCTCCGGACGGGATGGAGCGAGAGTTGCAGTTGCACGTAGTGCAGTTTGAAGCCATTGATCTTCTGTTTTCTGCACGGAGCAAGACACCAAATCTTAGTACCTCGAATCCATAGGCAACCACAGCAAACCGCGATTCGTTCGCGAACACGACATACGAAGTGTGGAGTGGAAAGAGGAAAAGGTCCTACCGGGCGTGCCAGAATCTGTTCCCCTCCGAAAGGCGGCGCACATGACCGCGATGTCCTGACGCTGAGATTCGGGGCAGATGCTATTTGGTTTTATCCGTCTACCTCTCCGAAGATGCCAAGTTGATTTATGGCACCGTGTATCGGAGGTTTAGACGGATGCGGCCGATGTAGCAGACTTCGTCAGATTCCCCCTCGCTTGAGGGGTTTTTGATTGTGGGGACGCTCTTCCCTGCAGGCGCAAGCCCCTGCAGTTAATTATGCTACCGCATCGCGGTAACAACTTTCTCCTTCTCCAGAATTTCACTTCGTGTCGTGTGTGTTTGTTTTGTTTGTGGTTGCCCGTGGATTGTATACGGAGACTGAGTAATACCGTCGCCCGTAGGACGTGGATTAGTCCAAATCCGTATTTACTTAGATTTGGGTTTGGTGTTTATAGTTTAAGGATGCATTAGTCGCGTTGCGGCTAAGATCAACTTAAACGTTCGTTAAGGATACGATAGTCCTGTTTGAGACTAAGATCAACTTAACGTGATCGTTTAGATCCGACAAAAGAGCGTTTGGGCTCTATTGTTCCAGTTTGGGAGATTCATAGTCCAATTTGGGACTAAAGTATGTTTGGAGGATACGTTAGCCATTTTTGAGGCTAAGATCGACTCAAACGTTTGTTAAGGATACGTTAGTCCAGTTTGAGACTAAGATCAACTTAACGAGATCGTTTAGATCCGACAAAAAAGCATTTGGGCTCTATTGTTCCAGTTTAGGGACATAGTGGTCCATATCATTTATGGCCGTCGGGACCCGTCACCTCTCTGACGTCGTTGAAGAATTACAACTATAGGTGTCAGAGGAGTTCAGAGATGTACCCTTGAACCAGAGTTGATTTGGGGTTTTATCATTCATTTAAATGTCTAAGGATGCGTTAGCCGTGTTTGGGGCTAAGATCAACTTAAACGGGACCGTTTAGATCCGGCAAAAGAGCATTTGGAAGCTCTATTGTTCCAGTTTAGGGACGTAGTGGTCCACTTTCCAGTTTAGGGACGTGGTGGTCCATCGCCAGTTTAGGGACGTGGTGGTCCGAATTCCAGTTTAGGGACGTCTCGGTCCGATATTAGTTTAGGGACGTCTCGGTCCGATATTAGTTTAAGGACGTCTCGGTCCACGAGTTTAAGGACCCCGCAGTCCATATGGGTGTGTGGTCGTTGGGACCCGTCACCTCTTTGACGTCGTTGAGGAATTACAACGATGGATATCAAAAGAGTTCGGAGATGTACCCTTGAACCGGATGTGGATTGGTTTAGGAGAGCCGTTTTGCTCAGTTAATTTAGTTTAAGGACTTATGGCTACGATTGGGCTAAGTCCAGTTAAAAATGTCCAATATTTTATTTGCATTTGTTTTTATTTTTATTTAGGTTTTGCCCAGAAAAGATGCAGGGCATCAATTTGTTTTGGGCTCTGCCCTTTATAAATGATGCAGAGCATCAATTTCATTTGGGCTCTGCCCTTGTATAAAGGATGCAAATCATCAATTTATTTGGGCTCTGCCCATTTATTGCCTTGCAATTTATTTTGGCCTGTCAGGTCATTTTGATTTGGGCCTGGCCCTTTAAGTAATGCATTGCATTTGTGCAAAGCATTGTTAATTTGAGAATCTTTTAGATTCAAGAACCGATGGTTCATAAAAGGAGTGCAAAGCACTATTTGATTTAGATGTAAGAAAAAACAAGTTTTTTCTTGTTTTTCTTATCTCAGAGAACCAAAAGTTCATAAAAGTGCAAAGCACTATTAATTTAAGAACCTTTTAAGTTCAAGAACCGATGGTTCATAAAACAAGTGCAAGGCACTATCTGATTTAGATCTAAGAAAAAACAAATTTTTTTCTTGTTTTTCTTATCTCAGAGAACCAAAGGTTCATGAAAGTGCAAAGCACTATTAATTTAAGAACCTTTTAGGTTCAAGAACCGATGGTTCATAAAACAAGTGCAAGGCACTATTTTATTTATTTATTTATTGTTGAAGATCCATGATCTTGTTCATAAGAGAATTTTCTCTTCTTTTAAAGGTTTTTACCTTTTTTTTTATTCTTCAAGAGCTCTCAAGAGTTCACTTCTCTTTTTTTTTAGCAAGATCTTCATCATTTTGAAATGAGGTCTGGGGTCCTTTTTATAGTGCTCATAAATTAGTTAAATTTGTTACATAAATATTTTTCTGAGTGATTTGGGTAATTTTCCCCACCGTTGGATTTTTGATCCAAAGGCCACTGCTTTACAGAAGAAAATCTTCTTGTTTTAACAAGAACAGAAAAGATTTATTCTGTTTTGCGCAACTCCCCCAGCGCGTGACACGTGTCGCGCAGCTGTGCTTGCGCAACTGCGCAGACACGTGTCGCGCAACTGAATTTTTTTTTCCCGCAACTGCGCGCGCTGACACGTGTCGCGAAGCGCACTGCGCAGCTGCGCTGACACGTGTTGCGCAGCGCACTGCGCACTTGCACACTGCGCAATTTTTTTAATATTTTTTTTGAACTTTGCTCTGATGGAGTACGCTACCTTGGGCGCTGCGCTCCTTCCGCTAACGTGTCTGATTTTGACACGTGGCGCTCTGCGTGCAGCGCAGGGGATCTGAAGTGTTACTTCATTTATTTTAACTTTAATTTTCAAGACAGAGTTTTGCTCTGATTGGAGAAAAACAGAAGTATTGCTTCTTTTCCCACCTTGGAATTTGAACAGAGCTTTGCTCTGATTGGGGTAAACAGTCTCTACTGGGAAAAAGGCCTTTGTGAGTGGATCCGCGTTGTCGTCCTCTGTGTCTACTCTCCTAACCTCGATCTCCCTGGAGATCAACCATCTCCATGATCAGGTGATACCGCCTAAGAATTATATCTGGATTTCAGATGGGACGGGGGGTTCCTTGGCAAAAGCCACAACTCCATTGTCACACAATGGTAGGAACGAAGTTCATCTCATGAACTTATATATATCCAGACTGCCTCTTTGGTAGCATCCTTGGTAACGATGTATCTTTCCTTTAATCGTCTAGTATGTCACGGTTTTTAGCTTGGAACTCTTCCAACATACCGTCCCTCCACTGAGGGTAAAGACAATGCCTGCGACTGACATTCAGTCGTCCTTATCACCTTGGAACCTTTCCAGTGATTCTCCCCAGGATCGATTGATACCATCTCACTTCAACTAGTGAGTATCATAGCATCCAATTAGATCTATCTCATAGATCCAAAACCCTGGGTTTAGGAGGTATCACTTTGATCCTATATGGAGAATCCTTGTGATAAGCGGAGATTGACCGAGCGTAGCATAGGAAACTCCTTCCCTATCAAGAGTATGTCATCCACGTACTCTACGAGGATCACCACCATACTCCCTACTACCTTTTTGTATATACAAGGTTCATCTACCATTTTGATGAAGTCAAACTCTTTGACAACCACATCAAAACAGATGTTCCAACTCCGCGATGCCTGTTTTATCACATAAAACATCTTGCACACGTTTCCGCTGCTCCCACTGTCTACGAAGCCCTCTGGCTGTGTACTTATAGACGCTCTCTTCTAAATTAATATTTAGAAAAGCAGTCATGACACCCAACCACCAGATATCGTAGTCATGGTATGTAGCAGTGGCAAGTAGGATCTAGATGGACTTAAGCATAGCTTTGAAAGTCTTTAACTTTTCCATGTACAACAAGTAATCTTCTCAAGATATACTTGCTCCTGATGGGGATTTAACCCTTCAGATAGAGCAACCAAAGTCCATACTTTGTTGGTGTATAAGGATTCCATCTCAGATCGATAAGCATCCAGCCATTCTTACAGAGTCCCACTCCTGATGGCCAGCTCGAAACTAGTTGGGTCATCATCTCATGATGCAATCCTTGCTCCCACTGTCATAGAGAAACCGAAGTATCTCTCAGGTGGGTGAGGAACCCTACTAGATCGGCGGAGAGGCTGAGGTTCGTTGGAAACTATTGAATCCTTTGGTTCTACCAAATCATGAGCTGCAGTTTGTATAGCTGGAACATTTCCAGTTCTACATAACAGACCTTGCCTCGAGCTTGTCCGGATTTTGCTTTTAGACATAGGCCGGACAACCCCAAATCTTAACAAACTTAAGATATGGGCTCTTCCCTTTCCATATCACATATGAAGTGGTAGGCAACTGATTTGATTTGAACCCTATTCAACAGGTATGCAGCTTCTCAAGTGCATAACTCCCAAAAGGAAATAGGAAACTCAGTAGTACTCATCATAGAGCACACCAAATCACATAGGGTGTTATTGCTCCGCCCCGATATACCATCGTGCTATGGTGTATACGGAGGAGTAATGCTGAGAGAGAATCTCATTCTCTTTTAGAATAGTCCAGGAATTCCGTGCTCAAGTATTCTCCTCCTTGATCTCATCAAAGGAAATAATACTTATACCCGTTTTTGGTTCTTTACTTCTAACTTATATTCTGTGAATATCTCAAAAGGTTCGGACTTGTGTTTCAACAGGAACATATGTCTGAATCTTGAGAGATCATCAGAGAATGTAATGAAGTACAATGAACCGGTCTTGGCATGTGTAGACAGGAGACTTTCATACATCAGCATGTATCAATCCCAAGAGTTCACTAACTTTTTCTCTGTTTCCAATAAACAGAGCTATGGTCATTTTATCTTTGTGACATGACCGGCAAGTTTCACAAGATGTAAATCCAAACAAATTTAAATATGCATCTTAATGTAACTTCAGCTAGTCGGGTCGCATTGATATGACCTAGTCTACAATGTCTCAAGAAGGATTCGTTCATTTCTGAACTCTTCTTCTTGTGTGTGTTCCGTATACTAAGAACTATAGTTTGATTTAGAGCGTCAATGCTTTTAGATAACGTGCTTGAACCGATTAACTTTTGATATAGGAAATGTTCAAAACATTATCCAACATTACAAAATTATATCCTTCTTTACTAATAAAGAGACTGATATGATTTTGCATATCAGGTTCGGTATCTAATAACATTTGTTCAGAATCAATGTATTCTGGTAATACAGGGTGATAGTGACCAACAGACTTGGCTGCAACGCTTGCACCGTTTTCTGTCTCATGAAACTTATCACCCGTTCTCAGTTCTCTACCTTTCTGTAGCCCATGTAACAGATTACATATGCGGGATCCTGATCCGGTATCTCATACCCAGGACGTAAAGGATATTGAGAAACAGTTCTATGTAATGAACACACCCGAAGATGATGCATCAGTATGCACTTTCTTCGTTTGGGCGGCACGGGAAATCTGGTATTCCCCAATTTCCTGCTCTGTCTTATAACAATTATAAGTTGGAGCGGGACCAACGTTCCCCAGCTTAGTATAACAAGCGGGTTCGGTCAATTCATCCGTTTTATTATCTTGATTAAGGCGTGATATGGTCGCTACCTGGAGAGAGAGAAGAAAACACTCAGCGTATGCTCTTGCAAGATTAGATTAGTTATCTAATATATCTAATCAGGACGTCTCCCACTATTTTAAACAAATCTTCCTTCAAACCCTAAAAGGAAAGACTAGCCGGGATTAATTACACGCTACAAGTTCGTCAATCTTTCAGCCAGGCCAGTGTCGGTACTTTGAGGGAGGTCCCCCGTGCTTTCGCATGAACCTAATTAAAGTAAACCTCGTTTTCCTAGGGGCGTAACCCCGTTAACACCTTTCTAGACACCTACTTGATCGGCTAATTGTAATGTGTAAAACTCTCCCAGGAGTAACTCTTACTCGCAGCGGGTATCGGGATCCAACTATCCATAGAAGGTATGCAATCTCATTGCAAATTTCAACATTTGAAATTCCCAATAATTTTTGCCCCTAGCAACTTATGACCTTGGCTAAGGTCAACAAATCATAAGTGCTAGCCAAGTTCAACCCGTCATTTCCCGATTGAATTAAACCCACCCGCACGATCCTTGGCTAAGGTCAACAAAGTCGCACGACTACCCTAACTCAATCGCATCATATGCTTATACAGATAAGCACTAATTAGCTACCGCACACTACGCCTTGGCTAAGGTCAACAAACGCAGCACGAATACTAAGAAGTACTTATCTGAAATGACGGAGGGCTACGACAAGTTTTTAAGAAAACCCTTTGCGTAATGAACTTGATATCGTTGTAGAATCGAGTGATTTTAAATGGAATGTTTTAGAGGCTTTTTCTAGTTTTGTTAAAGGGGGGTGAAGGGATCGTCGGCCCTTTCCTCATCGAATAAGGTGCAGGGCATATCATATATACCACTATGTAAAGCGAAAACTATAGAAGCAATCAAAAGACAGACCGAGTTTGTATCATCTGCTAGCTTCACTAAAGAGGTCACTCCCGGTGAAGGGATCTCGGCTCTTTCCTTATCGAATAAGGTGCTGGATGTTCTACAAGGAACACCGCTATGCAAAGCAAGAACTAGAGCTACCGGTTTTTAAACAAGTTTCTACAACATCTTTAGGTTTCTTTTATTTCATTAATCTCATTAACGAAGTCCCATTTTAATATGCTTCACAAGCATCACATTTGAAACGAAATCTGCAATATAACATATATCTCATATATATATAATATAAACATTCGTCTCATGCAGTAATATGATCTCATCACAGAACATTGCAGCAGAAGAACATATATGAAATATTGGATATACTAGAACGTCCGTGTTTTCAATACGAGCCTGTATAAAACACGGATTCCACAGTCGCGATGAATAGCCAAACCCACATCCCTAGACCCCTACGAGAGCGGCAAGCAACACTGCCAATTCTAGGGTTAGGAGACCCGGTCTCGACTCCTCGTGATGGTCTCCCACTGGACCCTAGAACCCGGTTACTTGTGCTCCCCGCCTTGGGTCTACCTAATGCGGAAAAGTAAATAATATACAATGGTGACATCATCCTCAGCCTGGAAGTGCCCCAATAAAAGAATATTACATACAAATGAATTTTACATGAATGAAAAAGAAAAACTCTCATCTCACATAAAACCCCCCGGCTATTCAAAACGCGACGATCCAATATAACATATCACAGCAACACATAATATCTCATATCATCAACGTAAGCAAGTATGTGTATCCCGATTGTCGTTGATGTATAGCAACGAAGCCAGTGATACACCACATACTACGCTTACGGTCACAGAAAAGAAAGTGTAAAACTACAACAGTTGGAATCCGCAACCTCTTTAGACATCGCATGCCCAACCAAATGAATTTCTTAGACATTGCATGCCTAACAATTATAAACCCCGCATTTTAGTCTCTTTATCGAAAACACTTTTCAATATCAAGTCGGGCAATTCAACAAGATTCCCGACATCCTGATCGAATGCTCGTCGCAAACTTTAGTAGACGGACGCACCCCCGGATGCCGTCGACGAAGTGCACTAAGACGGAACACCGCTGCCGCGAGCACCCGAACGGATGCTTTTGGCGACGGGGTTCTTCTACAGTCACTTGGTCGGGGCTTTGGGGCGTGGCTGTCTGTTAAGTTTACCCGGCGAGTATCCGCGTACGCTACGTGATTGCGACGGACTTTTGATCACATCAAAATTCCGTGGCAACCGATCATCAGAGACTGAACTGCTAGATTTATAACATTCAAATTAGTTATCTCATAACTACCTGTGGATTCCAAATATTGTATCACATTCCAGATAAATAGACAATGTTAAACTTTCCGATCGAATAATCAAACACCCAAGATTTCCCCAATATATCTCAACACTTGAAATCAATTTAAAAACAACCATCACATGCCACAGTACCAATGGTCCAGCCGTAGAAGGGTCAAGCCAACGCCTCACATGTGGCACGCTGTACTGCCACAAACCCTAAGGTTCAGAGGCAGTTCAAGACGGTCACATAATCGAGTTAAGGTTTGTTGTCTTCTAGAGGGTCCACCACGTTACTTGCACGACTTAGAATGTTCTTAAACTCGAGAAAAAATCCAACTTTTGAAAAATTTTCCGACTGGGGAAAAAGTGAGGTCGAACTTTTTAACAGTTTCTAAAAAAATACCCGGAAGAAATAAACAAAGTTATATTATCCGATCGAATCAACGAGTCCCCAATACACCCCAGAAAACTCAACACTTGAGTAAATATAAAAATATCTAGAAGAATCAGGAATTACAGATGGACATTACTGTGCAAAGCACGTGCCATGATTCAACTTTTTGGCCGCGGAACCGCCGCGCATGCCATGGTACGGCCGCGGTTCCGCGGCGCTTTAAAGTGATCAGTGATCGCACGCTTTTGGCGTGTCGGATGTTCAAAGATTTAAGTGTAACCGCGATCAGGACGGTGTCGCTATGCAGCTAGCCGGTGAGCACGGGTCGGTCCACAGGGAGATGGTGTTATCTTACCTTCTTGTTTTAGACGAGTCAATAAAGAATCTGTATGTGTGTTTTGTCTAACCTATGTGTTTATCTGCAAGTATAAAGTTGTTAAGAAAATACGAGATTGTAAGCTAAGAAATCCGTACTCAAAAACCTTTGAGCCGAGTCTTGATCAATTGAAGCTAAGCAATCGGCAACAACGTGGATTAGGGGATTTAAGCGCGGTATTCGTGGAATCCGGCTTATTTACCCTTGTCCTTCCGTTCTTGTCTCTTGCCTTCGCCTCCGGGCAAACTGAACGCAACCGGTCGTGGTTAGAAATCACCGTTACCTTGTCAGGGTAGGATGTCTAACGGAGCGCCTGCGTATGGTTTGGGCGAAGTTCAAATGGAAAATAACGGGAAAAGGAATTGGCAAAGAAATGTTAACTTATAAAACCGTATTAATTCTTAACAATAACAATAATTACAACATTCGCAATATGAACAAAAGAGAACAAAAAGAAAAGAACAAAGAAAAGAAAAGATACAAGTAATAAAATTGCATGAGTAAAATAGCATGAAAGAAAATGCAAGTAATAAAAAGACAAGTAATAAAAAGCGAGTAATAAAAAGAATACGGAATTAGGACCCAAGCCAAGCATGTGCTCAATAGCCAACCCTTAAACTTGCAAGCTCAATGAAGAACTTGCAAGATCAAGGGAAGGGTAGAAAACGCATGTGAAATGAAGTGCTAGTCCCGGAAGAAAATACGACCCTTGAGATCAATAACTAACCCTTAACCATTCAACCTCAATGAAGAGATTGAATGAGCAAGAGAAAGCAGAAATCTCAAGGGGGAGCCGAACTACAAAGAAAGATACAAATCCCTTATCGTCATTAACATCCACTCAAAAGCTCTCACTACAATTTAATGGAGGAATGAAGAAGAAGAAGAAAGAAACTAAAAAATGAGGCTAAAACAAAACTCAAAAATTGCTCCCTTGGCTTAGCTCAAAACTGCTGTATTTATAGGCTGGAGAATCGAATTCTAGGGCATCCACCAGAACATATTTGAAGTACCCAAAACACCCCTGAAGTTTGACAGTGAGAGGGCACCGTACGACCACGGATCCGCCGCCTATAGTCGATTTAGGGTGTGGGCTTCAGTGTACTTTCCTGGTCTCCTGTCCCCTCTTGTCTGGTACATGTATTTTCTGATAATTTCTTCCAGAATATCAGCAGAATTCATAGTCCAAGATTGTTATCTTTTCTTCACTTTTGACTTTATCTCTCTTGAGCTCCGCGCACCCATTGATTCTTGTGCAGCCCCTCTCGTGCTCCGTGCTTGTCCGAGACACGAATGACTGCTGTCATATGTCTTGTCCCTGGAACCAGTACGCAGCACCGGACGGATATGGATGACCGGAACCCGGCTTTTATCTGTTGTCAACAGATGTTTTGTATTTGATGTAACTGTGGAGATTTTGTCATGATTTGCAATATTTGGACTGAAAACCTGTACTCTGTAAATATGTAACAAACACAGATCAAAAGCACCTACCTATAAACACACGAGCGTAAGAATGGGCGGTATAAAATGCAGTATTCTGTTGTGAACAAATACCCCCAAACTTAACTTTTACTCGTCCCGAGCAAAACCAATTATTCACAAAAATAAAATCCTAACCGCACTTTCGCAGGGAACGCGATTGCACTGAGCGCGTGCAACAAGCCGTTAAATCTCTAGGTGTCCCTAGTAGGAGGAGTGTTGTCTCCTGAGGGTTTTCAGCGGATACTACCCACAAAATCCGGTCAAGCTAGTTTTGTAAAATAACTAAGATTCAAACCCCTAAAGTTTTGTTTCAGAAAATAACAATTCTATAATCCTAAGTCTAGACTATCGAACCTTTAGTTTTCACACCTCGCTTCTTATTTAACTACAGGTTTTATATGTCTTTACGTGCAGTGCAAATAGTGTCGTTAAGTTCCAGAAGGATCGATTAAAGTCATAATGTGGCACAATAAAGCCCAGATAACAATTTTAAAAGGATCACATAAGTTTTATAGAGAGTTAAGCATTTTTCAAGTTTCGTTTTCCAGTAAGGTTTCAACTTCAGAATTTCTATCTTCCTTAACAGGAAACTAAGTCGTCTTTTTCACTCTACCTTTTTCTTGTTTTCATTTCATACACACCTCTGTGAACGTGCAATAGTCTTTATCATAGAGTAAAACCTTCATATCTCCGTTAAATTTTTTTTTAAAAGCCTGTCTTTTATCAAGATTATTCTCACACAAAGAACCGTTAGGAATTTTAACTCGGAGAGAACACCTGCTTGACTTTGTTTTTATCTGGACTTTCTAGGCTTCTTAGCGAGCTTTGGGCCAATGCACCCAAACCAGTTGGTTTTAGGGCATTAGGTGTAGAAACACCCCGGCGGACTTAATTACTCAAGTTACCCTGGTCCAAAAACAAAAGACAGTTTGCGTGAAAATCAGATGATTTAATACGAACGGAGATATAACCGGCAGTTCCATTATTTTTTTGGATAAAAGACGTGTTTAGTGGGTTTGGTGTGTAATCATTCCAATCAAGTTTCAGATGGTTTATTTTTCAGACTTAGTTCCAATTAAGGCATCAATAACATTCCTTCATATTCACTTACTTCATAAACTATTCTTGATATATTACTTATTTCAGAACAAACCTATTTGATCCTCAGAAAATCATTTATCTATTTAAAAGTTTTTTAAACATAAAAGACTTGTCATCTAATTTTCAAGACTCACAACACGTGTAGTGTAATGTAAAGACGTATATCAGCTATAGTTAACTTCAAAGGAGAGTTATCTTTCAGGTTTTCAAAATCCAAACATAGGATTTAGTTATTCCTATCTTTTCAAACAAAAACCGTCGAATGTTGAATCAGAGTTCTTCCACAAGCTAACTTGACAAAAAAGTTTTTATATTTTAGAAAGTTTGCAGATTTTTATGGATTTTATGGATTTAATATGCAGATGCAAAATATACATATGAATGCGAAGGAAGAAAGCTTACCGAGCACACCCCCAAACTTAAACTTGACAGTGCCCTCACTGTCAGGCTATACCAAGAGGGTCAAAATTGCCGGTGCTTCCTGAAAACAAATTATATACAAAAAAAAAAGGAAAACCAAAAATATATACAAAAAAAATGTCCCCCCCAAACTTTAGTAAAACAGTGTTTCCACTGTTAAGCGTTGAAATTCAGGATTAGGGGGGAAAGAACAATATCCAACTATACAAGGCCTTACACAGGCCAAAAGTTAACACCAACCATTCAAAGATTTTATCGCTATAATGTACCGGTTGGTGGAAGAAGGCGTAGAGAAAAGAGATGGAGAATACGCGAGACCGCTTGTGGAGAGAAGTGGAATGCGGTCTCGGTAGATCAGAAGAAGAAGAATGGCGTAAGGGAAAAAGAAGTGGAAGACGAACTTGAGGGTGCAAATGGAGTAAATAGATTAGCACAATTTGTGATGAGCGATGTGTGAAAAGTGATTGTGCTAATATATTTACTCGTCGAGAAATTGGGTCGAATCCCTCAAGATTCGTAAGAAACCATGGGTACGCCGAACTTGGTAAACCTGACATATGAAATGAAAATGATACGGGTTCTTGCAAGGTCGGAACGATGGAAAGGGTGGAGGGAATTGGTTGAGGAAGGGTATCGGTTAGGGTTTCGGGAGGGTGCACACAGTCAGTGGAAGGAATAGGATGAATAGGAAAATCCGACTCATCAATTAAAACTGTTTCATCCTCAGAAATATCCTCAAAATTCTCCTCAAAGTTAAGCTTATCCATGCACATTTCATCAAAGTCCAGACGCATATGGGGTTCGGGAAAAACATTTAAAGACTCGGGATGATGAATTGGAGAGATAAACTCAGCCAAATCTACGGTTTCATCATCCAAAATATTCCCAGCGTCGATATCCTCAATCAAGTGAAAATCAAAATTCTCCGACACCTCAACAAAAGCATGGATATCAATCAATTCAGGTTCTAGAGTGGAGGTGTAGAGGTCAAGATGATTGGGTATGGTTTCACTCAAAAGGGACCCTTCACAATCGGGCAAATCAAACACTACAAAGTCGCACAACTCATTAAACATTCTATCTTCAATTGATAATTCATTTGGGACACTTGATAGACTTTCAACACAGGAGTTGTGGGATTCAATTTGGGACGGGGTAGGTTTGATTCGGAAGGGGGTATAGCTCACTCTCTCCACTCAAATTCACAGCCTGTCCTGCCGCCTCATCATACATTGAAAAATTTGGAGCTAGTTGAAAACTAGCTACCGGGTCACTAGGTTGCATGAGGGCGGCCATGGACGCATTCAAATCCATCATCTGTTGGCTTGATGCTACCCTAAAATCTTCCAACGACTGTTCCAGACTAGACATAGATTGTGAAGGGGTTTCAGTAAAAGATTCAAAGTTGTTTGGATACTGAAAACCCCCAAATGGCGGTTCTGAAGCAATGTCTAGGGAAGGTGCAAAAGTAGGGTAGGATTGGTAGGAATTGAATGGCTGGACAGGAGCAGGATCAACATTTGGATAGGAAGGTGAATGGAATTGTTGATCCCAAGAACTTGAAGCGGTGAAAGGAGTGAAAGATCGGCTATGGGATTGTTCAATTCGTTCAGCGATGGACAAAGGACGACTTGCAGAAGGGGTATCAACATAAGCGGGTACGGGAGGTTGAAAAGGTTGATACAAAGTGGAATGAGGGGTGCAAGTGTTTGTCCTAGACGCTGCTATGCGATCTTTCAGTGAAATTTTGGGCATGGATGGGTCGTTCGATGTTCGACCAAAACAAGAACCGTATGAAGTAATGTCTGGTTGTGGGTACCAAAGTTCGGCAAGAGTTTTGCGAGGTGGAGTACCCATGATATGAAGAGAGAATGAAAGAAAGGAAGAGAAGAGGAGAGGAAAAAGAATGTGTTTTTTTTTTAAATTTTTTTTTTTATATTAACAAAAGAATGAAGTATACACAAAAAGAATATGGACAAAAATAATCACGACACAAAAATACCACACACCTAATCGTTCTAGGGTTCACCTAGGTCAACTAGACCTGCTCCAGAACTTGATTATCGAAGTAAAACTGTGTCGAGAAACAGGCTCAAGATACACTGATCACGAGGCCAGGTAAGTGCAGAGATAAGGGGAGGTTGTCCAACGCTTTCGCGAAGTTCCTTAATTAAATAACCCTTTCTCTTTTGGCGGTTTCGCCGTTAACACTTTCCTAGACACCCCGTAAACAATATACCGTTAAGCAAGCTTCTAAATACAGTTAACTTCTCCTAGTGAGCGCGAAGTCCTTAAGGCTTAAAGTCTAGTTTCTTTTAAATTTGTGTGGGTAAACGTTATGCTCAGGTTCGTGATTTGTGGGCCACGGAAAAGGTGATGAAATCCTTTACTATATGTTGTGGGGTTCGCTTGCCCTTAAATCCGTATTAATGTATGCAATGCGCAATTCAAAAAATTCTATAAAGAATAAAACATTCGTTTTTTAGTTTAAGCGCGGCGCTGCAACAAATACGGGTTAGTTAAGTTTTTAGCGTTTGCTAGCGAACTTGCAAAGAATCCTGCAAAAGAATAGTATATTGGAAGCGTCGGATTTGAGAAGAAGGTGTTAGTAAAGTACGTACCGTTTAAGTTTTGGGTTAAGAAACCCCCGTTGAATCGAGTCCGGTAAGCTTGAAAGGTTCGCTTGCACGGGTCAAACTACCCGGATCTTTGGCACTGTACTTCGTAATTACCTTTTCCTTGAATGCACACTTTGCTCCCACAATCGCAGTTTGCAAATCTGCAAAAATCTGCACACTTGCCCACAAAAATATTGTCCAAAAAAGAAAAACAAAAAGAATATATTTTTTTATATATATATACAAAAAGAATATTAACCCGAATAACAAGAAAGAAAATACGCTACCGTCTCCCCGGCAACGGCGCCATTTGATCGCACGCTTTTGGCGTGTCGGATGTTCAAAGATTTAAGTGTAACCGCGATCAGGACGGTGTCGCTATGCAGCTAGCCGGTGAGCACGGGTCGGTCCACAGGGAGATGGTGTTATCTTACCTTCTTGTTTTAGACGAGTCAATAAAGAATCTGTATGTGTGTTTTGTCTAACCTATGTGTTTATCTGCAAGTATAAAGTTGTTAAGAAAATACGAGATTGTAAGCTAAGAAATCCGTACTCAAAAACCTTTGAGCCGAGTCTTGATCAATTGAAGCTAAGCAATCGGCAACAACGTGGATTAGGGGATTTAAGCGCGGTATTCGTGGAATCCGGCTTATTTACCCTTGTCCTTCCGTTCTTGTCTCTTGCCTTCGCCTCCGGCCAAACCGAACGCAACCGGTCGTGGTTAGAAATCACCGTTACCTTGTCAGGGTAGGGTGTCTAACGGAGCGCTTGCGTATGGTTTGGGCGAAGTTCAAATGGAAAATAACGGGAAAAGGAATTGGCAAAGAAATGTTAACTTATAAAACCGTATAAATTCTTAACAATAACAATAATTACAACATTCGCAATATGAACAAAAGAGAACAAAAAGAAAAGAACAAAGAAAAGAAAAGATACAAGTAATAAAATTGCATGAATAAAATAGCATGAAAGAAAATGCAAGTAATAAAAAGACAAGTAATAAAAAGCGAGTAATAAAAAGAATACGGAACTAGGACCCAAGCCAAGCATGTGCTCAATAGCCAACCCTTAAACTTGCAAGCTCAATGAAGAACTTGCAAGATCAAGGGAAGGGTAGAAAACGCATGTGAAATGAAGTGCTAGTCCCGGAAGAAAATACGACCCTTGAGATCAATAACTAACCCTTAACCATTCAACCTCAATGAAGAGATTGAATGAGCAAGAGAAAGCAGAAATCTCAAGGGGGAGCCGAACTACAAAGAAAGATACAAATCCCTTATCTTCATTAACATCCACTCAAAAGCTCTCACTACAATTTAATGGAGGAATGAAGAAGAAGAAGAAAGAAACTAAAAAATGAGGCTAAAACAAAACTCAAAAATTGCTCCCTTGGCTTAGCTCAAAACTGCTGTATTTATTGGCTGGAGAATCGAATTCTAGGGCATCCACCAGAACATATTTGAAGTACCCAAAACACCCCTGAAGTTTGACAGTGAGAGGGCACCGTACGGCCGCGGATCCGCCGCCTATAGTCGATTTAGGGTGTGGGCTTCAGTGTACTTTCCTGGTCTCCTGTCCCCTCTTGTCTGGTACATGTATTTTCTGATAATTTCTTCCAGAATATCAGCAGAATTCATAGTCCAAGATTGTTATCTTTTCTTCACTTTTGACTTTATCTCTCTTGAGCTCCGCGCATCCATTGATTCTTGTGCAGCCCCTCTCGTGCTCCGTGCTTGTCCGAGACACGAATGACTGCTGTCATATGTCTTGTCCCTGGAACCAGTACGCAGCACCGGACGAATATGGATGACCGGAACCCGGCTTTTATCTGTTGTCAACAGATGTTCTGTATTTGGTGTAACTGTGGAGATTTTGTCATGATTTGCAATATTTGGACTGAAAACCTGTACTCTGTAAATATGTAACAAACACAGATCAAAAGCACCTACCTATAAACACACGAGCGTAAGAATGGGCGGTATAAAATGCAGTATTCTGTTGTGAACAATCAGTGGCACGTGTTGCACAGTAATCATTGTATTCACCTGCTGATTTTTTTGAGTATTTTTAATTCACAAAAAATCACATTTTGGAAAAATTTCCAGAGAAGGGGTTTTATCGGGGTTCTCGGGTTCGATCGGACTTTAAACTTCGTCCAGACTTCGCCTAAAGCTCTAGCTAGGTTCTGATACCACTGTAGGGTTGCTAGGCACGCTCAAAAGGTTCTACGAGGCATCAACCATGCCCGATTAAAAATTTAGCCATGCCGAACAACCCGAAGCCGGATCTTTAAACTAGAGTTTAGGCGAAAACAAGCATGTTAAACATTTCAACACTAAGTGAGAGAGATTACAACCTTTGTAGATCCGGTCCTTCACTTCTTAAGCTCCGTGTTGAAGTCCCTTCGCTGCGATCATCGTGTTCCGGACTCTCGAGAGGTTCCACGAAGAGAAAGATGCAGTCTTGCTTCCGATCTTCGATATAAAGATGATCTACCTTGAAGTTTCGTTAACACAAGCTAACACTCATAATATGAAGTGAACACCCTCATCTAAATGGCAAGGATAGATGAGGATGATGAAGTGGGATTATTGCTCTCATTTGTTTTCTTATTCTCACTCATTTTTCATCACTTAGAAAAAGCTAGAAAGCTTTTTCATGAAAAGAAAGAAGGAAGAAGATGAACAATATGATAAGAATCCTTTTGTGATGAATAATGCAAAGGAGATAATGATGAATAATGCAACCATGGTTGACTAAACCTTTGTAGAGAATTAACCAAGGCTAGGGTTTGGGTTAGGTTAAGAATGAGTCACTTGAAAATATCTTGCACAAAACAAAAAGAAAAACCTTCTAGAATCAACTAGAAGTCTTAACCCTAATCCAAACCCTAATCATGTTTAAACTCCACAAAACATGTTGCATTAGTTATCATATCATGTTACAATATTATATATCACATATATAATATTTATCGTAACAAAATAAAATAATACAATTAACATATATCGCATATATATCAATGTATTACCCGAGTGAGAAAAAGAATCTTTTAGTGAGCTAATATTAGTTAATATAATTTAATATATCATATATATTATTATACATTAAATTATCGAATCAACACTTGATCCGACAATCCGGCTATATCGCATATAACCGACTAATATTTATCCGTACCGATTCATCGAATCAACACTTGATCCGATGACCCGTCCGATATCAAATATCGCAAGAATAGAATACGGTATCTCATATCGTATTATCCTCGGTCCTGCACATATCACATATGTGCCCCTACTCCGTTTTGCCTGAGTCAAGAAACCTCTGTGTAGGACTCTAAAGAATCGTCAATACGTCGGCAGTAGGTGATGATCATATCAAACACCCACAAGCTGCAAGCGGTCAGCTAAACGTAACAGCCACCCAGGTATTGAGAGCTCAGAAGATCAACAAGAAAGCCTGTACATTCTCCTGTGAATCCAAACAGTAACACTCCCGTACAGTCCGGTCTCGTCGTCTGATATGTCGCATATCTCGCCTAGGGGTGGTATACGTCAGAACCCAGTAGCTTGATAAGTCGTGTCGATATGAGGTCTATAACAGTTTGAGAAACTACTGATAACACTTACCATTAAATCTCAGCAACCCTGGCCAGGGATTTCCGGTTATAACCAATCGAACACAGCACAACATCAACTCCCTATACCGGGAGAGACGAATCCCCTCCTATCGCTCATTGCCTCCATGTGATTCGGGACTGTACCCAAAAGCCATCTTTTTGCACGCCCTCTTGGACGTGGTATGATGGAAATCAAAGCACAGTGGGAATCACACAAGACTCTATGACGATCTCGGGTCAACAGACTACTCTGTACCAGTGTCACCGGAGAACTGCCATCTGACGTGAGGTATAATACCATCTGGGAGTTCTCGGCGAGCCCGTCCAGTGTACCCAGTCTCTACTGAGCACCCGTACACCATACTTTATGTCAAACACCGATGGATATGGGATCATTCATCGCCCATCATATGGGTCAAGATGCGTATACGCTAGTCTACTCTGGTGTATCGATGCCCTGTCTCGATACACCCTCGACTAGGAACAGTTATAGGATGTACTCGTCGACTACCGTGGCCCCACTGGTATGATCTCATCATAGTCCCAGTTTCGAATACATATCCTAAGGGCTTTATCAACATGTAACATAGAGACAATCAGAGTACATGTTAAGATAAAGTACAACCAGATAGCATACTATCATGTCGAGCAAGAAAGTCCTCCCTATATATGTCCAAGCATCCATTACAATATACATCGTATGTACAGTAATGGCCTCTAGGGCATACATATAACTAACATCTGGCGGCCAAGACTACTGAGGTTCGGGCTAGGAAAGCTGTGGCCGATTACAAGGTGTCAGATCAATTTTACGTTGAGCTTGGCGAGCATTCCGCCGTCGCGTGGAATAAGGCTCTGGATGCCGTGGAGGAGCAGCTTCCCGAGTTCGCCGATGGCGAGTTCCGTGCTCGGGTCCCACTCCCAGTGGCAAGGCCTCCAGCAGACAATGATGAGCGAAGCGAGGCGCACCCCTGGTGGCAAAACCTCCGGTGGTGAAGCCTTCGGCAGACCGTGATGACAGTGATGAGGGAAGTGAGGCGCAGAGGGGGTTTCCGACTTAGGCCTTTTTGATATTTCCTCTTCCCTCTTTTGTAAGCCTCCGGGCATTTTGTAAGGCCGGGGAGCCCGAAATACCCTTTGTAAAGACTTTGCCTTTGGTAATAAAACTTTTTTCTTTGGTTTCATCTGTTTGCACTTTATCTTCTGTTTGTGAAGAATGCTCGTAAAATATCTCTGCTTTCACCGTTGGGCTTCCATGTCAGGTCGGCTATCTGTCTGGCGATCGTTCGTCGAGTTGATTTCGATCACTTGCCAAGCATGCCAAGCGCTGCTGAGAAGGAGGTATCTCCATGTCCCCGAAGTCGAGGGGGGATCGCTCAGACTTGGATAGACCCGATGCCCCTTGTTAGGGCCTCGGATCCTCTGCATGTGATGGGCAGAGGGATGTCCGCCGTACTTGCGCCGAGCATGAATGGGTTCAGAGGCCTCGTTATGAGGGCTACAAGCCCGCAGCGTCTGTTGGGCATGAACGAGCCGGGCAGTTGCTCGGTTGCCCCTTGGCGAGGGCATTTGATTTCTGTCGGTTGTGGTAGGAAGCCACCAGTCGGGGATAGCCGAGCAGGGTAGCTGCTGAGCTGCCTCTAAGGAGGACTTGGATCCTTAGCGTTGGAGGGGCCGTAGGAGGCCTGCTAAGGATATCCGGGCAGTGAAGCTGCGCGGCTACCTCTTGGCGAGGGCTTTGATCCCTGGCATTGCGAGTAGGGAAGCTAGCAGCCAGGGATAGCCGAGCATGGAAGCCGCTTGGCTGCCTCTACGGAGGACTTTGATCCTAAGCATTGGAGGGGCTGTAGGAAGCCCACTAAGGATGACCGGACAGTGAAGCTACGCGGCTGCTTCTTGGCGAGGGATTTGATCTCTAGCGTCATGGGTAGGTAACTACCAGCCTGGGATGACTGAGCGGGGTAGCCGCTCGGATGCCTCTTGCGAGGGCTTTGATCCCTGGCATCATGGGTAGGGAACTACTAGCCGGAGATGACCGAGCAGGGTAGCTGCTCGGTTGCCTCTTGCAAGGGCTTTGATCTCTGGCGTCGTAGGTAGGCAACTACCAGCTGTAGGGTGTTTTTCGTCACCCCATTGAGATGGGAATACGCGCACGCTTGTCAGGCGTACTACAGATTCCCCCTGCCTAGGGTAGGCCGGAGTTTATTGATTGTGGGGATCCGAATCTCCAGCAGCCGCGGACTAAGCTGCCTTGAGCGCTGGGCGCTTAGGTGCTGTGCGCTTAGGCGCTAGCGCGCCACGTGGGCGCTGGGCGCTCGAGCGCTAGCGCACCACATGTCGACATGTGGGCGCTTGGCGCTTGAGCGCTGGGCGCCTGAACGCTCGAGCGCTAGCGTGCCACGTGTCGGCACGTGGTCGCTTGGCGCTCGAGAGGACTTTGTGAGTGCATTTCATCTCTTTTTTCACGAGTTTGTGACCTTTTGGGTTTTCACAAACTCGCTGGCAGTCCTGCTGTTTTTACTCATGGAGCCCTTTCGGGTTTTCATCCGTGCCCATTTTTCTTGTGGACATACCTATTTTTTTTATTTGGTGGGACTTTGAATGTGGTCTCACCGATAGGACTTGGGAGAGATTGGAATTTTTTTACGCCCGTGGATTGTATACGGTTTTGCAGGATGTATGATCTAGACCGTAGGGCCGGAAACATTTCGGGACTTTGTTGGCGTCTCCATCGTTGCACTGGAATATGGTACCCGGAGCGACTCATCATTCGCTGTTGGGATTTGGAATTTGGCTGGCATCTGCATCGCTGCACTGGAATATGGTACCAGGAGCGACTCATCATTCGCCGTTGGGATTTGGAATTTGGCTGACGTCTGCATCGCTGCATTGGAATATGGTACCAGGAGCGACTCATCATTCGCCATTTAGGGATTGGAATTTGGAATTTGGTTGGCGTCTGGATCGCTACACTGGAATATGGTACCAGGAGCGAATCATCATTCGCCGTTGCCTATTGGGACGCGATGGCTTAGGAGACAGGTTTAGATCCCTATCCTCTAAGGCTTTTCAATTTTATGGGCCGTGAGGGTCCCATAAAAGCATTTTCTCCCTACGAGTCGCAAGGATCCCGCAGGTGTATTTTCTCCATAGGAGTCGTGAGGACTCCTAAGTGGATTTTTTCTTTATGAGTCGTAAGGATCCCACAAAGGTTTGTTCTCCTCATGTATCGTGAGGACACATGAGTGGGTCTTCTCAATGGAGCATAATTCCAAAGGCGGAGACCATCCGCGTAACCGGTGATTGCGGTGGGGTATGGGTATGATGAGAATTATTTGAGCCCGTGGATTGTATATGGTAGTCGATTTAGGGACTAACCATAGGGCTGAGAGAATTTTGAGAAATCAGTTTTTTTTACCGCGATTGCTCTATCATTTCAGCTTTTCTTATCGCGAAGGTCGCGATTGCCCTATCATTTCGGCTTTTATTCGCGGTTTCCCTCTTATTTCAGCTTTATTTTTCATCTTTATTTTACTCGCTGATTTTTATTGCGAGTTGCCCCATCATTTCGTCTTATTATTATTTTTTTGTTTTATTTACACAATTTTACATTCCCAGTTTAACGACTTAGAGGTCGACTGTCCCCAGTTTAATGACGTGGTGGTCGATTGTTTTCAGAGAAAGGCAGATGTCAGAGAGAATCGGTTTCATGAAGAACTTCGATCTCCGTTTGTATGAAATTGGCGGTCGCAGCTGGACTGTTTGTTAACACGCCTTTAGACAGTTCTATCTCTCCTGCCTGGTATTGCTTTTCGACCCAATCTTTGAAGACGAAGCATTCCTCAATGGCATGACCTATCACTCTGTGATAGGGGCAGTATTTAGGGTCGTCGGTCATATTCGCTTCCTGCGGTCCTTTTGACTCTGGCAGTTGTAGACCGTTCCTCAGGGCGTCTTTGAATATTTTACGGATTTTGTCCCTTCTGAAGGAATATACCATATCTAGCTTCTCTTTCAGTGGAGATTCTCCTCCTTCTCCGAACACTGGCTTCCGAGGCTGGTTGGCATTAGGCCCGCTCAACCCTTGCTTATTTCGGTTAGCCGAGGCATTGAAAGATTCAAAATCGTCGGAATTTCCGCCTTTGCGATTATCGTCCTTTCGGTTTCTCCAGGACCTATTGTTATTTTGGGAATCCGAGGAGTACTCATGCTTTGAGCGCTCCAGCATTTGAACTTTCCTGGTCAGCTCTTGGAATGTTTTGAGACCCGCGGTGCATAGAAACGTGGCCATCCAATTGTTGAGATTTCCGACAAGGAGAATGACAGATTGATCCTGCTCTATCGGCGGTTCACATTTGACGGAGAGATTGCGCCATCGGGTTATAAAATCCGTGCTGCTTTCGTTGTTCTTTGGCTTGGTCCTTACGAGCCCGACAATGGTGATCTTATCGCTGACGCTCATGAACCTCTGCCGAAACAGAGACTCCATTTGGACGAAAGTTGTGACGGACCCATCCGGTATGCTCGCGTACCAATCGAAAGCAACATCGGTCAAGGTATTAACGAGCTGGCGGAGGAGAAGCGCATCATTGCCCCCAGTATTCCAGCATGAGGGTTTAAAGTGGGCGATATGCTGATTCGCATTACCCGTCCCATCGAATCTTCCGAAGTTAGGGATGACATAGCCGCTAGGAAATTCTACCAGATCATACTGAGCAGGATATGGTCTCCCACTACTGCTGATATCTTTTTGCGCTTCAGCTTCGGCTACCAAGGTTTTGACTTTGTTGGCAACCAAATGCATGATTTGATTTTGAGTTAGCGGGCTACTGTCATCGGTAGCCAATACATTTCCCGAGATAGGATGCGACTGATTTTCATGCGGTTCGCCCACCTTTGGATTTGAGGGAATAGGCGTCGGCTGCTTTGGGACACCATTTCCTGGTTCATGAGAGCCATGCGCCTGGTTGGACGGCTGAGAGGCAAGTTGGGCCATGAGCTGCAAGACGACATTCGTCAAGTCGTCAATTTTGGAGTAAAGTTTGGCCATCTCCTTATCTTTACTTCCGAGCTGTCTTCGGAGCTCTTGGAGAAGTTGCTGCTCTGCGTTCTTGGGACGGAAGATTGGCTCATCTTCGCTTTCCAAGCCCGACTCCTCACGGACCGAAGGGTCTTTCTGCCTACCATCCTCATCGAGAGGGTTTTCATCACTCAGCGGAGGCTGCTGTTCTTGGGAAGCGACAACCACATTCAAGCCAGATTGGATTTGAGATGTGGTAGCCCCGTCCTTGCTCTTGCTGCGCGTGCCCACCATATAGACAGTGTGGACCACATATCCTGCCATTTCCTCATCTTTGGCGGGGTGACCCTGTTCTTCGAACCTCATGAGGTTCAGCTTAGCAGGGGCCCTAACCCTTTTGTTGGCTCTATATCCGAGCCTTTTCTGCCTTAGCTTCTCAATTTTAAGGGCTTGGCAGGCATCCATTTCCTGGGAAGCCACCGTGGGTCGATTAGCGAGGAGCTTAGAGAAGCCACCCGATCGAGCAGTTGTCAGGGGCACCACCTGAGCTTGCTCGAGAGGCCTTGTTGCTTTGTTGGTGTTGATGGCCTTGCCCCCAGCTGGGGCCAAGGAGAGTCGTTCAAACATCGACTTGCGTTTGAGTTGGGGCACCTTCGAGACCACCACATTTAGCCTCTTGCCTTTCGAGACCGGTTTGTCTGTCACCGGGGATTGAGGAGCTGGGATGGCGTTAGCTGACACGAACAGAAGAGAGACGAATGGTAGTGGCGGCTCTTCCCATTGTCGCCCAAGACTGGCCGGGATGACCGTCCTGGCGTCCATCTTCATCGTGTAGGAGATGGGAGCTGTGTCGAGAGCTGAGCTGATCCTTGGAGACATCTCTGCTGTGTCCGAAGATTGCAATTGGAGAACGTTAACCTGCACAAAACAAAAAAAACATGATTTTAGTACAGGCAATTGATATGCATATTAATTGAGTTCACATGAAAGCTTAACCCGAAATATGGGAGGAGAGATTGGTCCCACCGGGCGTGCCAGAATCTGTAGGGTGTTTTTCGTCACCCCATTGAGATGGGAATACGCGCGCGCTTGTCAGGTGTACTACAGATTCCCCCTGCCTAGGGTAGGCTGGGGTTTATTGATTGTGGGGATCCGAATCTTCGGCAGCCGCGGACTAAGCTGCCGTTAATTACCCCTCGCCTTTGGGGCGGGGGAACCTCTGATTAACGGGTTAAACTGGTCATGAGAACTCAATGTGTAGTGTCATGTTTTGGAGGGGTTTTGGATATATCGGGGGGCCCGCAGAGTTTTTACGGGGGTCCCACTACCCGGATAGCGGGCTAGGGGTCAAGGGGGCTAGCAGCTCCCTTGCGGGGTGCGGGGCAGCGCCCCGGCCCAAATTTTTTTTGGGAGGGACAGTGTTGTGGAGTGTGTGTATCTATACATATATATAAAAAAAGGAAAAAAGCGTCCAAAGGACGCGTAGGGCCAGCGCCTTAGGCACTGGGCGCTTAGGTGCTGTGCGCTTAGGCGCTAGCGCACCACGTGTTCGACACGTGGGCGCTGGGCGATTGAGCGCTGGGCGCTCGAGCGCTAGCGCACCACGTGTCGACACGTGGGCACTTGAGCGCCAGCGCGCCACGTGTCGACACGTGGGCGCTGGGCGCTTGAGCGCGAGGCGCTCGGGCGCCGGCAAGAAAAAGGGGCTTTTAGTCCTAGAAACTACCGAAGGATAAATTAGAGTGGAGTTAAACTCCTAAGATGTTTTGAAGCTGATGAGGGGGCTTCTCCCCTTGAGCCCTAGTTCTTCCCCAAAGTGGGGTTTCTGGAGATGGGTCTCCTTCTTCTTCTTGTCGTTTGGCCGGATCTTGAAGATCAAGAGATGTGAGATTTTAAAAAATCTCTTCTTTTTAAGATCTAATGGTAGATCCAAGTTCCCCTTTGTGGGTTTTCCGGTGAAAAACTATTTAGTTTTGAAAAAGGAAGAGTAAAACTCTTGATTTAATTCAAAAAAAGAAGAAGGTTTTAGAACCTTGAGGAAGGAGAAAGAGGAACAGGCCCTAGATTTTTGAGGGGAATGAAAAGTCTATTTTATTCATCATCATGTTGCCTTATATAGGCTTACATATTTACATATAGCCCCTTGGGCTTTACAAAATGGCATTTGCCCATCCCATGGCTCATGTGCCATTTCTTTTTGCACATAAGCCATGGGATTACAAAAATTTGGCTTTATGCCCATTTTGTTTACATTCATGCATAAAAAATTACATAAAAAATTATTTATTACATGATTTCATTTTGGCATGGGGGAGGGCCGGCCGCTTCATGTTCGGACTCGACCTGGGCATGGGCCCTCCTGACCTGGGCTTAGGCCCACTTGGCTTGGGGTTGACCTTGACTTTGACTCGGTCAACCGGGGTGCAAATTTTCACCCCAACACCAGCCTGGGATGACCGAGCGTGGTAGCCGCTCGGATGTCTCTTACGAGGGCCTTGATCCCTGGAGTCATGGGTAGGGAGCTACCAGCCGGAGATGACCGAGCAGGGTAGCTGGTCGGTTGCCTCTTGCGAGGGCTTTGATCCTTCAGGACGGGGACCGAGCAGGGTTACTGCCTAGTACCTCTTGGCGAGGACTTTGATCCCTGTCGGTTGTGGTAGGAAGCTACCAGCCGGGGATAGTCGAGCAAGGGCTCGACTGCCTCTGGGAGGACTTTGGTCCTCAGCGCGGGAGGGGCTGTAAGAAGCCTACCAAGGACCCTTGGCCGGGCAGGGTTACTTCCTGGTGCCTCTTGGCGAGGGCTTTTATCCTAAAGGATAGCCGAGCGAGGGACCCTCGGGCTCGACTGCCTCTGGGAGGGCTTTTGATCCCTATCGCTCGTGGTAGGAGGCTACCGGCCAGGGATAGCCGAGCAGGGTAGCTGCTGAGCTGCCTCTAAGGAGGACTTGCATCCTTAGCGTTGGAGTGGCCGTATGAGGCCTGCTAAGGATATCCGGGCAGTGAAGCTGCACGGTTGCCTCTTGGTGAGGGCTTTGGATCGCAAAGACAGAACTCTATTCGTAATGTTCCGACGTTTCTTTATTCGAATGGATATGATTTTTAGAAAACTTTTACATCGTCTTTGCGAAAGGAGGGGTACACACTTGTTGGCCTCGGCCTCATTGGTATAGCTTGAGGTTCTCGGCGTTGTAAGGCCGTGGGAGCTTGCATCCGTCCGCGTCTTGTAGGCGATAGGCTCCGCCGGGGAGCGCCTCAGAGACGAGGAAGGGACCATCCCACTTCGGGGAGAACTTGTGAAGCCTGCCTTGATCAATGAACCCCTTTCGCCATAGGACCAGATCCCCGGTCTGGAAGGAGCGGTGCTTGACCCGAGTGTTGTAGTATCGGGCCGTTTTTTGTTGATAAGCGACATCCCTGATTTGAGCCCGGTCTCTCTTCTCCAACAAGATGTCCAGGTTGGTCCGTAGCGCCGAGGTGTTCACATCATCATCGAAGTGCTCGACCCGATGACTGGGTAGCCCGATCTCCGCTGGGACCATTGCCTCAGTCCCGTAGCAGTGGCTGAAGGGGGTTTCCCTGGTAGGGGTCTTCTTTGGCGTGCGGCGTGCCTATAAGACCCCGGGCAGTTCTTCGACCCAACTGCCTTGTCGCCCTTTTAGGCGGGTCCGGAGACCTCGGAGGACGTCTCGGTTAGCGACTTCGGTCTGCCCGTTGCATTGGGGATGCGCGACTGCGGTGAACTTCATGAGGATATGTTATTCTTTGCAGAAGTTCTTCACTTTCTCGTTCTCGAAGTTCGTCCCGTGGTCGGTGATGATACATCTCGGGATGCCGAACCGGAGTATCAGATTGTTTTGTAAGAACTTAATGGTCATGGCAGCGTCCGGTTTCTTGATGGGGACGGCCTCTATACACTTGGTGAAGTAGTCTATTGCAACGAGGACGTATTTATGCCCGCCTATACCAGTAGGGAACTGGCCGATCATGTCCAATCCCCTCTGGGCAAATGGCCATAGGGATGTTAGGGCGGTCAGCTCGGTAGCGGGGAGGCGAGTGATGCTGCCGTGGAGCTGGCAACTCTTGCATCTTCTGACTAGCTTCTGGGCATCCTCATGAACAGTGGGCCAGTAGTACCCCTAGAGCAACGCCTTTTGGATCAAGGTTCGGTCCCCTTGGTGTGCACCGCCAACCCCCTCATGGATTTCCCGAAGTACGTAGTCGGCTTCGTGGGGGTCAATTCACCAGAGCAGGGGCTGAGTGAAGGATTTCTTGTAGAGGTTCCCATTGCTCCATATGAAGTGGCGGGCTTTGGACCGGAGACGGTGTTCATATCATATTTTTGCATTTTTATACCGCCCAATTTTTATCATATTGCTTATCGGTAGGTACTCTTGAGCCGTGTTTGCTAGTCAATTGCAGGATACAGGTTCTCGGCTCTAAACGGTGAAATTCATGGAAAAACACGACAAAATCCGGGTTCCTGCCAACCACAGATAAAACACGGGTCTCCGCTCTTTATCCGTCTGTTGCCACACACCAGTTTAAGAGACAAAATGGCAAATCAATGTCATTTTCATGCACAAGGCTCAATGGCAACACAAGATCCAAGAAATCTACGCGGAGCTCAAGAAAATCATTACAAAAGATCCACATCCAATCACCTTTTGATCCACTAGAATTCTGGAAGAAATGTGGAAAGATTATCAGAAAAATCATGTACCAGACAAAAGGGGACAGTAGACCAGGGAAGCACTCAAAAGCCCTTGACCTAACTCCTCTATATGGCCGCGGTTCTGCGGCCAATAGGGGGTCTAGGCCGCGGAACCGCGGCCGTATGGTCTCTTCATGATGTCGTATTTCAAGGGTACTTTGGACATTTCATGTGGAAGCAGAATTTTGCCCTAGGTTTCCATCTCCCTGCCTATAAATAGCCCAGAACCTTGTGAAGCCAAGGGTGCTTAATCTTGTATTTTTAGGTTTTAGAATACATGTTGTTCTTCTTCCTCTTCTCATCTCTTCTCCATTGAAAAACTTGTAGTGAGCTTTTGTGAGTGAAGAATGATTAATAAAGAAGTTCATTTTGTTATTATACTTGTCTTGTTCTTTAGTTAAATTATTATTGCTTGTAATTTTCATTTGTTAACTTAGTTGTTGTTATTTGTGTTTGTTTCTTTCTTGTCTCTTTTCCTTTATCCTTAAACAACCATGATGCTTACGCTTGATCCTTGCCGAGGTGAGGTCGTAAATAGCTAGTTGTTATCTTCTAATCTCCTTCTTTCTATCTTCCTCTTTTGTTTTATTTTCTTTTCCGTATAATGGGTGAGTAGTTTCATACTTGTTAGGGTAGGATAAGGGAAGTTTGAGAGAAGGAAATCTCTCTCACTCTTTCCTTGCCCAACATCTTAATTCGACTCCCGTTAATTGAACCACAATCCGCTCCCTACGGCACCCTATCCTACATGATAGCGGTGATTCCGTAGTGAGACCGGTTGTGGTTGAATTAACCGGAGGTTATGGCTAAGAGCCAAGAACGGACGGACAAGCACCAAAAGGAAGAACTTAAGCGTTGGAAAGCCTAGCTTATACTCGCAAGTTCCTTCCTAGTCGTGCTAATCCCCGTTGTTGCCGATTCCCGTAACACCGATATTAAGAGTGGCAACGAAAGACGTGAGCGACTCCTAACTCAAACTAACCTAATCCTAACCCTAACAAGCTCTCTTTACAATCATTTTAACACTTAGTTAATCACAAACAAATCCGGACTTTCGGACTTAACTCGTTAAGACACATAGAAAAAGATTCTCATCTCCCTGCGGACGACCCGTACTCAACCGGCTAGCTACAAGCGAAACCGTCTTGATTGCGGTAATTAACTAAACTTGAACACGCAAAATCCCTACCAATCAGACGGTGGGGGGCTCCCCGATCTTCTGGGAGCGTACCGTCCTTCAGAAATTCCACGAGGGGATTCCTCCAATCTCGGTCGCCTTCCCGCGCTGCATATACGTGGAGTGTTGTTGCTCCGTCTTCCACGCTGGGCTGAGGCAAGATTTCGAAGAGGATAGACTGCTTATTGTTGGCCGAGTATGACGAAGCCAGCTTGCTCAGGGCATCGGCTTGGGCATTCAGCTGTCTGGGTATTTGCTCTACTTGGACTTCGTCAAAGTTCCTCCGGAGTTTCCTCACCTCGTCCAGATACTTCATCATCAGAGGCTCCCGAGCTTCAAAGCATCCGGTCACTTGACCGACGACAAGGGCCGAGTCGCTACGGATTCGAACTGTCTTCGGTCCCAGTCTGGTGGCCATGCACAGTCCAGCCAGGAGGGCCTCGTAGTCGTCCGCGTTGTTCGATGCTTTGAAACCGACCTTCAGAGAGTACTCCATTTCCACCTTGTTCGGGCCCCGGATAATTAGGCCGGCACCACAGCCTTCCTCGGTTGAAGACCCGTCAACGTAGATGACCCACTCAGGAACTGAGCCAGGCCTTTCCGTGATGGGACACCGATTTGCGAGGGGCGGCGCGGACTCCAGCTCCTTGCTAGGGATGGTGCATTCAACGATGAAATCGGCCAGGGCCTATGCTTTGATGGCCTGCCTCGGGCGATATTTTATGTCAAACTAAGATAGTTCCCACCTCCACTTTTCTAAGCGGTCTGAGGACTCTGGAGATGCAAGGATAGCCCCCAACGGGCGCTCGGTGAGGACGATGATGGTGTGTGCTTGGAAGTAGTGCCACAACTTCCTTGAGGCTACCACGAGGGCTATGACAATCTTCTCTATGGCCAGGTATCTCGTTTCTGCGTCCTTAAATACATGGCTCACATAGTACACCGGATTATGCACTCCACCGACCTCTCGGACGAGCACTGAGCCTGCTGCTTGGTCGGATACTTCCAGATACAGCGATAGCTCATCTCCTTCAACTGGTCGGGTGAGCAGTGGTGGCGTCGCGAGGTGCTTCTTCAATTGGTCGAAGGCGGCCTGGGACTCCTCCGACCACTCGAACCTCGGGATCTTCCTCAGAGCTTTAAAGAACGGGAGGCATTTCTCCCCCGACCTGGACATGAAGCGGCTTAGAGCTGCGACTCATCCCGTGAGCCGCATGATCTCGATGTTGGTCTTGGGCGCGGCCATGTTGAGGATGGCGTTGATCTTCTCTGGGTTAGCTTCGATTCCACGGTAAGTGACCATGAAACCGAGGAACTTTCCCCCGGTGACTCCGAATGCGCATTTGGCTAGGGTTTAGCTTCATCTTGAACTTGCGGAGCACTTCGAAGGCCTCGCCCAGATCCTTGGCATGGTCGGCCGACGAGACGGATTTGACGAGCATATCGTCAACGTAGACCTCCATATTCCTGCCGATCTATGGCTTGAACATGCGATTGACCAACCGTTAGTATGTGGCTCCGGCGTTCTTGAGGCCGAAGGGCATCACCTTGTAGCAATATACCCCCCGGTCCGTTGTGAATGCGGTGAGATATTCGTCTTGCGGATTCATATGGATCTGATTGTAGCCGGAAAAAGCATCCATGAAGCTCAACAGCTCGTGGCCGACCGAGCTGTCGACGAGCTGATCTATCCGAGGGAGAGGGTAGTTGTCCTTGGGGAGGGCCTTATTGAGGTCGGTGAAGTCGACGCACATGCGCCACTTTCCGCTTGACTTCTTGACCAGAACTACGTTCGCCAGCCACTCCGAGTAAGGTACATTCCGGATGAAGTTAGAGGCGAGGAGTCGATCGACCTCATCTTTGATAGCCTTCTGTTTGACCGGGGCGAGCTTCGCTTTTTCTGTCTGACGGGTCGGGCCGTAGGATCAACCCTGAGCTTGTGGGAGATGATTTTAGGGTCGATCCCAGGCATGTCAGCGGGTGCCTAGGCGAAGACGTCGGAGTTATTTCTAAGGAAACCGACCAGGTCGTCTCGCTGAGTCCCTGTCAGGAGTGATCCGACCTGGACGGGTTTTTCATCGTCCCTTTCTGTCAGGGGCAACTCGGTCAGTGGTTCGACCGGCATCCCCCGGACCTCCTTCCGCTCGTCCCGGGTGTCCAAAGAACCCTTGATGTCGTTATTTACCTCAGTGTCGTCGGCCTGCTGCTCGGACGAAGATGTTTCAGTAAGGCATACCTTCGCGACCCGCTGGTTCCCGTAGACCTGACCTATCCCGCCCTGATCGAGAGGGAACTTCATCGCCAGGTTGTAGGTCGATATCTAGGCCTGGAGGGAGTTCAGCGTCGGGCGGCCGAGGAGGACGTTGTAGGCCGATGGGACCTTTGCTACGATGAAGTCCACAGGCAATGTACGGGTACGGCCAGGCTCCCCGACGTTGAACTGCAGGGTGACCACCACTTCCGCCAGGATGGAGTGGTTGGTGAACCCAGAAAGGATGTGGGAGGTCGGTTTCAAGTCTGCTGGGGTGAGCCCCATGCACAGAAATCAGTCGTGGAAGAGGATGTCTGCCGAGCTGCCCGAGTCGACAAGTATCCGGTGGACCTCATACCGATGGATTCGGGCTGTGATCACCATAGGGTCATTGTGGGGCATGGATATGCCGTGGAGGTCTCCGTCGCCAAAGGTGATAGGCTCGTAGCCCCGAACCTTTTTGCTCGGACGGCCGTCGGCGTCCGTTGCCGGCGGGGGATGCCGAGCCTCGTAGGAGCTCGACTAGCATCCTGTCGTCATGACCATAGTTCTTGATGGGCCCCGGTTCCTTACGGCGAGGTCCCTTGGGCCCCGCGGTAAGGTGTTCCTCGAGCTGCCTTGGCTGGCTTCGTGGGCGCGACCCCGTCGAGGGGGGAGGGTGCCGGTCATGCCTGGAAGCAGACGAGCTGATCGCCACCGCCTCGCTAGGGGCAAGGGGGCGACAAGGCTCGAGGCGAGGCTCTCCGATGCGGGGCTTCAATGTTGAATGGGACGGATAGAGGGGCCTGCGACCGCCGGAGTCTGCGAGGCGGTGGCCAGCGGAGGAGTCGACGACATTCGGTGGAGGTTCACCCGCGCCTCCGTTGAGGGGGAGGCGGTAGCGGGTGCTTGTATCTTCAGGGTGATCGCTTGTCATGTGGATAGAGATCGGAAGGCCAACTTTGTTTTTGTGGAGTTTAGCTTCCCACAGACGGCGCCAACTGATGGAGGTCCTTTTTGGGTCTCCGTCAGATGTTGTCTTCCGTCGATCTCCCGGTGGATTTTGGAGGTGATCTCCTGTTACGCGTGGGTCTCAATGGGTTTTGAGGAGACTGGTGATTTTGAGGAATTTAGCACCGAGCACCTGCAAAGAAGTCCCGGGGTGGTTTGGTACCACCGAGGACCCTCCGACGATCAAGTTAGCACAAGATTCGAGCAGAGTAACGGCTAAGTGGAGTAAAAAATGGGTTACTGGACCCCTCTGTGATAGGGGTTTATATAGTGGCGGCAGCACGCAGCAGCAGGCGCGAGAATCTCGCCGGCAGTTACGCTATCGACGTCACGCCTGCGTAATGAGCGGATCGCCCGTTAATGGGGATCGTGATGCCGTGGAACGTGGGATGTTGCTGGCGAAGAATCTACGCATGGCGAGATTTGCGGAGCGGCGGTTACGCCTGTGAGTGGTGGAGTTGGTCGGTGGGAGGACCGAGGAAGATGGCCTTGGCTGGGGAGCTCGGGGACGAGCGAAAGGGCCGAGGAGTCTTGGTCCTGTGTCAGCTCGGGGCGAGTTGAGAGGCCGAGGAGACCAACTTTCACGGGGCTCTGAGGAGAGCCAGCTTATGCATGCATGTCAGGTACAGGGGTGGCTTGGTCGGCCCCTGTGGGCCCTTTCTTCTGAGTACTGGGACACGTCATCTGCCATGTGTCCTGATCTTGGAGGTCGCCAATATTGAGCATCATCACCATTCCTCCTTTAATTCTCTCCTCACTTTAAATCTCCATCTCTCCTTCTCTCTCTCTTCATCTCTCGTTTACTCTCTCTCTTTCCCTAACCCAAAGCTCTACCGAGCTCTCCCCTACCGCCTCACCGCCGAGCACCACTCATCGCCGACAAACCCCTCTTCCACCACACCATATCCTTCATCACCAACCCGACCAAGCTCCTCGACTCATCACCACCACAACCAGAGCCCTCCACCATCTCCATCACCTCAATCCACCACCGGCGACCCCGAGATACTCTTCAAACTCCTCTGCAAACTGTCAACATCATCATCATCGATGTCGTCCCTCTCCTTCCCCAACTCCCAACGAAGCCACATGCAGCAATTGAGCAACCCACTGCACCCCACCTATTTCCCTCGACCCCATCAACTCCAGCCGCACCACTCACCGCCGGCCACACCTTCTTCTCTCAAGTCACACCCGAGACCCCTGGCTGCCGCTGTGCCAAGCCTCGTGCCCACTTCCTTGAACCACCACCATGCCCAGCCCAGTGTTTCCTGCGTGCCTAGACATGCCAAGACTTATTCCCGCTTCGTGCCCAGCACCGTGTTTAGTAGCGTCCAGTACCGTGTCATGCCGTACCATACCCGCACCACATGCCGAGCCAAGATCGTGCCCAGTACCGTGTCATGCCCGCGTTATCACCACGTCCACTAACAACGCCCGTGTCTCCTCCACATCCAGTACCGGTTCACCATGCATCACGCACGCTCTACGCACCGTGTCCAGCATCGTGCCGCCTTATGTGTTGAGATGAATTCTGCACGTTGTGTCGCTTCTATATCAGCGACCCAAGACAAGTGAAATCCCTCACTTGTTTATCATGCTATTTTTAGCGTTAACCAAAGCGATTTTGTAATAACTAGATATACATAACTAGTTTAGATCGTAACTACCTTCGAAATTGCATGGCGAACCATAATGCCATCTTATTGATGAGAGCTCGACTAGGTCATTTTTTTCATGTTAGTAATGCATAGATATTATATGGATAACATTTAAATTCAACTGATTAAAGAAAACTTGTGTTTCGATTGTTAACGAATACTACCCTAAGTGTTTGATGCAAACTGTGAATGTTAACTAAATTAAATATGGTGGAACTTGTTATAGATAGATTCATTTATTAATAACGAACATCATGCCAGAGATTGGGTTGAAATCAGTGAAGTTTATATCAAGTAATGACGCCCCAAAAAGGCGACGTTGAATCTGAAATTCACCACTCATGCCTCGTTCAAAAATCGATATTAAACTGAATACAACTCGTAACCTAATATTCTAGGGCTCATATCGAAACCAATAGATAAACCTACAACACCCCATAGTCGATCTCTTAATTTTTATAAGCCCTAACAATGAAAACTGCGGCGATTCATGGCTTTGGACTGCAGTCCAGAGCCAAAATCTTTACCTTTACTCGTTTTAGAACGCAAGTTTCTCCCTGTTAAAATGTGCAAGTGTGCAAAACCATACATAGAAGCGTATTGGACTGAATTATCTTTCTAATGGTACTGATCTCACTACATTCCAGTGCCATTTGATATTTAAAACTCCTTTTAAACGGTCGAACTGTACTGTAGTCCCAAGCAGGGATAGAACAGATGTTATGATCTTGAGCAGAATGTATTTTACAGCACACAGTGGATATTGTTGATCCGTTAGTTTCATTGTAAACCTAATTAAAAGATCTAAATTTCACTCAACTGTAGCTTTTCCTAATTACGAATCCAACAGGGTGAAAAATGTGTCGCGAATTGGACTTTCACTTCAGGAACTGAATTTCCAGAGATGAAAACTTAAAATGAAACGACCGCATCTCGCAAACCTGAAACTCGATAGACTTAGAACCAATTTTACTGGATCGCTGGTTGAATTTATTTACTGCCAATTTTATAGCATCATGTCTAAATGCGATCGAATGAATTAATATGTTTTTCTAAACTCGTAATGCACATTGTGTTTCACATCATACATGACTTGACATATTGCATCTTTCCGTATTTTTACCCGAACATGAAAGCTTTAGTGATAGCGAACGTTCATAGTGATTTAAAGCGACTTTGCATTGTCGAACATGAGTGGTATTGGATTAGTTGTGTCAAGTACGCCAGTGGTAAATGATTGATTCGTGAAAGCGAACGGTGCAATGAAAGTGAATAAGATCGTGATTTGGCGCGTTCTTGTACACAAATAGTCCAATACATATGATTATTGTGACCCGAAGAAAAGGGAAAATCAAGGTGGAATTGAACTCGTATTTAGCGAGGTACAGTGACTTAGAGAATGATCATTCGATAGTAGTGATATATATATACATTAGGTCGTGGGCCAGCGGCACGGATGCAGGGTTATGTTCCGGGCAACAGTAGATCATAGTCTCTGGCATACACGAGATCTTTTTTAAACACGAGCATCCTTTTCACCGATTGATTTCATTTGACTTAGCGAATGATAGGTAATGACATACATATTGCGTGGATTGCTGACATGATACATATACCGTACCGTTCATATTCACTTGGTATTCATTATTTTCATGTTTCTGTATTCTGTTGCACATTTCATATTTAATAATATTGTACACATACTATATATTTATTGCTATATGTGTCGCCCTAACGACCTATGTATGCATGCTTAGAGGACGAAGTGGACCCAGCCCAGGAGCAGGACATGCCATTTGAGATCGCGGAGGTTTAGACCGCGACATCAGTGCCATCGCCTTTTCTTGCTATAAGAATACTATTATTTCTTCGGTAAGTTATTCCTTTCATGCAAATAAATGTATTCTGAACTCTGTTATTTTAATATAATAAAGTTGTGAACTATGATTTTCTTTACCCTAGTGCCGTATTTATTGATTACCATGTAATACTAGAAGCCGAAGTGTGACTACGGCGGGATTATTCCCTGACCGTAGGAGCATGGCAGGCCTAGTCACCCCCCGCGTTCCGTATTTTGGGAAGTGGGGTGTGACACTTATCAATACTAAATCAACAAAGACTAATTATGTAATGACTCTAAAATCACTGTATATAATTTTCTTGTTATTGTACAGAAAAGAGTATTACAGCCTATGTAAGAGTTAAAAGTTATTTTTGGTAAATAAAAGCAAGAAACAACTTGTTGCTCACTGGTAAAGACTTTACTCTACTGCAACATAGCCTGTGTGTTCGAATCCCATCAGACCCAATTATTTTTAGATTTGTTTCGTTTTAATTTTTGGAAGCCCAAGTTGCACATGCAATATACGGAGAAATAAAAAGTTTCAGAAAAATCAAACGGCGCAATAAGGTGTACACACCCAAATACCCACGTGACACGAATCTCGAGGTAATGCCTCAAGATCCGACCGCCCAAACCCATGATTGGGCCGGTGCCGACGGTCAAGATGAGCCCAAATGGCTCCATGCTTTGCACACACACCTCTTTAACTTCCCTGCACCGTTTGATTTTCCTGCAATCAAACAGAGACTCTTCAATTCACCATTTAACAACTTTTTAATGCATTTTAATCCAAAATTTTAATTCCCAAACCCTAATTCTTCACAATAAATATTACCCATACCCTAGCTCCCCTCTATTCTAAAAATTTCTAGCAAAATCACCTCAAAAGTTTCTAAGTGCAAGTGGAGTCAAGTGGAGTTAGCAACCAAGCTCTTTCTATCGAAAATCGAAACCGTTTCCGGAGCTTCCGCGACGCCACGAATCCCCCTCCCTTATTCCTTACTCTCTTCTCTATATTACCAAGCTGTAAGTCCCTCTCATCTCTCTTTCTTTTCATCTCATTTCATTCCCTAAAGATATATCGGTAAAGTGGAGTTATTTCCGATACTTTTCTTTTAAAACTTAGAACTCTCTTTTCCTTTATACATAAGTCACACTAATTTTACTACCCTACTTGTAACTTTAATTACAATCTTTTAGTTTCGAGTTTAACTAAAATTTTCATGTGAAAAAAACATAAACGAACTTTTTCATCAAAATACTTTGAACTTTAATATCACTCTCTTTTCGATAATTGTTAAAACAACACCTTTAGGAAAACTTCATGAGGTAATGACCTACCCCACACGCACACTATGGTTTCATAGCATGATGTCTATATATGTATATGGTTGGTTCAAAGAATAGTTTTTACAATAAAATACCACATCTTTTCAAAAACGGGTTTCTTTTAAAGCGGTATTTTGTAATCCTTAGCAAATACGCCTCTATAACTCTTATTAGGGGACCCTCTAATAGATGTTGCGGATTATCGCACATCCTTAGGATAGTAGAGCGAGATGTAGAATTCCTCACGGAGTATTGGATCTTGAAAGGAAATAAAATACGGTTTTTAAGAAATGCAATGTTCACCGCCGAACGACCGGACCAAGACGTTGGGACGTCTAGCCTGAATTTAGGGGCATATGCTATTTGGATTTATCCATCCATCTCTCCGAAGATACCAAGTTGATTTATGGCACCATATATCGGATGTTTGGACAGATGCGACCATTGTAGCAGACTTTATCAGATTCCCCCTTATTTTATGAGGTTTTTTTTGATTATAGGGACGCTATTCTCTGCAGGCGCAAGCCCATGCAGTTAATTACGTTACCGCATTGCGATAACCACTTTCTCCTTCTCCAGCAGTTCACTTCGCGTCTTGTGTATTTTTTTTGTTTGTTTTGGTTGCCCGTGGATTGTATACGGAGATTAGTTTATGTCGTCGCTCGTAGGGCGCGGATCGGTCAAAATCAGTATATTTTAGATTTGGGTTTGGGTTAAGGATTTGCTTGATGAGGTTTTGAACATAGGTTGTATATTCCTACAGTTCAAAAATATTTCTGTTTTATTTAAGGACCTTTAATCTAATTTGAGATTAATATTAACTTAAATATATAAGTGAGCATTTTGGCTCAATTTATTTTTGCTACGGATACGTTAGTTTTATTTGAGACTAAGATCAACTTAACAACATTTTAGGATCATTTTTACTTAAGATTCAGCAATAGAGCGTTTAGTCTCAGCTGTAAGAAAACTTCAGAGACTTAGCTAATTTGGGCTTGGTCTGCTCAGTCTTTCTTTTTTTTTTCCCAGAAGTTCTAAGCACTTATTTGGGCTATGTTTTTCCACCCCTTTTCCTTTTATATAAAAGTGCTATGCACTTATTTGAGCACTGACGCGCACATGTATATCACATGAAGCATTTAGTCATGGGCGTTGCCTAATAAGTGTCGAACACTTTAGTCGTTTTGACTAAACATGAATTGCAAAGCACTTCTTATGGCGTCCACGTGAGGTGCACGTGCGGCGCATTGCGCTGCCCAATCAGTGCTATGCACTCAACCGTTTTGGCTGCATATGAAGTGCTAGGCACTTTAATTCAGTGTTCCCGTGTATTTCATGTGAGGCGCTAACCTTCTGTCTTGGGCGCCTACGTGGGAAGCATGTAAGGAGTTGGGCCATTTGTTTAAGGGTACCCATATAGGAAGCACGTGAGGCGCCAAGTCTTTTGTTGGGAGTGTCCGCGTGAGGAGCACGTGCGGCACTGTCTTGCTTATTTTGGTCTTGCACCTACGTATTTCACGTGAGGCGCTGAGCGCTGCCCAATCAGTGCTAAGCAATTGACCATTTTGGTTATATATAAAGTGCTAAGCACTTTAACTCAGCACCCACGTGTATTTCATGTGAGGCGCCGGCCTTCTGTCTTTGTCACACCCCGCTTCCCAGAGTACGGTATGGAGACATGACGAGTCACGCGACGTATTTACTCAGAAATAAACACGCTAAGCGTAAATAAGCAATATAGTAAAGTACACAAGTAAAACATGAGATGTAAATGAACAATAACTTTTATTTATTAAACATCTTTTACAATACAACTAAAAATGTAAATACAAGTCTGAAAAGCAATGCCTAAACAATGGCATGAACTGAAAGTAAAGTATATACAAGTGACTAGAGCTCTGGGTCTTCTGAGAACTTCTCCAAGTTGTATGTGTTGGGCTCGATCTCCAGAGAATCAGATCCCCCTGACAACATTCCAAAGAAAGAAGAGAAAATGAATGCTGTCAGCGAACAATCGCTCGGTAAGTCCCAAAGAGATGTAGAATGAGAATAGACAGGTAAGAGATTATAACTAGTATAAAGTTGATAGTTATGTTAACGCAGTTGTTTGTAGCTTTGTACAGAATATGCCAGTATATACGAGAAGAGTCCAGCTTACCTCGTGGACTATGGTATACAGATCACAAGGCCCCGTCAAAACCTATGGGACAACGACAACGGATATTCAGGTTAGGTGTATTAAAGTGACCGTCCGTGCCACTTTTAACACATTCCGTATCAGTCTACCCCTTTAAAACCCCGTAATGTATTTTGTATTGATGTGTATTGTTTTGTTTAATAGATGTAAGACTTGCCGAAACCATGATATCAGTAGTTCATGTAAACGGAAAGGATATAAACAGAGTCATGTAAACAATGTCAAATGTATATCTATGGTTCGGTCAAATTAATTCATATTGATATAGATTGTATTCTGGTATAAATGGATTCATGTCGAATTGGAGTTATAATTGAATTATATTCAAGGATAGATTGATTTCAGATTAGACTGAGATTCTGACTGAGTCAGATACTTTAAAACGAATTGAAGTTCTGAATTAATTTTGGAGTTATCGGTAACTGCTGCATATGGACGGCATGATTTATGACTTTTTCCAAGCCAATTATCGTATTGATAAACCCGTTTTAGTTGTCTACCTTAAATAGGCAAGTACCTAAATTCTCCGGCTCCGTGAGGCTCAAGAGAACTGGTTCCGCTTAAACCTATATTTATTAGCTTCCTTATTGTAATTTAATATAACTTGAGCGGGTTTTATGAAAAAAATAGTTTTGATATATTTTCAAATTACATCTCAAATATTTAATTATCGTATTTAGGATTTTCATGGATGTAAATTTTAAAAGATGAAATATTCTAGTGGATATAAACCTAAATTGAATAGTATATGGTATTTTCATGTAATTTGACTTGTATTGATTCTTGATGATATTTTCATGAACTTTTGTGATTCTTTTCTTTTGATGTAGAAAACATAGAATTATTAAATATATTTAAAATATATATTTTGATAATATATATATATATATATATTAAAAATAGAATTTATTTATTAAATAGAAATCACGTTTTCTTAAAAATTATAATATAAATTCCATCGAGATCGTATGCTCCGTGAGAAGATCTGCATCTCGCCCTACTAGTCCGACAGATGTGCGATAACCCGCACCAACCAATTCGGATTCTCCAAAATGGGTTGTAAGGACATAATTTTATGGAATTTAATTAAAACAATCTTAATAAAATACGGTTTTATTTGTTTAGGGTATTTTAAAGTAAAAATTGTATTGTCCCACAAAATATTGTTCCAAAAGCCATCGTGCTATGTCATGATGAGTGTTGTGATGAGGTAGGTCATTAGCTCGTGAATTTTCTAAAGGTAATACAAGTAAGCATGATAAAATATGTCGAAAGTAAGTATGTGGTATTAAACCGTAAAAGTGCAATAAACATGGTTTTACATGAGTTTTATAGTGAAATTGGTTTCTAAATTTTAGTTAATGGTTAATAAGCAAGGTTTATTAATTAGGTTATGAGTTTCCTAAGAAAAATTGTCATTTTAAAGAAATTAGGTTTTAAAAGTCGGTTAACTCCGCTTACCGACGTCATTTGAAAAGAGACTTGTTTAATAGAGAAGAGAGAAGAAAAATAAGGGACTTACGGATTGAGAAGAGAGAGGGGAGGTAAAGGATGGGTTTGCAAGCGTCGTGGAGTCGCGGGGTCACCGGATTTGTCCTGAGTTGTCGCCGGAACTTGACTTTAAGCCAACTCCACTTGTATAACTTCTTGGACTTAGAAAATTTAGAGAGTTTTGGCAAAAGATTTCTGAATGAGAATGGCTAGGGTATGGGTGGTATTTATAGAAGAAATTAAGGTTTTGAGAATTAAAAAACATTAAAACATTGGATTAATGGTTAATTTAATCTCTCTGTTAATTTACAGAAAAATCAAACAATATGGGTGGGAGTAGGGTATGCCAAAGATTGCAGTGTGCAGGGTTTGGGGGCTGTTCCCTTATAAAAAATAAATAATAAATAAAAAGTAATGGGAAAAATTTCCCAATTGGAGCATCACGTGCCCATGTGTGATACGCTTTGGAGCAAAGATTATAGGTATTGCGCTTAATAATTAAGGCTGAAATTGAGCATCACGTACAAACACGTGAGCATCTATATACAAAGTATATAGGCGTCTTCCTAAAACAAATAACGGGTCAGAGAAGCTCACGTGTCAGCACGTGATGCTCTTTGTTGGGGATTAACTTCATAGGGGTCACATGCCACACGTGACATTCCTGAACATCAGCTCACGTGCCAACACGTGATGCCCTTTCTCTGGGACTGCTGCATATAAGCAAACTAGTTTAATGCTATGGGGGTCACGTGCTACATGTGAGGGTTCCTGATCACCTTCCAAGCTGATAGAATTAAATTCTAAATAAAAGAGATCAAAACCTTATTTGGGAAATATTTCCTTAGATCTTTCTAAACAAGAAAGATTACGCTCTGTAAAACAGAGCACCGTTGGATTAAAAATCCAATGGCGATTAAAAATCACCAAGTTACAGAATAAGCTCTGTATGGAAAAATATTTACCCAATCTTTCTAAATAAGAAAGATTATGCTCTGTAAAATAGAGCACCGTTGGATTAAAAATCCAATGGTGATTAAAAATCACCAAGCTACAAAATAAGATCTATATGGGAAAATATTTTCCCAATCTTGTTAAAAACAAGAAAAATATCTTCTGTAAAACAGAAGTCCTTGGATCAAAAATCCAACGGTGGATAAAATCCCCAAACCAATTAGGATATCTCAATGAGAGATTTCCTTAACTAAATCAACAAACTTGCCTCTACTATATAAAGGACCCGAGAAGAAAAAAAGGGAGAGAGGAGACCCCCTGATAAAATTTGAGAAACAAGAAAAAAGAAGAAGAAGAGTTCTCTTTGAAGAAAAGAAACCCTAGGTAAAAAAAAAGATCTAGAGATCATTTTATCTCCTCTTACACGAGTTTAACTCTTCCAAAAAAGAACTTAGTTCTTCCTCTGGTTGAGCTCTGCAGAAGCAGATCTTCCCACGAGTTGAGAATTTAATTCTCATCGGGAAGATTCTATCATGCGGTCCCAAAACTTAGAGGAAAGAACTAAGTTTGAAGAATTTAATTCTTCCAATAAAAGATATAGGAATTCAATTCCTCTGATAAAACTAGGGTTTAACCCTTATATAAGAATTTAATTCTTATAAAAAATAAAGGACTTGAAATGCTCAAAACTTAGATCAAGATTTCCATGCACGTAAGAATGAGCAGCGTTCAACGCTGCAGCAACAGATCATGTGTTCCCACGTGAGCACTTCTGAGGAATAAAAGGAACAACTGATATCGAGTTACGTGATCTCACGTGACCCCCTAATAGTGCTTAGCATTTTTTAAAAGAAAAGGGGAATAAATCAAAGACAGTTCCCATTTTGGGGCGCCTCACGTGATCACACGTGACCCCCAATAGTGCTTAGCACTTATAATTGAAAAAGGGGAATAAATCAAAGACAGTTCCCATTCTGGGGCGTCTCACGTGACCACACGTGACCCCCAATAGTGCTTAGCGCTTACAAAGGAAGAGGGAATAAATTCAAAGATACAGTGACCAGCTTTGGGGCGCCTCACGTGCCCACACGTTACCCCCAATAGTGCTTAGCACTTATACAAAACAAGGGAATAAACCTAAAGAAGCAGTGCCCAATATTCAGGTGCTTCACGTGCCACACATGAGCGCTACAAATTTCAGTATTTAACACTGCTTAAAAGGCTCACGTGGGAGCATGCGAGCGCCAAACAAATATCAGTGTTTAACACTATGAGGGACCAACCTTAGCCCAAATTAGCCAAGTCTCCTGAGGCCGAAAACCTTTTGACCATCAATCAACTGAGCCTTCCTATACTCAGGTCTCCCCAAATCGATCTTAGTTCCAAAGATGAATAATGATCTCCTAACAGATGGTATCTAAAACGATGTTCATTCCATCTCTTCCTTCAATCTGGAATTTGGTTTCAGGGTACATTTCTCCACACCTCTGATATATGTCGTTGTAATTCTTCAACGTCGTCAGAGAGGTGGAGGGTCCCGACTACCAACATTTCTTGGGTGCATTCCCAAACCCATGAGCATATCACTATGGACCGCAATGTCCTTAAACTAGTTATGGACCGCAACGTCCTTAAACTAAATCCTCACCCCAAAAATGGTGAGCTATGGACCGAAACGTGCTTAAACTAACAACGGACCGAAATGTCCTTGAACTAAAGCAATAGAGCCAAAATGCTCTTTTGTTGGATCTGAATGATCCAAAACCCTGTTGAGTAGATCTTAGTCTAAAATTAGACTAATGTGTCCTCAACAAAGATTTAAGTTGATCTTAATCTCAAACGAGATTAACGATCCTTAAATCAACCCAAACCCAAATCTAAGAATATACGGATTTGGAGTAATCCATGCCCTACGGGAGGCAACATAAATTAGTCTCCGTATACAATCCACGGGAAACTAAAAATAAAACAAACACACACGACACGAAGTGACCTTCTGGAGCAGGAGAAAGTGGTTACCGTGATGCGGTAACGTAATTAACTGCAGGGGCTTGCGCATGCAGGGAAGGGCGTCCCCATAATCAAAAACCCCTCACAACGAGGGGGAATCTGACGAAGTCTGTTACAACGGCCGTATCCGTCCAAACCTCCGATACCCTGTGCTATAAATAAACCTGGCATCTTTGGAGAGGTGGACGGATAAATCCAAATAGCATTGCCCCCAAATACAGGCCAGACGTTCGTCTTTCCCGGCTTTCGGCGGTAAACAGATTCTGGCAAGCCCGGTGGGACCTTTTCCTCTTTCCACTCCACACTTCATGTGTCGTGTTCGCGAACAAATCGCGATTTAATATGGTTTCCTTTGGGTTCGAGGTACTAAGATTTGGTGTCTTGCTCTGTGCAGAAAAGGAGATATCATTGGCCTTCAGCTGCACTAACTGCAGCAACAACTCTCGCTCCATCCCGACTGGAAGAGTGACGTATGGGCCAAATGCGGCCTGTATCTTCTCAATGCCAGTGGAACAGGTGACTCAGACCTCCACTGGATTGTTCTTCGGGACTATGATCCCGCCATCAAGCTTCAGCTCCCTGATGCCATCACTGGAAGCTCCGAAGAAGTCGGTCTTCGATCGGCTTGCATCTACCACGGCCCCTCTCAACGGGTCATCCAAGTCTTCTGCCTCAGTCTTTAACAGACTGGGCCAAAGATCCAGTAGGCCCGCAAAGAGGCCCGCAATACCTAAAGGGGTTATCCCGGAGCGGATAGCCATTCTTGTTCCAACAGACGAAGTCGTCAAAGGGTTTTCTCCTGCTAAAGGATCGGTCTTCACAAGACTGGCCGTTCCAACTCCCTCTTCGGGCGCAGTCAACAAGGCTGCTTCCTCTATCAAAAGATCGGCCTTTGCAAGATTGACCGTTCCCTCTCAGCGGACATCGGTCTTTGACAGGTTAATACCAACAACACCCCGTCAGAGCAGAGGGCATGACGAAGTCGCACCGACAACAGAGGTGGTCCAATCCACACGACATGCTCGACGTCGCCATTGGCGCCGAGTGGGAAAAGCTGGGGGCAGCTCCCCCTCTGGACTTACCCCACCAGCTCCAATGGTGGAAATTAATGCTAATGTTCCAACTGGGAACAACTTTGAGCAGCTCAAGAGGGTGCGCAAGAACTCTCCAACTGCTATATTGAAGAAGTCTCCTCCGCCTACTGAAAGCATAACACAGGTGAAGCCGGAACAGCCTCCTCAGCGGTTGTCTTCCAAGATCCACAGAGTCTAGCAGAGAGTCCAAGACTCTGTGATTGATAAAGATTATTCTCGCCGGCTGAAGAAGACGAAGGCTTGGCAAGATGAGGACCATCCCTCCATCGTACCACGGAAGATATCATCTACGTGGGTGCCTGCTGCAACGGCCCCCTCAACTTCGACCTCCCATAAGAGGAGAAGGCAGGAGAAGATCCCCATGCATGCGGTAAATATCAAAGGCAGTGGACCCAAACACCCCAATTCTGGGGGCGTATTAGTACACACGGTGTACATAGCTTCTGGGAAAGAGGAAAGCCGTACTTTTATGGGTCATCAACCACTCACACGATCGGTGACAAAAGCTCAGGAGCAACAACAAAAGCTCCAGGAGATGTTGACAAGGATGGCCGCACTCACTGGGCAGAAAGAAAGCCTGGAAGCATCGTCTGAACAACGCCAGGAGCATGAGTCTGACACCGAATTCCTACGAAGGGTGCTTGAAAAGAAAGATAAAGAGGCCGCGGAACAAGCGGCTAATATAAAACAAATGACGCTTCTGTTCCAAGACATGGTGGGGATGATGATCCAGCCGGATCCTCCAGCCAAAGTCCCTCCAATAATCAGTGAAGACGACAGAGGGGAGACATCAAACCCTCCTCCGGCTTTATCAGCAGTCAGGGAGGAGACGATCTCCAAAGCTACCCTTGATGACTACATAGCTTAATAAATACGAGCTCATCAAGCGAACGAAGCGGCATGCCAAGTCGTCAGAACTGAGCGACCTTATTCAGGCTGGTACGACCAAATTAAGTACCCGCCAGGATATACGATCCCTAAATTCCATGTGTATAAGGGGACGGGAAATCCGCACCAACGCGTTGCTCAATTTAGAGCTCTATGCGGCAATACTGGAGGCGATGGCAAACTATTGCTTCGCCAATTTATCGGCAGCTTGGCGGAGACAGCATTTGAATGGCATTCGGAGCTTCCAAATGATTCCATCAAGACATTTACAGAAATGGAGCTAGTGTTTACGCAACGGTTAGTAAGCCTTAGTGAGCGCACCCCGATTACGGCATTAATCAACGTCAGGGTGAAGCCGGGAGAAACCTTGGTTCAATATGCAATTCGGTGGCGGAACCTATGGTTGAAATACAAACAACACATAGAAGAAGCTCCTGCCGTGGGTATGTTCGTCGGGACCCTCGACCCTCAGGCAACTATATCCCAATTTATGATGTTCTTCAAACCGACCACCTTCTAGGCATTGATTGACAAACTGGTCCAAATGGACCAGATGGGCCATAGGCCTTCCTCTTCAAAGACATATCTTCGGAATGAAAAGAGCAAAGGGAAAGCGACCTTCGTCGCCAACGCTCAACAACAACCGAGTGACCCGAAACCGATAGCTCGCCAAAACAACAAACCGCGAGCCCTCAAAGAGAAGTTGAGACGTCCTTACTCGTTTTCCCGGGATAAAAGAGGAGATTATTCGAGCTGGCAGTGCACAACAGACCCATTACTCTGCCGGATCCGAGACGCCCGCTGCAATCGGGAAACGTCAACAATCCCAATTACTGTTGTTCCTTGATTAAAAATTAGGAAAGAGCTTCAGAAGAGGCATCACGTGCTCACACGTGACCAGTGGTCACGTGTTGGCACGTGATGGTTAAGCAGCGGCCAGAGAACAGAGCGCAGAGGAAGAGAAGCCCATTCCAGGGGTCACGTGCTTACACGTGACCAGGGGTCACGTGCTCACACGTGACCAACGGTCACGTGGCCATACGTGACCGGCTTTTAAAAGCCTTATTCTTTAACAGAATTAAATTCTGAGGAAAGATCCTTCGAAGCTTTCCAAAATGGAGAAGAATTATTTGAAACCGTTGGATCAAGAATCTGAAGGTGATTAAATATCATCAACATATGGAAAAATCTTGGATTTGGAAAGATTTCCCCCTAAATCTAACCGAAATAACAAAGAGATATCTTTGGATTTAAAATCCAATGGTGAATAAAATTCACTTAATAATCTAAAGGCCCAGATTAATGATGAAGATAAATCAAATCTCTCAATAAACAAATCAAATCTTTCAATGAGAGATTTATCAAACAAATTGATTCTTTTCCTTCTCCTATAAATAGGAGCCCAAAGAAAAGAGGGAGAGAGACAGAGATAGACAGAGAGAGAGAGATATAGAGCCTTGGAATCTTGAAAATTCAGAAGGAAGAATTTGATTCTCTGCAAAAGAAAAACCCTAGGTAAGAAAAGAGAGGCTTCAAAAGAGAATTTAATTCTCAAAAGAGTTTAACTCTTATATAAAAAAAAGAACTTAGTTCTTTCTCTGGTTGAGGATCTGCAAAGTGCACATCTCCCCATGAATTGAGAATTTAATTCTCATTGGGTTGAGATCCTGCCATGCAGATCTAAAACACAGAGAAAGAACTGAGTTTTGAGAATTTAATTCTCACAGAATTATGGGAATTTAATTCCTTTGAAGTAAAGTTAGGGTTTAACCCTATATTATTTGAATTTAATTCCTTAAAAATGGACAGAACCAAGGTTTAACCTTAATTTAGAACTTAACTCTCTCACAGGAATTTAATTCCCTTATAAAAAAAAGGAATTAGGGTTTCACCCTATACCAGAATTTAATTCTTTACAGAAAGAAAATTAGGGTTTGACTCCATCTAAGAATATAATTCTTCAGAAGAAAACAGGAATTTAATTCCTCTAAAGTTTATTGTTAGGGTCTAACCCTATGAAGAGTTTAATTCTTAAAAGATGAACAGATCTTTAAAATATACAAAGAACCAGAGTCACGTGCTACCACGTGACCCCTGTAAAGATCCACATAAAAGAACCTTGAGGCAATGCCTCACGTGCCCCACGTGACCCCTGAAGCACATGAGGAAAAAGCAAAAGAAAAGAAGCTCTAGGGTGCCCTCACGTGTCACCACGTGACCCCTAATGAGCATTCTAATAGACCAGAGCATGAGCCCCCATCACGTGCCCACACGTGATGGTTGTCAGAATAAAAAGTGTTGAACACTTATCTGTATAACAAAATGAGGGGAATCTGGCCCCACCTTTTGGATGCCATCACGTGCTCCCATGTGATCTCCTCTCTACTAATGTTTAACATCGAACTGATAATTTGGTTGCCAGTGTTTAACACTATTATTTATTAGTGTTTAACACTGATTCGAGAATCAAAATTTCTAGTGTTTCACACTAATCTGATAATCTTATCTCCCAGTGTTCAACACTGTTGGTCTTTAGTGTTTAACACTAGTTTTAGCCCAATTGGCTAAGTTTCATAGGCAAAGCTTCTCCTTCAATGGACCAACAGAGGGTCAATATTTCAAACATGATTGGACTTAGCCCAAGAAGGCCATAAGTCCTCAATTCAAACTTAACTGGGCCAATGGGCTCATAATATAATTAATTGGTCTGGGTTCCAAATTGGACTATAGATCACTTAATCTATCTTGGTTCAAGGGTACATCTCTTCACTCCTTTGATACTCGTCGTTGTAATTCCTCAACGTCTTCAAAGAGGTGACGGGTTCCGATAACCACACACATTTCACGGACTGTGGGGTCCTTAAACTCATGGACTATAGGTCCTTAACCTTGACCGTAATGTCTTAAAACTAACGCCGGACTGTGGAGTCCTTAAATCCTCGGACTATGACGTCCTTAACCTTGACAGGGATGTCTTAAAACTAACAACGGACTATGATGTCCTTAACTTTAACCGCGATGTCTTAAAACTAACGATGGACTGTGGAGTCCTTAAACCCATGGACTATGATGTCCTTAACCTTGACCGCAATGTCTTAAAACTAACATTGGACCGCAATGTCCTTAAACTACCTATTGACCGCAATGTCACTAAACTAAACAACATGGCCCCCCCTTAATTGCTCTCTTGTTGGATCTAAACGATCCTGTTAAGTTGATCTTAGTCTAAAACTAGACTAACGTATCCTTAACAAACGCTTAAGTTGATCTTAGTCTCAAATGAGGCTAACGTATCCTTAAACACAACCCCCAAACCCAAATCTAAGAAAGGTACGGATTTGGACTAGTCCACGCCCTACGGGCGACGACATAACTCAGTCTCCGTATACAATCCACGGGCAACCAAACACGGCAGTGAACCCATGGGAAGCATCCAGAGCAAAATTCCTGGTCACGTGGAACGCGGATAATGTCACTCTTTGACCCCGTGGAAAACGTCTAGAGCGGATCCTGGTCCTCGCAGAGCACGACAGTGAACCCGTGGAAAGCATCCAGAGCAAAATTCCTGGTCACGTGGAACGCGGATAACGTCACTCTTTGACCCCGTGGAAAACGTCCAGAGTGGAGCCTGGTCCTCGCAGAACACGGCAGTGAACCCGTAGGAAGCATCCAGAGCAAAATTCCTGGTCACGTGGAACGCGGATAACGTCACTCTTTGACCCCGTGGAAAACGTCCAGAGCGGAGCCTGGTCCTCGCAGAACACGGCAGTGAACTCGTGGAAAGCATCCAGAGCAAAATTCCTGGTCACGTGGAACGCGGATAACGTCACTCTTTGACCCCGTGGAAAATGTCCAGAGCGGAGCCTAGTCCTCGCCGAACACGGCAGTGAACCCGTGTGAAGCATCTAGAGCAAAATTCCTGGTTACGTGGAACGCGGATAACGTCACTCTCTGACCCCGTGGAAAACGTCCATAGCGGATCCTGGTCCTCGCGGAGCACGGCAGTGAACCCGTTTGAAGCATCCAGAGCGAAGCCTAGTCCTCGCCGAACACGGCAGTGAACCCGTGTGAAGCATCTAGTGCAAAATTCCTGGTCACGTGAAACGCGGATAACGTCACTCTTTGACCCTGCGGAAAACGCCCAGAGCGGAGCCTGGTCCTCCCCAAGCACGGCAGTGAACCCGTGTGAAGCATCCAGAGCAAACACCGGACTGTGGAGTCCTTAAAATCCACGGACTATGATGTCCTTAACCTCGACCGTAATGTCTTAAAACCAACGATCGACCATGATGATTCTAGACTGATTTTACCTTGGTTTAAGGGTACATCTCTTCACTCCTTTGATATTTGTCGTTGTAATTCCTCAACGTCTTCAAAGAGGTGACGGGTCCCAACAACCAAAAATTGGACTGCGGAGACCTTAAATCCTCGGACTATGATGTCCTTAACCTTGACCGTGATGTCTTAAAACTAACATTGGACTGTGGAGTCCTTAAATCCGCGGACTATGATGTCCTTAACCTTGACCGGGATGTCTTAAAACTAACGTCGGACCGTGGAGTCCTTAAACCCACGGACTATGATGTCCTTAACCTTGACCGTGATGTCTTAAAACTAACCTTGGACCGTGGAGTCCTTAAATTCACGGACTATGATGTCCTTAACCTTGACCGTGATGTCTTAAAACTAACAATGGACTGTGGAGTCCTTAAACCCATGGACTATGATGTCCTTAACCTTGACCGCAATGTCTTTAAACTACGATACCCTGGAAACCATCCCAAACCAACCCCTGACCCCGTGAAATACGGATAAGGGCGACCGCACCTAGCACTTGCGGGTCCTTACGACCTGTAAGGAAGAAAAACTTCTTGTGAGATCCTTACGACTCTCAAGGGAAAACCCGCTTAAGAATCCCCACGATTCTTAAGAGGAACTTACACCTACGGGATCCTCTCAACCTGTAGGGAGAAAAACTCTTTATGAGACCCTCACGGCTCATAAAGCTCAAAAGCCTTAGGAGGCAGATCTTAACCCTGAATCCTAAGCCATCGCTGCCATGCAAAGAGACCAAGATAAATTTTCCGTAGAGCACATTCAATAAAAAGGAGACACACCATTGAGAAGAAAAATATGTCTTTATTCATAAACCAAAATGGATACAAAGTACAATTCATGAAAGAACAAAAATACTCTCATTCAGGAGTATGTACAAAAAGAAAGGAAAAGATACAAGTTTTCAAGCCGGCGGGCGATTTAGTAATTTTGCTAGCTCATCCTGCTTTTGCTGGGCCACGGCTTCATGATTCAGGATTGCCAGAAGACGAGCCTCCGCCTGAGCCTGCTGGGCCTGATACGAGGCGAGCTGGCCTTCGAGCTCTTTCTCAGCGGCCTTGTGAGCCTCGACCCTTTCGCGAGTGAATACGGCAGCTTTATCAAGAGCCACCACCTTTTTGATAGACTCTTGAAGCACCCGCCAGAGTTCATATGCCTTATTGGCTTTGGCTGTGAGGCTGGTTTGAAGCTCGCTCAATGCCTTAGAGGCCAGCTCCCTTTCCGAGAATTAGCGGCCGAGCCTCTTCTCGCATGATGCCATGTTTCCCGCGCACCGCGCTATCAGCCCCCGCAAGTCCGCCTTTGCAGCCACGGCCTCCGAGGAAAGGCGGGAACACTCAAGAGCATGCAAGCAAGCCTCCACCTGCTGAAAGAACTCCACCCAAACTCGCACCACCTCTTCGCTATGGTAGGTGGCAAGAAAAGGAAGAGAACCGTTAGCTTCGGCGGCAAATGCTTCAGCCGTGGTTGCGCTGCCAGCCCGAAGATCCTCGATCAAAGATGACAAGGAGACAAGGCGTAACTGGGCCAAGCGTTCTGAAGCTCGCAAAGCATAGGGGCCGGGCGGCATAGCGATACACGATTCCAGCGCTATGGGGGCTGGCAGGGCTGTTCAGATTTGGAAAATGTCAGTAAAACTCTTAAGCAAAAGAACAAGTGGGACTATATTGAAATGTCACTTACCTACGGTCATACAAGTAGGAGCTGAAGGTTTCCCTGGCCCTTCAACGACCTCGACCTCGTCATCGGCCTCCAAAACTGTAAGAGATATCAATGTTATTTCGCAGAATAGCAACAATGCTATAATAAAAAATAGCGAACGACGCTAAGCTTGCCCAGAGGAAAGGACGCTGCGCTGAGGGGAGATCGCCTGCGGAGCTGCCATCTCCAATATACACTGAAACGATTGCCGAGGAGACAAATCAGCGATAGAGGCCGCCAGCCCGAGCAATTCTGGGAAAAAAAAGAGTTTAGAAAACAGAAAGATTGCTAATTTAAAATGTAGAAGGTTACCTTCAACACTCCTCCCATTCTGAGTCGAGGGGATGGTGGCTTCAACGGCCTCCGCCGTGATCTCCGGCTCCAGCAAGTGGAGGGTACTCCCGACTACCTCTCCTCCATCCTCTGGGCCGCCCGCAAGAAGAATCGTTAGGACGACAACCCCCAAAGGAGCCTCTTCCAAAGGAGCAAGCGCTCCGTGATCAGGAACCGCCACTGGAGCCTCTATGGCAAGAGGAACAGCCTCGTTAGCCCCCTCTACATCGAGCAAGGCTACATCGGGAAAGTCAACGGGCTCTAGCTGCAACAAGCCCGTAGGGACCTCCCCCATCGCCGAGGACTCTGCGTAATCCACACAAGAATCAGAATACATATATACGAGCATAAACAATTTGAAAAACTGCAAAGAAATAAAAAAAACATACCAATGCGCAGGAAAGCCTTCAATATGGATTCTTCAAGCCGATGCTCCTTCTCGAGGAGGCGCGCTCGCCGGGGTTCGAGGGTGGACTCGTGGCCGCCAGTCCATAAAGAAAGCGCGTCCGCAGCATCCTCTGAAGCGGCCTGCTTCAGCGCCCTTTCACCCCACTCCTCCAAAGGGCCGATAAACCGTCGCCGGATCCATGAGGGGTCTTCGTAAAAGATCACGGCAGGATTAGCTTTCTTGGGGACCCTTGCATTCTGAGACTCATCTTTAGAACGCCGTATGGCCTTAGCCAACTGTATGGCTTCCTCGGCGGCCGAACTCGGGAAAAGTAGTCCAGCATCTGATTCCTGCAGGGCCAACTGTTCATCCTCAAGAATGGGCTCAGACTCTGTTAAAGAGTTGAGCAAGTTAGTAGCAACCTTCCTTCGACGCTTGGACCCAGAGCCAGTTGCCGAGGACGACCGCTTCCGTCCCCGCAGAGCCTTAGCGTGGCGCCGGCCCACGTCGCCCTTAACACCCTCATCCCTGTTACCCTCACCCGCTGCCACAACCGGGGATGACACCGCCATTGTCGATGCCACGGAGGGCGGTGCTGCCTCGGGTAGTGGCGCTGTTACCGGAGCCCGTCTACCCCGCGACCGAGTACCCAAGGGCATACCAGCTATTGGAGTAAGATCCACCCCCGACTCCCCCGGAATAAGCGCGGTGCCGGTATCCATCAGAGGAAAGCGGACCGGGGCGCGCGGTCTCAACATAGCTCCCGTGGCCGGAACCTGAGTAGGGGTACCGTGGCCAAGAAGTACCCTTCTTTCCTCAATAATAATCGGGTTGACCCGATGGAGATACCGGCCCATGAACGACCCCACGCATCGGGGCATGTAATCACCATCGGGGATTATGAACTGGGAACTGGTGTTCAGCCTCACAAAATGATAGGTGGCATCTCGAACGGCCTCGAGCGAAGGAACCGGCGTGACTATGAAAGCCTCAAACGGGACGCCCTGATCGTAGCCAAACTGCCGGGCAAAGCGATGCGGATTGTACCGCATGAAGAGGGCCGCGCTATCCTGACGGAATACCAGGTAACCCGGTCTGATTGCGTATAAGCGCGCGGCCTCCCGGGGCTTCAAAAAGGGCGCGTTATCTTTTGATCGATCCCAAAGCGGCTGGGCTGAACCCGCAGAAGAAGATATGACCCGATCATTAAATACCAACCCGCCAGCAGTAGCATAAGGAGAAATCAATGCCCGAATAGCCCCGAATTGGGTCGGGTCAGCGGCAGAAGCATCCACCAATCACATAAGCCGAGGGAAGGTATAAGCGTCGAAGAATGCGGGCCTTTGATGCGTAGCGAAAGCACCCAAGATGTGCATTTCGATCCAACAAGTAAAGTAGTGAAGCGAAAAATTTACCACATCTACACCAGGGGTAGAAGTATTAGCTGCAGCGCCCAACCCGTGATAGAGATGCGCCAATGCCGGGATGCCAATGGCCAGCCGCGTTCCCTCAGCTATACGGTGAGCCGGATAGATGACCGAAACTCTCATAAAGCGGCGATGCATAGGAATGACAAACCAGCTGAGCTAGACACTGATGAACCCAGCGAAGAAAGTCTCCTCATCCATGCCGGGAGCTGCAATGGATTCGAAAGACATCGGAGACATTATGGGGATGTAGTACTGCGGTAGATCCGATTCATTGGTCGACAGTTTCTTTGGACCAAACCCAAAGGGGTCTTTGATATTTGCGAACTTCGGAGCTGTCTTCGACAAGACGTCCTCGCGAAGGAAGCAGGAAATGAAGCTCTTAAAAGTAACGCCCTGCTCCTCAGATTCGGTGAACAATCGGTCAAAGATACCTAACGCCTTGATCAAACTAGGACGCTTGTGGCGGATGACGTTCTCAGCAGACAAACCGTCAAGCGGTGCGGGCTCGGGCTCAAAGACGTATTCATCAGAAGGCAGCAACTCCTCATAAAGTGTCCCTCGAATTGGCAGCCCCGAGATCTCATAAAATTCCCCCAAAGAGATCGAAACCTCTCTGTCCCCCAGAAAGAAAGTGTTGATGGGGAGATTCCATTGATTCAAGAATGCCTTAACCCACCAGACATGCGGGGACTGATAATGGAAGAGCGACGCATATATTGCCTGGTAAAGCCCGACCTTTTGCAGCCGCGCACGATGGGTAGCAAGGATATAGCGAGCCCAGAGGAGGTAACCCGTGGGGTGTCGAGGAGTGAGCCTTATCTTATAAATCTATCCTCATGGGTGCGCCTCACCCTGACAAATACGTCGTCCCAGGATTTCTATAGCTGGGATCGGATGGTTCGGGATACCGGTTGTCGAAGGCTCGAGCCGTCCCGTTGGAGTCCAATTTGGCATCTCCACAGCGAAAACCGTCCTCGGAGGGTCCATCGGCAAAAACGGGAAAGTGGGCTCTGTCGGCACTTCACAGAGGAAACTCCGGCGACCCCGGATGATATGGCTGTACTAAGTTCCCCATAGAAGTAAGCTAGTGCAGTTCGGGTCATGAGCCCGGATCATCGCCATCGCTTCCTCGTCGGATGGTGATTGAGGAAAAGCGGCCTCCGAGCGAGTGAAGGGAAAGCACGGAACAGAAGACATCGTACCTGAAACAAAGTAAAGGAAAACTGTCAAAAGTGAAGCCAGCAATATATATATATATATATATACGAGCATGAATATATGAAGACAGCGACAGAGGACTTGTTTGGTAGGACCATTAGTTACAAAACATATGGGTCCCACGAAATCAAGATGGCGGCTGGCTAATGATAAGGCGAGGCAATTACAATGGGACAAAAGAAAGATTCGAATTAAATAAGCAGTGGACTTTAAAACACCATTGCAAGCTTCTTCTTCATTGGTTGCAGGAGGACAACCCAAGGCAAGAAAACCCTAAGAAGCCCTCTGGGAAGAACTTAGTTCTTCGTAGGAATTAAATTCCTTTTGAAAAGGGGAAGTAAATTCCCAGAAATATTTTTTTTGGGATGGAATTAAATTCCATGGATTTGAACCGCCATCATCATCTCCCTAAAGATCATATGAGCCCTAAGAGATCTACTATTCGAAGATTAAATGGTTTTCTATTTTTGTTGATGAACTTGAAGGAAAAATGGGTTCATGTTAAAAGTGGTGAAACCCTTGGTGTGGATTTAAAATCCAGAGAGTTTAAAAAAAATATTTATAAGGGTTCCTCGATCGTTTAAAGATCACTACCTGAAGAGATGGGTTTTCCCTGGACAGAGTTAAACTCTGAAGATTGGGGAGCAGAGAACTAAGCTCTGGAAAAGGAGAATTAAATTCTCAGAAAAAAGTTTGCAAGGAGGAAAATGAAGCAAAGTGGAGGATCTTCTGAAAGGACATGGACATTTATAGGATGGGATGGAAAACGTTTCATCTACCATACTCCCAAGACAGATCCGACGGTCATAAAAGGGACAGCGCTGCACTCACGTGCAGACACGTGAGAACAACGCTGTGGGGGCATTTGTTCCCTGATTAAAAATCAGGAAAGAGCTTCAGAAGAGGCATCACGTGCTCACACGTGACCTGTGGTCACGTGTTGGCACGTGATGGTTAAGCAGCGGCCAGAGAACAGAGCGCAGAGAAAGAGAAGCCCGTTCCAGGGGTCACATACTTACATGTGACCAGGGGCACGTGCTCACACGTGACCAACGGTCACGTGGCCACACGTGACCGGCTTTAAAAGCCTTATTCTTTAACAGAATTAAATTCTGAGGAAAGATCCTTCAAATCTTTCCAAAATGGAGAAGAATTATTTGAAACCGTTGGATCAAGAATCTGAAGGTGATTAAATATCACCAACTTATGGAAAAATCTTGGATTTGGAAAGATTTCCCCCTAAATCTAACCGAAATAACAAAGAGATATCTTTGGATTTAAAATCCAATGGTGAATAAAATTCACCTAATAATCTAAAGGCCCGGATTAATGATGAAGATAAATCAAATCTCTCAATGAACAAATCAAATCTTTCAATGAGAAATTTACCAAACAGATTGATTCTTTTCCTTCTCCTATAAATAGGAGCCCAAAGAAAAGAGGGAGAGAGACAGAGATAGACAGAGAGAGAGATATAGAGCCTTGGAATCTTGAAAATTCAGAAGGAAGAATTTGATTCTCTGCAAAAGAAAAACCCTAGGTAAGAAAAGAGAGGCTTCAAAAGAGAATTTAATTCTCAAAAGAGTTTAACTCTTATATAAAAAAAGTACTTAGTTCTTTCTCTGGTTGAGGATCTGCAAAGTGCACATCTCCCCATGAATTGAGAATTTAATTCTCATTGGGTTGAGATCCTACCATGCAGATCTAAAACACAGAGGAAGAACTGAGTTTTGAGAATTTAATTCTCACAGAATTATGGAAATTTAATTCCATTGAAGTAAAGTTAGGGTTTAACCATATATTATAGGAATTTAATTCCTTAAAAATGGACAGAACCAGGGTTTAACCTTAATTGAGAACTTAACTCTCTCACCGGAATTTAATTCTCTTATAAAAAAAAAGGAATTAGGGTTTCACCCTATACCAGAATTTAATTCTTTACAGAAAGGAAATTAGGGTTTGACTCTATCTAAGAATATAATTCTTTAGAAGAAAACAAGAATTTAATTCCTCTAAACTTTATTGCTAGGGTCTAACCCTATGAAGAATTTAATTCTTAAAAGATGAACAGATCTTTAAAATATGCAAAGAACTAGAGTCACATGCTACCACGTGACCCCTGTAAAGATCCACAGAAAAGAACCTTGAGGCAATGCCTCACGTGCCCCACGTGACCCGTGAAGCACATGAGGAAAAAGCAAAAGAAAAGAAACTCTAGGGCGCCCTCACGGTCACCACGTGACCTCTAATGAGCATTCTAATAGACCAGAGCATGAGCCCCCTTCACGTGCCCACACGTGATGGCTGTTAGAATAAAAAGTGTTGAACACTTATCTGTATAACAAAATGAGGGGAATCTGACCCCACCTTTTGGATGCCATCACGTGCTCCCACGTGATCTCTTCTCTGCTAATGTTTAACATCGAACTGATAATTTGGTTGCCAGTGTTTAACACTGATTCGAGAATCACAATTTCTAGTGTTTAACACTAATCTGATAATCTTATCTCCTAGTGTTCAACACTGTTGGTCTTTAGTGTTTAACACTAAGTTTCAGAGGCAAAGCCTCTCCTTCAATGGACCAACAGAGGGTCAATATTTCAAACATGATTGGACTTAGCCCAAGAAGGCCATAAGTCCTCAATTCAAACTTAACTGGGCCAATGGGCTCATAATATAATTAATTGGTCTGGGTTCCAAATTAGACTACAGATCACTTAATCTATCTTGGTTCAAGGGTACATCTCTTCACTCCTTTGATACTCGTCGTTGTAATTCCTCAACGTCTTCAAAGAGGTGACGGGTCCTGATAACCACACACATTTCACGGACCGTGGGGTCCTTAAACTCATGGACTATGAGGTCCTTAACCTTAACCGTAATGTCTTAAAACTAACGCCGGACTGTGGAGTCCTTAAATACTCGGACTATGACGTCCTTAACCTTGACCGGGATGTCTTAAAACTAACAACGGACTATGATGTCCTTAACCTTGACCGTGATGTCTTAAAACTAACGATGGACTGTGGAGTCCTTAAACCCATGGACTATGATGTCCTTAACCTTGACCGCAATGTCTTAAAACTAACATTGGACCACAATGTCCTTAAACTACCTATTGACTGTAATGTCTCTAAACTAAACAACAGGGCCCCCCTTAATTGCTCTCTTGTTGGATCTAAACGATCCCGTTAAGTTGATCTTATTCTAAAACTAGACTAACGTATCCTTAATAAATATTTAAGTTGATCTTAGTCTCAAATGAGGCTAACTTATCCTTAAACACAACCCCAAACCCAAATCTAAGAAAGATACGGATTTGGACTAGTCCACGCCCTACAGGCGACGACATAACTCAGTCTCCGTATACAATCCACGGGCAACCAAACACAAAACAAACACACACGACACGAAGTGATCATCTGGAGAAGGAGAAAGTTGTTACCGCAATGCGGTAGCGTAATTAACTGCAGGGGCTTGCGCCTGTAGGGAAGAGCGTCCCCACAATCAAAAACCCCTCAAGCGAGGGGGAATCTGACGAAGTCTGCTACATCGGACGCATCCGTTTAAACCTTCGATACATGGTGTTATAAATCAACTTGGCATCTTCGTAGAGGTAGACGGATAGCACCAATTAGCATCTGCCTCGAATTTCAGGCAAGACGTCCGTCGCGCCGTCTTTCGGAAGGGAACAACTGCCCTTACCACCGAATAGTGGGCTAGCCAATCGAAGATTGCTACATCTTCAAAAACTGGGTTGAAGACCAGTACCAACAGGGCAAGTTTGCACTGTTCAAAAACTGGAAGGTAAGCCCGCCACAGCAGCACGCTCCTAGAAAGGTGGATATGCCGGGGGCATCATGCTCATTTGTAGAGGAAGCTCCGTGGGAAGTTGTCCTTTCAGCTAAAACTAAGAGGATGCTGAAGGATCCTCAAGCATATCCGGCGATTAGGTGGAAAAGCCCGCTGGGGCATGAGATTATTGACGGAATGCTGAAACCACGCCCAACGCCGAAAGTTGGCAACGATGGGCAAAACCTCCAGGCTAAGCCTCCGAAGTCTTCAAGGAAAAAGAAGAAGGACAAGAAGCCCGTGCAGCTCGAAGGCAATCATACGGGTCTGCAAAAATATATCGATGCACTAGAGGAATACAGCCAAGAGGCACGGACCCCAGTAACATTGGAAGAATTCTTCAAGCATGTTCTTGAGAACGGAAACAGTGACATTGATGAAGGAGACGATTATTCAGAAGAACCCAAAAATTATGTGGCGAGTTGCCATATGATCTCTCATTCGTCGATAAATAGCAAAGAGGCTCCTAACATAGAGAAACTAGGGGCAGATCCAAAACCAAAATCCATGAAACCGTTAGATGACCTGATTGACAAGCTACTGAACGAAGCCCTCCAAAAGAGCAAAGCTGACCGAGGACGTGAAGCGGCCCTGTTTCCTGATTTAAAATCAGGAAAGCTTCTGGGAAAAGCTTCAGAGGAGAGTCACGTGCTTACACGTGACTAGCGGTCACGTGTTGGCACGTGACACCTTAAAAGCATCATCAAGTCGAGTTCAGCCTCCTGACTACGCTGAAGAAAATGGGCTTCAGAAAGAGTCACGTGCTCCCACGTGACCAGGGTCACGTGGCGACACGTGACATTTGAATACAAGCGTCGACGACGCACAAGTTCTCTGATCAAGTCAAGAAAAAGGCTTCAGAAGAGGTCACGTGCTTCCACGTGACCAGGGTCACGTGTTGGCACGTGACGTTCAAGACAGTAGACTCGTTCTCCAGACGAACCAAGGAAAGAGAGTTCAAACAAGGGTCACGTGCTCACACGTGACCAAGAGGCACGTGGTGGCACGTGACGCTTAAGCAACAGTCAGAAGAAAGGAAAAGTCTCATTCCAAAGGGGGTCACGTGCTCACACGTGACCATGGGTCACGTGGGCACACGTGACCATGGGTCACGTGGGCACACGTGACCGGCTTTCAAAGCCCTTTTTATCAACAGAATTAAATTCTGAGAGAAATGCAAATCTTTCCAAAGGAACGCAACTATATTCATCCAATCAAATTAAAGATTCGGAGGTCATTTATCTATGGAAGATCTCGGGTTTGGAAAGATTTCCCTCTTAAATCTAACCAAAATAACAAAGGAGAATCTCTGGATTTGAAATCCAACGGTGAATAAAATTCACCTAATAATCCAAAGGTCCAGAACGAATGAAGGACGCAAATCAAATCTCTCAACGAAGATTCGTCAAAAACCAACTGATTCAGCTGCTTCTCCTATAAATAGGAGCCAAGAGACACAAAATAGAGATATACATGCGCAGAGAAGAAAAGAAAGAAAAAAGGAGGAGAGCTTTGATACTTTGAAAAGACTCGGACCTTCTGCAAAAACCCTAGGTAAGAAAGGGAAGGCCTTTTGAAAGAAAGAGAATTTAATTCTCAACAGAGTTTAACTCTGATACATAAAACAGAAGAGCATATTTCTTCTCTCTTTGATAGAGGATCTGCAAAGTGCACATCTCCCCTTAAGGTTGAGAATTTAATTCTCAATGGGTCGAGATCCTGCCATGCAGATCCAAAACATAGAGAAGGAATGCAAGCATGAGAATTTAACTCTCACAGAACTATAGGAATTTAATTCCTTTAAAATAAAATTAGGGCTCGACCCTGTATCATGGGAAATTAATTCCTTCAAAACAAAAGAAACAGGGTTGAACCCCAATTAAGAACATAGTTCTGTTGAAACAGCGGGAATTTAATTCCTTTAATCATAATTCCCTAGAAGGGGAGTTTAATTCCTTAAAAGCTTTTGTTAAGGTTTAACCCTATTTGGATCTTCACATATATGAGGAATTTAATTCCCACAGAAAATTCAGAGTTAAACTCTATTCCAGAATACAAGTCTTCGAAAGGAAGTAGGAATTTAATTCCTCGGAAATTTGCAGCTCGAGGAATGTAATTCCTGAAAAAGATTAACAGATCCTCTAAAAACATACATAGAGGCAGGGTCACGTGTTACCACGTGACCCCCCAAAGAGATCTACAGAAAGTCCCTTTGAGGCAGCACCCCACGTGATCCACGTGACCCTTGATAGAAGTTCTAATACATAGGCATTTGAATGCCCATCACGTGATGGCACGTGATGCTCTGAAAGACGCGATAATTTCAGCAGAACAAACGAAGGGAGGGCGCTCTCACGTGATCCACGTGACCCCTCTTGCCTTAGTGTTTAACACTAAATTAAAACTCTCAAACCCAGTGTTAAAACACTGTTGGGCCTTAGCATTCAATGCTGACTAAAAAGCCTTATTGGCAGGATTCAACACTGATCCGTTTTAGTGTTTAACACTAATTTGAAAAAGCCTTATTGCTGGTGTTTAACACCAATTATCTCTTAGTGTTGAACACTAACTCAACAGCCTTATTCCCAGTGTTCAACACTGATTGCTCTGAAGTGTTTAACACTAGGCTTTGGCCCAATTGGCTAGAGGGATAGAGGCAAATATTCTCCCTCAATGGACCAACACAGAGTCAATATTCCAGACCTGACTGGACTTAGCCCAAGCTGGCCATAAGTCCTCAATTTGTGATTAACTGGGCCGGTAGGCTCATAACATAATTGATCAGTCTTGACCCAAATTGGGCCAAGGACCATTTAATCCATCCCGGTTCTAGGGTACATCTCTTCACTCCTTTGATACTTGGCATTGTAATCCCTCAATGTCTTCAAAGAGGTGACGGGTCCCGAAGACCGTTCATGATATGGACTGTGGGGTCCTTAAACCCATGCATAATACAAAATTCCTGGTTACGTGGAACGTGGATAACGTCACTCTTTGACCCCACGAAAAACGTCCAGAGCGGATCCTGGTCCTCACAGAGCACGGCAGTGAACCCGTGTGAAGCATCCAGAGCGGAGCCTGGTCCTCGCCTAGCACGGCAGTGAACCCGTGTGAAGCATCCAGAGCACATACCGGACTGTGGAGTCCTTAAACCCATGGACTATGACGTCCTTAACCTTGACCGAGATGTCTTTAAACTACCAACGGACCGCAATGTCCTTAAACTACCCACGGACCGCAATGTCCTTAAACTACCCACGGACCGCAATGTCCTTAAACTACCCACGGACCGCAATGTCCTTAAACTACCCATGGACCGCAATGTCCTTGAACTAGAACCATAGAGCCTCCATATGCTCTTTCGTCGGATCTAAACGGTCCTGTTTAAGTTGATCTTAGCCTCAAAAATGGCTAACGCGTCCTTAAACCTTCAAGCAAACTGGACTACGAATCCCCCCTAATTAACTCTGGCTCGAGGGTACATCTCTGAACTCCTCTGACATCCGTCGTTGAAATCCCTCAACGTCGTCAGAGAGGTGACGGGTCCTGACGGCCACATAGACGATGATTGGAACAATGGAGTTCAAACACTCCTTTGTCGGATCTAAACGATCCCGTTGAGTTGATCTTAGTCACAAAGTTAGACTAACGTGTCCTTAACAAACGTTTGAGTCGATCTTAGCCTCAAGTATGGCTGACGTATCCTCAAACCAAAAATCCCCAAACCCAAATTTAAGATAATGCGGATTTGGACCAGTCCATGCCCTACGGGCGACAACATAACTCAGTCTCCGTAAACGATCCACGGGCAATGAAACATAAAACAAGAACACACGACACGAAGTGACCACCTGGAGAAGGAGAAAGTTGTTACCGCGAAGCGGTAGCGTAATTAACTGCAGGGGCTTGCGCCTGCAGGGAAGAGCGTCCCCACAATCAAAAACCCCTCGAACGAGGGGGAATCTGACGAAGTCTGCTACATCGGACGCATCCGTCTAGACCTCCGATTTATGGCGCCATGGATCGAATTGGCATCTTCGGAGAGGTGGACGGATAGGACCAATTAGCATCTGCCCCGAATTTCAGGCGAGACAGCCCATGTCTCGGCCGCCATTCGGAGGGGAACAGATTCTGGCACGCCCGGTGGGACCTTTTCCTCTTTCCACTCCACACTTCGTGTGTCGTGATTCGCGAACCAATCGCGGTTCGCTAACAGTTGCCCTTGGGTTTCAAGATACTAAGAATTGGCGCCTTGCCTATTGCAGAAAACAAAGGATCAATGGCTGCTACTTCCGCGAAATCCTCCAACTGCTCAAGCTGCAATTGCGACCAACGCTTTGCCTCGCCGGGAGGTATAGCCTATGGACCCCAAGCTGCCTCGTTGTTCACAATGCCGGCGGACCAGGTGACTCAGGCCACTACCGGATTATTCTTTGGGACTATACTCCCACCATCCAGCTTCACGGCGCCAGTGCTGACAAAGGAAGCCCTCAAGAAGTCGGTCTTTGATCGTCTCACCCCTGCCACGACTCCTCTCACCGAGTCGTCCGATGTCAGCGCCTCAGTCTTTTCTAGATTGGGCCAGAAATCCTGCAGATTCGTCGCAGAGAAGGCTGCTCCTAAGAAAACGGCCGCTCATGCTTCCGAAATCGCCAAGGCAGCTTCCCCGGCCGAAAAGTCGGTCTTTACCAGATTAACGGCTTCAGCTCCCGCTCCCGTTGCACAAAGGACATCGGTCTTTGACAGGCTAACACCAACAACGACCCTCCACCCACACAGGGGGCAAGATGAAACCGTTCTTATATCTGACTCTACGCCGTCTGCTCGATGCGCTCGACGTCGTCATTGGCGCCGAATAAGGAAGGCTGGGGGCAACTCCCCCTCTGGATTGACTCCACCAGCCCCAGCGGTAGAAGTTAATGCTGCTGTTCCAACTAGGAACAGCTTCGAAATGTTAAATAAGGTGCGAAGGAATTCCCCTACCGCAGTGCTGAAGAGGTCTCCTCCCCCATCAGAAAAGGTTGTGGAAATAGAATCAGAACAGCCCCGATCTTCTCAACGGCTGTCTTCCAAAATCTATAAGGTTTGGCGGCAGGCCCGGGACTCAATCATCAATCCAAACCTCTCCCGCCAGCATAAGAAGCTGAAGATCCAACCGAAAGCTGGTCACCAGGCGAAAACCCAAAAGGCTGTTTGGACGCCCACCTCGACGGCCCCCTCAACCTCCATGGCTCATAAAAGGAGGGAGCCAGAGAAGATCCCTCAACATGCAACGACGGCTAAAAGCAACAAGACCGGACACCCTAAGTCTGGGGGCATGATGGTCCACACCGTATACATGGCCTCTGGAAAGGAGGAGAGCCGCACTTCTACAGGCCACCGACCGCTAACCCGATCCGTAACGAAATCCCAGGAGCAGCAACAAAAGCTCCAAGAAATGATGAATGCTATGGCCGCGCTCACCGGGCCAAAGGAAAACCCAGAAGCGTCCTCAGACGCACGCCGGGAGGAAGAAACCGACGCTGAATTCCTTCGCCGGACACTGGAGAAAAGGGACAAAGAGGCTGCTGAACAAGCGGCCAACATACAACGGATGGGCCTTCTCTTTCAAGATGTGATAGGAATGATGATCCAACAGGACTTACCCGCCGAAGATCCTCCGATTGTTCTTGAAGACGACCGAGGAGAGACGTCAAATCCACCACCAGCCCTCTCAACGGCCAAGGAAGAGACGATCTCTAAGGCTGACTTAGCCGACTACATAGCCCAGCAAATCCGGGACCATCATGCGACTGAGGCAGCTGGTCAAGTCGTGAAAACAGGGCGGCCGTATCCAAGCTGGTACGATCAAATCAAGTACCCGCAAGGCTATACGATACCGAAATTCCATGTGTATAAGGGGACCGGCAATCCTCATCAACACGTCGCCCAGTTCCGGGCCCTCTGCGGTAACACCGGCGGTGACGATAAACTGTTACTCCGTCAGTTCGTTGGCAGCTTATCAGAAACAGCGTTCGAATGGTATTCAGAACTCCCGAACGATTCCATCAAAACGTTCGCTGAAATGGAGCTGTTGTTCACTCAGCGATTTGCAAGTGCCAGCGAACGCACTCCAATAACTGCACTTATTAACGCCAGGGTAAAACAGGGCGAAACCTGGGTCCAGTACGCCATACGCTGGCGGAATTTGTGGTCGAGATGCGAACAACGCATTGAGGAAGCACCCGCAGTGGGTATGTTCGTGGGAACCCTAGACCCTCACGCAACTATCTCCCAGTTTATGATGTTCTTTAAGCCAACCACATTCCAGGCTTTAATCGACAAGTTGGCTCAGATGGACCAGATGGGTCATAGGCCACCTCCTCCGAAGTCGGAACCTCGGAATGATAAGGGTAAAGGAAGAGCAACCTTTGTCGCGAACGCCCAACAGCAGCCTGACGCCCCGAAATCGGCAGATCAATTGGAAGAAAGACGCCGATATTATAACGAAAAGATGAAGCGTCCCTACTCGTTCCCACGAGACAAGACAAAACGGTTATTTGAGCTGGCAATACGCAACAGACTTATCAACCTCCCGAATCCAAGGCGACCGCCACAACCCACCGAGGTGAATAACCCCAACTATTGCCCTTACCATCAGACGGTAAGCCATCCGATTGAAGATTGCTTCGTCTTCAAAGGATGGATCGAAGATCAATACCTCCAGGGGAAGTTTGTACTGTCCGAAAAGTGGAAGGTGAACCCGCCACAACCACATACTCCTAAAAAGACGGACACATCGGGGGCAACCTGCTCCTTTATCGAAGAAATTCCATGGGAGGTCGTGCTATCAACGAAGACCAAAAGGATGCTGAGAGACCTTCACGCGTGCCCTGCAATCGAATGGAAGGACCCTCTTGAACCTCGAATTATCGAAGGAGCAGTGAAGCCCCGCGCAACTACGAAGACTGCTGACAAGGGCCCAAATACTCACGCCCAGCCGTCAAAAGCTTCGAAGAAAAAGAAGAAGAAATCCAAGAAGCCCGCGAAGCTTGGAGACGAGCGAACAAACTTGCAGAAGAAAATCGACGCGCTGGAAGAATATAATCAGAAGGCGCGAACTCCTGTCACACTGCAAGAGTTCCTCAGCCACATCTTTCAAGAGGACGATGATAGAGAGAACTCGTCGGATGAATCCGAGGGATATGCGGCAAGTTGCAACATGATCTCCCACTCGTTTACCGATGATGAGAAAACTCCTAGCACTAAGAAGCTGAAGGCGGAGCCCGAACCAGAGCGTGCGAGGCTGACAACTGATATGATCAATGCCTTCCTAGACGAGATTCGTCTAAAAAGTAAAGCAGATCAGGAGCGTGAGATGGCAGCATCAGGAGGAACCAAATGCGGGCGACTGAACGAAGGAATTGAACTACCCCTGCCAGAGCGAAAGGTATCCGAGATGGACAAGAAGATATTCAAGACGAGGAAAAGGTTCGCCAAAGCCATGTCAATGGGAATGAGGCTACCACCCTCGGAAGGAAACACACACAATGGGGCGGAGAAGCACCCCGATTACTGTGCATATCATCGGAAAGTCTCACACCCCACAGAGGAGTGCGACGCCTTTAAGATATGGTGGCAAGGATATGTTGCTCGTCGGCAACATTTCAAACGCATGAAACGCAAGAGCCGTCGGGAGCAAAGAAGCGCCGTTGACGGGCCCAACAGAATTACTGGCAACTGTTATATGGCTCATGCCGAGGGGTCGCAAGTCCTCACCTTTGGGAGCGACTCTGACGAAGAAGTGACTCTGGGCCCTCTCTTTGAAGAATCCGCGCTAAGGAAAGATGAGGAATCCGAAGCCTGCGGAAACACTCAGCTGCGCAATCGCACACTCCCGGAAAAGAATCTCGGGCCTACGAACAGAAAAGATAAGGGAAAGGAAAAGGTCACTGAAGATATCACTTTGGATGACCAAGTCGCGAAAGAACTGGCTGCCAAAGACCCTCCTAGGAGGAGTAAAGTGGACTATAACATCCTCGCGCATCTAAGGAAGCTACCTTCTCAGCTCAGCATTCTCGACGCCCTCCTATTATCAAAAGAAGCACGGGACTCACTAATTAAGGCACTACAAGAACCTGAGCAATTCCAAGCCTTTCTCGCCACCGAAAAGATGAAGGACGAACTGGAAGAAGTGCATACGGCCGACGTCACTTTCGGTGATGAAGACCTCCTTCTCGGGACGTGCGACCATAACCGTCCCCTATATGTCTCTGGGTACTGCCATGACATCAAGATAGGCAAGATCCTGGTGGATAACGGATCCTCCGTTAATCTCCTTAATGTTCGGGTGTTGAAGGAAATCTGCATGAGTGTGCAGCATCTCGCTCGGGACAAAATTACTATCTCCGGTTTCGATTCACAATCGTCACGGACTCCTGGATCTGTGATACTAACGTTACGCTTCGGGCTTCTCGTCACAGACATCAAATTCCATGTCATTGACGCGAAGACCTGTTACAATGCCTTGCTCGGCCGTCCTTGGTTACACGAGTACAACATCGTCCCTTCTACACAACATCAGTGTATGAAGTACTTTAAAGATGGTTTCGAGTATACTGTAACGGGTGAGCTGAACCCATTTTCCGTGAACGAAGTCCGCAAATATGAGGATGCGAAATACTTTTTGCCAGACTTTGAAGATACAGAAAGGTGTCACGACTCGGAGAACAAGGCCGCCGCCACCATCCCTGTTTTCGGAAGCGATACCGAAGAAGAAGAAGAGATAGTTTATACGGGGCCAGCTCAACGCAACAACCGGAGGACGCCCATCCCCATACTGGTCTTCGGAAGTGATTCGGAAGATGAGGTCAATGCCGTATTCTCCAATAGGCTTTCAATACAAGCACCTCCTGGCGATGACCATAACTTGCAGATCACCATGGTACCGCGAGAACACTACAAGGACCTCGACACGCTTCAAGCTCACAGTGTGCAAGAGCTGCAAACGTTTTGCGTCCCCCCCAGGCGAAAGGGTGAGAAGATGATCCTATTTTATCGATCCTCAGAGTCGAAAGTAGAGAAAGAGATCTGGCACGGCGTAGATGCTACATGCGACAGACTCCAGCCCATCCGTTTGCCCAGATACTATACAAATGGATTAAAGAAGCTATTGAAGCACCAAGGGGTACCCTTAAAACAAACTGTTCAACAGGCTCGGTTTTACAACAGGATTTGGGATGTCCCTGGAACCCAACGCAAATTGCCTAATGGGAAAATGGAGACACTCGGGCTTGGATACGCGAGAACCGGAAAACGAGAACGGGCTCATAACAGCTACGCTATATATACCTTTGATGAAGAAGAGGACGCCCTGTCAGGAGATGCCAACCCCTCATCAAAACCAGACCACGCGATTGAGGCGTCAAGTCCGTCATTTCTAGAACGAATGGACAAGCCCATCAGGAAAGTGGGTCAGAAAGGTCGGGAAGACCCCAACCACGAAATGGCCATCTACGAGAAGGCCAGGACGCAACGTCTATTTCAACAGGCTGCGAAAGGCAAGAATGCTCGTCCTTGTCAACCCATCATGCGAAAGGCCCGACGCGGAGACGGAAATAAGTCGAGAAGCGGAAAAAAGAGCCGACAACAACGACGCAGGATTAGAGGGTTACGAGGTCGAGTACTGCACAGCTCGGATTCGCCCTTCATAGAAAAGATGAGTCGAGCGTACTCCTTCCCCCGAGACAAGACGGAAAGGTTACTCAAGCTCGCACTAAAACATCAGATGATCGCGCTTCCGGAGTCTAAACACCCTGAGCAAGCTAATAAGGCCTCTCGCTCGGGCTATTGCTCTTATCACCGAGCCGCAGGACATCCTACCGAAGACTGCTTCACCTTCAAGAACTGGGTCGAGGACCAGTACCAACGGGGCAGATTCGCTTTATCCAACAGCTGGAGGGTAACGCCGCCACGAAAGCACGAGTCCAAGGCCGCAAGAGCGGAGCCGGATCCGCCTCGGCCCCGGGAGTGTATTCGCACGTGTTATACGATTGCGATAGACAACCCTCCCCGGTGCTTCGAAAACAGCGATGATGAGGTTATCTCAGAATTCCCGCCTGCTCCGAAAGAACTGGAAGACGGTATACATACTACTGCAGATAACCTCAGGAAGATTGAGTTGGGATCGGCAGAGGACCCGCGACCAACATTTGTCAGCGAGCTACTCTCTGAAGAAAGGGTGGCCGCGTTAAAAACGTGCTTCTACGACATAAAGACTGCTTCGCATGGAACTACTCTGAGATGCCAGGATTAGATCCGGAGGTTGCCGTGCATAAATTAGCAATATCCCCGGATATCAAGCCAGTCAAGCAAGCGCCAAGGAGGATGCGACTCGAGTTGGAGATGAGCATCAACGCCGAAGTCAAAAAACTAATCGATTCTGGATTTATCCAAGAAGTACAATATCCCGATTGGATCGCCAATATCGTCCCGGTGATGAAGAAGAATGGGACGGTGCGTATATGCGTGGATTTCAGGGATCTCAACAAAGCCTGTCCAAAAGATGATTTCCCGGTGCCGGTAACCGAGCTAATGATAGATAACACGTCTACTCACGAGATCTTCTCCTTTATGGATGGTTCTTCAGGATACAATCAGATAAAAATGCATCCCGAAGACCAGAAGCACACCGCTTTCCGGACCCCCTTGGGTGTATTCTGCTACAGGGTTATGCCCTTCGGTCTAAAGAATGCCGGCGCTACCTATCAAAGGGCCATGACAAAGATCTTCGACGACCTCATACATGACATCGTCGAGTGCTATATCGATGACCTCGTAGTAAAGAGCATGTCATACGAAGAGCATTTAAACCACTTGGAGACTGTGTTTCAACGCCTCCGGCGATATAATTTGAAAATGAATCCCCTCAAATGCGCGTTTGGAGTCTCCTCGGGAAAATTCCTGGGATTCGTCATCCGACACCGGGGTATTGAGATAGATCCGTCAAAGATTAAAGCGATCATGGAAATGCCTCCGCCAAGAACCCTCAAACAGTTGCGGTCTCTCCAAGGGAAGCTCGCATACATCCGGCGATTTATCGCAAATCTTTCAGGCAAATGCCGCCCCTATAGTCACCTGATGAAGAAAGTAACCCCTTTCGTCTGGGATCAAAAATGCCAAGGTGCACTAGACGAGATCAAGCAGTACTTGCAGAACCCGCCGGTATTGGCCGCGCCGGTCAAGGGAAAACCCCTCATTCTTTATACAACCGCCCTCGAAGGTTCCTTGGGCGCATTATGGGCGCAAGAGAACGATCAGGGGAAAGAGAGAGCACTCTACTACTTAAGTCGAGTTCTACTGGGGGCAGAAAGCAATTACTCTCCCATTGAAAAACATTGCTTGGCGTTAATCTTCGCGATAACAAAACTCAGGCACTATGCGTTGGCACACGAAGTCTGCCTCATCTCGAAAGTGGATCCTCTTAAATACTTGATGTCAAGAGCCATATTGACGGGACGACTCGCTAAATGGGCCCTGCTCTTGATGGAGTTCTCGATAACATATCAACCTCTCAAGGCAGTGAAAGGCCAGGCCATTGCCGATTTCCTCGCTGAGCACCCGATACCGGCCGATTCTCCTTTGAATTGTGACTTGCCGGACGAGCATGCATTTGATGCGATTAGCGGTGGAAGCGCCCGATGGGAACTTTATTTCGATGGAGCGTCCTCTATAAAGAAACAAAAGCAAGGTATCCCAATGATCAAGTCAGGGATAGGCCTCATCTTTGCGACTCCACAAGGAGGGATAATGCGCTTCGCCTTCTCCTTAACAGAGCCAAGGACAAACAATGAAGCTGAATACGAAGCCCTGATAGCAGGTCTCGAGCTTGCCATTGACATGAGAATTGAAGACCTCCTCATATACGGGGATTCTCAGCTGGTCGTTAGTCAAGTGAATGGCGACTACCAAACGTGCAAACCGGAGCTGGTGAAGTACGGCGAAAGGGTGCAACAACTATTGTCCCAAATTCCTTCCTACACTTTGGAGAACATACCACGCGCAGAAAATAGCAAAGCAGACGCATTGGCTAAGCTTGCTAAAGAACTGGCCGACGAGAACCTCGATGATGTCAGAATCGTGATACAAAGCCGTCGAGTGCTCGCCCCGGCAGAAATATCTCCGGAATCATGCAAAGAAAAGAGAGCGACTGAGCAGACGACCCTACAAATAAAGGACCATGAGAAGGCCGAGGACTGGAGGGAAGTCTTCATAGACTACTTTAAGTCCCGCCGCATACCCAAAGAAGCGTCTTCAAGACATCAGCTCATGAAACGAGCTCTATCTTTCGCTTTCGTCAACAATACCCTATACAAGAGATCGCTCGATTCTCTATGGCTGAGATGCTTAGGACCTGACGAAGCAGAAAAAGTCGTTCAGGAAGTTCATGACGGACTTTGCGGTTCTCACCAAGCAGGCCCAAAGATGAAGTTAAAGATTAAACGAATGGGCTACTACTGGCCCACAATGATCCAGGACTGCCTCGAGTATGCGAAGCAATGCCACTCGTGCCAGATTCATGGAGACTTTATCCACCAACATCCGAATCCGCTACACCCAACGGTGGCCAGCTGGCCATTCGAAATGTGGGGAACTGACATAGTCGGCCCCATTGAGCCGGCATCATCTCGGGGACACCGTTTTATCCTGGCGACTACTGATTACTTCTCCAAATGGGCAGAAGCAATACCATTGAGGGAAGTGAAGACGGAGAATATCCTCCATTTCTTCAAGACGCACGTCATCTATCGGTTTGGAACCCCACGGCGGATTATCTCTGATAACGGGCCAGCCTACAGAAGCCATAAGATTAGCCGCTTCGCGCAGCAGCACAATATAGACTGGAGGTATTCTTCAGTTTACAACCCACGAGCCAACGGTCTGGCCAAGGCCTTCAATAAGACCTTGACAAAGATCATAAAAAAGACCGTTTCCCGGAATAAGAGAGACTGGCACGAGAGGCTGCAAGAAGCCCTTTGGGCTTATCGAACTACATTCAAGACGGCCACAAACACAACGCCATACGCGTTAGTATTTGGGACGGAAGCAGTACTCCCCCTCGAGATAGAGTTACCCTCTCTACGAGTGCCAATCCACCACGAACTGACTGACGAAGAAAATGCTCACCTTCGACTTGAGGAACTTGATGCCCTCGACGAAACCCGACTCATAGCGCAACAACATCTAGAAGCCCACAAAGCAAAGATGACGCGCTCGTACGAAAGATTGACCAGGCCAAGGGCATTCCGCCAAGGCGAACTCGTGCTGGTAGTCAAAAGACCTATGATCCCCAATCGTGCCAAGCGGGGAAAATTCGAGCCAAACTATGAAGGCCCGTACATCATAGACCAGGTTTACCAGGGTGGAGCCTATCTACTCGTGGACATGCACGGTGAAAGGCCTTTCAGGCCAATAAATGGCCGCTTCTTGAAGAAATACTACGCTTAGTGAGCCACAGCCTGGGTCAACGGTAGATGACGACGACTATGTCCGCTCGCTATCTTTCTAGGCTCAGACTTTACAAGCAGTAGCTGACCCTCCCATAACAAGGGACCGAAACGTCCTTAAACTATCAACGGACCGAAACGTCCTTAAACTATCAAGGGACCGAAACGTCTTTAAACTATGAAGGGACCGAAATGTCCTTAAACTATCAACAGACCGAAACGTCCCTAAACTATCAGCGGACCGAAACGTCCTTAAACTAATGACGGACCGAAACGTCCTTAAACTAGCGACGGACCGAAACGTCCTTAAACTATCAATGGACCGAAATGTCTTTAAACTAACGACGGACCGAAATGTCCCTAAACTACTACCGCAGCATCCTTAGGCTGACGAGATTAAAAAAAAAAAAAAAAAAAACGGTATGTCCACAAGCAAAATGGGCACGGATGAAAACCCGAAAGGGCTCCGTGAGTAAAAACAGCAGGACTACCGGCGAGTGTTTGTGAAAACCCGAAAGGGCGCAACCTCGTTAAAAGACACTTATAGGGTCCTCTTGACCTTGTAAGAAGAAACCACCTGCGTGAGATCCTTACGACTCACAAAGGAGCAACACACTTAGGGATCCTTACGATTCCTAAGGAGAAAATACACTTACGAGATCCTCACGACTCGTAAGGAGAACTCTCTTATGGGACCCTCACGGCTCATAAGATTTGAAAGTATTAAGTTACAGAGACCTAAACCTGTTCTTAAGCAAATCCTCCACAACCTCCGACATTGCCCTACAAGCGGCTCGGACTGACCCTTGTATACAATCCACGGGCGCGAATAAACATTTCCCTAAACAAAGTCCCACCCGTGACTGGAGAGACATCCATATGGTGAACGACCCTTGTAAGTCCTCCCGACTTATAAGGAGAAAATCCTCTTTGTAAGATCCTTACGACTTACAAGAGAACATGCACTTAAGAATCCCCACGATTCTTAAGGAGAGAACACACTTGCAAGATCCTCACGACTTGTAGGGAGAAACACCTTTGTGAGACCCTTACGGCTCATGAAATCAAAAGCCTTGGTCAACAGGACCCTTAACCCTGTTTGCTAAGCCACCTTTGTTCAAACGTCGACAGAGGCAAATGACGATTCGTTCCTGGTAAACATTCCAGACAAAATGGCCGAAATGATGGGACAACTTGCAATAAAAAGAGGCAAGCAAAGTCTCGGCGGTTCACAGATAACTTAGTGATCGCCACCGTGGCATTCGTCTCGATACAACAGACGCGATACCGGCAAATGAAGCGAAGGCCAAATTCCTAGCTTCATTGTCTCGACGACACAACATCAAGCGAAACGGAACAGCGGCAACCCCAAGTTCCATGGCTCGGCGACACATATCGCCAAGAGTCAACCCCCATCCCGTGAAATGCGGATACAATCAGCAGACTTCCTGGTTACGTGGAAAGCGGATAATGTCACTCTTTGACCCCGTGGAAAACGTCCAGAGCGGATCCTGGTCCTCGCAGAGCATGGCAGTGAACCCGTGCGAAGCATCCAGAGCGGAGCCTAGTCCTCGCCTAACGCGGCAGTGAACCCGTGTGAAGCATCTAGTGCAAACTTCCTGGTTACGTGGAAAGCGGATAATGTCACTCTTTGACCCCGTGGAAAACGTCCAGAGCGGATCCTGGTCCTCGCAGAGCATGGCAGTGAACCCGTGCGAAGCATCCAGAGCGGAGCCTAGTCCTCGCCTAACGCGGCAGTGAACCCGTGTGAAGCATCTAGTGCAAACTTCCTGGTTACGTGGAAAGCGGATAATGTCACTCTTTGACCCCGTGGAAAACGTCCAGAGCGGATCCTGGTCCTCGCAGAGCATGGCAGTGAACCCGTGCGAAGCATCCAGAGCGGAGCCTAGTCCTCGCCTAACGCGGCAGTGAACCCGTGTGAAGCATCTAGTGCAAACTTCCTGGTTACGTGGAAAGCGGATAATGTCACTCTTTGACCCCGTGGAAAACGTCCAAAGCGGATCCTGGTCCTCGCAGAGCATGGCAGTGAACCCGTGCGAAGCATCCAGAGCGGAGCCTAGTCCTCTCCTAACGCGGCAGTGAACCCGTGTGAAGCATCTAGTGCAAACTTCCTGGTTACGTGGAAAGCGGATAACGTCACTCTTTGACCCCGTGGAAAACGTCCAGAGCGGATCCTGGTCCTCGCAGAGCATGGCAACGAACCCATGTGAAGCATCCAGAGCGGAGCCTAGTCCTCGCCTAACGCGGCAGTGAACCCGTGTGAAGCATCTAGTGCAAACTTCCTGGTTACGTGGAAAGCGGATAATGTCACTCTTTGACCCCGTGGAAAACGTCCAGAGCGGATCCTGGTCCTCGCAGAGCATGGCAGTGAACCCGTGCGAAGCATCCAGAGCGGAGCCTAGTCCTCGCCTAACACGGCAGTGAACCCGTGTGAAGCATCTAGTGCAAACTTCCTGGTTACGTGGAAAGCGGATAACGTCACTTTTTGACCCCGTGGAAAACGTCCAGAGCGGATCCTGGTCCTCGCAGAGCATGGCAGTGAACCCGTGCGAAGCATCCAGAGCGGAGCCTAGTCCTCGCCTAACGCGGCAGTAAACCCGTGTGAAGCATCTAGTGCAAAATTCCTGGTTACGTGGAACGTGGATAACGTCACCCTTTGACCCCACGGAAAATGCCCAGAGCGGAGCCTGGTCCTCGCCAAGCACGGCAGTGAACCCGTGTGAAGCATCCAGAGCAAACACCGGACTGTGGAGTCCTTAAAATCCACGGACTATGACGTCCTTTACCTCGACCGCGATGTCTTAAAACTAACGATCAACCACCCCTATTCCTTACAGATCTTTGCCTCGGTTTAAGGGTACATCTCTTCATTCCTTTGATGCCTGGCGTTGTAATTCCTCAACGTCTTCAAAGAGGTGACGGGTCCCTGCAACCAAACGTTGGACTGTGGAGTCCCTAAATCCACGGACTATGAGGTCCTTAACCTTGACCGTGATGTCTTAAAACTAACATCGGACTGTGGAGTCCCTAAATCCACGGACTATGATGTCCTTAACCTTGACCGTGATGTCTTAAAACTAACATCGGACTGTGGAGTCCTTAAATCCACGGACTATGAGGTCCTTAACCTTGACCGCGACGTCGTTAAACTACGATATCTGGAGAAACCCCTGACTTCGTAGAACACGGACAAGGGTAACCGCATCCGGCGCTTACAAGTCCTCACGACTGGGAGAAAAGCTCTTTATGAGACCCTCTTAGCTCATAAGATGTAAAAGTCTCAGGAAACAGATCTTAACCCTGAATCCTGAGCCATTGCTGTCCTGCAAGGAAATCAAGATTGGATACCCGCAGAATGCATTCAATAAAAAGGAGACACACCATTGAAGAGAAAAATGTATCTTTTATTCATAAACCAAAAAGGATACAAGGTACAATTCAAGAAACAAAAATGAAGATACTCTTATTCATGAGCATGTACAAAAAAGGGAGAAAAGATACAGTCCTCAAGCCAGTGGCCGGTGTAGTAATTTCAGCAGCTCGTCGTTTTGTTGCTGAGCCACGGCTTCATGACGCAAGATCTCCAGAAGGCGAGCCTCCGCCTGAGCTTGTTGGGCCTGATATAAAGCGAGCCGAGCTTCAAGCTCTTTCTCAGTGGCCTTGTGAGCCTCAACCCTCTCGCGAGTAAACATGGCAGCTTTATCAAGAGCTACCACCTCCTTGATGGATTCCTGAAGCACTCGCCAAAGGTCATACGCTTGTTGGCTTTAACTGTGAGGCTGACCAGAAGCTCGCCCAACGCTTTGGAGGATAGCTCTCTCTCAAAAATTTTTACGGCCGAACCCTTTTTCTCACACAACAATATGTTCGCTACGTGGCCACGAAAGCCCGCACTCGCAACCACAGCCTCGAACACGAGACATTTACAAGACCGTATAAATGAGCCCCCGGTCGACAGAGATGATCGATCTGAAACGTGTTCACATCACCCGGTATGAAAAGCAATGAGAAAATTTCCAATGTTTATCCTATCAAGCATGTGTTCACGATTATATAAGCATCCGAAGAAGAAATAAAGTTTGAGGCATTAATTTGCATGCGACATAATGACAATGTTGATAATTAGAAGAAGCTTGCATAAGAAGAACACAATGTTTATTCAGGCAAGCGAAAACATGCATACGAGTACCAAGCCTACATAGGGAGTCAGCATAAAGCATACAAAAGAAGAGGACTAATTTAAAAAACACTACGCTAACGGAAAAGATCACCAAACACCGGATCAATGGCACAAGGGTTCACAAAGCAAAGAACAAAATTCTCCATCTCTCTCTCTGCTTTCTCCAGCACGTCAAAGCGACGGTTCTCACGAGGAGTCGCCCCCCATCGATTGGTGCCGTGTTCGTCTGCAAAAGCGAACATAATAGCTCGCCGGGCCCTAATCTGGCCCAGCAGGTGAATCGAGTAATCCTTCAAAGCCTGAGTAATCAGGCACGCGTCATGGAAGCCCTCGAGCTTTTCTTCTGCCGCGTCGAGCATCGCCAGGGTCATCTCCGCCGGGTGAGGAGGAATGTCGGCAAGCACGGCCGTGAGAGTCATCCGGAGCCAGAGAGAACCCATCGGGAGGGGAGACCCTCTACGGATCGAGAGCTCGTGCATGGCCGAGTCACATTCGTTGTCAGAAAGGAGAGGGTCCACTAACCGAGCAGCAAAGCGGGGGATCATCTCCTCAAGAGGAACTTCCCACGGTTGTCGACGAGCATGAGGGCGATTGCAAGCCATGGCACTCGTTTCTCTCTTAAAATATATATATATATATATATATATATATATATGATATGAATCCCTCTGAGAAAGGAGAAGAAGGCTATAGCCTCATATATAATGAAGCGCATTAAGTGCTATGCGCGGAAAATCTTGCATGGTGAATCTGTTTTCAGGGCCTAAAAATGGAAAGGTACCGAAAGTCAAGGAGATGGAACGATTCCCAAGCCCCTTTTCCAGCACCTAATATTGTGCACTGAAAATATGGCATGAGGAAAATCTTGTGAACCGTCGCATCAAGAGATCTCACGCGTAGAACACGTGAGGCCCAAACCTGCAGGGTATTTAAAAGGAAGAATATGGAGTATCACCATGCATATTAAAGGCACCAACAGCAACAATAGTGAAATGATAAAATTCCAGAAAAAGGGCATGCAAGCATAGAAAAAAAAAACACATAATAAAACTTGTCACTCATACTTCAAGAGGTTCATACAAAATCTAAAAGACACTTTTACAATGGTAAGGTTTCAGACGCGGGGCATGGGTTGAGAAACTCAAAATTGACTTTATTCAAGATCTTCCAAGCATTTCGAACCTCCCGGGTATGCTTTCTCTCACGGTCACAAGCATCAGGGTCCCCTCGGATGTCCTCTACCCTCCGATAGGCACCCAATATGGCTGACTGCTGAAAGATCCGATGAAGGAGATCGATGAGATCATCCCGCCTTCTCTTTGAGATCAAACCCATAAGATATACCGAATGCACCTTGTCCTCAGCAGTGTCCAAGTCCCCGAGTGGTATGCCGGCACAAAAGAGAGGAAGTGCCTCCCGGATCGCCAGCACGATCAGCCTCAGAAGAGAAGAGCGACGGGGAAGTAGCCGATGATTGTACTCGTCGAAGCGGCCCATGATCTCGGCACACTGAGCTTTAGTGAACTCCTGGTTCTGACTGCGGCCCAGCGCACGAATATTCCCGTACGAGATGATCTCGTCAAGACGATACAGATGGGCATCCATGATACCTGAAATAAAAGTCACGAGAATTATTACAAGACCCCCCTCGCATTAATTACAGAAGAACAGCCTCGGGCCAAGAGACCCCAAGGAGCCTCTGGGTGAAGAAACTGAGTTCTTCATAAGAATTAAATTCCTTATCAGGAAAAAGGGAATTAAATTCCCAGGAATAATTTTGATGGACTTAAAGTCCAGGGAGTTGAAACGCTGTCATCATCTCCCCGAAGATCGCCTAAACTCTAAGAGATCTACAGTTCGAAGGTTCCCTGTTCTTAAGAAAAAACTTGAAGAAAAATGGGTTCTTTGCGAAACCCTTAATACAGATTTGAAATCCAAAAAGTTCTTTTAAAAACGAAGGCGCTTTGGCCGTTCAACACCCTTACCTGAGAAGAGAGGTTCTTTGCGAACAGAGTTAAACTCTGCAGACTGTTTCAAGACAGAGAGCTAAGCTCTGAAAAACGAGAATTAAATTCTCAAAGAAGAAGTTCTCAGGGGAAGAAGATGAACAAAGCGAAGGCTTCTGTGAAGAGACAGCTATTTATAGAAGACAATGAAAACGTTTCGTCTCCCCAGATCCCTAGAGGAATCCAACGGTCATAAGAGGTGACAGCGTTGCACTCACGTGCGGACACGTGAGAACAACGCTGTGGGGGCATTTGTTTCCTGATTTAAAATCAGGAAAGCTTCTGGGAAAAGCTTCAGAGGAGAGTCACGTGCTTACACGTGACTAGCGGTCACGTGTTGGCACGTGACACCTTAAAAGCATCATCAAGTCGAGTTCAGCCTCCTGACTACGCTGAAGAAAATGGGCTTCAGAAAGAGTCACGTGCTCCCACGTGACCAGGGTCACATGGCGACACGTGACATTTGAATACAAGCGTCGACGACGCACAAGTTCTCTGATCAAGTCAAGAAAAAGGCTTCAGAAGAGGTCACGTGCTTCCACGTGACCAGGGTCACGTGTTGGCACGTGACGTTCAAGACAGTAGACTCGTTCTCCAGACGAACCAAGGAAAGAGAGTTCAAACAAGGGTCACGTGCTCACACGTGACCAAGAGGCACGTGGTGGCACGTGACGCTTAAGCAACAGTCAGAAGAAAGGAAAAGGCTCATTCCAAAGGGGGTCACGTGCTCACACGTGACCATGGGTCACGTGGGCACACGTGACCGGCTTTCAAAGCCCTTTTTATCAACAGAATTAAATTCTGAGAGAAATGCAAATCTTTCCAAAGGAACGCAACTATATTCATCCAATCAAATTAAAGATTCGGAGGTCATTTATCTATGGAAGATCTCGGGTTTGGAAAGATTTCCCCCTTAAATCTAACCAAAATAACAAAGGAGAATCTCTGGATTTGAAATCCAACGGTGAATAAAATTCACCTAATAATCCAAAGGTCCAGAACGAATGAAGGACGCAAATCAAATCTCTCAACGAAGATTCGTCAAAAACCAACTGATTCAGCTGCTTCTCCTATAAATAGGAGCCAAGAGACACAAAATAGAGATATACATGCGCAGAGAAGAAAAGAAAGAAAAAAGGAGGAGAGCTTTGATACTTTGAAAAGACTCGGACCTTCTGCAAAAACCCTAGGTAAGAAAGGGAAGGCCTTTTGAAAGAAAGAGAATTTAATTCTCAACAGAGTTTAACTCTGATACATAAAACAGAAGAGCATATTTCTTCTCTCTTTGATAGAGGATCTGCAAAGTGCACATCTCCCCTTAAGGTTGAGAATTTAATTCTCAATGGGTCGAGATCCTGCCATGCAGATCCAAAACATAGAGAAGGAATGCAAGCATGAGAATTTAACTCTCACAGAACTATAGGAATTTAATTCCTTTAAAATAAAATTAGGGCTCGACCCTGTATCATGGGAAATTAATTCCTTCAAAACAAAAGAAACAGGGTTGAACCCCAATTAAGAACATAGTTCTGTTGAAACAGCGGGAATTTAATTCCTTTAATCATAATTCCCTAGAAGGGGAGTTTAATTCCTTAAAAGCTTTTGTTAAGGTTTAACCCTATTTGGATCTTCACATATATGAGGAATTTAATTCCCACAGAAAATTCAGAGTTAAACTCTATTCCAGAATACAAGTCTTCGAAAGGAAGTAGGAATTTAATTCCTCGGAAATTTGCAGCTCGAGGAATGTAATTCCTGAAAAAGATTAACAGATCCTCTAAAAACATACATAGAGGCAGGGTCACGTGTTACCACGTGACCCCCCAAAGAGATCTACAGAAAGTCCCTTTGAGGCAGCACCCTACGTGATCCACGTGACCCTTGATAGAAGTTCTAATACATAGGCATTTGAATGCCCATCACGTGATGGCACGTGATGCTCTGAAAGACGCGATAATTTCAGCAGAACAAACGAAGGGAGGGCGCTCTCACGTGATCCACGTGACCCCTCTTGCCTTAGTGTTTAACACTAAATTAAAACTCTCAAACCCAGTGTTAAAACACTGTTGGGCCTTAGCATTCAATGCTGACTAAAAAGCCTTATTGGCAGGATTCAACACTGATCCGTTTTAGTGTTTAACACTAATTTGAAAAAGCCTTATTGCTGGTGTTTAACACCAATTATCTCTTAGTGTTGAACACTAACTCAACAGCCTTATTCCCAGTGTTCAACACTGATTGCTCTGAAGTGTTTAACACTAGGCTTTGGCCCAATTGGCTAGAGGGATAGAGGCAAATATTCTCCCTCAATGGACCAACAAAGAGTCAATATTCCAGACCTGACTGGACTTAGCCCAAGCTGGCCATAAGTCCTCAATTTGTGATTAACTGGGCCGGTAGGCTCATAACATAATTGATCAGTCTTGACCCAAATTGGGCCAAGGACCATTTAATCCATCCCGGTTCTAGGGTACATCTCTTCACTCCTTTGATACTTGGCATTGTAATCCCTCAATGTCTTCAAAGAGGTGACGGGTCCCGAAGACCATTCATGATATGGACTGTGGGGTCCTTAAACCCATGCATAATACAAAATTCCTGGTTACGTGGAACGTGGATAACGTCACTCTTTGACCCCACGAAAAACGTCCAGAGCGGATCCTGGTCCTCGCAGAGCACGGCAGTGAACCCGTGTGAAGCATCCAGAGCGGAGCCTGGTCCTCGCCTAGCACGGCAGTGAACCCGTGTGAAGCATCCAGAGCACATACCGGACTGTGGAGTCCTTAAACCCATGGACTATGACGTCCTTAACCTTGACCGAGATGTCTTTAAACTACCAACGGACCGCAATGTCCTTAAACTACCCACGGACCGCAATGTCCTTAAACTACCCACGGACCGCAATGTCCTTAAACTACCCACGGACCGCAATGTCTTTAAACTACCCATGGACCGCAATGTCCTTGAACTAGAACCATAGAGCCTCCATATGCTCTTTCGTCGGATCTAAACGGTCCTGTTTAAGTTGATCTTAGCCTCAAAAATGGCTAACGCGTCCTTAAACCTTCAAGCAAACTGGACTACGAATCCCCCCTAATTAACTCTGGCTCGAGGGTACATCTCTGAACTCCTCTGACATCCGTCGTTGAAATCCCTCAACGTCGTCAGAGAGGTGACGGGTCCTGACGGCCACATAGACGATGATTGGAACAATGGAGTTCAAACACTCCTTTGTCGGATCTAAACGATCCCGTTGAGTTGATCTTAGTCACAAAGTTAGACTAACGTGTCCTTAACAAACGTTTGAGTCGATCTTAGCCTCAAGTATGGCTGACGTATCCTCAAACCAAAAATCCCCAAACCCAAATTTAAGATAATGCGGATTTGGACCAGTCCATGCCCTACGGGCGACAACATAACTCAGTCTCCGTAAACGATCCACGGGCAATGAAACATAAAACAAGAACACACGACACGAAGTGACCACCTGGAGAAGGAGAAAGTTGTTACCGCGAAGCGGTAGCGTAATTAACTGCAGGGGCTTGCGCCTGCAGGGAAGAGCGTCCCCACAATCAAAAACCCCTCGAACGAGGGGGAATCTGACGAAGTCTGCTACATCGGACGCATCCGTCTAGACCTCCGATTTATGGCGCCATGGATCGAATTGGCATCTTCGGAGAGGTGGACGGATAGCACCAATTAGCATCTGCCCCGAATTTCAGGCGAGACAGCCCATGTCTCGGCCGCCATTCGGAGGGGAACATGCCCTATACGAAAAGTTCAAGCATCGGCGTCAAGCTAAAGAAGCCCCGGTAATGAGAATTCATAAAGTACTACAACCGGATCGAAGCGCACCTGCCACCAGCAAGAGCAGAATCAAGGTAGGGAAGCAGTTCGCTAAAGCTCTGTCAATAGGAATGAAGCTGCCTCCTTTCGAAGGAAACACTATCGGGAGTACGTGCCTCGACGAAGAGAATGTACATCCGAACTACTGCTTATACTATCGGAAGGTCACTCACCCTATCGAAGAGTGCAATGCCTTCAAGAAGTGGTGGCAGGGATACGTTGCCCATCGACAACGCTTCAAGCGAATGAAGCGCAAAGCTCGTCGGGAATAGAGAAGTGCGACAGACGAGCATGAAGGAACGGATGGCAACTGTCATATGGTTGATACCAGTTCGACAAGAGCAAAATCTCAAGTTCTTACCTTCGGGAGAGATTCTGACGAAGAAATAGCCCTCAGCCCTCTCTCCAAGGAATCCACCTCTGAAAAAGAAGAAAAGATGAAGAACTATGAAAACATTTAGCTGTGTAACCGTTCGTTGCCTATAAATAATCTCGGACCTTCAAACAAAGGTTCGGGCAAAAGGGACAAAGGGAAGGAAATAGTCCCTGAGGAGATTTCCCTCGATGATAGAGTCGTCGAAGAGCTCACAGACAAGGACCCGCCTAAAAAGAACAAGTTAGATTATAATGTTCTGGCACATCTGAGGAAGATACCCTCACAATTGAGTATTTTGGATGCCCTTCTTCTATCTAAAGAGGCACTCGGGCGGTAGCGCTTTGGGCACTAGCGCCTCACGTGTCTGGCACGTGGGCGCTTGGGCCCTAGCGCTTTGTGCGCTCGGGCGCTAGAGAAAGGAGGGTTTTTTTACCCCAGAAATAGGAGTTAAACTACAAAAAGAGGATTTTGAGTGGAGTTAAACTCTTGAAGGTCTGGATTAGGAGTTAAACTCCTTTGAGGATTTGGGTCTTAGAGTTGAACTCCCTAAAAATCTTTAGATGTTCTTCTCTCTTAAACCTGGGATCTTCTCTTGAGCCTTGGATCTTTTCCAAAGTGGGATTTTCGAAGATGGGTCTCTTTCTTCCTTCTCTTTGTTGGCCGGTTCTTGAAAAATAAGTGGGGTGAGATCTTAAAAACCTCCCCCATTTGAGATCTAATGGAAGATCTGAGCTCCCCTTTGTAGGTTTTGTGGTGAAAAACTATTTAGTTTTGGAAAATAAAGAGTAAAACTCTTGATTTAATTCAAAAGAAAGAAAAATGTTTAGAATCTTGAGGAAGGAGAAGGAGGCACAAACCTTGATTTTTTTTAGAGAGAGAAAAAGATCCTGAGATATTTTCATTATCTTTGCCTTTATAGGCTATACACATTACATATAGCCCCTCGGGTTTTACAAAATGGCATTTTGCCCATCCTATGCCTCATGCGCTATTTCTTTTTGCACATAAGCCACAGGCTTTACAAAAATTTGGCTTTATTCCCATTTTTCTTACATTTATTCAAAAAAAATCAAAAAAAGGAATACATCAAAATTATTTATTACAAATTTTTTTATTTTGGCATGACGGAAGGCCGGACGCTTCGTGTTCGGGCTCGACCCGGGCGTTGGCCCACTTGACTTGGGCTTGGGCCCACTTGGCCTGGGGCTGACTTTGATTTTGACTTGGTCAACCGGGGTGTAAATTTCGACCCCAACAAAGTGCCCCATCAATAAATGTACACAGCATATGTGGGTTGTGGGCATGAAATTGATGGATCTTCTTTCATGAGGAGGCGACTTGATTTGGTTCCCGCTTTTTGGGAAGCTGGCACTGCCATTTTTATGACATGGACGGTCGATGCTTGACGTGTCTCCGATATGGAGTGTTTGGTTGACTTGATTCCAAGGCGGAGCATAATTCCGACGAGGAGGTCGTTGCTGCCTTTTTAGCGACGTGGACGGTCGGTGCTGCCCTTTTTGCGACGTGGACGGTCGATACTGCCATTTTAGTGACATGGACGGTCGGTGCTGCCATTTTAGCGATGTGTAGGGTCGATGCTGCCTTTTTTGTGACGTGGACGGTCGATACTGCCATTTTAGTGACGTGGACGGTCGGTGCTGCCATTTTAGCGATGTGTAGGGTCGATGCTGCCTTTTTTGTGACGTGGACAGTCGGTGCTGCCATTTTAGCGATGTGGACGGTTGATGCTGCCCTTTTAGCGACTTGGACGGTCGATGCTGCCCTTTTTGCTATGTAGATGGTCGGTGCTGCCATTTTAGCGACGTGGACGGTCGATGCTTCCTTTTTTGCGACATGGACAGTCGGTGCTGCCCTTTTAGCGGCGTGGACGGTCGGTTCTGCCCTTTTAGTGACGTGAACGGTCGGTTCTGCCCTTTTTGTGACTTGGACGGTCGGTGCTGCCCTTTTAGCGACGTGGATGGTCGGTTCTGCCCTTTTTACGACTTGGACGGTCCGTTCTTCCCTTTTTGCGACTTGGATGGTCTGTTCTGCCCTTTTTGCGACTTGGAAGGTCGGTGCTGCCATTTTAGCGACGTGGATGGTCGGTTCTGCCCTTTTTGCGAATTGGACGGCCAGTTCTGCCCTTTTTGTGACTTAGACGGTCGGTTCTTGATTTGACTTGCTCTGCTCCTTTCAGTGTCAAGGGTGAACTTGACTTGCTCCGCTTCTTGCGGTGTCGACATTGGATTTTGACTTGCTCCGCTTTCGGCGGTGTCGGGTTTTAAGTTAACTTGTTGATTGTGATTTGGGTTGACATCAGCATCGCTACACTGGAATATGGTACCAGAAGCGAATCATCATTTGCCCTTCCCTGTTGGGGAGTGATGGCTTAGGAGACAGGTTTAGATCCCTATCACGTAAGGCTTTTCAATTTTATGAGCCGTAAGGATCCCATAAAAGCATTTTCTCCCTACGAGTCAAAAGGATCTCGTAGGTATACTTTCTCCTTAGAAGTTGTGGGGACTCCCAAGTGTGTTTTTCCTTCGTGAGTCGTAAGGATCCCAAGAAGGTGTTTTCTTACGAGTCGTGAGGATCCCATAAGTTTGTTCTCCTCATGTATCGTGAGGACACGTGAGTGGGTCTTCCCAAATAGAGCATAATTCCAAGGACGAAGACCGGCCGCTGGACTGACGATTGCGGTGGGGTATGGGTATGATGAGAATTATTTGAGCCCGTGGATTGTATACGGTAGTCAATTTGGGAACTAACCGTAGGGCCGGGAGAATTTTGAGAAATTGTCGCTGCACTAGAATATGGTACCAGGAGCGAGTCATCATTCGCCGTTTGGGGACTTGGAATTTGGATCTTGTTTAGCATTAGCATTGCTGCACTGGAATAATGCCAGGAGCATCTCATCATTTTTCCCGGGAGGACTTAGAATTTGGGTTTTTAGTCGGCATCAGCACCGCTAACACTGAAGCAAAATTCCAGGAGCGACTCATTATTTGCCGATGCCCATTGGGGAGCGATGGCTCAGGAGACAGGTTTAGATCCCTATCACCTAAGGCTTTTCAATTTTATGAGCCGTAAGGGTCTCATAGAATCATTTTCTCCCTACGAGTCGAGAGGATCTCGCAGGTGTATGTTCTCATTAGGAATCATAGGGATTCCTAAGTGTGTTGTGATCAGTCGAAAATATTGCATTTTTAACACGACAATTTCCCTGCCATTTGCACTCATCTATAAGTGTTCGGTATGAATATAGCACATATTAACAAAACATCCGTAAAATACCAAATAACTTGTGTTGAATACTAAAACCGGCATTTTTGAGGGAAATTGAGTGTTTATCACTGTATCACATAATCTTTGTGTAGCGCAACACTTGTCTCAAGAATCTGTGCAGGAAATTCCAGGAAAAGAGCAGGAATTGATAAAAGAGCTGACAAAAATACGCCAAGTCCATGACTTGAGATCTGGCAGTGATCAAGAAATATTCAGAAAATTCCACACATCAGAAAAGTTCCAAAATGTCAGCACAAATTCACCCAGGAAGTTTCAAGCCCCAAGGCCATTAAAGGACCGCGGATCCACGGCCAGAACCCCCTTCCCGTGGCGTATCCGCGGTCACGTGATGGTGACGTCAACACATTTCAGCTTCAGAATTCTTCTCTCAAGGCACACACTCATTTCAGCCACTCCAAAGTCCAGAGATCTCTAGAAGTTTCTGTCAGAACAGCAAGGCTTATGGTTCAAGCTAAACATCTTCAAGCTTCCAAAGCAAGCTACTTAACTACCTAAGCCTAGAAGCTTCTCCCTAACTTCCAAGCTTATGAAGGAAGCTAACCCTAACTAACTAACCCTAGAACCTTCTACCTAACTACCAAGCTTACAAGGGAAGCTAAACTAAACCTAGCTTCTAAAGGAAGCTAATCCTAATCAAGACTATAAAAGGGACCCTAAGGCTTCACTCTCAAGGTTGTTGGTTGTTCAACAATTCACCCACAATTGAGTGACACGACTTGTGCATTCAAACCCTAACCCTAATCCAATCACCAAAGCCAAAATTCAAGATCTCCGAGTACACTTCAAGCAAGAAGCCTTCAACCTTTTAGGAGCGAAGCCGATCTTCAACCGAGCAAGTGGTCCAAGACGATCCGCGACTCACGAAGACGAGCGAAGCCAAATCGACGATAGAGTTCTTTCCTCATTATAGATCTTGAGAGAATTGTAACAAAATTGTTGATAAATAAAAGGTGAAATTCTTTATCTTGCTTTCTTTACATTCTTGCATCATGATTAGATCTCAATTCTTGATTGTGTTCTTTGATATGATGTTTGAGTAAACTCCGCTCGTGAAGGAGTCGAGAAAATCAATAGATGATGATGTTACAAATCTTGAAACGATTCTTAATTCCTATAAGTTTTGTAAACTTTAGTAAATTGAAGAATCGACAACCTAGTTTCGAGCGATGCATTCTTGAATGTTTTCGCTCTTAATTAGCAATCCACGATTGATTCTTGAATTTACTAGAGGCTAGAATGTGAATGAGATTCATCGAAAGGACAAAGGATGAGATGAAGAAACCCTAGTTTCTTTGAAAGATCCTTAAACCTCGATTAATCATCATCGATCTAGTATCAAATCATTAATGGATAAGAAAACGTAATCACTAGTTTTCATCACGTCTATAGATTCGATCGATTCCTACGAGCCTCACATCTATTCTTGAAACCTAATTCGATTGGATATCATCAATTCTTGATTCTTGATTTTTAATGTTTTTTTGATAATTAGATTTAGATCTTGATAATTCTTGAAATTCACTTTTAAATTTTGAATTGAATTGTCTTTTCTTTTCTTTTTAATTTTCAGTTCATCTAATTCAATTACAAGCAAATGTCACTTTCCCTGTGGACGATCCGCACTCGCTAACGCGCTACATACGACATCGTTATTGATTGCGGTCAAAAATTTCTTTGATTGTGAAACATCATTTCTAAAACACGACACATCGAGAAATCGAATATCAATCAAATGGCGCCGTTGCCGGAGATCGTGTGCTAATTTGTTCGTTTTTGAAATTTTAGTTGAAAAGTTTATTCCATCAGAATTTTTAAATAAAAATTCGCGCAAACACTAAACGATTCGTTGTGATTTGTTGCAAGGAAATCTGGAATCTGTGTAGCTTGAGAATTTTTTTCTGAATAGTCCAGAGAGCTCAGGAAGTGAACAGGAACTGTGCCAAGAATTTTTGTGCAGGGAACGAACCATCAGACCGCAGAAGCGCGGCATTAGCAGCCTATTGCGGAGGAACCGCGGCGGCACTGTAGCTACAGTGTACGGAAATTTTTAGGTGACTTCTTGACTTTCTTATCTCTTCCTCAATCTGCTCCAATAACAATTTTCTGCAGGTTTCTTTGCAAAAATTCGCAGCGCCGCAAAAAGAAAAAATTGTGCGTGTTTGATCTTGGTTGTTTGCATTTTTTAATACGGAAATTAAGGGGCAAAGACCAAATTCAGATTAGGTCGGGATTTCATTACCCGTCCTAAGCCCCAAAACTCACAAAACTGCATCAACATTACCCTCATTAACTAAAAAAATCTAGACTTGACTCTAAGGACCGTCGCGCTCACTTAGGACAGGAGAAGGTCGTGGGTAATCTATTGCTTATCCGTGTTTCTTTTGTGGTGTCTAAGGCAAGTGTGTCTAAAGCAAGTGGTTGCTTAATTAGGCCCACTACTTACATAGTGGAGAACCTCCCACTTAACTGTCACTTACCTGGCCATAGGAAGGACAAAGAGGCAGTAGAGGATTGATCCTGTGATTTGTCTTCTGGAAGTTAGGAGCGGTCTAGAGACTTGACCTAGGTGACCACTAGACTTAGGGTTTTTCTTGTGCATTTGTTGTAACTTGCATCATTTTTTCAAAAATCCGTATTTTTTTCAAAACAAACACCACTTCATTCTTTCCCCTAATTATCTTAACGCTGCCACTTGTACTAAACCCTTTAGTGCAAGATAGGTTGGACACGGGATTCTAGTGCCCGTCTTGTCCGCGTTCCCCCGATCGACTCCGAAGTCAGTAATTCTACATTTACTTCTTCTTTACCCACCACCACACCCACATCGATGGTCGCTTCTCCATCAAACTTCTTTATCACTACTCTGCCGTCGTCCGCAGGTGCGCAGAATCCACCCCGCATATCTCTCCAGGAGAGATGCTATCCTATGCGAGGTCCTCTTTCGACCTGTCTCACCATTCCACCAGCCAACGGGGAAAATTTTGAAATAAAACCCCAATACATCAACCTTCTATCCAAATATCACGGTCTCGAGTCTGAAGACGCATATGTCTTTATTACAAAATTTGAAAATGTATGCGCAATGATGGGTACTTCACAGCTTTCTGTGGATACTATGCGTCTTCGTCTTCTTCCATTTATCTTGTGCGATATAGAAGAGAAGTGGCTGTATAACACAACCGCACATTCCATTTCGAACTGGGAAGAATTCATCGTAGCATTCCTTAAGAAATTCTACCATAATCATAAAACAGCTCGAGTCCGTAGCGAAATAAATCAATTCACCCAGCTTCCGAATGAACTATTCTCGAAGTGTTTTGAACGCTTCAAGGATCTGTTAGTTCAATGTCCACATCACGGAATCCCTAGATGGGATCTGTGCAGAATCATTTATGAGGGCATTAATCCTACCACTAAACAGAACCTTGAAGCCATGTGTCAAGGCACTTTTATGACCAAAGATGATGGGGAAGCTTGGAAATTCTTAGAAGATTTCGCTGAAAAATCTTTACAGTGGGAGAGTGTAAACCGGTCATCGTCTAGGGGTGGCATTCACCAAATTGATGTTTCCATAGGTGTTAGAGCTGAGATGGCAGCAATGCAAAAGAAGCTCGAGGCTATGGAACAAAAAGTTTTAGCAGCCTCCCTAAATCAGATGTCGCTTTCCAAAACTGTATGTGGATGCTGTTCTGATCCTTCTCATTTGACGGAAGAATGTCCATTGAATCCTCCGTTTCCAGGTCACGAGCATACTAATGCTGCTTTTCAAAGACCTAGAAACGACCCGTATTCTTCCACATATAATCAGGGTTGGAGGAATCACCTTAACTTTGCTTGGAACCAACATCAAAATCAACACGCGGGTCTAAACCAAAACAATTTTCAAAGGGCTCTTCCACCACCACAACAGCCATTTCAACTGACTCAGCACCCCTACCAATCACAAAACTATCAAGATCCAGTCAACACACCTGCACTATATAATCCTGCACAGTTGACTAGTACTGATCTCTCTGCTTCACTCGAACAGACTTTTGAAATGTACATGAAAAGAATGTCGGCTGAATTTAGGTCTTCCCTCGATAAATTTGAGAAAAACTCTGACCTCCAAGCTGAAAGTTTAAAATCGATGGAAGCAGAAATTGGCCGACTAAAAGCCGAAATGAGTGCAAGAGAAAAAGGGAAACTTCCGTCTCAACCCTTACCGAATCCTGGGCATTCACAACACTACAATGTGAGTGCCATCACAACGTTGAGATCAGGAAGAGTGCTGAACAATCATGTTGGGGAAGAGATTGATGATACTGAAAAATTTATCAATAACACCCCGGCTAAGACCTTTCCTTACACACACTTCTACTTCTGATCCTTGTTATTCTACCCCACAACCTTCTTGCGAGCCTATTCTTCGTTTCCCATAAGGCTCGTTACCTCAGCAACCCTCTTCTAGTCCACCAAAGATGATTCCCACTCCTATTCTGGGATCACTTTCACACACACCATCTTCTCCTATGATGGACCCAGCTTTTATTACTAAAGCACCTTATCCGAATCAGTTAATGGGTAACAAATCGAGTCCACATATGGAGAAGATTATGGAAATGTTCAAATAGGTTAACATCAACATCCCTCTCCTAGATGCTATTCAACAAGTCCCCGCTTATGCGAAAATTCTTAAAGACTTGTGCACTAGGAAGAGGAAGACTCAAGTGCCCAAAAAGGTCTTCATGATTAATAATGTTAGCACTGCTTTTACCCACAGCTACCAAAGAAACGTAAGGACCCAGGGTGTCCTACGATATCGATTTCTATTGGTGGTAAAAACATCAACCGTGCTCTTCTAGACCTAGGCGCAAGTGTTAACCTGCTTCCATATTCTGTATACGAGCAGTTAGGGATTGGAGAGTTGAAACCAGCTCACTGCACTCTCCAAATGGCAGACCGTTCAATCACCAAATTTAGGGGTGAACTGGAGGATGTGTTGATAAAATTCGGGGAATTTGTATTCCCTGTGGACTTCATTGTTCTAGATACGCAACCTGTAGCAAACCCACAGAGTCAAATTCCGGTGATTTTGGGTCGACCATTCCTTGCCACTTCCAATACTGTCATTAACTGTAGAAACGGTTCAATGAACCCATCTTTTGGAAAAATGACAATTGAACTGAACATCTACAGAATTGGAAGTCAGCTATCTGAACCCTCTGCTCATATCCTTGATGCGTGCTCTGTCCACGAGATTGCTCCCGAAAGTTGCGGAGTTGATGAACTTTGCTTTGAAGATCTCAACGACACTACCATATCAATGTTTGATCTTGCACATCCTAGTGAGGACACATTTTCCACGCTTGAGTCCGACATTCTTGACTCATCACCATTCGAGTCTTTATCTTTCACAGGCTATGAGCTTCTCCTTGACTCCAAAAATCATTCAATGATCCCACCTTCTATTATTTCTCCGCCAGCATTAGATCTCAAACTTTTATCTTGTCATCTTAAATATGCATATTTAGGTGAAAATGAGTCTTTACCGGTCATCATATCCGCTTCTCTAGCATCAGAGCAAGAGAAGGCGCTTTTGACGGTACTGAGATCTAATAGGCAGGCGTTTGGTTGGACTATGGCGGACATCAAAGGGATTAGTCCCTTGATTGTTGAACATCATATATATTTGATGGATGAAGCCAAGCCAATCCGAGAACCACAGAGACGGTTGAACTCCGTCATGAAGGATGCGGTGAAGAAAGAAATCGTTAAATGCCTTGACAATGGTATCATTTACCCAATCTCCGATAGCCAATGGGTGAGTCCAATTCATGTCGTCCATAAGAAATCTGACATCACAGTCATTACCAATGAGGCAAATGAGTTAATCCAGACACGCACTCAAACTGGGTGGCGTGTATGTATTGATTACAGAAAACTCAATGCCGCTACGAGGAAAGACCACTTTCCTCTACCTTTCATTGACTAGATGATGGAACGCTTAGCTGGACGTGAGTATTATTGCTTTATGGACGGATACTCTGGCTATAATCAGGTCCCCATTGCCAAAAAGGATCAAGATAAAACCACATTTACTTGTCCTTTTGGTACCTTTGCTTATAGACGCATGCCCTTTGGGTTATGCAATGCTCCCGCTATATTTCAGCGGTGTATGATGGGGATATTCTCGGACATGGTCGAGAATTTTTTGGAGATTTTCATGGACGATTTCTCGATTTTCGGAGATTCTTTTTCTGACTGCCTATCGAATCTTGACGCAGTTCTTACTCGTTGCAAAGAGAAGAACTTAACCTTGAATTGGGAAAAATACCATTTCATGGTCCAAGAGGGAATTGTGCTTGGACATGTTATTTCACGGAAAGGCATGGAGGTTGACAAAGCTAAAATAGATGTCATTCAAAACCTTCCTCATCCCAAAAGCGTCAAGGATATCCGATCTTTTCTTGGCCATGCAGGCTTTTACAGGAGATTCATTAAGGATCTTAGCAAAATTGCTAGACCTTTAACTCTTCTCTTGGCCAAGGACATGACCTTCCACTTTGACTCGGATTGTGAGACAGCATTCGACTCACTTAAACACTCTCTCACTACAGCCCCCGTTTTATCGTCTCCAGATTGGAACCACCCTTTTGAGCTTATGTGTGATGCATCAGATTTTGCAGTTGGTGCAGTCTTTGGACAACACATTGAAAAGATGCCACACGTGATCTATTATGCAAGTAAGACCCTGAATGATGCTCAAATATACAACTACCGAAAAATAACTTTTGGCGGTTGTATTTGCATTAGAAAAATTCAGGCCTTACTTGATTGGCTCACCAATTGTTGTGTACAATGACCACTCCGCTTTGAAACATCTTTTGGCGAAGAAAGATGCTAAAGGTAGGCTAATATGTTGGATCCTTCTATTACAAGAATTTGATCTTGTTATTAAAGATAAGAAAAGATGTGAAAACGTTGTAGCCGACCATCTTTCGCGCATCTTTTCTTCACCTGTGACCCTGCCGATCAATGATTCTTTCCCAGACGAATAACTCTTGAACGTATCCGATGAACCTTGGTTCAGGGATATTGTGAACTATCTTGTCACGGGACTGATACCCAGCGATTGGTCAAAACAGGACAAACATCGTTTTCTATCCCAAGTAAAACACTTTTACTGGGATGAACCATATCTGTTCAAGTATTGTCCTGACCAGATCATTCGCCGGTGTGTCCCGAATGAGGAATTCAAGAGTGTTCTATCTTTTAGTCATGATCAGGCATGTGGGGGTCACTTCGGTCCTAGAAAGACGGCGGAGAAGGTTTTGCAATGCGGATTTTATTGGCCGACCTTGTTCAAAGACGCATTTGATCATTACAAAACCTGTGCACAGTGTCAACACACGGGTAGGATTTTCCGGAGAAATGAGATGCCACAGCAACCCATCTTAGTGGTTGAAATTTTCGATGTTTGGGGAATTGACTTTATGGGTCCCTTTCCCAACTCCTTTGGGAATCTGTACATACTGCTTGCGGTTGATTACGTCTTAAAGTGGGTTGAGGCTATTCCCTGTCGCACTAATAACAAAAAGGTTGTCATTAAGTTATTAAAAGAAAACATCTTTTCGCGATTTGGACACCTACGCGCTATCATTAGCGATAACGGGACACATTTCTGCAACAGGTCTTTTGAGACTTTGATGCGGAAATATGTAATCAACCACAAACTTTCCACACCCTATCATCCCCAAACGAGCGGGCAGCCTGAGATTTCAAATAGACAGATCAAACAAATTCTGGAGAAGACTGTTACTAAGAATAGAAAAAATTGGTCGACCAAATTGACGGATGCTCTTTGGGCATTCCGAACTGCATATAAAACCGATCTAGGGATGTCTCCTTATAGGTTAGTGTTTGGGAAGGCTTATCACTTGCCAGTCGAGATTGAGCACAAAGCAATGTGGGCTATTAAAGAAATCAACTTTGACTTAAATCAATCCTGCAACTTTTGGAAGCTGCAATTAAATGAGCTAAGCGAACTCCGCGATAAAGCTTATGATAACGCTGTAATTGTAAAGAATCGGACTAAGGTATTTCATGATAAAAACATTTTGAGAAAAACTTTTACACCTGGTCAACAAGTCCTTCTTTATGATTCACGACTACACCTTCACGCGGGTAAGCTACGATCTCGGTGGAAATGACCTTTTGTTGTGCGGTCTGTATACCCGCACGGGGCAGTTGAGGTAGAAAATGTTAAAAATGGTACATTTTTCAAAGTGAATGGACATAGATTAAAGCCATATTTTTCCACTGACCCCACGGAGGAGCTCCTGTTCTTATAGGAGCCATTTTATCTTGATTAAAATTCCTCCGTCTCACCTTCATGTCCTGTAAATTAATATATCATCTTTTGAATAGAGGTGAGTGAAAAAAATAAGTTTGGGGGAGGATTTTCACTTAAATATTTTGCCCCCATTAATAAATTTCCTCTCAAGCTTACATGTTTTTGAGATTTAGCAGATAGCAACAGCGAGGACACTGTTGAAAACAAGTTTAGGGGAGGTTTGTGCTTATTTTTGCATCATTTGCATATCACTTTGCATAAGCACAAAACATTTTCTAAAAACCTATAAAAATTTAAAAAAAATTCAAAAGATAAAAATATTTAATATTTAATTTTTGTACATAAATAAGATAATAAAAGATTAGATAGTGAAAAATTACATCCAAAAGATTGGAAAAATTTAAGAAAACCAAGAAAATTAGAAGTTTTCTTAAACGAACTAGTAATAAGTAGTTATGAGCCGTTGTCCCAAGGGTTAGTAAGATGAAGGAAGTCACTAATCTGAGGATAAAAATAAGTCTGAAAAATAGTTCCTATTCTGGAAGCCAAACTTTTTGAACGTTGATACCCTACTATACGCACTTACACACGTCTTGAAACCCGGGATAGTAGAGGATACCTTGAAATGCTCTTATCTAAAAGCCAAAGTATGAAAGAAATAAAAAATGAATAAAATATAAAATGGTGATAAAAATGAACACTGGTTTTGTTATCGCCAAGGCAACAATAAAAAAATATAGCGAGGGTGCCTCTTCACTTAGTGCCTTAGACCAACTGGTCTAGGAGTCACTGCTAAGCCTTAGGTGGTGCAAGACGAGGAAAAACACCTAATAAGCAAGCACATGAGTAATCGGTCGGTTAGTACCTCAAGAAGTATTAACGGTCGCATGAAAAATGTGTGAGCAAATTTATCTAAATATTCATTAATTAAAAAAATATTGAGGCAGAATGACTAGAGTATGATAGCTTGAATTGAATTCTTCGGGTGTAGGGATGTATATTACACACACGTAGGGTTATATGATCGATGTTTGGAAGAAAGATAGGAATGAAGAATAAAGACGATGTTTTATTGAGGGATGATGTGATTTTTGACATCTTTTCATGACTATTAAGATAGGGCTCATGACAACCGAAAAGCTAGTGTAGTTGGAAACTCTAATTTTCAAAGTCTTTCTTTTACAATTCTTATCTTTATATGTAACTTTCATGGTCTTTCTTTTATTATGGGATTTTGTTGGTGCAATCCGCTGAAAACCCTCAGGAGACAACACTCCTCCTACTAGGGACACCTAGAGGTTTAAAGGCTTGTTGCACGTGCTCAGTGCAATCGTGTTGCCTACGAAAGTGTGCTAGTTGGTTTTTCTTTTTCTTTATTTTCTCCTTCTCTTTTTAATAAAACAGTTCGCTCGAGACGACCGAAAATAAGTTTGGGGGAATTTGATCAGTCGAAAATCTTGCATTTTTTAACATGACAATTTCCCTGCCATTTGCACTCATCTATAAGTGTTCGGTATGAATATAGCACATATTAGCAAAACATCCGTAAAATACCAAATAACTTGTGTTGTATACTAAAACCGACATTTTTGAGGGAAATTGAGTGTTTATCATTGCATCACATAATCTTTGTGTAGCGCAACACTTGTCTCGAGAATCTGTGCAGGAAATTCCAGGAAAAGAGCAGGAATTGATAAAAGAGCTGATAAAAATACGCCAAGTCCAAGACTTGAGATCTGGCAGTGAACAAGAAATATTCAGAAAATTCCACACATCAGAAAAGTTCCAAAATGTCAGCACAAATTCACCCAGGAAGTTTCAAGCCCCAAGGCCATTAAAGGACCGCGGATCCGCGGCCAGAACCCCCTTCCCGCGGCGGATCCACGGTCACGTGATGGTGACGTCAGCACCTTTCAGCTTCAGAATTCTTCTCTCAAGCCACACACTCATTTCAGCCACTCCAAAGTCCAGAGATCTCTAGAAGTTTCTGTCAGAACAACAAGGCTTATTGTTCAAGCTAAACATCTTCAAGCTTCCAAAGAAAGCTACTTAACTACCTAAGCCTAGAAGCTTCTCCCTAACCTCCATGCTTATGAAGGAAGCTAACCCTAACTAATTAACTCTAGAACCTTCTACCTAACTACCAAGCTTACAAGGGAAGCTAAACTAAACCTAGCTTCTAAAGGAAGCTAATCCTAATCAAGACTATAAAAGGGACCCTAAGGCTTCACTCTCAAGGTTGTTGGTTGTTCAATAATTCACCCACAAGTTGAGTGACACGACTTGTGCATTCAAACCCTAACCCTAATCCAATCACCAAAGCCAAAATTCAAGATTTCCGAGTACACTTCAAGCAAGAAGCCTTCAACCTTTTTGGAGCGAAGCCGATTTTCAACCGAGCAAGTGGTCCAAGACGATCCGCGACTCACGAAGACGAGCGAAGCCAAATCGACGATCGAGTTCTTTCCTCATTGTAGATCTTGAGAGAATTGCAACAAAATTGTTGATAAATAAAATGTGAAATTCTTTATCTTGCTTTCTTTACATTCTTGCATCATGATTAGATCTCAATTCTTGATTGTGTTCTTTGATATGATGTTTGAGTAAAACTCCGCTCGTGAAGGAGTCGAGAGAATCAATAGATGATGATGTTACAAATCTTGAAATGATTCTTAATTCCTATAAGTTTTGTAAACTTTAGTAAATTGAAGAATCGACAACCTAGTTTCGAGCGATGCTTTCTTGAATGTTTTCGCTCTTAATTAGCAATCCACGATCGATTCTTAAATTTACTAGAGGCTAGAATGTGAATGAGATTCATCGAAAGGACACAGGATGAGATGAAGAAACCCTAGTTTCTTTGAAAGATCCTCAAACCTCTATTAATCATCATCGATCTAGTATCAAATCATTAATGGATAAGAAAACGTAATCACTAGTTTTCATCATGTCTATAGATTCGATCGATTCCTACGAGCCTCATTTCGATTCTTGAAACCTAATTCGATTGGATATCATCAATTCTTGATTCTTGATTTTTAATGTTTTCTTGATAATTAGATTTAGATCTAGATAATTCTTGAAATTCACTTTTAAATCTTGAATTGAATTGTCTTTTCTTTTTATTTTAATTTTCAATTCATCTAATTCAATTACAAGCAAATCTCACTTTCCCTGTGGACAATCCGCTCTCGCTAACGCGCTACATACGACACCGTTATTGATTGCGGTCAAAAATTTCTTTGAGTGTGAAACATCATTTCTAAAACACGACACATCGAGAAATCGAATATCAATCATGTTTCTCCTTTGTGAGTCGTAAGGATCTCACGCAGGGGTTTTCTCCTTACAAGGTCGAAAGGACTTTGCGAGTGTATTTTATCTCTTTTCACGAGTTTGTGCCCTTTCGGGTTTTCACAAACTCTCCGGCAGTCCTGCTGTTTTTACTCACGGATTCCTTTCGGGTTTTCATCCGTGCCCATTTTGCTTGTGGACATACCCTTTTTTTGTTGCTGTTGGGACATTAAAAGTAGTCTCACAGGCAGGACATGGGAAAGATAGGGTTGTTTACACCTGTGGATTGTATACGGTTTTACAGGATGTATGATCTAGACCGTAGGGTTAGTGCGCTCAATTCAGCTGTGAATTGGAGCATTCACGCGTAGTATTTCTTGAGATATCGACTATTGATGGGTGGCATAGGCCTTTCTCCCTCGGCATTTATCAGTTGGTAGGATCCTCCGTCAAACACTTTCTCGATGACGTATGGTCCTTCCCAGTTTGGCTCGAATTTTCCCTTGGCCTGTCAATTGGGGATGGCCGGTTTTTTGAGGACTAACACCAATTCACCTTTCTTGAAAGCGCGGAGACGGGTCATCTTGTCATAGGCCCGTGACATCTGGGCCCGGTACAGATCCAGATTTTGCTGTACTGCAAGCCTCTTTTCTTCGAGGGCGTCAAGCTCTTCCAGCCGAAGGAGCACGTTTTCCTCCTCCGTCAACTCGTGCTGAACGACCATTCTTAAGCTTGGAACTTCGACTTCGAGGGGGAGGACCGCCTCCACTCTGAAGAGCAATGAGTATGGAGTGGATTGAGTTGGAGTACGGTGCATGGTTCGATATGCCCACAACGCCTCGTGAAGTTTGAGATTCCAGTCTCTTTTGTTGGCTGAAGCATTTTTCCTCAGGAGCTTGCATAGAGTCTTATTGAAGGCTTCGGCTAGCCCATTGGCTCTTAGATTATAGATGGAGGAATATCTCTAGTCTATCTTATGTTGAGTAGCGAACCTTGAGATTTTGAAGCTCTTGAAAGAAGGCCCGTTGTCTGAAATGATTCTTCTTGGTGTACCGAAGCGGTATAGAATATTATGCTAGAAGAACGTCAGAATATTTTCTGTCTTGACTTCTTTTAGGGGGACAGCTTTGTCCCATCTGGAGAAATAGTCAGTTGCGGCCAATATGAACCGGTGGCCTCTGGATGACGGAGGATCAATTGGGCCAACTATGTCGGTCCCCCAGACTTCGAAGGGCCACGACGCCACCGTAGGATGAAATGGATTGTGATGCTTGTGAATGAAATCACCGTGAATTTGGCAGATATGACATTTCTTTGCATGCTCTCCGCAATCCCGTATCATGGTGGGCCAGTAATACCAAGCCGTTTAATTTGAAGTCGCATCTTGGGGCCAGATTGGTGAGCACCGCAAACGCCCGAGTGAACTTCTTTCATGACCTTTTGGGCTTCGGCCAATGACAGACACCTGAGCCAGAGTTGGTCGAATGACCTGCGGTATAGCGTGTCATATACAAACACGTATCGGAGAGCTCTCTTCTTCAGCTGAATCCTCGCAGATTTTCCTTCGGGTAGCTTGTCATATCGGAAGTACTCTATGAAGGGTTCTCTCCAATCGGGCCCGTCTTGGATGATCGAAGCTTCTTCGGCAGGAGTATTCTCTTGTTATACGCTTTCTTCTTCACGCAAAGTGGCTGGAGGCAGAATTTTCCGGCTTCTGACTGTGATTAGAATTTCGTCCATGTCAGGATCAACTGGCTCATTAGCTAGGCGAGCGAGTATATTGGATTTTCTGTTCAACGCTCTAGGGACTCTCATTAGTTCAATGTGAGTGAACCGTTTCATGAGTTCCACCACTCGGCTTCTGTACCGAGCTAACTCGGGTTTGTATATCTTATAGTTGCCGCTTACTTGGTTGACGACAAGCTGGGAATCACCGTAGACTCGTAGCCGAAGGATTTCCATTTCTGTGGCGAGCTCTAAACCAGCTATCAGAGCTTCATACTCGGGCACATTGTTTATGCGAGGCTCGGTGAGAGCAAAAGAACGCCGTAGGGTTCCCATTGATAGCATGATGAACACCAATCCTATCCCTGTTTTTATCTTCGGGGCACTTGATTTGCTGGAGGTCCTCATTGATGAGGCTCCATCTAAGTAGAGCTCCCAACATGGCTCATCTTAATCGAGGTGCAACAATTGTTCGTCGGGTAGCTCGCAATTAAGCGGTAACCCCTCTGATACGGGATGAGCAGCAAGGAAGTCTGCGAGAGCTTGTCCTTTTACTGCTTTATGAGGAGTATAAACTATGTCAAACTCAAGCAGCATGACAGCCCATCTTGACATTCTACCGGTTAGGCTTTCTTTGGTCATTAAGTGTTTGAGCGGGTCGACCCTAGAGATTAGCATAACCCGATGAGTGAGCAGATAGTGCCTCAGCTTCTTCACAGCGAACATCAGAGCCAGGCATTGCTTTTCGATCGGGGAATAGTTTTGTTCCGCCCCGACTAAAGTTCGACTAAGGTAGTAGAGGACATTCTCTTTTCCCTCCTCGTTGTTCTAGGCAAGGAGCGCACCGAGTGACTCATCTAGTGTGGCAGTGTAGAGAATCAGTGGTTTATTTAGAATGGGAGCCACCAGCACTTGAGGGAGCAACAAGTAGTGTTTGATGCTTTCGAACGCTTTTTGACATTCGGCATCCCAGAAAAAGGAGCTCCTTTCTTCATGAGCTTTGAGAAGGGCCTACATCTCCCCGATAAATTTGAGATAAACCTTCGTATATAAGCAAGCTTGCCTTGAAAAGATCTTAGCTATGTCAGATTCTTCGGAGGGGGCATCTCCATAATGGCCTTTATCTTGGATGGGTCAACTTCAATCCCTCGATGTCGGACTATGAAGCCCAGGAATTTTCCCGATGACATGCCAAAAGCGCACTTCAGAGAATTCATTTTCAGATCGTACTCTCTCAGTCTGGTGAGAACGGTCCTAAGATCTTGGATGTGATCGGCCTTGGCTTTAGTCTTGATGACCAGATCATTAACATAATATTCGACAACCTTATGAATTAGGTCATCAAAGATATTGGTCATTGCCCTTTGTTATGTAGCACCTGTGTTCTTCAGTCCGAACGACATCACTTTATAGCAGTATATTCCGATCGGGGTTCGAATTGCTGTGTGCTTCTCATCCTCAGGCGACATCTTGATCTGATTATACCCAGACGAGCCATACATAAAGGTGAACAACTCGTAATTTGAGATGTCATCGACTATCATTTCCATGACCGGTAGCGGGAAGTCATCTTTAGGACATGCCTTGTTGATGTCCCTGAAATCGACACAAACTCGGATCTACCCATTTTTCTTCTTTACTGGGACTATGCATGCATTCCAGTCCGCATATTTCTCTTCCCTGATGAAGCCGGCATCGATGAGCTTCTTGGTTTTCTCGATGACCTTTTCTGCTAGTTCCCTTCTCATTCTTCGAGGAGCTTGTTTGACTAGCTAAGCATCAGGAGATATAGCCAGTTTATGCACGGCCACTTCAGGGAAAGGCCAGACATTTCTTTGTATGTCCACGCGAAGCAGTCGACGAACTCATGCAGCAGAGCAATTATCTGCTCTTTCATTTCCTCTGACAAGAGTGATCTGATATAGGTCGGCCTTGGATTATCGGGCGTTCCTAAGTCAATCTCGGTTAGCTCGTCAAAGGTTGCTTGTCCGCCATCTTCAAGCTCTTGAGGAGCTTTTTCTGGCTCGGCTATCTCGTCATCATCATTTGATCTTTCGCTGGCTTCACTAACATGGATCATGTAGCATGCTTTGGAATCAGGTTGAATGAAGCTTATGCCCCGTCTATTTGGAATTCGTCCATCGATGAGTGCTCGGACCTGGGACGGATGCCATAGCCCTTCATAAAACTTTGCTTCGGACTCCGTTTGATATAACTAGCATCCGCACCTTTTGAAATATTCCCGCATCTCGGGTGCATAATATCTGGGATTGAGGACGGCTCTTATGCCTCTCTCATAGGGAAGGCACGCGACAGACAAATCGTCCGGATGCACAACGGGGTTTGACCCATAAGACAGGATGCCCTTCTGTCCACTTTTCCTCCCGGGAACATAGAAAGTTTTCAGCTGGTCCACGGTAGAGACTGACAATGCATCGAGCTCTTTGCACATCCGTTCCGGCACCCTTGTGATGCCTAGGGACCCTTCTGCAATTTCGAAGGTCTCTCGTAGTTTCGCTTGCTGCATAGGGGTCCAATCTGCACAGCTGTTGCATGGCAGGTCCTTTTCCTCCGACTCTTCAGTGCCGCTGCCAAGATGAGGGCAGAATTTACTGCTAGATGGGCTTTCAGTATCAGATTCGTCCGTATCGCTACCGAAAGAGGGCGAGTTTTACGGAAGGACGGACTTCCAGCGTCAGACTCATCAATGTCGCTACCGAAACGCGGGCGCACTTGGGTGTTTTTGCTTTTGAAAGTGACAGCCGGCTCAGATTTGCTTTTGAGTCTTAGGGCCGCTCTATCCTTAGTTAGTTGTGGCTTAGCATTTTTGTGGTTCATGAAGTACCGAGAATCTTCATATCGGACTTCATGCACACTGAACGGCTGGATGTCTCTGTCAATGCGTCTTTCTTCGCCATTTTTAATATACTTCATGCATTGATAGAGAGTTGACGGAATGCTGCCGTAATCGTGGAGCCACGGCCGTCCCAAGAGAATTTTATACGACGTATCAGCATCGATCACGTATATCTTAGCTTCAGTTTGCAGATCCCCAAATTTGATTGGCAAAGCTATAGACCCCAGAACTTGCTGGCAGTTTTGATTGAAGCCTTGAATGACAATCCTTTCCCTTGACAGGTGTCGGACGTCCATTGACAAACTCTTCAGAGTCCGCAAGTTCATGATGTTCACTGAGGATCCTGGATCAATCAATATGCGATTAATCCAATCTCCATCGCTGTACCCGGTCACGTAAAGCGGCCGATTATGCTCAGCCGTTCCCAGTAGTAAGTCTTCATCCTTAAACGTGATTGCGGCGGCATGTAGAGCGTACTGGTCTTCTTTCATATTAATTTCTGCAAAGTGAGCCTGCTACCGCTTGGGGTTTTGTAGAGCATGAATAAGAACATCTCTAAGCTCTTTAGATAGGATCAAGGCATCGTAGATGCTCAGGAGAGACGGGAGCTTTCGGAGATGAGCCAAGACATTGTAGTCCACTGAGGAAGGACTTGAGTTTTCATTAGCCGGCTCTCTGCCATCTTCCTCATTAGCCACCTGTTTTTCATTTCCTTTTGGGGTGCTTCCCTGATTTGGCGGTAGAGCCCTGCCGCTTCTAAGCTGGATTTAGTTGGCCTTTGTGGTGAGCTCCTCGTCCTTTTCGGGAAAACAGAGCTCCTCCTCAGAGTCGCTGCCAAGATGGATGGCGTAGTAGGTCACTATAGGGACCTCTTCATTGGAGTCTTCTTCTAACTCCTCCAGAATTTCAGCCGCCTCTACAGGGAGGAACTCCTTCAATTGAATCAGAGTTTTTTCTTGTTGTTCATAGTCTTCGAGGGAATCGATATATTTTTGAATGGTCGATTGTTCATATCAGATTTTTGCATTTTCATACCGCCCAATTTTTATCACATTGCATATCAGTTGGTACTCTTGAGCCATGTTTGCTAGTCAATTGCAGGATACAGGTTCTCGGGTCTGAACGGTGAAATTTATGGAAAAACACGACAAAACCCGGGTTCCTGCCAACCACAGATAAAACACGGGTCTCCGCTCTTTATCCGTCTGTTGCCACACACCAGTTTAAGAGACAAAATGGCAAATCAATGTCATTTTCATGCAGAAGGCTCAATGGCAACACAAGATCCAAGAAATCTACGCGGAGCTCGAGGAAATCATGACAAAAAGATCCACATCAAATCACCTTTTTCTCAACAGAAATTCTGGAAGAAATATGGAAAAATTATCAGAAAAATCATATACCAGACTGAAGGACATAAAAAACCAGGGAAGCACACAAAGTACGAGGGCCTAACTCCTCTAGATGGCCGCGGATCCGCGGCCAATAGTGGGTCTAGGCCGCGGATCCGCGGCCGTACTGGCTCCTCAGAGGGAGTGTTTTCAGGGGCTTTTTGGTCATTTCATGTGGTGCCAGAATATTGCCCTAGATTTCCTTTTCCCTGCCTATAAATAGCCCAGAACCTTGTGAAGCCAAGGGTGCTTAATCTTGTATTTTTCTAGGTTTTAGAATACTTGTTCTTCTTCCTCTTCTCATCTCTTCTCCATTGAAAAACTTGTAGTGAGCTTTTGTGAGTGAAGAATGATGAATAAAGAAGTTCCTTTTGTTATTATACTTGTCTTGTTCTCTTATTATTGCTTGTAATTTTCATTTGTTAACTTAGTTGTTGTTATTTCTTATTGTTTCTTTCTTTTCTCTTTTCCTTTATCCTTAAACAACCATGACGCTTACGCTTGATCCTTGCAAAGGTGAGGTCGCAAATAGCGAGTTGTTATCTTCTAATCTCCTTCTTTCTATCTTCCTCTTTTGTTTTGTTTTCTTTTCGTTATGATGTGTGAGTAGTTTCCATACTTGTTAGGGTAGGATAAGGGAAGTTTGAGAGAAGGAAATCTCTCTCACTCTTTCCTTGCCCAACATCTTAAATCGACTCCCGTTAATTGAACCACAATCCGCTCCCTACGGCACCCTATCCTACATGATAGCGGTGATTCCGTAGTGAGACCGGTTGTGGTTGAATTAACCGGAGGTTATGGCTAAGAGCCAAGAACGGATGGACAAGCACCAAAAGGAAGAACTTAAGCGTTGGAAAGCCTAGCTTATACTCGCAAGTTCCTTCCTAGTCGTGCTAATCCCCGTTGTTGCCGATTACCGTAACACCGATATTAAGAGTGGCAACGAAAGAAGTGAGCGACTCCTAACTCAAACTAACCTAATCCTAACCCTAACAAGCTCTCTATACATATCATTTTAACACTTAGTTAATCACAAACAAATCTGGACTTTCGGACTTAACTCGTTAAAACACATAGAGAAAGATTCCCATCTCCCTGCGGACGACCCGTACTCAACCGGCTAGCTACAAGCAAAACCGTTTTGATTGCGGTAATTAACTAAACTTGAACACGCAGAATCTCTAACAATCATCGATCTCCCTGCAGACTCCTTTCCGCATCGAGCTGCACTTTTCTTCTTGTTTAGCCTTTTGGATTTTGAGCCTGATTGGGCCGAATTGGCAGCTGAAATGGTGGGCTTCTTCTGCCCTTCCCATTCCGTTCTGGGCTCTTTCTGAAGTAGCTTTAGCATTTTCTTCGTCTTATTAGATATATGCTTACTCCAAGGAGGCTGCGATGAGTCGGTTTCATTTCTCACGGCAGCGGGTTCGGCTGTCTGCTCCCAGAAGGCTTCGACTTCTGTCTGTATAAAGTTGGTTGTTGCAACTTGATTGTTCACCAACACACTTTTTGACAGCTCGATCTCTCCAGCCTTGTATTTCTTCTCGACCCAGTCTTTGAAGATATAGCAATCCTCGATCGCATGGCTCACTACTCGGTGGTACGAGCAATACAGGGGATTGTCGGTCATTTTTGCTTCTAGAGGTCTTTTCGACTCCGGCAATTGTAGACCGTTGTTCAAAGCAACTTTAAATATCTTGCGGACCTTGTCCCTTCTGAAAGAGTAAACCTTGTTCTTTTTCTCCTCTAGGGAAGGCCCTTCTCCTCCCAGCAATGGCTTTCGAGACCGATTTGTTTTGGGATCTTTTACCCTTCGCTTGTCTTCATTGTCGGACGCATTGAAGATATTGGTATTGCTGGAATTCCCGCTTATACAGTTGTCGTCCCGCTTGCTTTCCATGTCTTGTCTCTCTGAGAGTCCGGGGTAGACTCTTGCTTCGAGCGTTCCAACATTTGGTCTTTCTTGGTTATCTCTTGAAACCTCTTGATGCCTGCTGTACAAAAGAATGTGACCATCTAATTGCTGAGGTTCCCAATGAGAAGGCTGACGGACTGGTCCTGCTCCAGCAGCGGTTCGCACTTGACTGTGAGATTACGCCATCGGGTGATAAAGTCGGTGTTGCTTTCATTCTTCCCCGACTTGGTCCTCACAAGGTCAGCAATGGAGATTTTATCACTGACACTCATGAACCTTTGCCGAAACAGAGACTCCATTTGGGCAAAGGTAATAACGGAACCGTCTGGTATACTCCCGTACCAGTCGAAAGCGACACCGGTCAGGCTGTTGACAAACTGACGAAGAAGGAGTGCATCATTGCCCCCTGTATTTCCGCATGATTCTTTAAAGTGGGCGACGTGCTGATTTGCATTTTCCGTCCCGTCAAATCTTCCAAACTTAGGAATGACGTAGCCTCTCAGGAACTCGATCGGATCATACCGTGCGGGATATGGCCGCCCACTATTGACAATTTCTTTCCGAGCTTCAGCTTTGGCCACCAATGTTTTAACCTTGCTGGTGACCAAATCCATTATCCGGTCTTGTGTTAGCGGGATAGTGTTATCTGGGGCCAAGGCGTCCCCAGAAGTGGAATGCGGCCGGCTTTCGTGTGGCTTGACCAATCTTGGACCCAAAGGGACAAGCATCGGCCGCTTCGAATTGTCATCATCCGGCTCATGAGTAGCGACTTGTTCTTGATTGGGAGGCGCTCGAGCAATTTGAGCCATAAGATGTATCACAACATTTGTTAGGTCGTCAATTTTCGAATAGAGCTTGGCCATCTCTTTATCTTTGCTCCTGAGCTATTTTCGAAGCTCTTGAAGCAGCTTTTGCTCCGCGGTCCTGGGGAGGAAAGTCGGCTCTTCCTCGCTGTCCGAGCTTGACTTTGCATGGACTGAGGAGTCTTTCTACCTATCATCCTCATCGAGAGGGTTTTCATCATCCAGCGGAGGCGGCTGTTCTTGGGAAGCGGCAACCACATTTAGGCCAGATTTGGCTTGGGATGTGGTGGCCCCATCCTTGCTTTTGCTGCGAAGGTTATCGCTGGGGCGCCCGTCTGCCATATAGACTGTATGAATAATATATCCAGCTATCTTTTTGTTATCGGCGGCTGATTTCACGGATCACTGTCTTGACCCCATTGTTTCGGTAACGGGCAGTCGATTGAAGGCGGCTGGCCTGGACGGATTCTTGAATGGTGCTGACGCTTCCTTTTTGGTTTTTCCCCGCTGTTTTCGCGTGGCACAGAGTTCCTGATAGACTCTTGAAGAGACAGTGTCATACTTTTTCTGTTGGGGCCGGGACACATCTCTTCGTAGCAACGTTCGGACCGCTGTCTTCTTGATTCTGGCGGTCATAGCATTTTTCTGAACCCACTTCAGAGGTTCAAAGGAATTGCTGATTTTTACGGCCGACTTAGCCGTCGTCGCGGAGTAACCCTGCTCTTGGAATCTCACAAGATTCCACATGGCCGAAGTCCTGGCCCTCTTGTTGGCTCGATACCTGAGCCGCTTCTGCCATAACTTTTCTGTTTTAAGCACTTGGCAGACTTCGGCTCTTCGGGAAGACGCCGTAGACCGAGTGATAGAGAGGCCAGAGAAGACGACGGATCATGCATTTGTTAGAGTTATCGCCTGAGCTCATCCGCAATGTTTGATGTTGCCCTTTGTACCGGAAGTCTTACCCCCAGCTGGAGCACCAGAGAGTCGTTCAGACACTGTCTTAAGTTTCGGTTGTGATGCCTTAGCGATCATAACATTCGGCCTCTTGCCCCTTGAGACCGGCTTGGCCACCTATTTTTCCGGGATTTCTGCCAGATGAGCGCTTCCGGCGGGGTAGATGATGATGGAACCAAACTGGCGGGGTAGTTCCTCCCACTGTCAACTGAGGCTTGCGGGGAGAACTACACGAGTATTGATCTTCACCACGTACGAAATCGGGGTCGTATCAGAGGCTGGATCCATCTTAGGAGACATTGTCGTTGAAAGTTGATTGCTATACAGAGAAAAAAAATTATTTTAGTACAAACATCGGCAAATATGTTAAATGAGTTCGCATGAACACTTGACCCAAGATATGGGCGTGCCAGAATCTGTTGGGTTTTTTTCGTCACCCCATTGAGATGGGAATGCGCGCGCGCTTGTCAGGCGCATTACAGATTTCCCTTGCCTAGGGTAGGCTGGGGTTTATTGATTGTGGGGATCCAAATATTTGGTAGCCGTGGACTAAGCTTCCGTTAATTACCCCTCGTCTTTGGAGCGAGAGAACCTCCGATTGACGGGTCAAACAGGTCATGCGAACACAATGTGCAGTGTTGTGCTTTGAAGGAGTTTTGGATATATCAGGGGCCCCGCAGAGTTTTTACCGGGGTCCCGTTACCCGGATAGCAGGCTGGGGGTCAAGGGGGCTAGCAGCCACCTTGCGGGGTGCGGGGCAGCGCCCCGTTAGAAATTGTTTCTAACGGAGGAGGTGTTTTTAGTGTGGTGTACATGTAAAATGGGGGGGCAAAAGGCGTCCAAAGGTGGGCGCTTAGGCGTGGGCGCTGGCGCTGGCGCTTGGGCGCTGGGCGCTGGCGTTTTGGGTGCTATCGCCTCACGTGCCCGGCATGTGGGCGCTCGGGCGCTCGCACTTCGGGTGCTAGCGCCTCACGTGCTCGATACATGGGCGCTCGGGCGCTAGCGCTTCGGGCGCTAGCGCCTCACGTGTCCGGCACGTGGGCGCTCGGGCGCTAGCGCTTCGGGCGCTAGCGCCTCACGTGCTCGGCACGTGGGCGCTCAGGCGCTAGCGCCTCACGTGCCCGGCATGTGGGAGCTCGGGCGCTAGCGCCTCACATGTCCGGCAAGTGGGCGCTCGGGCCCTAGCGCTTTGTGCGCTAGCGCTTTGGGCGCTAGCGAAAGGTGGGTTTTTTTTACCCCAGAAATAGGAGTTAAACTCCAAAAAGGGGATTTTGAGTGGAGTTAAGCTCCCGAAGGTCTGGATTAGGAGTTAAACTCCTTTGAGAATTTGGGTCTTGGAGTTGAACTCCCTAAAAATTTTCAGAGGTTCTTCTCTCTTAAGCTTGGGATCTTCTCTTGAGCCTTGGATCTTTTCCAAAGTGGGATTTTCGGAGATGGGTCTCCTTCTTCCTCCTCTTTGTTGGCCGGTTCTTGAAGAACAAGTGGGGTGAGATCTTAAAAACCTCCCATTTTTGAGATCTAATGGAAGATCTGAGCTTCCCTTTGTGGGTTTTGTGGTGAAAAACTATTTAGTTTTGGAAAAGAAAGAGTAAAACTCTTGATTTAATTCAAAAGAAAGAAAAAGGTTTAGAACCTTAAGGAAGGAGAAGGAGGCACAGACCATGATTTTTTTTAGAGAGAGAAAAAGATCCTGAGATATTTTCATTATCTTTGCCTTTATAGGCTATACACTTTACATATAGCCCCTCGGGCTTTACAAAATGGTATTTTGCCTATCCCATGCCTCATGTGCTATTTCTTTTTGCACATAAGGCACGGACTTTACAAAAATTTGGCTTTATACCCATTTTTCTTACATTTATTCAAAAATAAAAAATAAAAAAAGTAATAAACCAAAATTATTTATTACAAATTTTTTTATTTTGGCATGGCGGAAGGCCGGACGCTTCGTGTTCGGGCTCGACCCGGGCATTGGCCCACTTGACCTGGGCTTGGGCCTACTTGGCTTGGGGTTGACTTTTATTTTGACTTGGTCAACCGGGGTGTAAATTTCGACCCCAACAGCTATATGTAACAGGGTATTGCCATGACATCAAGATTGAAAAGATCCTGGTTGACAACGGGTCCTCCGTCAACCCTCTTAATGTGAGAGCGTTGAAGGAGATTTGCATGAACGTTCAACACCTGGCGCGGGACAAAATTACTATCTCCGGGTTCGACTCGCAATCATCATAAACGCTTGGATCTGTAATATTGACATTACGCTTCGGGATGCTCGTCACTGGCATCAAGTTCCATGTTATTGACGGCAAGACTTGCTACAACACTTTGCTCGGCAGGCCTTGGTTACATGAGTACAACATCATCCCTTCTACACAACATCAGTGTATGAAGTACTTCAAAGACGGTCTCGAGTACACAGTTACAGGGGAGCTGAACCCATTCTCCGTAAATATGAATACGCCAAGTACTTCTTACCATACTTTGAAGACATGGAAAGATGTCGTAAACCGGAGAATAAACAAAAATCCATCGCCATTATCCCGATATTTGGGAGCGATTCCGAGGAGAATGAGGAGATAGTCTACTCGGGACAACCTCAGGGCAATAGGCCAGGACCATCTATTCCTATTCTGGTCTTTGGCAGTGACTCTGAGGATGAGGCCAACACCGTGTTCTCTGTCCGCCCGTCAATGCAGACCTTTGCTGGAGCTGACCAGAGTTTACAAATTACCATGGTTCCGCAGCGGCATTACAAAGAACTTGATGCACTTGATACGTACAGCGTGTAAGAGTTGTAGACTTTCTATGTCCCTCCTAAGCAAAGGGGTGAGAAGGCGATCCTTTTCTATCAATCCACGGAGACCAAAGTGGAGAAAGAAATATGGCACGGTGCTGAACCTGTACTCAACAGGCTTCAACCAATCTGTCTGCCCAGATATTACGCAGAGGGACTGAAAAGGCTATTGAGATATCAAGGCATACCCTTCAAATAGACTGCTCGACAAGCCCAGTTCTATAACAAGATTTGGGATGTTCCCGGGACTCAGCGAAAGATGTCCAACGGGAGAATGGAGACGACTGTCCTTGGATACGTTCGGTCCAAGAAACGGGAGCGATTCCATGGATGCCATGTTATAAATGATTTCGGTGGAAAAGAGAATGTCTTTCCAGATAGCACTGATATTGAAACAGAGTGAAATCCCTCCATACGAATATCAAGTCTGTCATTTGAAGAACGACAAGCCAATAAGAGAAGCGGGTCAAAAGGTTCGGGATGACCATAGCTGCGAAATGACCATTTACGAGAAAGCCTGGACGCAACGTATCATTTAGCAGGTTATGGAAGGAGAAGACGACGATAACCTTCACCCTCAGCCTACCGTGCGCTCTCGCGATAAGGAAAAAGTCCGACGCAGAAGCAATGATAAGATCAAGAACGGGGACGGCGTTCAAAGACAGCGAAGAGGATCCAAGAAGCCATGCGAGCGAGAAAAAGTCAGCCGGAACACGTCTTTTATGAAGAAGATGGGTTGGGAGTACTCTTTCCCTCAAGACAAGACAAGGAAAATATTCAACCTTATCATGAAGCATCAAATGATGACGCTCCCGGAGTCTCGATACCCCGAACAGATAAACGAGGTCCATCACCCAGATTATTGCTCCTACCACCGACTAGTGCGAATCCTCTTGAAGACTGCTTCACCTTCAAAGACTGGGTTGGAAATCAGTATCAACAAGACAAGTTTGCTCTATCCAATAGTTGGAGGGTAGCCGCACCACGAAAGCATGAGCCGAAAGCAACCTACACTACAAGGTAAAGTCCAGATCAACATCGAGCTTGGAAATGAACTCGTACCTGTCACGTGATAACATTCTCAAAGGAGGAGGAGCATGAGAATATGGATGACCTTTCCCATTGCTTTGCAAATGAAGAGGAGGATGAGGTGATCTCAGAATTTCCACCGGCACTAAAGGAGCTAGAAGATGGGATACATACCACGGCGGAAAACCTGAAAAAAATCGATTTGGGGGCGGCAGACGAGCCAATGCCAACGTTCGTCAGTGAGCTGCTGTCTAAGAAACAGGTGGCCACGTTAAAAGACGTGCTTATGCAGTATAAATACTTTTTCGCCTGGAACTACTCCGGGATGCCGGGATTAGATCCAGAGATAGCTGTGCATAAACTGGCGATATCGCTGGACGTCAAGCCAGTCAAACAGGCGCCAAGAAGAATGCGGCTCGAGCTTAAGATGATGCCGAAGTCAAGAAGCTAATCGACTCCGGCTTCATCCAAGAAGTTCAATACCCTGACTGAATTGCCAATATCGTTCCAGTAATGAAGAAAAATGGGACAGTACGCATCTGCGTAGATTTTTGGGATTCAACAAAGCTTGTCCGAAGTATGACTTCCCAGTGCCTGTTACCGAGCTGATGATCGATAACACATCCACCCCATGAAGTATTATCCTTCATGGACGGATCCTCAGGGTACAACCAAATCAAGATGCATCCTGAAGACCAAAAGAACACTGTTTTCCGGACTCCGCTGGGCATATTCTGCTACAAAGTGATGCCCTTTGGTCTGAAGAACGCTGGCGCCACCTACCAGAGGGCCATGACAAAGATCTTTTATGACCTCATACACGAGATTGTTGAATGTTATATTGACGACCTCGTGGTGAAAAGCATATCGTACGAGGAGCACTGGGAGCATCTGAAGATAGTGTTCCGGCGCCTTCGGAAGTACAACCTGATGATGAACCCTCTGAAATACGCGTTTGGAGTTTTCTCAGGCAAATTCCTAGGATTCATCGTATGACACCAGGGCATCGAAATAGACCCGTCAAAGATCAAGGCAATTATGAAAATTCCTTCTCCAAGAACTCTCAAGAAACTGCGGTCTCTCCAAGGAAAGCTCGCGTATATCCAGCGGTACATAGCTTACTTCTCCGGCAAATGCCGCCCCTACAGTCATCTAATGAAGAAGGGGATCCCATTTGTTTGGGATCGTAAATGCCAAAGCGCACTGGATGAAATCAAGCAATATCTGCAGAACCCGCCGATACTGACCACTCCAGTCAAGAGAAAGCCCCTCATCATGTTCACAATAACCCTTGAAGGTTCTTTATGTGCGCTATGGGCACAAGAGAATGACCATGGGAAGGAGAAAGATCTCTACTATTTGAGTCGAGTTCTCCTGGGGGCAGAAAACAATTACTCCCCCATTGAAAAGCATTGCCTGGCACTGATCTTCGCGGTAATGAAGTTCAGACATTACGCCTTGGCACATGAGGTCCATCTCATATCAAAGGTGGATCCTCTAAAATATTTGATGTCAAGAGCTATACTAACGGGAAGACTTGCCAAATGGGCCCTCCTCTTGATGGAGTTCTCGATAGTATATCAACTCCTCAAGGCAATAAAAGGCCAGGCCATCGCTGACTTTCTCGCTGAGCATCTGATACCTGCCGATTCTCCCTTAAACTGCGAGTTGCCGGACGAACATGCATTTGACGCGATCGATGAGGAGAGAGAAGGGAGTAATACCCGATGGGAACTCTACTTCGATTGGGCATCGTCTATGAAGAGGCGGAAGCAAAGCACCCACATAATCAAAGCCGGAGTAGGCCTTATCTTTGTGACTCCACAAGGAGGGATAATGCATTTTTCCATTTCCTTAACGGAGCCAAGAACAAACAATGAAGCGGAATACGAGACTTTAATAGCAAGTCTCGAGATCGCCATTGACATGGGAATCGAGAACCTCTTCATATATGGAGACTCCTAGATGGTCGTTAGCCAAGTAAATGGCGCTATCAAACATGCAAGTCAGAGTTGGTAAAATATGGTGAAAGAGTGCGGCAACTGCTGACTCAAATCCCCTCCTACGTCCTGGAAAGCATACCGTGGGCGGAAAATAGCAAGGCGGATGCGTTAGCTAAACTCGCTAAAGAACTGGTCGACAAAAACCTTGATGACGTAAGGATCATTGTGCAAAGCCGCCGGATTCTCGCACCAGCAGAAATATCTCTGAAGTTGTCTAAAAGAAAGGGAGCGACTTAACAAGCGGTCTTCTAAATAGAGGAAGAAAAGGCTGAGGATTGGAGAGAAGTCTTTATAGACTACTTCAAATCCCATCATACGCCCGAAGACGGGTCATCAAGACTTCAGCTCATGAGGCGAACCCTATCTTTTGCCTTCGTCAATAATACTCTTTATAAGAGATCATTCGACTGCCTGTGGCTGAGGTGCCTAGGACCAGAAGAAATAAAGAGAGTCGTCCAAGAAACTCACGATGGACTCTGCAGTTCCCATCAAGCCGGCCAAAGATGAAGCTGAAGATCAAAAGAATGGGTTACTATTGGCCTACGATGATTCAGGACTGCCTCGAATATGCGAAGTAGTGTCACTCGTGCCAGATTCACGGGGATTTCATCCACCAGCACCCGAATCTGCTACACCCGACATTGACTAGTTGGCCGTTCGAAATGTAGGGAACCGATATAATCGGGCCCATTGAGCCAGCATCATCCTGGGGACATCGGTTCATACTAGCAACAACCGATTACTTCTCCAAGTGGGCAGAAGCAATACCGCTAAGAGAGGTGAAGACGGAGAACATCCACCATTTCTTCAAGACACATGTCATCTACCGGTTCGGCACTCCATGACGGATCATCTCGGATAATGGGCCGGCCTACAGAAGCCATAAGATCAGCTGCTTTGCACAACAACATAAAATAGATTGGAGATACTCTTCGGTCTATAATCCTTGAGCTAACGGTCTAGCTGAGGCTTTCAACAAGACCTTGACAAAGATCATAAAGAAGACGGTGTCCATAAATAAAAAGGACTGGCACGAGAGATTGCATGATGCTCTCTGGGCTTATCGAACCACGTTCAAGACGGCCACGAATACAACGCCATTCGCGTTGGTATTTGGCACGGAAGCAGTACTTCTCTTAGAGATAGAGCTACCCTCTCTACGAGTAGCAGTTCGATACGAGCGGACGGATGAAGAAAATGCCCATCTTCGGCTTGAGGAGCTCGAAGCCCTTGATGAAACTCGTCTCATGGCGCAACAAAACCTAGAAGCATACAAATCAAGGATGACACGCTCATACGAAAGACTAATTAGGCCAAGAGCATTCCGCCAAGGCGAACTCGTGCTAGTCGTAAAAAGACCTATGATCCCCAATCGTGCTAAACGGGGGAAATTCGAACCGAACTATGAGGGCCCGTACATCATAGACAAGGTCTACCAAGCCCTTAGGACGTGTACTTGACTTTCAGGATTATGATGCGGATCATACTAGTGGGGCCTGGGTAGTCCATGAGTTCATCCTTCAATGTTCCTAGTCGTGGGAATATCAAGACGGGGCATCGATATTCCAGAGTAGACTAGCGTATATCTTCTCGACCTATGTGATGGGCGATGGATGATCCCATATCTATTGGTGTTTGACATCATAGATGGTATACGGGTGCTCAGTGGAGACTGGATACACTGAACGGACTCGCCGAGAACTCGTAGATTGTATTCTACCTCACGTCAGATAGTAGTCCTCTGGTGACACTGGTACAGGTTAGTCTGTCGACCCGAAATCGTCATAGAGTCTTGTGTGTCTCCCACTGTGCTTTGATTTCCATCCTACCACGGCTCTATTGAGGCGTGCAAACAGGTGGTTTTTGGGTACAGTTGTAACATTTCAGAAAATATAAAATATTATTTTTGAAATTTAATATTAAAATAGTATTTTTCCCGAAAACTGCCGGATTCGCGAAATTGGGGTTTTCGAAAAAGGGTATAAATATATACCAATAATTATGAAATAAATGGAAATTAAAATTATTTATTAATTTAAAAATATAATTAAAGGATTTGGCATTTTAAAAATTTATTATATGCAGTTTTGATAAAAACCCGATTAGTGCACTGCTAATCGCGATTAGGCCAAATCTATGTTTTTATAGTTTTCATGGTTAGTGCACCATGACATGTTTTATTTGGTCACATATTATTTCATTTCATTTGGATTATGTATTATGGTTTATTGGTAGTGAGAAAAGGAAAAAGAAAAGAAAAAGGTGTAATGATGAATTGGAGAGAGAGGGGGACATAATGATGACCTGGAGAGAGAGTGTGAGAATATTAGAGAGAGAGAGAGGAGAGGGCAGCCACATATCCCTCCACCATCATTGATTTTCTTCTCCTTCTTCATCTTCCTCACTCTCATCTCCCTCCACCTTCAAACCCTAAATCCATCTCCAAAACTCCTTCCAAACCATATACCCCTTTCACAAAAAACGATCCCCTCTTCATGCTCTTCACATTGAACCAAGAAAAATGAGATTTTAGCAACTTTGGGACTTCTAGGGTTTTCTTAAGAGACATCTAAGAGGTATATATTTTTCCATGTTAGTTTAGTTTGAATTCCTAGCTTTTAGTTTAACTTAGAACTCGTTTAGTGGTGATTTGTGGAGATTAGAAAACCCTAGTGAGGGTTTGAGTGAAATTGTGGATTGATGATGTTTGAGTGGCTGTGGAGGGGCTGTATAATACCTGTAAATGAGTATGGGAAACCAAAATATGGATTTGGTATTTGAGTTCATGTCGGTTTTGTGGAAATAAAAGGTGTGCAGGGAAATCTGGAGCAACCCGGGGGATTTTTGAGAGTAGCAAACAATACCAGGGACCTAGATACACTACCAGGAGACCACCATGACAGAACAAACCCCATTGGATCCAGGGGGCCGAGGAGGCCGGATTTTAAGGTTAGGTGGCCGGCCACTTGGTGGGGTGGGGTGTCGGGGTTGGTCCAGTAGCTCAAATATACAATATACATCACCCTAGACTTGTTTGCTTTGCTTTATTTGACCCGAATCAAAATCTGGGAACATTTTAGTGTGATTTTGGCTATGTTTTCCATATTTTGAAATGTTAATTCTTGTTATTTGGATTTTTATTTGGTTGTGGGATGTTCGTACATCAACAACAATGGTTGTTTGCTTGATTTTGTACGCTTATGCTATAGGTTCTAACCTATGAGCAAGGCACGTGCCGTTTTGGATTTCAGAACTTAATTTTAATAGCGTTGCGATGTGTGTTGTTATTGTAGGTACCTTCGCGTGGATTCCGTGGCGACGGAGCGTAGCGTCATCGACTTCGGCAAGCGAAGACCAATGTGAGTGGATCTATATCCACGGAGGAAGTCGGGTGGATGGCGTATAGCACCCCCGCAAAGTTTTGATAGAGACTGATTTATAAAATATGGTTAAGGGAACCTAGATTAGGAAACTAGGGTTAGAGTTGAAAGATAGTTAGCAAAACTATATTAGAAGCAAAATGAAAGTTAGAAGTGGTATGATACGGCTAATATGAAATGACGGGAATTGAGGATGATATTTGATGATATTGCCGTTAGGTTACTATAGGACTAGATAGTCGACGTAGATGTGTCATTCGAACCATACATATTTCTAAACTGAAGAATCGTATGCATCTTTTAAACAGTTACCTTGAGGGACGTTACGGATTTTCAAATGATATCTTTTCCTTAAAAACACCGTAACCCTTATTTTCAAAACTACTATTAGCTTCTTTTAAAATCTGCTTGTATGGTTCGTGTGTGTATGTTTGATTAGATACTTATACTTAGTAGAGATAAAATGTTTATGTTAACTCGACTTGATGTGAGATATAAATGCGTTGAAAGAATATAATGATGGATATGATGATATTTTTGTATACGGGTGTGAGTCGATTGAGATGATGGATACCTTGTCGGTCCCCTGATATGAGATCGTTATGGATGTGACCTGGGACATATATATATATATATATATATATATATATATATATAGAATGTTGTGAATCATGGATGATAGGCTGTACGTGATATTAGGCCGTACCCTCATTGTCGTAAAGGTTGATAGGATCCCTAGTGTTTTAAATGCCGCCGTACGATGATCTTTTCCGTACGTGACGAGTTTGATTTTATGATTGATCCATACCCTTGACTAGAGGATGCCGTACGATGGATTATACCGTACGTGATGTTGTGTGGCTAGATGTCGATTGATAGATTCACCGACTCGGTCATATTAGATACGCATACCCGTCAGCATTTGCATTTGATTTACCTTATGCTGCATTCATGTTATTCGCATCGCATTACTTATACTTGTGCTAGTACATCTGCACCATTATCGATGATGTGTATGTTACACTTACACAGATTTGCCGGCTCACGCACTTCATCATCGATAATTGCCATGTCACTACACAGTAGGATTGCTGCATCATGATATGACTCTTCGCATAACATACTTGTGTATATATATCGTTGTGCATTCATGCCTACATCCATACTTATTACACATACATAGACGATGTTGCATTTGACTTTGGAGAAATTGGGAACCGCGGGATATTTTTAAAAACTGGAATCATTTTAAAAGAGCGGTTTTCCCTTAATATGTCATATTACTGTCCCATGTTGCATGATATACGGATATGCTTACATTTCTATCGTATGTCGCATACATCATGCTTTATGATTTTACGCATTGAGATATGCTGTTTTCATGAGATTTCTGGATTTGAGAACCGTGGCGATTTCAAAAGAAAGCATGTACTGTTTTAAAAACCCGGTTTATCTTGATATGATATTTCAGTGCGTCTACCATGTGTTTTCTTGGTTCTGAGAGCCACATGTGAAACCCGATTCGAGGAGGCGGATGAGGCCGATTGCGAGTACATGGTGGACCCGGTATGGTATCCCGAGGCAAGAAGTTCGAGGTGTAGACGATGAGCCTGGCAGGGGAGCACTACCAACCGGTGATTGTATTTGGACTCGGCGATTATCCGGACGATACCGACCGGAGTAGCAAGGTGGATATAAGGGCCGAATGTAAGTCGACGTTGTACACCCCACGAGTTGCGGGGAGGCGGAAATATGAAAAATAATCTTTTTCTTTAAACTAACATCGACTAACCGAAAGGATCTTTGCTAAACTATAACTAACAACATCATAGGAGGGATTAGCTACTATGAAAGAAGATTATACCTAATGAACCAAGTCCTTCTTCTTCTCGATGACAACCTCCTCGTCGGCCTCCTCTTTATAATAGAAGATCCACTCGAGAGCTACAACTCCAAGCTTGGCCTCTAACTTGAGGTAACTAGGTAACTCAAAGTGCTAATCAAAGCAACCTAGGGAATATAGATTAGGATTAGGGATTAATAAGTCTTGCTAATCCTTGATCTCAACACATGAGAGGTTAGGGTTAGGGTTTGAAGAGAGAGAGCTTGAGGAGAGAGAAGGTGAGAGTGAGAATGATATGAATTCTTTCTTATTTACAATATATGATGAAGCATAAAGAATATCAAATAAATCAATTTAATGATATTAACAACCATGCTTCATTTAATATATGCAATGAATCATCAAGTGAGTCATTAAGCAATAAATGCTTCATTAACTCACTTGAATGATTCATCTAATGAGTCACTAATCCATTAATGCAAATGCCACCTTAGCCCTCCAAGGCATCATCCTTCTAGAAGCTTCTCGACAATTTACGAGAACGCCCATCCTATCCGTGAAAACACGGAAAAACTTTAGACTGTATAAATCCAATAATCCGATGCTATAATCTGGTTTAAACCAAAGCCCGCTAGTAAAAACTGTCCGAACATCGTACGTGCATAAATGCACGTGCATGTCCGAACCTTGTCGTAAAACCATACGACCTCTATATCGTTTCGCCCGAAGCAGGGAAACTCTCTATATGGGACTCTAAAGACTCGAATACTACGCTGGCAGTGGGTTTAACCACAGACCGCAAGCGGCACTAGCTGTACGTAACGGTCCCCAGGTAGATGTCGATAAGAAGGCCGGTGAGGAAACCCATCCGAACTCCTACTGAGCCTGATGTGACAATCTCCGTACAGTCCGGTCTGTTCGTCTAGGACTATTGCATATCAGGCCTAGGGGGCGGCAAGCGTCAGTCCCCTAAAAGCGGTATAAGTCGTGTCGGAGCGAAGCCCATTATACCTTGAGAAACTACTGGAAAACTTACCAGTAAATATCGCTTGCCCTGGCCAGGGACTTTGCGTAATGGCTCTCTGACACAGCGCGATATCAACTCTCAATACCGGGAGAGACGAATCCTGTCTAACCGCCACTGCCTCCAAGTGTTTCGGGACTGCACCCAACTGCTACCTGTTTGCACGACTCCTTTGAGCCGTGGTAGGGCAGCAATCTAAGAACAGTGGGAACACACTCGAGGCGAAGCAGCAGTGTCAAGTCTGCGGACTATGCTGTACTCCTGTCACCTGGGAACTGTTAACTGATGACGGGTATAATACCAACCAACAGTTCCCTGCGAGTCCTGTCCAGTGTACCCGTAACCCAATGTGCACCTGTATACTATCTCCAGTACGACGTACTGATGGCTGTGGGACAGACCATCTCCCCAACTGGGATGAGAAGCGTACACACTAATCTACTCCGGAGTATCGATGCCCTGTCTCGATAATCCTACGACTAGGGACCTGAAAAAGGATGTGTTTGTAGACTACCCAGCCCCCACTAGTGTGACTGCTATCATAACGTTGGTAGTCAAGCAAGATCCTAAGGGCTCTATCAATACGTACACACATATTAAGATAGATAAAACCAAGTAGCATACTACCATGTTTAGTGATTGATCTCAAAACTATCTAATAACCGCAATCAAGAACGGCGTCGCTTTGCAGCTAGCCGGTGAGTACGGGTCGGTCCACAGGGATGTTGTGAATTTCCTAGTCGCTTAAACGAGTTAATTCCGATTGTGGTCGGATTGATTATTAAATCTAAAAACCAAATTATTCTATACTACGATTATCTAGATCTAGTCTTTCTAGGGTTAGGTCTAGGTTAAGTTTGGAAAGTCAATAAATTTCACCGCTTTCTATACCCATATGAAGACCTAATTAGGTGTTATGGTAAAATTAATAAAAGGGATTAGGATGATTGGGAAGATTGTTCTTCCTCTAGATCCTTGTTTTTCCTTTCTTAATCTTTACCCTAACCTCCGTGGAAAACCTTAAAATCCGGGCCTTTAGACCACGGTATCACCGCTACCTCGTGGGTAGAGTACCGTAGGGTGCGGAATAAGAAGGTATGCATGGAGTTCTATGAAAATATATGACGGGCAAGAAAGGGGATGAGAGATCTTCGTCTCTCAAACCTTCCCCAGATCTAACCCTAACAAGCGAGGAGACTACTCACTCATTAGGGAATTGAAGAACATTTATCTAGGGCAGAGAATAAAAATTACCTAGGGCAAGAATTGAAATCTAAACTAGAGCAAGGAATTAAATCTACTTACAGATGCATCTCTCCAATCATCAACGCAGGGTTGTCAGATCTGAATTCATGAATTGAAAGGAAACACCTATGCTCTCCATAAAGAATTCTCAATTTATTATTAAAAGGAGGCATAGGAAATTGCAATGATTAGAGTTTCTATTTATAGAGAATAGGAAACCCTAGGTTACATTTGATTCGCACATCTGCATTTACAAAAATGCCCTCTAAGAAAAGACCAAGTCAAAGATCTGCGCCGCCTCTGCATTATGGTAAATTTTCTCGAACTCCGTGCTTTAGACGGCCGCGGAACCGCGGCCCGAGGCCTGGTTTGGCCGCGGTTCCGCGGTCAAAAGAAAGAATTGGGCTCTGCAACTTCTGGGCTGGGTTCTTATCATCTTGGGCTACTTAATGCTTTAGTTCTTTTCTCAAATTAGCTTCTGGTTTTCTTCCAGATTTTCCAGTGAATACTTGTAGTGGACATCTACCCGTTCGCTTTGAGTCGATGTCTTGAATCTTGCTTTGTGAATTGTTCCTTATGTAGGCTTGATCAAGAGTCTTCTGTTCGTTGGTCAAAGTCCACTTTTGCATCGTCTTTTCATTGTTTTCACTGTTTTCGCTCCAAGAACCTGTAACCTGTAACATGTAGTAGACATGGGTCAAAAGCACATGTTTTCATTGTAAAATGCATAAGAATGGGGAATATAAAATGCAATATTATGGTATGAACAAATACCCCCAAACTTATCTTTTGCTCGTCCTCGAGCAAACTTATTTTTTATTTTCGATAAAAATCTAACCTAGCCGCATTTTCGCAGGGAAACGCGATTGCACTGAGCTCGTGCTACAAGCCGTTAAACCTCTAGGTGTCCCTAGTAGGAGGAGTGCTGTCTCCTGAGGGTTTTCAGCGGATACTATCCACAAAATCCTATCAATTTGGCTTTTCGACTTTTGTTTTCCAATTAGGTTTTCTAACAAGGAAGTCTATTATCGTCAACCCGTAAATTATCCACCCATATTCTTCACACTTTCTCATCATTTAACTTAAGATTATATATGTTCTATAGACTTACTTAGCTTTCGGCATTTCCTAAGTTTTCCTTCTAAAGTTCCATCTCCACTTGGGAATTTCTATCAACTTTACTAAAAATACAAGTTCTATTCTTCATTCCTTTCTCTTATCTAAACTCTAATCACATATCCCCACGTGTGTGTAAATATCATCCCTACACTTGGAAATTCAAATCAAGCACTCGTACTCTCGTCCATTGTCCAAAGCACTTATTAATTGGTGAATTTTTGCTTACACATCCTTCATGCGACTGTTAATACTTCTTGAGGTACCAACAACCGATTACAAGATGCGTTAGCACTTTTAAAGCGTACTTCCTAGTTTTTTGCAACACCCAAGACTTTTAGCAGTGACTCCCAAACCAGTTGGTCTAAGGCACTAGGTGATGAAGCACCCTCGCTAAATATTTTTCTATTTTTGCAGCCTTAAGTAATCACAAAAAACAGTGTTCATTTTTTTTTCTTTATTCACACTTGAATTTTTTTTTTATTTCATTGTACTAAGGACTTTAGACAAGAGCATTTCAAGCTCTCTTCTACTATTCCAAGTTTCAAGGTGCGTGATTGTACAAATTGTAGGGTATACATTTTCAGAATCTAGACTTAAGCTAGGAATTATTTTTCAAACTTATACTCTAATAAGAATATCAATACTTTTCCTTTGCTTCGACTTAGCCCAAGAAATGAACCCAAAATTTTCCTATTTCTAAATAAACTACAAGGACATATACTTTCTACTGCTAAACTTTAAGTAAAGTTATCTTTAGGGTTTTTAATTTACTAAGTCTAAGATCTAGTTGTTCCTAGCTAGTTAACCTATTTGTCAAACTCTAGTCAAATAAGCCAAAATTGAATACAATGATTTTTATAATTTTTAAAATTTTCAAATTTTTATGGGTTTTCAAATAAATATGCAAATGCAAAAATATGTACAAATGAATGCGAAGGAAGAAGACGTACCAAGCATACCCCCAAACTTGAACTTGACAGTGTCCTCACTGTCATGCTAAACCAAGAGGGTCAAAATACCGGCACTCCCCTGTTTATTTATTTATAATTTTTTTTATATTTTTCTTTAATGTTTTGAATTTTTTTTTATTTTTTATAGAAAAAGAAAACAAAAAATATATATACATATATACACAAGGTTCCCCCCAAACTTAAGCTTGGCCTTACACAAGCCAAAGGTTAGCACCAACCATTCAAAAATCTTATCATGGTAATGGCTAAGTTGGTGAAATAATGGGGTATAAAGGAAAGAAATGAGAAACACACGAGACCGTGTGGGAAGAAGGATAGAATACGGTCTCGGTGGAGGAGAAGAATAGCGGAAAGGAGAAAGAAATGGAGTACGATCTTGAGGGTGTAAATCGAGTGAATAAATTAGCGCAATATGTGATGACCGATGTGTTAAAAGCGATTGCGCTATCCTATCAACTCGTCGAGAAATGGGGTCAAATCCCTCAAGATTCGCAAGAAAGCATGGATATGCCGAACTTGGTATAGGAGATGAAAGCGTAACGGTCACTTGCACGGTCGGAACAATAGGAAGGACGAAAGGGAGTGAATTAGGGATAGTATCATTCTCACCGTAGTAAACTGTCTCGAACTTGAACGATTCTATTAATGGTTCGAAACTACTATAAGCAACCGAGTCTGATGGTTCAACTAACTCATTTGAAAATGTAAAGGACTCAAACTCGGGCGGTGAGTCATCAATATCGTCCGAAAAAGTGAAACACTCGTAAGTGTTATTGGTTATGAGAACTGTGTCAGATGCAAACGAAAATTTTTCAAGCTCACAGTCTTCAAGCGTGGTCGGAACAATGGAAAGGAGGGAGGGTGATTTAGTTAAATGTTCAAGAGGATGAATTGGAAAACCCGACACATCAAACAAGAATGGTTCAACCTCAATATGATCCTCAAAACTCTCCTCAATACTATCATCATAATTCTCCTCAAAATTCAACTCATCCATGCCATTATCATCAAAATCAAGACGCATATGAAGTTCGGGAGAAACATCTAATGACTCGGGATGATGAGTTGAACATAAAATTTCAATCAAATCGACAGGTTCATCATCCGAAATATTCCCGGCGTCTATATCCTCAATCAAGTGAAAATTAATTTCTTTAGACATCTCATCAAAAGCATGGATGTTTATCAATTTAGGTTCTAGAGTGGAGGTGTAAAGGTCAAACGGATTAGGTGCGGTTTCACTCGGAAGGGGTTCTTCACAATTTGGCAAATCAAACACTACAAAGTCGCACAACTCATCATTTTGGACACATGTTTGAAAATTGGAGTTGTTGGATTCAATTGGGTATGGGTAGGTTTGATTTGGAAATCCTCTCTCATTCTCACTCTGTCCAACCGCCTCCTTATACATTGAAAATTTTGAAGCTAGCGGGAAACTAGCTACCGGTTCACTAGGTTGCATAAGGGTGGCCACGGACGGTTCCGCATTCCTAGTCATTTTGTTTGTTGCCGCGATATACGCCTCCAACGATTCTTCCAAACTAGACTTGGGTGGTAAGGGAGTTTCGGTAGAAGATTCGAGATCGTGTGGATATGCAAAACTCCCAACAGGCTGTGTAGACACAGTGTCTAGTGAAGGTGGGAAGGTCGGGTAGGACTGGTAGAAAGTGGGTGGTTGGGCAGGGGTAGGGTCAACATGTGGATAAAAAGGTGAATAATTGTGTGGATCCCTAGAACTAGATGAGTGGAGAGGGGTGAAAGATCGGCTACGAGATTGAGCAATATGCTCAGCAATGGACATCGGCTTAGGAGTGACAGCAGGACTTGAAAAAGTGGTATCAACATATGGAGGTGGTAAAGGTTGACTTGGTTGACACAAAGTGGGTTGATAAGTCAAACTGTTTCTCCTAGACGCCTCTATTTAATCTTTCAACGATATTTTTGGTAAGGAAGGATCGTCTTTAAATTGACAGAACAAATTGCCGAACGACGCAAAATTAGGTTCGGGATACCAAAGTTCGGCAGGTGATTTATTATGTGGGGTACCCATGTTAGAGGAAAGGGTGAAAGAAAGAAAATTGGTTGGTGCAAGGATTTATTTGCGGCAAAAGTTTGCAAGTTCTGTAGTAAAAATTTTCCTTTTTCTTTTTCTTTATTTGAAAATTGTTGCAAAAAGATTTTTAATTAAAGATATGCAACCGAAAAATATTTCTTGCAATCAGTTATTATTTTAAATATATCACAAAGAATCTTTATTTGGAAAAAAATGTTGCAAAAAGATATTCGAGAAAAGATATGGAACAAAAAGATTACTTGCAATAAATTCCTAATTTAAACGAGAGCCCACAAATCCTGCACAAGATTATTATTTGGAAAGATAAAGATTTTTAAAGCGCACAAAATCATGCAGGAATTTTTCAGAAAAATATATCTAGATTTCCAGAGAATGTACAGGGAATCTTACAGAGGAATTTTTCTGCGCTGAAGGCACAGGGGAGCCGCGGATCCGCGGTCTAAGGAGGTTGGTGCGGCGGAAACGCGGCGGCGGAGCGGGCGCAGATCCCGAGATTTCACCAGAGTGCCGCGGAAGGGCGGCAGAAGGCGGTTTTTGCCGCGGAATCGCGGTCTAGTGGGCGGCTCACGTCTCGAGAATTTTTCTGTTGTTTCGTTGTTGAATTCCTCTGCTGTTAAGATTGTTTGTTTTCTGTATTGCTCTCTGGAGATTTCCAGATCCGTCTCGATTGTTCCTGCAAGATTCACACAACAAAGTATCCTTTCCAAAAAAAATAAAATAACAATTGATATATTTTTATAATTTTGGATTTTTTTAGATTTTTATGGTTTTTTAATTAAGATTAACCCGAAATTGCAAAAAGGAAATTACTACGCCATCCTCGGCAACGTCGCCATTTGATTGATCTCAAAACTATCTAATAACCGCAATCAAGAACGACGTCGCTTTGCAGCTAGCCGGTGAGTACAAGTCGGTCCACAGGGATGTTGTGAATTTCCTAGTCGCTCAAACGAGTTAATTCCGATTGTGGTCGGATTGATTATTAAATCTAAAAACCTAATTATTCTATACTACGATTATCTAGATCTAGTCTTGCTAGGGTTAGGTCTAGGTTAAGTTTGGAAAGTCAATAAATCTCACCGCTTTCTATACCCATATGAAGATCTAATTAGGTGTTATGGTAAATATTAATAAAAGGGATTAGGATGATTGGGAAGATTGTTCTTCCTCTAGATCCTTGTCCTTCCTTTCTTAATCTTTACCCTAACCTTCATGGAAAACCTTAAAATCCGGGCCTTTAGACTACGGTATCACGGCTACCTCGTGGGTAGAGTGCCGTAGGGAGCGGAATAAGAAGGTATGCATGGAGTTCTATGAAAATATATGACGGGCAAGAAAGGGGATGAGAGATCTTCGTCTCTCAAACCTTCCCCAGATCTAACCCTAACAAGCGAGGAGACTACTCACTCATTAGGGAATTGAAGAACATTTATCTAGGGCAGAGAATAAAATTTACCTAGGGCAAGAATTTAAATCTAAACTAGAGTAAGGAATTAAATCTACTTACAGATGCATCTCTCCAATCATCAACGCAGGGTTGTCAGATCTGAATTCATGAATTGAAAAGAAACACCGATGCTCTCCATAAAGAATTCTCAATTTATTATTAAAAGGAGGCATAGGAAATTACAATGATTAGAGTTTCTATTTATAGAGAATAGGAAATCCTAGGTTACATTTGATTCGCACATCTGCATTTACAAAAATGCCCTCTAAGAAAAGACCAAGTCAAAGATCCGCGCCGCCTCTGCATTATGATAAATTTTCTCGAACTCCGTGCTCTAGACGGCCGCGGAACCGCGGCCCGAGGCCTGGTTTGGCCGCGGTTCCACGGTCAAAAGAAAGAATTGGGCTCTGCAACTTCTGGGCTGGGTTCTTGTCATCTTGGGCTACTTAATGCTTTAGTTCTTTTCTCAAATTAGCTTCTAGTTTTCTTCCAGATTTTCCAGTGAATACTTGTAGTGGACCTCTACCCGTTCGCTTTGAGTCGATGTCTTGAATCTTGCTTTGTGAATTGTTCCTTATGTAGGCTTGATCAAGAGTCTTCTGTTTGTTGGTCAAAGTCCACTTTTGCATCGTCTTTTCATTGTTTTCACTGTTTTCCTTCCAAGAACCTGTAACCTATAACATGTAGTAGACATGGGTCAAAAGCACTTGTTTACATTGTAAAATGCATAAGAATGGGGAATATAAAATGCAATATTATGGTATGAACATTTAGCAAGACTGTTAATATAACTGTGAATATCCTAAGCTTCCATTAAGTAATATACAAGCTAGTATGATACAATAATGGCCCCTCGGGCAAATACACTAACAATATCCCACTTGCACTAGGGCCATGTACTGGCATATCGAAGACCGATCATCTCGAGTAGCCTCTCGAACTGAATCTGAGATAAGGCCTTTGTGAATGGATCAGCAATGTTCTCCTCTGTAGCAACTCTCCGGACCTCGATCTCCCGGCGATCTATGATCTCCCTGATTAGGTGATACCGCCTTAAGATGTGTCTGGACTTTTGATGGGACCTGGGTTCCTTCGCTAAAGGTATAGCTACGTTGTTGTCGCAATACAGCGGTATTGGATCAACAATGGTAGGAACTACCTGAAGTTCTGTTAGAAACTTCTTCATCCAGACCGCTTCTTTTGCGGCATCGCAAGCAGCAATATATTCCGCTTCTATCGTCCAGTCAGCAACGGTGTCCTGCTTGGAACTCTTCCAGCACACCGCTCCTCCATTAAGGGTAAATACATAACTTGACATGGACTTGGAGTCATCCTTATCACTCTGGAAGCTGGAATCAGCAAAGGCCTCTATCTTGAGGTCTTTTCCGCCGTAAACCAAGAACATCTCCTTAGTTCTTCTCAGGTACTTGAGAATGTTCTTTACTGCTATCCAGTGCTTCTCTCCTTGGTCTGACTGATACCTGCTTACCACGCTCAGTGCGTAAGCTACATCTGGTCTGGTGCATAGCATCGCATACATTATAGAGCCTACCGCAGAAGCGTAGGGTATAACTCACATGCGTTCCCTTTCCAAATCAGTCTTGGGAGACATCTCTTTGGATAGGGTGATACCGTGACAAGCCGGTAAATTACCGCGCTTAGAATCTTCCATACTGAATCTTTTCAGTACAGTGTTGATATACCTGGACTGTGAAAGTCCCAACATTCTCTTGGATCTATCACGATAGATCCAGATCCCCAGAATGTAAGAGGCATCACCCAGGTCTTTCATGGAGAACCTGTGTGACAAGAATCCTTTGACAGATTGTAGCATAGGAATGTCATTTCCTATCAATAGAATGTCATCCACGTACAAGAAGAGGAATACGACAGTTCGTGCTACAATTTTACTATATATACATGGTTCATCTGGATTTTTGAAAAAGTCATATTCTTTGACCGTTTCATCAAAATAGATGTTCCAACTCCGCGATGCCTGCTTTAGTCCATAAATGGACTTAAGCAACTTGCACACTTCGCGCTGCTCCCACTCTGATTGAAGCCTTCTGGCTGATCCATATAGACGCACTCTTCCAAATTACCATTTAGAAAAGCCATCTTTACGTCCATCTGCCAGATCTCATAATCATGGAAGGTGGCAATAGCAAGAAGGACTCGAATGGATTTGAGCATAGCCACTTGAGAAAAAGTCTCGTCATAGTCCAAACCAGGTCTTTGACGAAAACCCTTTGCAAGAAGTCTAGCCTTATAGGTTTCCACCTGTCCATCTACACCAATCTTTTTCTTGAAGATCCATTTGCATCCTATGGGTTTTACCCTATCTGGAGCAAAGTCCAAAGTCCATACTTTGTTGGTGTACATGGAATCCATCTCGGTCCGCATTGCATCCAGCCATCGTACCGAGTCACCGTTATGGATGGCCTGCTGGAAGCTAGTGGGTTCATCATCATCAATGACGCAATCCTCTCTATCCCCATCTATGAGAAATCCGTAGTATCTTTCAGGCGGATGAGACGGCCTACTACTCCTGCGGAGGGGTGTGGGAATGTCCTGTTCTTCTTGAACTACTGGTCTTACCAAACTTTCAGTAGTAGTTTGTGGTTCTGGAATTTCTTCCAGTTCTATTTCGCTCCCACTTGTTTCCTTTTCTATAAACTGCTGTTCTAGAAAATGGGCATGACGAGAAACAAAAACCTTTTGTTCCTCTGCATAATAGAAGTAATACCCCTTGGAGTTCTCTGGATATCCTACAAACTTACACTGCACTGATCGTGCCTCGAGTTTGTCCGTATGCTGCTTTTTGACAAAAGCTGGACATCCCCATATCTTTAGATACTGAAGATAGGGTTTCTTCCCACTCCACATCTGATATGGCGTGGTAGGCACAGTCTTGGTAGGAGCCCTGTTCAAAAGATATGCAGCTGATTCTAGCGCATAACCCCAGAAAGATCGCAGTAACTCAGCATTACTCATCATGGAACGTACCATATCAAATAGGGTGGTTCGATTCCGTCTCTCCGATACACCGTTATGCTGTGGAGTGTATGGAGGAGTAAGCTGAGAGAGAATTCCTTTCTCTTTTAGGTAACCTAGGAACTCGGCACTTAAGTATTCACCACCTCGATCAGATCTCAGTGTCTTGATACTTTTGCCGGTTTGGTTTTCTACTTCATTCTTATACTCTTGGAATTTCTCAAAAGCCTCGGATTTATGTTTCATCAAGAAAATGAATCCGTACCTAGAGTAATCATCCGTAAAAGTAATGAAATAGGAAAAACCACCTCTTGCATGTGTAGACATTGGACCACATACATCGTTGTGTATGAGTCCTAAGTGCTCGCTCGCTCTTACTCCATGTCCAGTGAATGGAGTCTTTGTCATCTTTCCTTTGAGACATGATTGACAAGTGGCATAAGTTTGATATTCGAATGAATCCAAATATCCTTCTCTATGTAACTTAGTTAACCTTGTCTCATTGATGTGACCCAGTCTACAATGCCATAAGAAAACTTTATTTAAATCTGGAGACTTTCTTTTTAGTGTGTTCTGGACATTGAAAATCTGTAATTGGTTTAAGACATATATACCATTATCCAGCGTACCGGACCCAATCAAACCATGATTTAGGTGGATGTTAACAATATCGCTTACAAATGTGAAATCATAACCTTCTTTTGATAACAAGGAAACTGATATGATATTACACGTTAAATTAGGTACACAAAAACAGTTATGCAAAACCAAAATATGTCCACTCGTCAATCCAATGTGATAATCCCCTACGGACACAGCTCCCACGCTAGCTCCGTTAGCAACCTTCAGGGTTATATCACCAACCTTCAGCACTCTACGATTTCTCAGTGCCTGCAATGAATTGCATATATGAGATCCTGATCCGGTATCCAATACCCAGGAAGTAGAGTTGATTGACAGACAATTCTCAATTACAAACACACCTGAAGTCGAAACCACAGCTTGCTTCGGTTCCTGGTTCTTGGCATTCCAAGCCTTGCAATCGTTCTTCCAGTGCCCTTTCCTATGACAGTAGAAGCATTCATCCTTTGCCACTACTGGCACCGCTATCTTTTTCTTTCCCTTCACTCCCACCTTACTAACACCTCCTCTAGGTTTGGCGGCGGCCTTATTCTTCCTTCCTTTGGCCCTAGCCTTGGACCCGGAAGAAGAAGCACCGCGAACAAATATAGCAGGTGTATCCCTTGCCTTCTGCAAGGTGCCCTCTGCACTCCTCAACATGTTAAGGAGTTCTGGAAGTTCAACTTCTTTTCTTTGAATGTTGAAATTCAGAATAAACTGGGCGTAGGTGGAAGGAGGGACTGGAGAATCAAGTCTATATAGAGCTCGTTCTCCAAAGTCATCCCAAGGTGTGTGAGCTCTTCTATATAGCCAATCATCTTTAGGACATGTTCTCCTACCGATGATCCGACGGCCAACCTCGCCTGAAACAAGTTCTTTGAGGTCTCGTATCTTACTATACGAGATTGCTCTCCATAAAGTTCCTTTGTATGGAGAAATATGGCATCAAGATCCATATCCTCGTGCCTCCTCTGATGTTCATTATTCATCGAGGCAAGCACGATGCACTTGGCCCTCGCGCAATCTAACTCCCAGGTTTTGCGGATTTCCTTATCCGCATTACTGGATTTGGGACCTGGGACAGCAGGTGCCTTAGCGGTAAGGACATACCCCAATTTGTCATAGGTCAAAACTATCTTGACATTCCGCAGCCAATCTTTATAGTTTGGCCCTGTCAATATATTTTTTTCTAGTAGTAACTTAAGTCCTGTCATGTTCTGGATTGCTGCAATTAGGAGAGAGAGAGAGAGAACACTTTAGCATGACGCTCTTGCAAGTTTAGAGTGGTTTTTAGTTTATCTAAACTGGATGGCTCCCACTGTTTCTCGAATCACTCTTCAAACCAAAAAGGAAGAACTAGCCAGGACTATTCTCACCGTACAATACTTGCTTAACCGTTCAGCCAGGCCGGTGTTGGTACTTCGAGGGAGGTTTTTTAACTCTTTCGCGAAGTTCCTTAATTAAATAACCTCTTTTCTCTGGGGGCGAAGCACCGCTGACACCTTTCTCGACACCTACTTGGTTTATAGCATTGATCGTTAAGTGACGAATCTCCTGATGAGTAGCGTATACTCACAGTAGGATCGGGATCCAAATATCATCGTGTGCTAATGCTGAAGGAATCGTACCAACATTCATCACACTCTAAATGGTATGCATCTCTTTGCAAATTTCAGTTTCTTTAGAAATTCCCGATATAAATTTTTGCCCCATGCTCTTATGACCTTGGCATTGGTCAAAATGTCATAAGTCACATGTCAAGTTCTACCCATCATTATCTTGTTAATTTGAACCCATCCGTACATACCCCTGACGTTGGCCTAATGATAATACGACTGTCCCAAACTAACTCATCTATCTATGCAACAAATGAATACCTAGCAGCTACCAAACACTATGCCTTGGCGTTGGTCAAAATACATAGCTTGAATACTACTGAATACCCAAATGAAATGACGGAGGGCTACGAATGGTTTTGGCGAAACCGTGAACGTAGTGAACTTGATATGAATGAAGGAAGCTGATAGCTTTTAAAAGGAGTGGTTTAAATCTCCGCAATTAAAAATATCTTTTGTTTTAAAAATAACCGAGTGATTTCATTTAAACTGTTCCAACGATTTAACTTTGGTTTACTTTCTTTGCATTAATAATAATGCGTCCCATTATTAACCTATCATTGCAGAAAACAACGAAAATACAACGTCCTCTTATTCCATCCGCATTCGCCACTGGGTCCCGTCATCACCCGTTAGGTTACTTAACTAACGACAGAGCGGGGCTGGGCTCGCGCGGGTGTAAAACATAAGTGACGTCTAAATAGCTATCATATATAGATATTGTACATTCGCCAGACGCAATAATAGGCATTCCAGATCACAGATGAACATTATTGGATATACAAGCAATCCACGTTTCCTTTGAGCCTGCAGCGAAAGATGGATTACACAGTTGTGATGAATAGCCATTACCCCACCCTAGACCCCTACGGGTACAGCAAACTACCCGCCAAGTACCCGAAGTGAAGCGGTCTCCCTAAACAACGTGAGTAGGCCACTAAACACTTCAAAGTACCCGGTAGTTTGTGCACCCCACTTTGTGTCTATCCTAGGAGCAAAAATCAGTAAATGAAATAATACAACGGTGGCTACAACCGCAATCTGGATGTGCCCCGCAAAAGAATATTACATCATATTACAATTTACATCGAATGAATGAATATAAAAACCCATCTCAAACCCCGGCTAATCATCACAACGATCCAATCAAGTTCATAAACACAAACAGTAAAATCATTACAGAAATGTGCAACCCCCTGCCAACCGACATACTAGCAGTTAGGGGAGGTTTACGAACACACTATACAAATCACAGATATAATCTAATTAGCTAAACATCGTAGAATTTCGATCGAGCAAACACAATTGATTCTACTACAAAAACTTCTCTGTGCACCTGAGACTTGAGCAGAAACAAAAAATACCAGAAAGAACAAATTAACACAGAAGAGTTACTGGGGCAGTTTGGGGTGAATCAGCTTCAACTCGGCCGCGGATCCGCGGCGGATCGCTTGGATCGGCCGCGGTTCCGCGGCTGTTTGGCCGATTCAGGAACCCAAATTTCTCCAGTATTCTTATAATTCCCTGCTTGTAATTTTAAGGGTCCCTGAAAAATTTTTAGACCCCGTTTTAAAATCGACAGAAACTTGGTGAATTTGATGTTTTTTCCGGTTCGTTTTGCGATCGAATTTCTAACGACTTTGCTAACAAGTTAGTTATGGTTTAGCGAGGCTCTGATACCACTGTAAGTCGACGTTGTACACCCCATGAGTTGCGGGGAGGCGGAAATATGAAAAACAATCTTTTTCTTTAAACTAACATCGACTAACCGAAAGGATCTTTGCTCAACTATAACTAACAACATCATAGGAGGGATTAGCTACTATGAAAGAAGATTATACCTAATGAACCAAGTCCTTCTTCTTCTCGATGACCACCTCCTCGTCGGCCTCCTCTTTGTAATAAAAGATCCACCCGAGAGCTACTACTCCAAGCTTGACCTCTAAGTTGAGGTAACTAGGTAACTCAAAGTGCTAATCAAACCAACCTAGGGAATATAGAGTATGATTAGGGATTAATAAGTCTTGCTAACCCTTTATCTCAACACATGAGTGGTTAGGGCTAGGGTTTGAAGAGAGAGAGAGCTTGAGGAGAGAGAAGGTGAGAGTGAGAATGATATGAATTCTTTCTCATTTACAATATATGATGAAGCATAAAGAATATCAAATAAATCAATTAAATGATATTAACAACCATACTTCATTTAATATATGCAATGAATCATCAAGTGAGTCAATAAGCAATAAATGCTTCATTAACTCACTTGAATGATTCATCTAATGAGTCACTAATCCATTAATGCAAATGCCACCTTAGCCCTCCAAGTCATCATCCTTCTAGAAGCTTCTCGACCATTTACGATAACGTCCCTCCTATCCGTGAAAACACGGAAAAACTTTAGACTGTATAAATCTAATAATCCGATACTAGAATCTGGCTTAAAACAAAGCCCGCTAGTAAAAACTGTCCGAACATCGTATGTGCATAAATGCATGTGCATGTCCGAACCTTGTCGTAAAACCATACGACCTCTATATCGTTTCGCCCGAAGTAGGGAAACTCTCTGTGTGGGACTCTAAAGACTCGACTACTACGCTGACAGTCGGTTTAACCACAGACCGCAAGCGGCACTAGCTGTACGTAATGGTCCCCAGGTAGATGTCGATAAGAAGGCCGATGAGGAAACCCATCTGAACTCCTACTGAGCCTGATGTGACAATCTCCGTACAGTCCGGTCTGTTCGTCTAGGACTATCGCATATCGGGACTAGGGGGGCGGCAAGCGTCAGTCCCCTAAAAGCGGTATAAGTCGTGTCAAAGCGAAGCCCATTACACCTTGAGAAACTACTGGAAAACCTACCAGTAAATCTCGCTTGCCCTGGCCAGGGACTTTGCGTAATGGTTCTCTGACATAGCGCGATATCAACTCCCAATACCGGGAGAGACGAATCCTGTCTAACCGCCACTGCCTCCAAGTATTTCGGGACTGCACCCAACTGCTACCTGTTTGCACGACTCCTTTGAGCTGTGGTTGGGTAGCAATTTAAGAACAGTGGGAACACACTCGAGGCGAAGCAGCAGTGTCAAGTCTGCGGACTATGCTGTACTCATGTCACCTGGGAACTGTTAACTGACGACGGGTATAATACCAACCAACAGTTCCCTGCGAGTCCTGTCCAGTGTATCCGTAACCCAACGTGCACCTGTATACTATCTCCAGTACGACATACTGATGGCTGTGGGACAGACCATCTCCCCAACTGGGATGAGAAGCGTACACACTAGTCTACTCCAGAGTATCGATGCCCTGTCTCGATAATCCTACGACTAGGGACCTGAAAAAGGATGTGCTTGTAGACTACCCAGCCCCCACTAGTGTGACTGCCATCACAACGCTGGTAGTCAAGCAAGATCCTAAGGGCTCTATCAATACGTACACATATATTAAGATAGATAAAACCAAGTAGCATACTACCATGTTTAGCAAGACTGTTAATATAACTGTGAATATCCCAAGCTTCCATTAAGTAATATACAAGATTGTATGATACAATAATAGCCCCTAGGGCATATACACTAACACCGACCAGGGTGTGCGGCGCCTGAGGGTCGATCTGAGGATACGGCGCCTGAGATATATGAGTATTTACGTGCCGATGCTGGGCACGGTTTTCATGATGTTTTCGAGTGTCAATGCTAGGCACTCAGGTTCCATGATTTTGATGTGTCGTGAGGGACACCGTTGATTTATATCCTCATACTTTCATGCACACTCTTTTATGATATTTACATGCATACAGACATTGATTATATGGGTGGACGAGATCAACATGCATACATGCATTGATTTTACTGTTGGATGTTATCCACATGCTTATAGGCATTGACTACCTTGTTGGCACATATACAGACCCGGTCACCCTAGATATCGTAGTATTACCTTTATGATATAGTCGACCTAGGAGTCGTTGTTTATTCGATTTCTATCTGTTGATATTTTTCTACTCACGAGTTGGCAACTCACCCCCGTTGTGCCACAGATCTTGCAGGTTGACCGCTTGGATCCGTAGCAGCTTCGCTGGCACACAGTTGCATTCGAGTGTTTTGTATTGGTAGGTGGGACACTTGTATCGTACCTACTCTTGTATATATATTTCATATTGTATCTAGTTAACTCCATCAATCAAAATTAATAAATTGTATAAGTAATGAGACTTAGGGAGATTGTGGTTGCGAGACTTTGAGCGAGGGGTTTTCCGCTACTTGTAGTTGATGTCTTGCTTATTTCTTTATGTTTTGTGGTGAACTTCACCGTTGGGCGTCGTATACTTATATTTACTGTCTTGCGTGGTTGTGATCCGCCGTTTGGCGAAGAGCTAGCTCTCTCTTGGGGATGCCATCATTCTTATTATGTATTTGTGGTTTTGGATCAAAATATACAAAGGAGGTGCTGCCCAAATTTTCAAAAAGACGAAACATGTTTTTTAAACTTACATAATCCACTTGCATTTTCATGTTCCTTTTTATGCATTAAGAAAATTGATTTCATTTTGCCTGTATTTCAAAAATTCACCTCCTTTATTTTTCTTAAAAGGTTTAGATTTCTGGGTTTCAGCTTACTTGAATTACGTTACGCCTTTAGACGTTGCGTTATTTGAGTGCTGGTCACGAGCTAATATTTCGGGTCGTGACAAAGTCAGTATCAGAGCGCTAGGTTTAACCTTGGTTCGAGTCTATGTTTGACTATGCGGAGTCTAGGGCGGGTTTGTATTTCGGAACCTAGGTTTGATCTTACGGAACTTAGACTTGAACGGCGGGGGGGAGGGGTATTGGACCCGAACTTTCATTTCATAGGCTGACCCTGATTGATGGAGTATGTAGCTTGAGTAGAGTGACGTACCGTACATATGTTCCGCGGCATATTTACGATACGATACTCCGCTTAAGAAACCTTAGGATGTACATATTTTTGAGATCTATGATTCTCTTCGTACCCTTGATTATACATCCATTTGAGATCCTTGATTCTATTTGTCTCCATGATCATACTCTCGTTGATGTTGTTCCTTCTTATGATCATGTATCCATTCTGGATCTGTCGTTTCCTTTCATGCCGTTGATCTGCTTCTTCGATCTCGATTGAGGTTCCTGTCACCATGGTTTGAGCGCAGATTGAGCTGCTGCTAGTGATGCAGTCAGGGTGAGCTCGTCTGGTACGAGGACTGACCATCGTGTTTTCTGGTGACACGGGAATGTCTCGAGATAGTATTTATGTTGTGACCTCTCGGATGAGGCGAGTGTTTGGTTTTTACACCGGATGTTCGGGCCACTAATAGAGATGCCAGCTGCGAGAGGACTGTTGATGTACAACATACATCAGAGATATTGATGTCGCCTACCGTGGAGACAGATGACCCAGCTGTTGCTGAGATTGATAGGATGTCGCTTCCAGAGCTTATGAGCTGAGATCGCCGGAGCTTCTAGGCAGAAATGTGATATATGATAGCTAGTCTACCCTGATTTGAGAGGCGAAGGTGATTCGTCAGATTAATACGCCGACGCAGGCCCAGTTGAGTTGGAGATTTTCAGTGTGGAGAGTTTTACTCAGATCTAGAGCAGACAGATCCAGAGATGGCCGCTGATGTATCGCCTTTCCTGGAAGATTGAAGCATTGTTTAGCGTGCAGACGGAGGGTATTCGCATGTAGGCTAGGCGAAGTTAAAAGTTCGAGCGAGTGTCAGAAACCCATTTTTCCCAAGTTTAAAGTGTTCGGAGGAACATGCAGGTAATTCTGTGGACCCTCTAGAAGAATGAAACCCTAACTCGACATGATGACCATGGAACCGCTTTGAACCGTAGGGTTTGTGGCAGTTTAGAGGTGCCATCAGTGAGACTTGGGTTTGCCCTTCTACGGCTGGTCCAGAGGTGCTGTGGTATGTACCAGATATTTTTAGACTGCGCTCAGGTGTTGAGCCTTCGGGAAATTTTAGGACCTTGATGACTCGATCGAAAAGTTTGACGTCGTCCAGATATCATGTAATAAGAGATCAGCAAGCTGACCAGTTTCGGATAGAAGACCTCACCCAGATGTGTTGTGAGTAGATCTAGGACGAACGAGTATTGAGTATTCCTCCGATGGTTGGGACGAGTCCCCGAGGACGTGTTCGGCTAGATATCTTCTACAGAGTGATGAGTATACCGAGTTCACGATTTCTAGTCCGTGTGAGAGACTTTGGATTGACCGTGGCCGAGAACAGTAGTAGTATGCAGATAGCAAGACGTGACGTCGAAGCGGACGATGATAAAGGCGAGTGGAGCCAGAGGTTCATGCGAGATGCTGATGGGCTGTTACTACTCCCTGTCGAGATTAGAGATCTGATATGTATACAGAGGCGTTGGGATACGGCCTGTTCCCGAGGGAAGGTGTGCAGAACACGCAGATGTTCAGAAAACGAGAAAAGATTATGCAAGAGTACCAGCCTCCGTACAGTTCGGCATAGGCGAGATCGGAAGAGACCTTGAGAAGGATTCCTTCTGGGACACTACTACAATGAGAATTGCACCCAGGATCAGATGTGTCACGTGTATTCAGAGAGCCAGAGGCCGACGCCAGTGACGTGCTGCCTTACGAGTGGTCATGATGATTGACCGGGAGATGACCAGAGAAGTGCCAGAACGGAATCGTCCCCGTTCGCACACCTGACAGGGCCGATGAGCCGATGGATTGCGAGATTGGTAATCCGAGGAGAAGATGAGTACCCAGAGACGGAGGACGCCAGACCGTGAGCAGGAGGCAAGCGGATGTTCTTGTTCTGCCGGTTTTGGGCGCACCGATTCATTTTTCGATATTGTAGGAGGTGTACCTCAATGTCCTTTGTTGCGATTTGCGTTTGTGATCTGAGTATCATGCTTATATCGCTTGGATTTGAGTTTTGATGACAAGTTTCCTGATATTGATTTCGTGCACCATGGCTGCACCTTCTGGGTATTTACATTTTGTGCATAGTTATTGAACTTGAGATATGTTTTTATACACTATTGTGTTGGTTTTTGATTTGTGCATATTTATTGCACTTGATATCGGTTTTGTGCCTTGGCTGCACATGTTTATGATTTCGTGGACTTCATACAGTTGATTCGATTTTGTGCGTGTGGTACGCACTCGATTTGATTTTTGCACTCGGTATAGCTTATATGTGCTTGTAGTGCATTGATATGTGTTTTGTGCACACAGTTGCACACGTTTATGATCTTATACACCTTGGTACACTCGGTGTCATTCTTATACGCATTTGAGTTATTCATGTGATTTTCGTGCCTTGGTTGCACCCGATTTATGTCTTTGAGTATTTGTGTTGCCAGGTTTTTGTTTTCTTGCGCGTTGGTACTGGCCGTTCGTTTTCGTGCATGCTACTGCACTATATGCTTTTACGGACCGACGCGCTTTGGATGGATTTTTGCGCATATTAGACGCATGATATGAGATGTGGTTTTGTGTATACCGGATGCACTCAATTGGGATTTTCATTCGTGCATGTTAGTTGCACCGGATGCACTCTAGATGCACTTGATATCGTTGTCGTGCACACCCGTTGCACTGGACAGATATTTTCGTGCACACCCGTTGCACTGAGTTTTGCTTTTGTGCATATTGTTGCATTTGTATTTGTATTTGATTTCCGTGAGCACCAGACGTACGTGATTGTTGGATACGCCTTTTTGAGGCTGATTTTGGTTTTGAGCACTTTATTTTCATGTTGGGCACTATAGTGTGTAGTAGCCAAACAGGACTGATCTGAGGACAGCATCTGAGTACTTTTCATGCATTAAAAGATTACCAAGAGGGTTTTCAAAAGGAGCTATAGTCTCTCTAGTTCCTACGTATCCGTGAGCGATAAGAACGTTTATAAAGGAAAACCTTTTGGGATATTTTGAAAACGGTGGGACGTGTAGTTAGGAAAACATATATGGACATATATTATTATTTTAAAATGAGCGTCCGTTACTTATACCGTGAGTTATGCATTAACGCGACGATTTAGAAAAGATTTTTGCATGAGTTTTATTCATATTTTGAAAGTTTTCCAAAAATGCGTACTATACACGTATTATAGTATTTGACTAGTGTATATTGGATTTCAGTAGTGGATTTTGAGATCTGTATCTCCATTATTACTCCGAGGATATGTGTGCAAATTCGATGATTTGCGTGATACTTGATGGAGTTCGATTTTGAGTTTTGTACTCGTTTTCATGCGCACTTGATGCACGGTGCTATTTCTGTATCTTCCATGATTTCGGAGCCCCGTTGATTTGAGTTGATTATTGAAATGTTTTAGATTTTGGGGGTTTAAATTTAAATTCGGGGACCGAATTTATTTAAGGGGGGAAGACTGTAACATTTCAGAAAATATAAAATATTATTTTTGGAATTTAATATTAAAATTGTATTTTTCCCGAAAACTGCCCGATTCGCGAAATTGGGGTTTTCGAAAAAGGGTATAAATATATACCAATAATTATGAAATAAATGGAAATTAAAATGATTTATTCATTTAATAATATAATTAAAGGATTTGGTATTTTAAAAATTTATTATATGCAGTTTTGATAAACACCCTATTAGTGCACTGCTAATCGCGATTAGGCCAAATCCGTGTTTTTACAGTTTTCATGGTTAGTGCACAATGAAATGTTTCATTTGGTCACATATTGTTTCATTTCATTTGGGTTATGTGTTATGGTTTATTGGTAGTGAGAAAAGGAAAAAGAAAAGAAAAATGTGTAATGATGAATTGGAGAGAGAGAGGGGACATAATGATGACTTGGAGAGAGAGTGTGAGAATATTAGAGAGAGAGAGAGGAGAGGGCAGCCACATATCCCTCCACCATCATTGATTTTCTTCTCCTTCTTCATCTTCCTCACCCTCATCTCCCTCCACCTTCAAACCCTAAATCCATCTCCAAAACTCCATCCAAACCATATACTCCTTTCACAAAAAACGATCCCCTCTTCATGCTCTTCACATTGAACCAAGAAAAATGAGATTTTGGCAACTTTGGGACTTCTAGGGTTTTCTTAAGAGACATACATGAGGTATATTTCTTTCCATGTTAGTTTAGTTTGAATTTCTAGCTTTTAGTTTAACTTAGAACTCGTTTAGTGGTGATTTGTGGAGATTAGAAAACCCTAGTGAGGGTTTGAGTGAAATTGTGGATTGATGATGTTTGAGTGGCTGTGGAGGGGCTGTATAATACCTGAGAATGAGTATGGGAAACCAAAATACGGATTTGGGATTTGAGTTCATGTCTATTTTGTGGAAATAAAAGGTGTGCAGGGAAATATGGAGCAACCCAAGGGATTTTTGAGAGTAGCAAACAATACCAGGGACCTAGATACACTACCAGGAGACCACTATGACAAAACGAACCCTATTGGAGCCAGAAGGGCCGAGGAGGCCCGATTTTAAGGCTAGGTGGCCGACCACTTGGTGGGGTGGGGTGTCGGGGTTGGTCCAGTAGCTCAAATACACAATATACATCACCCTAGATTTGTTTGCTTGGCTTTATTTGACCTGAGTCAAAATCTGGGAACATTTTAGTGTGATTTTGGCTATGTTTTCTGTATTTTGAAATGTTAATTCTTGTTATTTGGATTTGTATTTGGTTGTGGGATGTTCGTACATCAACAATAAGGGTTGTTTGTTTGATTTTGTACGCGTATGCTATAGGTTCTAACCTACGACCAAGTCGTGTGCCGTTTTGGATTTCAGAACTTGATTTTAATAGCGTTGCGATGTGTGTTGTTATTGTAGGTACCTTTGCGTAGATTCCGAGGCGACGGAGCATAGCATCATCGAATTCGGCAAGCGAAGACCAAGGTGAGTGGATCTATATCCACGGGGGAAGTCGGGTGGATGGCGTATAGCACCCTCGCAAAGTTTTGATGGAGACTGATTTATAGAATATGGTTAAGGGAACCAAGATTAGGAAACTAGGGTTAGAGATGAAAGATAGTTAGCGAAACTATATTAGAAGCAAAATGACAGTTAGAAGTGATATGATACGACTAATATGAAATGACGGGAATTGAGGATGGTATTTGATGATTTTGCCGTTAGGGTACTATAGGACTAGATAGTCGACGTAGATGTGTCATCCGAACCATACATATTTCTAAACTGAAGAATCGTATGCATCTTTTAAACAGTTACCTTGAGGGACATTACAGATTTTCAAATGATATCTTTTCCTTAAAAACACTGTAACCCCTATTTTCAAAACTACGATTAGCTTCTTTTAAAATCTGCATGTATGGTTCGGGTGTGTATGTTAGATTAGATACTTATACTTAGTAGAGATAAAATGTTTATGTAAACTCGACTTGATGTGAGATATAAATGCGTTGAAAGAATATAATGACGGATATGATGATATTTTGGTATACGGGTGTGAGTCGATTGAGATGATGGATACTGTGTCGGTCCCCTGATAAGAGATCGTTATGGATGTGACCTGGGACACACACACACACACACATATATATATATATATATATATATGTATATAGAATGTTGTGAATCATGGATGATAGGCCGTACGTGATATTAGGTCGTACCCTCATTGTCGTAAAGGTTGATAGGATCCCTAATGTTTTAAATGCCGCCGTACGATGTTCTTTTCCGTACGTGATGAGTTTGATTTTATGATTGATCCATACCCTTGACTAGAGGATGCCGTACGATAGATTATATCGTCCGTGATGTTGTGTGGCTAGATGTCGATTGATATATTCACCGACTCGGTCATTTTAGATACGTATACCCGTCAGCATTTGCATATGATTTACCTTATGCTGCATTCATGTTATTCGCATCGCATTACTTATACTTTTTCTAGTACACCTGCACCATTATCGATGATGCGTATGTTACACTTACACAGATTTGCCGGCTCACACACTTCATCATCGATAATTGCCATGTCACTACACAGTAGGATTGCTGCATCATGATATGACTCTTCGCATAACATACTTGTGTATATATATCGTTGTGCATTCATGCCTACATCCATACTTATTACACATACATAGACGATGTTGCATTTGACTTTGGAGAAATTGGGAACCGCGGGATATTTTTAAAAACTGGAATCATTTTAAAAGAGCGATTTTCCCTTAATATGTCATATTACTGTCTCATGTTGCATGATATACGGAGATGCTTACATTTCTATCATATGTCGCATACATCATGCTTTATGATTTTACGCATTGAGATATGCTGTTTTCATGAGATTTCTGGATTTGAGAACCGTGGCGATTTCAAAAGAAAGCATGTACTGTTTTAAAAACCCGGTTTCTATTGATATGATATTTCAGTACGTCCACCTTGTGTTTTCTCGGTTCTGAGAGCGACATGTGAAACCCGATTCGAGGAGGCGGATGAGGCCGATTGTGGGTACACGGTGGACCCGGTAAGGTACCCCGGGGCAAGAAGTTCGAGGTGTAGACGATGAGCCTGGCAAGGAAGCACTATATACCGGTGATTGTATTTGGACTCGGCGGTTATCCGGAGGATACCGACCGGAGTAGCGAGATGGATTTGAGGGCTGATCAGGGTATGCGGCGCCTGAGGGCCGATCTGAGGGTACTGCGCCTGAGATATATATGGATTTACGTGCCGATGCTGGGCACGGTTTTCATGATGTTTTTGAGTGTCGATGCTAGGCATTCAGGTTCCATGATTTTGATGTGTCGTGAGGGACGCCGTTGATTTATATCCTCATACTTTCATGCACACTCTTTTATGATATTTACGTGCATACTGACATTGATTATATGGGTGGACGAGATCCACATGCATACATGCATTGATTTTACTATTGGATGTTATCCACATGCTTATATGCATTGATTACCTTGTGGGCACATATACAGACCCGGTCACCCTAGATATCGCAGTATTACCTTTATGATATAGTCGACCTAGGAGTCGTTGTTTATTCGATTTCTATCTGTTGATATTTTTCTACTCACGAGTTGGCAACTCACCCCCGTTGTGCCACAGTTCTTGCAGGTTGACCGCTTGGATCAGTAGCGGCTTCGCTGGCACACAGTTGCATTCGAGTGTTTTGCATTGGTAGGTGGGACACTTGTATCGTATCCACTCTTGTATCTATATTTCATAATGTATCTAGTTAACTCCATCAATCAAAATTAGTAAATTGTATAAGTAATGAGACTTAGTGAGATTTTGGTTGCGAGACTAAGAGCGAGGGGTTTTCCGCTACTTGTAGTTGATGTCTTGCTTATTTCTTTATGTTTTGTGGTGAACTTCGCCGTTGGGCGTCGTATACTTATATTTACTGTCTTGCGTGGTTGTGATCCGCCGTTTGGCGAAGTGCTAGCTCCCGCTTGGGGATGCCATCATTCTTATTATGTATTTATGGTTTTGGATCAAAATATACAAAGTAGGTGCTGCCTAAATTTTCAAAAAGATGAAACATGTTTTTTAAACTTGCATAATCCACTTGTATTTTCATGTTCCTTTTTATGCATTAAGAAAATTGATTTCATTATGCCTGTATTTCAAAACTTCACCTCCTTTATTTTTCTTAAAAGGTTTAGATTTCTGGGTTTCAGCTTACTTGAATTACGTTACGCCTTTAGACGTTGCGTGATTTGAGTGCTGGTCATGAGGTAATATTTCGGGTCGTGACAACAGTCCCGAGTCACATGGAGGCAATGAGTGATAGGAGGGGATTCGTCTCTCCCGGTATTGGGGGTTGATGTTGTGCTATGCTCAAAGTGCCATAACTGAGATCCCTAGCCAGGATAGATGAGATTTACTGGTAAGTGTTATCAGTAGTTTCTCGACCCGTTATGGACCTTACATCGGCATAACTTATCAAACTATTAGGGTCTGAAGTTTACCACCCCTAGGAGAGATATGCGGCATATCAGACGAAGAGACCGGACTGTACGGTAGTGTTACTGATTGGATTCGCAGGAGTATGAGCAGGCTTTCTTGTTGATCTTCTGATCGCTCAATACCCGGGTGGCCGTTACGTTTAGCACGCCTCTTGTGGCTTTTGGGTGTTTGATATGATCATCACCTACTGCCGGCGTATTGACGAGTCTTTAGAGTCCTACACAGAGGTTTCCTGGCTCAGGCGAAATGGAGTAGGAGCACATATGTGATATGTACGAGACCGAGATTAATACGTGTATGTGATACCGTATTCTATTCTCGCGATTTGTTTCATCGGTCGGTTATATGAGATATAACCGGGTTATCGAATCAAGTGTTGATTCGATAAATTGATACACATGATATTAGTCGGTTATATGTGATATAGCCGGATTATTAAATCAAGTGTTGATTTAATAATCTAATGTATAATTATATACTTGATATATTAATTTACATTAACTAGTCTTAGCTCACTTAAGATTACTTTTCTCACTTGATTGTGAATAAAGTGTATATGTGATATATATTTGTGTACATAGTTTGTGTCATGCTTGATGATGCATGCAACTTGGGTGTGTGTGTGACTTACACCATGCTTACATGTAATGTAAGGTTTTTAATGGATTAAGTAATTCAAAATAAGTGGTATTTTGTCATGGCTTGTAAGCTTGTGGAAGCTTGTAGATCTTTTGACCAAGTCCACTTGTTTTGTTTCACTTGGAAGCTTGTGGAAGCTTGCGGAAGCACGATAGTGTTGCTGAATTGATGCTTGAATTTTCTATGGTATATTCTCTGCTTTCTTATCTCCCCTCTTATTTGTCCAATAATAATTTTTTTGCAGGATTCTTTGCAAAAAATCGCTGCGCTAAAAAAAAAAATTTTTTTGTTGCGTTTCTTGAAACCGGTTGTTTGTGCATATTTTAATATGGACAATTAAGGGGCAAAGAACAAATTCAGATTAGGTGGGGATTTCATTACCCTTCCTAATCCCTAAAAATCACAAAACTAGCACTCGCATCACCCTTCATTAATTAAAAAATATCTATACCGAGACTCTAAGGACCGTCGCGCTCAATTAGGACAGAAGAAGGTCGTGGGTAATCTATTGCTTATCCGCATTTCTTTTGTGGTGTCTAAGGTAAATATGTCTAAGGAAAGTGGTTACTTAATTAGGCCCGCTACTTACGTAGCGGATACCTCCCACTTACCTGGCACTTACCTAGCTATAGGAGGGATAAAGAGGTAGTAGAGGATTTATCCTGCGATTTGTCTTCTGGAAGTCTAGGAGCGGTCTAGTGACTTGACCTAGGTGACCGTAGATCTAGGGTTGATTGCGCATTTTTTTTGTGATTTTTTCTAAATCCGTATTTTTCAAAACAAACCAAAAAACAAACCAAACTTTTCTCTAATTATCACAGACGCTGCCACTTGTGCTAAACCGCTTAGTGCATGCTCGGCTGGACACGGGATTCTAGTGCCCGTCTTGTCCGTGTTTCTCCTATCGACTCCGAACTCGGTAATTCTACATCTTCTTTTTCCCCACCCACTATATCGACCGCGATGGAAGGATTTCCATCAAACTTTAATAACACCACTCTGCCACCACCCGCAGGTGCGCAGAACCTATCGCGCATCTCTCTCCAAGAGAGATGCTACCCTATTCGAGGTTCTCTTTCTACTTGTCTTTCTATTCCACCAGCCAATGGGGATAATTTCGAAATCAAATCACACTATATCAATCTTTTGCCTAAATTTCACGGTCTCGAGTCTGAAGACGCATACGTTTTTATCACCAAATTTGAAAACGTATGTGCTATGATGGGCACTTCACAACTTTCTGTGGATGGTATGCGTTTACGTCTTCTCCCATTCACTTTGTGCAATTTAGCCGAAAATGGCTTTATAACACAGCTGCACACTCTATTTCAATCTGGGATGAATTCTTCATAGCATTCCTTAAGAAATTTTATCCCAATCATAAGACCGCCCGTGTCCGTAGCGAAATCAATCAATTTACCCAGCTTCCCAATGAACAATTTTGGAAGTGTTTTGAACGGTTCAAGGATCTGCTTGTCCATTGTCCTCATCACGGAAACCATAGATGGGATCTGTGCCGATCATCTATGAGGGCATTAATCCAACAACAAAGCAGATGCTTGAATCCATGTGTCAAGGCAATTTCATGTCTAAAGACGATGGTGAATCTTGGAAATTTTTAGAAGATTTTGCTGAAAAACCTTTGCAATGGGAGAGTGTTAGTCAACCATCGTCTAGGGGAGGTATCCATCAACTTGATGTTTCCATAGCAGTCAAAGATGAAATGGCAGCAGTGCAAAAAAAACTTGAAGTTATGGAACATAAATTTTTATTAGCCTCCCTAAACCAGGTCACACTCCCTAAAACCGTGTGTGGATGTTGTTCCGATCCATCACATTTGACGGAAGAATGTCCTTTGAATTCTCCGTATCAAGGTCAAGAACACACTGATGCTGCTTTTCAGCAACGACCTAGAAACGATCCTTATTCTTCCACTTATAATCAGCGTTGGAGGAATCACCCTAATTTTGCTTGGAACCACACCAACATCAAAATACGGTTCCAAATCAAAATAACTTTCAATGGGTCCCTCCACAACAACAGCAACCAATACAACTGAGTCAGCACCCCTTTCAACCACAAAATTTTCAAAATCCGGCCAACACTTCTGCACCGTTTAATAATTCTTTGCAATTGGCCGGTACCGATAATTCCTCTTCACTCGAACGAACCTTGGATTTGTTTATGAAATATTCCATCCAAGTGTCGGCTGATATAAGGTCTTCTATCGATGATATAAAGAAGAACTCCGCCTCCCACCGTGAGAGTATTAAATCGATAGAAGCATAAATTGCACGATTAAATGCCGAAATGAGTGCTAGAGAGAAAGGGAAACTTCCATCTCAACCCCTAATGAATCCTGGGCACTCACAACACTACAATGTGAATGCTATTACCACGTTGAGATCTGGAAAAGTGCTAAACAACTATATCGGTGAACATATTGATAATGATGAAATAACCAATGACGCCCCGGCTTCCGCTTCCACTTCCACTTCTGACCCTACTTCATCTAGTCCACTATCTTCTTTCGAGCCTATTCTCCGTTTTCCTCAAGGCTCGAACCCTCAGCCCACTTCTTCTAGTCAACCAAATACGATCCCCACTTCAATTCTGGGATCTGTACCACCCACACGACTTTCTCCAATGTCGAACCCAGCTCTTATTGCTAAAGCTCCTTATCCAAATCGGTTTAGGAAAAACAGACCAAGTCTACAAATGGAGAAGATTGTGAAAATGTTTATGAAGTTGTCAATTGAGCTGAACATTTACAAGTTGAGAAGTGAACCCTCCGAACCTTCTACTCAAATATGTTCTTTCGAATTAATGGATATCGACAGCAGCAAATTTGAACAGCTTCATGATACTGATCTAGACTCTCTTAATACGTTTTTGTTTTACCCAGCTATTTGTTATACACATACGGACTCATCTATCGAGCTGTCCGGGTCAACATCTAACGCTGATTATGAACCTTTTATAGAGTCTGAGTATCATCCCGTTCTTTCTGATGAGATTATTTTTCGGGGTATCGATGAAAGCTTTGAAGAAATTTTCGCTGATGAACTCGCAATTTTAGAAAACACAGGAGTTGTGATGAATAAACTCCAAAACAAAGAAGTTGAATCACCACCCCTTCTTCTTGATAATTATGAGAATGCGAGTAATCCATCATCATCATTGTGTCATCTCTCCAAATTGAGATTTTAACCTGTTCTATTACACCACTTATCTCTTCCCTACTTCTTCTTGGCTCTATATAACATGTTTTTCCACCAATCGGTGCATTACATTGATAAAATCTTTGAATGGTTGGTGTTGACTTTTAGTCTTTGTAAAGCATTGCATTGACCATTAACTTTACCCCCCTCTTATGATTTTAAAAGTTTAATATTATTTAACTCAAGTTGGGGGGGTTTATATTTTTGGCTCTTGAAAATAAAATTTGTACACAAAATTGTGAGCCAAAAATAAGTTTGGGGGAAGATTTTCACGTCCATTTATTCTTACCCCCGTTAATAACTTTTCCTTCCAAGTCTACAGGATTTTGAGATTTAAAAGATGACAACAGTGAGGACACTGCTGTAAACAGGTTTGGGGGAGGTTTGTGCTTATTTACGCATTACTTTGCATTACACTTTGCATAAGCACAAAGAACAAAATTTTCAAAATTTTCTTTTATAATGAAAGATTAGAAAGTGAAAAATTACATTTAAAAGAGTGGAAAAATTTAAGAAAACCAAGAAAATTGGATGTTTTCTTAAACAAAACTAGCAATAAGTAGTTACGAGTCGTTGTCCCAAGGGTTAGTAAGATGAAGGAAGTCGCTAATCTGAGGATAAAAATAAGTCTGAAAAATAGTTCCTATTCTGGAAGTCAAACATTTGAACGTTGATACCTTACTATACGCACTTACGCACGTCTTGAAACTCGGGATAGTAGAGGATACCTTGAAATGCTCTTGTCTAAAAGCCAAAGTACGAAGAAAATAATAAATGAAGCATAAAAGTATAAAATGGTGAAGAAAAATTAACACTGGTTTTATAATCACCAAGACAGCATAAAAAATATAGCGAGGGTGCTTTATCACCTAGTGCCTTAGACCAACTGGTTTGGGAGTCACTGCTAAGCCTTAGGTGTTGCAAGACGAAGAAATTGCTAATTATGCCTAATATATAAGCACATTGAGTAGTCGGTCGATTAGTACCTCAAGAAGTATTAACGGTCGCATGAAGAATGTGTGAGCAATTCCATCTAAAATATTCACTGACTAAAAAGTACTGAGATAGATGGACAAGAGTATGATAGCTTGAATTGAATTCTCCGAGTGTAGGGATGTCTTTTACACACACGTAGGGGTATATGATCGGTGTTTGGAAGGAAGGTAGGGATGAAGAATAAAGGCGATGTTTTATTGAGGGATGATGTGATTTTTAACATATTTTCAAGTAGTATCCGGCGAAACCTCGCCTTGAAATCCCGACGGACCACAACATCCTTAAACTAGCATTGGACCGAGATGTCCCTAAACTAAGAATGGACCGCAACGTCCTTAAACTAGCTGTGGACCGAGATGTCCCTAAACTAACAACGGACCGCAACGTCCTTAAACTAGCTGCGGACCGAAATATCCCTAAACTAACAACGGACCGCAACGTTCCTAAACTAACAATGGACCGTAATGTCTTTAAACTAAATACGCCGCCTCAAAACATGGCGACAGTGGAATCCAGGTCCACAAGTCCTAGCAGTGAGGATTGCAACTTAAGTCCTTCTGGTTACACAGCTACCCAGGTCGGCGATGTCCCACCGTGATCGGAAAAAAACATGTGGTATGCCCACAAGCAAAAGGGGCACGGATGAAAACCCGAAAGGGCGTGAGTAAAAACAGTAGGGCTACCGGCGAGCTTATGAAAACCCGCAAGGGCGCATACTCGTAAAAAAAATTCATGCACACTTAAAAGGTCCTCTCGACCTTGTAAGGAGAAAATACCTGCGTGAGATCCTTAGGACTCACAAAAGGGAGCAACACACTTAGGGATCCACATGATTCCTAAGGAAAAATTGCACTTACGAGATCCTCACGACTCGTAAGGAGAATCCCCCTTATGAGACCCTCACGGATCATAGGATCGAAAGCCTTAAGTTACAGGGATCTGAACATGTTCGTAAGCCATCACATTCCCCAAGTTGCCCTACATGCGGTCCAATATCGGCCCTTGTATACAATCCACGGGCACAAATAAACGTTTCCCCCACCAAGTCCCACCAATAACGAGGAATGTCCTCATGTGGTGAACGACACTTGTAAGTCCTCTCGACTTATAAGGAGAAAACACTCTTGTAAGATCCTTACGACTTATAAGAGAACAAACACTTAGGAATTCTCACGACTCCTAAGGAGAAAACACACCTACGAGATCCTCACGACTCGTAGAGAGAAACACCTTTATGAGACCCTTACGGCTCATGAAGTCAAAAGCCTTAGTCGGCAGGATCCTAACCCTGTTTGCTAAGCCACCTTTGTTCAAATCAACTAAGGCAAATAATGATTCGCTTATGACAATATTCCAGTTGTAGCGATACTGATGCCTAAATCGGTATCAAATTCCAAGTCCTTTCACGGCAAATGATGATTCGCTCCTAGCCATATTCCAGTCGCAGCGATGCTGATGCTAAGATTGGTATCAGATCTCAAGTTCCATACTCGTAGCAAAAAATCAGCGAGCCAAAAATGCATATGAAATAGCTGAAATGATATAGCAACTCGCAACAAAAATCAGCGAGTAAAATATATGCGTATAAAAATAGCCGAAATGATTGGGCAACTCGCAATAAAAAGCAACGAGTAAAGAAAAGAAAAATAGCCGAAATGATTGGGTGATCGCAACTTTCGCGATATAAAAAGCTGAAATGAGAGAGCATCGCGGAAAGAAACAAAAAAATGAAATGTTTGCCATACAGGTGAGATCACATCGACCCATGTATACAATCCATGGGCACAAACAGAATGGGAACCATATTACTCCACCGGGCTTCTGATCAGTCGAAAATATTGCATTTTTAACACATCAATTTTCCTACTATTTGCAATCATCTAAAGGTGTTTGGTATAAATATAGCATATATTAGCAATTTGTCTGCCAAAATTCCAAATAATATGTCTTATACATTATAACCAGCATTATGAGGGAAATTGTGTGTTTATTATTGCATACGTGATCTTTTGTGTATCAGACACTTGTCTCGAGATTGTCTGCATGAAATTCTCCAGGTAAAAGAGCCGGAACTGCTAAAAGTGCAGATAAAATACGTCAAAGCCAAGACTTGTAATCTGGCAGTAAATAAGAAAGTATAAAAAGATTCCAGACATAAAATAAGGCCCTAAGGATCAGCACCAAATCAATCTGAGTATTCCATGCAGAGATCACCTTAAACGGCCGCAGATCAACGGTCGAGTCAGGCCGATCCGTCGCGGATCCGCGGCCACGTTGACTAGTCGGCGGTTGGTCATGTTGCAGAAGTCTCCTTTTAAATGGCCAAACTTCTTCAAGACACTTCAGTTCCTAGAGATCTCCAGAAGCTTCCCCTCAAACAGCCAAGTTTCTTGTGCAAGTTTCATAACCACCAAGCTTCTCATACAAACTAGCTAACTACCTTAATCTAGAAACTTCTATACAACTACCTAGCTTTCTATGCAAGCTTCATAACAACCAAGCTTCCAAGGGAAGCTAGATCTAGCTTCTAAGAGAAGCTTGAGGGGAAAACTATTAAAGGGCATCTAGGGCATCATTACAGAGGTTGTTGAATATTGAGCCAAAAATTCCACGAGTTGAGTGACACAACTTGCAACTTAAAACCCTAGCCCCGAATCTAATTCAAAAGCCAATTCGAGATTCATCGAGTACCGATTCAAGCAAGCAAATGGAGATCCTTTGAAGCAACGCCGACCTTCATCCGAGCAAGAGATCCACGACGATCCGCGACTCAAGAAGATCGATGCGAAGCTAATTTCGGCGGATCTAGTTACCTCCTCAAATCTTGCAATCTCGAGTTGAGTCAATTGTATCTAATTGTCGATTAATAAAAGTGAATATTGTAAATCTTGCTTCTTTACATTCTTGCATTATGAAAATTTATCGATTCTTGGTTCTTTCCTTTTTCATGATGTGTGAGTGAAATCTCCGGTTGTAGCGGAATCGAGAAAATAGATAGATGATGATGATTAAATTCTTGAACGATTCTTAAGTCTTACGAGTTTTGTAAACTTTAGGAAATTGAATCAACGATGACCTAGTTTTGAGCGAGATACTTTCTTGAATGTTTTCGTTCCAAATTAGAGATCAACAATCGATGATTCAATTTGCTAGAGGCTAGAATTTGAATGATAATCAATGAAAGGATAAGGGATGATGATGAAGAAAGCCTAGTTTCTTCAATAGTTCCCTAATCCTTGTTGATCGTCATCGATCTAGCAACAAATCTTCAATAGATTAGAATTTGTAATAATTAGTATTCATCATCACTATCTATTGGATCGATTCCGACAAGCCTCTTTACAAATCTTGATAATTCAAACAATTTGGGAACATTTCTTGATTCTTGATTTTAGATCTTTACTTTCTTTAAGTTTCTTGAAAATAAAAACTCACAAATCTTGAATCAATTTTATTGCAATTTCTTTTATCTTTTAATTTTCGACTCAACTAAAACAATAACGAGCAAATCACACTTTCTCAGTAGACGATCCGCATTCACCAACGAAACTACAATAGACACTGTCAATTGATTGCGGTATAAATTTCTTTGGTTGTGATCTTTTACACTTTTCAAAACATGACACGGAAACGATATCAATCAAATGGCGTCGTTGCCGGGGATAGTGTGCTAATTTGTTCATTTTTGTAAATTGAGTTGGAAAATTTATTATTCCATCAGAATTTTTAGATCAAAATTCACCCAAGCGCTTAACGATTTGTTGTGATTTGTTGCAAGGAGATCTGGAATCTGTGGAGCGAGAGGGAAAATTTTCAGGACATCTCAAAAAGTTCAGTATGGCAACAGAAGTATTTGTACCAATTTTTGTGCAGGTATCTCTTCATAAGACCGCGCAACCGCGGCATTAGGTGGCTTCTTGCGGCGGATCCGCAGAGGGAAAGTTGATTCCCTGTTCCAAACTTCTCAGGTCCTCTTCTGTCTTTCTTATCTCCTCCCTGCTCTATCCATTAACCAATTTCTGCAGGTTTCTTTGCAAAATTTCGCAGCGCCGCAAAAAGAATTTTTTTTGCATGTTTGATCTTGGTTGTTTGCATTTTTAATACGGAAATTAAGAGGTAAAGACCAAATTCAGATTAGGTAGGGAGTTCATTACCCTTCCTAAGCCCCAAAAATCACAAACTTGCATCCGCATTACCCTCATTAACTAAAAAATATCTAGACATGACTCTAAGGACCGTCGTGCTCACTTAGGATAGACGAAGGTCGTGGGTAATCTATTGCTTATCCGCGTTTCTTTTGTGGTGCCTAAGGCAAGTGTGTTTAAGACAAGTGGTTACTTAATTAGGCCCACTACTTACGTAGTGGAGAACCTCCCACTTACCTGGCCACAGAAGGGGCAAAGAAGCAGTAGAGGATCTATCTTGCGACTTGTCTTCTGGAAGTCTAGGAGCGGTCTAGAGACTTGACCTAGGTGACCACTATAATTAGGGTTGCTTGTGCATTGTTTGTGTGATTTTTCAAAAATCCGCCTTTTTCAAACCAAACACCAACTCATCTTTTCTCTAATTATCACTCAACGCTGCCACGTGTGCTAAACCATTTAGTGCATGCTTGGCTGGACACGGGATTCTAGTGCCCGTCGTGTCCGCGTTCCTCCTATCGACTCTGAAGTCGGTATTTCTACGTCTACTTTTTCTTCACCTACTACCACACCCACTTCGATGGACAATTCTCCATCAAACTTCTTTAACACTACTCTGCCACCGACCGCAGGTGCGCAAAATCCGCCTCGCATCTCTCTCCAAGAGAGATGCTACCTTATGCGAGGTCCTCTTTGGACCTGTCCTACCATTCCACCAGCCAATGGGGACAACTTTGAAATCAAACCACAATACATCAATCTTCTACCCAAATATCACGGTCTCGAGTCTGAAGACGCATATGTCTTTATTACCAAATTTGAAAATATATGCGCTATGATGGGTACTTCACAGTTTTCTGTTGATGCTATGAGATTACGTCTTCTCCCATTCACTTTGTGCGATATAGCCGAGAAGTGGCTTTATAACACAGCCGCACATTCTATTTCGAACTGGGGAGAATTCGTAACAGCTTTCCTAAAGAAATTCTACCCTAATCATAAGACAATTCGAGTCCGTAGCGAAATAAATCAATTTACCCAGCTTCCAAATGAACCATTCTCGAAGTGTTTTGAACGCTTCAAGGATCTGTTAGTTCAATGTCCTCATCACGGAATTCCTAGATGGGATCTGTGCAGAATCATATATGAGGGCATTAATCCTACAACAAAACAGAATCTTGAATCCATTTGTCAAGGCACCTTCATGAATAAAGATGATGGTGAAGCTTGGAGATTTTTAGAAGATTTCGCTGAAAAATCTTTACAGTGGGAGAGTGTAAACCAGTCATCATCTAGGGGTGGCATTCACCAAATTGATGTTTCCATAGGAGTTAGATCTGAAATGGCAGCAATGCAAAAGAAACTCGAAGCTATGGAACATAAATTTTTAGCAGCCTCCCTAAATCAGATATTGCTCTACAAAACTGTCTGTGGATGCTGTTCTGATCCATCTCATCTTACGGAAGAATGTCCTTTAAATTCTCCGTTTCATGGTCAAGAGCATACCAATGCTGCTTTCCAACAAAGACCTAGAAACGATCCGTATTCTTCCACTTATAATCAGGGTTGGAGGAATCACTCTAACTTTGCTTGGAACCAACAACAAAATCAAAACACGGTTCCAAATCAAAATAATTTCCAAAGGGCTCCTCTACCACAACAACAGCCATTTCAACTGACTCAGCACCCCTATCAATCACAAAACTTTCAAAATCCGGTCAACACACCCGTACCGTATAATCCTTTGCAGTTGACCGGTCCTGATAATTCCTCTTCACTCGAACGGACTTTTGAAATGTTTATGAAACAAATGTCGGCTGAATTTAAGTCTTCCCTCGATCAATTCCAGAAAAACTCTGACCTCCAAAGTGAGAGTATTAAATCGATGGAAGCTCAAATTGCACAATTAAAAGCCGAAATGAGTGCTAGAGAGAAAGAGAAAATTCCGTCTCAACCCCTACCAAATCCTGGACATTACAATGTGAATGCCATCACAACGTTGAGATCTGGAAGAGTGCTGAACAATCACGTTGGGAGAGAGATTGATGATAATGGAAAATCTATCAATAATACCCCGGCTGAGACTTTTCCTTCCACATCCACTTCTACTTCTACACCCACTTTATCTACCCCACCATTTTCTTACGAGCCTATTCATCGTTTCCCCAAGACTCGAAACCTCAGCATACCTCTTCTAGTCCATCAAAGACAATCCCCACTCCTATTTTGGGATCAGTTCCACACACACCACCTTCTCCAATGTTGGACCCAGCTTTTATTTCTAAAGCTCCTTATCCGAATCGGTTAAGGGGTAACAAACCGAGTCCACATATGGAGAAGATTATAGAAATGTTCAAACAGGTTAACATCAATATCCCTCTCCTAGATGCTATTCAACAAGTCCCCGCTTATGTGAAAATTCTCAAAGACTTGTGCACTAGGAAGAGGAAGACTCAAGTGCCCAAAAGGGTCTTCATGACTAATAATGTTAGCACTGCTTTTACCCCCACAGTTACCAAAAAAACGTAAGGACCCAGGATGTCCTACAATCTCGATTTCTATTGGGGGTAAAAACATTAACCGCGCTTTACTTGACCTTGGCGCAAGTGTTAACCTGCTTCCATATTCTGTCTACGAGCAGTTAGCGATTGGAGAGTTGAAACCAGCTCATTGTACTCTCCAAATGGCGGATCGATCAATCACCAAACCTAGGGGTGAACTGGAGGATGACTTTATTGTTCTCGATACACAATCTGTAGCAAACCCACAGAACCAAATTCCGGTGATTCTGGGTCGACCATTCCTTGCCACTTCCAATGCTGTCATTAACTGTCGAAACGGTTCAATGAACCTATCTTTTGGGAAAATGACAATTGAACTTAACATCTATAAAATTGGAAGTCAGCCGTCTGAACCTTCTGCTCACATACTTGATTTCTGTTCTGTCCACGAGATTGCTCCCGAAAGCTGCGAAGTTGATGAACTTTGCTTTGAAGATCTCGATGACACTAGCACATCAATGTTTGATCTTGAACATCTTAGTGAGGACACTCTTTCCACTCTTGAGTCTGACACTCTTGACTCTTCACTTTCTGAGTCTGTATCTTTTGCAGGCTATGAGCTTCTTTGTGACTCCGAATATCATTCGATGACCCCACCTTCCATAGTTTTTCCGCCAGCATTAGATCTCAAACTTTTACCTTCTCATCTTAAATATGCATATTTAGGTGAGAATGAGTCTTTTCCCGTGATCATATCCACTTCTCTAGCCTCAGAGTAAGAGAATGCGCTTTTAACGGTATTGAGATCTAATAGGCAGGCGTTTGGTTGGACTATGGCTGACATCAAAGGGATTAGTTCCTTAATTGTAGAACATCATATGCATCAGATGGATGAAGCCAAGCTAACCCGAGAACCACAGAGACGGTAAAACCCCGTCATGAAGGATGCGGTGAAGAAAGAAATCGTCAAATGCCTTGACAATGGTATCATTTACCCAATCTCCGATAGCCAATGGGTAAGTCCAATTCATGTCGTCCCTAAGAAATTTGGCATCAAGGTCATAATAAATGAGGCGAATGATTTAATCCAGACACGCGCTCAAACTGGGTGGAGTGTATGTATTGATTATAGAAAACTCAATGCCGCAACGAGGAAAGACCACTTTCCTCTACCTTTTATTGACCAGATGTTAGAACGCTTAGCTGGACGTGAATATTACTGTTTCATGGACGGATACTCTGGCTATAACCAGGTCCTTACTGCCAAAAAGGATCAAGACAAAACCACATTTACTTGTCCTTTTGGTACTTTTACTTACAGACGCATGCCCTTTCGGTTATGCAATGCTCCCGCTACATTTCAGCGGTGCATGATGGGGATATTCTCGAACATGGTCGAGAATTTTCTGGAGATTTTTATGGACGATTTCTCGATATTCGGAGATTCTTTTGCTGACTGCCTATCTCATCTTGACGCAATTCTTACTCGTTGCAAGGAGAAGAACTTAACCTTGAATTAGGAAAAATGCCATTTCATGGTCCAAGAGGGAATTGTGCTTGGACATGTGATTTCACGGAAAGGTATTGAGGTTGACAAAGCTAAAATAGATGTCATTGAAAACCTTCCTCATCCCAAATGCGTCAAGGATATACAATCCTTTCTTGGCCATGCAGGCTTTTATCGGAGATTCATTAAGGATTTTAGCAAAATTGCTAGATCCTTAACTCTTCTCTTGGCCATGGACACAACCTTTCACTTTGACTCGGATTGTGAGGCAGCATTTGACTCACTCAAACACTCTCTCACTACGGCCCCCGTTCTATCATCTCCAGATTGGAACCACCCTTTTGAGCTTATGTGTGATGCATCAGATTTTGCAGTTGGTGCAGACTTAGGACAGCACATTGAAAAGATGCCACACGTGATCTATTATGCAAGTAAGACTCTGAATGATGCTCAAATTAACTATACAACTACCGAAAAAGAACTTTTAGCAGTTGTATTCGCATTAGAAAAATTCAGGTCTTACTTGATTGGCTCACTTATTGTTGTGTACACTGACCACTCCGCCTTGAAACATCTTTTGGTGAAGAAGGATGCTAAAGGTAGGCTAATACGTTGGATCCTTCTATTAAAAGAATTTGATCTTGTTATTAAAGATAAGAAAGGATGTGAAAACGTTGTAGCCGACCATTTATCACGCATCTCTTCTTCACCTGTGACCCTGCCGTTCAATGATTCTTTTCCAGAAGAACAACTCTTGAATGTATCCGACGAACCTTGGTTCAAGGATATTGTGAATTATCTTGCTACGGAACTTATTCCCCGCAAATGGTCAAAACAGGACAAACATCGATTTCTATCCTAAGTGAAACATTTTTACTGGGATGAACCCTATCTGTTTAAGTATTGTCCTGACCAGATCATTCGCAGGTGTGTTCCCAACGATGAATTCAAGAGTGATCTATCTTTTTGTCATGATCAGGCATGTGGGGGTCACTTTGGTCCTTGAAAGACGGCGAAGAAGATTTTGCAATGTGGTTTTTACTGGCCAACTTTATTCAAAGATACATTTGATCATTGCAAAACCTGTGCACAGTATCAACACACGGGTAGGATTTCCCAGAGAAATGAGATGCCACTTCAACCCATCTTGGTAGTTGAAATTTTTGACGTTTGGGATATTGACTTTATGGGTCCTTTTCCCAACTCCTTTAGGAATCTGTACATATTGCTTGCGGTTGATTACGTCTCGAAGTGGGTTGAAGCTATTCCTTGTCGCACTAATGAAAACATCTTTTTCGCTATTTGGACACCCATGCGCTATCATCAGCGATAACGGGACACATTTCTGCAATAGGTCTTTCGAGACTTTGATGCAAAAATATGCAATCAACCACAAACTTTCCACACCCTACCATCCCCAAACGAGCGGGCAAGCTGAGGTTTCAAACAGACAAATCAAACAAATTTTGGGGAAAACTGTTTCTAAAAATCGAAAAGATTGGTCAACCAAATTGACGGATGCTCTTTGGGCGTTCCGAACTGCATATAAAACCGATCTTGGTATGTCTCCTTACAGACTAGTGTTTGGAAAGGCTTGTCACCTTCCAGTCGAGATTGAGCACAAAGCAATGTGGGCCATTAGAGAACTCAACTTTGACTTAAATCAAGCCTGCAACTTTCGGAAGCTGCAATTAAACGAGCAAAGCGAACTCCGCGATGAAGCTTACGATAATGCTGTGATTGTAAGGAATCGGACTAAGGTATTCCACGATAAAAATATTTTGAGAAAAACTTTTACACCTGGTCAACAAGTCCTTCTCTATGATTCACGACTCCATCTTCTTGCGGGTAAGCTACGATCTCGGTGGAAAGGACCTTTTGTTGTGCAGTATGTATACCCGCACGGGGCAGTTAAGGTTGGAAATGTTGAAAACGGTATAATTTTCAAAGTAAATGGACATAGATTAAAACCGTATTTTTCCACTGACCCCACAGAGAAGCTCCTGTTTTTACAGGAGCCGCTTTATCTTGATTAAAATTCCTCCGTCTCACCTCCATGTCTTGTAAAATACTGTATCATTTTTAGAATGGAGGTGAGTGAAAAGAATAAGTTTGGGTGAGAGTTTTCACGATCATATTTATTGCCCCCATTAATAAATTTCCTCCCAGGCTTACAGATTTTTGTGATCCAGCAGATGGCAACAGTGAGGACACTGTTGAAAACAAGTTTGAGGGAGGTTTGTGCTTATTTGCGCATCATTTTGCATATTGTTTTGCATAAGCACAAAACATATAAAATATATAAAAAAAATTTAAAAATTTTAAAAAATAAAAATATTTAATATTTAATTTTATAATAAAAGATTAGATAGTGAAAAATTACACTTTAAAGATTAGAAAAATTTAAGAAAACCAAAAAAATTAGAAGTTTTCTTAAACAAACTAGCAATAAGTAGTTATGAGCGTTGTCCCATGGGTTAGTAAGATGAAAAGAAGTCACTAATTTGAGCATAAAAATAAGTCTGAAAAATAGTTTCTATTCTGGAAGCCAAACATTTGAATGTTGATACCCTACTATACACACTTACACACGTCTTGAAGCTCGGGATAGTAGATGATACCTTGAAATGCTCTTGTCTAAAAGCCAAAATATGAAGAAATAATAAATGAAGAAAATATAAAATGGTGTAGAAAAATGAACACTGGTTTTGTAAACACCATGGCAGCATAAAAAAAATACAGCGAGGGTGCTTCATCACCTAGTGCCTTAGACCAACTGGTTTGGAAGTCACTGCTAAGCCTTAGGTGTTGCAAGACGAGGAAAATACTAAATACGCCTAATAAGCAAGCACATGAGTAATCGGTCGGTTAGTACCTCAAGAAGTATTAACGGTTGCATGAAAAATGTGTGAAAAATTCTATCTAAATATTCATTGATTAAAAAGTACCGAGGTCGATGGACAAGTGTATGATAGCTTGAATTGAATTCTCAGAGTGTAGGGATGTTCTTTACACACACATAGAGTTATATGATCGGTGTTTGGAAGAAAGGCAGGAATGAAGATTAAAGACGATGTTTTATTGAGGGATGATGTGATTTTTAACATCTTTTCATGACTATTAAGATAGGGCTCATGACAACTGAAAAGCTAGTATAGTTGGAAAGTCTAATTTTCAAAGTTTTTCTTTTACAATTCTTATCTTTATATGTTACTTTCACGGTCTTCCTTTTATTATTGGATTTTTTGGGTGCAATCCGCTGAAAAACCCTCAGGAGACAACACTCCTCCTATTAGGGACACCTAGAGGTTTAAAGGCTTGTTGCACGTGCTCAGTGCAATCGTGTTGCCGACGAAAGTGTGCTAGTTAGTTTTTCTATTTCTTTTTATTTTCTCCTTCACCTAAATAAAACAAGTTTTCTCGAGACGACCAAAATTAAGTTTGGGAGAATTTGATCAGTCGAAACTATTGCATTGTTAACACATCAATTTCCCTACTATTTGCAATCATCTAAATGTGTTTGGTATAAATATAGCACATATTAGCAATTTGTCTGCAAAAATACCAAATAACATGTGTTATACATTATAACCAGCATTATGAGGGAAATTGTGTGTTTATTATTGCATACGTGATCTTTTGTGTATCAAACACTTGTCTCGAGATTGTGTGCAGGAAATTCTCCAGGTAAAAGAGCTGGAACTGCTAAAAGTGCTAATAAAATACGTCAAGTCCAAGACTTGTAATCTGCCAGTAAACAAGAAAGTATAAAAAGATTCCAGACATAAAATAAGGCCATAAGGATCAGCAACAAATCAACCTGAGAATTCCTTGCAGAGATCACCTAAAACGGCCGCGGATCCGCGGCCGAGTCAGGCCAATCCGCCGCGGATCCACGGCCATGTTGACTCGTCGACGGTTGGTCATGTTGCAGAAGTCTCCTTTTAAATGGCCAAACTTCTTCAAGACACTTCAGTTCCTAGAGATCTCCAGAAGCTTCCCCTCAAACAGCCAAGCTTCTTGTGCAAGTTTCATAACCACCAAGTTTCTCATACAAGCTAGCTAACAACCTTAATCTAGAAACTTCTATACAACTACGTAGCTTTCTATGCAAGATTCATAACAACCAAGCTTCCAAGGGAAGCTAGATCTAGCTTCTAGGAGAAGCTTGAGGGGAAAACTATAAAAGGGCATCTAGGGCATCATTACAGAGGTTGTTGAATATTGAGCCAAAAATTCTGCGAGTTGAGTGACACAACTTGCAACTCAAAACCCTAGCCCCAAATCCAATTCAAAAGTCAATTCAAGATTCATCGAGTGCCGATTCAAGCAAGCAAATGGAGATCCTTTGAAGCAACGCTGACCTTCATCCGAGCAAGAGATCCACGACGATCCGCGACTCAAGAAGATCGATGCGAAGCTAATTTCAGCGGATCTAATTACCTCCTCAAATCTTGTAACCTCGAGTTGAGTGAATTGTACCTAATCGTCGATTAATAAAGGTGAATATTGTAAATCTTGCTTTTCTTTACATTCTTGCATTACGAAAATTTATCGATTCTTGATTCTTTCCTTTTTCATGATGTGTGAGTGAAATCTCCGCTTGTAGAGAAATCGAGAAAATAGATGGATGATGATGATTAAATTCTTGAACAATTCTTAAGTCTTATGAGTTTTGTAAACTTTAGAAAATTGAATCAATGATGACCTAGTTTTGAGCGAGATGCTTTCTTGAATGTTTTCGCTTCAAATTAGAGATCAACAATCGATGATTCAATTTGGTAGAGGCTAGAATTTGAATGATAATCAATGAAAGGACAAGGGATGATGATGAAGAAACCCTAGTTTCTTCAATAGTTCCCTAATCCTCGTTGATCGTCATCGATCTAGTAACAAATCTTCAATAGATAAGAATTTGTAATAATTAGTATTCATCATCACTATCTATTGGATCGATTCAGACAAGCCTCTTTACAAATCTTGATAATTCAAACAATTTGGGAACATTTCTTGATTCTTGATTTTAGATCTTTACTTTCTTTAAGTTTCTTGAAAATAAAAAATCATAAATCTTGAATCAATTTTATTGCAATTTCTTTTATATTTTAATTTTTGACTCAACTAAAACAATAACGAGCAAATCACACTTTCTCAGTGGATGATCCGCATTCACCGACGAAACTACAATAGACACCGTCAATTGATTGCGGTATAAATTTCTTTGGTTGTGATCTTTTACACTTTTCAAAACACGACACGGAAACGTTATCAATCAGCTTCGTCAAAGGGAAGCCATATCTCGATGGCTACATATAAAGCCTAGAAATCAATAACGACATTCCTTTTCGTTCCAACCAGAAGCAGATACGACGTCAGCAAAACGGATCCACGACAAACTCTCTTAGTTCCAAATCTCGACGGTTCACAAACGGCCTAAAGACTACCTCGGAGCCTCGGCAAAGTCCCCTAGTTCCAAATCTCAACGGTTCTCAGACAGCCTAGAGACTACCTCGGAGCCACGACAAAGTCCCCTAGTTCCAAATATCGACAGTTCACAGACAGCGTAAAGACTACCTCGGAGCCACGGCAAAGTCCCCTAGTTCCAAATCTCGACGGTTCACAAACAGCCTAGAGACTACCTCGGAGCCACGACAAAGTCCCCTAGTTCCAAATCTCGACGGTTCACAGATAGCCTAGAGACTACCTCGGAGGCCTAGCAACATCCCTTAGTTCCAAATCTCTACGGTTCACAGATTGCCTAGAGACTACCTCGGAGCCACGGAAAAGTCCCCTAGTTCCAAATCTCAATGGTTCACAGACAATCTAGAGACTACCTCGGAGCCATGACAAAGTCCCTAGTTCCAAATCTCGACGGCAGCATCCACAGCCTAGAGATCAACAACAGCGTTCTTCCTCCCTCCAGCAGGATGCAGACGCGACATCAATAAACGGAGCCATGGCAAAGTCCCCTAGTTCCAAATCTCGACGGTTCACAGACAACCCAGATACAACAGCGAAATTCATTGCAATATTGCAGACACAATGTCAAAAAACGAAGCAAAGGAAGATCATCCCACTCCAGAGCGGAGTGTTCATGACTCATCGGGGCTCCCAAACTGAGCCTAACCTCAAGTAAAAAGCGACATGGAATATCCCTAACGCTTGCTCTTTTGACGGTAATATCACCGGGAAGATTACTTGAAGATGTCTTGTCCAGCCCCTGAAGGGATCAGAGTCACGACAGTCGCGGGGCTACTCGAACAACAAGATTGCGTATCGAGGAATACACCGGCCAACACGACGGCATGACGAGTGAAAAACCCTAGTACCACAGACCCTAATGGACTTCTATTAGCAGGAGTTAACTATGATGTTAGGACATCCTTGCGAGAACTTCTCGATTCGTCTCGACTCGTGGGGAAAATAATCTTCCTGCGAGAACTTCTCGACTCGTCTCGACTCGTAGGGAAAAGCCTTGGGCAATGGGGATAAGGACCTGTTTCCTAAGCACCGAGGCCCTGCAAGTCGGTCCAAGATGGACTATTGCATACTATTCACGGGCCACACTCTCCAAAGTCGACTATCGACAAGGAGGGAAACAACCACCTACGATTCCTCTCGACTTGTAAGAGGGAAATTCTCTTGTGAGATCCTTACAACTTTCAAGAGAAAACACACACTTAGGAATCCTCACAACTTCAAAGAAGAAAATATACCTACGGGATCCTCTCGACTCGTAGGGAGAAAAGTCTTTATGAGACCCTCACGGCTCATAAAGTTGAAAAGTCTTAGACGGCAGACCTGAACCTGTTTCTTAAGCCATCGCTGCCCTACAAGGAAATCAAGATGGACTATCTACGAGCCACATTTGCCAAAGTTACATCCCACTGAAATAAAGAAGCTACTTATGAGTCCTCAAGATTTGTAAGGAAAAAATATATCCGAGCGAGATCCTGGCGACTCAAGGAGGCGATGAACGCTTGGAAATCCTCATGATTTCTAGGGAGGATGTGCATTCCCGACAGTTGTATGACCTGGAAGATTATTTGAGGATGCCTTGTCCAGCCCCGAAGGGAGCAGAGACACGACAGCAAGACTATGTATCGGGAATGCCTTAGTACCACACACCCTAACGGACCTCTATCATAAAGCGCAAAGGTTAACTATGACGTTAGGATAGGTTTTCCTATAAGCCTAAGGGAGGTAAACTAAACAAATTCCGAAATGAGTATATAAACTACTTCACGTCCAGTCAAGATAGAAAGGCGCAACCTACGAGCACCAATCATGTGCAGTGCAAGGCAATAAGGAGAGTCTTTGGTTCGCGCCCCACTAAGCATGCATTCATGACCGCGTGCCTGCTTAAATGGAAGTGGTGTCCAAAACATACTGGTTTATGTACGACGCCACAATGGCGCTCACACTTAAAAAAAATTTCCTAAGGGTAAAGTATAAAGATCATGTACAGGGGCGAGATACACGTACAAATATATGATGAACAGAAAACATTCAACAGAAAGCATTCAACAGGTAATAATAAGAAAAATACATTGAAACAAATATACTACTCTATAGGGAAGTGATCACCAAATGCGGGATCAGAGATACAAGGGTTAACAAAACAATAAATAAATTTTTTCAATTCTCTCTTTGCCCTCTCTACCATGTCGAAGCTGTGTTCTTCGCGAGGAGTTGCTCCCCATCGATTAGCGCCATGCTCATCGGTGAAGGCAGACATGATGGCCCGCCGAGCTCGTATCTGACTCAGTAAATGAACCGAAATATCCTTCAGAGGCCGAGTAATCAAGTGGGCCTCGTGGAAACATTCAATCTTGTCCTCCGCCGCATCGAGAATTGCCGGAGTCATCTGCGCCGGATGAGGAGGGATATCAGCAAGCATGGACAAGAAAATCATCCGGAGCCAAATGGAACCCATAGGAAAAGGAGAACCCCTTCGAGCTAGGAGCTCGTACAATATCGTGTCAAGATTTGTACTGAAATAAAGAAGCTACTTATGAGTCCTCATGATTCGTAAGGAAAAAATATATCCGAGCGAGATCTTGGCGACTCAAGGAGGCGATGAACGCTTGGAAATCCTCATGATTTCTAGGGAGGATGTGCTCTCCCGACAGTAATATGACCTGGGAGATTATTTGAGGATACCTTGTCTAGCCCCGTAGGTAGCAGAGACACGACAGCAAGACTACGTATCAGGAATGCCTTAGTACCACACACCCTAACGGACCTTTGTCATAAAGAGCAATGGTTAACTATGATGTTAGGACAAGTTTTCCTATAAGCCCAATGGAGGTAAACTAACCAAACTCTGAAATGAGTATATAAACTACTTCACGTTCAGTCAAGATAGAAAGGCACAACCTACGAGCACCAATCATGTACTGTGCAAGGCAATAAGGAGAGTCTTTGGTTCGCGCCCCACTAAGCATGCATTCACGACTGCGTGCCTACTTAAATGGAAGTGGTGTCCAAAACGTACTGGTTTATGTACGACACTACAATAGCGCTCGCACTTAAAAAAAAAATTCATAAGGGTAAAGTATAAAGCTCATGTACAGGGGCAAGATACACGTACAAATATATGATGAACAGAAAACATTCAACAGAAAGTATTCAACAGGTAATAATAAGAAAAATACATTGAAACAAATATACTACTATACAGGGAAGAGATCACCAAATGCGGGATCAGAGATACAAGGATTAACAAAACAATAAATAAAGTTTTCCAATTCTTTCTCTGCCCTCTCTACCATGTCGAAGCGGCGGTCTTCACGAGGAGTTAATCCCCATCGAATAGCGCCATGCTCATCGGTAAAGGCAGACATGATGGCCCGCCGAGCTCGTATCTGACTTAGTAAATGAACAGAACGATCCTTTAGAGGCTGAGTAATCAAGTGGGCCACGTGGAAACATTCAATCTTGTCCTCTGCCGCATCGAGAATCGCCGGAGTCATCTGCGCTGGATGAGGAGGGATATCAGCAAGCACAGACAAGAAAATCATCCGGAGCCAAATGGAACCCATAGGAAGAGGAGAACCCCTACGAGCTAGGAGCTCATACAATACCGCATCATATTGGTCATTAGTAAGAATAGGACCGCTAACCGCGCGGCAAAGCGAGGAATAATCTCCTCGATAGGCACCTCCGAGGGTTGCCGATGAGCATGAGGATGGTTGCAAACCATAACTCTTGGTTTGTTTCTAAAAAATGTTCACCGTAAGGTCTGAATAGGTCTCTCTCTGTAAAGAAAGAGGAAGACGAAGCTTCAGGTTATAAAGAGAAGCATTCAAGTCTAGACACGGAAAATTTTGTGCATGGTGGAACTATTTCTAAGGCCGGAAAAAGGGGCATGGGGAAAAAGATAGTTGACCCATAGGAATCAGAACAAGGAGGTGAAACGACCCCATCAGCAAAGTCTCACATGCATGACACGTGAGCACCCGCATTGATCCTTTTGGGGACTCAAGCTGTACCGGTCGTGCATAACACGTGAGCGCTGGCTCTAGTTCAGGATTAAAATCCTCAACAGCGCCTCACGCGTAAAATACGTGAGTGCCAACAACAATATAACTGCACTTCATGCAAGAAACATGTGAGCATTGGTAAAAAAGAAGGAAAGAAGAAGATGAAAGAACAACGGCTTCCTAAAGACAGAACCCTTGTATTTATAAGACGTGACAAGGGCGGTTCACCTCTCTATTACCCTAAGCAATCCAACGACTGTAAATGTGGCAGCGTTGCAATCACGTGCAAGCCACATAGGACAACGCTGTTGGGGCATTTGTTCCCTTATAAAAAATAAATAATAACTAAAAAGCGAAGGGAAAAATTCCCCAATTAGAGTATTGATCAGTCGAAAATATTGCATATTTTAACCGGCAATTTCCTTATCATCTGCATACATATAGGAGAGTACGGTATTCATAATTCACATATTAGCTAATCGGTCGCAAAATATCAAATTACATGTATTCGACCTTAAAACCGGAAATTCTAGGGAAATTAACTGCATTGCATTACATAGCATATTTTCTATATCTTGCAACCCCTATTTCAAAGTCTATGCAGGAAAAGAGATGCTCGCTCGACCATTACAATTGCTCGTAAATTCACTGAACTCAAATCTGGTATCAACACTGAAGGGAAACTGCAATTCTAAACATCATAATAAAGCCCAAATATCAGTACCAAGCAACTGCAGAAGACACAGATCCCGAGGCCATTAAGGAGCCGCGGAAGCGCGGCCTAAAGCTACCTCTCGCGGCGGAAGCGCGGCGGCCCCAGGGAGTCAACTCCTCAAATTGCATCGAAACTCCTGTTTCAGTTCCCACTACTCAAAAATGCACACAAAAGTCCAGAAGAGTCCAGACACTTCCACCAGATCAGCAAGCTCCTAAACTAGCCTAAAACTTCTAGAACTTTCCTAAACCCTTGCTTAAACCCTAAGCTAAACCCCAACAAACTTGGCCAACAAACTTTGGGAGGGAAAGTCCAATTCAAACCAAAACCTAGTTCTATAAATAAGACCATAGGCTCTCTCATTTATCATCTTGGAAAAATCTTGATTCAATCTTGGAGATAGATAGATTCAACCCATTTTTAGTTTTAGCATTTCTTTTTCTCCATCTTCTTCTTCCTCAAGATTAGTGAGAAATCTTGTAGGAAACCCTAACCCTAAATCCAACCACAATTCAAGATCTTGAGTGCAAGCCAAGCAAGATTCCTTCAACCCTTTTATGAGCCGAGCCGATCTTCCATCGGGCAAGAGATCAAAGTAGATCCACGATCCAGGGAGACGAGCGAAGCCGAGTCAACGATCGATTTTCTTTCTTCTTGTAGATCTTGAAAGAATGTATTGACATTGTTGATTAAATAAAAGGTGATATTTTCTTCTATCTTGTTTTCTTTAAATTCCGCATCATGTTATCTTTACTATTCTTGAATATTGTCTATGTGGTGATGTGTGAATAAAACTCTGCTCGTTAAGGAGTCGAAACGATCTTTAGTATGATGATGTAGCAAATTTGTAATCAATTCTTGAATCCCACGAGTGTGTAAACCCTAGCAAGTTCAAGAATCGACAACCCAATTTGATGCAATGCTTTCTTGATCAACATCGCTCAAGATTGGGGTGATCCGATCGTTTCTTGAAATTGCTAGAGGCTAGAATATAAATGGTATCCTCGAAAGAGCAAGGGTTAAAGATGAAACCCTAATTTCATCAAGAAAACCCTAACTCGCGTCGATAACCATTGATCTAGTATCAATTCTTCGAAGGACAAGAATACGAAATATTGTAGACTACAACACATCTAAAGATTCTATCGATTCCTACGAGCCTCTCTATTATTCTTGATTGTTGTTTGGAAAATACCATTGAAACCCCGATTCTTGATTGTTTATAATTTCTTGATTCTTTAATAGAGAATTGTGACACACGAATACAAATCACTCGTGAATCTTGTTTTCTTTTTGCTTAACATTTCATTTCGAACGAATTAAAATACAAACGAATCTCGAGATCCCTGTGGACGATCCGCACTCATTCATTAACTACAAACGACACCGTAGTTTGATTGCGGTCAAATTTAAATTTTTGATTCGATTTACACATCCGAAATTTACATCCAATCAAAATGGCGCCGTTGCCGGGGATCGCGCGCTAATTCGTTTACATTTTATAGTTTGAAGTGAAAGAATTATTACGTTTCATTTCTTGAAATCAAAATTCGTACAAACTCTTACACGTGTGTTGTGATTTGATTGCAAGGTGATCTGGAGCATTCTGATCTGTGAAAAAATTATTTGGGATATACCAGAGAGCTGGAGATAGGAACAGAAAGCAGCTGAAGAAATTTGGTGCAGTGAACCCAATATCTGACCGCGGAAGGGCGGTATATACATGCTTTGTGCGGCGGAAGCGCCGCAGTCTTGGGGGTTCTCTGGAAAATTTTCCAGCAGGTGATTTCTGTCTCTCTCCCCTCGCCCTTTTTAGCTCCAACTAATCCTTTCTGCAGGATTCTTTGCAAACAATAGCTGCGCCGCAAAAGCAAATTAAAAATTGTGCGTGATTTTGTTTTTCTTGGTTGTTTTGCATATTAAATACGGAAATTAAGGGGCACGGCCAAATCCAAATTAGGTGGGGATTTCATTACCCTTCCTAGGCCCCGAAAACCACCAAACTTGCATCCGCATTTATCCCCATTAACTAAAAGAAATCTAGAGATGACTCTAAGGACTGTCGCGCTCATTTAGGACAAGAGAGGGCCGTGGGTAATTCATTGCTTATCCGCGTTTTCTTGTGGTGCCTAAGGCGAGTGTGTCTAAGGCTAGTGGTTATTAATTAGGTCCACTGTAGTGGTGGTTCCTTCCCACTTACCTGGCACTCATCCGGCCACAGGGGGACAAAGAGGCAGTGGAGGATTGATCCCGCGACTTGTCTTTTGGCAGTTAGGAGCGGTCTAGAGCCGGACCTAGGTGACCATTAGATTCTAGGGTTTGTGTTCTGCATTTGGTTGTCGCATCATTTTTTTCAAAATCCGTCCCTTTTCAAAGCAAACACCGCATTCATTTTACCCCTAATTATAAGTCAACGCTGCCACTTGTACTAACCCTTTTTAGTACAAGATAGGCTGGACACGGGATTCTAGTGCCCGTTTAGTCCGCGTACCTTTTATCGACTCCGAAGTCGATAATTCTCCATTTACCTTTTCTTTACCTACTACCACACCCACATCGATGGATCCGAATCCATCCAACTTCTTTAACCCTAATCTGCCACCGTCCGTTGGTGCGCAGAATCCTCCCCACATTTCTCTTCAGGAAAGATGCTATCCACTTAGAGGTCCTCTTTCGACCTGCTTATCCACACCACCAGCCAACGGGGATAACTTTGAAATAAAGCCCCAGTATATCAACCTTTTACCTAAATACCACGGACTCGAGACCGAGGACGCTTACGTTTTCATTACCAAATTTGAAAACGTATGCGCTATGATGGGTACGTCTCAACTTTCTGTGGATGCGATGCGTCTACGACTTCTTCCTTTTACCTTGTGCGATATAGCCGAGAAGTGGCTATATAACACCACCGCACACTCCATCACGAATTGGGAAGAATTCGTCGCTGCATTCCTAAAGAAATTTTACCCAGTCCAAAGAACGGCTCGAATCCGTAGCGAATTGAACCAATTTGCCCAGCTCCCTACCGAACCATTTTCAAAGTACTTTGAACGTTTCAAGGATCTCATGGTTCAATGTCCTCATCACGGCATCCCGAGATGGGAGCTTTGCCGAATCATCTATGAGGGCAGTAACCCTAGCACGAAACAGAGCCTTAAAAATATGTGTCAGGGTACATTTATGACTAAAGACGATGGGGAAGCCTGGCGATACTTAGAAGAGTTCGCTGAAAAATCACTAATTTGGGAGAGTGGAACCCAACCATTGAATAGGGGTGGCATACACCAAGTAGATGTGTCCATAGGTGTTCGAGCTGAAATGGCAGCAATGCAAAAGAAGCTCGACGCTATGGAACACAAATTTGCAGCAGCCTCCCTAAACCCGGTATCACTCCCCAAAACTATTTGTGGGTGCTGTTCTGATCCGTCACACTTAACGGAAGAATGTCCTTTAAACTCGGCGTTTCAAGGTCAAGAGCATTCTAATGCCGCATTTCAACGACCTCGAAACGATCCATATTCTTCCACGTACAATCAGGGTTGGAGGAACCACCCGAATTTTGTTTGGAACCAAAATCAATCTCAAAACACGGTTCCAAACACAAATAACTTTCAAAGGGCTCTTCCTCCACCACAACAGCAACCCCTTCAACTCACTCAGCACCCCTACCAGTCACAAAATTTCCAAAACCAGGGCAACACTCCTGCACAGTCTAATCCTATGCAGCCCTGTTCTGACGATTTCTCTCAATTTACTCAAACCATGAAATCACTTTTATCAAATTTCATGGAGGTTTCGACTGAGGTTAGATCTTCCGTCAATGAGATAAAGAAAAACTCAGCGTCACAAGCTGAGAGTATCAGATCGATGGAAGCTGAAATCGCACACCTCAAAGCAGAAATGAGTGCGAGAGAAAAAGGGAAACTTCCCTCTCAACCCCTGCAGAATCCTGGGCATTACAATGTAAATGCCATCACCAAGTTGAGATCGGGAAAAGTGCTGAATAATAATGTCGGGGAAGATAGTGATAATACTGAAAATCATGTCAAAACCCCGGCTGAGACCTTTCCACATACACACACTTCTCCTTCTGATCCTTCTTCTTCTACCAAACCACCTTCGCACGAGCCTATTCTCCAGTTCCCTTTAGGCTCAACACCTTCACCCAACCCTTATAGTTCTCCACAGACGGTCCCCACACCTCTTTTGGGATCTCGTCTACCCCCTTTCCTTCTCCTATGATGGACCCTGCGCTTATTGCGAAAGCACCTTACCCGAACCGGTTAAGGGCTAACAGAACGAGTCCTCATATGGAGAAAATTTTAGAAATGTTCAAACAGGTTAACATCAATATCCCTCTCCTAAATGCGATTCAACAAGTCCCCGCTTATGCGAAGATTCTAAAGGACTTGTGCACTAGGAAGAGGAAGACTCAGGTGCCGAAAAAGGTCTTTATGGCTAATAATATCAGCACTGCTTTTATTCCCCAGCTACCAAAGAAACGAAAGGACCCAGGATGTCCTACAATATCGATTTCGATTGGGGGTAAAAACATAAATCGTGCTCTTTTAGACCTTGGCGCGAGTGTTAACCTGTTACCTTATTCTGTCTATGAGCAACTAGGAATTGGAGAGCTGAAACCTGCTCATTGTACTCTCCAGATGGCGGACCGATCTATCACCAAACCAAGGGGTGAATTAGAGGATGTGTTAATAAAGGTCGGGAAATTTGTTTTCCCTGTAGACTTCATTGTGCTCGACACACATCCTGTAGCAAACCCCCGGGGCCAAATTCCGGTGATCTTAGGTCGTCCTTTCCTTGCCACTTCCAACGCTGTTATAAACTGTAGAAATGGTTCAATGAACTTATCATTTGGAAATATGACCATTGAACTAAATATCTACAGAGTTGGGAGTCAGCCATCAGAACCTAGTGCTCATATTTTAGATGTGTGTTCTGTCCATGAGATCGCTCCCGATAGTTGTGGAGCCGAGGAACTTTTCTTTACTGATCTCGATGACATTAGCACATCTCTGCTTGATCTTACACTTAGTGAGGACACTACACTTACACTTGAGTCCTGCACTTCTGACTTTTCTCCACCCGAGTCTGTATCTTTCACAGGCTCTGAGCTTCTTTGTAAATCCAAAAATCATTCTATGATCCTTCCTTCGATCATTTCTCCGCCTGAATTAGATCTCAAGGTCTTACCTTCTCACCTAAAATATGCATATCTTGGTGAGAAAGAAACTTTACCGGTTATAATTTCCGCTTCCCTTGCATCAGAGCAAGAGAATGCACTTCTATCGGTATTAAGATCTAATAAAGAGGCGTTTGGTTGGAGTATGGCGGACATCAAAGGGATCAGTCCCTTGATTGTTGAACATCATATACACATGATGGATGATGCCAGACCGACCCGAGAACCACAGAGACGGTTAAATCCCGTCATGAAGGAAGCTGTCATGAAAGAGATCGTCAAATGCTTAGATAGTGGTATTATATACCCGATCTCCGATAGCCAGTGGGTAAGTCCTATACACGTCGTTCCTAAGAAATCCGGCATCACAGTTATCACAAATGAAGCGAATGAGTTGATTCAGACACGCACCCAAACTGGGTGGCGTGTATGCATCGATTATAGAAAACTCAACGCTGCTACGAGGAAAGATCATTTTCCTCTACCATTTATTGATCAAATGCTGGAACGCTTAGCGGGACGACAATACTATTGTTTCATGGACGGTTACTCAGGCTACAATCAGGTCCCCATCGCCAAAAAGGATCAAGATAAAACCACTTTTACTTGTCCTTTTGGTACCTTTGCTTACAGTCGCATGCCCTTCGGGCTATGCAATGCTCCCGCTACTTTTCAGCGGTGTATGATGGGGATATTCTCTGATATGGTAGAGAATTTCCTGGAGATCTTTATGGACGACTTTTCGATTTTTGGAGATTCTTTTTCTGAATGCCTAGCGAATCTGGACGCTGTTCTTACTCGATGCAAAGAGAAGAACTTGACTTTGAACTGGGAAAAATGCCACTTTATGGTCCAAGAAGGAATAGTCCTTGGACATGTCATTTCACAGAAGGGCATTGAGGTTGACAGAGCTAAAGTAGATGTCATTCAAAACCTCCCTCATCCCAAAAGCGTCAAAGATATTCGCTCTTTCCTTGGCCATGCTGGCTTTTATAGGAGATTCATAAAGGACTTTAGCAAAATTGCTAGAACTTTAACACTACTCCTGGCCAAGGATACAACCTTCCACTTTGACTCGGATTGCGAGACAGCTTTCGACTCACTTAAACACTAACTCACTTCAGCCCCCGTTTTATCATCACCAAACTGGGACTACCCCTTTGAGCTGATGTGTGACGCATCTGATTTTGCAGTAGGTGCTGTCCTTGGACAACACATTGAAAAGATGCCACACGTGATTTACTATGCTAGTAAGACCCTGAATGATGCGCAAATCAATTATACAACCACAGAGAAAGAACTATTAGCGGTTGTATTCGCATTGGAGAAATTCAGGCCTTACTTAATCGGCTCACCTATTGTTGTATATACTGACCATTTCGCTTTGAAACATCTGTTGGCGAAGAAAGATGCCAAAGGTCGACTAATACGTTGGATCCTTCTTTTACAAGAATTTGATCTTGTTATCAAAGATAAGAAAGGATGTGAAAACGTAGTAGCTGACCACCTTTCACGCATCGTTTCTTCCCCTGTGACCCTGCCGATCGATGACTCGTTCCCTGACGAACAACTCTTGAGCGTATCCTCTGAACCTTGGTTCAGGGATATTGTGAACTATCATGCCACAGGACTTATACCAAGCGATTGGTCAAAACAGGACAAATACCGCTTTCTTTCCCAAGTAAAACACTATTACTGGGACGAGCCTTATTTGTTTAAATATTGTCCTGATCAGATCATTCGCCGGTGCGTCCCAAATGAAGAGTTCAAGAGTATTCTTTCATTTTGTCATGATCAGGCTTGTGGGGGTCACTTTGGTCCAAGAAAAACAGCGGAAAAGGTTTTGCAATCTGGATTTTATTGGCCGACCTTATTCAAGGACGCATTTGAACATTGCAAAACCTGTACACAATGTCAGTATACGGGTAGAATATCCCAAAGGAATGAAATGCCTCAGCAACCCATTCTGGTTGTTGAAATGTTTGATGTTTGGGGCATATATTTCATAGGTCCTTTTCCCAACTCCTTTGGGAATCTGTACATATTGCTGGCGGTTGATTATGTCTCCAAGTGGGTAGAAGCCATTCCAAGTCGCACTAATGACAGGAAAGTTGTCATTAAGTTCTTGAAAGAGATTATCTTCTCGCGATTTGGACACCCACGCGCTATTATTAGCGATAATGGGACACACTTCTGCAACAGATCTTTCGAGACTC